>BTHU01000010.1:14706751-16206751 GCA_036184795.1 Tokudaia tokunoshimensis | reverse complement strand
AGGCTTGTTTACAGTTTCAGACGGAGAGTCTGTTAATATGGCAGGGAGTCTGATGGCAAGAATGGAGCCAGAACAGTAGCTGAGAGTTACACCCTGATCCACAAACAGAGAGACTGAGCTTGGCATAGGGTTTTGAAGCCTCTAAGCCTACCACAGTGATACACTTCCTCCAACAAGGCCACACCTCCTAATCCTTCTAATGTCAAAGAGCTCTCTACTCCTTGATGACTAAACATTCAAACAGAGAAGCCTATAGACGTCATCTTATTCAAACCACAACAGAGTAAGGAAGACACTCAGTGTCGACCAACACATACATCTACACATATACAGACACTATACACACAGAGAGAATGTATTTATCTTTAATTAAAACAACAGATTTCAGGTAGGTATGGTAGCATACACCTGTAATCCCAGCACTGTGGAGCTAAAAAGGAACACTGAGTTCAAACCCAGCCTAGGGCACATAGGGAGACCTTACCTCCAAATAATTAATAAATAAACCTATGCATTTTAAATGTTGTGGTTAAATAAATGTCTATCTGTTACAAGATGGACTTTGTATCTCTAAACTATTCTTCCTATTTTACAATCAATACAGAAAATGAAATACACACTCAGAATGTTGACTACACCAAAGATCATAAATAATAGACAATAATATAGAAAAAATAATTAATTTATTCCTCCTGTGTATCCTTTATATTCACTTTATAACTGTTAGAAAAAGAAAGTCAGGGATGGTGTTGCATACCATTCCTGTAATCCCTGACCAGACATTCAAGGTCATTATTGGCTACATCGTGAGTCTGGGCTGTGTGAGACCTTTCCTAGACCCCTCCCCAAATAGAGGAAGAAAATTGTCTTCTTCACACCTGTTTTCTCATCTTTAAGACCATCTTACCTTAAACAATTCTGTCCCTCATGCTTGCAAATCTAGTTTTAAAAATTTATTATCTTAATCAGTTTAAAGAGAAATAGAAAATAAATCATCCAGAGCCTTCAATTACAGTTCCTACCTTTGGTTCTTTAGGTTTGAGAGCACAGGAGTAGAAGCTGACCAAGACTTTTCCCAGCTGATTTTCTCTACAGAGTCATTTCTCTAGGCTTCCTTCATACATAGAGTGGTAGGTTTGTAATTAGGTTGAGAACCTTAAAAAAAAAAAAGACACTGATAGCGGAGCAGACAGTTTGTGTGTAGGAAAAATGAAACCAGGTGGATTTCACCAAAGTGATTTTTCAGTGAATTCATTATTATGATTGGCCCCAGATAGTATGAGTTCTTTTAAATGTCTTTATTATTTTTCTTCAAAATTATCCTTTCTGGAAAAGGCAGCCAAAATTATTATTCTTGAAGGTAAAGTGATTACATTAATCAGACATACTAATTTTCTGTGTTTGCATTAAACAAAGCATTTAGAAACACATTAATCCATGTTTAACATTGAAAGCTAGAAAAAGAGGACGAGCCAGCCATCCTCAGTCTTTGTTATCTGCCTTTAGCCCTGACAGCCGCAGCCGGAAGGGGCAAACTGGATGTGTGCCGTCTGCTTTTGGAGCAAGGAGCAGCAGTGGCTCAGCCAAACCGCAGAGGAGCAGTGCCTCTATTCAGCACTGTTCGCCAAGGCCATTGGCAGGTAAGTATGCTGCTTCCAGCCCTCGGTTAAGAATGAGTTACAGGTGGAAACTTGTGATGCAAAGAAAAGAAGCCACACTGGGTTTCTCAGCAGTCATCAGGCTTGAGGACCTGGGCCTTGTTACTAATGTTCCACTCCATTAAGAATGTAAGAAAATAACAGTCTCCCAATTAGGTGCTATGCACTTTTAATCCAAGAACTCAGGAGGCAGATGCAGGTTAATCTCTGTGAGTTCAAGACCAGCCTGTTCTACATAGTGAGTTCCAGGACAGCCAGGATAACATAGGCAGACCCTGTCTCAATAAAAAGGGAGTTGGAAGAGAAATTAACACTCAGGAGCATCATTGTGAGCTAGATTGATTTGCCCTCATGGAACAACGCCCTCCTCTATGCAACACTATCTGCCAGTTAATGGGAGTTCACATCTCAGCAGACTCTTTCAAACCAGTTACTCACAGATATTTCAGACTGGCTGGAAGAAGACTCGATATGTGCAAATTATAGCTACTTGATCCTTCCAAAGGTTTGGACTCTAGAAAACCATTAATTTACACACTAGGATGGAAAAAGAAAGGACACTGATAATGATCTTTGGAGGTACTTGAGTAGAAAAAAAAAAGGCTCTAGAAGCCAAACAGTGCTTAACAAAAGACACTACTGTTACCAGAAGCACTTTATTGTAGTCAATTCAAGGTTAAATGTGTATTGCTGCTGCAGGCTTGTAGCCTCCGGAGATTAATAAAATGGAACTGACGCGCTCGCTTCAGCAGCACATATACTAAAATTGGAACAATACAGAGAAGATTAGCATGGCCCCTGCGCAAGGATGACATGCAAATTCGTGAAGCTTTCCATATTTTTTAAGAAACTTTACTAAAGCTCAAAGCACACATCGCACCTCACACAATAATAGTGGGTGACTTCAACACCCCGCTCTCTGAAATGGATCGTTCAGGAAAGCAGACACTAAACAGGGACACAGTGAATCTAATTGAAGCCTTGGACCAAATGGAACTAACAGATATATATAGAACATTTCATCCTAAAGCAAAAGAATATACCTTCTTCTCAGCACTTCATGGTACCTTCTCCAAAATCGACCATATAATTGGTCACAAAACAGACCTCAACAGATATAAGAAGATCAAACTAATCCCATGCCTCCTATCAGATCACTATGGAATAAGGGTGGTCTTCAGTAGCAACAAAAACAACAGAAAGCCCACATACACATGGAAGCTGAACAATGCTCTACTCAATGATAACTTGGTCAAGGAGGAAATAAAGAAATCAAAGACTTTTTAAAATTTAATGAAAATGAAGGCACAACATACCCTAATTTATGGGACACAATGAAAGCGGTGCTAAGAGGAAAATTCATAGCCCTGAGTGCCTAAAAAAAAAAAAAAAAAAAAAAAAAACCGGGAGAGAGCATACACTAGCAGCTTAATGGCACACCTGAAAGCCCTGGAACAGAAAGAAGCAAATACACCCAAGAGGAGTAGAAGGCAGGAAATCATCAAACTCAGGGCTGAAATCAATCAAGTAGAAACAAATAAGACCATATAAAGAATCAACAAAACTAGGAGTTGGTTCTTTGAGAAAATCAACAAGATAGATAAGCCCTTAGCCAGACTAGCCAGAGGGCACAGAGACAGTATCCAAATTAACAAAATCAGAAACGAAAAGGGAGAGATAACAACAGAAACTGAGGAAATTCAAAAAATCATCAGATCCTACTACAAAAGCCTGTATTCAACACAACTGGAAAATCTGGAGGAAATGGACAATTTCCTAGACAGATACCAAATACCAAAATTAAATCAGGATTAAATAGACCATCTAAACCTTCCTATAACCCCTGAAGAAATAGAAGTGGTCATTGGAAGTCTTCCAACCAAAAAAAGCATAGGTCCAGATGGTTTTAGTGCAGAATTCTATCAGACCTTCAAAGAAGACCTAACACCAATACTCTTCAAACTATTCCACAAAATAGAAACAGAAGGAACACTGGCCAACTTGTTCTATGAAGCCACAATTACCCTAATACCAAAATCACACAAAGATCTGACAAAGAAAGAGAATCTCAGGCCAATTTCTCTTATGAATATCAATGCAAACATACTCAATAAAATTCTTGCCAACCGAATCCTGGAACACATCAAAATGATCATTCACCATGCCATGATCAAGTAGGCTTCATCCCAGGGATGCAGGGATAGTTCAATATAAGGAAGTCCATCAATGCAATCCACTACATAAACACTCTCAAAGAAAAAAACCACACGGTCATTTCATTAGATGCTGAAAAAGCATTTGACAAAATTCAGCATCCTTTCATGCTAAAAGTCTTGGAAAGATCAGAAATTCGAGGCCCATATCTAAACATAGTAAAAGCAATTTACAGCAAACCTGTAGCCAACATCAAAGTAAATGGAGAGAAACTTGAAGCAATCCCCCTAAAATCAGGGACTAGACAAGGCTGCCCTCTCTCTCCATATCTTTTCAATATAGTACTTGAAGTTCTAGCTAGAACAATTAGACAACAAAAGGATGTCAAAGGGATACAAATTGGAAAGGAAGAAGTCAAACTATCACTATTTGCAGATGATATGATAGTATACTTAAGCAACCCAAAGAACTCCACCAGAGAACTCCTACAGCTGATAAACAACTTCAGCAAAGTGGCCGGATATAAAATCAACTCAAGCAAGTCAGTAGCCTTCCTATACTCAAAGGTAAGCAGGCTGAGAAAGAAATGAGAGAAATGATACCCTTCATGATAGCCACAAACAATATAAAGTATCTTGGTGTGACTCTAACCAAACAAGTGAAAGCTCTGTATGACAAGAACTTCAAGTCTCTGAAGAAAGAAATTGAAGAAGACCTCAGAAGATGGAAAAATCTTCCATGCTCATGGATTGGCAGGATTAATATAGTAAACATGACCATCTTGCCAAAAGCAATATACAGATTCAATGCAATCCCTATCAAAATCCCAACTCAATTCTTCATAGAGTTAGAGCAATTCAAAAATTCATCTGGAATAACAGAAAACCCAGGATAGCTAAAACTATTCTCAAGAGTAAAAGAACTTCTGGGGGAATCAGTATCCCGGACCTCAAGCTGTACTACAGAGCAATAGTGTTAAAAACTGCATGGTATTGGTACAGTGACAGGCATGTAGATCAATGGAACAGAATTGAAGACCCAGAAATGAATCCACACTCCTATGGTCATTTGATCTTTGACAAAGGAGCTGAAACCATCCAGTGGAAAAAAGATAGCCTTTTCAACAAATGGTGCGGGTTCAACTGGAGGTCAACATGCAGAAGAATGCAAATTGATCCATTCTTATCTCCTTGCACTAAACTCAATTCCAAGTGGATCAAGGACCTCCACATAAAACCAGACACACTGACACTAATAGAAAGGAAACTAGGGAAGAACCTTGAACATATGGGCACAGGGGAGAATTTCCTGAACAGAACTCCAATAGTTTATGCTCTAAGATCAAGAACTGACAAACGGGACCTCATAAAACTACAAAGTTTCTGTAAGGCAAAGGACACTGTCAGAAGGACCAAGCGGCAACCAACAAACTGGGAAATGATCTTTACCAACCCTACATCTGACAGAGTGCTAATATCCAATATATACAAAGAACTCAAGAAGTTAGACTCCAGAGAACCAAGTAACCCTATTAAAAAATGGGGTACAGAGCTAAACAAAGAGTTCTCACCTGAAGAATATCTAATGGCTGAGAAGCACCTAAAGAGATGTTCAACATCCTTAGTCATTAGGGAAATGCAAATCAAAACAACCCTGAGATTCCATCTCACACTAGTCAGAATGGCTAATATCAAAAACACAGGAGACAGCAGTTGTTGGAGAGGATGTGGAGAAAGAGGAACACTCCTCCACTGCTGGTGGGATTTCAAGCTGGTACAACCACTCTGGAAAGCAGTCTGGCAGTTCCTCAGAAAACTGGGCATGACACTCACGGAGGATCCTGTTATACCACTCCTGGGCATATACCCAGAGGCTTTACCTGCAATAAGGACACATGCTCCACTATGTTCATAGCAGCCTTATTTATAATAGCCAGAAGCTGGAAAGAACCCAGATGTCCCTCAATGGAGGAATGGATTCAGAAGATGTGGTATATTTACACAATGGAATACTACTCTGCAATTAAAAACAATGAATTCACGAAATTCCTAGGCAAATGGTCAGAACTGGAAAATACCATCCTTAGTGAGGTAACCCAATCACAAAAGAACACACATGGTATGCAGTCACTGATAAGGGGATATTAACTCAGAATCTTGGAATACCCAAGACACAATAGATCTTCAAAGATCAATAGATTTCCAAGAAGATGGAAGGGGTTGAATGGGGAACAGAGGGAGGGAAGCGAGAAGCGAGAAGGGGTTGAATGGGGAACAGAGGGAGGGAAGGGGGCTTATGGGACTTTCGGGGAGGGAGGAAACGGGAAAGGGGAAATCATTTGAAATGTAAATAAAAAAACTTAGAAAAAAAAAGAAAATTAAGTCAGAGCTGGATGTGATGGTGCATGCCTTTAATCCCAACACTCCATAGACATAGGCAGGTGGACCTTTGTGAGTTTGTACTGGTCTACATGGGTGAGTTCTGGGACAGCCAGAGTTACATAGTCAGACCTTGTTTCAAAAAGAGAAAGATAGTCTTGTATAACTTTTGGGGGGTTAAAAGAAACTTCTCCTAATTACTCATAGCCCTTAAGTGGGTCTATGAAACTTGAGTGGAAGTCCCTCTTTACTTTCTTTCTGTTATGAGTTTCAGCCATACTTACAGCTTTGGCCACATGAAGAACTCAGACCCCTCTCCTTAGTCCATCACCAGCTATATCTACTGCTTGTTCCAAAAGCATTGCTTAAGAAAGTGTGAGAGGAACTCATACTACTTCAATGTCCAAAACTCTCTGCTCTGAGTTTTTCTTGCACGCTATATCTTCAGGAGTAGCAGCAGCATTGACTGCGGTGGAAGCCAAGGTCACTGGCACATCTGTGCCTCTGCCTCTGTTTATGTGGGATCAAATCTTCCTATTCCCAGGAGCCTTCGTGGTGCTCATCCACCAACTACTGTGCCTCCTGCTCTGCAGTCTCACTAGTTATCTACATGTGCCTCTCTTCTGCGTATCTTCAGAAAGAGGGAGTAATAGAGTGGCCTTGAAGGATGTGATCAATGTCTGGAAAAACCGTTCAGGAGAACAAGTCCGTTTGCTGATTTGGGATTCACATTTAAGTGCTGAGGGCCAGCCAGTTCTCAGTAGAAGGAAGTGTTCCCTTTCTCTCCCTAAACCTCTCATGAAACATTAAGGGTTAAGGTAGTTATACCGTTGTAATTTTTCCCCCTAACCTGAAGCCAGTTATTAAATTTCTCATTGCCTTCTCATTGAAAAAAAAATGGAACTGACATGGGTAGTTACTTGGGGTAGAATTTCCATTTGGTTTAGACCTCACCTTGACTTGTCTTTTTTTCTAACTTAATGTCTTAAGTCACATGTTCAGAGATGACTTCTCATTCATCTATCTCTAAGGGAGTTAAGATGTTAGGACTGTACAGAAAGTCGTAAGGAGGTTGCTACAGTAGAAAGCTGCTTATAGGGTGAATTCACCTCTGCAGCAAGGAGTCCACACTGTAGGAGACGGCATGCATGTGTCACCTAGCAGCTCTCCTTACACTAACTAGCCTGTTTGTCTGCCCTTGCAGATTGTTGATCTTTTACTGACCCATGGAGCTGATGTCAACATGGCAGACAAGCAGGGTCGAACTCCCCTGATGATGGCTGCTTCTGAAGGCCATCTAGGAACCGTGGACTTCCTACTAGCACAAGGTAAGTCCCGAGAGGCAGAGAATAGAGCCGTAAGAATCCGTATAACTCCAGGCATTCATCAGGATGTGCTAAGAATGATATTACTAATTCAGTTGATTAGAAAATGCAAAGCTGGGATGAAGAAAGGGCTCAGCAGTTAAGAGTACTGACTGCTCTTCCAGAGGTTCTGAGCTTAATTCCCAGCAACCACATGGTAATGGGATCTGATAACCTTTTCTGGTGTGTCTGAAGAGAGCAATAGCATACTCATATACGTAAAATAAATAAATCTTTTTTGAAAAAGAAGTAAAGAAAATGCAAAGTCAGATGCTCCTGGTTTTTTGTTTGTTTGTTTGTTTCTCCTCCAGTTTTTTAAAATAAGATCCTAGGCTGGCCTTGAACTTGAACTTACAACATTTGTTTCTTGCCTCAATCACCTTAATATACCTGGTGCTCTCTTGCGTGGTGTGTGTGTGTGTGTGTGTGTGTGTGTGTTATATGTACATTTAAAGGGGCATATGTTTATATGTTTTACCACTATGTAGACTAGGCTGACCTCAAGCTTGAGGTGATCCTCCTGTCTTAGCTTGCAGAAAGCAAAGTTTACAGGTGTACCTCACCACCCCCAGCCTGCCCACTTACACACTGAGGAGTTCTAACTCTGACACCTTTTTCTTTATAGCCTGAGGGATTGTTATGAAATCAATACATTCTAAACTCTTTCTTTCAAATCAGTAATTTCCAGACTTCAATTTTTTTTATGTGTACCTAGTAAATGTCCTTCTATTTTAGAGGCTGTTTGCTGTTGCTGCTGCTGCTGGTGGTAGGGTTGGGAGTAGGGTTGAGGGTGGTATGGTGTCTTACTATGTAGTCCTGGCTGGCCTGAAACTTGCTCTGTAGACCAGGCTGGCCATAAACTTACACAGATCCACCTACTTCAGCCTCCTAAGTATTGGGATCAAAGGTGTACACCAACACACCAGGCAAAGCTGCATATCAGTTTGTCAGCCTGCACAGCTAACATTTTTTTTTCTTGAACCCAAAGGAGGTAAAGGGAAGTTAAGACACTTGCTAGCAATGAGACCCTCTTTGGAGAATTAGGATATTGCTATTAAGCTATCATAACGAATTCCTGGTGGCACTTTCCAACATACTCACACCCTTGGTATAAGGGAAGCTGTGCTTTTTCCCTACAGGTGCACAATGGTAAATTATTTCAGCCTCCTGTTGATTGCTCTAAGCTCAGCCACCTATGCAGTAGTGGCATCACAGCCTACCATGTAGAAGAGGCTCATCACTAGTAGCACTGCAGCACCATCTAGTGGAGTCTTGAATTTGGATCAAGAAGTGGGTAAAAAGGCGATTGAAACTATGACATCATTCCAGTTAGTCTTCACTGTTAATAAACCAACCTTAAATATATATAATTATCCAGACACAGATGCACTTTCCTTTAACGGAACCAGCCTTCTGAAGAACTTCACCCAGACCTGAACAGCCAAAGATAGTTGAATAGGAAGACTGGCTTCTCCTAAGAGACTTGCTGTGGCTTTAGCTCCATCTTTTCAAGAAAGATTTGTTTGCCCAAAAAGGTGGCTAGAATCAAGAATTGTGCTTGCAGGGTACAGTGTAGCTCTTGCCTTCATGGTACAAGTTGCCAAACAAGTCTAACTTCATATCTACCTTCATTTCTGCTAGAGGAGGGGAGCAGCACTCAGAGGGAACAGACTTAGGTTCTTAAGACATGGCACAAAACAAAAAACTAAATCCACTAGAAGAGGCAGAGACTCTTCAGCACTGATGACCTTAGATGACTACTGTGTTTGTTGCATGCCAGTAGACACTCGTTAGGCATAGATGACAGAGGTTTGTTTTCCCTTACCCATGGTCTTTGAACCTTTTGTATTTTCTTTAGATTTTCTGTTTCGTTTTGTTTTTCATTTAAGTGAGTTTTCACTAAGTAAGTTTAAACTACATTATTTGTAGAATATTGTAGAAAAGGAACTCTCAAGTGATTTTAATTCTTTTAAGTAATTATAATTTAGAGGCTGGTAATATAGTTTAGCTGGCTGAGTACTTGCCTAGCATACACAAGGCTCCAGGTTCAGTCCCAGTACCACAAAAACTGGACTTGCACACACCTATAATCTCAGCACTCAGCAGATGGAGATGTGACTCAGACAGGCCTTGAACTCACTGTGTCACCCAAACTACCCTTAAACTCATAATTTTCCTGCTTACTCTTACCTGTCTTGGGGATTACTGGTACATGTCAGCATGGCCAGCCAGGGCCAATCTTAAAATGAAAAAAAAAATCTAGAAGTAAAAGCTATTCTTCAACAGCATATATACCTTAAATATCAGCATTCCTTTCGGCCATAAACTTTTGTGTTTAAAGGACTCTCGCTTTCTCTTTTAGGTGCCTCCATTGCCCTGATGGACAAAGAAGGGTTGACAGCCCTCAGCTGGGCTTGTCTGAAGGGCCATCTCTCAGTAGTACGCTCTCTAGTGGATAATGGAGCTGCTACAGACCATGCAGACAAGAATGGCCGTACCCCACTGGACCTGGCAGCTTTCTATGGTGATGCTGAGGTGGTAAGTACCTTTAAACAGGCCTCAGGAGAGAATGAATAGGTGTACTTTCCATCAAGAATACTATGTAGGATCAAATGTGAAGTACTGTTTTGATGGTTCTAACATAGACTCTTCAGAGGACAGGACTATACAAAACATTATTCAAAAGCAAGAATATCACTACAGCCTGAAATTATAGATAGATAGATAGATAGATAGATAGATAGATAGATAGATAGATAGATAGATAGATAGCCTGGTTCAGACAAGCAGTTTGAAAGGGGCAAGCTGTATCCTATTAACCGTTTTGCTTGTTCCTTTCATAGGTCCAGTTCCTGGTGGATCATGGGGCCATGATTGAGCATGTTGACTACAGTGGAATGCGTCCTTTGGATAGGGCAGTGGGTTGCAGGAACACATCTGTTGTAGTAACTCTACTGAAGAAAGGAGCCAAAATAGGTAAGAGAAAGAGAGATGATATTGACCATCTGTGCCCAGGGGCCAGTGGTCTGGCTTTCCTGGGTTTTTTGGAGTGAATGTATATAGTTCTCCCTCTGCCCTAGTCCAATTACTGCCCAAGTGAGTGAAAGGCTACTGGCCCAGAGAGTACCATCTGAGCCATAGCCATAGAACCCTGTATCCAGAGTCACGTGACTCTCTGCCCTGCCCTTTGTAGCTTTAGCCAGGAGGCTGCGCTGAGCTTATGCACTTCTTATGCTGCCTGTGCACTAGCCCCACCCTTCGAGCATCCTGGCTCCCTGCAGCGCCATAAGCCTTGCTTTCTTTGCTCTTGTGCTTCACTCTCCAGCCCCTGCTGCTGCTCTCCCAGCTGCTCCCCTACCCACACACTGTAGACAGGGTTGCTGATGTGCTGGCTTTTGCTGCCTGCCTCTCACTGCTGCTTTTCCTTCTTTTTTTTTTCTTTTTTTGTTTTTCACCTTCATCCATTTTTTTTTCCTTTCCTACAACTTTTTGTTTTCTCCTTTCTTTGAAGGTTGTCAGACGTTACCGAGTCGCCCACGAGGTATATTTCACCGCTGTCAGCATCAGGCGTGGTCTGATGGCTTGGTCAGCTTTGCCTTTCCCTCTTTGATTTAGCCTGCATGAATTCCCTACACCTCTAATCTTTTAATTTACTTCACCTTAAAAGAAGATTTTTTTAATGACTGTTGCAGAGAATAACTTGAACTTTTTGATAACTAACCCTGAAAAGCTTAGTTGGTAAATAATCCAGTCATCTGTAAACTAATCAATTTAACTTTATTCTTTCCTTCTGTGAGTGAAGTAGTCTTCTTAATGTTTGTTTCATATCTATTGACATTAGAATTATGCCCCTGGTTCCAGGTGAATCCCAGGGAGTCCTATTTGGTACTTAGTTCTAAGGGAGCCTTCAGAATACTTAAGGAGGGTTCCCTTCTACAGAGTGCACACTTCAAAATTGAGTCTATGTGGGAGTTTTCCATCTCAGACAGAAAATAAATTATTCTTTTTTGGCTCTTTCTAATCTCATGGTAACCTTTAATATAAACACTTTCTTCCAACTTCCTGATTTAAAATAATTTCAAACTAAGTCATTATATGCTCATGTGTACCACACAAGCATTACTGCTCTGCTGTGGCACAAGCTTGGACACTTCAGATATTCTTATTTTAAGGTGAATACAAACAAATCAAATGCAGCTTCTTGGCAATGGGAGTCACTAAAATACTCCCAGGTCTAAAAAATGAGGTAATTATTGTGGAGCAAGTTGTTCTCTCAGCAGAAATTCCCCAGGATGTTTTTTTCCACCCAGCTTCCTACCACCTTACATTGTATGAGTTCTTTACCCATCATGCATCCTGTACACTACAGGTCCAGCCACATGGGCGATGGCCACCTCCAAGCCCGACATCATGATCATCCTGTTGAGCAAGCTGATGGAGGAGGGGGACGCGTTTTATAAGGTGAGGGTGGGAGGGCTGCTGTTTACATGCAGAGTCGTGAAAACTTGGAAGTTTTCATTCCTTTCTGTAGAGGCAAAGGTAGAAACCATTCCCTGGTCCTGGGCTCCTAGGTTCTGAGTTTTTTGCTTTCCTGATAAGAGAGCAAAAACATTCTGGTTTTAGCTGGACACTTACAGCTCAGTAGCAGGATTTTCTCAGAATCATCTAAGTGAGGAACTCTTAGGGCAGTTAAAAGCAAACATATAATATTGGTATATCCAGTTTCATTGATCTTAGTTTTCATACATAGTAGCATATTCCTGTAAACCCAGCACTTTGGAGGTGAGTGAAGGAGAATATCAGGAATTTAATGTCCTCTTTGTTTATAGAATGAGTTTGAAGGCAGCCTGGGGAAAAAAGTTCATAATAATAGCATTTTAATAAGATAAACAGTGATTATATGCATTTGCTTAAAGTCACTCCCTGGATGACAATCTTTAAGAAATGGGTATCCTTAATAAACACTTAGCCAGATGGGAATTCTTAGGGTGTTCCATGTAGGTCTCCTTACAGTGCTTCATTCAGTTCACTGGGTCATCCCTGAAAAGTAAGTAACTCCAACCCAGTTTTTAGCAGCAGACATCCTTGAGATATTACAGATCTGAAAGATGATAAAATTACTGTAAATCTCTTTGTTTTATAAATAAACAAGGTCCTAAGCAGAATTCTAGTTCCTAGGCATCCTTAGAGTACATCATGATTATCATGACTTGTAGGAAGCTTGAACCTTGATCCAAACTTAATCATATAAAATCAGATAAATTCAAAGATCTTCATTACTGTAGGAATCATATTTTTGGACCTTTATGTCATTCTCAAGAATATAAGCCTTGGCACAATGTAACTTCTGCTGTCCCAGGGCAAGGATTCTTGGCTCCTAATGTAAATAGGCACTTCCATAATTCTCCCTTGGAAGACTCTACACTTCTGATTAAAAGATGATGAAAGGTAAAGAACTGATGCTACCTGGAGATGTAGCTCTACAGAGGAAGAGTCCAGGTGACAGCCGAAGTGACCACTTGGATCTTTCTGCATTTTATATATAGCCTTCCAGATGCAAAGTGTAAAAGCAGTTCAGAGTTTCTGCAGAGAATCCCGAAGTTGGTCAGATTTATTTCATCTTGGGGGAATGGTCTACAAAGTGAGAATCACAAATCCCAAGCTTCTCTTTTCATCTGCAACCTTACCTCCTGCCTGATCACAAATACCAGGAATTGACACGGTTTTCTGTCATTATGTTAGAGAAGCCTCAGATAGACCATTCTAGGTCCTACATGCTTCCTGAGAAAGAGAATTATCTCTTCTGTGGGGCAGCAAGGTAGAACATCAAAGAGAAGTCACATAAGCCAAAACCTAGGGAGAAGCTGTCACTCTGGAGTGTTGGAACCAGGAAGTTTTATGTGTCCCAAGTAGAGCTGTTCAAGAAAAGAAGGAACTTCCCAGTGAGCAAGGTCAGTCCTTGAGAACAGAAACCATTGTGTGCATTTGCCAAGATTTTGTTTCTGTGACTTGTGATTTTAGATATCCCTTCAACCTTCCCGCTCTCACCAAGTGAGTTGCTTACAGAAAAGACTAGATTTCTGCTCTCAGCACCAAGGTACTTTAACCTTTAAGAGCAGGCGGGAACTAGGGACAAGATGTCCTCAGCCACTCAGCAAACCAACATTGTGCTCTTCATTTATACCCCATTAGAAAGGTAAAGTAAAGGAAGCTGCCCAGCGCTACCAGTATGCTCTGAAGAAATTCCCTAGAGAAGGGTTTGGTGAGGACTTGAAAACCTTCCGGGAGCTAAAAGTGTCTCTCCTCCTCAACCTCTCTCGATGTCGCAGGAAAATGAACGTAAGTCCTTCTAATCCCCACTCTTTCTGCAGTGCTGGAAATTGAAAGTTCCTGCCACTTACTACCTTATTACTAGGCCCTGAAATCCTCTCTGCCCCATTTGGAACCTGGTTGTCCTTCACAGAACACTGAAGAACACATTTGCACATTGAAATAAATCCACAACAAATATAAATTTCTCAAGCTGTAGAAAAGCTGATTCTCTGTGAGCAGTTTGTGGCATTCTGAAGTATCATAATCCCCACTGGAGTGACCGAAACACTGTTATCTCCACACACGCCCTCCAGCCATTCTCACCAGAGTGTTTCTTGTGTGCTCCCTAGTCAGGTGCCAGAGTGGGATTAAGCCTCAAAGCTGTGGACTTCAAGGTTAATTTCTCAGGTGACTTTTGACCTTTTCACCTCTTCCCTGGCCAATGTGTCCCAGTGCGACACACCCCTTCTTGCTTGGATGAAAATCTTAACATTCCTTCTGACCCTCTATCACCCCCTAGCTGTCCTTGGCTCCTCTCGATTCTTTGCAGGTATAGTTTCAGCCAGTGCTTCTTTGTCATGCAGACACTCCTGAGCTGAGAAGAATCTCAGACACCAGAAGTGCTTAGAATCACGACAGTCACTGACATCACTAGAGGTTTCACAATCCCTCAGTAGACAGAAGTAATCCGAACCAAGCAGGAAGTTTTGATCAGTTAGAGATTCAAGAGTAAGCTGTCCAGAAGGAAGGTTCTGGCTGCAGTAGGAAAGGATCTGCTCTCAAAGAAAGTCCTAGAAAGACTTATGTATATCACTTCTGCATCATTGATTCCAGCTCTGCAACCTGACAGTGAAAGAGCCCTGGGATAGACTTGGCCATCTCAGAGGACACAGTTCTGCCTTCAGAAGCAGAAAGGAGTGGGCATGAGGAAAAGATACCTTTGGGTGGAGGTGGAAGTGTGGAAGGTATTTGGGGCATTATAGTAAAGTCCTGCCTGGGTTCTCTCGTGAACAATGGAATCAGCCCCAGAGGTCTTTGTGGCCCTCCCCTGAGAATGAAGAAAAGCTTAGCAGCGAGTGCCAGTCTTCTGGCTTCTTTTCTTCCTAGCAGTTAATTGGCTTTTAAAAATATGCCTTGGGTATATAGCTCAGTCATAAGGTTCTTGCTTAACATGCACAAGACCCCACCCCCATAGGTCTATAGCACCAAGGATGAAGAGTTGTTCTACTCTCCTATTCTTAGAAACAGTGGTTCTCTCAAATAAGTAAAAGGAAAGGTAGGAAATAAGAGGGATAGAAAATAGTCCATACCATCTCCCCACAAAACTAGTAATTTCCTCCTTTGAGCTGACACTACACTAAGTACCAGAAGTCCCTGCACCTCAGTAGACAATTTCTTATGATGAGCCCTCGCCTGTGCCCCAGGACCTTTCTTCTACCCTATTTTCTGCCTTAGGAACTATGAATATAATCCTGCTCTACTATGATTCTGATATTTAAAGAAGAGAAAATCCTAAGCCAAATATGGTGGCATGTATCTGTAATGCCAGTACTTTTGAGGAAGAAGCAGGAAGATTAGAGGTTCTAGGCTAGCCTGGGGTACATAGCAAGACTATGTCTCAAAAAATAAAACCACCCCTAGTAAAAACTAAAACCTTTCACTTTAACTTAGTATTTAATATCTTAAAAACCACAGGTGTTGCCTGTTCAATATTTTATGTTTCAGACCCTATTCCTGGGGGTTGTCGTGGTAACAGCAGTAACTCTGAGACTGAGTTTCTCCAGGATGTCTCCAGGACAACACAACCAGTCATACCCAGAGTCTGCTTGTTTCTTTATCTATTTTTTAAATTTTGAATGTTTCCTAAGTAAGGAATCAAATAGAAGGAACAAGCCAGAGAAGTATCTGTCAAACATGAAGAATATTCATGTAGTATGGGGACCTACTATATATCTAGTATACATAGCACTTCAATGTTGTATTATTCTTAACCTTACCACTGAAACTGTGGGTGTAAAGAATGTTCAACCAACTTGAGTTAGAATAGACCAGAGAACTGAGCCTGGCTGACTGGCATCCCCAGCCCTCTCGGCTCCAGTCAGTGCTCTCTGCTGTTACCCAGACCTTTCTCCTGGGGTACATTCTCAGTGACCCTTGGGAAGCCAAGGTCTGGTGAGCACAGCAGCAAGGAGAGCCAACAGGATGAATAGCACCTGAGGTATCTGTGTCTCTCCTCTTGTGTGGAGAGTTTAGGTTTCCAACTTTAGGATCCTCACTTCAGAGGACTGACATTTGACTTCTGAGCTACAAAGAACAGCTAGAAATTCAAAAGTGTTTTAACACTTTGGACAAGTAAAGTTCCATTAGTGGTTTCAGAAACACACAGTGGAGGAAGGCAGTGAGAATTTTCAGTCTGTGGGCCACATGGGTAGACCATGGCAGGCATGTCATGAACCCCAGGCATTCCATCGACCAGTGTCAAAGGATTGTACTTATCACTTGTTTTATTCCCAAGTTGTCTTTTTATGTATTTCTTCAATGACTCATCTGCACACCTATTGTAATGACAGGATTTTGGAATGGCGGAGGAATTTGCTACTAAGGCCCTGGAGCTGAAACCGAAATCTTATGAAGCATACTATGCGAGAGCAAGGGCAAAGCGCAGCAGCAGGTGAGGCAAGGGAGGGTGAGAAACAGCAGCGTCTGAAAATGTGGCTAAGGCGATAGGCCACCCTGGGATGTGTGCACCCAATGTGCCTGCCTGCCCTTGCTGACTCTCGGGGCCAGACTTTGCAGGCAGGGCGCTGCTCACAATCACACTTCTCCTGGGCACGTTAGGAGAAAGGTAAAACGGAAAATGGCACTTCCTTCCAGGAAGCCTGTGTCATGTCTCAGTCACTTTTCAGCCTCAAGCCAATGGCCTAAAGAGATAATGATGAAGTAAAGAGGAAGCCATTTAAGCCAACCTCCCCTGTGCCTTCTCAACAGGAAGAATAGGACAGTTACTTACAGACTCTTCCTTTCCTTTCCTACAGGCATTTGGGGACTCCCCAGATTATTTAGTCCTCAATAGAGGGTTCTCCTAAGTCTGACATTGACCCTCTCTTCACCTAAACACACACACACACACACAGGAGGTCCTGCTGCCAGGACTGAGATGGCACCATTCCTTGTGCCTATCTGCTTTGCTTTTACCACTGAGTAAGAAAGCCTCCAGAGGGATCTAAAAACTGCCAGTCATTGTCCTTGATGCCTCTACCCAGCACCCAGCCTTCTCCTGTGCATGGGAAGGAACTGTTTGGGATTTGCTGCTATAGCCCAGGGGAGATTTGTCTACAAAAATCAAAACAAAGCTAGTGACACTGAAAGCAGTGGTCTAGCTAAAGTCATAGCATTTTTATAGAAAGTCGGCTGTTAAATCCTCTCCATTTGAAACTGTTCCTTTGCCACTAGGTTAGTTGTCCACTTCCCAGGTAGTTTTAGTTGGGAGGATAGGAATATCTCCATGGTTTGTTTCCTCATTTGTAAATAAGGATCTTGTTGGAATAAGCTCAGCTCCACTCTCGGTCACCTAACTGACTATAGGTCAGCAAACTGACTCCTATAGGCTGTGACCTAGCAGAAAGATACACAATAGTTAGGAGATGGGGAAAAGGGACCGAAGACAGGCGTCACACCTAGGATGTAAGAGAACTGAAGTTTAGACCAAAATTTTGAAAATATTTTTTTTTAATTTCAGAGGATCATCTGGGCATGGTAGTTCGTGCCTTTAATCCAGCACTCAGGCGGCAGAGGCAGGAGGATTTCTCTAGTTCAAGACCAGCCTGGTCTACATAGCAAGTTCCAGGATTGCCAGGGCTACATAGAGAGACTCTGTCTCAAACCCCTACACACACACACACACACACACACACACACAAACTACATTGGATCAGAAAGATTTTTAAACAAGACTACAGTTACTTATTGCTTTGTTCCTAAGCTACTTGACAGTGACACTGTAAATGACAACCCCAACCAACCCTCATACTGCCTAGGCTGTACTTGGCACTAAGATCTTCCCGAAGGGCCTATCTGGACTGACCTAATGAATACATTCTCTTAACACCAGAGAGGCCAGAAGGAAGATAAAAGCCAAAATGTCTAGGAACTCATTCTAAACACTTCTAGAATAACAGCGTTTGTTTCCTTCCTTATAAGTCAAACTGAACTAGATCCTCTTGAGTCCCCCAAATGCTACCTGATGCAGTTCTCTGAATTGGTGGCCATGTTCTCTGCTCCTGGTGATTCCTATTCATTCTGAATAACTCCCATCCTTGTGTTTGCATTTTGTCAAGCAGACAGTTCGCAGCAGCCTTAGAGGACCTGAAAGAGGCCATCAAGCTATGTCCAAACAACCGTGAGATCCAGAGGCTTCTGATGAGGGTGGAGGAAGAGTGCAGACAGATGCAGCAGCAGCAACAGCAGCCACCGCCACCACCCCAGCAGCCTCCGCAGGAGTTACCAGAGGAAGAAACAGAGCCTGAGCCCCAGCATGAAGATATATACTCTGTACAAGACATATTTGAGGAGGAGTACTTGGAACAAGATGTTGAAAACGTTTCTATTGGCCTCCAGACAGAGGCTCGACCCAGCCAGGGACTCCCAGTAATCCAGAGCCCACCCTCCTCTCCAGCCCATCGGGACTCAGCCTACATCTCTAGCTCACCTCTTGGCTCTCATCAGGTTTTTGACTTTCGGTCCAATAGTTCTGTAGGTTCTCCCACTAGACAAGGTTATCAGTCCACCTCGCCTGCTCTTTCTCCGACTCACCAGAACTCTCATTACAGGCCTAGCCCACCACATACTTCCCCAGCTCATCAGGGTGCATCTTACCGGTTCAGCCCACCTCCTGTGGGAGGGCAAAGCAAGGAATACCCTAGCCCTCCCCCTTCCCCTCTGCGTAGAGGCCCTCAGTATAGGGCCAGTCCTCCAGCTGAGAGCATGAGTGTCTATAGATCTCAGTCAGGCTCACCTGTACGCTATCAGCAAGAAGCAAATGTGAGTCAGCTTCCTGGCAGACCAAAATCTCCGCTATCCAAAATGGCCCAGCGGCCCTACCAGATGCCTCAGCTTCCAGTGGCAGTTCCCCAGCAAGGGCTCAGGCTACAGCCTGCCAAGGCCCAGATTGTAAGAAGTAACCAGCCTAGCTCAGCAGTTCATTCAAGCACTGTAATCCCAACAGGAGCCTATGGCCAAGTAGCCCATTCAATGGCCAGTAAATACCAATCTTCACAAGGAGACATGGGAGTAAGTCAGAGCCGATTGGTTTATCAGGGATCAATAGGGGGGATTGTAGGAGATGGAAGACCTGTACAGCATGTTCAAGCCAGTCTGAGTGCTGGTGCCATCTGTCAGCATGGAGGATTGACCAAAGAAGACCTGCCACAGCGACCCTCCTCTGCCTATCGAGGCGGTATGAGGTACAGCCAGACACCACAGATTGGGCGTAGCCAATCAGCGTCATATTATCCAGTCTGTCATTCAAAACTAGATCTGGAGCGTTCCTCCAGCCAGCTGGGTTCCCCTGATGTGTCACATTTAATCAGAAGACCTATCAGTGTCAACCCTAATGAAATCAAACCCCACCCACCAACTCCCAGGCCACTGCTGCACTCTCAGAGTGTGGGCCTACGCTTTTCTCCATCCAGCAATAGCATCTCATCCACCTCCAACTTGACTCCCACCTTCCGGCCTTCTTCTTCAATTCAACAAATGGAGATCCCACTAAAACCGGCATATGATAGGTCATGTGACGAGCTATCACCAGTATCTCCCACTCAGGGAGGTTACCCCAGTGAGCCCACCCGATCCAGGACCACACCATTCATGGGGATCATAGATAAAACAGCCCGGACTCAACAATACCCCCACCTTCACCAGCAGAATCGGACCTGGGCAGTCTCATCAGTGGATACTGTTCTCAGTCCCACATCTCCAGGCAACCTGCCTCAGCCTGAATCCTTCAGTCCACCATCATCCATCAGCAACATTGCCTTTTATAACAAAACCAACAATGCACAGAATGGCCATTTGCTGGAGGACGATTATTACAGCCCCCATGGGATGCTGTCTAATGGGTCCCGTGGAGACCTCTTGGAAAGAGTCAGCCAGGCCTCCTCTTATCCTGATGTGAAGGTGGCACGGACCCTACCAGTGGCTCAGGCATACCAGGACAACCTGTACAGGCAATTGTCACGGGACTCTCGACAAGGGCAGACATCGCCTATCAAACCAAAGAGACCATTTGTGGAGTCTAATGTTTAAGAGACATTTGTTGGAGTGAGACCCATATGTTTTCACTGCACATTTTCAGGCTTGGTTTCCACATCTGAGATAGTTCTCTGGCTTAATTTCTCATGTAGTTTCTGTGTGGTGTTCAGAGGTGACAGCCCACATGTTGAAATCCTTTGCATGCAGCTGACTGGGAAGCTGGCCTCTGGTGAGCCAGGACTTCAGTTTCTCGGGTCTGTGCCCCAGCCACATGCTCTCTCCCTCTCTTCCAATACCAACGAGGAGATTTCGTGCCGTGAGCTTTAACCAGGGGGATCAGACACACTGGTCAGCTTTTTCCAGGAGACAATCGCTTTCACTGATGTTCTTGTTGTGTGAATGTCTTTTTCCTTTCTAAAAAAGTAAGATGTTCTTGTTTGTTTTCTTCTAGAAACATTAGGACGTGTGTGATGCCTCTCTGTCCTCTGTTCCTCAGTGTTCATGGCCAGCCCCAGTGCATTGCTGTGCCATGGTCTCCTCCCCAGACTCCAGCTCCCTGCAGGCGTCAGCACTAGAATCTTCATTTACTTTACTGCTGGTCCTCCCCTGGGACAAAGGGGTCTAGGGAGAGTGGAAAGAAAGAAAGAAAGGAAGAAAGAAAGAAAGAAAGAAAGAGAGAGAGAGAGAGAGAAAATTGATTGGAAGAAAAGCCCACTGTAATTATCTGAAATGTTACTATGTTGGTTTTCCAAGAAGCGTTTGGGGAACTTTTAATAAACATCCAGCCCTTTAAATAAGTTGATTAGCCAAGGAAATTCCGGGAGAACTGTGGGTATTTTTAAAGTACTCACCAAGAAGTATTCTCTAGGCTTTAACCAACAGTTAGCCACTAAAGGCTGCTGATTTTCCAAGGCTAGAGAAGGGAATAAGTATGGAGAAAAGAGGAGAAAGGGGGAAAGACTGTTCTTGCTTCTCACAGAGAGAAAGCTGTGTCAAGTCTGCATTTTAGATCACAAAAAGCCCTGAACTCTCTGATGTCCACTGCTGTAGTAACCCTACTCGCTGCATTTTCCCCTGGAGCCAGGCTGTATTCAGCTGACGCTCATCTCAAACCAAGATAGTGGTGTAAAGAGTTTCTTCCAGAACCTGCTTGGGTTCTCTTGGGACTGTAAGACCATCCCAGGGTTTCCACCCAGGCCACTGTGTTCCATGCCGGCTGTTAACTAATTCCATTTTAAGACCTCTGGTTTCATTATTCTCTGTTAAAAGAATTGTCTCTTTTATCTAGGAGTGTTTAATGGTAATCTTTGAAAATCAGAAAACAGCCAAAAGTGTTGCAGATTGCTCTGAGCACTGGGTAGGGGCATGAGACTGATAGCAGGCCTTTTCCTCCCTCAGTTTCCATTCATCTTGTGACTGTTTGCTAACCTGATTTTTGAAAAGCTGAGACAACTATAAGGTAGGCAACAAGAACAGAAGAACCAAATCTGTAGCATAGTACCATCTCTAGCTGCACGTCAGTTCTTAAAACCAAGCCACAGGTTCAGCAAACTAACCAGGGTGTTGGTGCCGTGTTCTTAGGGAACATTTTACTTGTTAGTAAAGGGCTGTGGGAAGGACAGTTTCTTGAACAAAATCCAGCTGTGATCTGTTTGGATGCAGTTCTCTGATAGGATCTGAAGACATGCAGAGTATGACACTGAGATCAGAAACCTTTCATCACTGATTTAGATTCTGCCAATAGGTGGACCCCAGGTCCCCCAAGCCTAAAACAGATAGATCAGGACTCATCTCTGTAAGCAGGACTGTTTTTACTCTGATGTAGAAGAACTGCCCCATTCTCCTAGACTAGGATAGGCACTGTCATTTCCCCCTACCTGTCCATCCAGCTGTCTGTATCTTCGTCTCTTCCATCTGTAGCTGTGGGTTAGCCTGTAGCTGGGAGCAGCAGCTCTTGCCTCCCTGTGTGGCCTGGTCACAGCTCTGTTGGTCTCTGCATCACATCGTATCTCTGAACCACCTCTGAGGGAGCTACTACAATCCATTAGAAAAGTGCTCCCACCTGTTTGGAAAGCCACCCTTAGCACCTTACCTACCCAGGTGGCTTAGAATGCCACGCAGGCCTAAAAATACACCACAGCTGCACCTAGGGTTCCTCATTTTCCCAGGAAAAGAAAGAGCATTCCTACCCTCACCTGAATTATCAGTGTCAAACCACGACTATTTCCTAGCCATTAAAAGAGAGAGTGCATGCCACTACTGGGAGCAAGTGGGTTTTGACTTAAAAACACCAATGGGAGCTTCCTGAGGCAGGAGATGCGTCCTCCCTGGATGCAGACGGCCGGCCTGCTTTGCTACTTCACTGCCATGGTTGATCCTAGTACTGTATTCTCAACGTGCCCCTCCCTTCCCAGACACAAGGCTTCAGGATGGAAGACAGATCTTAAACGAAACTGGCAAGTTCTGCTCACTCAGCTCACATCACCCTTAAGTGGAGACAGGTGACAAACTTCAGCTTGTAGGTTTCTCACCAAAACACGTTTCTTTGCCCAAAATTCTTGCACTAATGGGTTTCCATCACATCATGTCTATAAATGGGTGCACTTTACTGTTTGAATTTGTAACTCTGATAAATACTGGATATTTAAGTGTGAGTAACGTCTTCATTAGAAATTAGCAGAGTCACTCTTGTCTCTAGTGTGTTTTTCAAGAAAAAAACAAGGAAAGAAATCAAGCAGTGGATCACAGCATTTATAGCACAAGAAATAACTGTTGTATATAAGCCTCAAAGATTAAGAATTTTTAAACACAAGAAAACATTTGCAGTGATTTTAAAGTGCTTTTCCAGCAATTTTCTTAGGGACTCCTGAGACATGGTTCATTTATTTACTGGATCAGTAAGGCACACAAGTAACAATTAAAATTAATGTTTATTTACAAAGTAAAGGGAAAGCCTATGTAACATGAGAATTCGGCATGGACAAATGGAGATCATTTTGTATCTGCTGTCGTGTCTGCCCAGGTTGCAGGCGTGCACTATTAAAGTCCCGAGTTAATAGAGCACAACCCCCTCTCGTTCCTCTCCCAGGCGCACCTTTCTAGATGTGTTTAACTTAAACTCGAAGGCTCAGGAAAATTCCACTAATTAGAATTGTGTACAGTATCCCAGGTTGTTGCCCAGATATCCAAGTTTGCTGATTTTAGTTAAGCCTGGATTATCACTTTTCCTAAATTATTGTAAACAAAACAGCTTAGAGAAAGGTGTTCTCAGCCCTTATATTGTATAGTAGTTTATGATCCCCTCTAAATATTGGTATTTTTATATTCCAGAGATATACCCAATAGAAAAGTTTTAAACCAGTATCTAATTTACTATCCATAAGTATTTTTCCTTAGAGTTTAGTCATATGCAGTGGGATATGTGGCTGTCACTTGTGCTTCACCATACTCTACCGCTAGGTGTCACTGTGACTCTGCATTATACTTAACCTGGTTACAAAGAATGGCTTCGTGGAGCTGCTGCCCGTGCAGCTGGCGGGGGCCCATAGACTAGAGGTTCAGAAGGGAATAAAAGCCCGGAGAGGTCTTCATGCAGCCATGCCACCTGTAGCAAGACAGACTCTGGACACCACCTGTTTGGGAGGTTACATTGAGCTCCCTTTCTCCCCATTAGAACCTGTCTTCTCAGTTCCACTCAGCCTCCGACTTTTATAACTCCAGAAGTATCATAGTTGGGTGGTTGACTAAAGATGGTTATTTTTCTACTGCAGAAATGCCTTGGACAAAACCAGTTGCTCACTGAATCTTTGCCACACAATGGAACAGGCTCCCCAGGTGGCAGGATATGCTGCCTCTGCGCCCATCTCCTATTGAGCCTCTGAGTGCTCAGCAGCCCCACCCACCCTACCTGTCTGCCCTCAGGCTGCCCAGTTCTCAAGTAGGGGTCTGCTTCCGCCTTTACTCTGAGGGCCATACATACTGCCCTGCCTGCCTCGTGCTTGTTGAGAGGTGTGACTTCTCCTTTTCCTCTGGGAATTCCAGACTGACCATCTACCATGACTAACAATGAACAAAGGGCTTAGGGTAAGAGCTACCTACAAAGACGCGTCATGGAAACCTTCACCATGCAATGCCTTGATCTCAGCTCTGGCTGCTCCCAAGAAAAGGCAGCTGGCTAGGGGCCTGGACACAAGCACAACGGGGCTGGTGGAGCCACTGTGCAGAGCTACTTGAATATTCACTGGGTCTTCATCCACTCTTTGTAATACAGACCACTCAAGGGCTGAAGTGTTGGTAACCTTCATTTCGGTGTCCAATGCCTCACAGCAGCTGAGCCACCCTGAGATGCTTGTGGCCACATGATGGCCACAGTCAGAGCTTTGAAAGTCAGTACCAAATGAACGTATAATTGGACACCAAAAATCAAGTGTTACTCTCATGTTTCCTCACCCTATCATCTCATTTCTTCCTGCTGACTATCGTGATCCCTACACTAAGCTGACCAGTCAGGCTACAACTGGCTGGCTGCACACAGATGCCAGCCAGCACCATCTCCTGATTTCAGATAGACCTACTCCGTGGGAAGGACGTGGCCTAGCCGCTTTGTTTCTGTAGCACTTGATGGCTGGATTTTTTCCTTTGCTAATCACTAACCAGAAAATCTGGCTAGGACTCAACTCCCTTCAATCCCCAGGACCAGACAGAGAGTTAATTCTGGAAAATTCCGTACTTGAATGTACCTGCCTTACTGTGTACCCATTCACTGGGGGAGGGGGGATTAGAGATGTTGGCTCTAGATATCCACTTCATTCAAGGTTATTTTGGAAATCATGTAAGTTCTACTTCCGGTCCTGGTTTGGTTTGCTTTGCTTTGGTTTGCTTTGCTTTCTTTTGTTCTTGACATTTGGCTGATTCCTGCTGAGTTGGGCCTGTTCCCTGTGGGGCCCAGGGCAGGTGACATTCTCAGGCATGGCCTCCCTTCCATCTAGCACAGCATCTGTCTCTCTGTTCTGTCTCCTCCAAACCCAAGATGATTTTAATTAGTACAGACATGTACAGTCTACAATTAAAGAGTGATTTGTACTAATATGATTTTGATTATTCCTCTTTGCTGTCCTTTCAAGACACTTGCTGGAAAAAGCTTTAATGCACTTAGTTTTCCTTTAGGTTTTCTATAACTCAGATGTAAAGGACTTTCTCTGTACAGTATATTATCCAATGCATGTTTGTTCTCTATTCTGATATATTGAACACCACACGGTCGTGAACTCGTGCAGTGGGGATGCCCCACACTCAGCGGAGGCCTCCAACCCCGTGTATAAGGAAGACATTTTCTCTACTGTACTTGCTTGAACAGTTTTATTGTCTGTACATGTGAGCTGTGTGAGATAGATGTGAAAAGTTCAAATGAATGCATTTTCCTGCCCCATGTATACAGAGCGTCATCTGTACAATGAACTGTATGTATGAAAGCAAATGTACGTATTTATAAATGGTCAACACTTGGAGAAAACTGGTGTCTGCTGCTTTTCTCCTTCCTTGCTCTATCCAGGGAACCAACTTCCAAGCTCACCCCTAACTGAAAAGGCAGTGCTGAGGATGCCACTCCAAGAGAGAACGCCAAGGTCAAGGCTAAGGCCAGATTCCTGATGACTTGTTTGCTCTGCTCTGAGAGGCTCGGAAGCATGCCTCCCTGTGTCTGTTCACTGAGTTGTTGTGTATCTCCTCCAAGGTGGACACTGGTAGCACTTGAAAGAGCTGTTGGCCCAAGATGGTTTGGGAGCCTTCAGCAGCAGCTACACAGAAGCTCTGCATTCCCATTATGTTTTGTTTGTTTGGAATTCATGACTGATTAATACATGGTCTTGCTGGGTTTTCTGAGGCTGGCCATAAACTTCTGGACTCAAGTTATCCTTTTGCCTCAGCCTCCCAAGTAGGTGAGGACACAAGCAGCTTAGTTGCTTCAATTTTGGTAGCTAAAGCTTACCCCAACATCACCACTTTGCCAAAATCCAAGCTTGCAATATGCTGCCAGCCTAGCCTGTTGGGTTTAGAGATGCTAAGTCCAAGGATGGGATGCAGCCTGTGCTGTATATCCAGAAACTAGCTTGTCAGTCAAACTGAAGACCCTCACTCAGCTCCCAGTACTTTGTTTTCTTCAGGAATCTATCTGGATGTCTCCTGTTCTAGGTATAGAGCTCAAGAGCTGTAATGTGACCAGAAAGTTTACTGCTTCCTAAAACTCTCAGTACCTTTAAGTGGGGGTGACCCTTGCCTGCCTCACTGAAACCAGTCTACTTGAGAGACAAACAAGGACACCAGATTATGTCAGCAGCCCCACCCACCCAGCCTGTCAGCCCTCGGGCTGCCCAGTTCTCAAGAATCAGTCTGCTGCCACCTTTACTCCAAGGGCCATGCCATGTGCTTCTTGAGAGGTGTAACTTCTCCTTTTCCTCTGGGAATTCCAGACTGACCATCTACCATGACTAACAATGACACCATTGATCCTACTGGGCATCTATACCCACTTCCCGAACAACTAAAGTCTGAGAAAGCAGGAAAACTCCAGGACAGGCACAGCCAGCCTGCCTGCATACCAAAATCACCTTCATAAATTAGAAAAGATTGTAGGAGAACTCACATGCTAGGTCTGATAACTGTTTGCTTCATTAACAACTAAAAACAAAAAGAAAAAAAGAAGAAAGTAGTTCATAAAACTCCAGCTTTGGGGCATCAAAAGAAGAGAACAAGGAAGAGTTTAGAAAAAAGTAATCATTAAAAGAATATTTCTAGATAGCCACTCCATGAATCAGTGAGTAGCAGATGTCTTCATAGGTTCCCAGAAGTTCCTCGTAACTTCTTCCCTTACTAGCTGCCTTATGGTGACCATTTGGGTAGATGCTCCCCGGTGCTGGTCTGTGAAAGAACCACACTCCTCCTCCATTGGGCTGGCTAGAGTCAGGCAGAAGCCAGTGGCAGCAAGTGGAGCAGGATCCTTAAAAGGCAGGTTGGGGAAACATGTAGCCTGAGTCACAGTGTTCCCGGGAATAAGACAAAACCAGGCCTGGTAGGCTCATGTAAAACAACCAAAATAAGGTTCAGAGTCAGTTCTCTTATCTGGGCTGGTTTATATCCAGAGACTGAGCTAGGGATTTGACACACAGCAGCCAAGAGGTCTTTCATCAGAGCATCAGTGGTCTTCTAAAACAAGGCCTCCCTGTGTGAACCATTATTTGCTTAAAAGTATTTAAAGGACATGGCTTAAAACATGTCACAGGCTGTTCCATCAAACATGGACCAAGTATAGGAGGAAGTTAAAAAGTTACTTCCACAGCCTCCAAACGTGCTTCTTCATGCCTTTCCCAGCCCTGTGGAGGCAGTGTGCTCTCTCAGGGATCAGCTAGGGGAGTGCCTACTCAACAATTAACTAAAGCCTCGAAGTCATCTGCTGAGCTACTGCTTCATGAGTGGCTCTTTAAAAATGGTTTTTACTTACTGCAAATACCATATATGTATATGAGGACTCCCCAGTTCTTCTTGACTCCTCCCAGATCTCCTTCCCAGCTTAATGTTTTTTAACCCATTGTGTCCAGTTAGTGTTGCAAGTATGTGCTGGGTGTAAAGCCATCTATAGGAGAAAGAGCAACCTAGCAAGGGCCACATCCCTGAAGAAACCTGACTGGCCTTCCCACAGAAGCCATCAGTTGCTAATAGTGCCTCCGATAGGAGGTTGGACTTCATCAGCCTCTCTATCACTCCATGCTTGGATTTTTGGCTGGCTTGAACTTGTGCAGGTCATGTGCTTGCAACCATAGTTGATGTAAGTTGTGCAGCAGCCCTATCATGTCCAGAAGATACTTTTAGCAGCAATCCTTGGTACATAGGATCTTTCTATACACACACAAACTTCATAATGATCCCGGAGCCTTGAGGAGATGGAGGAATATTATTCTCTGCATTTTGATCGTTCTTTATATAACTGTCATCCACTGCAAAATGAAGCTTATCTGGTGAGATCTGAGAGCTGACTAAGTGTTTACAAAGCAATTTCATACTATGTCCATTTAACAAAAACAAAACAAAACAAAAAACAGAAGTTTATTCTCCTTTAGGGCCAATGACCAGCCAGCCACAAGTTCTTGGGCCAGTCATACCAGGCATGACTGTCTGTGGAGCAGGCCTTAAATCCAGTCAGAAAGCAGTTGGTTGCCCCAGAACATTCATGCCATTATTATTCCAATGGACATCTTTCTAGACTGGTCATTGTTGTAGTTGGCAACGGTTTACAATGAATGATTTTAAAAACCAGAATCAGGGAAATTTCTAATAGATGACTTTGCTTTCTCCAAAGTGCACGTGCCAAAGCAGATTCTGAGAGCTGCATTTTCTTGAGGTTACAGAGGCAGAGGCAGAGCTCAGAACTGATCTGCCCTGCTGCTGCTTTTCTCAAAAGGGTGATCAAGGAGAAAACAAGCTGAAGGACACTGAAAGAAACATAGGCACCAAGTCAAAATGCAGACCTTGCTGCACATGGTTCAAGTTCAAGAGGGCTAGCTTTGGAACCTCTCAAGATCCCAAAGGCAGCTAGAGTGAGCTTACTCTCGTTTAAATCAGCACACAGAAGACAGAGGTAGTGCAACCTTGGCCTCCGGTGTCTGGAATCATTTGGAAATTCATAATGAGAACACAGGATTTAGGAATAACCCCGAAATGAGAAATAAGATGGGACCTAGCCCTCACAAGCACTGGGCAGCCTGCATCTCACATTGATACCTTGCACATGTGCTAAACCATGTGCTTACTTTAAATAAGTGAAGGTTCACAAGGAAGCCTTGGTTTAGTGTAGTGGTTCTCAACCTGTGGGTTACAACCTCTTTGGGGGTTGAATAACCCGTTCACAGGGTCACCTAACACCACCAGAAGACATATTTACATTTTGATTCATAACAGTAGCAAAATTAGTTATTAAGTCACAACAAAAATAGTTTTATGGTTGGGGTGGGTCACTACAACGTGAGAAACTTTATTAATGGGTCACAGTATTAGAAAGGTTGAGAACCATGATTTACAGGGAAAAACCAGTTTGATTCTGGCTCCTACACACTAGAAAACAGCAAGAGGATAAAGCTTAAAAATGCCTGGGAACCCCTTATGAGTGGATTGGCTGTAGGCTCCTTTTAATTTACTTTCTTTTTTGTTTTGTTTTTTTGAGACAGGGTTTCTCTGTGTAGCCCTGGCTGTCCTGGAACTCACTGTGTAGACCAGGCTGGCCTCGAACTCAGAAATCCTCCTGCCTCTGCCTCCCAAGTGCTGGGATTAAAGGCGTGCGCCACCACCGCCCGGCCTGTAGGCTCCTTTTAAATAGTGAGCTCTGGGATCAGGCATACTGTCGTGTGCCTTTAATCCCAGAGCTTGGGAGGCAGAGGTAGTCAGAGCTTTGAGTTCAAGGACAGCCTGATCTGTAGAATGAGTTCCAGGATACCCAGGGTTACACAGAGAAACCATGTTTTGGGGAGGAAAGAGAGACAGAGACAGAGATCTCCAGTGGGATATTTTTAGTTTTGTTAATATTGTTGAGGGTATTTGTGCTTGTTTTGTTGTGGTGGTGGTACTGGAACAGAACCCAGGGCCTTGCCCATACCAGGCAAGTGATCTCCCACCTTGAGTCCTGTTAATTTAAGATAGTCTGCCCTTGTAGTCCAAGCAGGCCTCAAGATCGATCTGCTTACCAGCCATGTGCTGTGACTACAGGCATGTACTACCATGCCTTGCTTTAAATGAGAAGGCGCACCATGCAAAGGTAGGCAAGCACAGTGAGAACCATTTAAATTCTCCATAAGCACAGCACCTGCCTGAGTCATATAAATCAACCTAACACAAATCTCAGCTCACTCTTAAAGGCTTCACTCTTCTTTGTAAGGATCAGAAACACATGTTGAAAGAGTCAAATAGACACTGTACTGGGCATGTCCAGCTCCCCAGGTTCAGACAGGTAAGCCCTGTGCTGAGAAGCTGCCAGTCACTATCTGCTGTATCCAACCCGAGGACAATTTCTCTCATCTCTAGTAGAATTTCGTGTATAACAGCTTAAAGTTTTGGTTCCTTTTCTTGTCTCAGCAAATGAAAACAGAAGGCAAGTGGTTGGCTGTAGACATTTATTGATTCGTCTGTTGCACCAACAACACACTGTACGTCACAGGAGACAGAAGAAACCACAGACATCTGCTTGGAGGCCTTCTTTGGTCCTTAGTCATGTATCATACACTTTGGCAAAAAGACTAGTTTACAGACTCTCATTGTAGACCTAAATTCTAATTCTCTGTGTAGTCTGGCTAGGGAGACTCACAATGGTACTCGTTAATTTGTCTAAGGACGAGTCTCCCAAATGTAAACATTTGACTATACCAGTGTGCCAACTGATAACAGAATTTCTAAGATTCCCTGTCCTTACAGCATATACAATTGAAACTGGAGGCAAACCTCACCATCCCAGCAAACGGAGAGACGGGAGAGAAGGCCAGGGAGCTAGGAAGCATCAGGGAGAGGGGCTACACCTCAGCTGTGAGAAGAGCCATCACCAGAAGCAAGGACCCACAGCTCAGTTATTAGAAATCTGACAGAGAAGGCCAGCCTATTAACCTAAAAGAACTGCCAGGTTCAGAAACCATTCATTTCCTCACTAAGTTAGCCATGGTATCACAAACTGTGAGGCTCAAAATCCAAGAGAGAAGGAAAGAAAACACAAGAGAACACAAGATTAGTGCTCTAACCCCAGTATTTCTAGACTCAAGCCAAACAGTGACTCAGCTAACAGCACAGCAGGCAGTAGGGGGTTGAAGCTAAGTGCAGGCACCACAGGAGACCAATCCCATTCCTCTCTTCCACTTCAGTCCCATTGTCCAGTGATGATGGACCCAGGTCTGGGAGGACATGATCCCCCAGCCCTGCTTCAACCAAGCCAGGGAACCCAGCAACCCCCTGGAGAACAAGACAACAGCCGCCCTCTTCCAAAAACTCAGGAGGTGTGTGCCTCCCATTCTCAGAGCCTGCCCGGGCTGGCCTGCAGAAGGAAACTAGGGTTGAGCCCCTGCTGAGGGAGGCCAGGAGGCCCTCACTGCTAGCAGCCTGCCCTCCTCTACCAGGGCAGGTATTTACCTGCGTTTTGATCACCCTTCCCCACAAAAAGCCTCTTTAAGGATCAGAGATTTTAAGAGAACAGAAAGGTCTAAGACTGTGGCCAGCCCACACGCCAAGGCCCCTTTGGGGGCCAGAGTCAACCTTTCTGGAGCCTTACTCTGAACACCAGCACACTTTACACATGATATCACTTGCTCTGCTGCCAAGGACACGTGCTTCCCAAGCTGCTGGAACTCCTGGGTTGAATACACAAAGGAGCAGTCTTCACTTTTGCATACCAGTCCCTCAGGCCCAGCCCCAGCCATCTGCTGCATGGAGGGTGGAGCTTCTGTGTAGCTCCAATAAGGATCAGGGCCAGGCGTAACCCCAGATCCCCTAACCAAGCTTTCTGCATGTGAATGGACATGTGAAGGGGGTACAGGCAGAGCCTACTCACAGCTCACAGGATGCATCAAAAGCTGCAGAGAGGAAGGGGAGGAAGGGAGACTGAGAACAACTCCAAAGCCCGGAACCCCACTAATCTAACAACACTGCCCCACACTCCTGAACCTAAAAGATTCAGTGTCTGCAGGGGAGAGCAAAAAGACATCTGGAAAGCCACAGAGCCAAGAGGACCATCTGCATGCAGCCCCCTGTACAGGACAAGGAAGGCAATCATTGGGGACTGGGGCTGTCTCCCTCTGTGAGTGTCTTGAAGTCCATGGAGAGGGCTTGTTCTTCAGCCTGGGATGGGCGCTTCCAGTCAGCCTGAGCCAAGATGTACAGTACAACCACCCCAAAACAGACCAGCAGCAAGCCCAGTATGTTGGCCAGGACTCCCTCGGGTTCAAACGTGCTATACTTGGTCCTGTAGGGTAGGGTGAAGGGAAAAGCCACCAAGGGTCCCAGTTAAGACAAATGTAGTCTAGGCCTTAAAGATGCCTCAGGTTTCCCACCCTCCCAGTGAGAAGGCAGCCCAGAAAGAGGCTTCCAGTAAAGCAGAGGGTCCTTGGGCCCTGCCTCCCCAGGACACTCACCCAAGTTTAAACAGCAGGGCCTCCTTCAGGCCCAGCAGGGCTGTGCCCACAGAGAGGAGGAAGATGGTGGCACCAAAGAAAATGTGCCGAGGGCGGTAACGGCTCCGCAGAGAGAATGAAGCTCCAGGGAACAGGAAGAAGCTGAAACCCACCAGCCACTAAAAGGAGAGAGGTCTCTACTGAGCCATGAGCTGGCTGTGACCTAAGAGGAGGCCACCAAAGCACTCGTGTGAGCCCTCGAGTGTATAACGGAAGCACGAAACACTTATGGGGAAGGTCGACTGATCCCCGCTACCTGAAGCCTTTGCCTTGAGGCCTTAGCCCTCCAACAGCAGTTCCTCACCCTGTGGCTTCGTGAAGCTGAAACATGTCACTCAACAGTGTATAGTCGGTGGGCAGAGTAAAGGAGTCCAGGGTACCCTGGTATCTAGAATCTAGATTATACCCAGGTCAACCTCTGAACACAACCCAACTCAATCCATCTGCTCTTTTCCCTTCTGGACATGCACCCTGGAGAATGCCCCCCCCCCCCTTTATGGCACACCTGAACCCCATTTCCCCTCCCTTTGCCTCTCCCAGCCCTTGCTGGCACTAGACTCACCTGTACAAAGTAAAGAACAAAGACTAAGATCCCACACCAGCTGTGTAAGCTGTACAGGTCAGCATAGCCCTTCTTCTTGTGGTAGTCGAACACAGCCACCAAGCCTGCAGCAGAGGCAGGGGCCATGTGAGGACAGGGCTAGTCATGGAAAAGGGAGGGGAGGGGAGACCTGGGGGGAAAAACACTAGCCAGAATTTCTGGGCTTTGGTCCAGCCAGATGATGGCCAGCACCCAGTGTCCCTGCTTGCGATGCCTGTGAGGAAAAGAGTAGGGGCAAAGCCAAGCATCTTGGAGCAGGGACAGTATGTGTCCAGCAGCTGCTGCTGGAGCCTGAAGCGGCAGGTAGAGAAGGAAAGGCTGTGCTCAGGAACTCACCCACCAGGGCGATGATGAAGGCAAAGACGTGCAGCAGCCCGTGTAAGATCTTGGTCGTGCGTTTGGCTTCTTTTCTGAAGACACGGTACACCAGTAGAGCTTGTGGGAAGTGAGAGAAAGATTTAAGAGTGTAAGTCTGTGCTGGACAGCAGACTGTGCTAAGAGCTTGTCAAGGTTTGCCTAGCACAGAAACTGGAGGAGAAATCAGGACTCCATAGGGACCTTGCACCCATCTTGGTCAAGGTTCCCTTGAGTTCTTCTACCCCATGCACACCCAGGGGCCAGAAGAAGAGGATACGCCACTGCAGGGCTCTGCCAAGTACCCACTCTGAGCTAGGCCTGGGATATAAGTCACTGATTCAGTATTTAGGACTCATCATGCCATCAAACTGAGGTGTACCCATTAGCAGAGCGCAGTTCTGGAACCTTCCTAGATAGACAATCACTGCTCTTGACAGGCAGATTCCCAGCCCTCAAGGCTTAATGTGATCCTGCCTAATTCCCACTCGATGCCTCCTAGGACCTGCTGCTGAGAGGTGGCTGTCAGTAGCCGCCCGCCCCCCCACCATCCAGCCCCCACAGGTGGTGGGTGTACTTAGGCCAAGCCCCTGCTGGCTCTTACCCCAGGGCCAGACACTCGAGCTCAGCCATGTCCACAAGAAACAATACACACATGCATCTATGTCTACTTCTTTTCCCAACTTCCAGCTGCCCCTGAAGATAACTCATAACCCAGCCTGGCCCTGCTCTATCTAGAAGACAGCTGTAGCCCCTGCGATGCCATCTGCTGAGGCCAGAGGCAGGTACCAGTGCAACCAGATGGAAAGCAGCTATCGCCCTCCAACCACGGGCCCCCTAGACTCTACCTAGCTTCTTCATCTGTCTTGTCCAGAATCATCAATTTGTCTAAGTGGAAGGAATGTCTGGGGCGATAGGATCCCTGCACACTGCCTCTCCCAGAGACAGCTACAAACTGAGGCACAGAACAGTGGCTGAAGGGGGCTGGCCCCACGGGACTCACCGTCTCCTTGCAGGAAGATCATGCCTATGACCATGCAGAGCGGGTGCACGTTAAACTGCAGCGAGCTTTCCCAGGCAATGCCACCTCGGTACAGACCCAGCCAGGCACCAGTCACAGCCACCACGGTGAGGCCCAGCAGCTGGGAGAAGGCCACATAATACGGCAATGCTGCAGGGACGGGCGTAGGGCAGTGCTCCATTCTGAGACGTCAGCTGCAAGAGAGAGACAGAGCTAACGGGAGCCGCCCACGACCTGCACAAGGTACAACCTGCCCCTAGGACTGCCACCTACTCTACCCCAGGGCCTAAGCCGTGCACACCCGTTCACTCTCCCACCATTAAGACCCATGCCCTCATTCTTGGGCAGAGTCCCAACATCCCAGGAACACATCGGCAGAAGGCCAGGCCTTCCCACAGAGACAAACAAGTTTGAAAACATCCTGAGTTCTAATGACAGCATGGCCTACATCCCTGGGTTAAAATTCCTGTTCTCAGAAGTCCTGAGTTTTCCGGAGTAGGGTTGACAGATATGTTGAAGATGCAAGCAAATTCTCTTCTTTCTCCAGGTGGATGGGAAAGTCTTTCCCAGGTAGGAAATGGAAGCTTTGCTCCTTCCCTCCAAGAGTCAGCATGGGCACCTCAGAGAGGGTCCCCTTCTTCTACATAACTGGTTTCTGCCCCCACTATACCAGACCACAGGCTAGCCCACAAGCCCCCACCACCCCCACTGCCCCATCCCCATCTCTCCTTTCCAGCTCCTTCCCAAACCAAATGTGGGAGGGGGTGCTCTCCTCCCTCAGGTGGGGTTTCCAGAACTGAAGGCCCTGGCACTGTGGCCTCACACTCAGAACCGATGTGTCCCCATCCACCCTACTGAACTGCTGATGATCTATGCAGGAAGACAGAGCAGGCATGTTGCTATTTAAGGAGGCACCACCTGTATCAGGAGATCCTTGACATCCAGTGCATGCAAACTGCCTGTCAGGACAACCTCGGGCCAGCCCTCAGCCCTTCTTCTGCAAGTTCTCTTGTCACCTCAGTGTTCCCATAAGAAAAGAGGGTGGAGGGGGAACAGGCTGGCTCTGGCCTCTGTTCCCTTTGCCTCAGTGCTGGCAATAGCCGGGACTCAACACAAAAGTCCTACCCTGGCTGGACAAGGCTACCACCAATGCCACCACCACTGGGACATCAGAGCTCCAGCTTACTGTCCCTTCCCTAGATAGGCAGGACTTGCCCCTCCCCCCAGTCAACCACTTCTCCCAGCAGCAGTGAGTACCAGACAAGGCACACAGCAGCCAACAGGAGCTGTGGCAGCCATTTCCCCAGCCTAGCTAGAGCGCGCGCTGGCGCAGCTGTACTCCGGCCTGGGTCTGCCAACGCCTCCAGCTGATCAGCTCCAGCTCTGCCTCCCAATTCTCTGACAGCAACTCCTCCATTTGAAAAGAAGACCAAGGCGGTTAATAACACTCTCTGAAAACAGACAAAAGCAAGCCCCCCGTATCCTCACGTGTTTTGTCAGACATCCACATACACATTTTGTAGAGATAGCCCCATGCATCTTCTAACCCATCCTAGTACAGTGGCAGACATCCACATACACATTTTGTAGAGATAGCCCCATGCATCTTCTAACCCATCCTAGTACAGTGGCAGACATCCACATACACATTTTGTAGAGATAGCCCCATGCATCTTCTAACCCATCCTAGTACAGTGGCAGACATCCACATACACATTTTGTAGAGATAGCCCCATGCATCTTCTAACCCATCCTAGTACAGTGGCAGACATCCACATACACATTTTGTAGAGATAGCCCCATGCATCTTCTAACCCATCCTAGTACAGTGGCAGACATCCACATACACATTTTGTAGAGATAGCCCCATGCATCTTCTAACCCATCCTAGTACAGTGGCAGACATCCACATACACATTTTGTAGAGATAGCCCCATGCATCTTCTAACCCATCCTAGTACAGTGGCAGACATCCACATACACATTTTGTAGAGATAGCCCCATGCATCTTCTAACCCATCCTAGTACAGTGGCAGACATCCACATACACATTTTGTAGAGATAGCCCCATGCATCTTCTAACCCATCCTAGTACAGTGGCAGACATCCACATACACATTTTGTAGAGATAGCCCCATGCATCTTCTAACCCATCCTAGTACAGTGGCAGACATCCACATACACATTTTGTAGAGATAGCCCCATGCATCTTCTAACCCATCCTAGTACAGTGGCAGAGCACGTACATCTTGGCATGTAGATGAACACACTTCTGCCTCATTGGTTCAAGAACTCCACACTACTTCACTGTAGGTCTCTAGCCCACTGACATTTCAGCCTCATCCAAGATCAGTGCCCTCTCCATCACAGCATCCCAGATAACCAGGGACTGCCCTGCTCCTGCCCAGGGGATCTACTGAAGGTCACAGTGCAGGGCTCCCCGTCTCTGTCATCCCTTTCCTCTCAGCCATCTCTGCGGCCATACCAGATCAGGCTAGCCTCTCCCTAGTCAATCTACCTGACACACCAGGACACGCCTAGCTTTATAAGTCATATCACCCCAGCTGCCACACAACCCTAACTTGTCTTTCTGCAGCCCCACTATGTTCCCACCAGGTCCACGTCGGGGCTTCAGCAGTGGCAACACATGGTGCGGTCCTCCTGGTGTTGCCTGGCTTCCTCCTCTGCTCCCTGCTGCCTACACTGCCGCACAGATTCACTCCAGGGCAATGGCACCTTGCTCACTACTTTCTCCCCAAGTGCAGCTCCAACCCCTCCTCTGTCCTCAAGGCTCCCCCAAAACTTCCTTACCCTCTTGGGTTCTGCTCTAGATTAATCCCACGATGCTCTCTCCAGAAGCGTCCTGCCCTGCTCCTTAAAGGCAAGAAGGTCACTTCACCCTTCTCCGAGCTGCCTCAGCTATCCAACAGAGAGAGAATGCTGTCCTCCTATACTCTTCTGTCCTGCCCACTCCTCTCCAGGTCACTCCTTCTTTATTAGATTCATCTCTCGAGAGCCTGAAGCACAGCGGAATCTGATTAGCCCCCATCAGGAAGGACAGCAGGAGCAGATGACCCGCCACAGCGTCTTCATACCTCACAGAATACAAAGGGCAGATCTAGGATGCAGGGGTCGGGCACTTGACCCGACACGGACTGCTTTTTCTGTCCCAGTCAGTCATCTCCAGAAAAGGGCAGAAACCCTAGAGAAGGTCTCTTCACAAGGGAATGAGTGAGGGTGGCTTTACCATCCTACTGAAAATTCCCTCAGGAATTCCCTGTGAAGCAAATGCCTAACTGCTCCCCCTGCACCCACCCAGAGTGAGACAGAGCTCGTATGCATCAGCAGGGTGGGCACCCGACAGCCAGTGAGCTCCCACACTCTGAACCAAGCACTTTGGATTCTCTCTGTTTAACCCTCAACAATACTGTGAGCATAATAAGAGTGTTACTCCAACGTGACCGATGGGAAAACTAAGCCTCAGAGACAATAACTAAAGGACAGGCCCAGAGTTACCATCAGCAAGTAACTGCTTCGCTGGCTGCTGCTGCTTATAGCTGGCAACGTTCGATGCTAGGACGCCACAGAAAAGAGGCGGCCCTGTCAGCAGGGGCGCTCAGACAGGTATCAACAGTAGCAGATGTTACACGGAGGGCCAGGCCGTAGAGGGCTGAGGATGTAGCTCAGTGGCAGAGCACTTGCCAGGCACTCCAGGCCTGAATTCAATCTCCAGCACTGCCAAAGGTGGGTGGTGGGAAGTGGGGGATAAAATCTCAAGCCATCCCTGCATGGCCCTCCCCACCAGACCAGGAGACGGGCGCCATCTTTTGACAAAGGGCTCTCTCCTCTGGGTCTCCTGCTAGCAGTGTGACTCTGAACTTCCTAATGCCCAGTAACTAGGGTGGCACTGATTCACACACACACACACACACACACACACACACACACACACACACGTTCCAAACATGTAAGCCAATCAAAGCTTTGGAGAATCTCCCTGGCCCCTGCTCACCCTCAGTACTGCCCTAGTGCCAGGCGCAGGTCCTGGCTGCAGCTCTCTAGGAGAAAAGGGTTCTGGGGAGGGAGCGAGCAGCAGCAGTTTCGTTTGCATTTACCCTCAGGTAGGACATCCAGACAAGCCGTCCTGGGGACAAGGTGAGCTGAACTGGCCTCAGGAAATATATCCTTTGAAGGTAAGGCTACAAGGTGATGCAAGAGGCGTGAGGGGCTCACCGAGGAGGAGCACTCACTTCGGGCGGGCATGGCTTACCTGCAAGGAACCTCTCATTCACTACGTTCTAAATGTGCAAAAGCTGGAGTTGCAGAAAAGATAGAGCAGTGCCAGGCACCTGCAATCTCAGTACTGAGGGACTGAGCAGGAGGATTCCAAGTTCCAGGCCAGCCTGGGCTACATAGGGAGACCCTGTATCAAAAACAAAAATTATTGGGTTGTCCTGTGCCTTGCAGATATTCAGGAATCCTTTAATAAAAAAGGATGCCCCCAAGGCTCTGGTCAGAGCTGCTCAGCCTGTGACAAGCCTGTATCTGGGAGCTTTAAAGGGGTCATGGATTGTCCCCTCGTAAGCGTGTGTTTGCATCACAGTCCCTGGTTACGCTCTCACCACAGGCTGTTGTTGCCTCTGTGTTCCCAGAGCACAACAGTGGGTTATCGCTCCTCAGGCTGGAAATGGCCACTCTTCAGCCTGGGTCTCCTCTGCTCCCACAGATCTGTGTTCTCTCTCCTTTTCCCTCCCTCTCCTTTCTCTCAAAACATGGTCTCACAGTGTAACCCAGGCTGACTTCTAACTCGACATCCCCCTGCCTCAGCCTCTTGACATATCCCACTTCATTCAGAGCTTTGCAAGGAACTGGTGCTCATGTGGCCCCTAACATGGCTACTCCCCTTCCTTTCTGAGAGTTCAGAGTAGGGTGACAGATCTCTGGGCTGTGATAGTCAAGAAGATACACCCCAGTCTCCACACGCCACCTGCAGACTGGCTCCCACTTAATGTAATCACACAGGGACATGGCTACCCTCAGGGCTCAACCTGTGCTGAACATCACGCTCCCTGTCCAAGCCCATTGTGTTTTATTAAAAGGCAACCAGGCCTAACCTCATTACTGGTTCCAGATGCACATGCTGAACAACCCGGGAGGCAGAGCGGAGCACAGGAAGCTGGACAGCAGCTTGGCTGCAGCCCTCCCCATCATCATCAGCAGGCTGCAGCTCTCCCCAGCAGCAGCAGCAGGCTGCAGCCCTCCCCAGCAGCAGCAGCAGGCTGCAGCCCTCCCCAGCATCATCAGCAGGCTGCAGCCCTCCCCAGCAGCAGCAGCAGGCTGCAGCCCTCCCCAGCAGCAGCAGCAGGCTGCAGCCCTCCCCAGCAGCAGCAGCAGGCTTTAATTGAGTTAGAAAAGACTGCAGTGGGGGGGCAGGGACTAGCGCTTTCCTTGATGGGTAAGATCCTAAAGCACTAGACAAAAGGCAAAAAGAAGCTGAGCTGTTGCCTGGGGCACCCAGGGTGGGCCAGGAAGAAAGCAGAGTCAGCATGAGGTGTGGCCTCTGTACCAGAACTCGCCAATAGTTAAAAATAAGAGCTTGTTTCATTTCAGAAGGGGAAAGCTAGATTTTAAGGATTGAAATGGTTAAAAAAAAAAAAAACCAAGTCTGTATGTTGTCTTTACACCAGGGTAATTTGAAAATATCATTATTTATTTTTATGGAAGAAGGGCCCCATGAATGCCAAACACCTAAGGCATCTGAGGGTTACAGGGCAGCCTGGGCAACAAAGATGTAATCCAAAGTGTGTTCCACTGTTTACTACTGTGTACGATCAGGGAGGCCTTGTCCATTCTCCAAACTGGCCTCCTCAACTGTGTGTGTGTGGGGGGGGGGTGGACCTTGAGACCTACCTCACTGGACTTCGGACAAAGTAAATGAAAAAAAATATATACACAGGGGCTTAGCACTGTGCCTGCCATCTGGCTAGGGCCCAAGCAAACAGTAATTGAACAAAAATGATATCTCTTAACGTCATAGTGGAGTCAACGGACACATGAGGATGCACAAACCCCTCCTGCCCACCACCAACCCATTCCCCCTACAGAATAGAAACTTCTAGGGTGAGGAAGACTCTCAGTCTGCCTTTAGTGTGTGTGTGTGAAGGGGTGTTAAACCAGGATCTCCCTCTGTAGCCCTGCTGGCTTTAAACGTTCAGTTGGCCTGCATCAGTCTCCCACATTCTAGGTTCACAGCCTCTGGTCACCACACCTGACCTAGATGGTAGTTCTAAAGTCTGAAATTTCATATTCCCACTGTACTCTAGTTAATTGTGAGTTGATTAGAAAATGGAGCACAAGACCTGGCATGACCTTTAATCCCAGCATTCAGATGTCTGTGAGTTCAAGAAGCCTGAGCTCTGCCCACCCAGGGACAGTGGCAGGGCAGGGCATCTGCAGGCAATTCTACTTCTGGTTCCAGGAGCTCCTCCTACAAGAGGTGGGATTGGAGCAGTCCAATATTTTCCTCCCCGATCCAAGAGCTGAGGAGCAATCTAGGTATCTAAGGGAGGTGAGAATACTTTGCTTTTTGTTTTGCTAAGAACAGGACAGAATCCAGGTGACGGAGATGGAACTTTTCTTAAAGAAAATTGCCAAGACAGACTGCCAAGACAAAAAGAGGAGAAGCAACCAAAAAGGGTCTCTGACTTGTGATGCATCGCGGGAGGAAAGGTGGTTAAGAGTAAGAGAAGTGACCGGAAAGGGGAGGTGGCCTGGCTACCACTCGGAGGAGTCAAAGGCGGCAGCAGATCCCTCCCTCCGAGAAGTTCCGCACCTGCGTCACTTCCAAAGCCAAAGCACGAAGCCAGGCTTTCTGCCAGGATAGGAACTAGTAATCTTGCCTGAGGACGGTGGGATGCAGGAGAAGAGAGAGAGGATCCACCAGGCCCGCACCTGAGCGCAGGGACCAGCCGTGGGGACAGGAGGGGTTCAGTCGAGGCGAATGCAGATTGGTCCACACCCACCCACTTTGTTCTACATTCTACAGTACAGCCACAGGCCCCTAGACTTGAATTCGAGTCACCAGCAGTCCCCATTCTAACTCCGGCAGACGTGACCCGCGCTGCCCCGGCTGCCTTGCCCGGTGCCAGCAGCAGGAACCCCCGCATCAGGGGACAGGCGGGGCAGCGCCCGGGTCGGTGCGGGCAGGTGCGCGCGGGAGGGCGGCTCGAAGCCCGGCCACGCATGGCCGCAGTCCACGCCGCCCCTCCGCGCAGAACTCGGCTCCCCGCCGCCCCGTCGCCTACCTCGTCCCGCCGCCGCCAGACCCGCGCGCGTCCCCGCGCCACGCCGCGCCGCGCCCTGGCCGCTCGGCAGGTTCCACGGGCCTCGGCGCGACGGCGTCGCCATGGTGACGGGGTGGCGGCGGTAGCGCGCGCGAGGAGGCGACGGTCACCTGCGCCGGAAGTACCGCCAGACTCGGGCACTCGGGAGGGCACCTCGGCTACACCGACCCGCACTCCGGACCCGAGCTCCAGCAGCTTCGGGACCGGCGTGCGGAGATTAGCGGCGCGGGTTCGGCGCCCGCCCGGGTTTCTGGGCTCTAGACTTTCGCTCTCTACTCTCGCCACGCCTGAACCCAGGAGGCCGCTAGGTGTCAGGCCCGGCCTGGGCCCAAGCTCAGCTCCGGGAACCCAGGGTCATCTCTCCCAGCCCTCGTGGGCGGAGATGGCACTTTACACTTTACTGGAAGGCTGGGAATAACCTTGCCCTTCCCGCATCTGCACACCCGCCACATAGACCACATAGACACTGTTGTTGATACAATTTGCCTCTCTTTTTTTTCCACTCCAGGATACACACACACACACACACAGAGCGAGAGAGAGAGAGAGAGAGAGAGAGAGAGAGAGAGAGACAGACAGAGAGACAGAGACAGACAGACAGACAGACAGACAGAGACGGATAGATTTAGTCCTTCCAACTTCTCATTTAAGGCCTAGACCTGGTGTGCCAAGGTCTGTACCTAAGACTGTTGCCAAGACCAAGGCTGGGAGCTTAGCGGATCCTGGCCTGCTATTCAGGAAATGCTATGAGTAGATAAGAGCCCAGCTCAGACTTCCTACAAGCGGGGAACAAAAGGTTCTTTCCTGTTGGAAATGGGGTGTTTTACCTTGTGAGGCAAAGTATGACTGTACGACCCCCGAAAAGGCAGTCCTTGGAACTCCTCATCATGCTGGTAACTTCCCACAGGTAGAAGCCATAATTGGGGAGGGGGTGCCCTCTTAGAGGGTGAGTATGCTGTCTAGTGTACAGTTGAGATAGACCCAAGAACCGGAATTACGTTAAGGTAACTTTTCATCTGGCGGAAGCTAATGGACTTTTTAAGGTAAGCAGCAGCTTCCTTGGTGTGCTAACGGGCAAACAGCAGGCAATAAATACATGCTTATAAACTAAACATGGAGCTGAGCCATTTCTCATTGTTTGGTGGGTGTATTTGGGCTTCTGGGAGGAAAAGGAGGGACTGATTTGGCAGGATGGAATCTTGTTTAAGTGCTGGATTCCCTGGCTACAGTGCTGGTCTTCAAGTGCCTTCCAAGACCTGGGCAGGCTCCTGTTGGGAGGATTCTTTGCTGGATCATCCCCTAACTCATTAGTTGACTAATCCCCAACTCCAAGCTGACGGCTTCAGAGTGCATTTCCTGACCACCAGTGTGGCAGTAACTAGTAACTAGAGTTATAACGACACCTGCCCCCTGATACATACACACACTCAGTATGCGGGGGGGGGGGGGGGGGGGGGGGGGGGAGGCTCTGAGCAAAGGCCTTAAGGAGCAAAAAAGGCAATGAACACAATGAATCTTGCTCTTGTAACCAGGAGGTCAGACCTAAGACCCACTCCCACCTGGCAGTCTTTCTCCCCAGGGTTGCCCAGTGCAGAAAGCTGAAGGAAAAATCAGGATTCCAGTTAAATTTCTATTTTAAAAATTTAGCAGGAATATATCCTGTTTCTCAAAATGTAACCAGGTCCCGTGTGTGTGTGTGTGTGTGTGTGTGTGTGTGTGTGTGTACGCGCGCGCGCACGTCTGTGGGTCTGTAGTAGGTATTGTTTTTCTCTGTGTAACCCTGGCTGTCCTGGAACTCACTCTGTAGACCAGGTTGGCCTTGAATTCAGAAATCTGCCTGCCTCTGCCTCCCAAGTGCTGGGATTAGAGGTGTGCGCCACCACCGCCCAGCCTGGTTTTACTTTAAAGGTAAGTTTGTAATTTTTTGTTCATTTCACCATGGAAGCCTAGTGTAGGCGTAGCTCCCAAGTGTTTCTGGAGTCCTTGGAGTCCAGAGGAATGTGAAGCGTGATACAAGAATCCACACGCCTGAGCCAAACAAATTTGTATCAGCTCGGAAAACTGGGCCCTGCCCTGCAATATCCCCTGGCTCGCTCTCAGAGGAGCAGCAGCGACCAGCCCCATGTCCACCACCCTCAGGCTTAGGCAGCAGCATCCTCAGGTCCTCTGGGGTTGTGTATGTATGTAATGGTTACTGTGATCAAGTCAAAAATAGAACCAGGGGCCGGAGCGAACGGGGCGGGGTTGGGGGGAGAAAAAAAGAAAATAGAACCATGAATCACTCTGGAAGAAAAGTTTATCTTCCAGATGCATGGCCACTGGAGGTGACCAAGAGAGCAGAGACCCAGGAAGGATCAGAGCATCTGCTGGAACAACCACCCTGGCGGCAAGAGTAGCAGCCAGGCAAGACACTGGCTACAGTGTTTCCAGAGTCCGCAGTAAAGACAGCCACCTGAGACCTCAGGAACACTAAAGAGGAGGGGACAAGGGACATCAAAGACTGGGTTGTTGACTGTTCATGGTTGATCCCAACGTTGGTCCATTCTGAGAAACTAAGACTTAGACACACAACATACATAGTCACAGAACCCAAATGTGGAGAAGAGGCGAAGTGAGTCAGTCAGGCTGAGGTGTTCCTCTGGAACCAGCCTCGGGCAGGAAGTGGTGGTATTACCTACCATCTAGGGCTCTTGATCAGGTTCAGTTCAGTTAAAGAACTAGAAGGCAGGGAAGGTCTCGAACTCTGAAAACAGGAGCAGACAGACAGCATCAGCAGCATTTATTGGGACCGTGGAAACTCATGCACAGGGCAAACACCCAGAGAAAAAGAGCTTCAAGCAGATGAACGACTCCAGAAGCCAGAAAATTCAGTCTCTTCTCCAGGGCTAGGGGTTTAAGTCTCTGAAGTCTTCCTCCTCTAAGATAGGATTGGCCAGTTAGAAGACAGAGTTGCCGGTTGGCACACAACTGTTGTGTAAATGCGACTTGAACTCGTTGGGCCAGTCCATCGGCAGGTGCCCGGCTGGGGGGAGAGGGAGCTCAGAGGGCCTTTGTTTTAAGCTGCCAGGCTTTTGTCTCAGGTCAGGAGGGTGAGGAAGAAGCTGGCCACCTTGGAAAGTCACCATCTTCACTACCAAACTTGTCCCCTCTCTCCAACTCTTACTGGGGAGTCTGTCTAACTCCTGTCCCTCAGAGTGACAGCTCTGGGAGACCATGCTTTCAGGGATCTGACTCTCTGCTCTTTCCTTCCCTCCTCTCCTTCCATTCTCTTCCCCTTCTCCCTCCCTCCCTCCTTCCTTAAGGCACAGGTTCACTGGACACCTGCTGTGTGCCAGGCTTGGTTCTAGGCCCTGGAGAGACAGTAAGAATGAAGACAGGACCCTGCTTTCACGGAACGTCAGTGATGTGAGACAGAACAAAGATCAGAAAGGAAACTACAAATTCCATATGTATACATTCACGCTCAGGCAGATGGATGTCTACACACCGACCTAATCGAATGAAGCTTAGGTGTCGCGCGTCCACACAACAAGCATGAAAAGGTAATAAAGTAGGGGACAGACAGAGAGCAGAGGTGGTCATTGCGAGGCCAGCACTAAGGAGGGCTATCTAAGGGGACAGTAGAGCTGCGGCTGTGAGGAGTGAAGGGCTGAGAAGGGACAAAGGCCCTGAGCCAGGCATGTGTGAGGCCTGCTGCCCTGCCCTCTGCCACTCCTGGATGGAGAACTTAGCTGAGTATGCAGAGACATACTCTGCATGTAACAGGCATGTAAACAGGTCATTTGAGAGCAGAGGTTGAAGGAACAAACTGTGTGCCAGGGCCCCCCCACCTGTACCGCACAGGGCGTGTGGGCATCTCCGTAGACCCTTAAGTGTAGCCGTGTCTAACCACATTGGCTGTGATCCAGTGTGGCCTCACCAGACTCCCCCTAACCTAGCCTAGGCATTACTGTGGCTAGTAACGGGGCTAACAGGAGGCCCTGGGCCTCAGCCAGCCTGACACCACCCACTCTGCAGCCTTCCCTCCAGGAAAGAAATGAGGACCCAGTCAGGTCCTCAGTCCCCATCTCCCTGCTTCCTTCCCTAGCCAGGCAGACAGGCAGAAAGGCATCAAACACGGAGGACCTGCCGTGACAACAGCAAACTCAACATGGAAGCTGGAGCCAGGCAGGAAGCCCTGAGTGCAGGTGTCCATACTCTCCAGCAGTGTCAGGGAGGAGATGCTGGTCCCATCCTCTGATCATCTCCACCTTCCAACTATAAACCTCAGGGCAGGGACTCCTGCACTTTGTCCAAAGCCGGAGGCCTCTGGGAGTTCCCATCTTGGTCCCTCAAGCTACTGATGCTGTAGGTGCAAGGCCTGGCTCTCAGCTAAGTTCTGCACCCCAGGGGTAGCTGTGTACCCCAGCAGGCTGTGGGCTGGAGTCCACTCAGTAATTCCCAGACAGAGCTCCGTCTCAACTTCCTCTCTGACCACGATCGCAGCTACGTCTAGAAGTACAGAAGATGATGAGGTTGTAGTGAGGGGCTGGGCCAGGCCCCACCTCCAATGACCACACTGCTGACTCTCCAAGGTCATGGCCAGACCGTAGCCTGTTGTCCTGAGTCCAAGGTTTCACCTCTCCATGGTCGCTTCCCTCCCACCACCATCCTTCCTCCTCCTCTTGACTTTGGCCTTGGTCACTGCCTTCTGCCTCGAGTACTGCTATCAGGAGAAAATCTTTGATTTGAAGGTACCAAGCTTGGTGACTGAAGCTGAAGGAATCACCCCACCAGCTTGCCCCCGACCACATGAATCTGTCTTAGGCCTCATCATCCCTGTGGGGTCCTCAGTCCTTCCTGCTCTTTCCAAGGGGCTGGCACTGGAACACTCAGAACTTTCCCCCTCTTTACACACCTGCCATGTGCCTCCCCCAGAGCATGGCAAGGCCTGGCCTCTGCCCAGTCATGAGGGCTGCTGCTAACTGTCCCCTTGCCTTGGGACTTTTGTCTGGCACCTGCACAGAAGTATCCTCCTCTAGAGGTGTTTTTTAGAACAAAGCAAGGCCTCCAGGTGAACTGAGAACAACCACCTCCCCCACCAGGAAGAGCCTCTTCTGGCCCACCATGGTGAAACCAGAGTTCCGAGTCTGAAGCCCTGAGTCCAGCTAGGCTCAGCTGTCAGCCTCCATCAGAGACAGAGATATAGACGAAAAGCAGAGAGAGAGCGAGAGCAAGAGAGAGCGAGAGAGAGAGAGAGAGAGAGAGAGAGAGAGAGAGAGAGAGAGAGAGACTGTTCTTGCCTTCCCCTAGTTTGAGACAGGCTTTCTTTGTTGCTTGGCCATGGCCGTATGCCAGGCCAGCTGGCCTCCTGGGGACTCTCCCATCGCTGCCTCTCATTTCCCCGGTAGGAGCGCTGGGATCACAGATGCTCATTCTCTGTGCTCAGCTTTTACATAGGCTCTGGGATTTGAACTTCCGTCCCCAGGCTTGCTGCACAAGCCGGTGGAGCCATCTCCCCAGCTCCAAGGGAATTTTTTTTAATACCTCATTTATTCTCATCACCATTTTAGGAAAGAAATATATTTTAACTACAAAAAAATTAGAATAGCTATTTAGAATAAAAACTATTGTGATAGGAAAGGTGAGTTAAGCCACGAATAACAGTCTGCCATTCCAGCACTGAGAAGGGAGAAGCAGGAGGCTTCTAGTTCCTGGAATCCTGCCTCAGAAGAGAGCGTAGGGGTGGGGGGTCTGTCAGCAGTCCACCACCTCCCCTGCTGACTCAGGAACATGCTATCGGAGTCAGCTGGCCTACGAGAAGCACACACACATAGGTCCGTAAGGAATTGAACCATACCTGGTGACACGGAGGAGACAGAGGCCACATCAGGAAGGACTTTGTACTTGGCTCTCAGAAGTGTGGCTTCTGTCCCCCGAGGTGACCACAAGTAAAGCGAGTTTTGGGGAAAAGATCCTGAGATCAGGTTGGAGTTTAGCAAACCTCCAGCACTGTAGAAATGGAATGGAGAGGCAAAGAGGGAGGGTCTGCAAGGCAGAGCCACTGGCAGTGGGCATGGACAGAGGACAGATTCAAGAGGGGTACAGAGGAAGACCTTGGGAGGAGCTGATGTTCCCAGAGTTGTTAGGGCAAAAGCTTGCGATTTGACGCCCTGTTAACCTAGGCTCAGCATTCACATCAAGAAGTCAATAAAAGAGCTAAGCACCAGGCCTGGGGGCCGGCTCAGGCAGTGAGGGGCATGCCACTCGAGCATGCGCACCGGAGCCCTAAGAGCCTCATTGAGAGAAAGAAAGAAAGAAAAGCCAGTGTGGTGGTTTAGAGTTTTAGTCCCAGAACTCAGGAGACAGGCAAAAGGGTCTTTGTGAGTTCAAGTCCAGCCTGCTCTACACAGCAAGCTCCAGGACTACATAGAGAGACTGTCCCAAAAACCAAACAAAAAAAAAAAAAGAGAAAGAAAGAAAGAATAGAGGGTGGGAGGAAGGAGGGAAGGAAGGAGGGGTAATGAAAGCCAGCAAGCCAGCCAGGCAAAGCTGCGGCTCACTTGTAACTCCATCACCGGAGGTAGAAACAGGAGGGTCAGAGAGCTTCCGATGAAAAACCATTGAGGAGTGACACCTGATGCTGACCTCTGGCCTCCACATGGACACACCACAACACACACACACACACACACCACATAACACACACATGCACATGCACATGTGCGCGCACACACGCACTTGCATGCACACATGCATGCATACTTGGGGTGGGGGAGGATGAAAAACAGAAAAGAGATTTATTCAGTGTGGCTCCTCCAGTTTCTCCTGCAAGGCCTTCAGGCAGAACTGTGTGAAGTCTTATGAAGAGGCAAATCTCTCCCTCTGACTAGCACTAGGCTTCAGCCTGCCTGGGGCTCCCGGGAAGACTCTTGTTCATTGGGGACCAGTGTCTCAGTACCTGGCAGCCGAGGGAAGGACACAGGGTCCTTGTGCTGCCCAGGCATGATCCAAGCCTAAGTCTTTCTTTAGATTCATGCAATGCGGAATGTCTCCAGAAAATCTTCATCCCTGCCAGAACATTATATATATCGGGTGCTGGGGAGGAGGTGGGCAGGAGGGAGGCTCTACACAGGGCCAGCTTAGAGGGGTGTCATCCTGTCCCTGTTCACATAAGGGTAATGGCAAGGGGAACTTTGACTTCCTAGAGGCAAAGCCAGAATAAATAGGTTTAAGATTTGTGATTAAACAGTACCAAGACGCTGAGTCCAAAGAGTAGGGAACTTGGCTGGGCATGGGCACCCACCTGCAACCCCAGGCAGGAGGATAGCTGATGAGACCAGCCTATGCTACATATCAAAACACAACAAAGCCAGTGTGCTCCTGAACACTGCCTACCCACGTAAACCACGGAAGTCCTCACAGTCTGTGAGAAGGAGAAGGATCAGACAGTGTCACCACTCTTGGAGACCCTGTCCCACGGTGTTGGGCTCCACCCCTGGATGATCTTATTCAACTAACTCCTGTGCCTCAGCTTTCTCACCTGCAAAGTGGGAGTTAAGTGATACCTAACTTGCAAGGTTAGGAGGCTGGAATTAGTGGAAATATGAAGCACAAGGGAGACACAGCCTAGTCAAGTTGCACCTCCACATCCCAGCAACAGGGCATCCTGGGTAGAGGTCACCAGTCTTGTTAAGTAGAGGAGGAAGCTAGGTCCTGAGTAACACAGGCCTAGCATTGAAGAAAGTCCTGGTAGCCACTTCCTGAGCTCTTGGGGAGGGGCTGAGTGCTTCCTGGTGAGTTCCTAGGAATGGTCCAATACATGCAGGGGACAGAAAAAGGTCAAAAGGTCCTATGACTGCTGGAGGGAGACCAGACCACAGCAGTCCACCTGCAGCTAGGATGAGCTACAATACAGCGAACCCTCTTCACAGCAAAGGCCCAGCCCTTGGGGACCAAGCAGTGCCCTCTCTTTAACCAAACCTCCCGACTGTCTGTCTCTTGCCCCTCACCTGAGCTGGTTTGAGCATGTTTCTATGAGAGACATTCCTCTGCCTCTCTTCAACCTGGACTGTCTAGACAGCCACCCACTAGACAGCCTCAAGCTCATAGTTCTACTGGGCCATGGCCTCTCTGATCTCTGGACCTCTGCACATGCTGGCCCCCTGCTCTCCCTACTCTGATGCCTGGAGGGAGGACATCCCACACTCTCTTCATCCTAACAACTCAGGCTGCCTTTCTCTCCAGCTTGCCTGTCACTTCCTGGTCCCTTCATGCTGAGTACTCTGTGTCTCTGTGCCCCTAGGCCACAACTGATGGATTTCAACTCCTCTTGGGGATCCACCTCAGGACATCCCCAGTGGGTCTGTGCCAGTGAGGCCAGGCTGCAATTGCTCAGCGCTGTCCCCACTGTGTCACCAAACATGAGCATAGGCCCTGTGCTGTTTTTCTGGATCCTGGTGGAACCACGCCAAGGAAGGAGTGAATGATCTAGTGGGAGGTTCTAATGAAGTCCAGGCCAGATGAAGCAACTCGGAAAGGACAGATATGAGTCAGAACTTACTCATATGTTCCTGGCCTGAGCAACCAAGATGCACCATTGCTGTCCACAGCTTTGGCAGAGCCAGACTCTCCTTCCCTGCTGCCTGGAAGTGTGTGGACAGGGTGTGCTGGAGACAGGGTTGGGCAAACTGCCCCAAGACTTTTCAGCAGTACATCAACTTTCAAATTATTTATTTATTTTAAGGAGCTAGGTGAGCCAGCACAGTCTTGAACAGATAGCAGTCCTCCTGCCTCAGCCTCTTGAATGCTGGTGTTATAGATGTGAGCCTCTTTATTATTTTTAATGGCTTTTAAAAATTATTATTGTTGTGAGGATACACAGGGCTCAGAGGACATCTTGTGGGATTTGGTTCTCTCCATGGGGTAGCCAAAGATTGTTTTCAGGCTGTCAGACTTGGCGACAATCACCTCTACCCACTAAGCCTTCTTGTACATTCTTAGACAGTGCAATGATAAGAAATACATTCTTGCTGGATGTGGTGCTAGATTCCTTTAATCCTAGCACTTGAGAGGCAGGGGGATCTCTGTGAGTTCAAGACCAGCTTGGTCTATGTAGTAAGTTCCTGGACAGCCAGAGCTACATAGTGATTCCAAGAAGAAGGAGAGGGAGGATGAAGAGAAAGAAGAGGAGGAGGAGAAGGAGGAAGACGAGAAGGAGGAAGGAGGAGGAGAAGAAACACATTCATCTCTAAGACTAAGACTCTACCTATTAAACACTAACTCAACAATTTTAAAAAAGCAATGTCTTACTTATTAAGTTTATGTTTAACCTAAAACTGGAGGGAACACTCAAAACAGGAGAGGGATGTCTCAGGAGGCAGGCCTGGGGCACATGTATCAGTTCAACTGGGAAAAGGAAGCAAGAGCATGCTGAGTTCCATACACACATGCCCAGGCTAGCCTGGGCTACCTGAGCTCTATCTCAGAACAATGAGACAGACTGAGCCTCTATCTCAAAACAATGAGGCAGAGTTGGAACCAGACATGGTGGTATACCGCCCATGTGTCAGCACCTAAACCCCAGGACTCTGGAGCCTGAGGCAGAAGAACCTCGGGTTCTAGGCCAGCCTATGCCTCTAGTGCAACCTCCCAGGAAACATCATAAAGAAAGGAAAAGATGAGAAGAAAAAAGGATTGGATTGACTTAGTAATGTAACTGGGCTCCTGAGCCTTATCCCCAGCACTGAAAAGAAATCAAGACAATAATAATAATAATAATAATAATAATAATAGAGAAGGAGAAGAAGAAGAAGAAGAAGAAGAAGAAGAAGAAGAAGAAGAAGAAGAAGAAGAGGAAGAAGAAGAAGAAGAGGAAGAGGAGGAGGAGGAGGAAGGGGAAGTGGAAGGGGAAGACGAGGAAAAAGAAGAAGAAGAAGAAGAAGAAGAAGAAGAAGAGGAAGAGGAGGAGGAGGAGGAAGGGGAAGTGGAAGGGGAAGAAGAAGAGGAAGAGGAAGAGGAGGAGGAGGAGGAAGGGGAAGTGGAAGGGGAAGAAGAAGAGGAAGAGGAGGAGGAGGAAGGGGAAGTGGAAGGGGAAGAAGAAGAGGAAGAAGAAGAGGAAGAGGAAGAGGAGGAGGAGGAGGAAGGGGAAGTGGAAGGGGAAGAAGAAGAGGAAGAAGAAGAAGAAGAAGAAGAAGAAGAAGAAGAAGAAGAAGAAGAAGAAGAAGAAGAAGAAGAAGAAACCAAAGCTGACAGTTTGTGTTGTGAGCAGATGAGTAATGTCTGCTTCTTTGTGGTGCTAAGAATTTAACCCAGGCCAGAGCGTCACCTCTGCTCAACAGCTGCAAGCCACACTTCATTCTCCGCATGAAAGAGACTTGAAGTTCTTCACCAACCCCAGGTTGCCACAGGAAGACCAGGCTGCCTGGACAACGGTGATTCCAACTGCCCCAATGCCATCCACATAGCTGGCCCAGGGGACACACACACACACACACACGCTCGCCAGCCCTTGGGTCTTCATCAATGGTGTGCAGCACAGTCTCAGGGAGGAGGCATGTTGGAGAGCACAGACCCAGCAGGAGTTCCTCTTGTGGGAAGAAGGTATGAACAACTGTGTGCCAGTGAAGAACACAGCACAAAAGGACCAAGACATCGGAGGTGCTGAGCCTTCGAGAAACGCCACGTCCCATCCTTGGCCATGCTCAGGCATGAACAGGGTAGCGGGGTCACGGGAAACATCGTGGGAAAGAGCAGTGCTTGCCAAGGCTTTCCTTCTCCACGCACCCAAACATTAAGAAATCTATTTCTCCCCCATGGATTTTTTTATTAAAGAACATTTTTTCATACAATATATTTTGTGTTTTCCCCTCTCCTAATTCCTCCCAGATCCTCACCATCCATCCAACTTTATGTTCTTCCTCTCAAGATACACCACACACACACACACACACACACACACACACTCCATGGAAACAAAAATCAAAACAAGGAAAAGACCAATAAGACAAGACAATGTCAAAACAAAGCAAAATGAAACCAAAAGTCCACAAAAATACCACTGAGCTCCCTTTGTGTTCAGCCAACTGCTCTGTGCACGGGCCTGCCCTGGTGTGTGGGAGAGCGTTTGCCCAGCGTGCATGAGGCCTGGGACTTTTGATTTTTGGGGTGGGGTTAGGGGTAGATTGTGGGGGTAGGGGTGCGGGTAGGGATAGGTGTGTGGAGGTAGGGGTTGAGGGAGGGTAGGGGTGGGAGGTTGGGGGCTGGGAGATAGGTGGGAGGGTTGGGGAGATTAGGGATGGATTGTAGGGGTGGGGGTGGGGTGGGGTGGGGGTAGGGGTGGAGTATGTGATGAAACTGGAAGGGGACCATGAGAGGGGGAAAATGACCTTAAGGCAGTGGGGAAGTAGTGGAGTACATATATGTGAAAGTGGAAGAGTTCGGACGGGAGGATGCAGACTCACGAGGGCAGTAGGAAGGGGAGAGGGCGTAGGAGGCACGTGATCTGGGAAACAAAACAAAAATGAAAGAGAAAGAATTCACATAGTGTGGGGTAGGGGTGGAAGGTAGGAGTGTGTGGGGTGTGTGTGGAGGAGGTGGCGATAGGGATGGGGTGGGGGTGGGGTGTATGGAGGTAGGGGTGGAAGGTAGGAGTGTGTGGGGTGTGTGTGGAGGAGGTGGCGATAGGGATGGGGTGGGGGTGGGGTGTATGGAGGTAGGGGTGGAAGGTAGGAGTGTGTGGGGTGTGTGTGGAGGAGGTGGCGATAGGGATGGGGTGGGGGTGGGGTTAGGGGACGAGGAGTAGGGGTAGGGAGTGTGAGGGTGGGGGTGGGGTGTATGGAGGGAAGGGGTGGAAGGTAGTAGTGGGTGGGGTGTGTGTGGAGGAGGTGGCGATAGGGATGGGGTGGGGGTGGGGTTTGGGGACGAGGAGTAGGGGTAGGGAGTGTGAGGGTGGGGGTGGGGTGTATGGAGGGTAGGGGTGGAAGGTAGGAGTGTGTGGGGTGTGTGTGGAGGAGGTGGCGATAGGGATGGGGTGGGGGTGGGGTTCGGGGACGAGGAGTAGGGGTAGGGAGTGTGAGGGTGGGGGTGGGGTGTATGGAGGTAGGGGTGGAAGGTAGGAGTGTGTGGGGTGTGTGTGGAGGAGGTGGCGATAGGGATGGGGTGGGGGTGGGGTTAGGGGACGAGGAGTAGGGGTAGGGAGTGTGAGGGTGGGGGTGGGGTGTATGGAGGTAGGAGTGGAAGGTAGGTGTGAGGGGTTGGGGTAGGGGTGGGAGGTTGGGTGCTGGAAGATAGGTGTGGGGTGTTGGGGTGGGGTTAGGGGTAGATTGTGGGGGTAGGGGTGCGGGTAGGGATAGGTGTGTGGAGGTAGGGGTTGAGGGAGGGTAGGGGTGGGAGGTTGGGGGCTGGGAGATAGGTGGGAGGGTTGGGGAGATTAGGGATGGATTGTAGGGGTGGGGGTGGGGTGGGGTGGGGGTAGGGGTGGAGTATGTGATGAAACTGGAAGGGGACCATGAGAGGGGGAAAATGACCTTAAGGCAGTGGGGAAGTAGTGGAGTACATATATGTGAAAGTGGAAGAGTTCGGACGGGAGGATGCAGACTCACGAGGGCAGTAGGAAGGGGAGAGGGCGTAGGAGGCACGTGATCTGGTGAAATCCGTTATGCTGGATGGCATCCTTGAAAACTAATGAAGCCTGCCTGGTGTGGTGGCACATGCCTCTGACCCCAGCACTTGGAACATAGAGGCAGATGGACCTCTGAGTTTGAGGCCAGCCTGGTCTACAGAGAGAGCTCCAGGACAACCAGGGCTGCACAAAGAAACCCTGTCTAGAAAATCAAAGAGTTCAAGATTCTCTGTCCATATAGTCCGTTGAAAACCAGTCTGGGATGGTGTGTGAAACCCTGCCTTAACACACACACACACACACACACACACACACACACACACACACAGAGAGAGAGAGAGAGAGAGAGAGAGAGAGAGAGAGAGAGAGAGAGAGAGAGAGAGAGAACATCTGAATCTTCGTTGCTTATTTATCGAGCAGACAGGGTATAGCTGTGTAGCTCAAGTTAGCCTTGAACTTGTGATCCTCCAGCCTCAACCTCTCTTGTGCTATTCAGGCATGAATGAACCAAGCCTAAGTCTTTCTTTAGATTCATGCAATCTGGAATGTCTGATGACCTTTGTAACACCCTCCCAGAGTTTCTAGATCCATAGCAAGTAGCAGTTCATGTGTCATTAACTAACACAAGTCACATGATTGGCAGGAAAGTGGCATGACTCTTCCGGGGCCACTGCTAGTTCTGGCCGAGGAGACAAAGAACCTAGCTCCAGTGCAGCCTCCCTCCGCAGCCTCCCTCCCTCCTCACAAAGCCTCTGCACCCTTAGGCTCTGCCGGAGCAGCTCTGAGAACTGCCCCCTCCTCTCATTGCTTTGGCCTTTGAAAAAACCACTTTGTATCCATTGTCTCCATATCCTGTCTGTCAAAGTAATTGGCCTGGGCTTAATTCCAGAGAGTCCCTCTCCAGGGGGCAGAGGTTGAGGGGTCTAGTTTTCTTTTTGCCAGATTAGGGGGATATCTATTCTCTTGTTGCTACTGAGGTTAAACATCCCTGCTTGTTTCTTTTGCCTTTTAAAATAAATTAACTTAATTACGTGTAGCTTCAGTTAGCCTGGAGCTCACTAAGTAGACCAAGCTGGTCTTGAACTCAACAGAAATCCACTTGCCTCTGCCTCCCGAGTACTGACATTAAAGGAATATGCCAGGCAGACAACCTTAAACTTGATTCTCCTGCCTCAGCTAGGTTTACAGATGTCTGCTACCACGCCTGGCTATAAATACATTAAATGTAGCAATCAATCCGTCTGTCTGTCTGTCCCTCCCCCTTAGGAGCTATGGGGGTGGGGGGAGGTTTGCTGAGGATCAGAGCTCAGAGAACTGGACACTACATATCTTAGGCAAGAACTCTACTATTGAACTTAATCCCTAGCATGCCAAAGTGGCCACGTTTTTTTATGGTTTTTCTCTCTAAGTAGCCCTGGCTGTCCTGAAACTCAGTGTAGGCCAAGCTGGCTTTGAAATCAGAAATCCACCTGCCTCTGCCTCCAGAATGCTGGGACTAAAGATGCCTGCGCCACACCTGGCTTGCTGTGTTTTGTTTTTGAGATAGTGTCTCACTCTTTAGGCCAAAGAGACCTCAAACTGTGGCAATCCTCCCCCAATGCTCCCTGGCTTCGCCTCCCCAGATGCCGGGATTGCAGACCTGAGTCACCGCGTCCAGCAGTCTTTTGTTTTCTGTATGTATCCGTTTATTCTTTTTGATTATCAAATAATATCCCAGTACATGGATACGGCACATTTTGTTCATTTATTCGCCAGTTATTGGCCGTTTGGATTATTTCCACTCTCAGTGCTACTTTGGCACTGAAAATAGAAGCATTCAATGGCAGGTGAAACAACTCCGACTGTAAAAGAGCTTTCCATGCGAACCTGAGCACCAGAGTTCGATCCCAGAACCCACGTAAAGGTAGCAGCTAAGAACTGACTCTACGAAGTTGTCCTCTGACCGAAACACACACACACACACACACACACACACACACACACACACTCACGGCACGCGAAATGAAGGACCGGACATAGGCCATAGGACATAAAGCAGTGTTGGCTGGTGGGTTAGTGTGTTAAATTTCTATCGTGTTTCTTGGCTTTCATATACACTTATGTCATGTACACACACCTCATAATAAGGCATTTTAAGAGTGAAAGCTTGTCTCCCATTTTTGACACAAGGGTCTCAACCTGATGTCCAAAAGGAGGAGCGTCTGCGCAGCGTCAGTGCCCCACCCCTGCTTTGGGTAGGTCCAGGCACGTGACCACCGACTCCTCTGCCTAGGGCTCTCCCCCCCACCCCCACCCCCGCATCCTCAGGCCTTGGCTTTGGCCGCGCAGACCTCTGGCTACTTTTGGCCTCAGCATCCTCTTTTCCACACTTCCGCGGCGTTTGTTTTGTCTGCGAACCGCAGACGAGCGGAGTGTGGGATGCAGGGAGCTGCTGCCAGCTCAGCCCTGTCGCCAAGGCAGCTGTGCACTGCTCAGAAATGCGGGAGGAATCCCGGGCCCCAGATCCGATGGCCATCTGGCATTGTCAGGGCGAGCTGCTCTGTCTTTAGGCTAGAAGACCAGAATCAGACACTTGTGACTTAAGTAAGGGTAGATGGTTTTTAAAGTATTGAAACTATTGAGCAGGGGCTCAATGGTAGAGCGCTTGCCTACTGTGTGTGCAACACTGCTTTCTCCTAAACAGACAAACAAAAATCCCAAAATAAATAGTGACTTTGTGACCTTTAGAGACCCTCAGGAACCCAATCCCAGGGGAGGTAACTAGGCTAGATGAGGCCTAAAATAAGACTCTGCAAGGCTGAGACTTCACGTTTCTTTGGCGAGGTAACCACCGTGGTCTGAGGCGGGTTGGTTTTTTGTTGTTGTTGTTGTGGTGGTGGTGTCACTGTCCATAATCCCAACCAGTAGGTCAGGAAGGCCCTTGGGCATAAACGTACTGCCCAGCGAGTTCCTGGTGGGAAGCTGTTCCCTCCTGGGGCAAACAGCTGCCACAGAATCTCCTCTAGCTTGTGGCCCAGCCTGCCTCTTCGCAGTTGGACCCAACAGAGGAACTGAGTTTTTATTTTTACCTAGCGGTTTTAAAAACGGAAGCAGTGAGAGACTTTTTTGGCCCATTCAATGCAACGGACTACTTTGGCTGGGCTGTAGTACATGCTGTTGAAAACTTAGCATTTGAATTGAGATATGTACAACACAACATGTCTTAAGACATGGCAAAGACAAAGGGCAAAATACATTAATAGAAACTACACTTCGAAAGACCATTTTTAGATAATTTTGAGGTAAATATATTAGACTTACTTGTTTTTGCTTTTCTTCACATAGCTTTTAGGCAATGTAAAATGGGGCCTGGGGCTGTAGCTGGGGCTAGAGACTTATCGCATTGGCATGAAACCCTGGTCTCTCCTCAGCATCTCATACACCCTGCTAGTGTGATACATCTGTAATCTCAGCACATATGAGAAAGAGGAAGCAGGGCCAGAGCTCAGGGTCATCCTTGGCTACATAGGATTCAAGGCCAGCCTGGTCTACATAGGACTGCCTCAATGAAGGAAGGAAGGAAGGAAGGAAGGAAGGAAAGAAGGAAGGAAGGAATGAAGGAAGGAGGAAGGAAGGTCGGTCCATTGGTTGGTTGGAAGGGGAGGGAGAGAGGGAAGGAAAAATTACATCTATGGCTCTTGTCTAATGTATGTAAGTATGTACAGATGTATGTATGTATGTATGTATGTACATTTCCTCCCAGTGTGGAGCCGGAACCCAGAGCTTCACATGGTAATCAGGTTCTCTACAGAGCTCTATCTTCCATCCTCTGTGGCCTGTTAGACAAACATTCCTGTCACCCCAGAAAGGGCGCCTGGACAGCTCTGGTCTAGCCTCTCCACATACCGCTCACCTCAGCTTCAGAAGCCTGTTGTTCCCATTTCCACATGGGCTTTCTTTCCCCCTTTTTATTTTAAGAATACATTATTATTGCTAAAAAAAAGTTATTATAATAACTTATTATCATTAAGAAAAAAATTTTCTTTCCCTTCTTATTTTTTGTGGGCAAAGGGAACCTAGCCAGCCCGAGCAAGGCAAACATTGCCGTGGCAGGCCTCGCCCTTCTCCCCATCCCCTCTGCCTTGCTAAAAAATGTTAAAATGCATCCCTAAAGCTAGCCCCCAAGATCCATCCCCTTATTTGTCCACTTCCTCCTCCTGAGACTGACTACCAAGGTTCAGCAATCAAAGTATTGAAATCCAGCAATCAAAAGCCCCCTCTGGCTCACCTAATTAACATGCCAATCAAAATTAAACACATCCTAACATGAGATTTGCCCGTGTACATTTATAAACTGCCATGTGCCTACAGACCAAGTCTGTATCCTCTCTCTCCAGAGGTCTCTGTCCTCACCCCCGCAATACCCTTCCCCCTTCTCTCTTGCCCCTTTCCCCTCTCCTGTGCTCCCTCCCTCCCTCCCTCCCTCCCTCCTCCTCCCTCTTCCTCTGTCTCCTATCTTTGTCTCTTATCCCTGCCCTCTGTACCACTGGAGCAAATAAATCTCCCTGTGCTGAGAACTTGATCTTGGGGTGTCTTGAGCCGATGTTGAAGTTTCTACAGCATGCTCAAACGTGTGTGTGCGCGCGCACGCGCGCGCACGCAAGAGAGAGAGAGAGAGAGTGTGTGTGTGTTCTGAGACAGTGTCTCTCTACATAGCTCTGGATGTCTTGAAACTCACTCTAAAGAACAGTCTGGCCTTAAACTCAGAGATCTGCTGCCTGCCTCGGCCTTCTGAAGGGTTGGAATTAAAGGTGTGGGCTACCACTCCCAATTGGCTCAAGTTTTCTAACCTAGGGGCCCTAACCTGAGCCACTGAGGCTAAACCCTGCTCTCCTGAGGATGAAGCTGCTTTGCCTGTCCCATCTAACTGGCAACAGTCACCTTCCTCCCTACCAGACTTTGGCTCAGTGCCTTGGGGAACAAGTTTTCCCTTTACCCTAATTTTTGACCACAACAGTCATCTCTCAGCTCACTGCCACGCAGAGGATGACCGTCAACAGATGCTTCTGACAATATTAATAAATATTTGGTGTTCTTGGTTTTCTTGTGTGTATGTTTTTAATCCTGCCTCTACCTCCTGAGTGCTGGGATTGCAGACACACTCCACCGCACCGGGCTCAACATCATGGTGCCGTGCGGTGCTGTACCCTGATGAAGGAGCTGTCCCGCAAGCCTACAAGAGAGGATGGGTAGAAATTGTCAGTCACTGTACACATGGGGAAACTGAGGCCCAAAGGGATTACTGGGCTAAGGTCCCGAGGTGCACATGTGCCGGCCTGGCTTATCTGGCTTCTCATCTTGAGGTTTCTCCCCTTCCTTCTTTTTGGTGCCCATTGTGAGGCCATTTCCTCCAGGTTAGAGATGATCATTACCGTCTTGAATTACAGCTGCTGTGATCTGCACTGTCAGATGTTCACACTATTGTGCCCGTTAGCACTCCCTCATATGAGGGGGTGGAACACTAAGAAGGCTCAGGCAGCCCTTCCCCTCCAGTGATATGAAAATGGTTAATTAATAACTGTCGATGAGAGACTGGTGGTGTAGCTGCCCATAGTTGTCCAAACCCATTTACGCAACCCCCAAACATTTATTGGCTCACCAAGCTAGTCTCCAGTAGAGGCTTTTCTTTGGTCTTTCATTGTCCTTTCTATCTGATGTGAATAGAAATTAAATTCCCCAGTCACACAACAGAGCCTGTGTGGGGACTCAGCCACCACCAGGATACGGTGCTGCTATACCTGGAGTCCCAGCTGTTGTAGAGGTTAATGCAGAATCGGAAAATGGAGGCCAATGTGGGGAACATACCAAGTTAGTCTGTCAGTCTCCCTGCCTGCCTGATCCCCGACGCTCTCTCTTTTGAAAAAATATAAAAAAAAAACCATAAAACAGGGTAGGAGGAGAGCCCAGCGGTAGAACACAAGGCCCCTGGTTCAGTCTCAGTACTAAAGTCAAACACTGCAGACAGGAGCTGATATATAGAAAGGAGAGATCCACACGGGACAGGGAGTCCAGGGCTACTTCCTAGACAAGACTTGAGCTGGGGTCCTGAGGGGGCCAGGTTTGGAGCAAGCTAAGGGGAGTATGTACACACTCTGTGAGTCAAAATCAATCACTAGTCAGACTTCATGATGCTATAATTAGACCTTCGGGCTTTGGTGTGGAGTTAGAGTACTGGAGGTGGAACCCGGGGTCTTTCATGTGCTAGGCAAGTGCTTTTCTGTGTTCCTACTATGGGCGTTTTAAAAAACTTAACAGTTTACCAAGATATAAATTGCATACTGTAAGAACGTTCCATCTTAAAGTACATAGAATGTCTTATGCATTTACAGAGCTGTGCAACCATCATCACTAATTTCAGCTTACTTTCATCACCCTAAAAAAAACCCCATTCCTGTTGGCCATCGCCCCCATCCCAGGCAGTGGCTTTCTGTCTCTCTGGATTGCTTATTCTGGTCAGCTCAGGTGCATGGATTCCTATATAGTCTTGTGATTGATTTTTTTTTTCACTTAGCATAATGTTTCAGGGTTCATTCATGTTGTAACATGTATAGGCACTTCATTCCTTTCTTGGAGGAATAAACACTACATTGTGTGGATACCACATGATGTGAATACCACATAGTGTGAATACACATGATGTGAATACTACATGGTGTAAATACCATATGGGGTGAATACTACATGGTGTGAATACCATATGGGGTGAATACTACATGGTGTGAATACCACATGGTGTGAATACTACATGGTATGAATACTATATTGTGTGAAAACACATTTTATCCCTTCATTAGTTACCTGACATTAGGATTGTATCCAATGTTTTGGTGTTATGAATAATAATATGTTGCTATTAGCAATTCTGCATCATTTTTGTATGGGTAGTTTTCAATCCCCCCTGATAGATGAGATAGAGATAGAGAGATTTGGAGATTATAGATTCAGATATATAGATATCCCATTTTACAATTTTTCCAGCAACATATAAGGATTCTAATTTTCTAGTTTCATCATATCCTACTAACATTTGTGTGTCTACTTTTATTGTTCACAGTGTGGTCCAGGCTGGCCACAAGTTCTCAATCTCTCTTAGAAAAACAAACCAAAAAAAAAACCATCTTTTTCCTTCCATTTAATTATCCTGGCCTACTCCTCAAAAACTCAGTTAAGAAGCCAGGCAGTGGTGGCGCATGCCTTTAATTCCAGTGCTTGGGAGGCAGAGGCAGGCAGATCTCTGAGTTTGAGGCCATCCTGGCCTACAGAATGAGTTCCAGGACAGTCAGGGCTACATAGAGAAAACCTGTCTCAAAGAAAGCAAAAGGCAAATAAAACAAAAACACGTCTCAGTTGAGGGGATTGGGAGATGGCTCAGTCAGAGAGGTGCTTGCCATGGAGGCAAGAGGACCTGAATTTGGATTCCCAGCTCCTATGTAGAAAGCCAGGCACAGTCGCATAAACTGTTAACCCCAGAGCTGGGGAGACAGAGACAAGAAGATTCCTAGGGCTTGCTGGCCAGCTAGTCTAGCCAAATCAGTGAGTACTAGGCTCAGTGAGATAAGGTAGAGAGCAACCGAGAGAGACACTAGACATTGACCACAGGCCTCTCTGTGTACAGCACACACACTAACAGGCACATTTACATACATACACCACACACAAATCAACTGAACAGCTGGGCACAGCAGTACACACCTGTTATCCCAGCAGTCAGGGCGCAGAGGAAGCAGAATCACTGTTAGTTGAAGCTGCGCCTTATTGCAAAGCCAGAGGCTAGCCATGAGAGAAATACAAAGTCGTAAAATAATATAATCTATAATGCTTGTTTAAGGAGCAACTGATAACCAGGGTTAGCTGGCAATATCACCCTGAACCCCCTTCGAATGACATCTTATGAAAATAGCTTGTTGGGTTATACGCACACTGACAACAAAAAAACAATAGAAATAAATGTAAGGGCTTACTTCTGAGCTCCCAATTCTTTTGTTCTTTTTAAAATGTGTATGAGTGTTTGCTTCTGTGTCCCACATGTGTGCAGTGCCTACAGAGGCCAGAAGAGGGCATCAGACCCCCCAGAAGATGGAGTTACAGGCCCTGGGAGCCACCCAATGTGGGTGCTGGGAACTCAGGTCCTCTGCAAGAGCAGCAAGTGTTCTCAATCACGGAGTCATCTCTCCAGTTCCTCTACTGTTGGTCATGTTTGTATGGTGGGTTTTTTGGGCTTTGCTGTTGTTTGAGGAAGGGTCTCCCTATATAGTCCAAGATGGACCTGGAACTCATGTAGCCCAGGCTGACTTGCAACTTTTGGTCCTGTCTTGGTTTCCCAAGGGTAAGGATTCCATGAGTAAAGGCACCAATGCTTAGTGTTGACCGTATTTTTTTAATTAGATATTTTCTTTATTTACATTTCCAATGTTATCTCCTTTCCTCTTTTCCATCTGAAAACTCCCTATCCCATCCCTCCTCCCCCTGGGGACTATCTTCCCTCAGCTCTGGAATTACAAGAAACTGGAAAGGATTTAAAAGGCTGGCTGAACAAGCAGGCCCCATCCACACAGGTGGGCCAGACATTCACAGCTCCTCACCCTAATTAGATCTTCCTGTAGGATTGGGAGCTTCCTCCCCAGTCTCAGCAGTAGCTGGGGAAGGAGCCGACAGGGGAGAGAGAACCTTACCACTTCCCTACCTCCTGGGGATATCTAAACACCAAATTATACCACTCACACACAAGGGTACCGAAACATCCAACGTGCAATACAAATGTAAGGTATCTTTTTCTTATGTTCCCTCTCCCTCAGGAGCAAGACTCTAAAAATAGAGAAAGTTATTTTTAACTTTGACTTATCAAGATATTCAATGTCTCTATTACTGTAAATTCCAAGTTGGTGGGGTTTGGTTCTTCATAGATCACTCTTGCAGGGACCCGGAGCTATCCATCAGGAGCGTGAGCACCTACGCCAGTCATTCATGTCATCCCCGTGCTCCCTTCTTTGTGACAGAAGCTCTGGGAAACCCACAGAGAATAAAGCAGACGGACCGAGTCTCTAAACACTTCCCCCCAAAGTATGGCATAGTGGGAAAGCCCTGTGTCTCAACAAGCTCTTACAATACATTGACACCTTGAAGGGGGGAGGAGGAGGAGGGTGATGACTCCAAGTACCCAGGCTATCAGTAAGCAAGGTTAGATTATTTTATCATGGTAGCTAACCTTCGATTTCATCATTGTTCTGTAAGGCAGAGCTGAACTTAGTCCCTAACCCAAGAGTATATAGGGATGTCACTCGGCCACACAGCTGGGCCTGAGAAGGAGTCAGCAGAGAGGACGACCTGCTCTTCTACTGTTCTGACCTGGTACTCAGGAGGTCTTCAGAGACAAGTCTGGCCTCCAACCCCGCCCTGTCTTCCTCTCTCCTTGCTTTCAGTTCTGCTTCTGACAGAGAAAGAAAAAAGAAAAACAAAACAAATCACGTTTGCTCCTCAATGCTAGCAAAGCCCCCCCCCCCGTGCCTACCCCTGCCTGCCCACCCTCCTCTTTGGGATCCTCTTTCTGAACTCCTTAGGTACCACCCTCAGAATCCCTCCTAAACCTCCACTGGTACAGCCTGCTTCCTCCAGAAACACTACAGCTCGTTGATGGGAAAATACACACATAACTCACAACCCTCAAATCCTGGGAGCACAAGCAATATGGACCACCGAAGTTCTCACCAGGCGGCCCCTTGCTAGCCACCTTCCTCCTTTGTCCCATCTCTACCAGTCCCCTAGGAACTCTTCTCTGGGACCATGTCACCTGACAGGCCAGTGCAATCTCACGCTGAGTCTTCAGATCACATAACTTCCTGTACGAACTCCATCACCCCATCTGGCAAAGACAAGGGGCCCTCCCACCTCTTTTGGGGGCACAGCCCTGGTGCTGAGAGGTTAGTTTCCTGCTGCATTACGAGGACATGATCCTTCCTCCCCCAGGCTTGTCACTTTGAGGGACAGGTGGAGGAGACAGGGAAATGACTGGGAGTGTGGAGACCTCAGGTGACTTGAAGCCAATCTCTCTCAGTGGTAATTTCTCCATTTTTTAAAAAGCAGGAGGTTGCTGTAATCTCTAAGGCATCTTCTGGTTCTCAAAGTGCGCAACTCTGAGATTCTAGGGCTCTGTTAGGACAACCCATCCATGGTGGTTCTTGTGATTTGAACAACCGACTGTCAGCTGTGTACCCACAGAGTAGGGTAGGTGTGCCGGTGCTTGTGCCCCAGTCTATGGCTTCTCCTCAAAGAGCAGAATAGACCCTATTTGAGGGATCCCAACAACCCAAGCCCAAGGTGAACTAGCCGCTGACATCTGCAGCTCCTAGCCAAGGCACCTGTCAGGACACCAAAGCTTCCTGCACCCACGCAAGCGACCCCTTTCCTTCATGACCTGGCAAACTTAAGTCCATCCCGGTGGCACCAGCCAGCCACCCCCCAACCCCCACCCCCTTCCTCTTGTCACTCAAGAGCCCGGAAAGGCTTGGAGGGTTATGTCAAACCTCCTGGGCTCTGTGGCCTGAGAATACGTGCTGGCGGCCAGAGGGCACGGTTTGGCCGCAGTGGTGTGTCTGCAGCGGCCAAGGACCCCTTTCTAGCTTCATCTAAGAGAGTCCGACCTAGCCCTGTCCCTCTATCCAGGCTGCTCCTTGGCCCCTCAGGGTTCCACTTTCCCAAGGCGGGCGGGGAATCAGTCGGGCTCGCGCTGCCGGGGACTTTGGAGCGAGGAGGAAGCGCGGAGGGGCGGGGAGGTGGGGGTGTGTCGGGAGGCGGCGGTGGCTGGGTTTTATAATCCGCAGGGCGGTCGCGGCGCGGGAGAAGGGGCAGCGCCGCACCGCGCGCACCGCACCATGGGGGCTCCGTCTGGCCAGCGGGGGCGGTGGCCGTTGTCGCCTCCGCTCTTGATGCTATCGCTGCTGGTGCTGCTGCTGCTGCCGCCGTCGCCCGCTCGGGCGCTCGACCCTGGATTGCAGCCTGGCAACTTTTCCGCGGACGAGGCAGGGGCGCAGCTCTTCGCTGACAGTTATAACTCGAGTGCCGAGGTGGTGATGTTCCAGAGCTCTGTGGCCAGCTGGGCGTATGAAACCAACATCACGGAGGAGAATGCGCGGCTCTATGTGGGTGCCCGGGCCCGGGCGGGGGCGGGGCGCAGGAGGGCGCAGTGGCCAATCACAGGCCTTCGGTCGGTCGCCTGGGGCGGGCAGCAGGCTCCCAGGGCCCCTAGCCTCACCCCTGAGCAGTGAGGTCCCTTAATGGGACCCCTGCCGTAGGCCGGACCTCTCACCAGCTCTGCGCATTAGACAGGCGATGATGCTCCAGTACGGGCTGGGCACGTGATCCATGCCAACACCGGAATGGAGTGGATGAAGCTGGCTCCTCTGACGCCAAAATCCTCCCAAAGCGGCATCAAGGGCTGGAGCAATGAATGGCTGTCTGCACAATGACTATAAGGAATCTGGGGAAACAGGGTACCCGGCTTGGCTCCAGAGCCCTTGCCCTCTGGCAGCTGCCTGGCCTCCTGTTGAGTTTCTTTTCCCGGCCCTCCACTTACTGTCCCCTACTCTGACCCCAATTTTCTCCTTCATTGTTCCCTTGAATTAGATTCCCACACTTTCCAACCAGAGGGCTCATCTCCAAGACAGGATCTCTGCGGGAGCAAGGGGTCTGGAAGCCCTTAGCCTACCTCTGCTCTCTTAGTACTGTAGTCTCTCCCACATGGCCTCTTCCTAAGATGGACTACTCTTTCTACCCTCCTGGTGACCACAGGAGGAAGCGTCCCTGATCAGCCAGGAGTTTACAGAGGTCTGGGGTAAGAAGGCCAAGGAGCTGTATGAGTCCATCTGGCAGAACTTTACTGACTCAAAACTGCGAAGGATCATCGGATTGATTCGGACCCTAGACTCTGCCAACCTGCCTCTGGCCCAGCGGCAGCAGGTGGGTCTGAGGGTGGAGGCAGAACTTGACCGCCCCAAGTGCCGATTGTGGTTGGGAAAGCGGCCAACAGACAAGAAGTGTTTATAGTCTGTATGGACCTTGGGTATCAGGAATCTGGGCAGAGTGCCGTTCACAGGTTTTTCCCTCCAGATGCACGATGTGACGTTACTTTATATTGTGGAGTCGAAAGTCAAATACAGGAGCTGGAGTGTAGCTGAATTACCAGAGTAGTCTAGCATGTGTGGGGCCCTGGAGTTCATAGTTCATACTCAGAATTGCATTGCACATACAAAGAGAGATGTGCTCTCTCTCTCTCTCTCTCTCTCTCTCTCTCTCTCTCTCTCACACACACACACACACACACACACACACACACAGAGAGAGAGAGAGAGTCAAGAGTAAATCTCTAGGCAGACTTGGTTTATGGGCTTTATTTGAATAGTTGGGAAGGCAGACACAGTACCAAGGGATAGTGGGGATCCACACCCTCTGTGACCTGGGGACAAGCTGAGGCTTATCTCAGCTCTCTGGTCCGTACCACCTGCAAAGGCTGCTTGCACTGGAAGGGTTATCAGTACAGTGGCAGATGGGAGAACTGAGTGGTCTTGTCTCAGTCACATCCTTTCTCCGGGCCACTTTTTCTTCCCAGCCAAGGGGGTGGGAAGATGAACTCCATGGGGCTAATATTTGGTCACTAATATTTCCTCAACTCCAACTTGGCAGTACAACTCTCTGCTAAGCAACATGAGCAGAATCTACTCCACCGGCAAGGTCTGCTTCCCCAACAAGACTGCCACCTGCTGGTCCCTGGACCCAGGTATAGTCCTATCCCATCTCTGCTGGGGTTTCCTGGTCCTTTTGGGTCACCTCTAGGACGATGTTTGTCAGTAAATCAAAGGCATTGGTACCCCATTGGGGCTGGAATGTGCAAATGAACCTACACCCCACACCCATGCCCTTGCTTTTTCTGGAAACCTCACTTCAGGGACCCTCTAGCACAGTGGTGCTCATCCTATGGGTTGCGACCCTTTTGGGGGTCAAACAACCCTTTCCCAGGAGTCACTTAAGACCATATTTACCCGACACAGATATTTACACTGTGATTCACAACAGTGGCACAATTACAGTTGTAAAGTGGGGACTCCATGGGACCTTCCAACCGTACAAAGGATGGAAGCATTAGGAAGGCCGAGGACCACTGGGTTGTCCTACCCCTCCACCACTACTGCCTTCTGGCCCCCTAGTTCTCCTTTTAGGGGTCCTTACACTTTCTCTAAAAGCTTCTCACAAGCCTTGGGTCCCTTGGTGTTTCACCACAAGGTCAGCCGTTCTATGCAGTGAACCACGGAGGGTCTGTCCATTCTAGCCTCTAAATGTCCTTTCTGTGTCAAGTGCCTTAGACATTTTCCTGGGAGCAGGGTCCTGCCTGGTGCTTTCTTTGGATAGCCTCATCCCCTCAAGCCCATAGGCTGCCCTTGGTCCGGGGATACTGTGATGAGGGTGGAAGATGCTGGGAATGAAGACCAGTGTATACCTCTGGTTTCCTAACTGACACTGCTCACCTCTCTTAGAGCTCTCCAACATCCTGGCTTCCTCACGAAGCTATGCCAAGCTGCTGTTTGCCTGGGAGGGCTGGCATGATGCTGTGGGCATCCCATTGAAACCCCTCTATCAAGACTTTACTGTCCTCAGTAACGAAGCCTCCAGACAAGACGGTGAGCCTGCATCTTTCTTTCCATGGACCAACAGCTACCTTTCCTATCTTACGAGGCATTCTTGTCTGTGGTGCCCGGTGAGCCCCAAGTCCCTGAGCTAGATTAAACAGTCAATCTGGTGGTCCTAAGATCTCATAGCTAGTGGGAATGGTATGAAGTCTGCAGCCAACAGACCTTGCTGTCCTGTCCCTCTTACTGATGCTCCTGGTACTACCTGTGGCACTGTTCCCCACCCGAAGTCTCTCTACCTCTTTGTGCCCTCGGACCTGTTTTACTGGAGCCTAGAGTGGACCTTGATATGGTGACCCATACCTGTAATCCCAATATTTGAGAGACTGTGGTAGGAGGATGAGGAGTTTGAAGCCAGCCTGGGCTACACAGTGAGACCCTGGTCTTAAAAAGTGGGGGCTGGTTATAGCACACAACTGTAATCCCAGAACTCAAGAGACTGAGGCAGGAAGATCTTGAGTTCAAGGTCAGCCTGAGCAACCATCTCAATGCATTGCTTGGAGTCAGGAAAATAGTAGAGTTGAAGCTAGGATGTGGACAGCCAAAGCTCTGGGCCTGACCTGAACTCTCTCCCACCTTGTTAGGCTTCTCAGACACAGGAGCCTACTGGCGCTCCTGGTATGAGTCCCCCTCCTTTGAGGAGAATCTAGAGCATCTCTACCACCAACTAGAGCCCCTCTACCTGAACCTCCATGCCTACGTCCGCCGCGCACTGTACCGCCGCTATGGGGACAAATACATCAATCTCAGGGGGCCTATTCCTGCTCATCTGCTGGGTAAGAACCTGGACCTTGCTGCCCAGAGGAGCTTGGGTGCAGGAGGATGCCTAGAAAAAGGAAGACAGGTCACCGTCATGGGTGCCTCAAGCATGTGGAACGTCATAACATTTGCTTCCTTACCGGAAGTCCCCATGGCTCAATGTCCCCACCAGTCTGGAATCCTGTTTTATAGAAAGGGACACTGAGGTTTATTTAGGGTGTGCAAGAATTTAGAGCCAACAGAGAGCTAAACTAGAGCAGAGCCTGGGGTCGAGTCAGTGGTTTTGGCTACAGGGTCAGGGTTAGCAGCAGCCTCATTGTAGACCATTTCTGAGGACATGAGCCTGGGAGTCTGGGAGCCTGTGGCCCCTTGGTGAAGGATCCTGGCATAATCAGGAAAGACACCAGTAGCCGGTCCTGTGGAGCCCACAGAGAGTCTGGAGACGTCCTTTGGCTCGAGGGTATACAGGTGCTGACAGCCATGCAGGAGAGCATATATAGGACACCGGAATGGCTGGGCAGGAGACCAAGCTGTCCCACTTGCTTCTTCCGTGTAGGAGACATGTGGGCCCAGAGCTGGGAGAACATCTACGACATGGTAGTGCCTTTCCCAGACAAACCCAACCTCGATGTTACCAGTACAATGGTACAGAAGGTAAGATCTGGGAGTCAGGTCCCAGGTAGAGCAATGAGATGGGGTCAGAGGTCATGTGATAGGCATCCCCCCCCCCGCCCCTTTCCTGCAACAGTCAACAGTGACCTAGGGTCTCTGTCCATGGTGGCAGAGTGATCTGCTGTGGCAAGGTCAGTAGTGCCCTACCTTTGGGAAGTGAGGCCACTGAACCATGGAGACCTTTCCCGGGTTGGACACGGTCTTGGGTGGAGATCACTAGCCCCGAGCTCAAGGCATGGCTCCACACGGCTGCCTTCTGACCTGTGTCCCTGCCTGCTGGGCCAGGGCTGGAATGTTACACACATGTTCCGGGTATCAGAGGAATTCTTCACCTCGCTGGGGCTCTCACCCATGCCTCCTGAGTTCTGGGCGGAGTCGATGCTGGAGAAGCCAGCTGACGGACGGGAGGTGGTGTGCCATGCCTCTGCCTGGGACTTCTCCAACAGGAAGGACTTCAGGTCAGACCTGGGCAATAGGGCACATCACCTCATTAGCTCACGATCCCTGCAGATTTGAGGAACTACCAACTGTGTTGCCTTGGCATGGAGGAGGGCTTGAGTGGTGGTGGATCAGGGTAGGGTCAAAAAGGTTGCTAGCTCCTAAACATTCTTCACCCCAGGACAGAGTCCTCCTTGGCCCTGTGGTCCTGTGGTCCTCTAGGACCAGCCTCCCCAGTGCTCTGGTCCTGCCCTCAACATCACCTTTATCCCGTTTATCCCCACTCCAGGATTAAGCAGTGCACACGGGTCACGATGGAGCAGCTGTACACAGTACACCATGAGATGGGCCACATACAGTACTACCTCCAGTACAAGGACCTGCCTATCTCTCTGCGTAGAGGCGCCAACCCCGGCTTCCATGAGGCCATTGGGGATGTGCTCGCACTCTCTGTCTCTACCCCTGCACATCTGCACAAAATTGGCCTGCTGGACCATGTTACCAATGACATAGGTATGGGGTGGGGGGAGGGGAGTGTATCCATCCTGGCTCATTCAAATCTCCTACCACAGTAGATCTCCACTGCTCCCCACTCATTTTTAACTTGAGACGTCAGATACACACACCCTGAGCTTATCACTCACCCAAAGTCCTTGTCTAAGCAGGGCTCGAAACTTGAGGTTTACCTCTATCTGCCCAGCCTCGCCTCCTGCCAGATGGCCCTCCCCCAGGTCCCCTCTGCCCTAGCTGGACTCTCTCCTCCCCACTTTTCTTTCTTTCTGTTTCTGGACAGAAACTGACATCAATTACTTGCTAAAGATGGCCCTAGAGAAAATTGCCTTCATGCCCTTTGGCTACCTGGTGGACCAGTGGCGCTGGGGCGTCTTCAGTGGACGTACCCCTCCCTCTCACTACAACTTTGACTGGTGGTATCTTCGGTGAGAAGAGGGTTAGGAAAAGTCTCACCCAGGGGACCTCCTGCCTCTACAAGTCTTGTCCCTTCCTTTCTAACAACATCTTCCCTCCTCCCTTCCCGCTGAAACCTCGCCTTCAGGAAGTCTCCCCTCTCCCCCCCCCCCCGTTTTCCAGGCTGCAGAAGGGATGCTGGGGAGGGGGTGGGCTACAGTGGAACCGGTATCTTTTCTGCGAGTCTCAGGCAACCTGTACAGCTTAGGGCCTTAGGATTTAAACATCCTCTTCTAGAACCAAGTATCAGGGGATCTGCCCACCAGTTGCCCGGAATGAAACCCATTTTGATGCTGGAGCCAAGTATCACATCCCAAGCGTGACACCGTACATCAGGTATCCCTGCTTTACCCACACCCCTGCTCCGTCCTCCTTCAGACCCAAGGGTTGAGAGTCAGAATGCTCCTCCCTGGGCTACGATCCATTTCTGTCTTCTTCCCAACAGACAGCCCTTAGTCCAATTGTCACCTGCAGGACACCAGATAGAGCCTGAACAAGGGTCTTTTGTCTAGCCCCCCTCATTCCTTCTAGCACCGTCTGTGCCCACAGGTACTTCGTGAGCTTCGTGTTGCAGTTCCAGTTCCATCAAGCACTGTGCAAGGAGGCGGGCCACCAGGGCCCACTACACCAGTGTGACATCTACCAGTCCACCCAGGCGGGGGCCAAGCTCCAGTACGTGACCGGGACAGAAAACAAGAGGGGGGCTGAGGGAAGAGGCTGGTGGAGGGCATTTCTGCAGGTAGCTGCCTGCTCTGGCTAGAACACCACAAAGCCAGACTCTGTGGACTAACTCTTCCCTCTCTCCTCTACTCCATACTCCTTCCATCTCTCCATCCCCTGTCTCCCTTACATAGCAAATATTTATCAAGCAGGCCTTCAGCTGCCATGGGCCAGGCAAATATTCCCTACCAGCCTCACAGAGACGCCCCCAACCTTAGAGTTCTTTTACTAATGAGGGACAAATGAGCAATGGCGCTGGGATGGGTCCCACCCTGTGTCCCCTGAGCCTACAGTGGTCACTCTGCTTGGCAGGCAGGTGTTGCAGGCTGGCTCCTCCAGGCCCTGGCAGGAGGTGCTGAAAGACCTGGTAGGCTCAGACACCCTGGATGCCAAGGCACTACTGGAGTACTTCCAACCAGTCAGCCAGTGGCTGCAAGAGCAGAATCAGCAGAATGGCGAAGTCCTAGGCTGGCCGGAGTATCAGTGGCATCCACCATTACCCGACAACTATCCAGAGGGCATTGGTAAAGCTCTGAGTGAGGGTGGACTGGGACCAGGAGAAGTCCTGGCCTCTGGCCTCTGGGCCCAAGCCTCAGCTTCCTGGTCAGCTTGCTGCCAGCTGAGTCCCAGTGTCCTTTGCTTCAGCACCACACCACCCCTGGGCTCAGCATAAGGGCTCTATAGCAAAAGTGGGTCTGTTTTACTCCCAGGATCCTAGAGACGTGTGCCCAAGCCTGTGGGCCCCTGGGGTCAGGTTGGCTGGCACATTGCTCTATGAGGTCACATTGCAGGCTCGGCTCTTATTGGCCAGTGGTGGGGGCTGCAGGGCTCTGCTCTCCTGCGGCCATGGGCCAAGGCTGGGCTACTCCAGGACTGTCCAGCCTCCTCTTTCTACTGCTCTGCTGTGGGCACCTTCTACTGGTCCTGAGTCAGGTGGCCCCTGACCACGTGACGGCCAACCAGGGGATAACCAACCAGGCAACAACCAGAAGCCAGACAACATCTCAGCAAGCAACAGTCAGCCAGACAACCCAGATCCCAAGTGGGACTCCTGGAAGGGGGCAGGGCCATGAGGGGGCAAGAAGCCAGGGGCCAGCAGGAGGGAACGCCAATGAGACCACACCTTGTGGTAAGGAAGGAAAGACCTGTCTGTTTTCCTCCTTACCTCCTACAGACCTAGAGACTGATGAAGCCAAAGCTCAAAAGTTCGTGGAGGAGTATGACCGGACAGCCCAGGTGTTGTGGAATGAGTACGCAGAGGTCAACTGGCATTACAACACCAACATTACCATAGAGGGCAGCAAGAATCTGGTAGGAACCACTTCCACCAACTCCAACATGAAGCATGTGTGCGCGCACATACACACACACACACACACACACACACACACACACACACACACACACACAGCACCAAGCTGCCAAAATTGGTGAAAAGTCTGAACAGAGTATTTAAAACAATTCTCCATTTCCAATTTAGCAGGCTTGGACTCCACACCTGAGCGAATTTCTCTAGTTTGTTACCGTTCTCTAGTTTAGGACTCTCAGACAGTAATCCGCTGTACGTCAGTGACTTGTAACATTTTTTTTTTTTTTTTTTTTTTTTTTTTTTTTTTTTTTTTTGGTTCTTCGAGACAGGGTTTCTCTGTGTAGCCTTGGCTGTCCTGGAACTCACTTTGTAGACCAGGCTGGCCTCGAACTCAGAAATCCTCCTGCCTCTGCCTCCCAAGTGCTGGGATTAAAGGCGTGCGCCACCACCGCCCGGCTTGACTTGTAACATTTTAACATTATAACGCCGGTGTTATAAAATGACTTATAACATAAGCGATGTTAGTGTCACTCCTTAAAGGACTGACAGCCTGTTTGTTAGCACCGAGGGATTATTCCCCTGTACCTTGGCCCTTCCTTTGTGACCAAGTATTCATTATACCACAGAAAGCCAATTCTAACCATATGCTCCAACCATTGGGTGTTAATGTTGACTAAAAACCCACTATGCGCTACAGCCCCTGGGTCCTTGGTACCTCAACTTCTCTTCCTGCATACACCCCCTTGGCAGTTACACATAAGCAGTGAAATTCTTCCCATTTCAAAGATGCAATCCCTGAATACTCAGGGTGGGGCGACTTCTACCTAACAGCACACCGCCTTCATCCTAATGACACTTACGGCATGCTAAGTTTCTTTTCCCTACTTGCTAGACTGCAGGTGTCTGCCTAGGAACTCATACTGTACCTAACATATTAATGTAGTAGGTCCCGGTTGAAGTGAAGGGTATTTGTCAGGGCAAAGATACGACACTCCTCACCACCACCTTTATAGACCCTCCTACACAGAGGCCATGCCAAATAGCCTGAGACCGTGACACCACCCCCTTGTGCCCCTCAGCTTCAGAAGAACAAGGAAGTGTCCAACCACACCCTGAAATATGGCACCTGGGCCAAGACATTTGATGTGAGCAACTTTCAAAACTCTTCCATCAAGCGGATCATAAAGAAGGTTCAGAACGTGGATCGGGCAGTGCTGCCTCCCAAGGAGTTAGAGGAGGTGTGTGGCCATTTGGAGCAGGGAGTGGAGACTGCTGGGAGGTGAACCACGGCCTGGGTCTGGGTCCACACCGCTTTCTTGATTTGTCAAGTCTTAATATGGGTCACGTCTCCATGTCTCCGCAATTCCCAGAACTGTAACACTTTGAGGGCACATGCTCCCGTGGGTCCCACCCATGGTACCTGGCACCAGAGCAAAATGGTGGTGGGGGGGGCTCTTCACTACCCTTTTCTTCTCCTTACAGTACAACCAGATCCTGCTAGACATGGAGACAACTTACAGCATAGCCAACATTTGCTACACAAATGGCACTTGTCTGCCACTGGAGCCCGGTGAGAGCATGCCTGGATGAGAGGGAGGTGGTGGTGGGGAACTGGCTTGTAGGGACGAGGATGCTGTCAAGGGAAGGGTTTCCTGAACTTGTTTCCACCTGTGGAACTGCTCTGCCCCCACCAAGAACCAGAACCCCATCCAAATTTTCCTAATCTTCTGCCCCTATAAGGTTGTCTCATCTGCCCAGAATTCCTCCGCTCTCTTTCTCCTTCCACATGCCCCTCAGAGCAGTAGGCTCTCAAGCATGTGTTTCAGAGGCTCAGACCCCAAAAAGAAGAATTAAGTCTCCACCTTCTCTGACTTCCTTAGAACCCCCTCCCTCGCTGAGGGAGATTGCTGAGAAGGAAATGGGAGAGAATGAATCATACAAGAGTCCCACAGCTCTAGAAACGCCAAATTAGAACTTGCCCTCCTCTTCCTAGCTGATACTGTTCCATGCCATCCCTTCCTCTACTGAACCTTTCCGCAGCAAATCAGCTATGAACTGGCTCATAACCACCTTTCTCTCGATACTTCTCTTTAGCCTGTGTCCCCTTTGCCAAGGTTCACTCTGGCCCCACCAATTCCCACACAGATCCTCTCACAACCCACTCTTTCCAGGGTTGATACGCATTCTTTGCTAGGAATCTTTACCAGAAGTTGTTTCCTCCTGACCCCACCCAGCTCCCGTGTCAGAACAATAACAAATAAAAGGGGAAATGGAAAATAAACAGGAGGAAAAAAGAGTCCGGGGCAGAGTCTGCCCTATAGGTAGTGGATGTGACTAGCACGCAAAGAGGAAGAGGGAACGTGTCTGTGCTTCATGCACATGGGTGAGTAAGAACGCCTGGGGCATGTGTGCATGTCTGGGTGTATATTTCTAAATATGTATATTTTAAATACATGTAGCATTTGGTATCCCCGCCATTCGGTGTTTTGATCTAGGACCAGGCCATCTGGTCACAGGCATGGTAATTAAAAGATCCGTGAAGACCAGTGACTCATCAGAAAGCAGATGCAGAATTCTGAAAGCAAATCTTTTTTCAAAGAAAGCTAATTAAGTTTACCTTTTTCTGTGACAAGTGTATATGACATAGAATGTTCCAGAATAGAGATGCTGAGCATAAGTTCAACAGTGAGGGCTTGGGCCACATCAGTTGCTCCAAGCCTTCTTCATGTAGGCCAAGGGCAGGGCAGGAGGGGAAGGTGCCTGTTTCAAGATAGACGCCTGCAGTCTTGTGTGGCCCTCAACCCAGCCTGAGAGTCGGATGCCACCTATGTGTTCTTACTGGGGTTTCTCATGCAGAGTGGATTTCACAGGGCATAAATGCAGGGTCTCCTCCTTGCTGGGGGCAGCTCAGATAGTTATTGCCCCTACACAGCCCTTGCAGCTACTGTTTAACTAATTTCAGCCCAATGACAATTTGCAAAGGATGCTGGAGGTCCCCAGAGCCACAGCAATGAGGAGGTACAGCCCCCTGTTCAGGGACAGAGCTCTCCCATTCATTTCCACATCCCTGGGAAGGCAGGCTACAGTCACTTCCTTGTTTATAGACATGGAAAGAGATAGGTCCGTGGGAGAGAGAACTTGAACTCAGGCCTGTGAAACTCCACAAACCATTTCTCCCAGGGAAGGGGAATTTACGAGAGAACCCCTTTTGTTTCTGCTCTGGCCTGGCCACGCCCTACGGTGTACATAAACATGTCATTGAGATGCTCATAAGAGAAGAACAAGGCTATCCCTTTCAGAGTGTCTGAGGTTGTGTATGTGCAACATGTCACCCCAGGTGGGCACCCTAGGAGCTCCTCGAGGCCATCTCTTCCCTCTCTCGCTAGACTCCCTGCCCGTTTTTGTCATTTCCAAGTGCTCTTACCAGTTTTATTCCAAGTCTGAAATCCGACGACCAAGTTCCCTCATAAGCAGATGAGAGGTGAACCAAGGACCAGGGCTCACGCCATCCGTCCCCTTCCTTCCAGATCTGACAAATATGATGGCCACATCCCGGAAATACGAAGAATTGCTATGGGCGTGGAAGAACTGGCGAGACAAGGTGGGGAGAGCCATCCTTTCCGTTTTCCCAAAGTACGTGGAATTCTCCAACAAGATCGCCAAGCTCAACGGTGAGTTACCAGCGCTGGTGCCCCTGGCTACCTGCTCCCCAGCACCTCAAACTCCTCAGAGGTCCTCTGGGGTCCTCAGGCTAGGGACAAGTCGGGCCCTAGAGGTGTCAGGGACATATCGGGTGAGTGATGGCTGTCGGGAGAGCTTGGCTGTGTCTCGTGTGCAGGCTACACTGATGGAGGGGACTCGTGGAGATCCTTATACGAGTCAGACAGCTTGGAGCAAGACCTGGAAAGTCTGTATCAGGAGCTGCAGCCGCTCTACCTGAACCTGCACGCCTATGTTCGCCGCTCCCTTCACCGCCACTATGGGTCTGAGTACATCAACCTGGATGGTCCCATTCCTGCCCACCTGCTAGGTAAGGGCATTGGTCCAACTTCAAAGAAGCGGACAATGGGCAATAAAGGGGCAGGATAGTACCGGCCACAGGACAGAGATCAAGCTAGAATGGTGTCAGACCCTGAAGCTCTGAGGGAGCATGGCCAAGGCTGAGTGGAGAGGGGTCGGGGGAACTTCCCACTCATCTTTCGTACCACAAGTGATGTGTGTTGTGGTGCTTCGGATTGAACCCATGACCTTATATGTGGCAGGCAATTTTTCTAACACTGAGCCACTCTCCCCAGCTTTTCTGGTGCCATGCCTGCCACAGAATTAAGATGTACAAGCCTTTTTTACCATCTTTTAAGGGGAAGACTACATTATCCACCATGCCCTGCGATAACAAGATCCAGGAGTCTTGGCGTGGGGTTGGGGAAGTTCCATATGAGCCTTGAAAGACGCGGGGTTTTGACAGGGATGGGGTGGAGGGTCTGGGTCAAGGTGTGATGGCAAAGAGCCTTCTAGGGCTTTAAATATTAAAATAACCTTGAGTGCATGAAGGAGGGAGGGAAGGAACACAGTAAGAGAAGAGGCCACCAGTGTCCTGCCCCCATTGGGTCAGCATGTTCCTGGTGTTATTATGAACAGTGAAGCCAGGGGAGCACACTTAGAGGTCATTTGGGAGACGTCCCTCCAGAAGATGGTTCTACTGATTCCCACTCTCTCGGAGCGTTGCTGCCTCCGAAGATCCTAGTCCTCCTCCGTCCCTCTTTGGGGGAGTTGAAAGACAATCTAAGTAGACATCAACTCAGTGACCAAGAACACGGAGCCCAGGGGGGATGCAGAACGCTCCAGGTGGCCAGGGATCCAGGCTGGGCTGAGGATTTCATCTCCAGAGATGAGAAGAAAGACTTTAGTATACTATACTACAGTATACTATACTATACTACAGTATACTATACTATACTGTACTAAACTATACTACACTAAACTATACTATACTAAACTATACTATACTATAATATACTAAACTATACTATACTAAACTATACTACACTAAACTATAATATACTAAACTATACTATACTATACTGAACTATACTATACTATAATATACTAAACTATACTATACTATACTAAACTATACTACACTAAACTATAATATACTAAACTATACTATACTAAACTATACTATACTATAATATACTAAACTATACTATACTAAACTATACTAAACTAAGCTATGCTATGCTAAGCTATGCTATGCTACACTATACTACACTACACTGTACTAGTACAGTGTACCCCCCACCAGCATTCCCACCCCCTTCTCATCTCTCCACCGCTCTCTCTGGCACACCCTCCCTCAGTTATGGTAGACTCCTGACTCTTTGTGGAGTTTGAAACTTTCCACTCATTCTGACTGTCAGAGAGCTGAGCTCTTAAATTGACACTGAACTCTGGGGCATTAGCCGTTCCCAGAGGAGATGGCAGAGTCCTGTTGGAGTCCTGGTGGCCTGCATAATACAACTTCAGAGAATACAGAGGGGACACTGTAAAGGTTGCTGGTCAAGAGTATGGCCTGCTGGCATTTAAACCCAATCTCATCACTTAGGAGATATGAACCCCTGTTGGGATTATAAAACTCTCTCCAGACCTAAGGTCCTCTGCTACATGGACCAGGTAGCAGGCAAGATCACAGGCTACTACATGCTGTGTGTTTTAGGTTGGTTGGCACTTTGGAAGTGGTGGTCATGGGTGCTGATGCTCCAGGGACTACAGGTTTCTCGTGGAGAATTCCTTCACTGCTCATGAGTAGTAAAGACTACCCTGACTCCTAAGGACTATCGAGGCTTGACCTACAACCAATATTGGAAGCGATCTTATGGGCTGGGTACCAGGTGGTAGACATACACATCAAATACCCAGCACAGTTTGCAAACAGTTGGTGCTCAAGAGATACCACCTTGATTGATAGGTTTGGAATCTGGCCCTTCTTCCTGCAGGATTTCTCTGAGCGTAAACAATTATGTTTCCTCTTTGCCATATCTTTCCCACTTGCCTCCAGGGAACATGTGGGCACAGACCTGGTCCAACATCTATGATTTGGTGGCGCCCTTCCCTTCGGCCCCCAATCTAGATGCCACGGAGGCCATGATAAAGCAGGTTAGTGAAGCTAAGGCCGCCATCTGTGGACCTCCTGAGGGAACGAGGGAGGGCAGGCCTGGAGGGGAGGGCAGATACTCTCTCTCCCTCTCAAAGCCTCTCTCCTGTCACAATTGTGTCTGTTAGTCAGAGAGCCCAGTTCACAAAGAACTCTCTGTGCTTGCAGGGATGGACACCCAGAAGGATATTTAAGGAAGCGGACAATTTCTTTACCTCCCTGGGGTTGTTACCTGTGCCCGCTGAGTTCTGGAACAAGTCCATGTTAGAGAAGCCAAGCGATGGACGGGAGGTGGTGTGCCACGCCTCAGCCTGGGACTTCTACAATGGCAAGGACTTCAGGTCTGTCTGATTGGAACTAGGACCCTTATCTTAAGCCTGGGGACAAGGGTATGGCTCCGTGGCTATCCCTTCAACTGGAGTGAACAGGAAAGATGGAGACAGTTGCGAGTCAAAAAGTTGGGTCCAGTTCCAGGCATGAGAATCAGCTAGGGAAACCTAAGAAGTGAGAGCCAGAAGTTCTGGGCAGCTCTGTCAGTGGTCGGTTGGATGCTTGAAGCCACAGACCTGATATAAGCGTTGTGTATGCTGCAAAGTGTCCTTTACATATTGCTGGCTCTTCCTGTGGATATGCCACTGGTACACAGGTGGGCACACTAGCGTTTGGGTGCCTGACACAGAACCCACTGTCGATGATGAGAGACGAGGCACTGTCCTTATCAAGTTGGGCTTAATTACCTACAGCTGTCTAACAGACTGCCCCAGAATCTAGTGGCATAAAATGACTAGCTGATCCTCAAGGTTCCACATGCTGTGCGGGAGGCGTTCACTACAGGAGGGCTTCAGGCAGTGCACGGTGGAAGTGTCCTTACTCCGCAGTGACAGACATCTCAGAACATTCAAAAACTTAATTGGGCCAGCAAGGTGTCTCAGAAAATAAAGGTGCTTGCCGTCACCTCTGATGGCCCGAGTCTGATCCTCCAAATCCACATGGTGCAGGGAAAGAATGGACTTTCAAAAACTCATGTCCTTCGATGGCCTCGGGCATTCCCATGGCAGGTACATACACACACACACACAAACTCTTAAAACTTTAATCAGTTGGCACTGGGGGAAGTGACTCCTAGGACTTTGTGAGTGCTAGAAAAGCATTCGTCTCTAAGTTACACCCTAGACACAGCTGGGGTAATTTTAACAGCTCATCAGGGGCCATTTGCCCAGAATGTCGTTTTGGCTATTGGCTGAGTTTTTCGGTTTTCCCCCACATGTAGTGCCTAGGTTAGCATGTTCAAGGTGACCTGGTTAGAGTGTCTGGTTAGTGTGGCTGGAGCAACTTGGGGTTGACCAGGCATCTTTTTGGCACAGGCTGGCAGATGTATTAAAGCAGAAGCAGCCAGGTTTTTCAGTGGCTAAATTTAAAACCAGCACAGAGTCCTGTCTGCTATGGGTCCCTCCTACCTCCAACATCCCTCTTTTTAGACAGTCTCACTAGATAACTTAGGCTGACATTGAACTTGTGATACTCCTGCCTGAGGCTCCCAAGTGCTGGGATCACAGGTATCTTTATCTTTAACTTTACATGTCTACCATATTCTATTGGCTATAGAAAGTCCCAAGGACAGCTGAGATTCAAAGGAAGGGGGGAAGACCATGTCTGGGTTGGAGCAGAGATACCTTCCCCAGCTGATGAAGTGCCCATGTAAAATACATATGCAAAGCTATGGCACAAACTAAGTGGGGTTCGTGGGGTTGGGGAGTGCTGCCTAGCCTTGGACCCTTTGAAAGCATTGGGACTTGGAGCTGTAAGGTCCAGGTACATTGACAAGAGGATTGGGGATTACGGGGGTGAGAATTCCTGTGGGAATCCTTTTCTATGGGGAGTCAGAAGAAGGTAAGCACAATCCACCCTCAGTAGGTCAAGGGTGTTGGGCAGCGCCTCCTCCCCCTCCCCATAAAAAAGAGTTATGAGGTAAGCCTGCACTGAGAGACTCTGCTTAGATCCCAGGCAGAAGTGCCCATCATTGGAAGTGGCTTGTAGAAGAGAGAGGAGGGGTCAACTCAGGGAGGCAGAGCCTTCTGTCTTGGACAGCTTTGGAACTGTCGTTCAGCCCTGGCCATTAGCATTCTTCAAGTGAATCACTCTGAGGTTTTGGATTAAATGAGATGGAAATTGCCACAGCCTGTATGTTCCCCTGGAAACCCCCAACTGTGGAAGATAAAGCACATGGGAAAACACTGGACACACATTCTACAATGTACAGAATTCATGTCTTTGGATCTGTAGAGCAGGTCAGAAAGCAATAGACAGGGTGGATTGGAGCTACTCAGGGAAGCTAGGGGGACAGAGGAATGGCTACAATGACCTTTAGAAACTTCTGGCCCTCAGGCTACGCTTTCTTAGGGTAGCTTGATTTCTCCTTCCCATCATGCCATGCTCCTTGCATACATGGGAAGCATGTCTGCTTCATATGATGCATGCACCCTGGTCCCTTTGCGCCTTTAATATTCTAACACCCTTTCTCCCAACCCCTGTTCCTAGGATCAAGCAGTGTACCTCTGTGAACATGGAGGACTTGGTGATAGCCCACCACGAAATGGGCCACATCCAGTATTTCATGCAGTACAAAGACTTACCTGTGACCTTTCGGGAGGGTGCCAACCCCGGTTTTCATGAGGCTATTGGAGATGTTCTGGCTCTGTCGGTGTCTACCCCCAAGCATCTACACAGTCTCAACCTGCTTAGTAGTGAAGGCAGTGGCTATGGTGAGAGAAAGCAGAGACCCTGTTGGCCAGGCTGGGGACCCATAAGGGATAACATATTTGGGAGGCGGGAAGGAGGAAGATTTTTGTAGACCCCCGCCCCCTGTGCAAAGATCTTCGATAGACCATTAGGAAGGGAAGAGGAGCCATCAGGATGAGCTCGAGAGGAAATCACATAGACCATCCTAAGAAGGATGAAGAGATTCAGCATCTTCCTCCCCTCCTCCATCTGGACCTGAACTGATAGGCCTCCCCCCCCCCAATAAGAGGCAGGCATGAACCTGAGCCTGTGTCCTTTCTCTCTTTCCCTTGGCAGAGCATGACATCAACTTTCTAATGAAGATGGCCCTTGACAAGATCGCCTTTATACCCTTCAGCTACCTCATCGACCAGTGGCGCTGGAGAATCTTCGATGGGAGCATCACCAAGGAGAACTACAACCAGGAGTGGTGGAGCCTCAGGTTCTAGAACATTCTATTGGGGGTGTGGATTGGAAAGGACCTCTGAATTGTCTGCATGTGCTTTGAGTGTCTACAGATGAGCCAGTGAAGCGTATATGTGTGCACACACCAGTGATAGGGGTCCCCTGGGGTGGTTGTACACAGGGACACAGCATGCAGTAGTTAGTGGACATTCTGATGCAAGGATTGTTCTTCAAGTAAAAAAGAATACCCACCCCCTTTCAACTTGGTTCGCCCTAAACTTCCCTTCTACCACATTTTCCTCTCTGACAGGCTGAAGTATCAGGGTCTCTGCCCTCCAGTGCCTAGATCCCAAGGTGACTTTGACCCAGGGTCCAAGTTCCACGTTCCTGCGAATGTGCCATACATCAGGTAAGAGAAGAGAGGAGAGGGCACCATCAAGGGTGGTCCCCTCGGATTCATGTTTAAACTTTCGTCACTGGACACTCCATGCTGGAGCTGCCCCTTTAGACCTGCAGGAGCTGGTTCATGACACACGGTGCCTAGGTCCACTTACCCACTACCAAAGCCATTTCTTTTAAAATGTTCCTTGGGTAACACAAGAGTTCGCATCAACTGAACAGTTAAAACCAGAGACCTCACCAGAAGATTGGCTACTGGTTACAAGGCCTAGTCTAGGTAGGATTTCTGTTTCAAAACAGGTTTTAATTCTGCAGCCCAGGCTAGCCTGGAGCTAACTATGTAGTTCAGGCAGGCCTTGAATTTACAGCAGTTCTCCTATCTTAACCTAACCTGGCAAGTGGGCCACCACACCCACCACTGACAGGGCAATTGCCACATGACTGGATACTGACTTGAGCCTCATTGATTGATTAGTTTTGAGACAAGATCCCTTTGTGGGGCCTTTGCTCCAACTGAGCAAACTGCCTGCAATCATATTGAGTTATATCTGAAATATCCTGTAGTCTGCAGCCCAGACTGCTTATGTAGGAGGCTGGGTGTTTAGGGGCAGGTTAATTACCAGCTCGAGGCTCAGAGATCATGTTCTTTGATGTCCTCTGTCTCTATGGGTATCCATATTCTCACCTTGATCTCAACACAAGGGCTAACAACTTAGCCACCTTTCTACATAGAACATTCTGGAGACCTGGCAGCTGTGGTCCTCCATTGTGAATCGCTCTTAAGTGGATTGCGTCAGCGTCCTGGCCTGTGCGTCATTCGGCTATAGCATAAAGTGGCCAAGGCAGCTCCTTTCCTGCCTCATGATCTCAGGGGGCACTTACTTAGGGTGAGGAAGGATGGGTGTGGGACCCAGAGTTGTTACTAGGTAGATCACAGAGTCCCTCGTACCCAGGCTACCTGGGAGCAAGGAACAGAGGACAGGGAAGACCTCTCAAGAAGGCTAAGCTTCTTACAGGTCTTGCCTCTAGTAATCTCTGGAAGCCAAGGGGAGGCAGGCCCTGACACCAGGACTAAAGTCAGCACATACTAGGATGCATGGAGTCTGGGGCCTGGGAAGAAAGACAACACTCACCCTCTAAGGTTGCAGAGGACCAAGGATCAAAAAGATTCATTGCTGGGACCCATCAGCCTTGACCTAGACAGTGTCCTAGTGAGGACCTTTAGGTCTCTGGTGAGGCCACCACCACCTAACAGATCTTCTAAGGTTCCAGCACTCATTCTTGCCTAGAGATGGACCCTGTGACAGTGTCCCAGCTTAGCACAATTATCCAGATAGAAGTGAACAAAGGAGACTTGGCTTTCTAGAAAAACACATCTCACTGGCCTGCAGCCTGCATGAACACTGAGGAAGTGCCAAGGGAGTGGGTAGCAAATGGCTTATGCCTGGGATCCAAAGGAAGTAGCCTGTTCCGCTATTCAGGACATTTAAAACCAGAGTTGGTGTGGTTGCTCAGGCTTGACTGGCAGGTTCCCACCAGGAAATTCCTGCTACTTCAGATAAGACTGTTCCCCTGCCTTCCCTACCCAGAAGGCCCTACCACGTCCATAGGTTCCACCCAGCAACCCCAGCCTTCTGCTCCAGCAATGGAAACCACACAGCCTGCCAAGGCTTTGATGGGCTCTTTCATTAACCTCTTTGTGACTGATCTTTGGAGCCCCTTGGAGCAAGAATGTAGGCCGCCTGTGGGCGGGCAACCTCCATCCAGGCATAGCTGGGAAGAGCTCAGATGGCCCCAAAGGCAGGGGTGACATCCTGACTGCATCCAGTGACTCCCGTGACTGTCAGAGGAGCTGGGTCTCCTTAGCACGAGCAAGCCCCTCCATCTCCACCCCACCCTACCTTTCCTCAAGTCTAGGCTCTTCACCCACGACGCATGTCATCCCCTCCCCCCCACTTCAGGTACTTTATCAGCTTTATCATCCAGTTCCAGTTCCACGAGGCACTGTGTCACGCAGCCGGGCACACGGGTCCCCTGCACAAGTGCGACATCTACCAATCCAAGGAAGCAGGGAAGCTCCTGGCGTGAGTGTCCTTGAACTTCCTTTGACTCTTTGGCCCTGAGAAACCTGTAAAGCTATTCTAGGAGAGCAGCCGGGAAGATCCTAAGTCACCCTCGACATGTCACCTCCAGGAGGACACTGGAGTCCTGGGCCCTCCTCTCTCCACCCCTGCCTCAGACCTACTCAGCTTTTCCCAATCCTAAAGGGACGCTTAGTCGGGGAAAATGGGTTTGGAGAAAGAGTATCAGACTAGGTAAGAGAATCCAGGTCCTTCCTCAGTTTCCCTTTGTCTTGTGCTTCCTCCAGGGATGCCATGAAGCTGGGCTACAGTAAGCCGTGGCCAGAGGCCATGAAGCTGATCACGGGCCAGCCTAACATGTCAGCTTCCGCCATGATGAATTACTTCAAGCCACTCACAGAATGGCTTGTCACCGAGAACAGGAGACATGGAGAGACATTGGGTTGGCCGGAGTACAACTGGACTCCAAGCACGGGTACCACCACCCACCCCACCTCCAGTCCCCGGCCCAGCTCCCAGAGCTCATATAGGGCTGAACCCCATTCCCAGTCCAGACAGACTCCAGTCTGATCTCAGAGCAGGAACAGGGACGCCAGAACCCAGGACCCCAGCCCACCTGTCGCCCTGCCCACCGCCCTATCTCCTTCTTCTCTCAGCTCGCGCAGAAGGTTCTCTCCCAGAATCCACCCGTGTCAACTTCCTGGGCATGTACCTGGAGCCACAGCAGGCCCGTGTGGGCCAGTGGGTGCTGCTCTTCCTAGGCGTCGCCCTGCTGGTGGCCACTGTGGGCCTCGCCCATCGTCTCTACAACATCCATAACCATCACAGCTTCCACCGGCCCCACCGTGGGCCCCAGTTCGGATCTGAGGTGGAGCTCAGACACTCCTGAGGTGACCCTGCTGGCAAGGCCAGCAGAGGAGTGTCCCATAAGAAACTGGATGGGGGACATGGTGTTCGAGTGGAACATACCCTAGCTGAGTCTTCCTCCTTTGCTGTGCCCATCCACTCTGCCCCCAGGCCCAGCCCCCATTCTCTAGATACCCAGCATCTAACATGGACTTCCCTGCCCAGTCTCTGTGAATACAATTAAAGGTCCTCCCCAATACCTGAGTCTGTGTCCCTTGTGGGAAGCCAGGGACAGGACCGGCTGCTTGCCTGTCTCCTGACAGTCCAGCAGGACCCTTTACTGGTTGCCTTGTCAGTCTCTCTCCAAGCAGGAACCTAATCCCAGTGCTCTGGACCCCATTCCCCATGACCTTTTCCTCCAGCCTTCCTAACAGCCCAGGTGAGGTGGCTTGTGTCCTGCCCGCCCACGCCCTTGCCAGGGAGGATCCTAGGAAACAGGGAGGAAGCGGGTACCATGGGCTCTGCCTCCTGCTTCACATGTGGATACACTGTGGATGGCTCATCCTCGGCGACCTCTCTGTGGGTGGGGTCTCAGGGGGAAGGCCCTGGATGCCCTTCCCTGCTACAGGGCGAGGGCCCTGGAAGGGCCTGACTCACGGAGAATGTTGAAGCCCTGCCGGTTCATAAGTGGACAGCCCGGGTTCCCTGATGGAGCCACACAGGCTCTGCCCATGGGAAAGATCATCAATCAGTGACCACATGGTGGACTCACTTCCACAGCCCATCTCCGCCTCCCAGAACGCATCCCCTCAGCCTAAGCCATCCTTTGGAAGGCCTACTTGGATTTGGAGGATGTCATTTGAAGTAACATCCTCCATATTTATGTAGTAAATTTGGAAAGTCTGAGTGAAAAGCCCATGTTAGCAACATGAGTGAGAATATAAGCATTGTTGGCACTTTGGTATTGTCCAGCCTTTTTATTTTATTTTTCTCTACGTACGATATAAATGAGGTATTCTATGTATCTTTTTCCCTTTAACACAAATTCATCTACTTTAAAAAATATTTAATTGCTAAACCTAGTTCTTGACCAAATGGAAAATGGTCAGGTTTCTGGGGCAGAATCTTGCCTTCCAGCCGGGTCCCACCTCTGTTAGGATCCTCAGCTCAAATTGTCTCTAGGCTTTGCATATCTCTGTCTCTGCCCGTCTCTGTCTCTGTCTCTCTCTCCGTGTGTGTGTGTGTGTGTGTGTGTGTGTGTGTGTGTGTGTGTGGTGTGGTGTGCCTGTATGGGCAGGGATATGGAGTTGAGGAATTCTGGATTTACAAGAGGGTGGAAGTTTACAATTCAGCAAGACAATGAAACTTATAAACACACCCTCTGGATTGTTCCACGCCATATAACCACAGACTTTAGTTCCCCCACCCCACCTTCTTCCCCTTTGCAATTTGTCTGCCAGACAAAGGTCATTGTCACATAACCTCCTTTCCTATTTTTATAAACTACAGAGGTTCGTGCTGCCTCTCAGGGCTGTGGGCAATGTGAGGTCACGAGCCTTCACCCAGAGGACCAAGCTACAGGCTGAGGGCAAAGGATTTCACCATGTGGTTACCATGGCAACTGTGGCTGTTTTTTTTAATTTTTATTTTATTAGATATTTGCTTTATTTCCATTTCAAATGGTATCCCCTTTCCTTGTTACCCCTCTGAAAACCCCCCTATCCCATCCTCCCTCTCCCTGCTTACCAACCCCCCTCCCACTTTCCTGACCTGGCATTCCCCTACATTGGGGTATCGAACCTTCACAGTCTAGTGTGTGTGTATGTGTGTGTGTGTGTGTGTGTGTAAGTGTACGTGCAGATGTGCCCACATGTGAGCTTGCTAGTGCCCTGTGTAGAGGTCAGAAGACAACTTACAGAAGTCTGGTCTCTACTTCCAGCATGGTTCTGTGGATGGAACTCAAGTTGTCAGGTTTGCACACCAAGAGCTGATCCCACTGTGCCCTCTTGCCAGTCCTCCACCTTCTTTTGGTTGTATTGTATGGAGCACGTGCACATGCAGATCTCATGAAGCACTTCTGGAGGTCAGAGGTCAGCTTGCAGGAGTTGGGTCCTTGTATTGTGTGGGACCTGAGGACCAAATTCTGCTGTCAGGCTTGACAACGAGTACCTTCACTCACTGAGTCATTTCGCCAGCCCTCCATTTTATTTTTTGAGACGAAGTTTCTCACAGAACCAGGAACTTGCCAATTCCACTAGACTACTGGCCCCCAGGGATCCAACTGTCACTGCTTCTGCTGGGTCTGGATGTGCACAGCCATGCCCAGCTTTTACAAGGGTGCTGGGGGATTTGAACCTGGTCCTCCTTTCCCAATGGAGCTGTCATCCTAGTCCCCACCACCACCCACTGTAGTTTTTGAAGCATTACAGTTGTTTTGGATTTATTGTTTGGATTTATTGTGTTTTGAGATGGAGGCCTTGCTATGTGATCCAGGCTGACCTCAGAGTCTCAATCCTCTAGCCTCAGCCTCCTGAGTACTATGGATATAGATATAGATATAGATAGATATATAGATAGATATAGATATATATGCTTCTGTGGGTGAAAAAGGAGGGATGGAGTCTACCTGGAAGTTGGCAGAGAGAAAGTGGTGATCCTCCTGTTTCAGAGTACCCAGTACTAGAATTCTAGGTGTGAGTGACCGCACCTGGCCACCTGACAGCACACATTCTCCATGACTCGTCCATGGGTCTTATTTTGTTTTAAATGGCATTTGTTTCTTGGGGGTTGCTCACCACAGCACCCATGGGGAGGTTCGAGGACGTCTTTCCTCAATGGCTTCTGCTCTGCTCACTGTCTCTGTCATGGGGCACAGGTTCTGGATCCAGCACATTTGGATTTGAGTCCGACTGTGTCTATATGCAAGCCTCCATCTGAAAATCAGGTGTTGGTCAAAATGCCTACCTAGCTCATAGGCTTCTTATAAGGAGTGTGATGGTGAAAGTCCCCTCACAGGGCCAGTACCTGGAAAGTCCTCTAGGGGGCAGGTTACTGTAGCCGCACCTGACTCTAGATTTCCCTCTATTTGAGAAGGTTCATTTATGAGTTGTGCCATGTTGTGGATGTAGTTCAGTCGAGTGCCTGCCTCGCACTCACAAAGCTCTGGATGTGATCCGCAGCACCACATAAACCAGAAGTAAAGGCACGTGCCTGCAGAACAAGGGAGCTAGGAGGAGGGATTGGGAGTTCAAGATCATTCTCAACTTGATAAGTCCAAGCCAGCTTGGGTTCCAGGAGACGTAGCCTAGAAAGAAAAGGGTCGAGGCAGGGAAGAAAGAAGATAGGAAAAAGAAACCAAGCCTTCTGGCTCAGGCTTTAGGAAAGGTGTCATATCTGTACTGTAGGGGGTGACTGGCCGCTGAACCCAGGTACCAGTGCTTTGGTGGCAGAGGCACTGTGACCTCCCATGTGGGACAGGACTCCAACCTCTACTCACCCGCTCAGTGTGTGTGTGTGTGTGTGTGTGTGTGTGTGTGTGTGTGTGTGTTTATTTGGGGAGTCCCTTTTCTTGTCTTCTAGCTCAGCTCTGCGTTTTGCATTTTGCATTTGTTGGGCATGGTGGCCTTTGATTCTAGAATTCCCAAGATTAAGGCAGGAACATATTTAGTTCCGGATCAATCAGCCTTAGGCTACAGAGCAAGACACTATCTCAACAATGTAAAACCGTATGCTCCTTTTAGATATGGGGCTTACCATGCACAATCATGCCTGGAGTCCCAAATCCTGTTTTATCATCATGTCTATGCTTGAAGTAAGAAGGGCTTCTCTGTAAGTTTCCATCAGCCCAGCCCTCTTTCCTTGGACTTTCATGGAATTTAATATGTTTTGACAACAATGAATAATACTTGGGGTGGGGTTATGTTTCAGTGGTCCTGGTGTGAGCACATGGGGTGAGCAGTTCTAGGCTGAAGGTAAAGTAGACACAGGGTAGAGTCAACAAGTACAGGAATCTGAGGAAGAAATCCTAAGAGCTCAGACTGGGCTGCTCTTCCCAAGTTCTATGAACAGAGTACTTGGGAGTCGTCAAGAGCTAGCAGGAAAGAGTCTTGTGGTTGGTTTGGAAACCAGTCTCAGATACTCATGGGCATGTACCTTGAATGTGGAAACCAGCCATACCCTGATGGCTCCTACTGAAGCAGGCATGAGGGAAAGAGGAAGGGAGCCCTGGAGTTGGTCACATGTCTCCTGAGAGAAATAAAGGCCAAAAATGTAGGCCTAAGATGTCGTCAGAAGAACCTGGGAGTTCTACTAGGTTTTCAGAGTCCAAAGATCCAAAAGTATAACTTCTGTCCATCTATCCATCCATCCATCCATCCATTCATCCACCCATCCATCCATTTCTCTAACCAACATCCCACTTAAGGGATCCCAGCCTGTGAGGGGAGTGGCTCATCCATCCCTAAGCTAAAGTCCAGGGGTTCCTCCAAGCCCAGGGAAAAATGACCAAATAGACTAAAAGTCAGATTCTCCTCTTCACTCTTCCATTAGCTAGCCATGGAACCAGGTCACATGACTTGGCTCTTCTGGACCTCAAATGTTTCCTCTCCTGCATACTGGAGACAGTTAAACAAGCCACTAGCTGGGTGGCAATCTTTCTAGTTCTAACATTCCATGGTAGACCCTTCGGCCCCTGATGTCACAAATATGGAGCTGACTCGTGACTGGCCATTGTCTGCGCCAGCTCGGCTGTTCTCTTGGTCATGGGAGCAAGATGGACTTGCCCTGGGCCTTGCTACTTGTGCTCCTCTATCACGGGCAGCTCTTGCCATGGCTCAGGACTGTGGGAGAGCCGAGCTTTGGTATGGCTGGGACCTGAAGGGGCACAGGACCATATAAGAGGACTGTGGAAGGGCAGCCCCTTCCCCAGGCCCACACGATCCCCCTCCCCCGCAGATGAGTTTTCAGTGAAGTTCAGGTAAAGCAGTTTTATGAGCAAACAGCCCGAGTTGTGTTGAATGAGCTCATGGAAGCCACTTGGAACTATGTCACCAACATCACCAAGCGAAATCGAAAGAACATGGTGTGGTACCATTTTCCCCAGGTCCTCCTTCCCCCTCCTGGCTCTTCTTAGGGATCCTGCAGGTTGGGGAAATCATAGTTCCTGCCCTGTGTCCAGAGTGTATGGAAAGAAGGACACCCCAAAACGTATGTCAAAGTGGGCTGCAAGCGCCAGAGCTCCCAGCGGCCTTGACTTTTCTCTACATAAGAATTTCTGGATTCTTTGTCCTTGCAAGCATTACCTCCTTCCTCTTAGGGACACGGGCATCTTATCCCTCTTAGCAAATCTTCAATGACTCCGGACTCTTAAAGTGGGCTTTGGGGGCTGTGACCTCAGAGGTCAGCATGGGACCCATACTGCGTCCCCCGTCCTGCTACGAGCAATGTGACGGCCTTCTTTCCAGATGCAGAAGGAGGTGGAGAGGTCTCAGTTCATGTTGTACTTTGGCACCCGGGCCCGCATGTTTAGGATAAACCACTTCCTGGACCCGGATGTGAAACGCATGCTGAGTAAACTGCAGAACATAGCCGAGTCGGCCTTGCCCAAGAAGGATCTCCTGGAGGTGACAGACAGCCCCAGGCCTGCAAGGCACACACACACTCCTGCACCCCGGAGGAGGGTGGGTCAGGTCGGACTTGGTACCGGAGTATCTCGGGCAGGAGCGGGTATTGGTGGAGTGGAACCAGAGCTTCCTATAGAGGGGGAGGGGGTTAGCCAGGCCTACCTCTCCTGACTGGTGGGACTAGTGTTAGGAGTGAGCCCAAGAACATGGGCCTACCCTGGGTGATACCTGCCCACCTCCCGCCCCCCGTACAACAAACTTCTGACCTACATGGAGACAGCATATGACAGAGCTGAGGTGTGCCTGGATGAGGGTCCCTGCTTGCCCCTAGAGCCTGGTGAGCAACCGAGCCCTCATCCATGTCCCCTTGTTGGTGAAGGAGCACCTAGGGTGGATGAGAGTAGAGGTAGGTGGGTATGGGGTGCCATGTGGCTCCTATCTGGGCACAGACCTCGAAGAAATCATGGCCGCCTCCAGGGATCAGAAGGAGCCGCTGTGGGCCTGACAGGGTTGGCGGGATGCCGTCGGTCGGCAACTGCGCCCTGTCTTCGAGGACTACGTCCGTCTCAGCAACAAGGCTGCACAATATAATGGCAAGCAGGCTGGACGTAAGGTCAATGCCCAGGAGAAGAATGAAGCTGAGAGTCTGCAGAGGACTCAGGCGGCAGCAGAATCGGTGTGTGAGCAATGAGGCTGGGAATCCGTGAGCCCTGTACCTGGGCCCTGCAAACAGACATAGAGCCCGTATTCTGGGCGCAGTGCTAAGGGAGATCCTAAGGGTTTGTAAGTGTCTGACTTGTAAGTGTCAGCTGTCTGCCTCGCGGACCGCCTCGCGGCAGTCTGAGTCGGAGGTGAGCCTCATCCAGCATGCAAACACCTCTCATACCGCTTAATATGAAGCCATGGAGGGAGGGGCTGCTGGGATCAGTGGGGAAGGGGAGAACTTCAGATACATGCTCAAGGCTCACCTCTCTGACATTTATCCATGCTGGAAAGATGAGCAGGAGACAGGGAGACAGGAAGCAAGGAAGTATCTGCACAGCCTGCAGCACAATGGGAGAAAAACCAGTGTTTTAGGACATCAGAAAGAAACCCACACGACCACAGGGCTTTGGGTGATTTGGGGTTTAGGACATGACAGTAGGAAAAGACAGGACCTTGCAAGGCAAGGCCAGGAGCTTCCACTGTAGGGCAGGCAATGCCTTGGGAGATTGTGTTCACACCTAAGACCCCTGCGGAGCGGGGAGGTGGGGACGCTTCCTTTGGAGTGTGTCCGGGTCTCCTCCCTGCCAGGCCACCGGATGCAGGGTGTCATGGCGAACACTAATAAGTCTCTTCTCCGGTCCTAGGGTACGAAGACATGGGGGCTTTATGGCAATCCAAGTATGAGTCTGATACCCTGGAGGAAGACCTGGAGCAGTTCTATAAGGAGCTGAGCCTCTCTACCTGAACCTACACGCCTATGTGCGCCTCTCACTGTACTGCTTCTATGGGCCTGAGCTCATTGACCTGCAGGGGCCCATCCCTGCCCACCTCCTGGGTAAGGCCCAGACTAGAATCAGAGTGGGGACAGGGGAAAGGCCACTCTTTCTTCCTCTTAGCTTCTTCACCTCCTTTCCAGGGAACATGTGGGCTCAGTCCTGGGACAATATCCTAGATCTGGTCCTGCCCTATCCGAACAAACCCCCTGAAGACATCACAAAGATCATGAAGATCCAAGTCAGTTCTGAGTCTCTGGATGCCGCCCCTCCTCCATCCCTCTATTCCACAATGCCCCTAGGCCGATGGGCAACAGAACCATGGTCCCTCTTTTTCTCACAGCACTGGAAGCCTGAAAAAATGTTTGAAGAGTCTAACTTATTCTTTACCTCTATGGGAATGCTATCCGCCCCGTCTACTTTCTGGATCAAGTCTATGATAGAGAAGCCAGTTGATGGGCGGGAAGTGGAGTGCCACACCTCATCCTGGAACTTCTACAAGTTCAATGACTTCAGGTGTCTACTGTCAGCCTGGTCTTTACCCATCATTCTCCTCTTCCCCCTCTTCTGGTTTCCCACTGGCCATGTAGCAAGGAGTAAGCAGGGGAGAGCAGGGGTGGGGGAAGTGGGGTGAGATTCAGAAGCACGGAAGAGAAGGTGGGTGTGGAAAGTAGAGTATATGGTCACTGGGTGGGCACGGGGTCTAGAGTGGGGAAAGATGGTAGCCAAGTCCCTTTTGGTCTCCGGCTTGATAGCCTTAATACCTTAATGACGTTTGAATGAAGAAGCTTTCTGTGGCTGGGACATCCCCATGATCCTTGATTCCCCTACCCTTTAACTCTAGGGTAAAGAAGTGCACAGAGGTGACCATAGAAGACCTGCTCTCCATCTACCAGCAGATGGGCCATATCCAGTACTTCTTGCAGTACCATAACCTCTCTGTAAACTACCAAGAAGGTGCCAGCCCAGCCTTTGAAGAGGCAGTGGGATCGATAATCACCCTCTCAGCCTCCTCCCACAAGCACCTGCTCGCCAGAGGTCTGCTCAGCCAACAGCACCAGGATTCAGGTGATGGGAGACAAGGGGTCACAGGAGGGTGGCCTGAGCCTGGGGCTTCAGCTAGGGCTGAGGGGGGACTAAAGCCCTCAGGGCAAGGCTGAAGGAAGGGAGGAACATGAAACCGCTTCCTTATTGCCCTGACCCCATCCCCAGAGGAAGAGCTCAACTTCCTGCTGGGCATTGCCTTGGAGAAGATTGCCTTCATCCCCTTTAGTTACATGATAGACCTGTTTCGCTGGAAGGTCTTTGATGGCACTATTCAGGAGAACGTCTACAACCAGGAGTGGTGGAACCTCAGGTGGGGAAGATGGCTGCCTGGTAAGAGTGAAGTGTGGATATCCTGGGAACCTGGGGAAGCCAGGCAATGTGTGCTGTTTGCTGTTACCAAGCAAAGACATACAGACTAAAGTGCATTGAGCCATCACAGGCGGCCATGGGGGCCTGGTTCTAAATCTGGTGGCAGCAGTGAGCAGATCTCTTAACTTCCTAGGATTCTGTCTCAGCTGGGCCTTGAAATAGGGATCCTGGCAGGGACTTTATCTGCTCTGTGGGTGGCCAGGAATCTCACACCATGAAACCAACTAGGCCTCTCCAAGAACAGAGCAGTAACTGGGTGTGTTGGTACATCCCTGCAATCCTAGCACCTGGAAAGTGGACAGAGGAGGATTAGGAGGCAGAAGAAGAGGACAGAGTCTTGCAGGCATGGCCAGCAGCTTGTGGACTACATAGCCAGTAAGAGGTCAGCCTGGACCACATGAGATTCTGTCTCCAAAAGATGAACCCCCTTCCCCCCAAAAAGCAAAACAGCAAAAGCCTATGCTGTAACAATGACCAACAAGCAGGCCCCTGCTGTCTGCTCCCTCCACAGAAGGCCAGCAAAAGGGATGACAGAGGCCTGAGCACTTTGCCTGCTAGAAAGACTTCCATAGGGGAGAGGCAGGCCATTACCCCAAAACACACGCATGCCTGCTGGAGCCTTAGCATCTATAGACAAGCTCAGCAGTTGTCAAGCCGGTCAGTTGATTGGACAATGCATGCCCATAGCCCAGGCTTTTCCACGTCCATTGGCATTACACTATCAAGTTCAGGGTTTCTGGACACAGGGTGGCCAACATCAGGGTCCTGTGATTGTTTAGACTTTGTGTCTGCCCTATAGGTTGTTGGTGGCCCAATGTACTTACAGCGGTCAGCACTCAGAAGTCGTTCTAGCAGGCACTCACACTGAGTTGTAGCGTGTGGCTCGTCTGACCAATATTCCCTTAGTTCTGCGAGTCTCTAGGTGTTTTGTTGTATTTATTTATGTATTTATTTATTTATAGACAGGGTTTCTCTGTGTAGCCCTGGCTATCCTGGAACTCACCCTATAGACCAGACTGGCCTCGAACTCACCTCCCAAGTGCTGGGATCAAAGGTGTGTGCCACTACACCCGATTTCTATTTTTTTTCCTTAACACTGTTTAGATTAAATAACCTGTTTCCTAGTTTATAATCTGATCTCATCACTAGGATGGATGCAAGTAAGGCTCTGACCTCACTCAGTCCCTTGATGGCATCTCCACAGAGATCAGGCCAGTGTTAAGAGAGAAGGAAGACCCATGACCAGTATACATGCTCAATCACTGTTAACCACTGTTATTAAACTTTCTGATTCCTGATTCCACATGTTCTCACTTATCGAGTCAATGAAAATGTGCTGAATGGCCTCTGCAAGCCAGGCCCAGACTGGCTGAACACACACGTGCTTCAAACAAGGCTCTGAGAACCTTCCAGCCAAGCTCCTGTCTCTCTCCCACCAGGTTGAAGTACCAAGGCCTGTGCCCACCTGTCCCTCGATCAGAAGATGATTTTGACCCAGGTGCCAAGTTCCACATCCCTGCCAGTGTGCCCTACATCCGGTAAATATCTGGGCCCTGTTGGCAGAGCTGACTGGAATCTGGGAGACATGGAGACTGGATGGAGAAGTTCCAGAAAGTAGAACTTTATGGCCATTCAGGGCCCAAGAAGGTCTGGGCTTCCTATACCAGGTCTCTTCTCCAAAGACCACCTTCTCCTTCCTCTACACAGGTACTTCCTTGGCCTAGTACTGCAGTTTCAACTTCATGAAGTACTGTGCAGGGCCTCAGGCCACGTGGGCCCTCTGCACCGGTGCGATCTCTATAACTCCAAGGTGGCGGGAAAGATCCTGGAGTAAGTACACAAATTCCCCCAGTTTCTTTCAGCTCCTATTATCTCCCTCACAGGGAGTCCTGGCCTCAGACTCCTCCCCCTCATAGTGCCACCCTGAGCCCCCTGAACAACTGCACTGAGCTGACATTCTGGTGGAAGAGCCTTCTCATGGCACACGGCATTTGCTCCAACATTAACCCAAGCCTGTTTTCTCTCATGTAGCCTGCTATGATCAGAGACACTTTGAGCACACGGGCATTCATATATACAGTAAATCTACTTGTCTCCTGTGAAAAGCCAGGGCTGGTGTCCTGCCTCTGCCTTCTGGTTTAACCACCAGACTCCCCTTACTCTATCCTTGTGAATGTCTGTGTTTGAGGCTCCCTTGGTCACTGGTCTTTCCTGACTCCTCACTGAAGTGCTCAGCTTGGCTCCCAGGCCAACTGAAGTAGCTTTTACTGTCATCTCTTGACACACTTCTGGCCAGCCTTTGGTCCACTTTAACCTTCTGGTCTTTTCTGATGCACTTGATGTTTAGCCTGTTCCTTTCCAGATCTGTTGTTGTGGTCCTAGGTTTTGCCTTGAAGCCAACTTGGAGGAGCAGGTAGAGGACATGAACCGAACGTGCAAAGCATTTTCTCTGCTAGCAGGACTCTTTATCCACGTTTCACATTGGTAGCTCTTTACTAGGGTAGAAAGTTGTCGTTGACTTTTTACAAGTGATCAAACTGAAGGTCAGAGAAGTGACTTGATGGCGTGTCATTCATTTAGCAAGCAGGAAATTCATGCTATGAATTCAGAACTGATTGCAAAACAGTTGCAATCAAGAGATGGTTTGAAAAGACCCTGAATTCCAGGCTTGGATACCATTCTCTGAGAAGTGGCAGAGGAGAGGCTTCTGGAAAAGGGGGAAGTATCACCTCCATCAGTCTGGTGATGCAGGCTCTGGTGAGATCACATCAGGTCTTCTGGTTCCAAGACCAGCTCTCCCACCACTGAGTTGAGGCATCTGCCCGCTGACTGGGTCTTTGTCTTCTTGACTGCTATTGATTTGGGTCTGTTTCTTTAATTGTTCAACTTTGAGCGTTGTTTCTGCCTTGCAGAGGGTTGGTGCATACATGACTGAGTATCCCCTGCATGCATTTTAGACTGTTAGTTGTACTTCTGGTTTTTTGAGCCATGGTCTTGTAGCCCGGGTTAGCCTCAAACTTGAGATCCTCCCATACCTACCTCTCTGGAGTACTGGGATTACAGGTATGTGTCACTCTGCCTGGCTTCCTTTATACATGTAATGAGGTTATCTATGGCTTCTTCATGCCCTTTAACCATCTGCAATTACCAGATGGAGTAGGATTGGTCCTCTGGACTTTTCTTTTAGAGAGTTCAGTGACATGGGCATCATCACCACCATCACCACCCCCCTTCCTCATCAATTCTTCCTTCGTTTATACATAGGGATGTGGATGTATACATACAGATGTATACACACATATACAAGTGATAGCTCTGCCTGGCTATCACTCTACATCTCTGGGCTCTTCATTCAACCTCTAGCTGCTTGTCTTGCTCGGTTAGCATTTACTTAGAACATGGCTGATCAGTCTTCGTGTGTCCAGCAGAGGGCAATAGACTATGAAACAAACAAATCCTGAACTACTATAAAGGAGGATGAACAGAAGAGACTTTGGTGAATATGAAGGTCAGACAGTCCAGCCGGAAACCAAAGAGAAATGTCTGTCCCCAAAAGCAGGCACAGAAGAAAATGATGTGTTTTCTCCCCAGCAGCTTGGGTCTAACTTCCCTTTATGTCACTTGCTTGGAGGGGGGGGGATACTTGACATCAGTCATCATTCTCTCTACTTCCCTCTCTTACCCTGCCCAGCATACACGGGAGTCTGTTTGACTTAACCCCAAATCATGTGACATTGTTCATCAGCGCCCCCCCTCCTGACCCGATTCACTGTCTACACCCCTGGTTCAAAAAGACCCCTGAGCATCGTGTACGCCATTCACTGGGTAGTGGGCAGAAGAGAGCCTTCTAAGAAAGGGAGTGTCACAAACTTTGGGGGAAGATTAAATGGCAACAGACTGGAGCCCCAGGGGGAGGAAGGAAAGTGAGGAAGTCTGGGAGTGAAGGGGCAGGAGGCAGGTGTTACCAGGCCCACCTTGGCAACTGCGTAACACCTTGATGGGAGAAAGGTCTCACTTGGTAAAAGAGAAAATTCCCAAAACAACCAAGTGTGAGGAGCCTGAGACCCAAGTCCTAGTTCTCTGAAGACAGGGCATGTAGATATTCATGGGCTCAGGTGTGGGGAAAGGGTGGATGTTGAGAGGAGGAGAAGCAGCTGAAGCCCCCAGGTTATGGGGATGGGGATGGAGCAGAAGAAAAGGGAGATTCTTTCCCAGTCTTCTCCCTAGGGTAGCTTTCATGTGCTTCTGCTCTCTGGACCCATCCAGAATGCTGGGCTGGTTCTGACAGTCAAAGTGGACCTTGGATAGTTTCATAAGGTCCCCCACCAATGATGTCCCTGCTGTCATCTGCGAATTGTGTTGCTGTTTGGGAGACTGAGGCAGTGTCCAGCAGCCAGCGCTACAGCCCTTTATTGGCCAAAGGTAGCTGGGCTCTCTTCACACAGCCCAATAGCCTGTGGAGCTATTTCTTCATGGGCAGATGCTCCTAAATCAAAGCTATTCTCCCAACTGTGTGTGGTGGTACACGTTTGTGATCCTAGCACCTAGAAGGTCATGGCAGGAAGACTATGAGTTCAAAGTTAGCCTGGGCTACACAGTTGAGACCCTGGCCTACGCTAAGGTTTTTGCCTCTACCCAGGATCCAGCATCTGAAAAACTCTCAAATCATTTGGGAATTGTGATTTATTTTTATTTTTATTTATTTCACTCTAGATGACTCTTTGACTTTATTCTCTATAACTAAATCTTAGCAGATTTTCCCTCCATGATTTCTTTTCTTCTTCTTCCTGTCTTCCTTTGTTACTTTTCTTGAAATTCTGGGGAACTCAAGCCCAGGGCCTTACATACGCTAGGCAAATGTGTCTCATGCTTTCTGCCAAGTATCTACTGGCCTTCAGTTCCCACATCTGACCCCAATCGTTTATCAAGTAGCATGAACAAATCCTGCAAGTTACAAATTCCTTCACCACCTTGTGACTTGATACGCACTAACGTGATCGGCAGTCACTCACGGGAGCTCGAGTTACTGGTGAGAAGACTAAGGCTAAGAGCGTTTAAATGTCTAAGGTTAAATAGTCTACAGGTAGCATCGCTGAGTTTTGAACCTGCATACCCCTATACAGTGGCCACTAAGCTTCCAGTTCCCACCCCTTTCCTGATCAGGCCCTGGAACAACAGGTTGAGAAATGTCAACATCTGCCCAGTGCTACTGTTTGTCCAGGGTAGAGCCTGGAGCTCTGCCTTTAGTACCCTCTGCCCCCGCCATGGTGAATACAGTGAACCTGCCATCTGCCACCCAGCCCTGGGTGTGTCTCAAGACAGCTGATGTTTGTGCAGCATGCAGGTGTTACACAGAGAACCTCCTATGCTCACAGCACTTGAATTCTCTCAATCCTTCCCTATGTGACCAAGAAGGACTGAAGGGCTGTTGCTGCCTCAAATACATCAGTGTGAGCAGAGACTCTGTTTGAGTTGAGAATGAGGATGCCCACAGTAATAGTTGACACCAATCAGAAGCAATAGTTGGTATTTATTGCTTCGCAGCATGGTAGCAACCCTGTGCTGTTGCCTCCACTTACAGAGATGATGCTTAGATGAGTTATTTATCCAAGGCATCCTAAGGATAGCGCTGATAGCCACATCCAGGTGAATCTTGTTTCAGAATGAGTGGTTGACTCTACTGTGCTGAGCACTCTGGGGTCTTGACTGGAAGAGTTAGGAATTAAAGTTGTGTTTACTTGGAGGAGGGGGGCTCTCAGCAGCAACTGCTGACATTCCCACATGGCCTCACAGACGACTCTACTCCCTCAGGGATCTCCTGAAGCTGGGCTCCAGCCGGCCCTGGCAGCAGGTCCTACAGGAGATGACTGGAGAGCCCAATATATCCACCAAGACCCTCTTGACCTACTTCAAGCCACTGCTGAACTGGCTGGTGACTGAGAACGTGAAGCAAAGGGACATCCTTGGCTGGCCAGACTTCAGCTGTTCTTTTGAAGGTTGGACAAAGCTGACCCTGGCCTTAGTTCTAATGCAGATCTAGGCCCTGCCCTATCCTGCTCTGACTCAATACTAAGCTCTAGTCAATTCATGGCCTGACTTGAGCCAGACAGTAGAGTTGGGTGACCTCCATCTGTACCAGGCCTGGGACAACTTCAGCCAGTTCCAAAGTCCACTCTCACTTCCTACCCAGTAGCTTCCTTACACACCATCCAGCAAGACTGACAAGCTTGGACAGAGGGTAGGAACCCCCAGACTGGGTTCTGTGAGTTAGGCCATCCTACCCAGTTACATCTTCTTTTTCTTCTGCTTTCTCATGTCCCCTCACCGCAGGACAATTCCCTCACCTGTGGCTTGAGGCTGAGAGAGAAGACTGTGGCCATCATGTCCTTCCTGGCTGCCACCCGGGATTCAAGGGCCACTTCCCTCAGGCTTTCTAACTCTCTAAGACTATTTTTTTTCCACAGAAAAAATCATGAACAAAGTGTCGTTTCTGGGTACAGAGGCAGAGCCTGACCAGGCATACCTGGGGCAGTGGGTGTTGCTGAGCATGAGTTTTGTCATGTTTTTCCTCATCCTGGCACTGGTCTTCAGGCTGCACTACCTGGAAAAACAGTCACTGAACAAAGACACTGTGTTAGTTAAGACCTCCACCTACTTCCTGGGCATAGCCATGGAACCCCATCAGGTAGCCCGAAAGCAGTGGCTCCTGCTGGGCCTCTGCTTCATCCTTATGCTGTGCTGTATTGGCCTGCTCATTTGGATACTCACACAAAGCACCACCAGGAAAGCTCCATGGACGAAAGATGAATGGCGGAGCTGAGAGGGGCCACCATGGAGACGGGTGAGAGACTGGGGATAAGGTAGAAGAATGTCTCTGACAGACTGGCTTGAGACTAGGGAGGATATGGGCTGCAGGCCTAGTGCCCAGTTGTGACTGGGTGCAGTTGTGGCAGATCTGTGACCATGTGGTGTGACAGTGTTTGCAAAGCTGCGAGGCAGGCACAGGTAACTGATCTTGTATGATTCACGGGTGTCCTGGGTTACAGTGGCTCAAAAACAATGGTTTTAGTGAGTCAGTGGCTGTGTCCCTTTGAAGCTGCCTTCGCACCATACGAGAACTAACCCTCCACACATCCTTGTTTTGTTCAGGTGTTTAGCTATGAGGCTTGTCGAGGGCTGAAGGATCCAAGGACTCTCTAGAAAAAGGACCCACTGCCATCCACTTAGGAACTGTCCTTCAGTAGGGCCAGACATTCCTTTACGGATTACTGATGCCCAGTCCATGAGCACTGTGTTCTCTATATAGCCTACCACACTCTGATGATCCTCTATCTTGCCCTTTCAGTCTGCACAATCCAGGCCCCAAAAAGGCTCTTTGTTTGACCACCTGAAAGGCAAGTAACCTCGCAAAACTGCCCCACGGCTCTCCCCACCCTCACTCAGGCCCTCACGAATGGAGACAGTGGGTAGCTGGGCACTGAGCCAGGCGTGATTAATGATCAACTTCTTTAATATTTAAACAAAGCTCATCTCTAGTCACTCTGCTCCGGAGATGGCCTTGTTCAACACACACACACACACACACACACACACACACACACACACACACACACACCTGCTGCCTGGCCCGTTGCCCTGGAGAGCACAAGAGCACAGGGCAAACAGCACCTTTCCAGACTCAGTGGGGGAGGGGAGAACGGGGAGAAGATACCATGAGGAGGGTAGTTGGGATTTGATGTTCTAAAGATAATCTTGGGAAAGGGGGACGGGGCCTCAGCCCCTACTCTTTTAACCCTTTCTGCCCTGTCTTCTGACCATGGGAATACCATGGTCAATATTTTCAGAGAAGTCAGAGCTGAAGCTTTGGGACTCCTGGGAAGCCTGGGAGTCAGTATCTGACTGGAAGCAGGGACGTCTTGAAGGGAAATAGAGTATAACCAGAAGCCACAGGGAAGAGGCACCTGATAGCTCAAACATGGAACCAGTTTTCCTTAGAGATCTGAATGCTAAAGTCCCAAGGTGAGGAGACAGACTAACAGAATGGGATTCCCTGATCCCTCTCTCTGCCCGGTCTCTAGATCGCTCCCCCATGTTCTTCCTAATTCTAACCCATTTCTACTCCAGGATTAGACTCTACAGCACTGTTGTTTGATACCTCTGCAATATTCTGTCATTTATTTAATACTATAATGCCTTTATTTGCCGTCATTATTAGATGCTAGATCCATAAGGGATTAACACACATTGGTACTCTGTGTAACATGGGGACCAGGAAAATGCTTGAATGAATAAGCAAATGAATGAATGTCTCACTGTGTAAGCCCATGCTGCTGACTGTATAAGAAATAGTTTCCCCATTTCTCTTCCACAGCCAGCCTGCTCCCCACATTCAGGGACAGCCAAGGAGACCCCCAGGGGACCACACTTGACAGCCTTCTTATCTCTCAGCCACTGTGACCGAGGTCCCCCGCCAGGTATTGTGACTCTGCGTGGCAAGGGCACATCCAGCCCAGGACTCCAAGCCTCTCACCTGGACCCCAACAGAAGCCTCACTGAGCCTCCTTGGTCACCTCCCTTTCCCCCATCCACTTTGTAAAGTTTATATTTCTGCTAGAATATTTCCTTCAAATTTCCTTCTGAACATCAAACTTCTTAAGAGCTCAGCTGTCCATCAATTAAATCTGGATGCTCAAACTAGCAGCTAGCATTGGGAGCTGTTTACCACCTTTTTTTCTTCTGCATTTTCACTTCTCCCATCACCCAGCCCAGCCCCCCCTGCACCAACGCCATCCTTGGGCCTTTTCCAAAGGTGGGAGCTTCACTTTGAATGTTTGCTACTAAAATGTGGCTCAAAATTAGTCTTGGGACCCTCTGCAAAGTTCCAAGCCCATCAAGGTGCTTAATGAACTGTGGTCCTTCTTTACTCCTCTCAGAAAACCTTTTTTTCAATAAACTTCACCCCACCCCAATTTGCTTCTTCTAGTGTGTTCATTTTTAATCAGTATACAGACACTTTTATCAGTGGTCATTTGCTAATAGGTGGCAGACATTTGTGGGCAAGGGGCCTAAGTGTCCCATTGCCACAGTCAGTCCCAGCACTTAATCTCTGAAGACAGTCTTCAACAAAAGACTACCTGAAGCCCCTAACAACTTCTGCCCTCCCCTGCCTGGAAAACTCCTTCAGTATCAGAAGGGGTTCAAGGAGATGCTGAGGTCACTATCTATTTGGATATGAGCAGAAGTTCTTCAGAGTATCCCAGGTTCAGGACCCCTGCCCCTCTCCCTAGGATACAGAGCCCCTTATGGATCAGAGAATTTGCCCTTGTCCTGAACCCCCGCCTTACTGCCACGTCCCTCGGCTTATTTCAGCACCACGCCGCGGACAGCTCCCGGGCGCAAGCTTCGTGAAGGAGGAGGAGCGCTGAGCAGTGGGAGAGGGAGGACTAGAGAGGGCGGGGAGGGCAGACGCTGGAGGACGGGCGGGGCCCGAAGCCCTCCCCCGGGGCGGCGCCCACCCCAACCCGACGCTGCTGAGCCCCAGGACTGAAGGAGACGCCAGGCGCCAGGGCGCGGGTCACTCCCAGCAAGTGCTGTTACGGAAAGATGCCAGTCCGCAGGGGCCACGTTGCTCCCCAAAACACTTACTTGGACACCATCATCCGCAAGTTTGAGGGCCAGAGTAAGTGTGAGGTTTCGGGGTGTGGGGGACTCTCTGCAGTACGGGTTGGATGGCAGGAGGGGCCAAACTCTTCACTAACTTCTGATGGGGTAAAAGAAAAGCCAGGGCTGGGGGCTGAGGGGGGAGTAGATTCTGAATACAAAATCTTTCGTTTTGACGTTCCCAACACCTCCTCCATATGTTCTGTGTCTAGGGTAGTATACAGCTCTTCTACCTCCCCACAGCAGTTTTCTTGGTGTCCCAAACCCTGGCCTGGCCTCTCAGTCACTGTCCACTTACCCCTCCAGACCATTCTTACCTCTCCTAAAGGTTTGCTTGACTTCTTGCTTTTCACCCAAAGAGCAGGTCTGACTCTGGTAACAGTCCTGCTTTTTGGTTTGGACCCCCACTACTGTTCTAGGAGTTCTGGGGTCTTCCACTCTACTGATCCTAGCTGTCCTGATCTTCCATAGCCCCCAAACCTGCTTCCCACACCCCCTACTTTTCTGCTCCCTGCCTCCTTCATGCCCCTCTGTGCTCCCAGAAGGAATGACCTTCCTCCAGGACTCTTGGTCCTCCCACCCTCCCTTGCTCTGTCCTCCACCTCCCTCATTCTGGCCCCTGTCTGCGTATAAATCCCTTCCTCAGCTGCCACCAGTCCCTATAATCTTTCTCTCCCGACTACCCACTTCTGGCTGCCACAGTCTTCCTACCTTTTGCCTTCCACCCCAGGTCGTAAGTTCCTGATTGCCAACGCGCAGATGGAGAACTGTGCCATCATTTACTGCAATGATGGCTTCTGCGAACTCTTCGGCTACTCCCGTGTGGAGGTGATGCAGCGACCCTGTACCTGTGACTTCCTCACGGGCCCCAACACTCCAAGCAGTGCCGTGTCCCGCTTGGCACAGGCCCTGCTTGGGGCTGAAGAGTGCAAGGTGGACATTCTCTACTATCGCAAGGACGGTGAGACACGGTTAGGCCAAGGGTTCTATAGGCCCCCTTTCACATGTATTACAGAGTGTCCTGGGAGAAGGGTCTGACCTAAGAGCCAAAGAGCCTGAACCAATTCTCTTGCCACTCTGGGCCCTAGTTTCCTTATTATTAGAGAGAGGCCATGGGAATTGCGTGTTGTGTCTTCTAAGGATCTTGAAATTGGGCTGAGCCGACTATCGGTCCTGGTCTAGAACAGAGCCTCTTGCTCCACTTTCCCTCCCCCTCCCCCAGCTCTACTCTGTCACTGCCAGCCCCAGCTGTCAAGCAGCTAGGGTGGAAATTAACCTTCCCTCATCTGCTCTGGGGATTAAGGGAGGAGTCAGCCCCCCAAGGCCTCTATGGCTAGCCAGTGCATGGGGGCTGCTGGCTGGGAAGGAAGACTGAGTCTGGCTCACTTAAGTCCAGTGGTTTGGGAAGGTAGCCTTGGGTTTGCTGTAACCAGGTGGCTTACCTAGATGGACTTTGTGTTTTTAAGTGCTGCCCAAGCCCTTGGAAAGCACAACAGAAACATAAGCTAGGGGCCGGGGCCAAAGGCTCAGCAGCTTTTGAGTATCCCTCAGTGGATGAGGGTGTGGAACTATAGTCAGAAACTGAGTCTCTTGGAAATCGTCAGCGTCTTTCCCCAAAACTGGTTCTGCATCAGAATTACCTGGGGCATGTTTTGCAAAACATACCTTCCCTAGAGAGAGGCTGACTCAGAAGGTACAAGATGAAGCCAGGCAGGTGTATCTGGAAAAAAAAAATCTCCCCAGTGGTTCTGATTTGCTGCCAATTTTAAGAACCGTTGGCTTAGATTTCATGGGTGTGGAAGGCCCTTTCCCAAGATCCCATTGCCAGGGGGCAACAGGAACTGAAGTCTCTCCAACTCTCCCTCAGAGATGTTTGTTCTGAGTAATCCCAAAAAAAGGACCTCAACTTCCTCCATGCTTGGGAGCAGGAATTTGGGGAAAAGAAACACCCAGAAGAGAGAAGTTTCCCCCTGGGAACCATCAGAGAGTACAAAGGGGCAGCACCTCTAGATTGGGATCAAGGGGTGCTAAGTATCTAACTTCCAGAGGTTTGGTGTGTGTACAGAACATGACTATGTGTACATGTGCATGTTCATGTGTGTGTGTGTGTGTGCATGCATGTGTGCATGGATATGTGTGTATATGTGTGTGTACATGTGCACATGCACATGTGAGCATGTGTGTATGCATGGACACGTGTATATATGTGTGTGCATGTTCATGTTCATGTGTGTATGCACATGTGTATTCAGGCATATGTGCATGGATATGTGTATATACATGTGTGGACATCTGTGCATGTATGTATGCATGTATGTGTGTATATATGTGTGCATGTGTGCGACTATGTGTGTATGCATGTGTGTATGTATGCATATGTATATATATGTGTGTATGGGTGTGTGCATGTGCGTGTGTGTGTGTGTGTGTGTGTGTTTACAGGATTCTGAGGGCTTCTCAACTTGGATCTTGGCCACACCCCTGGCTGTCCCTTTCTGCTGCTAGCCAAGTGAGTTGCGGGTGGGATGTGCTGTGATAGAGGCAAAGAACAGGAGACCTGGAAAGCATCTAGCTTAGGTTGGCTGTACTCACAGGGTTAACAAAGTCAGAATATTTTTAAAAGCTGCGACTTCACCTCTTCACATCATTGCAAGAAAGAGGTGACAGTCAGGGGAGTGAGAAGGGTCCCAGAGGAACAAGACGGGACAGCAGGAAGTGGAGGTGCCAAGAGAGTAGGTCCGTTCTGTTTCTTTCCTTGACCCTAGAGCTCTACGTGCACCCCAGAGGGTGAGAGACAATCGTGGACTCCTGGGCTTTCAGACCCTGTAGGTATCTGGACAAAGGGCAGAGTTCTAGACCAAGCCTTGGCCCCTCAGATCAAGATTCAGGTCTTCAGAAGTCTGTCAAGGTTTGCTAGCTAACAGAAAGGACCCTGGGAACCGAGTCTTGGAGACTGGCTCTGGGTGAAAAGGGAAAATTTCCCACATATCTGAGGCTCTGCAGTTCCAGCTTTCACCATTCTGCCTTCAGGCCTTCCTTGTCCTGTATCTAAGCCTCTGACCACCTGGACCATCCTGAATTGGCCTGAAACCAAGAAGAGAGCCTACATTGCCCTGTGGTGCTCAGATAATTTATGTCTGCATAAACAATTCACTCTAACCATGTGATTTTTAAATATGATTTAAAATCATATTCATATGCATTGCACAGAAAGGCATCCTAATGGTGATTTCTTCTTTCTTTCTCTCTGCCCTAACCTCTGACTCCAGGGCTGAGGAAAGGGGTCCTGAACACATCTCCAACTGGTTTTATTTATAATCCCCTCTTGTTTTTGTTGTTGTTGTTGTTGTTGTTTGTTTTTGAGACAGGGTATCACTGTGTAGCCTTGGCTGTCCTGGAACTCACTCTGTAGACCAGGCTGGACTCGAACTCAGAGATCCACGTACCTCTGTTTCCAAAGTGCTGGGATTAAAGGTGGGCACCACCACCTCCTGGCTTCTTCTTCCCCTTTAAGAGGGTGATCTACTGAAACTCTATGTCCTAAGTCTGTTCACAGAGCTACAGTTGTGTATCTGCATGGTAACCTCCCTGCCAGAAAACCCTCAAAATCAAAGCCTTTCTTCTGCTTCCCTTTGTCAGGAAAAGAAAAATCCTACAGCTGAAGGGAGGCCGTGGCAAGGCTAGAGCCAAGAACTGTACTCAGATCCATCACCCCTGCATCCGCCCTAACAGACACCTGTCAGAGGGTCTAGTCAACCTTCACCAAGTCCTACACTCTGAAGAGCCCAAACCCCCAAGCTAGACTAGAGACCTGGCATTTTTCTAGTCTGTAGCTCCAGATAAGAAGGACAGGGCTGTTCCCGATTCTCCCCCCCCCAACCCGTGTTTTCCACACACTACAAATTTCAGGACGGCAGAGCCGAGAGCAGCATGATACAGCCATACCTCCAGCACATCAGCTTGCAGCATCAGTCTCCTAAGGGCTCTCAGCCCAGGGCTAAGCGAGGTGCACATAAAGAGACAGGGGCAAGGCAAGGGGTGTGGCTTGGTGGTAAAGCATTTGTCTTGCATGTATGATATCCTGGGTTTCAACCCCTGACTCCCAAAAGGTAAAAGACAACAAGGAGGTCATGTTGAAGAGAGGGTAAGGGTCAGGATGGGGAAGGGACATGAACTGTGAGAAATAAGATGAACATAGCCAAGGGGCAGAAGAACAGAAGGAAGTAGGGTGATCTAGGGGCCAGACAACTCCTCCTGATCAGTGGAGTATGTGCTGAGAGGAACATCTCGGAGGAAGAATCAGGCAGGGACTGGCTCTTCCTCCAGGGACAGAGCAAAGACACTGGACTGCTGCCATTCCTCAATACAGATAAGGGCAATTCCCTCCCTCTTCCACTGAGCCAGTTACTTGTGGGCTCTGAGTCACCGGTAAGGTATAGGGAGAGAAAACACTCTGGCTTTTCTCAAATCCTCTTATCTGCTATCACTGGTGTGGTGGGTGGGGCAAGGAAAGCCACATGAGAACCCTACCAACTCCGCAGCTCTCACTGATGCAGAGTCTTGGAATGGACCCTTGCATCAGTGAGACACAACCAGTCGAAGATGGCCCTGGGAAGTCCCAGAGGCATAGGAAGTCCGGAGAGCCTGCACTTCTGCCCAGCTCCACTCCTCACCTGGTATTAGGTTCATTTCCCCAGGGCCAGAGAGACTGAGAGCATAGTATGGTTTTCGAGACAGGAACATTGCTGTGCCCCAAGCTGACCAGAGTCATTGTAGCACTGTGAGCCCAGGAGTGGCTCAACAGGCAGGCCGTGTCTCTGGTGTGGATGTCTCCCCTGGGCCCAGGCAGCAGCTGGCAGATGGCTGCCTGGTGCCTGGGAGTCCAGGAATCTGATCCTGATCCAGGAGATTCCTGCTCCCAGGAGGAAAGTGGGAAGGAAGATGGGGAGCAGTGGGGTGGGGGGAACAGCCGCACCCCAGCTTGGAAAGTGAGTGCTAAGTATGAGGTCTGATGAAAAGAGGTTCCGGTGGTCCCTGCAGTGACAGTGGCATGGCTTGGATCCGTTGTCCTTTCGCAGTCACTAGGTTGGTTATCAATCCCCGGGATAGGTGACACAGACCCAAACCTGCCCTCTGGAAAAGCAGCTTGGCTTTCCGATCTGCATGGTCACCTGAGCCTGCTGTGCCTGGGGAATCCTGCCTTTTGGAACTGACACCTAACAATAGTTTGAGTTAATAGATATAGTACACCTAAGGGGTGCCCACCACCGGCAGGACCCTGAGATAGGCAGCCTTTGGACTCATATTGATCTGCCTGCCAACGGTGAGACCCTAGAGCAAGGAGACGATCATGTGGCCAGAGGCATAGGTACCAAAAGTCAGACATGGGATGCTAAGAGCTTTTATTTCTATGGTCTTCTCCCTCCCTCTTTAGCCTCCCAGGTCACTATCCTGTCTACTCCTTGGCCCCAGCCTCTGCCTGGGGGCACTATTCCAGCTCTGTCTTCAAAAGTGAGACCTTTTCCTCCCCACCCCCAACCTCTTATCTGCTGAGAGACTTAGGGGTCCTCACCCCACACCCCCTGCCAGCTACAACAAATCAGTTTCTCAGAACCCTCATGTGCCTGCTCCCAGAGCCTCCTAAGGCCTAATGTGCCAATTGGCTTCACGCCCAGCACTTGATGTGTTCCTAGCAAGTTCCTTCCAACGGTCGGGGAAGCAGGCGTCTTTGTGGGATGGCTATATAGGAGCTGAGCCCGGGGCCAGCCAGAGCTACAGGAGGATGGGATGCCCTCCCTCACCTCCCTCACCTCCCCACTTAATCCACCCCCATCTGCTAAGCCTTAATTACCACAGAAGCAAACCTCAGAGCTAAGCCCTGAACTGAGGACTGAGCACGGGCTCGGACCTGAAGCTGCACTATCTCCTGATGAGCCGCTCTGCCCTGCGTGTGTGTGTGTGGGGGGGGGACCTGGTGGACAGCTTTACCTACCCTCTGCCAAATAGCTCTGGTCACTGTCCAGGCCTCCTCTCTCCAGTGGATACCCTTCACTTGACCTTAGCCACTGCAGGAAGGGCTTCCCCAGTGACCGACCCTATCCCTGCCAATGGGGTTTGCAGCCTCCAGCTTCCGCTGCCTGGTGGATGTGGTCCCTGTGAAGAATGAGGACGGGGCTGTCATCATGTTCATCCTCAATTTTGAGGACCTGGCCCAGCTCCTGGCCAAGAGCAGCAGTCGAAGCCTGACCCAGCGCTTGTTGTCACACAACTTCCTGGGCTCTGGTGAGTGCTGACAGTGGGAAACAGTAGTATGTGTGTGTGTGTGGGGGGGATGATTCAAGGCCACCTCCCAATCCCTGGTTGCTCTGACCCTAACCCTGGTTTCAGAGGGCTCTCACAGCAGGCCAAGTGGACAGGGGCCCGGCCCAGGCAGGGGCAAGTACAGAACCGTCAGCCAGATTCCGCAGTTCACACTCAACTTCGTGGAGTTCAACCTGGAGAAGCACCGCTCAGGCTCCACCACGGAGATTGAGATCATCGCTCCCCACAAGGTGGTGGAGCGGACACAGAATGTCACTGAAAAGGTCACCCAGGTATGGGCATGGGTCTGCAGGACAGAGGTGGTGGTGGGCTGTGTCAGACCCCCTGGGTCCCTTGGACCTCAGCTCTTCTGAGGTCATGACTAAGTAGGGAGATGTGACTTGTCCAAAGCCCCCTCACATCTTGGGCTGAGGCCCCAGCCTCCTCTTGTACAGCTTGAGTCTGATTCTTAAGACAAGAAGGCCTGCTCTGAGGCCACAGCCCTGAGGCCTGAAATCAGCAGAGGGTGGGGTGAGCAAGGCCTGTGAATACCTTCTAGGCCTGGAGATGCCAGGATAGGAGGAGAAAACACGCAGGCCACCTCAGGGCCAACCTGTGGCAATTGCAAGGTAGGAGTGGTACAGAGGGTCCAGCCCATGCAAAGACAAGGAGGAAGGAGGGCTGGGATGAGTCCTGCCCTGTCCTACTCCTTCCCTTTGCTTTTGGGATGATGGCTACTCCTCGCCCCAGTATGCAGAGAGTATGCCTGGCAGAAGTGGGGTGGTGCTGGTACCTCTAGGGAACTTTGAGTAATATTCTAGGGATCTATCTCTAGATGCCCCTCCTGTGCATCTTTTATTTGGCAAATGTCCCTTACTGGATCCTCTGTTTCAGCTGACCCCACAGTCCCTTCTAAGGGGCTTGTTGACCTGATTCTTCCCGGGGGGACTGAATAGAACCCTGCTTGAGACTCGAGTCAACAGGATGCTGGCACTGGCTCACTAAGCGGCCTTGGACGAAGGACACCCCTACCTTTGGGTCTCAGAGCTATCATATGCAGGAAAGAGATCAAATGGCCTCTGAGGTCCCATTGACATTAAGTAGTGCCAGCTCAGGAGACAGAAGGGGCTTTGTTAAACCATAGAGAAGAGCCTAGGGCATGGACGAGCAAGGGACTGCAGAGGGGATGAGACAATCCTTTTTCCGTCCCTTCTCATCTGAAGCATAGTCAATGCCAGCACCAACTATGGAGGAGACCATTTACCCTCACGAATAGGACTCAGCAAAGGCCTGGCAGGGAGGAGAGTTCTGGTATCCAGGGGTGTGGCACCATGACCTGCTACTTTGCAGCAGAGTTCAGCTGCCAGGGATACATTGGGGGGTCCTGGTTGAAAGCCCACATGGACCCAGAGCTGGCTGGGTGAAGGGACATAGGCTACTGAGCTGTCTATGGAGTCAGGGCTGCAGATAGGGGTAGAGGAAGAAAACAAAGTAAAAAAGAACCCTGAAGAAAAGAGGGTTCAAGTCTATGTGGAATCCCAGGTGGGTTCCTGGGGGAGTAAAAGATGGTTAAAGGCTGAGAGTTGAGCACAGCAGAACATGGTGGCTCCCACTGAGGGGGTCTGGTGGTCAGATCAGTACCATTTTAGTGGAAATCAGTCCTTAGATTGCTTTCTTTCGTCCTGTAATCCCATCTCCCTATGGTCTTGTCTGTAAGATCAGAGCCTAGCATGGCTGTTCTCCTTATAACAGCAGTGATGATGAAGGAATCTGTAGGGATGGTCACTGCCCCTTCCATCCCATCCTTATTGAATCAGTGTCAGAGTCAGATGGTGGTGTAGAGAGGATGTGGAACAGCAGTTCTCAACCTGTGGGTTTTGATCCCTTGGGGGTGGGTCACATGTCAGATATCCCGCATGTCCAATATTTACCTTATGATTTATAACAGTCACAGCATTATAGTTATGAAGTAGTGATGAGATAATTTTACGGTTGGGGGGGGTCACCACGACAAGAGGAGCTGTATTAAAGAGTTGTAGCATTAGGAAGGTTGAGGACCTAGAAGCAGACTTGTTGCCTGTTTTACCCATGAGGGAACAGGGGACCATAGGTTACTGGGCTTGCCTCGAGGCACAGAAGAAACAAACAGCAGCCCTGGAATTTAGCCTGGAGTCTGGCTTCAAAGACACACGCCCTTCCTGATACCCCAGCCACTTTGCTTCATGCTAGGCAGCTGGGAATTGTCGGTTTCTGTCTTAGCAACCGTCCATTGCTGTAGTCGTGGAGGCTCCAGGATGAAAGGAGGGTCACTCTACCGACTGCAGTGACTCATAAGTGATGTAGATGGAGCTCCGTGGAGCCCAGGACTTGTTGAGTGTCCAGACTGGCTGAACGCCAACCCAAATTTGGCTCTTTCCATGGGATGCTCTGAGAGATGTCCCAGGGAAGAGCCTCACTGGCCCTCGAGAGTAAAGATTCTTCTGGAAGTGACTTGCTCCCATCAAGAATCCCAAACTTGGGTTGGGGAGTTAGCTCAATGGTAGAGAACTTGTCTGCCATATGTAATAAGGCCCTAGTTTTAATCTTTAGCACTAAAACAAACAAGCAAACAAACACCAGTGGCCAACCCAAAGCCTATTGAAGACAACCAGCCCCGCAACCTACCTCAACCCAGGCTCTTCCTTAAAACTTACTCAACAGGCCTAGCTCTGCTCACTCCAAGAAGAGCTGTTTCTAAGGATGCTTGTGAACTCCCAGGGATCAACCTTGCGGCAGAGCCCTGCTCTCTCCCTCTGTCCTACCTCCCCCTGACATACCTGTCCCTCATGTGGCCTTCCTTTGTCCTCTTGACTTTCATGACTTTGTGACAGTTCTCCTCCCCAATCCTCCCCATAGATCTGTCTTACTAGCACTGGCTATCCCCACTGACCACCCACGGCTTCCATCCTAGGTCCTGTCCCTGGGCGCAGATGTGCTGCCAGAGTATAAGCTACAGGCACCGCGCATTCACCGAGGTACCATTCTGCACTATAGCCCCTTCAAGGCCGTGTGGGACTGGCTCATCTTGCTCTTAGTTATCTACACGGCAGTCTTCACGCCCTACTCCGCCGCCTTTCTGCTCAGCGACCAGGATGAATCACAGCGTGGTACCTGCGGCTATACCTGCAGCCCGCTCACTGTGGTGGACCTCATCGTGGATATCATGTTTGTCGTGGATATTGTCATCAACTTCCGAACCACCTACGTCAACACGAACGATGAGGTGGTCAGCCACCCCCGACGAATCGCCGTCCACTATTTCAAGGGCTGGTTCCTCATTGACATGGTGGCCGCCATCCCTTTTGACCTGCTTATCTTCCGCACTGGCTCAGACGAGGTGAGCATATGGGAACCCATGCCAGCAGCCATGTTGGCCCCTCCCTGCCTCACAGATACAGACAGCAAATGGAAGGGGAGGGGCCTCAGACATCTGCCATCTCTAGCTATATGTCTCCTGGGGACCATCATTCTACCCATCTCTCTTAGTAGGTCCAATTAGAGGATTAGGTTGCCAATTGGTCTAGAATTCTGCCCTCTATGGGACGCACATAGTATAATCTCAACTCCTTATGTTACCTTTTAAGCCATTGTCTCCATGGAGTTAGAAAGGGGATACCCAGGCTGCATGTGTATACATTTATGTATGGGTCCTTGCATGTCTTCTTGCCTCGTCCCTTCTCTATGCCAACTCTGCTTCCTGTGGGTAATGTGAGAATACTTCATGCTATTCTGTCTTCGGGATTCCCAACCACTGCCAACCCCTGCCTGTCCAACAGAAGATATCAAGTATATACAACTCCCCCAACCCTGAACCATCCCCAAGTCTGCTCCCTTCCCCTCTGCTCCCACTGACCCTGCCTGCACTGAGTAGACTTCATCCCTGCCCTTTCCCGAAGGTTTCAAATCTCACACCTCTTACCCAGCCCTGCCATTCCTCCCTCAGAACTTCCCATGGCTCCCATGGAGTTAAAACCAAGATCTTCACGTATCTTCGGACCCACTAAAGAAGCCACACACACCTCCCCAGGTTCCTTTCTCACTGTTTGTCACCTCCCACTCTTCAGGTGCAAGAATCATAGTTGATTTCCCATATGGGCCATACCACTTCATGTCTCCATGCCTCTGTGGTCCCATACCAAGAGCGCACCTTCCTCCTCCCTCTTGTTTGCCTGGAGAACTAGCTTCATTCTTCTTCTTCTTTTTTTTTTTAATCTTTTTTAAAAGGTTTTTATTTATTTATTTTATGTATGTGAGTACACTGTTCCTGTCTTCAGACACACCAGAAGAGGGCATCAGATCCCATTGCAGATGGTTGTGAGCCCATGTGGTTGCTGGGATTTGAACCCAAGACCTCTGGAAGAGCAGTCAGTACTTTTAACTGCTGAGCCATCTCTCCGGCCCCCTAGCGGTCATTTTCAATGATGCTCTCTATATCATCTCTATGAAGCCTTCCCTGACCTGCTTCTGCAGACTTGATCTCTCCTTCCTCCTTGTTCCCATCGGATTTCTCTCCGCGGTCAGAATGTTGCTCTACACTTTGCCCGAGAAGTGCTTGAGCTTCTTACTTAAATTGCACGGCCAGTGCCCACTGCTTTCCCGAGTGTTTGTGGAATGACTGTGTGATAACAAATACAAAAGAACAAACATATGCCTGAATACACCCTTTCGAGAACTGACCCCTGACTTTCTCCACCTTTCTCTGCCCCTAGACCACCACCTTGATTGGATTACTGAAGACAGCACGCCTCCTGCGGCTGGTGCGCGTGGCCCGGAAGCTGGACCGCTATTCTGAATACGGGGCTGCCGTACTCTTTCTGCTCATGTGTACTTTTGCGCTCATTGCGCACTGGCTGGCCTGTATCTGGTACGCCATCGGCAATGTGGAGCGACCCTACTTGGAGCCCAAGATTGGCTGGCTGGACAGCCTGGGTGCACAGCTTGGCAAGCACTATAATGGCAGCGATCCAGCCTCGGGACCCTCTGTCCAGGACAAGTATGTCACCGCCCTCTACTTCACCTTCAGCAGCCTCACCAGTGTGGGATTTGGCAATGTGTCACCCAACACCAACTCTGAGAAGGTCTTCTCTATCTGCGTCATGCTCATTGGCTGTGAGTGGGACCTGGGGCTATACAGGGTACTTCCCCAAATGGGCGGCATGCAGATTTGTGTGTGTGTGTGTGTGTGTGTGTGTGTACCACTCGGATACAGATTTTAGCAACTGTTTAGACATTACTCGAGTCCAGGTGATTTTCAGGACATAAAGGACCTTTGTTTAAAAAAAATATTTAAAAAATTTAGATGGTAGCTGGGCGGTGGTAGCACATGCCTTTAGTCCCAGCACTTTGGAGACAGAGGCATGGAGATCTCTGAGTTCGAGGCCAGCCTGGTCTACAGAGCTAGTTCCAGGATAGTCAGGACTACAGAAGGGCATTGTCTCAAAAACAACAAACAAACAAAAAAATATAGATGGTAACAGGTCAGTCACTCCTTTGAGCAAGTCACAGAAGTCCAAGTCAAATTCTCTTAAGAGCCCAGTTTGCAGAGGAGAAGACAAAGATCTTAACTTGCTGGAGACCCACACCTAGGCAGTCTCTAGCCCCAAGGTCAGCCCAGGGGTCAGCTAGAGGACCGAGAGCTCACAGTCTTTGCACAGAACTTCCTGCCTCCTAAAACACCTGGTTTCAGAACCCTAGAGGTGGTATGGAAATTTACGCATTAGGTTGTCATGTTCAGAGTATTTAGAAAAACAAAAACAAGAAAATGGAAAGGAAGAGGTGATAACGAGAGACAGAGTTTTCCCTGTATTATATTTTTGCAACTTGAAGGAGAAAACAAATCTGAATCTGAAAACAGAGCAAAACACCATCGCCCTAGTTCTTTCCTCAAAGAAGTCTAGCCTGTGAGCCCCGAAGACGCCTGGATGGGGGTACAAGCAGAGTGAGAAGGGCAGGTAGTCCAGGGACTTTTGTCCCTTGTGTCCCTAGTGCTATCACCATGGAGAGAGAGAGGCCCTTCCTTGGGGTCCTGCGAGACTGGGAGGCCAGGAGTCACCCGGAACGCCTCATTCCCATCTCGCCTCGCCCCCAGCCCTTATGTACGCCAGCATCTTTGGCAACGTGTCGGCCATCATCCAGCGCCTGTACTCGGGCACTGCCCGCTACCACACGCAGATGCTGCGTGTCAAGGAGTTCATCCGCTTCCACCAGATCCCCAACCCACTGCGGCAGCGCCTGGAAGAGTATTTCCAGCACGCCTGGTCCTACACCAACGGCATCGACATGAACGCGGTGAGCCCTGCAGCCCTGATGGGGAGTGGGTGAACCCCCAGCTGCCCGACTCATGCCCTGGGGGAGATCGAGGGCATGGTGCAGTCTGCTCCCGGTCCCCACCCTTCTACCCATACACAACACCTACAGCCCCTGCTGCGCCCGGAGGGACTCGCCATACCCCCCACCCGCAGGTGCTGAAGGGCTTCCCTGAGTGCCTGCAGGCGGACATCTGCCTGCACCTGCACCGGGCGCTGCTGCAGCACTGTCCCGCCTTCCGCGGCGCCAGCAAGGGGTGCCTGCGCGCGCTCGCGGTCAAGTTCAAGACCACGCACGCACCGCCAGGGGACACGCTGGTACACCTGGGCGACGTGCTTTCCACGCTCTACTTCATCTCTCGCGGCTCCATCGAGATCCTGCGCGATGACGTGGTCGTGGCCATTCTAGGTGGGTCAGGTAGGGTTGACCAAGGGGCTTGAGACTGGAGAAGCCCTTACCGGGTCGCTGTCTTCCTAATGAGTAGCTTTAATAACAGTGTTGCTCAGATTCTAGATGTTGCCAGGTAGTGGTGGCTCATGTCCCAGCACTCAGCAGGCTGATGTCTGTTAGTTCAAGGCCAGCCTGGTCTACAGAGTGAGTTCCAGGACAGCCAGAGCTACACAGAGAATCCATTTTTTGAAAAACAGAACAAAACAACAACAAAGATTAAAAAAAAAGAAGAAAGAAAGAAAGAAAAGAGAAAGAAAGAAGGAAAAGAAAAGAAAAAAAGAAAAAACCATTTAGTTATTCATTGAGCAGGGACACCACACAGTATGCTGTGACTGCGGAGGTCACAGAACAACTTGGCTGTCTCTTCCACCTTGTAGGTTCTGGCAATCACACTAGGTTGTCAGGGTCACAAGCCCTTTAATTTGCTGAGTCTTGCTGGCCTCAGAGAGTTTTAAACCTACCTCAAAGAATCCTTAATCCAGCTCTCTGCCTGTCATGTGACCTTCGGCAAGTCACTTGACTTCAAGGACCTCAGGGTCCTCTCTTCCTAGCCCTTGACCCCAAGTCTCCGACTAACTCCAGCCATGTTGGATCCTGATCTCCATGACCTGGTTCTCTCCCAGCCCGCTCTGCCCACCTTTCTCTATCACCCTGCCTTCAGTGGCTGGTCACCTGCTGCTGGCATTCTGCTTTCTTCTCCCTTCACAGCCTCACCTGGGTCAGCCCCTTGCCTCCACAGCCTGAGTCACAGGATTCCTAGCCCCTCGTATCACTCCCAGAGTGCTGGGAATGTGACTCAACAACGTGCTTGCCTAGAATGCTCGAAAGTCTGGACGCCATCTCCAGCACTACGTTAATCATGGTGATACACACTCAAAGCTAGCCTAGACTCTAAGAGAGCCTGTCAAAATAGACAGACAGACAGACAGACAGACAGACAGACACATTGGTTTTTAAAAAGCCAAACCAAGTACAACAGATTCCAACTGGACAACATCACTTTCCCTCAAAGGCAGCCTTGTCCCCTGTGCTTCCACTGCCTGGGCTAAAGTCAACCGCAGGAATATCCTGCCAGTTCCCTGTCCTCCACCCCGATCCAGTCATGTGCAGAGTGCTATGATTCTCTTACTGACAGATGTGCTTTTTGCACCAGCCTCTTCTGGGTCTGGCCCTCCTGGGCAGGTGTCAGGAGCTCTCTTCCCGAGGCCTCTCATTAGGCACATGCTCAGTACTTCCACCACCCAACAGCCAACGGTTACACATCTGCACAGATTCCTCGTCCACTCAGAACCCTTTGCTAGGTCCCCATGTGACAAAGGTAAATCCTTGGTTCCACCCAATCGAGTCACTCTGTGAGTCCTGTCTCTGTCCCCTGGTACTCCATGCTCCAGCTAGACAACTCTTTCTCGTCACCCCATGACTCTGCTCTCTGTCACACTGCCATTCTGTCTTCAGGGCCCACCCTGCCCCTGTCAGACAGTAGCAGTCATTCTCTGGGCTTACCTACAGCATGGACTCCCTGTGAGTCCCTTCCTTCCACCCAAGCTATGTTACAAATGCCACCCACATGGGAGGGATAATTAATAATTAAGAAGCTGGTCCAATTTAAGTTCCTGTGAGAGACAAGAAATCCTCTCATCTTGTCCTGAGATAGACATTAGGTCATAATTTTTCATGTGTTAAAAAAATGAAGGTTGATATTACATTACCTAGAAGATACATAGGTTCAGAATGCCATGTGTGACCCTGGCAAGTCCCTTCTTTTTCTGAGCCCCAGTCCCCTCCTGTATGGAGATGATCTTCCATCCTGTCCTCCTGGTGGCATATGCCTATCCCCCATCTAACCCTCTGTCTGTGCTGAACTATTAATGTCTCTTGTACAGTGTCACACGGCTGAGGAGGCTCGGCTTTCCTGGGGACAGTAGGAGTCAAAGAAACCATTGTTTGTGGCACTTGTGACCGTGGCCTCTTTTCCTCCAGCCTTGACTATGCAGGAACTACCACATACCCAAATTCCCTTCCTCCTGGGGCCATGGTCCTTCTCCTGAAATGTTATTCCTTCTGAAAGCCCCTGCCTCCTTGCCCTAACTGTGCTAGGCAGGAGGATCCCCTCCCTCTTTCATGGCCCAGAGCTCTTGATTGCATCTGCTTCTAAGATACATTATTCTGTAACCTCGACAACCTAAGTACCCACCTATTAGGGATTCGAGGGACTCCTCGTGGGAGAGTCTCTTACTCATGTTTATATCCTATTGCCAGGATAGCTCCTGGCTCTGCAAGGACCTAATGCTTGCATCTACTCTATGTCTACCCTGTGACCTCCATCTTGCATTGACTTACTCTGAGACCTCTGGCTTTGAGGGATACTTTCTCAAACATTGTCACCTCTGCCCCTGCAAACAGTCAGTGGAACAGGTGACATTGTTACACCCATTTGAGGGTTGAAGACACTCGCAGACAGGGAAGGTAGCTTCCCAGGGTCACCCTTCCAGGGGGACGCTGGTTCCATGTTCGTACAACGGGGAGTAAGGAGACCAAGAACCCAAAGCTCCAGGTCCTACCCGGGGCAGCTGGAAGCTTTTATCCTTGGGTCCTCTGTCCCCTGCTCCATAGTGTCAGTGGGTCAAGGGGAGCAGAAGGAAACCGAGCAAGGGACTTCTAGTGTCCCTGACTGCCTACTATCCCCTGTCCAGAATGGGAACTGTACTAAAGGGTGTAGGCAAACCAAAGGACATTCTGGTGGAAGGTGGTTCTGCGGGGCTAAGACAAAAAGAGAACCCATGTTCTCGGGACAGAAGCAGCTCTGAGGGAATTTTTGTGGAACTGAGGACTGATGAACGGCCTTCCTCATCCTCTTCACCAAAGCCAGCACATGCAGCCTTGTCCTCAGACCCCCTAAGCCCTGTCCACCAAGCCCCAGCTCTGTGTGGTCTCTGAGGTGGGAGGTAGGAAGATCACAGTCAAGGGGCCCTGAGAGAAGGTCTACATAAGAGAGCCAGACCCCGGAGGGACCACCATCCTTCTGGTTGGCAGGGAAGAATGACATCTTTGGGGAGCCTGCCAGTCTCCATGCCAGGCCTGGCAAATCTAGCGCGGATGTGCGTGCCCTGACCTACTGCGACCTGCATAAGATCCATCGAGCAGACCTGCTGGAGGTGCTGGACATGTACCCTGCCTTTGCAGACACCTTCTGGAATAAGCTGGAGGTCACCTTCAACCTGCGGGACGTGAGTCTGGGCCTGTGGGCTGGGGTGGCGGTGGTTCACGGAGAGCTGGTTGTGGATAGCACCCAGTCAGCCCACTAAGGACTTGGTTTGCCTGGCCTAAGGGACTCATTTGACCACTTCCTCTTCCCTTCAACCCCTTGTGCATCCTTTGCTTCTGTGCCTACTATGCACAAACACAGCACTAACTATAGCGATAGCTCCCATTTAATGAGCAGCTACTGTGAGCTAAATCCTGGGCTTCTTTTATGTTGTTTTAGTCTTGTCTTTGTGTGTGATTTTCTTATCCACCATTATCTAAATGAGTAAACTGACCACCAGAGAGGGTAAGTTAACTGGCCAGAGCCACATGGCTAGTAAAAGGCTGAGCCAAAATGTGAATTCAAAGTGTCTGGCTTTAAAACCCAGGCTTTCTCATCACACGGCACTAAGCTAAAAAGATGGGATCTGACACCAGAGGACTCATGGTGCCAGGCATGGGGATGCAGCTATCTCTTAAGCTTATTCCTCATCAATCCAGGAGAAATAGAGTGCCATTCATTTAAAGAGGCAAAGAAGCCACAAGGGCACATAAGCACTGGCCAATTTCTGGGGTGCTCCAATGTCTTAGGGTTACTATTGCTATGCTAAAACACCATGACCAAAAGCAAGTTGGGGAGAAAAGGGTTTATTTCAGCTTACTGCTTGTAGTCTATCATCCAAGAAAGTCAGGGTAGGAACTTAAGGCAGAATCAGGAGCTGATGGCGAGGCCAAGGGGAAATGCTACTTGCTACCTTGTTCACATGACTTGCTCAGCCTGCTTTCATATAGCACCCAGGATCACCAGTCCAGGGGTGGCAACACCTGCCGTGATCTGGGTCCTCCGGTACCAATCAGGAAAACATGCCATAGGCTTGCCCTCGGGCCATCTGCGGGGGCGGGGGGGGGGCTTTTCTCAGTTGAGGTTCTCTCCTCTCAGATTACAAGTGGAAGTGAAAGAAGCCATCACATCCAGTTTGCCAAGATGATGGGTGGGCACTACAGGTTCAATGGAAGTTCAGAGGCTTCCTGGAGGAAGAGCCTGAAATCAACTAGTAAGAAAGACAGGGAGGCACTGAGCCTTGGCACCTCGGTTATCTATTGCCCCTGACCCTCGGCTCCCAGCGAAGTGCTCTCGTGGTCTGGGTGGCATACAGCTTCTAGAGTGTGTTGCTAAGTTTGATTTTCTTGCTGTGGCTGTCCCTCCCCAAGCTGTTGCCTCTGTGACTCTCTGTTCCCTTCTTGGACTGCACAAGAGGTACCCCAAAAGCACCCTGCTTTGTTGGCCTAGCTATTGGGGGCCAGCTGGTGACCTTTGTGTCCAGTGGATGGACATCAGGACAGAAGGGATGTGGTCTTCATGGTCTTAATTAGCCAGAGTCAACTGTAACCCCAAGGTGCCTTTAAGTCTCATGGTACCAGAAAGATTGTAGCTACCATGGGTACCACTACAGTGGACTGAGGGCTCCAGACCCAGTGTTGACCAAAAAACACTACTTACTGACTGGCCCTCGCTGGGGTGTGGGCCACTAGGACATAGAGAAAAGGCAGTGAGCGATGAGCCTTCTGCTAACCACCCTCAAGGCTTACTGCTCATAAAACCGTCTCCCAAGAGTTTTCTGGGGGATTCTACTTGGTTATGTGGGCCAAGTTCATCATCTCCAGACCTGTTTACCTGCCTGAGAACCAATTAGGAGAGAGTCTGCAGGAAGCTGCCCGAGGCCCCCTGGGGTGTCTGTCTAGATGCCTGTTTCTACTTTTTCACTCAGCTATTACAAGGGCCACAGAGGGGACCTTGGGGACAGGGAGGAACAAAGAAAGAGACCCTGTCCCAGCTCTGGTCCCTGTCACTTGTTGCTCTTGTTCCCTACAAGGCAGATGGGGGTCTCCAGTCAACACCCCGACAGGCCCCAAACAACCAAGACCCCCCAGGCTTCTTCCTCAATGACAGCCAGTCAGGTGAGTGCAGCCAGCCCCTGTCCAGGGCTCTTGCCTAGCCTTTAGCCCCTTCTAGTATCTGTCTCTTCTTGAAGAGGGTGTCTCTGCCACTCAGTGGTAAGGAAAGATTCTTCCTTGGGCAAAGAGATAGAAGCCTTTATCTGTGTCCCCAACCCTGCTGGCCTGTGTCCGATGAGTCGGAGAGGGAGCGCTCACTGTTTGCCGGGTGCTTCTTTGCGGGTGGGTACCTGAATCTGTGTATCAGGGTATCAGGAGATTCCTGCCCCTCCCCAGGCTTCAGCGGTGTGCACAATGAGACCAGAGCTAGAAATCCCCACCATGACCATTGAAGCTGAGGTTCCCAGCCCCCCTCCCACGGATATCCCAGTTGGGGCCTGAAAGCCAGACCTCCCTAAGAACCGGACCTTGTCCTCAGGGCATCCAGGCAAGGAGAACCACTCCTTATACTGTGTTCCCGAGACAAGTAGGGGGAGCACATGGGCTTTGGTGAGAAGGGGCAGGCCTGTGGAATCAGTTGTAGCAAAGGTTGTCTGTCCCCTTCCTTCCTGAAGGTGCTGCCCCTTCCCTGAGCATTTCAGACACATCTGGACTTTGGCCTGAATTGCTACAGCAAGTGCCCCCAAGTCCCCCAGACCCACGACAGAACCTGGATTGCTGGCCTCGGGAGCTAGGCTTTAAGTTAGAACAGCTCCAAGCCCAGATGAACAGGTGAGAACCTCCCTGGCAGAAGGGTGGGCTGCTGTAAAGGAGTCAGCTGGGTGTAGGCGCCGCCTCCTGGTAGCTGAGGGGCATCACTGGGTGCCTGGTTGGGTTTTAGCATAGGATCCATTTAGGGTAGGTTTCTAATTCTATGTCACTAAGCATAATACCTAGCATGGCTTCCTCCAGCAAACTCTAGAACATACTAAGGATCCTTCTTGGGGGGAAGAAATATATCCATGTGCAGGAACAAATTCCAGAGGTTCTTGGAAAGAGGAATTGCCTGTGGATGGCATAGGGAAGACTTGAAGGCAAGAAGGGTTCAAATCATAGCTGTGTAGCTCATAAGTTAAGAATGTGAGAAACCGCCGGGCGGTGGTGGCGCACGCCTTTAATCCCAGCACTTGGGAGGCAGAGGCAGGAGGATTTCTGAGTTCGAGGCCAGCCTGGTCTACAAAATGAGTTCCAGGACAGCCAGGGCTACACAGAGAAACCCTGTCTTGAAAAACCAAAAAAAAAAAAAAAAAAAAACTTGAAAAAAAAAGAGTGTGAGAAACCTCTGAGCTTAACAGCTTGGTGCCTCAATTTCACCATACTATAAAATGGGTACAAATAGAAAATACCTTCATTAAAGCATCATTAAGACTGACTGTGGTATGCACCAAGTCTAGTCCCTGGTGTCATGAAAGACGGTATATGTTAAGGGAAATTTGGGCAAAGGCTGTATGGCTCCTAGTGGAAAAAAATCACTCCAGGTAGGCCCCAGGCTACCATTTTACTCAACAGGAAGAGGTCGGGTCACAAAAGTGAGAGGTGTCTTTGACATCCGAGCTGCTCTCAGAAGCCTGATTTTGACCATGGCGCCTTGTCTGGCAGATTGGAGTCCCGTGTGTCGTCAGACCTCCACCACATCCTACAGCTACTTCAACATCCACAGGGCCACCCCAGCTACGTCTTAGGAGCCCCTGCCTCCAGTGACCTGGCCTTGTTTCCTGAAACTTCAGTGACTCAGAGTTCAGAGTCTACGCTTCTGGTGGGACATATGCCCTCTGCACAGGTGAGTCATGAGGGGGTCCCCAGGGTCTCCCTAAAAGCAGCTGCGTGATTCCCTGACCCTCAGCTCAGCCTCAGCGTGTCTGTGGTAGGATGAGAAGCTGATCTTCTGCTGCCTGTTTTATGATTTACATCGCCAGATGGGGCAGCCTAGACGGGTGCTGGCAGAGCCCTCACAGTGATCATAGACTCCACAGCTTGGGAAGAGCTAAGAGGACCCTCAGGTCCCCCCAGTTCCCTGAGGAGGAGCAGGTAGAGCTCTTTCCAGTTCTGAGTGGATCCACATCCAGCTTAGGGGCTGGGAGATATGGCTCAGTTGGGAAAGTGCTTGCTATGCAAGTGTGAGAACCTGAGTTCGACCCCCACCACCCCTGTTAAAAGCTGGACATGATAGAATCCACTTGTAATTTCAAGACTGGGGGGTGGGGGTAAAGACCAGTGGATCCCCAGGGTTCACTGGCCAGCCCTAGGTCCTTGTGAGAGACCTGGTCACAAAAGAGAGGCAGACATCTCCTGAGCAACGACATCTGAGACTGATCTCTGGCTTCCACATGGGCATGCACTTATGTATACATGCACTGGTGCATACACATGCACAACACACACACACACATTCATGCACAAAATGAAAAAAAATCCAGCCTGACCTAGCTTCATACACAATATACCCTCTTTACTTTTGCCTTTCTTCCAGACCCTAAGCTATGGTGACTTGGACAAACATATTCGGATGCCCAGGAATTTCTCCCCCAGGATCCCTCACGTGGCCATGGCAATGGACAAGTCTCTGGTGCCATCCTCTGAACAAGAGCAACCTGAGGGGCTCTTGTCACCTCTAGCCTCGCCTCTGTGTCCCCTGGAAGTACAGGGACTGGGTGGTTCCCGCTTTTCCTCCCTCCCTGAACACCTCAGCTCGGTTCCCAAGCAGCTGGAGTTCCAGAGACATGGTTCAGATCCTGGATTCACAAGGAGTTAGGGCCTTTGGATCCCAGGATAAAAGCTACCAGATGGGAATTTAAATACAGAGAGGTGAGAGTTAAGCCCCTTTCTGGGGAGAGCCAGACAGCTCTCCCATGGCTCTTAGAAAAACTACAGACTGCTGAACCAGGTGACCAGGATGACCTGAGCCCAGTCTCTGTGGAACTCCCTGTAGTCAGCAAGCCAGGCAGAGGGTTGCTCAGAAGTAGCTTACAGGATGTGAGAGTCAGTGGAGAAGAGAGATGCTTCAGATCTTCTGGAGAGTCTTGCTTGGGGCTGCACGTGATCACCTCCCTGCTCAGAACCACCCTCTGCCTCAAAAACCCAGACCCAGGGGTTGACTAGACCTTTACCAAAAGCCTCTAATAAGGCTGGAATTAGAGGTGTCCTCTGTGGTGGACATAAACGACAGAGCTCCAGCCCTCAACCCCTTTACCCCTGAGAGTCCCATAACAATATCTGAGACATGCAGTATCACATAGCTAATAAAGTCTCGAACATTTCACGTTGGGCTAGGTGTGTAACTTTCATGAACACCCTCAGTACATGCCTATGCTGGGGCCTTCTCCAAACCCTTCCCACACCCAACCTATTGGAGACCTGAAGGTATCTCAGCTGAGCGCTGGGGCTCCACAGCCTGAAGCTATCTATCTCCAGCTGAAGGGAATCAAAGATTCGACCTATGTGTCCATAGAGAACCATGGCCATGGTCAGTGGCATGGTCCGGCACTCCACCATCCTGTCTGCACATGGTTGTTCTTCTAACCCTCAAAACAGCCTTAGGAAGTTGGTTTTACTGTCCTCGTATGAGAGGTCTTGGGTTGGTAGCAGAGAGACTATGGCACCTACTAGAGTGTGAGCAGACCTTCTGGGCACGTCAGTATTGCTTTCTGCTCTGGTAATGGGTATATGGATGTGTTCAGTTTAGAAAAACTTGTGTGCTCCCAGCCGGGCAGTGGTGGTACACACCTTTAATCCTTGCACTTGGGAGACAGAGGCAGGTGGATTTCTGAGTTCGAGGCCAGCCTGGTCTACAGAGTGAGTTCCAAGACAGCCAGGGCTACACAGAGAAACCCTGCCTCGAAAAACAAAACAAAACAAAACAAAAAAGAAAAGAACCCCCCCTAAAAAAACATGTGCACTCCCATATGTAAATGATATTTCAATAAAAAGAACATACTAGATAAAGGAGAACTCAGTTTCTACCCACACCACTTTACTTGAGAGACCTGTTAAAACATCATTCCTTTTCAGAAAATTCTAATCCATCTCCCTTCAGCCCATTTTCCCTTCCTTCTTTCTAGTTGAAGCCTCAGGGTCTGTTAGTGAGCGTAGGAGCACACCATTCGCAAGCATTTATACAAACGAAAACGCTAAAGTTAACTTTCTGTAACCTTAGTACAATTTTAACACTAGTTTAAAATAACATCTGGGGGCTAGCGGGATGGCTCAGTGGGTAAAATGCTTGCGGGCCTGAACTCTACCCTCCAAACCTTGATAAAAATCCCTACAGCGATGGAACATACTGTGATCCTAGCACTGGGGGCAGGGGGAGCCCTGAGACAGAAGGATCCCTGGGATTTACTGGTTAGCCATTCCAGCCTAATTGGTGAACTTAAGGCCAAGGAGGTCTCAAAGGAGGTGAGTAGCATTCCTGACAACAGTACCTAAGGTTGCCCTCTGGCTTCAGCATGCATACACATATATGTACACATACACACATGTATGCGTACCTTCTCACATACCTGCACACAGATTTTTTTTTTAAAGTAGTTTATGCCTGTAAATGCAGCACTTGAGAATCTGAGGGAGAACAGCCATGGGTAGCAGGCCAGGAGCCAGAACAACATACTAAGATAATCCAGCCATCCAGAAAACCAGCCAACACAACTGCAGAAATTAGAAAGTGTACCTCAATTATAATCTTAGATGAAAATGGCCTGAACTCACCAACAAACATTTAAAAACCAAGATCTGACTATCTGTTGTCTCAAAACAAAACAACCCAAAACCATTTCAATGGCAGAGACACCTACAGACTGGTAATCTTAGGATAAAAGAGTCAGTCAAGCCGGGCGGTGGTGGCGCACGCCTTTAATCCCAGCACTTGGGAGGCAGAGGCAGGTGGATTTCTGAGTTCGAGGCCAGCCTGGTCTACTAAGTGAGTTCCAGGACAGCCAGGGCTACACAGAGAAACCCTGTCTCGAAAAACCAAAAAACAAACAAACAAAGAGTCAGTCAAGCACATGGTCACATTGTGTCTACAGTCAGAAAGAAGAGAGGGATGGGTGCCCACACTCCACCCTTGCTTCTTCTTCTTAAGTTTAGGACCCCAAGCCATGGGATGGAATTGCCCACAGTTAAGGTAAGTCTTCCTACCTCAATCAATAAACCTAATCTAGGTAATCCCTTTCACACCTACTCCAAAGCTTGTCTCCCAAGTGATTTTAGAGTCTTCCAAGTCAGGAACCATCACAGGACATCAACAGATTGCAAAGAAATTCAGGGAACCATTAGGAATTCCTTTCCAGTTTGTATTCTACACCGGAAAAAAAATCTAGAAAAACAATGGGTGAACTCCTATACATATTTAACCTACCAAAATTAGAGCAGGAGAATACTAGCAGCTTAATCAGATCCATAGCAACAAGATTGATGCAGCACTAAGCCAGGAAACGCCCTGGATGGATACACTGCCAAATTCTACCCGCCTTTAAAAGAGACCTGTTCCATAAAATAGACCTCTACTAAGACTGTACTACAAAGTCATTATTAACCCACTGAAAAAGCAGAAATGATATAACCAATAGAAAACTATGAACCAAATTTCCATAAGCACAGAAACAAAACTTTTCAATAAAGTACACACCTAGGTATCCAGTTATTTTTTTAAAAAAAAATTATTATATTGAAACAGATTCTCAACTAGCCCAGGCTACCTGCAACTGGTTCTGTAGCCCAGGATAACAGTGACTTTCTGATCCACCTGACTCTACCTCCCAAGAGCTGGAATAGAGGTGTGTAACGTCCGGCCTAGGTTCTTTCTATTTAAAAAAAAAAAAAGTGCACAGTAGACTTGTTCATACAGGTGGCCATTATTATTAGATGGTTGGTAAGTGTATACCATTGTCCCTCAAGGCTTCCGGTGTTTGTTTCTGTTAAAATCACATTCATTAAAAATTGTATTTTATGGGCTGGAGAGATAGTATAGCCCTCAAGAGCACTGGATGCTCTTACAGCAGACCTGGGCTGGATTCCTGGCGTTCACATGGTGTCTCACAACCATCTGTAACTCCAGTTCCAGGGGATCGGATGCCTCTTTTGACCTCCGTGGGCACCTGTTCATATGTGGTACAGTTACTTATACCCAGGCACATACAAATACACATAAAATTAACGTATTTTAAAATTGTGTCTTATAATACTGCCTAGCAATCAAATACAACCTCTTTCAGTATTATTGAAGGCATTTACATTTATAATGGTGTACCTAGATCCAAGCTTTTCTGCATTTCAAACTCATGACACATAGACATTTAAAGTTGGATTACCATTTGGCTTCTGAACACCCCAGAGGAGGAAGGTAAGTGACAGCCAGGTCCATTGCAAATCAATCCTAGAACTCAGGAGTCTTTTTAGTGTCTATAGGAAAGTACAGGAAAGCCTTAATCTGCCCCTGAGCGTCTCTTTCAGGCCTGTAAGAGAACAGTTAAAAGGTGAGCATTGGAGCTGGACAGAGTTCCCGTTTGGCAAAGGCTGAGGGACCGCCGGACTTAGGGCAATGTAATAAAACGCAAGTGGTTTTCCATGAAGGTAGATTTGACAGTTACTCTCAGTGGAGAGAGGCAATCAGAACAGCAGCAGCAGCAGTGGAGAAGGGGCAGGCTTTACTCTTGGCCCTAGAATTTGGATCAGTAGAAGGGTACACTTGCCCCCGTGCCACCCACGCCCCCTTTCACCCGCACAGCGCCCTTATCCGTCTGACTGACATCTTGGGTAGCCAATGATCTTTGGGACTTCCAAAGAGCCCGCCTCCAGGGGCTGGGCGGGGCGAATGAGCAGAATGACAAACATTTCCACCAATAGTGAGGAGGACGCGGGCGCTACGACTGTGTTGACCAATGAAAAGAAAAAACAGTTTGGAAAGGACGTGCCCGGTAGCCAACGCTCGCCGACGCTGCGGGGTCGCGTGGCTTCCGTTCCGAGAGGGCGGGCCGGCATCCCAAACGGAAGGTGGTAGTCGCTGCCCGAGCTGGTTTGAAACTGGTGGTCGGGCCCGGGTGTGTGTGTGTGTGTGCGTTTGTAGCCTAAGATCCGCTGGAGGGCTAGGCCGTTCTTGACCGCCCCGGCCCCGCCTCCCCTCGGACCCGCGGACCCAAGCCCGGATCCCCGCCTGTCTTGTGCCCAGCCCGTTGCCTCTCCGGCCGGCTCTGCGGCCCAGCCGCCACCATGTCCCTGCACGGCAAACGGAAGGAGATCTACAAATATGAAGCGCCCTGGACTGTGTACGCCATGAACTGGAGCGTGCGGCCGGACAAGCGCTTTCGCCTGGCGCTGGGCAGCTTCGTGGAGGAATACAACAACAAGGTGAGTTGTGCAGGGGCTCAGCTTCTAGCTGGTGGGGAACGCTCGAGGTGGGCGGCAGCCCCAGACCCCACAACTCTCCTGCGAACTCGCCTTTACCACAACAAGGGGGTGGGTCCTCTGTGGTCCTGTTGCTGAGGGTGTCACACTCGTTGCCTCTTACTTAGTTTTGACAGCCGGGGAAACTGAGGCACGGTGTTGTGACACGCCTGAGGCAGATACGATTTTTGGTGGTAGTAGCAGGTTTCAAACCGGAGTCACACCCCCAAAGCCATGTCCCTCTCATTTCCCCCACTTCTGTCGCAGTGCTTCTGTTGCTAGGTGGGGGGCGGGAGAGAGGCAGTGGAGGAAGATGCGGGCGCTTGGATTGGTGGTCGTGCATTCCCGGCCACGCGAGATTTCTGTTAGGGCTATTTATTGCAAGATCTTCCCCATCTCAGGTGTTTCTCATGGATACAGAGCCCTAATGCTAGGTTGTCATTGGTCATTGGTTTGGTCCTCCATGTTCACCCTCCCTCAAACCGTCTATCCTTGGAAACAGTCTGTGGCATTATCCCGCCATTATTTCTGAATAGAGAAAGATGACGTTTGACCTATTCTTTTCGTGGTTCTTTACACGTTCATTTGCAGCATTGCTGGACACTACCACTTCATCAAAACACTGGTAGAAGGGGAGAATTTTTATATGCGGGATATAGGTTTGAAAGTGTTTAGAAGAGTTTTCTTTCCCTAATCTCTTCCCTTCATTCTTTTGTTGTAATTTGAGTAAAGAAAAATATGAATGACAGTAGTCAGAACTACTGAAAGCTTTGGCCAGTGGTGTTTATAGCCAGTACTCTGGCTTACTCCTGTGAACAACTGACTGGAGATGAAGACAAGATGGTGGGAGGAGTGGAAGAAGTAGGTGGACTAGGATTTAGTTATAAGGTGTTGCACAGACCAAATTTTATTTCTGACCCACGGTGATCCAAGAGAGGGCTTCTGTTTTATATGTGAAGGTTCAGGTGAAAACATTTGAACATTTTAGGTTTGTTTGTAGTATTTCGGGAGCACATGTGTTTCTCTGGGTAAGGGTCCCCATTTCTTTGGAGTCTTCTTTGAGAAATGGGTAAAAAGGATGAAATTTGATTGCTTAGACATCACACATACAGCAGCAGTTTACAGTCCCAGGGAGTGTGTACTGAGCTGCCCTTTCCATAGGAAGAGCCTTATTTCTTGTCTCCTCTCTAGTGGCTTTTTGTCACACACACACACACACACACACACACACACACACACACAGTGGCAGTAAAACTGGAGCTGGGCTTCAGGGTTCTGGTTTGTGTAGTTTTTGTAAGGTTAAGACCACTAGAAATATTATTTAAGGACTCGTGGGAAAAATAAAATATTCTCAAGACTGGGTTTTTTTTTCCCCACACAAATTAACTTTTTTCCCCCTTTCAAGTTGTTCCAGAGCCTTTTATCTAAAAGAGGAGAAATTGAGTGCTGCAGAGGCCAGAAGAGAGTCTCCCGGAGCTGGAGTTACAGGCCGTTGTAAGCCACCCAATGTGAGTGCTAGGAACCGAACTCAGGTCTTATGCAGTAGCAGTGAGTGCATTTGTCTCCAGCGCCTCATTTAAAACTATGAACATATCCAATGCCTCTTAAGGAGGAAATATGTAATATAAAATAACCCTCAAGCTGGGCCTGGTCACTGTCATCTGTAATTCCAGCTCTTGAAAGGATGAGGCAGGAAGATTATTGTAAGTTTGAGACTAGCCTGGGCTACATAGTGAGCACCCAACTAATCAGAGTTACAAAGTAAGACCTTATCTCAAAAAAACAAAAACAGAAGCATGCATCTTTACTTTCGTTTCTGTGGATAATAAACATGTATCATTCATATCTTATGAGGTTATTATGTTTTGAGGCAGCCTCATGTATCCCAGGTGGAATTTGAACTCCTTATCCACCTGCCTCCACCTCCCAAGTACAGGGATTACCAACATATGTCACCCTGTCTCACTTGTGGATTTTGTTTTTCTAAAATAAAAGTGCCATATCTCCTTCTTTGTTTGTTATCATAGCTCCTAGAAGAAAGAAAATTTATTCCATGTTAGGATACACAGTGCTCGTGTGGAACACCACAGTGGACATGTTTAAGTGTGGGATAGACGTCTGTTATTCAAGTCAGCCAACACTCATACTCATTAATTACTTTACCGTAGCTGCTGATATAACCAATGTTGGCCAATCACGAAGCCCTGGGTTTAATCCCCAGCACAAGAACAAAACAGTTTTCTAACTAAATTATCTAACTCCCTACCTCATCTTAACACAGAAAGAAAGAGATGCAGAGGACAGCTCACCCACAGCCACACAAACTGGGGAAAGCATGATTACAGTTATACATGTGGGGGCTAGAGAGATGACTCTTACAGAGAACCAGGGGCGACTCCTCCCACCCACATGGAGTCTCATAACCCAGTTCCGGGGAACCTACAGGCATGCATGAAGTACACACACACATAAAACAATGGAATAAAAATTTAAAAAGAGTTCCACATGGCTGGCAGACACCTTCTATACATAAACAAAATTTTAAAAATCAATCTTTCAAAAAATAAAAATGAGGAAGAAAATTAGGCCAAGAGTGGTGGCATGTCTGAATGTCAGTAGGTCCCAACTTCAAGGCCAGTCTGGGAGACATGATTTTTTTTTTAAGCACCAACACATTTTTTTCTCAATGAATAAAGATGATTCTGCGTCATAGCTTTCCTCTCTAGGACTTTGTCTCACATGTTGGAGGAAGTTGTGAAGAGCGATTGCACAAGGCTCTGAAGGTAGGAGGTGGGTGAGGAGACTGGAGGAAAGACTGACTGTCATCAGGATGACACTGTCAGGGTTAATTTCCCCAGCACTCCCTCAGTATGTAAGGAAGGAGCAGTAGGATGCCGGACCTTGGAAGAAGATAAGAGGGGTATCTCTGGCTACAGATGACAAACTCGGAAGAACGGCACTTCTCTAAAATAGGAGGAGTTTGCTGGACAAAGGGAAAAGGTCTTTTAGGATAAGAAGGAGGAGCACAGGTTGACAACTACTTGGGAGCCTAAAGAAGGAGAGTATGAAGTCAGGGCTAGCCTGGGCTATAGAGCGAAGTTAAGGTTAGCCGGGTTGACTTTGTGAGAACCTGTCTTAAAAAGTAAAAACAAAGCTGAGGATGATATAGCTGAGTGGGTAGAATTCTTGACTAGTGTGTGTGATGTCCGGGATTCAACCCCTGTGCTGGGAGTGGGGAAAAACAGAAGTTACACTGAGAAAGAACAGAGTAGATGTAGAGAGGAGGCCTGTGTACAGGCATCGTTGGAGAGAAGCTCCTACCAGAGAGATGAGACAAAACCCTCCGATATGTAGTTAGAGAATGGAGGGAAAGAGTTGACATGGTGAGTTCTTATGTTCAACTGCAGGAATAAAATAGTGTTAAAAAAAATGTCAATTTTTTCCTGTCAGATTACGGAAAAGGTTATTTTTAATTTTAGTATTTTCAGAGGTACAGGGCATTGGCACTTATTGTCAATAAAAGTATAAATGGAAGCAATTTTAAAATTTTCCATTTTTAAAATTAATTTGTAAAGAAGAGTGTCTTATAGTATTTTCATACATACCATTATATTTTGTTGTTCTTGGTTCTTCCTCCTTCCCGTCCCTGTCCCCTCTCTTTCTTCCTGTCCCCTCTTCTTCCCCATGCCTTCCTATTGTCTATGTTCCCATCTCTCATCCTCCTTTCCCCCCTTTAGATTTCCTCCTCTTGTCTCATAGTTCCCTTTCTACTTTTGTGTATATATGTACAGGAGTGCGTGCGTGCGTGCATGCGTGCGTGCAGCTATATGGATATGAATGTACCACATATGAGAGAAAACACTATTTGTCGTTCTGAGTCTGTTTCTCCTAGCATCATGATGATTCCCAGTTCCACCCATTTTCCTGCACGTTTCCTTTTCTCTTACAGCAGAATCTGATTCCATCGTGTTTGTACTACGATTGTTGTACCCGCTCACCTGGTGCTGGACCTCTGGGTTGAGTGTGTTGTGAATAGCACAGTGATAGTTGTGGATGTGTAAGTTCCTGTGCTGTGCTGACCGAGGATCCTGGTATAGACCAGGGGTGGACCAGCTGGGCAGTGGTGGCGCATGCCTTTAATCCCAGCACTTGGGAGGCAGAGGCAGGCAGATTTCTGAGTTCGAGGCCAGCCTGGTCTACAAAGTGAGTTCCAGGACAGCCAGGGCTACACAGAGAAACCCTGTTTCAAAAAAAAAACAGACCAGGGGTGGACCATGGGGTTCTGTTCTTAAGGCTTTAGTCTTCCCTTGTTCTCACTGTAGTCCAGGGTAGCCTTGAATTAGCAGTGATTCTCCTGCCTCAGTTTCCCAAGTGCTAGAATTATGGGTATGAGTCACCATGCCCATAGCTTTTTAAAGAACCTCCATACTGTTCATAGTGGCTGTACCAGTTCACATTCCCAGTAATGGTTCCTCTTTCTCCACACTCTGGCCCGTAGTTGTTGGCATTTATTTTCTCGATAATAACCATTCTGACTGAGGACAGATGGAATTTGTAAGTAGTTTTCATTTGTATATTCAAGCCTTTTGTTATTTTTTCTTTGAAAACTCACTTGAATTATTTTTCCCATTTGTTGATAGGCCTTAGGGGTTTTGGTTTTTAGTTTTCACAATTGTTTATAACACCTAGACCTTAATCCCTGTCAGTGCAGTTGGCGGAGATGTCACCCGTTCTGTGGCTGCCTCTCGATGCCGCTGATCGGTTTCTTTGCTGTGCACAGGCTTTGCAATGTTGTGCAGTCTTATTTCTTAATAGTCCATAACTTTTTCACTTTTATGTGCAAAGTTTCATGAAGTTTAGGCTGGCTTTGAATTTCTGATTCTCCTGCCTCCACCTCTCAGTACTGGAATCACCACCATTCCCAGCACCCCCGTTTCTTGACAGGGTCTTAGCTGTAGTCAGGCTTGCTTTAAACTCGTCTTCCTCCTGCCTTAGCCTCATCTTCCCTCCCATCCCCAGTGCTGGGATTATAGGTAGGTCCCGCTTCACCAGCCTAAAGCAACACTTCAGAAGAGGGTAGAATTGAAAATATGAGACTGGGCATCAAATGCTTAGCTGATAAGGTACTTGCTGCACCAAGACAAAGATTTGAATTCAAATCCCCAGCATTCATGTAAAAAGCCCCAAAGCCCAGCAAAAATAGGATCTTTGGAACTTGCTGGCTAGACGGTTGAGTCAAATTGAGGAGCTCCAGGTTTAATGAGAGATACTGTCTCAAAAAATAAGAAGGAGAATGATTGAGGAAGACACTTGATATTGACATCTGGCCTGTACATGTATGTGTACATACACATTACACAATTTAAAATGTGATAGAGTAATTACACCTCTAGGAATCTATCTAGTAAAAGCCTTTAACACACAAATACAAAGATAATTAAATGAGAATATACATTGTAGCAATGTTGGTAGCCATAAGACAATGAACTATATAACCAAATTAAATGAACAGTTAAATAAATTGAGGTGTGCTCACCACAGTCTGCTGTAGAAGAATAAGGTGGAACCATTTGTATTGGCTTGAGAAGACATTCTTATTCAAAACAAGTTGTGCAATAAATTATATGGAACAAGTCTATGTTTGGGGTTTTTTTTGTTTTTGTTATAAAGAACCCACCATACATACCTCCAACACACACACAAATACATGGACAAATCATTTAGAAAGATACCCATCGACCAGTCATTGTAGAGCTTAGTAAGGATCTGCCAAGATTAGTAAGCACGGGGAGGAGTGAGGCTGATGTGAGCTTACAATCTTACTCTGTACTGTGAGCATTCACCAACCACGTAACAGTCGGAGTCAGTTGACCAAGGGCTAAACACAAGTTCCTACAAAGACATTATTTGGAACGTGAGAGTAGGTTTCTTGAATCACCAAAGTAACAGAGCCTTGAAATGCTGAAGAAGATACAACCCGCTGGGGGAGGTAGAGTTCAGGCTCCAACTACTCCTGTTAGGTGGAAAGCTGGTGTTCCTTTTAAGCCCATGCTTAGTGTGGCCCTCCCTGTGATGCAGTGTTTGCTCGGGAGCATCTCCTCCTCATCCTCTGGGATGACTTGGAATATAGACAGACCGTAGGGGGTAGGATGGAGCACAACTTAAAGTGCTCCGGAAAAACTTTGTTTCCTTTAAAGTATGGCATTAGAAAGTTCTTACAGTGGTTTGGTTATCAGTTAAACTCCAAGGTGCTTTAATTTTTTTTTTAAAGAAACACTCCGTGCATGTGTGTGTGTCCATGTGTTGCAATGGAGGCCAAAGGTTAGTGACAAGTGTCTTTCTCAGTTGCTCTTTATCTGATGTTTTGGGCGTGGAGCTTGGATTCAGCTAGACCAACTGACTAACATGACTAACTGTTATAACATAACATAACATATATATAATATAACATAACATATATAATATAACATAACAACTGACTAACTAACATGCCCTAGGGATCCTCCCCCTCCCCCCCCCCCGCCCCCAAGAGCTGGGATTACAGGTGTGACCACACCAAGCTTTTTAACTTGGGGGGATTATACCCAGGTTCACACCGGTGAGACAGGTATTTTACTGACTGAGCCATATCTTCTACCCATAAATTTTTACCTTAGAACACGTGAAAGCTAGTTCGGCTTGACTCTGTCCTCACAGAGGCTGTCACTCTTTTTAGAAGCAGGAACCTACTCAGGATAGTTTTGGGGGTGGAAGCTGCAGAGATGGCCCAGTGCCTAAGAGCAGGCTGCTCTTGCAGAGGACCCAGGTTCACTTCTAAGCACCCACATAGCAGCAGGGAACTATCTGTAACTCCAGGGCTCTGATATCCTTTTCTGGCCTCCTCCAGCAGCAGGCATGCAAGTGGTACACAGACATACATGCAGATAAAACAGCCATACACATAAGATGAAGAAAAAAAAATGGTTTTGGGTAAGAGAGGGTTCATTCAGACGAGGCAGAGCTCTAAACAAGATGATTCTTAGGCCTCGGGACAAATCAGGCAGTGGAAAGCTGTGCTCATGCCCTGCAAGTCTCAAGTCTTGGACCCTCTTCAGTCTTCTCACTCTGTTGCAGCTTTTCCTGAATCTCCATGCAGCAGTGGGTCTGGCCTTTCCCGTTTTTCCCTTCTAAACAAAGACCTGAGACTAAGTAGGGTTAAGATCCCACGTTTCCAGAAGTGGGTTTGGTTGGCTCAGTAATCCAGCCTGATGTGGCAAAGCTAGTATAGTGTTCCCAACCCCAACTACGCTTGGACCACTGGGTGCTCTCGCAGATATGGTGCTTGTTTGTTTCATTACACAGGTTCTCATCTCACTGCTCTGAATACTGCTTGGGCATTGGGATGTTGTTAAAGTTCATTGTAATATAGAGCCACCATTGCAAACAGCTGATCTAAGGAGAGCTTGGGATCAAGCTGTAGTCATGGAGTGCTTACAAATTGGAGTCCTGGGGTTATTCTCCCAATGGGGTCTCTATTTGGAGCCTCCATCTTTCCAGTTGTCTAGATATGCACTATGCTAGAATAAACTGGAACATTTCTTTAAAGTTTAATACTGGGGATATAGCTCAAAGGCAGAACACCTGTGTGACTTTGAGTTAAAACACCATTACCACACATATCTTTCTAATACAGATATCCTGCTCTTGGGACTTGGGTAATCAGAAATAATGACAGCAGTATCCAAACATAGGGAATATTAGAAATAGGCACAAGAAAGCTGAATTTGGAAACAATAACCAACTGTATAAAAAGAAAAACACAAGTCCTGTCATTAAGACACTTACTACATGAAACTACACAAAACAGTAATGTCAGTGTCTCATGAGGCACTATGGGATTAACTGCCAAATGCATGGTAGTGGTAATTACTGAAAGACAGAGTCAGGAAAACTGCCAGTGATTTGTGCATGAAGTAAGATAGAATGCTGAAGCTTGTACATCGAGAAAGGCAGTTTACACAATTATTAAGAGTAGGTATCATGAACATCTCAACTCTACAGCTTGGCAAACAGGATTAACAGCAGTGATAGAGCTAAGGCCCTGCAGCTAGTGAATGGTAGAGTCGTGAAAACCTGATGTCGCTGATGTATTATATTAATCAGAGTTGGGGTTGATGAAAAGGGTGTAGGCATAATTTACAAATTTGGAAAGATGTGTAAGGAAAGGGAGAAGGTGGGAAATGGTGATTAGAAGAGGGAATGGGGGACTGGAGAGATGGCTCAGTGGTTAAGAGCCCTAACTGCTCTTCTGGAGGTCCTGAGTTCAAATCCCAGCAACCACATAGTGGCTCACAACCATCTGTAATGGGATCTAATGCCCTCTTCTGGTGTGTCTGAAGACAGCTACAGTGTACTTACATATGATAAATAAATAAATCTTAAAAAAAAAAAAGAGGGAATGGAAGATCTGGTAGGTTAGCTGGCATTGGGGTTAGTCAGTCTTGACTGTTGGGTCTAGAGGACCTTGAGTAGGAGATGTTCACAGGATCTGATATTTGGGGTTTGGGAGACATGTCTTATGATGGATGACAGGCAACTTTTAGAAGTGAATGTAACCCCCTTTTTCCAATTTCACTTTGAAGTTATCTGCTACCTGTGTCCTTCTATATACCCTTGAAAGGAAGACTGCTAAGAGCCTAAGATCACTTCCTCTCCTGTTCAGATTGAATTTGAGGGCTGGATAAATGCCTCTCAACTGTTATTAGTGATTGAATTTGAGGACTGGATAACTGCCTCTCAACTGTTATCAGTGATAGTGTTAAGAATTTGTATCTTACGGGGTAGTGGTGGTGCACAATTTTAATCCCAGGACTCAGGAGGCAGAGGCAGGTGGATTTCTGTGAGTTTGAGGCCAGCCTTATCTACAGAGCAAGTTCCAGGACAGCTAAAACTACCCAGTGAGACCCTGTCTCAAAAATCCAAAAGGAGGAGGAGGAAGAGGAAAGAGAAAGGAGAGGAGGAAGAGGAGGAGCAAAAGCAGCATGTCAGTGCGTCACCCTTTGCTTTGCTTTCATTGCTCTGAAGTGTTTCAGAGCATGGGGTTCTGTCTCCTTTGCACCCATAATCCTTATCTCCCCGACACATTTATAGACCTTGCACATCTATGCCTAACTTCTAGAAAATCTGTTGATGACTTAGTGTATAGATACACACAGAAAGTTCCTTACAAATGTATAATAACTATTGCATCAAAGTTAAAGATCTAAAATTAATACACAAAATAAGCTATTTCTACATAATAGCAGCAAACAGTTGAAAATGGAATTTAAAAGTCATTCTAGGTAGTGTAGGGAAAAATACAACTAAAACCCTAAAAAAATGTATTTGTAGTGGCATACAATTACATAGAAATAAAGCTAGTGGAAGAGTTGAAGATCTCTACCGCAAAGCTTAAAGCGTTGCTGGAACAAGCTCAAGGTGACCTAGATAACTAAATCCAATATTATCAAGCTAGCAGTTCTTCCTAAACTGACCCATAGATTCAAGACACTTGGAGTCAGAACCTCAACAGCTTTTGCACATTTTAAAGAGATGCTCTTAAAATTCACACAGAAAGTAGTGTAGAAGAGCAAAGATTTACAGAGAACTGAAACTCAGTGGGAAAACCACTGGACCCAATAAATACAGCAAACCCTCAGACGGTGGAGACAAGCCCTGTGTGCATGGTGAACTTGAGGGTAGCATAGACTCCATGAAGCCTTGTCTCTGGAGAACTTTTTAAGTAGAGTGAAAACACTCTTCACATCACTATAATGCCAAATATGTATCCTTAATTTGCTAAAATCCAGAATGGAGCTGGGTATGGTGTCACAAGCCTTTAAGCACTCAAGAGGCAGAAATAGAATATCTGTGAGTTCAGGGCCAGCCTGACTCAAGAAGCCAAAATGGGAGCTGGGAATGTAGCTCTGTTGGTAGAATACTAACCTAGTATACATGAAACCCTGGTGCAATTCCCAGCACTTCGTTAGATAGGCTCTGGTTGTACATGCCTGCAATCCCAGTACTTGGGAGGAAAGGCAGGATGATCAGATGGTCTCAGAACGGGAGTGGGAGAAGGAGCTTCATTCAGGACTTAGAGTTCGAAAACTTGAGTTCAGATCTTCTCTCTTTTTCTATCTTTGTAGACTGTACTAAACCCTGTGATTCTTGAGTTCTTATCTAGTGCTGGGATCAGAAGTCTAGGGGTTCTTCACCGTAATAACGTGATTGTGCACTCAGTGTGTACAGTGTCAAGACTGACCAGAGGTCTGATGCATTTGATACTGCTCAAGAAAAACAGACTCCCATGAAGTTCATTTGTGCTGTTTCGCAGGTTCAGCTCGTTGGTTTAGATGAGGAGAGTTCAGAGTTTATTTGCCGAAACACCTTTGACCACCCATACCCTACCACAAAGCTCATGTGGATTCCTGACACAAAAGGCGTCTATCCAGACCTTCTGGCGACAAGTGGCGACTATCTCCGCGTGTGGAGGGTAAGCAGATGCTTTATTGGCAGGTAGTCAGACATGCTTTCTTGGGGTCAGCTGTCAGCAGTGTGTGGTCCTGAAGAGCAGACAGCTAGTGTCATTGCCACACGGAGGAAGCACGGGAAGTACCTGCGGACTGGCCTTGTTTCAGCTCAGCGGGTTTTCTAGGAAATGTAGCCCAGGTGCCTTAGAGTCTCTCTGCTGCTGGGGACAAGCCTTCTGTGAGGCAGAGAACACTTGGGACCTCCTACTCCATTAATAGTCAAGGCGTTCTTGAGTAAAGAAATCCCAGGATGTTGATTCTGGTGCATTATGCGTGTGGATCTTCCCTTTCAGCTGGGTTCAGCAGCATCAAGATCATCCCTTCCTGTGCTCAGGAGTCAGGGCCCGACCCCGCAGACAGGCCGGAAGAGCTCTAGAAAGAGGCGTGAGTGGAAGAAAGCCTAGAGAGCAAAGCTGAGAGGGGGAAGTTGTAAAAGAAGTCCAAATTCAGGAGTTCCTTGGGATTTTATTACCTTTTATCATAAAAATATTTTCTCCTCTATTCTTAGATTTACTAAATAGGATTTTACGTAGGGATGGTACGTGTAGACTGGCTAATGCTTTAAATCGTTGTTTCTACAGGTTGGTGAAACAGAGACCAGGCTGGAGTGCTTGCTAAACAATAACAAGAACTCAGACTTCTGTGCTCCCCTGACCTCCTTTGACTGGAACGAGGTGGATCCTTATCTTCTAGGTGAGGGCTTTGAATTCCAGCTTGAGGAAACCGAAGATACATTTCCTCAGATTTGGCCCATGCAAGTTTTTATCCATGAGGCATGCACCTCATCCTAAAAACAGGCTGGGGGTGAAATGGGTAAATATGGAAAGTAGTCATTCCTTCCTTGTAGGAGCTTAGCTTCCCCTGTGTGTCTGTCACATTTCTCACATCTGAAATCTAAGGTCTTGCAGGTGTGGTGGTACACACCTATACCAGCACCTGGGAGTGCAGGCTGGAGAATCTTGAGTTCAAGGTCAGCCTGTACTACACCAGGGGGTACTATGCTTCAAGAAACTCTCCTCCCCACCACACAAAAAACAAAAGTGAATGTTCAAGAAGTGGCTGTGGCCTGTTGTCCCTTGGGCGTCTGTATGGAACCTTCCTCATCAGTGCTGACGTGCTCTGATGTCTGCAGGTACTTCAAGCATTGACACAACGTGCACCATCTGGGGACTAGAGACCGGGCAGGTGCTGGGACGAGTGAATCTCGTGTCTGGCCATGTGAAGACCCAGCTAATTGCCCATGACAAAGAGGTAATATTTTTCCTTTTCTCCTGTGCTGTCTGTACCTGCAGGTGAGAGGACATACTGTTCTCACACTGTGTTGCAGGCTATGTAGATCATAATGCTGGCATGTAAATTATAATGTGTTAAAACAGAAAACAACATTTATCATTGAATGCACCTTTTAAAACATTTTATTTACTGCTATTATTATGAGAGAAAGTGTGTATATGTGCAGGCACATGTGTACCATGGTGCATGCGTAAAGGAGTCAGATGTCTCCTCCCACTGCAGTTCCAAGGAGTGAGCTCAGGTTGTCAGGCATATACAGCAGGTGCTTTTACCCCATGGCTGAGCTACATCACCCCGCCCCCCCCGCCAATGCATCATTAAATGCCACTAACCTGAGAACATACTCATTTCTCCTTTCATATCAGAGTTTGCTGTATTTTTTTAAATGAAGTCTCTAATAGATATCCTAGGAGCTGGTAAGATTTAAGAATAATTTTAGAGTAACACTTCTCTCTAAATGTAATGGCTTCTCGGAGGTGGGGGGGAACAGGAAGGAAGAAAATTTCATGACAGACAATCCTAATTAACCACTTTTCTCCGAAACCAGTCTGAACTCTAATCTGTTAATCTTTCTACTTTCAGTTCTGTTAGGAGGCAAATGTGTCTTATTGATGGTGTTTCTTCTGAGGGGAGCATTCCTCTGGTGATTTGGGGAAGCAGGCATAACTCTGCTTCCACAGTACCTTGTCCCTGTCTCATTTCCTTTGCTGCCCCTTTACCTGCACTGTGAGTAATATCATTGTTTTTATAGGAAAAAAAAAGATGCCTTAAGGCCATCAGTAGAGTCTCACGGTGCCAGGTAGCCATTCTGAGGGCTTGATCTTTGGTGTTCTGCTCTCTGAACAGAGAGGCAGAATTAGTATTGAGCTTCTTCTTGCTTCCCAGAATCCAATTTCCCACCTCTGATTCCTTTGTCTGAACCATCCAGAAGCAGACAGCAAACCTGGGGCCCAGGCACACTTGGCCTGTAGCAATCAGGTCTGTGACACAGAGGAACACAAGGAGCAGGAATGGATCAAAGCAAATGACAGACTGGAAAGAAGGAGGAGAGTGGGAGAGGAGGAGGGAAGGTTTGCTGCCTGGCAGATGGAGTAGAGGAGAGTTTAGTACAATGGCAGTTGCCACCTTCCCTGTTTCGTGATGAACTCCACAGGTGGAGGAGGGCAGTTACCTAAGCTGACAGAGCCCTGTGCTCTGAGCCACACCGTGGTGTCCCTGCTGTCTCTGCCTGAGGAGAGCCAACAGAAAGCAGATACCAAACACAGAACATAGTTTTTAGAATCTTGGTAATAATGACAGCTGGCATCAGGGTGGAGGATAAGAAGACTATCTCACTTAAAAATGTAGGATCCGAAGCCAGGCTGGGGTAACACATGCCTTTAATCCTAGCACTCAGGAGACAGAGGCAGGTGGTTCTCTGAGTTTGAGGCCAGCCTGCTCTACAAACCAAGTTCTAGAACAGCCAGGGCTACACAGAGAAACGCTGTCTTGAAAACCAAAAAACAAACAAGAAGTAAGGTGGGGTTGAAAGAATGGCTCAGTGGTTAAGAGCCCTGGCTGCCCTTCCTGAGAACTCAGATTCAATTCCAGCACCTACATGGCAGCTCACATCCATCTGTAACTCTAGTTCCAGGGAATCCTATGCCCTCTTCTGACCTTCGCAGATACTAGCTATTCATGCAGTCCACATACCGACAAGGAGCCAAACTCATAAAGATAAAATAAAAATCTTTAAAAAAAAGAAAAAAGTAGGTCCTCTGGCTTCTCTGGATACTAAGGGACAAATGCGGCTAGTAGATACCCATCTATTTTTGATCAGTACGCTAATCCCTTTCCCCTAACCATAAAGAAATACACTATGTAAGATTGACTGATTCAAAAGGGCCAGGAGGTGTAGTGACACATATCTGTTCTCCTATCACTCCAGTGACAGATGCAGGAGCATCAAGAGTTCTGAGTCATCTCCGGCTATATCATAGCAAGTTTAAGGCTAACCTGGGCTATATGAGACCCTGTCTTAAAACTACAGCAAAAGGAACGAGTGATTAAAGGGGGATTCTGGATGCCTATAACTCTAGCACATAGGAGGTAAAAAACAGTCTAAAGTTTGCCAGTCTGAGGTACATAGATCTGACACACCAGATAGACACACACATACACAAACACAAACACACACACACATACACACACACAAACACACACACACACACACACACCACAGCCCTTACTATGTAGCAAGTTTGAGGTCAACCTGGGCCATGTGAGAATTATTTATTTTTATTTTATGTGTGTGGGTGTTTTGACCTCATGTATGTCCTTGTACCACATGTGTACATAGTATGAGAAGGCCAGGAGGGAGTGTCAGATCCTCTGTTCCGGAGTTACAGATCACTCGTAGCTGAACCTGGGTTTTCTACAAGAGCAACAAGTACTCTTAATCACCAAGACACACCTCTAGCTCCCAGTTGCCCTCTTAAAAACAAAACCAGCCGGGAAGTGGTGGCACACGCCTTTAATCCCAGCACTTGGGAGGCAGAAGCAGGCGGATTTCTGAGTTTGAGGCCAGCCTGGTCTACAGAGTGAGTTCCGGGACAGTCAGAACTATACAGAGAATCCCTGTCTCAAAAAAAAAAAAAACAAACAAACAAAACAAAAAATCCACAAAACTAAAAGTCATGTTCCCTTTTCATACAAATGGACCTCAGGTCTAGGTTTTATAGCTGAGCCAGTTTGGTGGACCCATGTGTGGTTTATCGTGGATCTGCGTCTGACTGTATGTGACACCACAGCCAGATAACACACAGTCCTGTTCAGACTCACGTGTGCTGTGCTCGTCAGCTAGATAAGTGTCATTTCTGTTTTATCTCAGGGTTTTAAGAGGAAAAGTAGAAAGCAGGACATGGGAAGAAGTCAGCCAGATGGTAGAATGATCTTTATTCTCTGAGAAGCCACTTGCTTACCTGCTTTTGTGTCATGAGTTGGGGTTCAGATGGTCTGGAAGTGACATGCTGTGGGAGAGGAGATGACTGAATCTAGAGTTTCTTACCGACAGGTCTATGATATTGCGTTCAGCAGAGCTGGAGGTGGCAGGGACATGTTTGCCTCTGTGGGTGCTGATGGTTCTGTGAGAATGTTTGACCTCCGCCATCTGGAACATAGCACCATCATTTATGAAGACCCACAGCACCACCCCCTGCTTCGCCTCTGCTGGAACAAGCAGGACCCTAACTACCTGGCCACCATGGCCATGGATGGAATGGAGGTAAGCCCCAGAACCTGTCCCTGACTCCAGTTTGCCCAGTATATTTACAAGAGTAGCTCTCAGATGGTGGCAGTTTTGTGCCCAGGATATCTTTGGAAATATATCTTTGATTGTCAAGAGTTAAAGAGTGTGGAATCTTCCTGACATCATGTGGATAATGACTAAGGAGGCTGCTATTCATCCTGCAGTACACAAAAGCAGCCCCACAGTGTCAGTCTCCTCCAGGAGCCAGTGGGGCCTGGATTGAGGATCCCATCAACAAAAGGACTGTGTTCAGAACCTTCTCCCTGCTTGTTTGGTGAGACAGAGTCTCTGTAGCCCAGAGGAGCTTGGAACTTCCTGTGCATCCTAGGGCAGCTGCAAACTCACTGCAATTGCACTGCCTTCTTCTGTGTAAGGATCTCTGCTATGGTGGGCTGTGACTTAGTGGCGGAGTGCTTGTCCAGAATGCTCAAGGCTCTGTACAAAAAAAAAAAGGAACAACAAACAAACAAACAAAAACAAATGCATACACACACAAAACCCAATAAACTTTTACTGGCCATGTTAGCACACACCTTTAATTCCAGCACTCAGGAGACAGAGTAAGTCAGATCTCTGTGACTTTGCCGCCAGCCTGGTCTACAGAGTGACAACATAATCACTCTGTTGTTCCTGGACAACAAGGCCACATGGCGGTGCCCTGTCTCAAAAATAATAAGTAAATAAATAAATAAATTTCTGCTAGAGTAAAGCTAAAACAGGCAGAAGAGTGGTGGTGGGTCTGCAGCTTAGGACTTGGTGCAGGTGCCACAGAGCCGCCATGATCCCTGGGGCTCGGTGCAGGCGCCACAGAGCCACCATGGCTCTGGAGGTTCCTTGCACTCCTTCCTGTCGTTTGTTCAGCAGCCTCTGTTTGGAAAAGTGGTGTTTAATAAGGAAGCTGATCCTCTACAGAAACCTCATGGATGAGATAAGAGTACTGGTCAAAGCAGCAGGCATATGGAGGACTTGCTGTTACTGACCCAGAGTATGCAAGAGCCTTTTAAGCTTAAACAAATATATACATATGTTTCCTAGCTTCAAATTTGAAGTCACTGAAAAACTCTAGTCCTGAAGAAATAATAAATCCATCTGGTAATTTTATCATGAATTAGTCATATAACTAATTTTTAAAAATGCAAATAAACATTTCACAATAAAGAGAGAAGGGTTAGACAAGTGACATCTAAATGACCAGAATTTAAACCAAGTCACAGTTACTGGGACTGAATGAGAAAGTAGGCCTTCCCACTTGGTGTTCTAGGCAGACTCTCCAGCTGTTGGAGGCAGATGTACAGACAGAAGCTCTGTGGCCTGCTAGTTCTCATGAGAGGGGTGGATTGTTGGTTGAGAGGATACAGTAGTTAGCCTCAGTTTGATTATAGCTCATGCCTGAGTTCTTACGTCCTGGATTGTGCATTGATAGGTCATCCAAACCCAAGCCTGCTCCTGCTTCCCCTTCTCCTTCAGTCTCTTTAGAGTCTCCCCGTGTCAGCAGAGAACACAGTCTGTGTTTGCTCATTGTTGTCTTTCTTCCATCTGTTCTCAGATCCACAAATGAAAAGACCATGCTTACAATTTTGTGTGCCTGATAGTGTTTTTCCTGCTATACTCTGCAATTATTGGGCCTTTTTCTTCTATTTCTGCAGGTGGTGATTCTGGATGTCCGAGTTCCCTGCACACCAGTTGCTAGGCTAAACAACCACCGAGCATGCGTCAATGGCATTGCCTGGGCCCCGCACTCATCCTGCCACATCTGCACTGCAGGTAACCTTGGTGGAGGAGGCCTCAGGGTCTTACGGTTTTGTTGTAGTCTTGTTATTTATTTATTTTATTGAAACAGGGTCTTGCTTTATGTGCTGACAAGCAGTGACCTGCTGTATTTATCAGGCTGAGTTCCAAATGGCAGCAGCCCACCTGCCTCTGCCTCCAAAATGCTCAGATTACAGTCACATGCCACCACACCCAGCAAAACTCCTTAACTAGCAATATGTCAGCGTTTTTTATTTTCTGATGGTGCTGGGGGTTGGACCTAGGACTTTGAACGTGATAAGAGGCACTCTTATCACTTGACTGTGTTCCAAGTTCCTATTGCTGGGATTACAGGCATGTGTGGGATCGTTTTAATGTTGTGTGTTTATATAGCACTTTATGTCAATCATCTGTACAACTCATGGAAATGTAAGTGTACATAAACTGGGAAGCAGTCGTCAGAGAAACATCTTTATCCACTTAAGTATTTTTAGTAGCTGAAAGTGACATCATATTTTGGGATCATTGTATCTCTTGACCTTTCCTGATTCCTGACTCCAGTGTCCTGATCTAATTCTCTAACCCTGGTGCAGTAAGTGGAGCTTAAGGCCACCCGGGATGTGGAATCAGGACCTAGATTTGGTCCTCGCTGGCTGCATGGTGTGAGAGAGCAAGTCTGGTGACATTGCTAAATCTTGGTTTCCTTTTCTCTAAAATAAAGCCCCTTTCACAAAGTTTTGGTGAGAAAATGTTTTACAAATTGTGACTGCCTCTCCAAATGCAAGATTGTTACCCCGTTGCCTGAGCTCTGACGTCCTCACTTGCCTTCTCCCTAGCGGATGACCATCAGGCCCTCATCTGGGACATCCAGCAGATGCCTCGGGCCATCGAGGACCCGATCTTGGCCTACACAGCTGAGGGAGAGATCAACAACGTGCAGTGGGCCTCCACTCAGCCTGACTGGATCGCTATCTGCTACAACAATTGCCTGGAGATACTCCGTGTGTAGTGTGGCGGCGCCTCCCCTACCCGGCAGGGCTCGTGTGCTTCAGCCTCTGCCCCCTCCCTCCCCATGTAAGAAGAACGTGTTTCCAGTGGCCAGTATGTCTATTGTTGCTTTACACCCACTGTGTTCAGAAGCTGCTGTAGAAGTCCAGGCCAGTTACCCCGCTGTCTGTGTGGACTGTGCTGTGTGGCACCACTGCAGCCCAGAGCTGGGTTTTAAACTTTCACTCCTTTCCTCTTCTTTGCTTCTTCAATTAAACGTTTCTGTATATTTGTTTGTCAGCTGTTGTGTTCATGAACAGTATAAGCACTGGCTCTGTCTGTGTCCCTTTGCCCCCATGTCTGTCCGTCTGCTGCTGAGGCAGTCATCCGTCTCGTGTCCCCATCTGTGTCGTGCTAGCACTTAAGTGGGAACAAAGACCAATTTCAGATTGTCTTTCCTCCTGGCACCAGTGTCTTTTAACAAACCTCAACTTTGTATGTTTTTATCTATCAGGCTAGTTTTTTTATGAAAAGAATTTAACCTTTCTGGTTTCTTGATTTCACAGGTTTCCCTCTTTGTACCTTCCTCTCTTCCCTCAGTGCCTGCAGTGGGTACTGGACCCTAGACCCCATGAGCAGTTTGCTTTCCTGAGTCACTGCCTGTGGGGCACACCCCTGACCGGGAGTTGACAACTGCACTGGTGCTCTGAAGTCTACTGACTCACCAACCTTCTCTCAGCCTGGGTCTCCTGAAGGCCCTCGAAGGCCCCAAGAGACACAGGAAGCTTCTGTCCCACCCTCAAGTTCCTTTCTCTGGCTTCACTCATTGAGTGCCCTGTGGGGCTGAGATAAACAGTTGACTAGGGCCGTGCTGAGGGAGAATAGTTTTCAGGAAAGCTGAACTTCTATCATGTTTCCAGTACCTGGTTTCAGAATCTATTTTTCCAGTTTAGAATTTGCATGATAGGCAAGGGAGATCTCTAAGCTAAGCTTCTGTGTTTCTGTTTGTTGAGTTTCCTCTACCTGGTGGGATACTGGCCCATCTTTGGATTGAGTGCTCTGAATAAGAGACTTCCTGAGAGGTACCATCTGTGCTTGACCCTGAACAAGATCTTTAGACTGAGAGAGACAGGCAGTTCTCATAAATGATGAGCTAACCCTAACCAGTTGTGGTGGTCCCAGGGTCGCCCTCTAAGATTCTCCACGCCTGTGGCGCTTGCCCTCACCTCAGTTAAGGTTATGAGCAGTATTGGACTTCGTAGGCTGCAGTTGGCCATGCTGACTTACAGGCCTCCCTCGCGTGTCTGTTTCCGTTACATGTCTGGGTTCCATAGGGGGGACTTGTATGTGAGTCCCTGGCAGAATCTGGAGCGTGGTCTAGGAGAGTGTGCCTGGCTTATGTCTGCTGAGCCACTTGCCGGTTTCTTAGACACTCTGGTATGAGGATCGTAGCAGGCCTGAAAGATGATGGATGGTTTTGGCCACTCATGCTGCCATTGCTGGAGAAGTAAATGTTGACTCGTTCTTCTGGGAACATGGACTCTGGCTGAGTTCTTTGCTTGCTTCCACAGCTGATGTAGTTGTATGCCAAAAGTCTTAGATTTAGCTTCACTACATAGGAGATTGTCCCAATGGAAAGGCCGTTGCAGTCAGGGTATTTCTCCTTGGCCTTCTTAATCTGTCATTCTGATTTCGGGTCTCTGGCTGGCCAAATGCTTGAGGTTAATGTTCCTGCACTAACCTGTGGCTTGCCCTGTATCTGTTTGTGGTTACCTCTGCTCTTAGCTAGGTACAGACTCCTCCTCAAGGGTAGCAGGCTTGCTGATGGTTGCTGCTGTAGGAACCCTCAGTTTCTTCCTGGGCTGAGTCTGTAGTAGAAGTCAGTGTGGTCGCAAGGTCTGTGGGGGACACCTCTGTTCTGGGTGGACTTTAACGGGATAAATGATGGGATTTGTCAACTGGAACTTGAAAACAAAGTTTTAAAAGGTTAGCAGCAGTTATTAGAATACATCTGTGTGAGGTATCTATGTGCTTTGGAAATCAAACACATGTGATGATTTTTTTTCCTTACTCTGTGAACACTTGTCAACTTTCTTCAGTCTTCCTTTTCTGCCCTCCACCTGGTTTAGGTAAGACTCTTGCTATCTCTGTCTCCAAGTACACATGCACCCACAGTTGCAGGGTTGCTGGCATTTGAAGTCTCTGTGTCTCATATGCACAGGTGGCCCTGTAGCTGAGGAAGAGGTTTCTGTGGCCGTGAGGAGCAGGAAGTCTATAAGTCTGCTCTCCTCCCTGAAGCACAGCTCTGTTAAAGTTTCAAAGCTACTCTGTTAGTATTTGCCAGTTGTTAAGCTGACAGTGAGTGGAACAGGATCTCCAGAGCTGTTCTCTAGGCTCCGGGCTCTAGTGCGGCTGCAGTGCTGTTTTGATGTGGTTTTGACAAGCTAAGCTAGAGGCTCTGGCCTGTGGTTCCTGTGTTTGCTGTATGGGAGGCAGCACGATCAGTCAGACTAGCGGAGAGCTGAACTGGTTAGTGGGTGGGTCTGAGGCTTTCGTGGGCTTGGGCTTGTCCCACTGGAAATTAATTGATCACTCTCCTAGACCTGCAAAGCTAGGGCTTTAGGAGGAGTGACACATGACAAGTGGGTGGGGACTTCCTATCAAAATCAGAATTAGATCAGATAACTGGCTACAGCTCAGGAAGAACAAGAAAAAAGGCAGAATCCTACAGTGTTTTGATGATTGTTACAACTAAAATTTGATATTTTAGGGTAGGGGAGAAGGAAATACTAGAGAACACAAAGAGTCTGAGGGGAGAAAATTCAGATTGTGTCTCATAGCTATGGAGTGGACCTGTGCCTCAGCCTAGGTTGACCTTCCTGCACCATTAACGAAGCTTCTATGTCACTGGGTACCAGGAGGGTGACAGCTGGAGGCAGAGAGCCCTTTCAGCAGGGCTGCTATAGGCAATATCTGGTGGTTAAATTCTAGGTATTGGGTATCCCATGACAGTACATGATGGCATTGTTTTGTTTTAATTTGTTTGAGGCAGGTTCTTTCATTGTAGACCAGGCTGTCCTTGAACTGAGTGCTGGCATCACAGGCATGTGCCACTGCCCCCAGCATCCATGGTTCTTCCGAAACCTCTTCAGTTTTCTACTCTGTATGTGGTGACAGGGATTAGACACAGACCCTCACGGCTAGGTGAGTGTCCTAGCACCGAGCCACACCCTCTAGCCCCTTCTTTTTCTTTCCTTTTCCCCTTTCTTATTACCTTGCTACTGTAGAATGTTCTCCCTGATGCATTCTGGGCCCTAGATTCCTAGGCCATAAGGAAATGTAGGACTCTGGGGTTTACCAAACATGGTGGGCAGTCCAAAACTGCGCCCTGCTTTCCCCATTGTGAAAATATGGCAGTTCCTTTGATTGCCTGGCTTAGGTTAGAGTACCATTGCAGCAGGGGCCTCAAAACACATATTTTCTTTAGGATGAGGAAGGCGGGGCCTATTCAGCACTTGGGTTTTCTGCGAGGAGAGCTGATCTGAGCAGTTACTGTGAATCCTGAGCCAGGGTTCCCCGGAGTTGTCCTCTCTGCTCCTGTGAGGTGGCCGCTGAGTGTCTCCTGTCTCTGATCTTGTTCCCCTCAAGCCATCTACATTCTCTCTCTTCCATACTGTCATTGCTGCTAATGCTCAGAGTCAAGTGTGTGGCATTACGGAATGAGCAGGTCTTCTCGGGCTGCTATCTGGATGTTACTTTTTAAATGTGGAAACACGCTGATGCCTTCTCCAAGAGGCTTAGACTAATGTGTCAGCCAGAAACAATAAGTTAAGAGAAGCTTGAACTCCAGAAGAAGGATGTTGACAGTCTGTGTGACAGCTGGAAAGTGTACAAGCCCCTGCCTTTGAGACAACTCAGTGAAGCCGAACTGTGCTCTCTACCATTTGAAAGAAATGTTCTCACCTTGCGCTGATTGTGATGTACAGTGTGTTATGGAAATTGTTGAGCTGAAGCTTTAGTCAACTATGAGTCACTTGCTTTGATCCCGTGTATCTTATGATCCCTCTGTCAGTGACTTTCCCTTGCCTCTCCGAGTGTGAATATAGCATGATTTTGTATAAACCTCTCTGTAGAAAATGGAGATTTCATGTTCTACAAAATGCTAAGCTCTAACTGGTCCGTTTCTGTGTTCTTTATAGCCTCATGTGTATGACCTTACTTTCTTATATATTTAAACTTCCCTTCTGTTCTAAAGCTTTTGTGGCATCCCTTGTTCAGGCGGAGAGGAAGCTGTCCCTTTGCAGAACTGTACTGTAATCATTTCTCCTTTATAAATATTATTTTCACAGGGCTGATTGTATACAGGGCTTATAATAAAAATTTAACACTGTGTTGTGAACGAGCTGCGGTTTCTCCACTGGAGGCGACTTCAAAAGCACCTGAGGGTGGAGTGTCCTTTCTGTGACCTTACTTCCTAGTATGTGAAGTCTAATCTCAATTTTGTCCTGTTTCAGCCTCCTGTATAAGAAGTACCATATTTTCTGCCCATCATACTTTGTAATAAAACTTGAACATGTATAGATTGAATTTCTTCTTGTGATGAATTCAGTTCTTCTCAGTTTGTACCTTTGGTCATGTTTCAGAGGTACTGGTAGGGCATTAGACTCCACTACAGTTGAACACAGTATCTGATAGCCCAACTTGTTACCTTCTATCTCCTGTTTGTTCACTCTCTTCTTAGCCATTTAAGAAAACATGGGCACCCACTTCATGCCAAAACTTTTGGTTTCAGTCATGGGGCTGTGTCCAGGAACCCTGAGGCCACTTCTGTCTGGGTGAGAACCAGAGTGGGTCAAGGAAATGCCACAAGATGAAAGCTGTCTGACTTGAGTTTTGAGGCTTGAGGAGTTCTCTGGGGTTGGGAATGGCACTTAAGGCAAAGAGAAGAATCATATGCAGATGTATGGAAACAGGAAAAGGTGGACATGTTCAGAGAATCGAAAGTCAGTAGGTGTGTGTGTGAAGAACAGTAGGAAGTGTGGTGAGAGAGGAAGCAGCAGCCGGGTCAGGGAGGGTCTTGTTCTTTGTAAAACCTTTAGATGTTAACATGAGTGAGACTTTGGAAAACACTGAGATTCATCAGGGTCTGCTTTGCTTTTTATTTATTTTCTTGAGACAGGGTCTCTGTAACTGGGTCTAGCCTTGAACTTACTGTGTAGCTAAGGATGGCCTAGAATTTTTTATATCCTCTTGCCTCTACCTCCAAGGTGCTGGGATGACAGATGTGCGCCACCACATCCAGTTTATGGCGTGCTAGAGATGGAACCCAGGGACTTGTATGTGGTTGGTATATTGGGGCTCAAAAGAACTGACAGAATGAATGTGATGAAAAGAGACGGATTCACCTGCTCGCATGGTAGGGCCGGGCAATCCAGCAATAGCCGTCTGCACACTGGAGAGGCCGAAAACCCAGTACCACCTCAGTTCACAGGCTGCCTCAAGTTCACAGCTTGAGCAGTCCTACTCTGGCACTGAAAGCCTGGGGATTCCTGGACAGCTCCTGGTCTTTTGTGTCGGGCAGGATAACAGCAACAGTAGGGTGGATGTACTTGCTAGCCAGGAGGGAAGGACAGCAGGCACAGCAACACTGCTTCTACCCACAACCCCCAGGCCTCTGGATCAGGGCTGCCTGGGAGAAGGTCTTTCCTTCCTCAGTTAACCTTTCCTAGAATGCTCTCACAGAAACATGTCTGTTAGATGATTCTAGATTAAATCAAATGGATAACCATCATAGTAGACCAGGACTCTACTAACTGAATTATTTCCCCAGTGTTGCTGCTGCTGCCGCCGCCTCCTCCTCCTCCTCCTTCTTTTTCTTCCTCTTCCTCTTTTTTTTTTTTTTTTTGAGACAGGGTCTTGCTATGTATACTTGTCTGTGCTTGGTACTCAATATGTAGCCCAGGCTGACCTTGAATTGTCTCAGCCTCTGTGGTTACGTTTTGTACCACTATGCTTGCTTGCATATTAGAAAGATAAGCAGGCATGCGCGCGCGCGTACACACACGCACACACACACACACACAAAGTGGGAGGAAGGTTGACTCAGCCTGCCTGAGAAGATGCTCAGCTTCAGTAGTCATGGAGTAAAATTACAAGCACTATGGGATGCTGGGCGTGGTGGCACATGTCTTTAATCCCAGCCCTTTGGAGGCAAAAGCAGGCAGATTTCTGTGAGTTTGAAGTCAGCCTGGTCTACATTGTGAGTTCCAGGCTATCCAGAGCTACATAAGGGAGACCCTGTCCCAAAATAACAAGGGCTGGAGAGATGGCTCAGCTGTTAAAGGCTAGGCTCACAACCAAAAAATGAAAGTAACAGCAAAAACAAAATGAAACTCCACCATGAGAACACTTGACACTCCTAGAATGGGTGTAGCTATGGAGAAAAAGATATTCAGTGATTATGTGGAGAAATCGAACCCTTTTAATAATGAGGGTGAGAACATACATTGCTGTAACAATTGGTCTGGCTGTCCCTTAAAGATTAAGCACAGTTATGATATGCCAGAAATTCTACTCCACAGCATAGAAGCAAGAGAAATAAAAACAGGGTTCTTAGGCAGTGGTGGCACATGTCTTTAATCCCAGCACTCAGGAGGCAAAGGCAAACCAATCTGAGTTCGAGGCCAGCCTGGTCTAAAGAGTGAGTTCCAGGACAGCCAGGGCTACACAGAGAAACCCTGTCTTGAGGGGGAAGGAGAGTAGCAAGCAGGGCTTATGGCATTATTAATGATATAAGGTAGAAACACATGCCTCTCAACTAAGGAATGCTTAAGTAAAGTGTTCATTGAATGGAGTATTGTTTGCCAGTAGAAGGAAATACTGATGCATAATGCAGTCAGCTGAGCCCCGAAAACATTCTGCTCTAGTCTCCTTTTTGTTGCTATGACAGACACCATAAGCAAAGTCTCCTTAGGGTGGGAAATGAGTCATGTGATTTACACTTCCAGGTCATGGTTCATCATTAAGGGAAATTAAGACAAAACCAAACAGGAGCTTGACACAATCCACAGATGGATGGTACACATACAGATGCTCTCTGTTCTCTCTCTGTGTTCTCTCTCTCTCTCTCTTTCTGTGTGTGTGTGTGTGTGTGTGTGTGTGTGTGTGTGTGTGTGTGTGTGTGAGAGAGGGGGGGTGGAGAGAGAGCACAAAGACACTTGACTTTGTTTTTCATTCATTTTCATTTGCATGCTCTGTGAAAACCAGAAGAGGGTGGGTATCGGGTTCCCTGAGATTGGTGTCATAAACGTTTGTGAGCCACCGTTTGGGTGCTGAGAATCAAACCCAGGTACTCTGGATGAGCAGACAGTGCTTTTAACCAGTGAGCTATCTCACCAGTACCTTAGCTCCTAGCTTTCTTAGGTAGTGTAGGACCAGCTGCCTAGGGGCAGTGCTTCTCACAGTGGTCTGGACTGTCCTGTAAAAATAGGATTTGCACATGGAGACAGTTCCACATACCAGTCTCCTTCCTTAATTCCTCAGTTGAGGCTTTCTTCTCACAGGACTCGGGGCTGTGTCAGGTTAAGAAAGGGACATAGGTGTTGTAGTTACTTTTCCTGTGAAGACACACCATGACCAAGGTAACTTATGTTTACTGATGCTTATGGATCCAGAGAGTTAGAGTCCATGATCATCATGGAAGAGAACATGGCAGCAAGCAGGCAGGCACTGGAGCAGTAGTTAAGAGCTTACATCTATCCTGATCTACAAGTTGGAGGCCAAGACCCAACTGGAGTGGTGTGGGCTTTTGGAACTCCAAAGTCCACCTTTAGTGACATACCTCTCCCAACATGGCCACACCACCTAATCCTTTCTAAAGAGTTGTGCTAACAGAGGACCAAGCATTCAAACATAGGGTCTTATGGGGCCAATCCCTTTCAAACCACCACACTAGGATGTTTGCTAAATGAAGGAAATCACTCACAAAGAACACATACTACTAATTTCCATTACTATGAAATGTTCAACAGAAGCCCATGGAGCCAGAAGTCAGCTGTCCAGACCTGTGACGACTGAGAAGAGGGACTGCTAATGAGTACAGTTTCCTTTAGAGTGGCAAAGAGGGCCAAGTCAGAGTGATGGCTACATGGTGAATATACTAAAAATCATTCTATGCTTTACATGGATATCCTGTATTATTTTTAGAGTGTCAATAAAGCTTAAGATCAAAACAACTACCAAGTATGGGAACTACAATATTGTGGTATCATAATAATTTTGATATGAAGAAGGTAAGTGTTAGGCCAGCAAGATGACCTAGCATATAAAGGCTCCTGCCACCAAGCCTGACAACCTGAGTTTGAACCCACTAAACAGGATCCACATGATAGAAGGAGAGAACTGACTGCCACAAGTTGTGCAGACAGGATTAATTTAAGAAAACCTAGCTGGGCAGTTGAGTTGCAGGTCTTTAGTTCCAGTGTTTGGGAGGCAAAGACAGATCTATGATCTCTGTGAGTTCAGGTCAGCCTGGTCTACAGAGCAAGTTCCAGGACAGTTAGGACAACACAGAGAAACCCTGTCTTAAAAAACAAAACAAAAATAGAATTTGAAGGAGTGGAGGGTGGAGAAATGGCTCGGCAGTTAAGAGCACTTATAAGACACCCACACATATAAAATATAATCATTGAAGTTTTTTTTATGAGTGTTTGCCTGTACCATGTATGTGCAGTACCTACAGAAGTGGGAGGAGGGCATTGGATCCTTCAGGACTGGAGGTGCAGAGGCTGTGAGCCACCGTGTTGGTGCTTGGAATCATACCTGGTTCCTTTGCAAGAGCAACAAGTTCACTTAAATGCTGAGCCATCCCTCCAGCCCCACTGAGCTGAGTTTTGAAGAATGATATCACCAGAAGTATGTCCTTCACAATGAAGGACACTCAAAAGAGAGACAAAAGAGGCAAAGAATTTGTACTCAGTCCAAGTGGTGGTGCACAGGCTTTTAGTCTTGGCACTCAACAGGCAGAGGTGTGTGAATCTCTGAATCGGAAGCCAGTATGATCTACACAATGAGTTCCAGGACAGCCAGGACTCCACAAAGAAACTGTCTCGAAAAACAAAACAAGGGCTGAAAAGATGACTCTGTAGTTAAGAGCACAGACTGCTCTTCCAGAGGTCCTGAGTTCAATTCCCAGCAACTACATAGTAGCTCACAACCATCTGTAATGGGATCCATGCCCTCTTTTAGTGTGTCTGAAGATAGCTACAGTGTACTCATATAAATAAAATAAGTACATCTTTAAAACAAAACAAAAGAATTTGTACTCAGGTTGTGCTTGGTGGCTGCCACCTATTCTGGAACTAAGGAGACAAAAGGATGCGTTACCAGCCACCATAATGCCTCCCACAGAGATACAGAGGCAGAACATGAGGATGAAAGGTTAAGTAGATTAATTTTGGACATACTAAGAATATAAAATATGTGTCCGTGCCCTTCCCCTCATCCTGCTTATTCAAGGCCATTGTATGTAGAAGGAAACAGAAAGTAAAGAACTTGCCCAAGGTTGCACTACTAAATGGCAGAAACACTTTGAATCCACCCAGTCTAACTTTAGAGAGCAAGACTTCAAACTGCCTTCACACTCTTCTGCTTTTTTAATGTGTTAAGCTCTTGAGACTTAACTTGCCCCCTGGAGAGCTCTTAAAGAGAGTTTCAAGCAGCTGCTACTTTGTTTTTTCTTTATTTTTACATAGTGTCTTTTTTCTCTCGTTTTCTCTGTCAAGAGAACCTATGGAAGGGGCTGGAGGGATAGCTCAGCAGTTAAAGATATTGGTTCCCCTTCCAGAGGACCCAGGTTCAATTTCGATGCCCCACATGCTGCCAGCTCACAACTATCTATAACTCCAGTTGTAGGCTATCTTGATGTCCTCTTCTGACCTCTGCAGACACCAGGCACACAAGTAGTGCACAGACATACCTGCAGTCAAAACAACCATACACATATATTAAAAATACTTAAACTAATTTTTAAACAGTAGATGGTGTTAGGATTCTGTCTAAGCTCCACCCCACAATTACCTGGCAACAGCCAGGTATGTCCCTCCCCACCGTTACCTGGCAATATCCAGGAAGGCCTGGCCTACTATAAAAAGGGCTACTCAGCCACTCCTCTCTCTTAACCCTCTTACCCCTCTTACCTCTCTTACATATCTTGCCCCCTCTTGGGCTCTCCTCCCTCCCCCCCCCCCTTTCCACGTGGTCATGGCCGGCCTCTGCTTCTCTACTCTCTCCCTCTCTCTGCCTCTACTAACCCCTTAACTCCTATCCCATGCCCTGAATAAACCCTATTCTATACTATGCCGGTGTATGTCTGGTCCCTCAGGGGGAAGGGATGCCTCGGCATGGGCCCGCTGAGGCACCCCCTTCCCCCACACCGCTGCAGAACATATTCTCACACCTCTTTCTCTCTTTATGATCACAACAGATGGAAAAAGAAGATAGCAAGTTTGACTCAAAGGCTGGTCTGACCTTTTGTCCTCTCCCCCAAATTTTGAGATTCATCTGACTGTCCCTAAGCTATCTCCTTGGGTTTAGAAGTCAATCATGATTACAGCTGCTACTTACATACTGATTTTACTCAAACTACAGGGGTTTATGCTGTATTTTCAACTCTCCAGTATGGTTGGCAAAACAGGCAATGCCATTCTTGTTTTCAGAAATAAAATCTAAGTCAGAAAGTCTTAAATGACTGGGCAAATTACTTCTCGGCTGGTGGCGTAGTGACTTATTTGGTTTGTTTTTTGGCATTGTTTTTGCTTTTTTTGTTTTGAGGGTCCTGATGTCAAGACCCTTCACCTTTCAAATGGTGGAGTTACAGACATGGCCACGCCAGCATCTAGGACTTTTTTTGATTATTGTTTCCTTTTTTTTTTTTTCCCCTTTTGGTTTTTCGAGACAGGGTTTCTCTGTGTAGCCCTGCTCTATCCTGGAACTCACTCTGTAGACCAGTCTGGCCTCGAACCCCGAAAGCCGACTGCATCTGCCTCCCAAGTGCTGGGATTGAAGGCGTGCGCCACCACTGGCCGGCTGTTTCCTTTTTTTTAAACAGGGAACCTGGACTGCAGTTTCTTTACCTGTAAAATGAACTGACTGGACTACATATTTCTTTTTCAACAAAACAATTATTATTCTGGACTTGCTCAGTTAGGAAGGAAAATCAGTCACATGAAACTCTACTGGAAAGAAATCTGTCGTTTCCAAGCAACCGGGAGCAATTAAGGTTTGTGTCACTCCTGGCAGGGGTGGGGTTGGAACGAGTACCGGGAGGCAGCGGAACTGACTTTGCAGGATCCGGGGATCTGTTTTTGCGACGGACCAGGGAAAGGAAGTGTACTGCTCCATTTAGGGTCCCCGCGCCGGGCTCCTTGGCGGTCACTCAAGGCTGTGCAGCTTCAGGTGGAGCTGACCCTGAGTTTCTGGAGACCTGTAGAAGCAGTCTGAACGTGCAGACCAGGTTGTTCCAGTGCCACACCAGACAGGCTGATTTTGGCTGCTCCTCTTTGCACCTTGCAGCCCCTTGTCGAAGCAAATGATGTTTTGGGCTGCCGCCAGCCTGAGAGAGACAGCTGCCCGATGCTTTCGTATGCGATGCCTCGGGTTCCGCGTGGTTCCTTGGTGCGTCTCCCAGCATGAAAACCCCGGCTGTGGTGCAGCTCCACACAGGACGCTGCATGTCAGCGCGACGGCCTCGGCAGGACACAATAAATGGTCTAAAGTCCGGCACATCAAGGGCCCCAAGGACATGGAAAGGAGTCGAATCTTCTCTAAACTCACTCTCAGTATCCGCCTGGCGGTTAAAGGTGAGAGCCTGACAGTCCTCACTGCTGGTCACTGAAGCCTAAGACTTCACTTAAGGCCGTCCTCCCACCCCCACCCCCAGCACCACTCCCCCGCCAGTTGTCGTAGTTGTCCTACCCATAATCCTCAAAGCACTAACTTACACTGGATATTCCTGTTTTCCTTTCCAAAAGGGCATTCAGAGACCTGCCCTTAGAAAAATAGAAATGACTCCACCTAAGTCCATGGTTAGAAGGTACTCCATAGAAACAAATCTTAAAGTATGGCAGAAGCCAGAGGCCTCGAACCAGACCAATGACTCATTGTAATAAACATTTGCAAGTGAAGTTGTTTGGACAAAATAACATCCAGCGCGACACATCACGACACACTTCAGCTTCTGCTTCTACCTCAGAGATGGGTTTTGTTTTGTTTTGTTTTGTTTAGGGGAGGGAGATTACAAGAGTGGAGGGTGACTCCGGAGGGATGGCAGGATCAGTGGGATTGGGGTGCATGATGTGAAATTTACAGAGAATCAATTTAAAAAGTTAAAAATATATATTTATCAAATAAAATGACTGAACGGGGAAAAAAGAAAGAATAAGCTGTAAGAGTCAAGTCTGGGCTTGGAAAGAGAGCTAGGCAGTTAAAAGCACCTGATGCTCTTACAGAGGACCTGTGTTTGGTTCCCAGCACCCATATGACAGCTAACAGCCACCTTAAACTTCAGTTCCAAGGTACCCGACGTCCTCTTCTGGCCTCCACAGGCACTGCATGCATCATGCATGCAAGCAAACACATAAACAAATCTTGTAAGAAAGTACAGAAGGAAGGAAAGAAAGAGAAAGTGCCTTTCTTGAAAAAATTAACCATGCCTTCTGCAGCTGCTTTTAACCACTGAAGGTTGTGACAGGCATGCTGAGTCAAGTCATTTCTTGCTTCCTTTCCCCTCATCAGAGCTCCTAAGACATTTTCTTGGAAGGTCTGTTTGGAACCATGTGTCTCTCCAGTGATTCTCATTTTATCATCAGGATGATAGAAGTAGAGAAAAAAAAATCCTACGGAAAGTGTGGATCTGGAGTTAGGAAGACATAAGTTCTGTCATTGACTAGATTGGTTCAATGACCTTCAACAAGTGGCATAACTACTGAATTTTAATTTTCTGTAAAGCGAGGACAATACCTACCTTGAGGTGGCTTGCAGCATGCAAAAGGCATTAAGCTAATGTTAACGTATTCCCTACAACTTGTGCCTGATGTTTCTCTTTGCTTCCTTTTCTAACAAATACAATACAAGCAAGGATGTTAAGATTCAACCGTTTCATCGGACAGAAATGGAGTTTGCTGAAACCTAGCAACATGATAACTATCCCTGAAGACAAGGTGAATTAGGAACTTTTATCCAGGCTGAGTTTATAGCCGAGTGATAAGGCACAGTGTTCAGCATGGATAAGGCCTTGGGTTCCATCTCCTGTTCCCCACCCCCACAGTAAAAAAACTTCTTTCCCAAAATAGTTCTCCTTATTCCAATAGAATCAATAGATTAAGTATTTTCTGTTTGTTTGTTGGTTGGTTGGTGACAGAGTCTCACTCTTTTGTTTTTTTTTTTGAATCATAGTTTCTCAGTGTAGCCCTGGCTGACCTAGAACCTGCCTCTGCCTCCTGAGTCCAGGGGTTGAAGGTGTTCACCACCATGTCCAGACAGAATCTCACTCTTAATTGAAACTGACCCAGAATTCATTGTGTAGTTCTGGCTCCTGCCTAAGCCTCTGGAGTGTGGGATTAGGGGTGTGCACCAATATGCTTATCTAGATGAAATACTCTCTGTGTGTGTGTGTGTGTGTGTGTGTGTGTGTGTGTGTGTGTGTGTGTGTTTATTTGTGTGGACATGCATGTGGAGACCAGAGGACAACCTTGGGTGCTATTCCTCAGCCACTGTCCACCTCATTTATTTGTGTGTGTGTGTGTGTGTGAATGTCACAGCACACATGGAAGTTAGAGGACAACTTTCTGAAGCTGATTCTCTCCTCCTCCTCTAAGTAGATTGCAGAGATAGACCTTAGGTCACTAGGCTTGTACACTGGGTACTTTTACCACCATGTCTCTGGCTTTTTTATTTCATTTTTTAAATTCAGAGCTCTTACTAGCCTAGAGTTTACCCAATAGACAGCCTGGCTGGCCAGTGGTCTCAGGATCTGTTTTTGTTTGCCTGGTTCTGGGATTATAAACTGGTGCTGGTATTTTCTTATATGTGGGATCTAGGGATCACATTCAGATAGTTTTGTTTGCATGGCAAGTACTTCACACACCAAGCTGTCTTCATTAAATAATGTTAGTATTCTTTTTTTTAAAGATTTATTTATTTTATTATATATGTGAGTACACTGTAGCTGTCTTCAGACACCCCAGAAGAGGGCATCAGATCTCATTACGGATGGTTGTGAGCCACCACGTAATTGCTGGGACTTGAATTCAGGACCTTCGGAAGAGCAGTCAGTGCTCTTAACCGCTGAGCCATCTCTCTAGCCCTAATGTTAGTATTCTGACAAAGAGTAATTTCTCATTGTTTTGGGGTCAGAGAGGCTGGAAACCACTCATTTCTCCCATGCTGTGAAGAGATGTTTCTGATCATTCTTCTCTCCTTATCCAGAGGGAGGTTCTAACCCTGAGAACAACAGCAGCTTGGCCAACATCTTAGAGGTGTGTCGCAGCAAGAATATGCCCAAGTCAACCATTGAGTCAGCACTGAAGACAGAGGTGTGTCCTCAGACATTCTTCACCATAGCCCCCAGAGGGTTAGAAAGCCACCACGAACTCCTTAAATTGTCAGGGGGGAAGGATAGGAACATGGTTGACAAGTTCAACCCAGAGACCTTTGAGGATTCTCTATCCTTGGCCTTTGGTTAGAGCAGTGGTTCTCAACTTTGCTAATTCTGTGACCCTTTCATACAGTACCTCATGTGGTGGGGACCCCCAACCACAAACTTATCTCATTACTACTTTATAACTGTAATTTTACTACTGGTATGAATTGTAATGTAAATATCTGTATTTTCTGATGTTCTTAGGCAGCCCCAGTGAAAGGGTAATTTTCATCCCCCTGAGGGGGTTGGGACCCACAGGTTGAGAACTGGTGGGCTAGAGGACCATGACTGGGAATAGACTAGGTAGAGAGAATGGAGACGGATACAGCAAAGAGCTGCTTTGTCCAGCTTGGAGAAGATAGAGTAGAAGGAACAGGTAAGACTGGGGAAGCCCTGACATTAGGTTGGAGAAGGAATTGTTTTTGTTTTCAAATGTTTATGTCTAAAGAAGAAAAACCAGTGAAAAGAGAGGTTAGGGGCAATGGTAACAGAGGGAGTGGGGAGGTACTGGCCTCTAACACTTCTTCCTCCAGAATAGGTAAGAATTTGAAGAGTTAATAAGTATCTTGGTGTGTGCACATGCACATGGTGTGTGTGTGTGTGTCTGTGTGTGTCTGTGTGTGTAGCCCAGGCTAGCATGGAACTCATGATCCTCCTATCTCAGCCTCACAGAGTGCTCAGCCTATAGAGGCCTTTCATCACTCTCCACGGCAATTGTCATAAGAGATGGCAGTTACTGGGTGCTTGTTCCAGACCAAGTCCTTTAGTAAAAACTCTGCTTGCAAGATCTCAGTGACTCCTGCAAGTGACCTAAAGTGGAAACCAAGGCACAGAAAAATTTGGTGACTTGCTTTAGGTCATGCAGAAAATGACAGACCCAGACCCCAGAGCTCAGCAGGGAGCTTGAATTCCATTTGTGAAAGTGGGTGGGAAGGTCATCAGTTGAAAGGCCTTTGGAAGATTCAGGCCAAGGCACTTTCTGAGTAGTGGCATGGGCAAGGATGAAGGTCTAGGGAGTCCAGAGGACATTGGTAACTAGTTGGGGAATGCTTGAATTTAGCTACAGAGCAGAGTTCAGTGGCTCCCATGACAAGCCTTACATATGTGATGTTTCTATAGAAGCATTCAGCAGCCCAGGGCTAGGGACATTGAGATTTCCTAAGTAGGTTTCACATGGCATGGAATATAGGAAGATGAACAAAGATAGGAGTGACCAGGGACTACAGAGATAGTTCAGTGGTTAAGAGTGCTTGTTGTACTTCCAGAGGATCCAAGTTCAATTCCCAGAACCCACATCAGGTGGTTCACAAACACCTGTAACTTCAGCTCCAAGGGATCTAACACTTCTGGTCTCCATAGGCACTGACATTCAAATGCACACACACATACAAACATAATTAAAAATAAACACACATCGCTTCTCGGCCTTTTGGCTAAGATCAAGTGTAAAAATAAACACATTTTTAATCCCAACATTTGGGAGGCAGAAGCAGAGGCAGGAGGATCTTTGCCTGCCTGATCTACAGAGTGAGTTCCAGGACAGCCAGGGCTATACAGAGAAACCCTGTCTCAAAAAAAAAAAGAAAAACAGCTGGGCGGTGATGGCGCATGCCTTTAATCCCAGCACTTGGGAGGCAGAGGCAGGAGGATTTCTGAGTTCGAGGCCAGCCTGGTCTACAGAGTGAGTTCCAGGACAGCCAGGGCTACACAGAGAAACTCTGTCTCGAAAAACCAAAAATAAAAAAAGAAAGAAAGGAAGAAAGGGAGAGAGAGAGAGAGAGAGAAAGAGAGAGAGAGAGAGAAGCAACCTAGAGTGACTGTGGGGTGGACTGGATGTGAGGTTTGCTCAGAGAGGCGTGGGAGCAGGGCTGGGAAAGGCTATTGAGGAGCCAGGGAGACAGACTCCCTTCTAGAAGGTGAGTATTTCCAGTGATCAGAGGTGGATACCATCGGGCTCCCTCAGAAGAGACAGAGACAAAAATAAAGACTCAAGGGCCCAAACTTAAGTCTTGAGAGGTGATACGCGGAGCCACTTTTTATTGCCTGTGGTTTGGTGCTGGCAGGAAGGGTACTGGGACATTAGGAAACAGGACGGTGTATGTATGTATGTATGTATGTATGTTTGTATGTATTTGTTTATTTAATTTTGCAGAAAAACAAGGGCATTCATTTGCTGTATGAGGGTCGAGGCCCTGGAGGTGCTTCTCTGCTCATTGAGGCGTTATCAAACAGTGGTCCCAAGTGCCATTTGGACATTAAATATATCCTGAACAAGAATGGGTAAGTGTGCATATATGGAGAAAGGGAAAAAGGAAGGGGCAGCACCTTTAGGTTCCAATTCTACGTAATGCAAATGCTGTTGGTCCTCAGCAATATTTTAGGTTCTAAGCACACTTCTTCCTTAGTGGAATCCAATATAATACCTGATTTTTCATTTATGTCTTTTGAATGACATAGGATCCCAAAGATATAGTCATCAGGTATAAGTGAGATCTTTTCCCCATTATTCCATCTGTAGCTATACAATGGCCTGGTCTTAAAACACTCCACCAGGACAGGAATCTTAATGGAACAGGAAACAGTGAATAAAGTTGTATCCTACAGACACCAATGAGGGCAGAAAATAGGAAGTGGGGCTGCTCTTGGAAGTCACCTTACCCAGTACCAGCTGCGGCCTCATCATGAACAGAGTTGCTGGGTGTCTCTGGGTACTGCAGGGACCGGATGGGTGAGGGGGTAGTGGAAGGATGCAGCGCTGTGTAGAGTTGGGCTTCCAGAACCATCCACAAATTCTTGCCTGTTCCCTCTCCTGTCAGGGGAATGATGGCTGAGGGAGCACGTCACTTTTTTGACAAAAAAGGAGTGGTTGTGGTTGGAGTGGAGGATAGAGAAAAGAAAACTGTGAACCTAGAGCGCGCCCTAGAACTGGCCATTGAAGCAGGAGCCGAGGACGTGAAGGAAGTTGAAGACGAAGAAGAAAAGACCCTTTTTAAAGTGAGTGGGGGGGCTGGTGAGCTGGCCCAGAGCGTAACGGGACTTGCATCCAAACTGAGAACCTGAAGCATTTGTGTTTGATGGGATTCCAAGGGGTCCCTAATAGATACCTAAAGGTATGCTTCTTTGTGTGTCAAGATCCAGGTAAAGCAAAGAATTCACAAATTTCACCGTGTTATTAAGTGAACACTGGAGGATAGAGCCTATTCTTGTGAGTTGGTAAGAAGAATTCGAAGCATTGGAAACTATGAGTTTAAAGGCCAGTGATAATCTAGTACAGGTTGCTCCACTCAGGATTTTGTGGCGTTCTGCCTGGGTTTGTGGCATTTACCTCCTGGCTTCTCACCTGCACACTTCTTTTATCTCTAGTTCATTTGTGATGCCTCTTCACTACATCAAGTAAGGAAAAAACTGGACTCCCTGGGCCTGTGTTCTGTATCCTGTTCGCTGGAGTTCATCCCCCACTCAAAGGTGCAGCTGGCTGAGCCTGAGCTGGAGCAGGCTGCTCACCTCATCCAGGCTCTCAACAACTATGAGGATGTGATTCACGTTTATGACAATATTGAATAAGCAGGCTCGGCTAGACATGTTTCCAGGCTCTTTCCTAGGCCAGCACGAGCTTCTGCAGCAATGTCGGAGGCTGAAACAGGTGGGAGGGAGCCTGTTAGAGACCTGCTGCAGGCCTTACAGCCTTGGGACAAAGGAACTCTTAGCTCTGTTGGTATCACAGGGCCATCTGGAATACAAGTGAGACTGGCCAGCTGGTCTGACTCTGATCCCAGGAGACTGGCTCTTGTGAAGAGTCTTAAGTGTCCTGTGGTACTGTAGAGTGAAAAAACGATCTTCAATAATAACAGTAGTGACTTCTGGATGCTTTATTGCTGGTATGACCTTTTGAGTTGTCCTGGTTCGTGTCCAGTTTTTGAACCTCTGGACTACCATTCAAGCCCACATGTTTACTTCTCTACTTTCATACTAAGATTGTCTTTTCCCTTTTCTTTCTGTTTTGGAATAGAGACATGGTTGTTCTTGTGGTTGAATGCCGGGCTAACGACTTAGCCTTTTCACTTGTTCATGCAGATAATATTTCTTCAACACCTTACAGGAATTGTGCTTTTCTAGGGAGCAGGCAGTTCAGCTGATGCTTACGTCTTGCTCTGAGATGTAAGACTTCAAAGGGAAGACAGGGATGTGCCCATGGGGCTGTCCCAGGGTAGCATGGGTTTCGTTCATTAGCTTTGTTCTCTTTATGTGGTTTCTGTTCCCTTTTCTGAGAGCTTAAGCTTTAGTGCCAATAGGAAATCAGGTGTCAGGGCTGGAGAGATGGCTCAGAGGATAAGAGCACCGACTGCTCTTCCAGAGGTCCTGAGTTCAAATCCCAGCAACCACATGGTGGCTCACAACCATCCGTAATGAGATCAGACGCCCTCTGCTGGTGTGTCTGAAGACAGCTACAGTGTACTTACATATAATAATAAATAAATCTTTAAAAAAAAAAGTAATTCAGGTGTCAAGGAAAACAGCTTCCTCAGGACTTACTTTGACCAACCCCTGTGTTCTGATATTGATATCAGCAGTTGGGGTTGCTTTCCAAAAAGGGCTTATACTAACCTAGGTTTGCTACCTTGAGGGCCTCAGAAGGCCAATTTTAGCAGGAACAGGAAGACTGATAGGCTGGGCCAGAGCCTAACCAAAGAATGTTTGGAAAGACTAGCAGTGCTGACTGCCTGTGCTAGAGCTTGTCAAACACAATGGCTGTGTAGTAGCTCTTGAACCCAGGTCACCTACCAATGTATACATTATTCAAGCTGGTTCTAAGCTCAGAGTAATCTTTTCTGAAAGAGCCTTAGATAAATAAGTGTGGATAAGACCTAAAGCTATGAAAGATAACTTCTACTTCTGAAAAAAAGACAGCTGGAAAGCCACGATTGGCGAAACAACAACAGCAACAACAACAATCCCCAGACCACCACCAACAGAACATCCCAAGATCATACCTGAGCGGATGCCCTTATGCCTCATATCAAAGTCATAGTCGAGCCAGGGCTTTTTAGCTTTGTTGGGCTAAGTCACGTAAGCATGGACTAGCACATCGTCTGAATGGGGTGACTTGATGTTGATTAACTGCTTTAGAATAGATACGATACTGTTGTGTTACTTATTTTACCAAGAAACCTGTAAAACAGAGCAGGGGTTGGGAAATGGCTTGGTAAGTAACGTGTTTGCCACGTAAATGTGAAGACCTGAGTTCAAATCCACAGAAGCCACATAAAGGCTAGATACAGTAGTGTGTATCTGTAATCCCAGTGTTCCTATGCAAAGGTGGAAGGCTAGGACAAGAGAGTCCCCTGAAGCTCAGAAGCCAGCTAGCTTGATGTTCATATCAGCAAAATAAAAGAGACTCTGTCTCAAACAAGGTAGAAGGTGAACCCTCACATGCGAGTCCTCTGACCTCACACATATGCCATGGCACATGCGTGCCCACACTTAAACACACAAACATACTGACATATCATGTACACACATACATGCACAAAAAATACTAAAAATAATTATTTTATATATAAATTATGTTATACCTAAGGGTGGAGAGATGGCTCTCTTTTTTTTCTTCTGATCTCCTATAACATTCACATATACATGATATGCACACATATACACACACATACATAGTTAATTTAAAAAAGATAATAAATCTCTTTTAAAAAAAAACAAACCTCAAATTATCTCCTTCCAAACAAAGGAGAATGGGTCTAATCTGGCATCTTATCTTGACAGACCTTGTTTATAATATAGCCCTGTTTTAGAAATGTTGAATATAAGCCGGGCAGTGGTGGCGCACACCTTTAATCCCAGCACTTGGGAGGCAGAGGCAGAGGCAGGCGGATTTCTGAGTTCGAGGCCAGCCTGGTCAACGGAGTGAGTTCCAGGATAGCCAGAGAAACCCTGTCTCAAAAAAAAAAAAAAAAAAGAAGAAATGTTGAATATAAACTGAGTTGAAGAAATATGATCGTTTATAACCTGAGAAACCCTAAGGGAACTTGGCTACTCATGTGAACAGTCCCCTTCCAATCTAAAAGAGTCTGTTAATATGACTTGTGGAACCCGTTTCCTTACACAGGGCTCTGCTGGCTGTGAGGTGCCTGTAAGAGTGACTCTGCACTGACCCCTGGTGGCCACTCCTGCTGTTAACAAGGAAAAGCAGAATGGGCTGACTTGAACCTTTCCTGTTATGTATGGGTCCAGTTGAGCCCGTAAAATATAAAAATAGTCATATCCATACAATATAATTAAGAACAAGAAACCACTGTGAAGATGTGTAGTAAGGACATTTAAGAAGGGAAATTTTTTAGTTTAGTGATACATTCTGTCTGATTTTCATCATTATAAAAGTGAATTTTCTAACAATAGCATCTGTGTTTCAGGGAAGAAAGCTTAGACTTCTCTTTGTTATTTCTGCTTTGAAATTTCACTTGGAGATCATGAAGTGGGTGTTCAGGACTCTCAGAGAAATAATAAAAATATCGGGAATGAGAAGACAAAGTTACAGCCCTTCCCATTGCACAATAAAGCCCTGACATTTACTGGAAACAGTTACCTTTCTAAACATACTTTATATCAAGCTGGCTATGGTGACACACACCTGTAACAGAAGTGCAGGCAAGAGTAGGATGACTGTTTAAGGCTAACCTGGTCTACATATGGAATTTCAGGCCAGCCAGAGCTACATAGTAAGACCTTGCCTCAACGAAACAAAAATTAAACAAAAATATTTTATGTCATAAAAGGTTTACAATATAGTATTATGTAAAGATTCAGAATGACATGTATGTTGGTCTAGGGTGTAGCTCAGTAGCCGAGCATGTACTTAGTATGTGTGAGATTCCCCTGAGTGCAGGCTCTGGTATATGTACTAGATATAGCACTAGATAGTCAACAATACATCCTCACTAGTTCTTTTCTTTCTTTCTTTTTCTCCCCCTTTGAAACAAGGTCTCATGTAATCTAGGTTAGCTTCAGATTTGTTATGTGGCCACCCTGGCTTTGAACTCCTGGTCTATCTTCCCTTTACCTTCCAAGAGCTCACATGGCATTTGGTTGGTTTTTGTTTTAACGGCTAAGAGGATATTTGTTAGAATTTCAGAAATGGCAATTGTAGAGTGATGATATCACTGATTTTTTTTTTGCTTTGTTTTGGAGTTTTATTTTATTTTAATTAGTGAGCTGGTCTTACTCTGTAGCCCAGGCTGGCCTGAAGCTTGCTATAGGCCTTGAACTCATAGTCATTCTTCTGCTTTACCCTCTCCTGAGAGTACTATAGCTGTGGCTCACCACACCTGTGTTACTGAAGTTTTCTTTCTAGAATCATGTTATTTTTATCAGGGGAAGTTTTTGTTTATTCTTTTTTGGCGATAGAGATCTGACCCAGGGTCTCACACTCACTAGTCTCTCCTACTAAACAACATCCCTGGCCCAAGGGGAGATAGAAGAAACAAACTAACAAACACATGCTGGGTGTGGCCCTGTAGTATTCCAATTTCGGAGACTAGACAGAGGGTTAAGGCAAGAGGCTTTTGAATTTGAGGTTAGAGAACAAATCCATTAACCAAAGCTAACGCCAAAAACTAGAAAATTCTTACTCATATTATTGCCCAACTAGGAGACCGACAACATTTGGAAGTCTGGGGTGTGTGTGTGTGTGTGTGTGTGTGTGTGTGTGTGTGTGTGTGTGTATTTTAAACAAAAAACAACAACAACAACAAAAAAACAATGTCCCACCACATAGCCCTAGTTGTGTAGAACGTACTGGGCTTGAACTTCTCCTGCCTCTGTCTGGAGTGCTGATTTCCTGTGAGCCACCACGCCTGGCTCTGATGAACCTTTAAGTCAGAAAAAGGGGACTTATCTTTGATCATCTTATCTTTGATCATTGTCTTAGTAAGACAAAGTCATTCACTGCCTTGAAGCCACACTAGGGTTATGTTCAAGTGTCCTTCTGGTAAGATGGAAATATTTGTTGACAGGCTCTGTCACAACTTTGACTAATGTGTGTGTACATGTTAGGATCAAATCTAACCTAAGATCTTGCTAAGCAAAGGCTATATATACCACTGAGCTATATCTCCAGCCCCATTTTTATCTTTTGAGGCAGGGCATCACTAAGTTGCCCACGCTGGCCTTGAATTTGTAATCCTGCTCTCCCAGCCTGTGCTAGCAAGCCTGGCTTACACTGACTCTTACCAGAACTGCTGCTATGGGGCTGTGGACGTAGTTCAGATGATGCCTGAGACCTCAGACATGATCCCCAGCATCATGTAAACTGGACATGGTAAAATATGCCTATATAATCTTAGCACTTGGTGGGGGGGGGGATGCAAAGCAGTGTTGTCATGTACAAGAGGCCCTGGTGAACTCAGAACAACACTGAAGGCTCTGGTTCCAGTCAACTGTGGAAGTACTACAATGCTGCTGGGTTACTTTTTTTTTAAGTGTGTGTGCACGTGTGTGTGTGCGCACGCATGTGCATGTGTGTGTCACCAACCAGCCATCGGACAGTTTTCTATGTCGTCTTCAGGAACACCATGCACCTTGGAAACAACTCATTTTTCTGGAGTTGGACAGTTAGTTTAGACTGGCTGTAAGTGAACTCCGGGGTCCTCTTGTTTCACCCTTCCCAGTGCTAAGGCTCTACGAGCATGCCACCCTGCCTGCCATATCTGCATGCCACCCTGCATGCCACCCTGCCTGCCATATCTGCATGCCACCCTGCCTGCCATATCTGCATGCCACCCTGCCTGCCATATCTGCATGCCACCCTGCCTGCCATATCTGCATGCCACCCTGCCTGCCATATCTGCATGCCACCCTGCCTGCCATATCTGCATGCCACCCTGCATGCCATATCTGCATGCCACCCTGCATGCCATATCTGCATGCCACCCTGCCTGCCATATCTGCATGCCACCCTGCCTGCCATATCTGCATGAGTTCTGGCGATTAAACTCAGGTTCCTGTTCTTGCGAGGCAAACGCGCACCTACTGACTGACCTTTCTCCCCAACCCAAGTCACTTTTCTTTGAATTGTATAGCAAAGCATACAATAAAGCTTCAAACTCCCGAGAGGCTCTGACTCCTGGGTACGGTTTTGAACCCTTCTGGACTCCTCTGGAGATGTTCTAGGAAAAGAAAGAGTCCGTGAGTCCAGCAGAAGTGAATGCTGTGATAAATACCAAACTAGTTTGACTTCATTCTGTCCAGCCACTGAATGAATAGGGAGCTTTTAACTTTATTCTTTCTTGTATCTTCTGCTTATGAGAAAAACATTCTTATTTATTTTAAAATCTTATTTTACTCTATGTGTGTGTGTGGAGAGAGGGGATGCCCAAGGAGTGTATCATATCCCCGTGGGGAAAGAGGCACAGGTAGCTGTGAGCTGCCCAGTGTGGATGCAGGGAACCAAGCTCTGGTCTTCTACAAGAACAGCAAATACTCTTACCTGGAAACATCTCTCTATTCCCCTACTTATCTTTTTTTTTAAGGTAGCAACTGGAAATGGTGGTCTATGTCTACAATCTGAGCACTGGGGAAACTGAGGCAAGAACATCCCTTGAATTTGAAGCCAGTCTGGCCTAGGATAGAAATTCTGACTCTGCCAGTCTTGAACAATGAACAAGAATTTAACCTCTTTAATATTCTTAGGCAATAGGAAGTGTTCAGTGCAGGAGAGATGGCTCAGTGTGTACAGTGCAAATGCAAAGACCTGAGTTCAAATCTCCAGAACCCAGGTTAAATCCTATGTGATAGCACCAAATCTGTAATCCCAGTGCTCCTACGGAGAGATGGGAGAGAGAGACAGGAGAATCCCTAGAAGCTTGTGGCCAGCTAGCCTGGAGTATACATATAGCAATACACAACAAAAAGATCCTGCCTCAGTCAAGGTGGAACCCAAGGTCATCTTACATCTCTACAGAAATGCATATGTACAGACAAACAAACCCTCACACACACACCACACAGGTAAAACACCCCTGGCTTCCTCAGGCTCCTGAATTCATACATGTATTCCCCTCACCCCTAAATACATACAAATAATTAAAAATAATAAGAATAAATCTTTCAAATTATAAGTCACACTTTAGAATCCAGCTTCACCACACACAAGTGCGAGCGCACACAAACACACACACACACACACACACACACACACACGTCATATGTCACAGGGTATCTTGGATCCTTTTGGTATTTGTAGAGGGTCTTTATTCTTGTTTGTGGGCACATAGTATTTTATTACATTACTATATCATAATTTAACTATTCTGTTTTGTTTTGGTTTGGGTTTTTGTTTTTCAAGATGGGGTTTCTCTGTGTAGCCCTGGCTGTCCTAGAACTCACTCTGTAGACCAGGCTGGCCTCGAACTCAGAAGTCCACTTGCCTTTGCCTCCCAAGTGCTAGGATTATAGGTGTGTGCCACCACTGCTCAGCTTGTTTAACTATTCTATCAGTGGCTATTTGGATGTCTACTTAGAAAAGAGGTGGGCTGGAGAGATGGCTCAGTGGTCAAGAGCACTGACTGCTCTTCCAACGGTCCCGAGTTCAGCAACCACATGGTGGCTCACAACCATCCGTAATGAGATCTGATGCCCTCTTCTGGTGTGTCTGAAGACAGCTATGGTGTACTTATATGTAATAAATAAATCTTTAAAAATCAAATAAAAGAAAGAAAGAAAAGAGGTTACAATGAATTTTCTTTACCTTTGCTTACTTACAAAGTACTCTTTGAGATAAATTTATACCAGTGTGACTTTAAAATGAATACTACTTTTATTTAGAAGACCATACGAATAAATTTTAAGAAATCAAGTTTGAAAGAATCTTCTATGAAATATGCATATTATTCCTTGATGATACAGTAAATTAATTGGTTCAGCAGGTAATCTAAAATGTACCCTGCTTTATCTCTGAATTAAAAGAATTTTCATGAAACAGATGATAAGTTTACTGATATTTTGATCTCTCCTCTAACAGAATCTATCCATTGTTTTTATTGTTCCTTCTGCGTCCCACTGGCACCATGTTCTTGAAAGAAAAGAGTGAAAGTGTGCAGCTAGTATGTAATAGGGCTGCCAGATAGAGTCAGCACTTTCTTGGGCCCTGGCGCTGGGAGTAGGTGTGGCTCAGACACCCACAGCCATGCAGTCAGTGTAAAACTAAGAGACAGCCTTTAGAAGGCAAGGCCCAGGGCTGGAGAGATGGCTCAGCCATTAAGAGCACTGACTGCTCTTCCAGAGGGGCTGAGTTCAATTCCCAGCAACCACATAGTGGCTCATAACCATCTCTAATGAGATCTGATGCCCTCTTCCTGGTATATCTGAAGACAGTTACAGTCTGTCTGTCTTCATAAAATAAAATCTTAAAAAAAAAAAAAAAGGCAGTGCCCAGCAAGGAAGCTTCACACAGTGTTAAGAGAGGAGAAAAGCAACCCACAAAGGGAAGATAAAATACATAGCTAGGGGTATATTTGTGGACATTGCATTCAATTACTAGTGTCCCCACTTAGCATTCAACACACACACACTGGAACTTTGTTATTTTGAGTCAATGTCATGCTATGCTATATGGTCCCAAGGAGTGGGCCTTGCAATACAGTCTAGGGGCTGGCTTTCAACCTGAGGCAATCTTCCTGCCTTTGCTTCCTAAGTACTAGGATTACACCTACTAAGTACTAGGTGTGTGCACCACACACACAGCAGGTATTTCAAATGTCCTATTAACGTTGGTTGGTGTGCCAATCTGAAGGACAGCTTTTTTTGTTCACTTGTCGCCCTGATGCCCAAGTGCTAAGGGAGCAAACCCAGGTTCTTGCACATTCTGAGTGAGCCCTTTACTACTGAGCTACATCCCCTTCCTGACAGCTTCTGTTTCTTTGCTTATTTTACAAAATGCACTTACACTAGAGCAGAATAAAGTGCTCTTGGAGCATAGCAAAGGGCCTTCCTTGGCCCAGCTGGAGAGGAAGGGAAGGCTTCCTCAAGGAGTGGTGGAGGACTAAGAGGACTTAATTCTCCTCAGAAGGAATGAGGCTGGGAGCAGAAATGGAGAACATTCACTACAGAGAACATAGGACACATAGGACTGTGTGGGGAGGGAGTCAGGGAGGCGGGGGTCTTAGGGTTGTACTGCTGTGAACAGACACCATGACCAAGGCAAGTCTTGTAAAGGACAACATTTAATTGGGGCTGACTTACAGGTTCAGTTCATTATCATCAAGGCAGGAGCATCCAGGGCAGGCATGGTGTAGGAGGAACTGAGAGTTCTTCATCTGAAGGCTGCTAGCAGAATACTCTCAGGCAGCTGGGATGATGGTCTTATAGCCCACATCCACAGTGACACACCTACTCCAACAGGGTCATCATACCTTCTAATAGTGCCACACTCTGGGCCAAGCATATACAAACCATCACAGGGGGAATAGACTGAAAGTTGAGATTGATTTGAAGAATTCCCTGTGTGGCTGCAGCATGGACTTGGGGTGGGAATAGTGGGAGTGGGAAGTGAAAGACAGCTTGAGAGAAATTGATGCTGGGTCCTGGAGGGACTTCTTTACCTCTTTCATATTCTTTTTTGTTTTTTAAATTATTGGTACATGTGTGTGCCTGGTTTATCTATGTGTATGACAACATGCATGCATGGTGCCTGTGGAGTTGAGATGAGGTCCCATCCCCTGGAGTTGGATTTACAGGCAGTTGTGAGCTGACCAATGTGAGTATTGGGAACCGAACCTGGGCTCTCTGCAAGAGCCGCAAGCACTCTACTGCTGAGCTCTCTCTCCAGCCCGTATCTGATTCATCTTAAACTGATGGTTATAATATTTGTAAATAGGGTTTTCTAGGATCATGTGTCTGATAGAAAGTCAGTCTGTGGTGTGAATACACGTTAAGTAAACAAAGTAATAGATTTTGATGGTTTGAACGGGGCTAGTGGAGCTAGGGTGAAAGAGAGGCAGAAGGACTGGACACCCGGATAAGATTGGTGGTTAGAGGAGAATGGAGGAGAAGAGTTCACCAATAACGTAGTGACTTCCTTGGGGGAACTGACCATGAATAGAGGAAACATGAACAGTAGAGGAAAGTGATAGGTTCAGTTAGACCTGTAGAATTTGAGGTGCCTGTGGAATGCCTTGGGAGCTTAGAACAAAGACCTGCCTGAGCTGGAATCCTCAGCACACAGGGCAACTGCAGCATCGAAATGTTTGACTTTAGTGGCTGAGGGACAAATAGTGGAAATGGAATTCACAAAGAAGGCATCTGAAGGAAAGGTAGAAGGAAGAAGCTTACTTAGCTCAGTCATTGGAGAGGTTAAGTGAGATTACATGCCTGGCATCTAGTAAATGGCTGGTGTTTTTTCTCTATTTTTCCTCAGCAGAAAAAAAAGATTATTCTATTTCAGGCACTTCAGTAAATTAGGGACTTAATCAAGTGAGAATATGAGACTTGAGGGTTTGAAGAAAAACGAGTTTGGTACAGTGGCACGGGCCTTTTAATCCCAGCACTCAGAGGGCAGAGGAAGGCAGATCTGTGAGTTTCAGACCAGACAGAATACAAAGAAGTTCCAGGACAGCCTAGGTTCGAGGGACTCTGTCTCAACCACCACCACCTCCACTACCAACACACACACACACACACACACAACAAAAAAGGAAAAGAGGACCAGAGAGTTAATTAAATAGTATGGGGTTGAGGGTGTGATCTGACACTCCAAAGCCACCCCCTAAGGTAAGTGTTTCTAAATGACAACTGAAAATGGCATCTGAAGATTTTTCTGGAATCTGAAATATGTCATTGGAACAGTCTCCAGAGAAAGGGAACCCAAACCATTTGTGGTAGAGTTGGAATCTAAAGACTGGGTGTATAAATTGTTGAAACAATTGAGGTTGAAGAAGTTAATCACAATGCTCTTTTGAAAGATCACACAGCCAGTACAATTGTTTTGAGACAATATTTAGTGGCACAGGAGGAAGCACAAAAGTGTAAGCACACCACAAAACAATATGAAGTTATTTTTTGTCAAATGTTGCATATCTAAGTAGGAAATAGATAAAACTATCTCCAGGATAGGGATTTTCTTTCTGTTTTCCTGTGCTTTTAAGATTTTTTTTTAAACGTGTCTCGCTTTTATAATTCTAAGAGCAAAACTGTTGTCCAAAGCAACTCGAGCAGAACCCAGAATGCAGGGTTCCACATTCAGCCCTGCCTTTGGAGACTGAGGATCAGGTGTGGCCTCGGAGGGCTGAGACCCAGGGGATGAGAGAAGTCACAAGACCAGCCCCCAGCCTGTAAACCCGGCACGCAGAGTCCAGAGTCGTGGGCTACTCAGGGGATCGAGCAGCTCAAGTGGCCTGGAAGTACCGAGCCAAATCTTCCCCGCCCATTCCGCGCCAGACACCTCAGCACCTCGAGGTCGCCGACAACCATAGGGCCGAAGGTTGTGGTTTTCTGAGGGCCTCCATAGAAGACGCCTTTACAAGGCGCCAGGCCAGGGTAGCCGCCGAGGGGAACGGCGCCAGCCCGCGCGCCCGCCGAGGGTTCCGCAACAGAGCGGAGGGTTGTGGGCGGAGCCTCAAGCCGGAGCTGTGATTGGAGCAGCCCCACCTTGGCCAGAGGAGCCGAGAGCGCCAGCTAGCGACGCTCCGCGGCGGGTGCTCAGCGCTCTCTCCGTGATTGGCTAGGCGCGAGAGGGCGGGCGCTGTCTCGGTGATTGGCAGGCTCTAGACAGCCCTCGGAAGTCGCCTAGACTTCGCCCATTGGCATCCTGTGAGAGTAGGCGGGATTGGTCCGTCGTGATGAGAGTGAGGGCGTTGGGAGAGAGAAAGCGGAGGAGGGACCGGAGTATCTGACTTCCTTCTGGTTATTGGCTGGTAATGAGAGTGGGTGGTAACGCCAAGGCCCAGCGGCTGCAAGCGATTGGCAGATGCTGGCATGAGTGACAGATTGCAAGGCTTACTGCGCGCCCAGCGGTTTGTTTTTCGGAGCGTTCCTGAGGTGGAGAACAGTGACCGGTCGGAGCGACTTCTGGACTTCAGGACTGGCAGGCGGGACTGCCGAGTGGCGCCGCCGAGGCCGGGTTGGGCCGAGCCTGGGAGCGCCGGGGATGTAGCGGGCCACCCTGCTCATGCCACAGCGCCCGGCCGCGGCCGGAGCCGGAGCCTGGGGAGGCGGCGGGGGCCCCGAGCGCAGCCAGCGCAGCCCACGGCCCCCGCGCGGAGCCAGGCCCGCTGCCGTCCCCGCCGCCTGCTCCCCCGGCATGCAGCCCCGGCTGCGGAGGTGACACTTCTGGGCTGTAGCCGCCGCCGCCATCGCCACCATGGGTGAGTACCGCCACCGCCCCGGCCTGTGCCCGCGCTGCTTCGCGACGCCCCGCCCCGGGCTGAGGGGAGGAGGACCCTGGGCCGCCGCCTGACAGGCATGGACAGTTCGCCGGGCCCGGGGCTGAGGACCGCGGGACCGCTCGCCTCTCCGCGGTGCCGCGACCGGGGCGGCGTTCTGGCTACCAGGATCCTCCGGGGGTGCCCTGCCGGCCAAACCCACTCGGAAGCTCTCTTTCCGGGCATGCGGCCGGCGCATCCCGGGGAGGGGTCTGCGGGACCGAGGCCCGTGCTCGGTCGGGCCGCCCACTCCGGTCCCCAGCGAGCTGGCGAGCGAGCTTGAGGGTGGGGGAGCTGGAGCCCAGTGTGGGGCCGGGGCTGGAGCCTGGTGAAGGCCCAGCTGCTGTTGTGTCTTTTCCTTGATTTGCTTTTTTTTTTTTTCCTGCCTGTGTCATTTCCTTCCCTTTGCTCACACAGGCTGGCCTGTGAGTTCCCGGGGCTTTGCTCTGGAGATCCGAGCGCTCCCCTGCGCAGGGGGGAGGGTATGCGGGGGATCCATTGCGAAGCTATTCGACGCGGATCCCTGTTAGCAACAGCAGGCTTGAGAAATGCGAGCTGCGCTCCTCGCAGATTACTGGAAGTTAAGAATCCTTGAGCGCTGTGGCTTATAACTCAAACCCTACTTTTGGAAAAAGCCCGGCTCTTATTTTCATCCTGCGCTATCCCTGCAGCTGTGTAACTTTTTGAAAGAGGCATTCGCTACATAAAAGAATCACTATGAAATCATTTCCTTTTTGTCAGTATTTGTAATTCTGCTGTGAAGATGTAATCTAAGAAAAGTTTTTTAATGTCTTCTACACAATATTTGAGCTGATTTATATGTATTTCCCGCATAATTTTGGTACTTTACCAAAAGACTTGGACTCAGCTAAGAAATGTGTGACATTTTAAATATATTTTGCTTTCCCAGTCGGGGCAGGTATTGTGATGCTCTTGTTCCTGGTCTCAATCAAGTTTTGCAAAAATATCTAGTATTATCCTAAGTCAGAAAGGGGTAATTTTGGTGAAAGTCTCCTTTGCAGAAGTATTCATTGCTTTATAAGTGCTCCATATGAAGATGGAATGTTGTTTGTTTTGCCCTAAAGCAAGGTCAAGTCATTTTTGTAGGAGGTTTAGTGGGTGCAGTAGCACGTTGGCCAGATACTCGATTGTGGTGGAGCTCCTTACTCTTGGCTTTAAACTAATTTGCTCTGTTCTTTACCACATTGCCCCTCATACAGTATGGGAAGGAGTTGTTCATTTGCTGGGTTTTCTATTCCCTTTCCGTGCTGTGTTTCAGAGTTTTTTCTACAGAGCCCTCATCTGAGAGACACTAATAGTGTCTCTCAGACACTATTAGAAAACCATTATTAATAGATTTCAATATTTATTAATACCAATATTAATACATTATTAATATTAAACCAATATTAATATATTTCCATATTTATTTATTTATATTTATAATGCAATATATTCCAATAAATGTTTATGGAATGCTTATTATATGGGGCACATATTTCTTTATATATTATTGGGGAATAGAGTACTTTTTGTCCTCTGCAGTTTTCCCACATTTATCTACTGCTACAGAATTTAAGCTAAATCTTTGAACTATGGACCTATATTGTAATAGTCTAATAAGCTTTCCTTCTTGCTGAGTGTGTGAGCCTTAAGCTCCAAAGGGGAGTGTGAGATCCTTGAGGATGTACAGACCTCACATGGAACACTTTGTAAAGCCAGTGTGTAAGTATTCAACTTCAGTAACTTCTGAGCCATCTCTCTAGCTCTTTCTCTTTACTTTTTTTGTTTTTGTTTTTGTTGTTGTTGTTCTGAGATAGTTTTCCTATGTAGTCCTAGCTACCCTGAAACTTGCTGTGTAGACCAGCCTATACTTAAATTTATAGTAATCCTGCTTCCCCAGAACCCAATAAACAAACTCAAACATTTAATAAAAAAGAATCTAATTCCTTAATATTTTCATTACATTTAAACTCCAGGTCAATGACTAAAGGACTAACACTAATTTGCATCTCTGCTCTGCGTGTACTTTGATTCATAGTCATATTTTCCTGAGTGGTTCTATGCTCCAGACTCAAGCCTGTTTGACAACTTGACTTATTAGTTAAAAAGAGGTCAGATTTTATATTGTCTGTTAGCCTCAGCAAAAGCCTAGTGGAAACTACAACTTATTCTTGTAAAGAGTGGGAAATCTTTGTTTAGTTTTTTGGCTTTGAAAGTGTGACTATTGAAAATTTTTTTTCTTGAACATACTAGAATTTCCTCCAATAATTATAGTAATGCTGTTAATAATTCCTGGGACTTATTTGCTAGTATTTATTTGTTCTTTTTCTAAATATAACTTGAAGCTTAGGGGAATATATTAAAAATGGGTAAGGACTTGGAAATATTATAGGAATCTAGGAACTGAATACAAGATCGAAGATAGTTCTGGATTGACAACTTGGTTTGAGTTGTAGCCAGTATAACTTACAGAACTAGGTCTGAGTTTCTTTGATTCCAAGGCTTTTGGAAGCACCTAAGAACAGTCTCAATTTGTCTAGACCATCCCTGCAGTAAGCTCAGCATGGTTAACTACTGTTTTGAGAGGATCTTGAATCACAGTTTAATAAATTAACATGCCTATGTCTTGAGTAGATTTTGATTTTCTTTTTTTTTTTAAGATTTATTTTTATGAGGTTGGAGAGATGGCTCAGCTGTTAAGAGCACTGACTGCTCTTCCAGAGGTCCTGAGTTCAATTCCCAGCAACCATATGGTGACTTACAACCATCTGTAATGGAATCCGATGCCCTCTTCTGGTGTGTGTCTGAAGACAGCTACAGTGTATTCATATAAAAATAAATACATCTTTTTTTAAAAAAGATTTATTTTTATTTATGTGTATGTTTGTGTGAATGTCAAAAGAGAGATTTACCGAAGCTGGAGTTTCAGGGAGTTGTGAGCAGCCTGATGAGGGTGAGGGTGCTAGGAGCCGAGCTCAGGTCCTTTAGAAAAGTGGGACAAGCTCTTATCCACTGAATGACCTGTCCCACTCCAGACGCTTGTTTTTGAGACAGTCTCAGGGCATCCATACAAGTCTCATGTGTAGAATTTTGATGTAGTGTTAAATTATTTCTTTTAATGTGTAATGTGTTTTACCTGCAAGTGTGTGTGTGTGTGTGCGCACTACATATGTGCCTGGTGCCCACAGTCTGGAAGGGGATGTCAGATCCCATGAGTAGCATATGGTTGTGAGCTGGCATGCAGGTGCTGGGAATTGAGCCTCTGTTCTCTGGAAGAACAGCCAGAGCTCTTAACTGCTGAGCCATCTCTCCAGCCCTGATTTTTGATAATTTTTTTAAATGACAGTTGAGGGGGGGGAGACAGTTTAGTGAGTAAGAATGCTTGCCCTGCAAGCATGAGGACCTGAGTTTGAATCTGTAGCATCTACATTAAAAGCTAGGAATAGCCATTACAGGTTACAGGTTAGCCTGTAACCCCAGCATTGGGGGAGAAGGCAGGTAGGTCTTGAGAGCTCCCTGCTTGGCTAACCAGCTTAGCTGAAGTGGTGTATTTCCAGTTCAGTGAGAGACCCCCATTTTAAGGAAGAAAGGTAAAGAACACCAAAGACATCTGAAGTCTTGCTCTGCTCTCCACATGTATATATGCACAGGTGCGCCCCTCCACAGACACACTCATGTACACACCCACAAAATTAAGGATAAATAAATGAAAAATAAAAAATGATAGTGTGCAGTTGTTCAAAAGAAGAGACTATTCTGTATTTGAAGAGTTGGGACACACACACACACAAAACACACATGTAATATAGTCTCTAGACTTTTAAGTTAGTTTCACCAAGTATTAAAATATAATGACAAGGGGCTGGCATTAGCTTAGTAAAGTGCTTGCTATGTAAGTGTGATGACTGGGGTTTAAATCCCTAATACCTATGTGAAAAGCCAGGTGTGGTGACTTGTGCCTGGGCAGGTCTACAAGAGGATTCCTGGTGCCTGCTGTTCAGCCATCCTCGATGAGTTTTAGGTTCAGTGAGAGATCATGTTCTCCAAAATTTGGAGAGATGTACAGGAAGATACCTGATATCAACCTTTGACTTCCACAGGCACATACACAAGACCTGCAGATGCAAACCATTTACAAATGGTATAAAATGGATTCTATTGATTCTTACTAGGAAGCAGTGTTTTACTTTGTAATATGCATTTAAAATTTTTGAACCATTAGTTAACTTTGGTAGATTGTTATATCTCCTAGTAATAGAACAATACATATTAGTATTTAACTTTTAAATAAAAAAATCATGCTGGGCGATGGTGGCGCACGCCTTTAATCCCAGCACTTGGGAGGCAGAGGCAGGAGGATTTCTGAGTTCGAGGCCAGCCTGGTCTACAGAGTGAGTTCCAGGCCAGCCAGGGCTACACAGAGAAACCCTGTCTCGAAAAACCAAAAAAAAAAAAAATCAAATACTGTACTTTTAAAAGTTTTCATTATCTTTAAAATTTTGAGGAGGAGTTGAGACAGTTGCTGACTGGCCTGCAACTCACTATGTAGACCTGGAATTCACAGAGATCTGCCTGCCTCTGCTTCCTAGTTGGTAGGATTACATAGGTGAGTCACCACTCTTGGCTTCAACCATTGTCTATGTTTTTTTGAAACTGGCCCACACTGAGTTCAAACTAACTTGCCCATGAACTTGATTCTCCTGCCTCCATTTCCTGAGTGCCGAGATCAACAGGTATGCAATGTGTTTGGCTGAACCATGTTTTTTTTAAGTGTGTATGTGTTTGTGTGAGTGCATGTGCAAGTGTGTGTGCGTGCACTGACATGTGGAGGTCAAAGGACAGCTTTTGTGAGTCGGTTCTTGTCTTTCACTGTGGATCTAAGCATCAGGCTTGCATGGCAAGAGCTTTTACAGACCGAGCCATTGCCGTAGTCCCTCACCCTTGTTCTTGAAGGAACAAATTTTTTTTTGGATTGAAGATGGGGGTTTGGTTGTGCATACTTACTTTGCCAGTGAGGAGGCCAGACCTGGGAGAACTGGGAAGTAAGTGTGATGGGGAACATGGTGTCAAATTCCCAATCAATAAAAATTGGGAAAATGGAACTTTTTTTTTTTGTCTGAATATGGTCAGCAAAGAGGCAGTGGAAATACCTGAAAAGAAAGTAAAATCTGACTCAGGAACGCTGAAGCACAGACTCTGGAGTTGAGCAGTGTGATCAGATGACCTGGCAGAGCTAAAACAGAGCCTTGGCAAGATGAAGAAATAATATCATTAGTTAAGTGAAGACAAAGATTAAAATATTACTTTAGACTAGGTGTGGTAGAGCACTCCTTTAATTCCAGCACTTGGGAGAAAGGCAGGTGGAACTTGGAGTTTGAGGTAAACCATAGCAAGTTCCAGGACAGCCAGGGCAACATAGACAGACCTTGTCTTAAAAAAACTGTGACCAACAAAATATTACTTTGGGGATTTGTAAATGTGGAAAAGAGATTGTGTGGCATAGTAAATAGATATCTTGTAGGATGACAATGTTTATTACAAGACATGGTGCTTCCTGTAACTTCTGGGTTAACCAAGAAAACTCATAAAAGGGAAGTACCTTAAAAACCTTTCAGATAAAGTTCAGTGTGGAAAAGTAACTTCCTACCGGAGCTGGAAAGGAGGGTATATTGCTCCACACCATAAGTCAGAAATACGAGAAGAAAAAGTACAGTACAACAAGGTACCTGCTTGCTTGTGATTTCTTAGGAGCCTCTGTTTCCTCCCCTCCCCCTCTCTTTTTATGTGCCCACCAGGTACATGCTCATGTGTGCCACAGTGGTTATGTGGCGGTCAGAGGATTGTTTGTATAGGGGTCACTTCTTGTCTACCACCATGTGGGTTTCAGGAATCAAACTCAGTTTGTCAGACTTGATGGCAAAGCACTTTTCCCTGCTGAGCCCTCTTGCCAGCCTGTGCTTCCATTTTACAGCCTGACCTCTGACCCTTCTTTCATAGGTTTCTTGTTTCCTGTGAATGCACATCATACCCTTCCTAGATGACTACATTTCTTTATAAATAACATGTATTTATTTATTTTGTGTGTATGTGTGTTTGTGGTGGCAGGACACCTATGTCGTGGTGGCTTGCATGTAGAGGTTTAGAGAACAGCTTCAGGCAGTTGACTCTCACCTTCCTCTGTGTGGTTCCTAGAGATCCAACTCAAGTGGTCAGTCTTGGCAGCAAGTACCTTCACCCAGATAGCACCTCCAATCCCATGTTTGTATGCTTGTTTGTTTGTAACATAGTCTCGTAGCTGGCCTGAATCTCTTCAGATAGCTAAGAATATCCTTAAACTCCTGTTTCTACCTATCAAGCTAGGATTGTAGACATGCCACACAAATAACCCTAATTTTTAAATTTCTAGTGTTTTCTTCCTTTTTATGTTTTTTTTTGTTAGTATATTGATCAAGATCTGATTCTCTTTGTTCCTCTTTTATCCCTTATTTGATAATTCTTTTTTCTTCTGCTCACTTTGTGAGCTTTCCAGCATAGCTGAAATAGCTTGCTCTTCTGAAAGAATCTTTATTCTGTTTTTTTTTTTTTTTTTTTTTGTGGTTTTTCGAGACAGGGTTTCTCTGTGTAGCCTTGGCTGTCCTGGAACTCACTCTGTAGACCAGGCTGGCCTCGAACTCAGAAATCCTCCTGCCTCTGCCTCCCAAGTGCTGGGATTAAAGGCGTGCGCCACCACCGCCCGGCCTTTATTCTGTTAATTACTATTTATTCTGTTAATGATTATTTAAAGCCATCTATATACGGATTCTTGCTACTCGCATCTTAAAAATATTTTCAAACATTTGTATTTATGTATGATGGTTTGTATATTGTCCAAATTAGTTTACTTTGGTTTTGTGAGACCAGGCCTTGATTCTCTTGCTTCAGACTCTCTACAGCTTAATTTGGAGGCATGTGTCATCATACCTGGTTTAGGTGTGTGTGTGTGTGTGTGTGTGTGTGTGTGTGTGTGTGTGTGTGTGTGTGTGTGTGTGTGTTGAGACAGGGTCTCGCTATATAGCCCAGGCTGGTCTCATACTTGTGATACTACTGCCTTAAGCCTCCTAAGAGCTGGGATTACAGGTGTCACTATACCTGTCTCTTTGGTCTTTTATTCTTTTTAAAATTTAATTTATTTGTTTTTGAGACAAGGTCTTACTGTGTAGCCATGGCTGGTCTAGAACTGTTTATGGAGACTACACTCACGAACTCAAGAAGTTTACCCTTCTCTTGCCTCCCATTGCTAGGATTAAAGGCATGTGCCACTGCTCCCAGCTTGTTTATGCTTCTACCCCAAGAGTTTATACATTCTGAAGTAGCTTTTAAATTTTTCTTGTTTTTGCTTTTCATGAGAAAAAGGTCTCACTATGTAGTTTTATCTGCCCTTGGAGCTTACTAGATCTGGTTGGCCTCAAACTCAGAGATTTTTCTGCCTCTGCCTCACAAGTGCTGGGATTAAAGTTGGGCTTTACCATTCTTGGTTGCTTTTTAAATGTTCTAAAGTGGGACTAGAGAGATGACTCGGCAGTTAAGAGCACTGGCTGCTCTTGCAAAGGACTTGGGTTCAGTTCCCAGTATCCACATGTTGGCTTAGAACCACCGGTAACTCTAGTTTTAGGGTATCCACTGCCTCATTCTTGCCTCTGTGGGCACCAGGCAGACATGCATGCACTGAAATATATAAAGTAAATCCTTTTTAAAAAGCTTTCTAATGTATAATGCATGATAAATATTGAGCAAATGGTTATTGTTAATCATTAATAAAAATTAGGAATGAATTAAACCCTAGGGTAGACTAAATAGCCCTGCCTGTCTTTTTCCACTGACCTTTTCATATTAATGATAATAACAGCCAGCATTTTTAAAGCATTGCTAAGTACCATGAAAAGTAATTTGTAAGTTTTCTTCTATCTGCACATCTCTCTAGCTCAGTAATTCTCTAAAATGATGCTTTATTACCTCCATTTCGAAAATAAGGAAATTGAGATTTAGGGAAAACACTTGATTTAGGGACTCCTTAAACTCAGATGTTTCTGACTAAAAGTTCATATTCTTGATTGCTGTCTTTTAAGAAAGCTCTTGTTTTTAAGAATTGCTTTATGGGATTCCATTCTGAGGGAATGCTGATAATTGAGTTAAAAATCTCAGTCCAGGAAGCAATGCCTAAAAGAGCCACTCAGTTCACTTCTTGTCTTCATCTATGTCTGTAGTTGGAAACATCATTGAAAAATGTCACTGCTTCTAGTTTTATGTTTGTCCTCATAAAATTCAACTCATAAAACCCCTGCCACACTTATATCAGCTGTCCTAGATTTCAGGCAAGAATGTCAAACCATTCTCCTAGTATCTGGTTAGTACTAGGAACACCAAATAGCACTGAATTTGTCAACCTGATAAACCAACCCTTATAATAGTAAATTCTAATATTCTCTTCCCCTCTCTCCTAGAGATTGAAAGTAGGGCCTTACACATGCTGGGCAAGTACTGAAATACTTTCTACCACTGAATACTTAATACTGAAATTCTTAATACTTCCAATGGTAACATTGATACTAAAAACTTCATGCATGTTGGACATGGGATATGGAGAGGAGCGGACCTCTGTGAGACCAGCCTGGTCTACATAGCAAGTTCCAGTCCACTCAGGGCTACACTGTCTCCAAAGTGATCCAAAATTACCTCCCCAACCCCTCCCCAAAAACCCAATCCTCCCAAATCTCCATACATGTATTAAGTGCTTAATATTTTTACTGGATGCCTGTCAGACAACATTTATCTAGTACTAATCTTATTATCTTATATTGACCCTGATTAACTGTTGTAGTTAGTACAATTATATATTATATTTAATAATATAAGGCAATTTATATGTTTGTCACATTTAAGCCAGTTTAGATACTATGCTTTAGGGTGTGTGTGTGTGTGTGTGTGTGTGTGTGTGTGTGTGTGTGTGTGTGTATTGCTAGGGATTGTAGGCATACATTTTTCTCAACCTACTTTACTAATAGTTCAACCTCCACCCATCCTTTCACCTGTGTGCCACAGCAAAACATTATTTGATATAACTGACTTTCCACAGAAACTAGAAGTTTCCACTTCAGTGTTTTGCTTTCATGTATGTCTGAGCATCTCTTGCTTGACTTGCTCCTGGAGGAGGCCAGAAGAGGGTACTGACTTCCCTGGATGGTTGTAAGCTGTATGTAGATGCTGGGAATCAAACCTAGGCCCCCTGCAAGAACAACTATTGTTCTTAACACTGAGCCATCTCTCTAGCCCTTAAAAACTTTTTTCTTTTTTTTTGAAACAGGTTTTTAACTATGTTGCTCTGGATGGCCTAGAACTATAGACCAGGCTGGCCTTGAAGTCACAAAAATCCACCTGCCTCTGCTTCTGAGTGCTGGGTATGTGCCACCATGACTGGCTTTTTTGTTTGTTTATTAGATTAAATAATAAAACAAGCAAATTCTCGATAGCTCTACTTTTCCTATATCATATTCTTTTTCTTTAAAGAGCCAATAGAGAAATTGCTAGAAAAAATATAAAATAGTTGATGAAGAACTTACTTGCTCATTTGTTATTTTATTGAAGGTTTCTAATCTTTTGAGTACTAGAATTATATGTGCAACACATCTTCACTTCTTTTTTTTTTTTTTTTCTCTTTGGAGACAGGGTCTTGCTGTGTTGTCCAGGTTGGTCTCCAAGTTAAGAACCTCCTGCTTCAGCCCCTTCAGTACTTGGGTTAAAGAGCACGGGCCACTGTACTGGACTAATAATGTTTATATATATTTTAAAGTGGAATTATGGGAAACTACTCCTTTTTTTTCTTGCAGGTTTTAAATTTAATTTTACTTTTCTGAACAGTCAAAAATATTTTTATAGGTATCTTTATGTTTTTTTTCTATGTTTTTCCTATGTCTCTTCAGAGGTATTCTAGGAAGAGGTAAGAGGCAAGTGGAGTTAGACCAGAATCATGCTGTGTTTTCCTTCTTCTGGAGTTATTAATATTATAAGGGACAAGAATAAAGGGCAGAAGATGGGCACTTTCTTTGGGTGGAGTTTTTTTTTTTTTTTTAAACTTGCTTTTTCAAAAGGTGTGTCCTAAGTTCTCAAGTGAGTCATTTGGGGAGTGTGACATTTTTCCCTCATGTTCTCTTCCAGATCAACGGATACACTTATTTTCAACCTTTAAATGTTATTTGAGTGGGCAAAGATCTGGGAGAATTTTAAAGCTTGAGATTGGGCTGGTTTGTGTTCTGGGTTTTGAACAGTTTGTCTTCAGAGGATGAGAACTCTAGTATTCCAGTGTTTCAAGAGAAAGGGATTAAAGTAAAGTCAGTGGGATGAAGGTGACGAATTGCTTTGGCCAGGAGAGCTACCCTTTGACCTCCCTATCAGAAGCCGACCTGCCTGTAAAATTTGTAATTAGAAGCAGTATTTAAAGGTTAGCCATGTAAAACAACTGTGTTCAAAGCAGCTACCTGAGGTCCTTTAAGATGTCCTCTTTTACACATAGTGCTTTAAGAGTAAGTCTGGGTATGGTTGCCAGTCCTGTAAAAATCCCACTTAGGCTGCTAAGACAGGAGGATGTCATGTTCTGGACTTGCCTGAGCTACATACATAGTGAGCCCCTGCCTTAAAAAAAAAGAAGGAAGGAAGGAAAGAAGGAAGGACGGAGGGAAGACCAGGTCTGGGACCAATCCTACCCCTGATTAGCTTGGTGAATTTATATTTTCATTCAGTAGTCAACTATATTGAGCTGTGTTGTTCCTTGCTCCAACTTTTCAGGTTTTTCATGGTTGAATTCTTCTGGTATTGAATAAACTATTTCCTCAGACCCAATCAGTGCATTTCCAGAAGTCTGGAGGACTATTAAGAAAACATTAAAATTCAATTAAAATTGCTACAGCCTGACCTTAATTATCTTTTTAACCACTATGTGACTGTAGTTACAGTGTGTCTGTCTTGTTATTGTGAAATGATCTTGCGGTATTCCCTGTCTGGCTGCATGGTTGCAGTGCAGTGAGCCTTTGCCTCTGCCTCTGAGGTGTGGGCATTTAGGCGTGTGCTACCACACCTGGCCCAGAGTCTGTTATTTTAATATTAGTCGTATAATTTGTGGAGATAGTGCTTTCTTGGTCTGTATTGGAGTATCTTAGCCCACATGTTCTCTTTAAATGCAGATGAACAAGAGGCATTAGACTCGATCATGAAGGACCTGGTGGCCCTCCAGATGAGCCGACGTCCCCGGGTGTCTGGATATGAGACCATGAAGAACAAGGACACAGGTCACCCAAACAGGCAGGTATGTGTGACTCTGGTAGAGCTTGACTTAATTGGGGAGGGTTTTTAAATGAGGAATATATGAGAAGGTAAGGCTACTCTAATACTAGGCTTGAATGCTGTTGGTCCCTTTCACACTTCTGTTAAAAAGTTAATAATATGTAGCGGCCAGGTATGGGTCCAAGAGCTATAGAGTTCTTGGCATAGCATTTCATCTATGAAGAATAAGAATTTTTTCCCTTATTATGAAGTCTATATTTATGTAATTCTTTTGCTTTTACTGATTATTTGGCAGATCAGATCATGATCTGTAACTTGGTAGGTCTTCTGTATACTGAGGAAAAACTAATTTTCACGTTAGTTTATGTAAAATATAATTAGAAAAGGTAATTCATTAAGTATCACATAACATTTTAAGAGCAATGCTGGATGATTTTATTACTGTTTCTCATTATTGACTTGGGTATTTGAGAGAGTCTTTTTATTAAGAGTCATGCGCTGCTTTAGAAAAACATTTCCTATTTTTGTTAACATTTAAATTTATGTGATGTTGAAATCATCTCATGTCTAGTATCACTTATCATCCTGTTTCCTGGGTAAGCTGGCCTTCAAAGAAGAGTGGATGGATAGGGTCCCACAAAGTCTAATGGATGTCTTAGTGCTTTGTGTAATGGCTCTAGTATCTAAGTATATATGCTTGATGAAAATTTGTCCAGGACATTCTCCGTGTTGGTATTCCTATTAGCTAACCTCTTCTCATTTAATTTTGTCTATCAACTGTTCAGAGTTACAAAGAAATTATAAGACTTTAGAACTTTGTTTTATCTGTGGTCTGCTAGATATACCGTCCCAGAGTATTTCCTGCCTTTAGGAATTTTAGTTCCCCGGGGGTTAGGGGAGTGTTTTTGTTCCACGTTAAAAAGATTAGTTTAGAAAGCTGCCTCTGTTGTTATGGTTATCTAACAGAACTGGGTAAAATAACAAATTAGGACTCCTTTTTATACTTTTCATACATTAATCTGTCTAATTGTGTGGCTTCCCCTGTGCTGTAATTTACTTGTATTCAAAGCCATGTTGGGAAGGAACATTTTACCAGAAGTGAGTCCCCTCCCCCATGGCTTGAGTCTAATGACCTCACTTTCCTTCCTGTCTTCCTATGTGTGGAGTGTGCTTGCTAACATAGCTACAGTTAGCTGATCTTTTCCTAACTGGACTGTTGGCATGGATAGCAGTTAATGGGTGAAGAGAAGGTCCTAAGGGACCACTCCGGGAAAAGGCCCAGAGATAGTCTCAGATAGTTTCATAGGAATCCTGCTTAGAGCTTAAAAGCTGTTACCTAAAAGTCTCACTTTAAAAAAACAAAAAACTCTGCCTGCTGCTATACAAAGAAGTCAGTGGCTCTGAAGATTGTGGAATGGATTAAGTATCTGTTAGAAGGCAATCATAGCAAGATCTGTTGGCTCTTTGGCACCACAATTTACTGAATAACACCAAATAGTTTTCTGTTGTGTGGAGCATACAAGTAATTAACCTCAGATTTTTTTTTTTTAAAGAAAAAACATACCAACAACAGCTCAGCCCTTCTGGGCATCCCACAGTAACCACAGCTCATGTGCTGGGGCCACTGAGAAAAAGAAAGTTTTGGTAAGGTCCCAACTACCTGTGAAAGCTGATATGTGCTTAAGCTTGCCACTAGTGCTGGAAGAGGTCATTGGTTAGTGTGACTCAAACTTGTCTTTTAAGGACCATTTCTCACAATAATATTACTCATCAGCAGCCTCTGTGAGTGCTGTCCAAAGGCTCTGTGTGGTCAGTAATGCTCCACTTCTGTGTTATCCTGTATGGTAGCTACTGACCACATGCAGCTATTGAGCAACTGGATTTTCTATTTTCTTTAATTTTAATTAAATTAAATAGGCATACATGACTTGTGGATATTGTATTGGGGGAGGGGGTGGGATGATAAAAATATTACATGCTTAGAAATATATAGATTCGCCGGGCAGTGGTGGCACACGCCTTTAATCCCAGCACTTGGGAGGCAGAGGCAGGAGGATTTCTGAGTTCGAGGCCAGCCTGGTCTACAAAGTGGGTTCTAGGACAGCCAGAGCTACACAGAGAAACCCTGTCTCGAAAAACCAAAAAAAAAAAAGAAAAAAAAGAATAAAAAAGAAATATATAGATTCATTTGGTGAATTCATGTCTTCTCCATGCTATTAGTTTCTGCATTGTGATAAGCTTATTAATGAACCATCTTTAATACTGTATTCTTAGGTGTGTGTGAAGCAGAAGAACTGACATGGCTGTATAAAATTTAAGCTTAAGGATCAGCGATAGCTCAGTTGGTAGTGTACACGAGGCTCAATTTCCAGCACAAAGGGGTGTCGTGGGTGTTTGATGGGAACTCAAGGTTTTATGCTAATATTTGGTAAAATGGCAATAAAAATATCAAGATACTTTTTTTAAAACCAAACTCAAGATTGTAGAATGGTTTCTTTTGGGAAATGTAGACATTTCTGGAAAGTATTTAGCAAAATCTTGAAGACAACAAGTACATTTCTAAGAAATTGAGTGAGATAGGGGTACAGGAAATGCACGGGAAGATGTATTTATAGGTTAATGTAATAAAAAGAGCCTGACAATGTGAGTTATTTGTTAATACAGATCTTTACAATTTATGGGGTGAAACTGTATTATATTATTATTCTTTTGTTATAGTAATTTAGGTTTGAGAGAGTATAGTGTTTTGGGGTTTTGTTTGTTTGTTTTTATTATGTTTATTGGTGTTTTACCTGCATGCATTTCTATGTATCACATTTATACCTGGTGTACATTGTTGTTGGAAGAGGAGGTGAATCCTCAGTATGTGGAGGTTGTGAGCCACCAGGTGATTGCTGGGAATTGAACCCAGATCCTCTGAAAGAGTAGCAGTGCTCTTAACTGGTGAGCCATCTTTCTAGCCCATAAAATAGTTTTTTTCATTACCATTTTGTTTTCTGCCAGAGGTCTGTGTTTAAAAAAGGGGGATGAAAAATAAAAACCTAATTTAAATAGCTGAGATGCCAAGTTGGACTAAGAAATGTTAAATTCGGGTAAAGATTCAAATCACAGAGTTGAAGCTAAAGGTAATCAAGTATTTTGGCTGGTGGGAAAAATTGTTTATTCAAGGGTAGAACGGTGTTGGCAGAGGCAAATAGCCCTTTGGTGTGAGAATGGTAATACCAAGTTGGCAAAGCAAGAGAAGCCAAAAGAGCTGGGTTCATTGACAGCGTTTTTTTGGGTCTGAGGCCTGGAAGAACTAGAAAACCTAATTCAAATATCTGCTTGGCAGGACTTTAGACATCCGCTTCCCTAAATAAACATGCCTCTTAACCAATTGAAAGAGAAAATACATTTAAGTATAAATATGTATTCTAAGCAGTTATGGGAATTCATGGGCAGTGGGGTCTCAGCCGTAAACACTTGCTAGGAGGTAAGTTTGCGGTTTTTTTGTAATTTCCCTTCTGTACGTTAGGTCCCTGGACGCCAAGAGCATAGTAAGACCTGCTGAGCATCTTGGATGACACATCCAGTGTGTGGTTTCACAGTCTTTGCCACACAGCATCTCTTTGGCGCTCATCAGTTCACAGTTCACTATTAATGGTTGCTAGTTCTTCATGACTGGCAGCTTAGTGTAGTGAAGAGGACACCACCCAGCAGTCGCAAGCTATCCGTTAACCACCTGTTGTTAACAATGTCAGTGCCTATAAAAACATAGAGAAACAACACTTGACAGTTTGTGGAGCTTTCACACAAAGATTTGGAGTAGAGCCAGGAAATATACAGACCTGTTGATTTCTAGTCACAAAAATTGTACTGAATGTGATTCAGACAGCCTTTGTGAACCTCAGTTTTTCCTTCTGAATTAGAGAGATATTTAATGTGCATTGTTTCTATTTAAGAATTTTGCGCTCTTCTGAAGGTCCTGAGTTCAAATCCCAGCAACCACATGGTGGCTCACAACCATCTGTAATGAGATCTGACGCCCTCTTCTGGTGTGTCTGAAGACAGCTACAGTGTACTTACATATGATAATAAATAAATCTTTAAAAAAAAAAGAATTTTGCAAGATCAGAGTATGTATTTTTCATATCATAAAAACACATAAATGTAAAGTCATAGCAATTATATAATTTCTTCTATGTTTTAGCACTATGGATTTGAGTTTTGGGGAAAATCAGTTTCCAACCAGAACTGTGCATGTTGCTGTGGAACTAAAAGTCTTAAGCTTTTGCTGCCTTTATTGGCTTGTCATTACTATCTAATTGATGGTCTTTTGCAAACTTCTGACTCTAGCTGAATTTCTGAAGATCAAATTGGAGGAAGAAGCATAATCCTTATTTACATGAATTCTGTTTCTTAAATCTTACTAATCTTCTCTATGCTTGCATAGATTCCAAGGTCAGGATCTGATTCTTCAGGCACTCACTAGTGGATACGTCTGGATGGGAAAGCTGCACAAGCAGGACAGGGCCTTAGTTTCCAGTTCCAGACTAGAGAATTCTAGGAGAGGTTATCCTTACCAGGCCAGAGACAGAGCTACAGAAGAATTTTAATCCAGCAACATGGCTGCTCTGGCAAGGGATCACATCCAGAGACCTTCTAGGTCTATGTGATCTAGCTGGAATGCACTTCTGCCCTTAGTACATGCCTTTGATCCCTAACAATGAAGGTAAGGTTAGTTTGTAGAAGGAAGCCACCATGTTTGAAAGTGATTTCTAATTAAGGGGCAGATGAAATGACAAATCAGAGAAAGATTTGATGAAATGAGATAGGATATGCCCAGTACACATGAGAACAGCATAGGAAAGAGAGACTACTAAAGAGCAGAGAGAGAGAAGGGCAGGGGGAGAAAGAAAGGTGGTGTGTATGTATGGCAGTTGAGTCCAGACAGTGTTACAGAGACAGGTTTCAGAGAGAACAAGCTAGACACAGGTGAAGACAGAACCAGGGAATGAGAAGGAGCCAGAAGATTAGAACATATTGCCAAAGTTAGCATGATGCCAAGCAGAGAAATTCAGTCAGAAGCTGAGAGAGGCTGGATTGAATCAGTCAGCTTGGAAGATTAGATTGTGTGGTGGCTAGAAGCTTCCAGGCCTAGGCCTGGGGATAGTTAGAACAGAGAAAGAAACACTCTGGGCTCAGCCCAAGCCACATACATATTTGCACAACTGGGGTACGGCTGTCATCTCATCCCATCATCTGAGTAAATAAAAGCATCATTCACACTGAGTGAGGTGTTCCTATGGTAGACCCACTCAGAGCTCCTTTTCTTTTTCAGAGATTGCTGATGAGCACTGGCCAGCTTGAAATAAGATACATGTGAGCCTAGATGTGCTTCCATTCATTTCTTATGACTCATCACATTTATAAATAAAAAAAAATTCTTTTGTTTCCCTTTTCATTTAACTTATTTACTATCTTTTGCAAAAGGACCAAGCTCCAGATGTATAAGGAACCACCCAAATATACAGCAAATGGTGAGCTGTGATGGCCTAAGCCTTTAATTCCAGAACTAGAGAGGCAGAGGCAGTCAGAGATCTCTTGAGTTTCAGGCCAACCAGGGCTACATAGTAAGACCCTGGTGTAGGCACATATTTTTCACGATCTACCTTAATAGGGTTTAACCTCCCCTCTAGCCTACCACCTACCAGAGGTAGTAGAAAAGAAAGGTTATTAGGCTATGGGGAAAGTGGACCTGTTTAGAAATAGTTCTTTGGTATGATTCTAATCTTCATTGTTCTCAGTTCAGTTCACTAGCAAACAGCAAACACAAATCACCAACTGCAGTCTGGTCCACTTGGCAGACATCACACAAGAATCAGTAAGGTCAGTTCAATTCAGAAGAAATCATGATGCTCACCAGTGGGCCCGAGTGTGGAAGTGACAAGAAGCCGCTGGTATCTCATGAGAACTTCTTTGGTTGGTTTCTCTCTATGAAGTCACCACAATCGAAGATCAGCAACACATTTTAAGGCAAACCGATACATGTATGCAGTCAGCAAAGACTAGCAAGGCAGAGCAAAGCAAACCAATACTCAGGCTTCCACTGTCTGGGGTCATGTTTATATTCTTTCTGAACATCACATGTCCGCTTTAGCAAAACATTATTTCACCTGTCTGTCCCATCATTATAACCTAACTCTCCAAAGAAACCAGAACTTTCCACTTTACCTTGGTTTTGTTTGTTTGTTTGTTTGTTTGTTTTAAAGAGCAACTATAGGAAGAAGAGACAGTGTAGAATTAGGAGAACAGGTACAAGAGAGGATGACTGAGGGACAGTTGACAGTGATTACTTAATAAACTTTGAGTTTTCTAATTCTTAGAGCCCTTTTGGAGTCCATGTACAGACTTGAAATCATTTCTGCTTAAATTTGGTATTATTGTCAGCTTTTCATATTGTCCTCGTTGGATTTGAACCAACCTTGAGGCTTGCCCTGTCAGCTCTACCTTTGAACCAGGAACTTGATTTGCCTGAACCTGAATTATATTTTGCTGTTTGTTTGTTGCTTTTGTGGGTTTTTTGGTTGTTGTTTGCTTATGTCTTAATTAGGGTTTTATTGCTGTGAAGAAAAACCATGACCATGACAACTCTTATAAATTTGACTGGAGCTGGCTTACAGTTCAGAGGTTTAGTCCATTATTGTCATGGCAGGAAGCATGGTGATATGCAGGTAGACATGGTGTTAGAGAGGTGGCTGAGAGTTCTACATCTGGATCCAAAAGCAGCAAAAAGAGACAGTGAACCACTAGCCCTGGCTTGAGCTTTTAAAACCTCAAAGGCCCCCCTTCCCCAGTTATACACTTCCTCCAACAAGGCCATACCTCCAATAATGGCACTTCTTATGAGTTTACAAGGGGGCATTTTCATTCAGACCATCACAGCTTGTTTTTATTTTTTTGAAACAGGGTCTCATATAACCCAGTTTGCTTTGAATTACTTCCTAGCAGAGGATGACCTTGAACTTGAATCCTCCTGCCTCCATCTCCCAAATGGTAGGATTATAGGCAGATGTCACCACACTCAGTTTCATGGTACCGGAGATCCAAGCAAAGCCTGTGTATGCTAGTCAGGCATTCTACTTACTGCTATACCCAACCTGAGTATTTGTGTTGGGTTTGTTTTTTTTTTCTCAGTAACTGTGGCACCTCTCCAGCCAGTTTAATATATGTATGTAGTCAAACTTCTTTAAGACACCCCCTCAAAATATGCCGTGTTTTGTGTACCCCAGAAATCACACAGTACTGGGAAATGGGAATTACCTGGGAAAAAGGGAGGGAAGGAAGAAAAGGAAGGTGGGCATGGGTCACATGCTTATAACCCCAGCATTCATTTAGGAGAGGTGGGAGGATCACTGTTTTATGCCAGCCTGATCTATATAGTTAAACATTGTCTTGGGAAAAAAATGAGGGTTGGGGGTGAGAAAAATGAGAGGGAGGATTTGAGAGAAATGATAGCTGAACTTGGCTGTGTGTCATGATGTGTTATAGAGAGTGAAGGAGAAGCTTCCACAGCTGCCGTTTTGAAAAACCTAAAAATTCTGTAAAACTAAAATTTTAGGGCGTTTTTGTTGCTGTTATTTAAAATTTATTTTGTGTATGGGTATTTTGCCCATGTGTCTGTGTACCATGCATGTGACTGATGCCTGATATAATGGAGTTATTGATGGTTGTGAGTTAACATGTGGTTGCTGGGAATTAAACCCAGGTCCTCTAGAAGAGCAGGTAGTGCTCAGTCCCAGTTTTTTTGTTTTTTATTTGAAGAACCTCATTTGACAACAAACCATATACTGTATTAACAAATAAACCTTGAATCTCTGTGGCTTAACCTGGTGTGTCCAGTATGAGGGGGAGGATAGCTTTCTCCATAATCACTATACTCATGTTGAGCGCGGCAGGTGCTACCTTGAAACATCCAGCTGCCAAGAGTATAGAACTCAGTTCTGTCCCAGCTGTCGATCAGAACCACATACAGCTCACTTCTGGAAATAACTTGACAGTATCTGCCTTGGCTGTAGGTTGCTTCTGTAGCTGCTGCCCTCAGTGAGAAAGAAGCATCATATGATATACAGAGTACACACCATGCTACCTTTCTAAGTCCTAAATGTGCAGTCCAGACAATTTTGCTTCCAAGTATTTTGACTAAAAGATAGTGGAGTTTTTGTAATCATTTATTGAGAATTTGTAAGTCAGATATCATTTGAATCTCCTGTGATTATATAATTTAAATTTTCAAAAAGTCTATCCAGTAAAGTATGATCACCAAATCTCACTTTACAAATGAGACTATTGAGTCACAGAGAGATTTAAATGACAAAAGCAAGGTTGCACAGCCAGGAAACTGTAGAATCAGAACTTACATAGTTTGACTACTATGCTGACATTGAAAAAAAGTTTATGTGTTTGAGTATTTTGCCTAATGTATGTATGTGTAATGTGCACATATCTGGTGACCAAGGAAGTCAGAAGAGGGCATTAGATCCCCTGGAGTTGGAGTTATAGAGAGTTGTAAGTCATTTTGTGTGTACTAGGAACCAAATCCCAACCTTTTGTAAGAGCAAAAGGTGCTTTTAGCCTCCAAGCTATCTCTTCAGTCCCCAACACTAACTTAATTTTTTTTGTTTTTATTAGTGAACTTTATTTAAAATTTTAAATGCAATTTTTTTCCTTTTCTTTCATTGGATATTTTCTTTATTTACATTTCAAATGTTATCCCCTTTCCTGGTTCCCCCTCTGGAAACCCTGTATCCCATCCCTCCTCCCCCTGCTTCTGTGAGGATGCTCCTCCACCCACCTACCCATTCCCACCTCCCCGCCCTGGCATTCCCCAACACTATCTTAATTATTAATTTTTATTTTTTTAAAAAACAGAATCTCATTATGTAACCCTGGCTGTCCTGGAACTCACTATGTAGATCAGTCCAGCCTTGAACTCACAGAGATCCATCTGCCTCTGCTTCCTGGGTTCTGGAACTAAAAGTGGCTGCTGTAGCTACTTCTTCTAATTGAGAGGGTGCAGGGAACAAGGGAGAGGGAGAATCTCTCTCTCTCTCTCTCTCTCTCTCTCTCTCTCTCTCTCTCTCTCTCTCTGTGTGTGTGTGTGTGTGTGTGTGTGTGTGTGTGTGTGTGTGTGTCTCCGTCCATCTGTCTGTTTATGTGCCTGTGTCTGTACATCTGTGGAGGTCAGAGGGAATTGGTTCCCTCCTGCCATGTGAATCCAATGGTTCTTAGACTTGGCAATAAGTGCCTCTATCCTCTGGGTTCTCTCGATGGTCTCCAGTGCTGCCTGCTGCCTTAACGAATTCATATCTGCTTCAAATACTTGTCAAGCAGATGAAGTTTTGCTTCATCTTAGATTGGGGTGGGCCTAGGGATATGAGATTTCTCTGTTTAGAGGTTAGCTGAAGAGAAGGTATTGAGAAGAGCAAAAAGCCAGAAAAACCAGAAGTCTAAAGCCTGGGTGGTCACGTGTTGGGGGAAGGGTAAGAGAGACCATGAAAGAGGAACCAACCAAGGAGCAGAAGTGGTTAGAATGCTGTTAAGTTCTTTAGGCTGGAACCAAGTCACAGAAGTCAGAAGAGACTAGGTTTAAACTAAGTCAAGGAGAATAGTGAGGGAGTTGAGCATAAGTTGTCTTTATCTGAACTTAATTTGTGGCTGACAGGAGAAACTCAGATTTGGGGATTAGCTCAGATTAGTCTATCTGGGCAAAGGCTTGATATCCATTGAAGTCTGCATTCCGTTTTTATCATAGCATCAGAAAAGGCATCTTTTTATATACTGTTTTGCTAGTCATGGGCTTGCTTAGACTTTGGTAGGAGTGATTTGGGGTTTGGAGTAAAAGTTCAGTTCCCTTTTGCACTAATTCAATGTAGAACAATTCTTGAGTTATGGCCCGCCTTGGAATAGATTAGTTCCTTCAGTTCAGTAAAGAATCTGAGGAAGGTTTTTATAGGTGTATGTAGATACAGTGTTGGTCTAGTTGAAGAATGAGTACTTTTACTATGCTTTAAGCCATAATTTAGGAAATTTTGATTATATTTTAGTTTGTCCTGTGTGTATGTGTATGCCAGGTTATGTGTACTGAGATCAGAGGACAGCTTTTGAAAGCTGGTTCTTTCTCTTCACCATTTGGGTCTTGGGATGAACTCAGGTTTGGCTGTAGGCATCTTTATCAGCTGACTCATCTCACTGGCCCCTGAATCATCTATCTGGCTCTGATATTCTTTTATTCTAGTTTAGTGATTCTAAGATGTGGTCTAGAGACTCTGTAGGACACTCCTTTGGTTCTTTGAAAGACACTGGGAGTATATGGAGTTAAAACTGTTTTCATAATAATAGTGTGATGTTATGCCCTGTTTACCTTGTCCTCATAAGTATGTATAGGGATTTCCCAGAGGCTTCATGATGTAGGTTATTACAATATATTGAAAGCAGAAACAGGCTTGAAAATCCTGCCGTCTTAGGCCATGCATTAAAGAGATCTGCAGGGCTGGAGAGATGGCTCAGTGGTTAAGAGCACCGACTACTCTTCCAAAGGTCCTGAGTTCAAATCCCAGCAACCACATGGTGGCTCACAGCCATCTGTAACGAGATCTGACTCCCTCTTCTGGAGTGTCTGAAGACAACTACAGTGTACTTGCATATAATAAATAAATCTCTTTAAAAAAAAAAAAAAAGAGATCTGCATTCAGTCACTATTTTTGAAATATTAATATTTTACATTAAAAGTAAATATATAATGATCTTAATTACTATTATTAAACAAAGTATAAAGTTTTACATATTATGAAAGCTCTTTAAGAGTGGCAGTAATTTTTAAGGTATGTATTAGAACCAGTATTCCATTTCAAGGATTGGAAAGGAATTCTAGTTTTATAATCCCCTGGGAAAAGGAAGTCCTTTCTGCACACTTCCTTCCTTACAAACTCCCTTCCTTTTCTGCTGTGTTGTTTCACTTCTGTGTCTTCCTCATCTTTAGATGCCTAAAGCTCTCTTTCTTCCCAGCTACAGTCTATTAATTTGTCTTTTTCAGAATAATTTTCATTAATTGATCGTGAACTGTTTTCTCTTTCATCTGTTATTTACTGATCTCCTGACAATATTACTTTCAAAACGCTCTGCCTGGTTTTTCTTCTCTGATATCTCTTTCCTTTTCCTGTCATTTTCAGATTCCCTCAAGGTATTTGCAACTAACTGGGACTACATAAACCTACACCACCACACCCAGTTTACTTTTTTTTTTTAAATTTATGTATTGTATTTATGAATACACTGTAGCTGTCTTCAGACACACCAGAAGAGTGCATTAGATCCCCTTACAGAGGGTTGTGAGCCACTGTGTGGTCACTGGAAATTGAACTCAGCACCTCTGGAAGAGCAGCCAGTGCTCTTAATCGCTGAGCGTCTCTCCAGCTCCCCAAGTTTACTTTTTTTTTAAAAAAGATTTATTTATTATATGTAAGTACACTGTAGCTGTCTTCAGACACCCCAGAAGAGGGCCTCAGATCTCATTACGGATGGTTGTGAGCCACCATGCAGTTACTGGGATTTGGACTCAGGACCTTTGGAAGAGCAGTCAGTGTAACCTCTGAGTTGTCTCCCCAGCCCCCAGTTTACCTTTTATTTCTGACATTTGCATGCGGTTTGTTCTTATTTCCATCCATTTAAGATGTTACTAACCACACATATGCCATTCCTTTGTTTAGCACAGGGGTACAGAAACTAGATAAGCAGTCCTTGCCTTTCCAACATTTATAGGCTATCTGGATAGTCACATTAGATTAAATTAAGTAGGAACAATATCTGAAGGTTATTTACCTAGTTTCCTAGTTTATTGGGGTAACTTTGGGAGGATTGTGGGAAATGAATGATAGAACTAACAGCTGCAGCTATAGAAACAAAAACCATTTACTACATGTTTACTTCATGTCAGATATTTCCTAATATTATCTCATTTAGTTCTCATTGCAACTCTGCAAGGTATATTTAGCCCCATTCTGCAGTTGTAGACACTGAGGCATAGATTTAGTATGTATGTATGTATGTATATGTGTATGAGCATATGCCTGAAGTTAGAGGCATCTCCTGGAGCTGGAGTTACAAGCAGTTGTGAGCTACCTCCTGGGTGAGTGCTGGTAATTGAACATTAGTCATTTTCAGGAACAATACATGTCCTTAATCACTGAACTATCTCTGCAGCTCCAAGAAGTAAAGGTATAATGGCCAGGTGACAATAGGTAGGGAAATTCAGAGTCAGTTGTAGAAATAGTGAACGTGTAAAACTAGAAAGCTATTGTATCAGGGCAGAGCAACCAACCAGGAGTAGCCACTTAGGAATTTTATTAAAGTGTTTGGAAGCTGGAGAGATAGTTCAGCAGTTGCTGTTATTTTAGAGGACCTGACTTTGATTCTCGGCACCCACGTCAGGCAGTCACAACCACCTGTAACTCGAGCTGCAGGAGGATCCAGTGTCCCTGGCCTCCAAATATACCCATACCCATGTGCACATACCACATACAGATATGTACACCGTCATAATTAAAAATAAGAAAATAAATCTTAAAGAGTGGGTTTTGTGGGGCTGGAGAGATGGCTCAGTGGTTAGGAACACCGACTGCTCTTCCAGAGGTCCTGAGTTCAATTCCCAGCAACCACATGGTGGCTCACAACCATCTGTAATGGGATCTGATGCCATCTTCTGGTGTGTCTGAAGAGAGCAATGGTCTACTCTTATACATAAAATAAATAAATAAATCTTAAAAAAAAAGAGTGGCTTTTGTTGTCTTTGAATTGAATTGTTGTAACACATTAGAATTTAAAGAATGTAACACAATAGAAAATAATGGTCTTTAGCCCTGAGAGGGGGATGTGGACATGGGTTCCACCCCTAACTGAGAAGTTGTTTGCAACTGATACCTGTGGGCAAAGTGAAATCAATCAATTTCTTTCTATTGGCATGCCACTAGCTATATCAACCTCACTCCAGGGCGGGCCCCACGCCCAGGAGTAGTTGTCTGTCACAAAATGAACTCTTTTCTTGTTTGTTTTATTTCATTTTGTTTTGGCATTTTTGTTTGTTTTGATTTTTTGTTGATGTCTTAATGTTCTATTGCTGTAAAGAGACATCATACGTAACCAAGGCAACTCTTAGAGAGAAGCAGTTGCTGGGTGGTGGTAGCACATGTTTTTAATCCCAGCACTTGGGAGGTTGAAGAAGGCAGATCTCTGAGTTCAAGATAATCCTGGTCTATAGATTGAGTTTTAGGATAGTAAGGGCTACACAGAGGAAACCCTGTCTCGAAAAATAAAAACAAAACAAAACAAATTTTTTTAAAATGAAGAAAGCATTTAACTGGGGACTTGCTTACAGTTTCAGAGGGTGAGCCCATGGCCACCAGTGGTGGAGAGCAGACAGCCATGCTAGAGCAGTAGCTGAGAGTGATACCCTCATCCTTAGGCAGAAATCAGAGGGGCGGGGAAGAGATTGGACCTGACGTGGCCATTTGAAACCTCGAAACACACCCCCCAGTGATACCTCTCCTTCAGCAAGGCCATACCTCCTAACCATCCCTAAACAGTTCTGCTAACTAGCAGTTAAGCATATGAGTCTGGGCTATTCAGGTTTAAACCACTACAGTGGTTCTGTTTGTTATTGAAAGAATGAGAAAAACAAAAAGTTGGTTGGGTCGGGGAGGTTCTGGGAGGAACTGGAGGAGGGGAAAACATGATCAAAATACATCATATGAAAAATTTTTGAAGGAAAAAAAGGGGACGATGAAAGCAGAATTTTCAAGTTTGAAGGAAAGAGTGGTCTTTCTGAGTGGAGAAAGTGGAACAGGAACCTTTAGGTGTTTTATTAATGGTAATGTTTGCCCAGTGCCTAAAGGGCTATCCATGACTTATCGGAAACTTCAGAGAACTCTCTAACCTATTTGTTACTCCTTTTGGCAGAGTGACGTCAGAATCAAGTTTGAACACAATGGGGAGAGACGGTAAGTTGCCTTCTGTGTTAATGTATATTGAAGTCCTGGGAAAGCACTGAGCTCAGAGAATTACCTCTAGTAATATTATGACTTACTTTCTCTTTTTAGTTCACGTTTCTTGTTAATGTTTTAGTTAAAAGTATTTTGTAAAGTACCAAGGTGGAAATTCTCAGTAAGAAAAATGTGATTCTACTTAATTCTCTGCTTATCAAGGAGCATTTAGGGCCCTGGGTTGTGGGTGTGGCCTCTGTTCTCCTCTCAATGCTCTCAGTGTCCCCACATTCCTTTCTGCATCTCCCTCCCATGCCTCTTCTCCTTCCCTTTGTGTGTTTCCTTAGTTACTTGTCTGCTGCTGTAATAAAACACCATGATGGAGGCCATTATAAAAGTTTCAGAAGATTCGAGTCCATGATAGGGAAGCAAAGGCAAGGCTAGAGCAGATACTGAGAGCTCACATCATGACTCAGAAGTAGGAGGTAGAAAGAGTAACTTGAAATGGTGGGAGTCTTTTAAAACCTCAAAGCCCACCCTCAGTGACACAGCTCCTCCAACAAGGCCACACTTCCTAATTTTCCCCTTACAATTCTACCAGTGGGGATCCAGTATTCAAACATGAGCCTGTAGGGGGCATTCTTGTTTGGACCACCACAGAGGGGTAAAGAGCATTCCCACAAGGTCAGAGTCCTGCAGTAGGTGCCTCAGTACCTCTACTCCTTTTCTTTATTCTGAGTTTTCTGCAGCTGAATCCACTTTGAAGTCAGCTCCAAAGGAGATGGATTGTTGCTGTTCTCCCTCAGAATGACCCATTCTCAGAGAAATGTACAAAGTTGGAAGAGCTTCCTAGTGAAAGTACTGTGGAAAGATAATTCTGCAGAGCCAGGGTCCTGCTGCTGCTTTGAGGTCTGGGGCTATTCTAAACCTAGAGGAGGGAAGAACAGAGCTGTCCCCCAGTTCCATATCCTGTGTCCCGACAGTAGCAAGGAAGTTAAGCTGCCACTTCATCATTGGCACTTTTTAGTTTCTGGCCTGACCGTTTTTGAAGAGTGAAAAAACTTAGAGCACCAGAGGCTTTTCAGAAGTAGATATGGAATCAAAAGCTCAATTGTGTAGGAGCTTAATTATGCAGTTACGGTCTCCTGAATTCCCTGTTCCCAAAGTGGTATGCAGTTTCAGTGCATAGACTTAAACTGTGAGTGTATGTGTTTGATTTCACAGAAGCTGCCAGAGAGAAACCACAAGTATTTAAGGTAGTCAGGCAGGAATGGCTTTCTGAAGTCTGAGCTGCAGAATGTTGCTATCAAGGTTTTGAAAATCTACCTTTTTTTTCCCCCCCCACTGAGTTGTTTTCAAGAACCATGGGATTTTGCAGTTTGTGTATTATGTGTAGAATTGAGGGCTTGAGAGAGTTAGTAGTACCAAAGAGCCAAACTTAAGCTGTTCTGTACCAGATATCTCTGGTTTCACGTATTTCATTTATGATTTTGTAAAGAGGATCATTGTAGACTTTTATTGTATCTTTTTTTTTAATCTTATATGTGTCCATGTTTTGCCTGCATGTATGTCTGTGCATCAACTGTGTACCAGGTGCCTGAGGAACTAGAACCAGGATGTTAGCTGCTATGTGGGTGCTGGGAGACAAATTCTAGGGCTTCTGGAAGAACAGCTAGTGCTCTTAACTATTGAACTGTCTCTTATAAATGAAGACCTGTGTTGATTTGGAATTTACAGAAAAAGTGAAAGAAGTAGTGACTTGTACATTTGCAGGCACTCATGTTCATAGAATTCCATTTTAGAAGTGGAGGACCTTGACTATCCTGTAAGAGGACAGAGAGGACGACTGGTTCCCTCCGAAAAAAAATTAGTAGTAAGACACAATTCAGCATTTCTTAAGATCTGTTAGTCAGTGCAATGGCAGCAACTTGGCTCTTATTAGCTCTGGAAAGCCACAGTTTCTAATCATAACCAGACTTTGAAGCAGTTTAGGGTGACTGACTGTCTCACAGCCAGACTGATGCAGAAAAACTTTCTCTGAGCTTGGTTCCTTTGCAAATCTGTGGGAGGGACATTCTCTTATACTGAGGTTTGAGAGATAGTCTTTTTCTTACTGATTTTTCCCTTCAATTCTTTCTTTCCTTTTTTCCAAGGGAATGGGAGTTGACATAATTTTTCACTGTATAACCCAGGCAGACGCTGAACCAACTTTGTATCCCAGGCCAACCTAGGATTTGGGATCCTCCTGCCTCTGCCTCTTCCCTTCCCCCCCCCCAAATCCCCAAGACAGGGTTTCTCTGTGTATGTAGCCTTTGCTGTCCTGGAACTCACTCTGTAGACCAATCTGGCCTTGAACTCACAGAGATCTGTCTGCCTCTGCCTCCCAAGTGCTGGGATTGAAGTGCGCCATCACTACCCAGCTTTTATTTATTTATATATATATATATTTTTTTTAATTTGATGTCCATTGATGTTTTGCCTACATGTGTGTCTGTGTGAGGGTGTCAGAACCCCTGGAACTTAAAGACAGTTGTGAAGTTCATTGTGCTTTTAACTACTGAGCCAACACATGTGCCACCAATCCCAACTTTAAATTTCTTTAAATTATTTTTTATTTCTGTGGGGGTTTTGCCTAAATGTATACCATTGTGTGCCTGGTGCATTAGAAATCAAACCTGGTTCCACTGGAAGAGTAGATAATGCCCTTAACTACAGAGCTGTCTCTCTAACGCCCTACACCTTCTAATTTTTTTTAAATTTAATTTTATTTGTTTTTGTCAATCCCAGTCTTTATTGATTTTCTTGAATTTTATGGTTTAATTTCATTGATGATTTATTTTGTTATTAGAAGGTTTGTGGTTTTGAGACAGGGTCAGATTGAACTTTTTACATTTCACCATTCAGTCCTGTCTGGCCTCTGTTAGACCAGGTTGCTCTCAGATTTACAGAGATCTGCCTGCTACTGACTTCCAAGTGCTGGGATGAAAGGGATGTACCACCATTTTGGGCAAGAGTTTAAATTTTTGTTGTCAAGGCAACTGCCCTGTCACTTAGCTTTATTTCCAGTCCAAGAAGACAAATTTGACAGCAAAATTATTTTCTGTGGTTAGTTCTGTGAATATGTATGTTCCCATAGACTTATGTATTTGAATGTTGATTTCGGATTGGGCTTTTGGGGAAGGCTTAAGAAGTACAGGTTGGAGGAGGTGTGCCACTGGGAGTGGGCTTGAGGTTTCCAAAGCCCATGCCAGGCCCAGTGTCTATCTGCTGCTTGTGGATGAGGTATAATGCCCAGCACCACGCCTGTCTGCTCCCACACCACCATGATGGTCTTAGACTCATCCTCTGAAACTTTAAGCAATACCCCAATTAAATGTTTTCTTTTGTAAGTTGCTTGGTTATGGTATCTCTTCACAGCAATAGAACAGTAACTAAGAGTTTCTAAATTTTAAATATATGGTTAACCAGCATTCTTGTTCCCTTTTAGAATTATAGCATTCAGCCGGCCTGTGAGATATGAAGATGTGGAGCACAAGGTGACAACAGTCTTTGGGCAGCCTCTTGATTTGCATTATATGAATAATGAGGTAAGAAAGATGGATGGGGAAGGGCCAAGAAGGACAGTCTGGTGCATTTTCCTACCTTTTACTGAAAATTTGTTAGTTTGTTTCTTTATGATCTTCTGAAAGTTTTCTGTTTCTGGAGCCTCTTATTAATTGCAACAACTTGGGATTTTTATTTATGGTATGAGAGATTATTTAGCTACTACTCTCATCCTCCTTAGTAACAATTAGATCAGATATCCCATGGTGGGATAAGATACAGTACCAGAGCCAAGGCTTTTTGTATTTGTTTGTTTCTTTATATATATATATATATGTGTGTGTATATATATATATATATATACACATATATATATATATTTTGTTGTTGTTGTTGTTTTTTTCTAGACAGGGTTTCTCTGTGTAGCTGGCTGTCCTGGAACTCACTGTATAGACCAGGCTGGCCTCGAACTCAGAAATCCTCCTGCCTCTGCCTCCCAAGTGCTGGGATTAAAGGCGTGCGCCACCATTGCATGGCTCTTTATATTTTTGTAATAGGTTTTTGTTGATGTTGTTTTCCTCACACAGCCTTAACAAAAGTGGAAATTTTAGTAGGGGCTGGGATGGTGTAAAGAGCTAAGGGATAGATCATCTATTACAGTCATAAAGGATAGATTCTTTTAGAGTTTAATTCTGATTGTAACTTGTTTTAAAAATTAGCATCTAAGATGGCTGATGGTAGCACATGCTCTTAATCCCAGCACTTGGGAGGCAGAGACGGGCAGATCTCTGAGTTTGAGGTCAGCTTGGTCTACAGAGTGAGTTCCAGGACAGAGAAACCCTGCCTTGAAAAAACAAACAAGTTAACATCTAACACATTGATTAATTATTTCATTCCTTTCTCCAACAGTCATTTATTTCTGTTCCATAGTTCACCTAGGAAGAATTTTTTTTTTTTGAAGATTATTTTTCCAGCTCTTAAGAAAGGCTTCAGTTGGTTTAGGCTAGTGGTTTCTATTACTCTGAAAGGCAGTGTATTAATGCTTATGTAATAGAAAACATGTATGTTAAAGGGAATGTGTTGGGGACAGTGGATGTGAGTCTGCCATCCAAGTGCTTTACCACTGAACCACATCCTTAACCTCTTACTGTGTAGTTTTATATTTGATAACAAATTAGAAAATGCTTCTACAGTTTAGTTCCTAAATTGGTGGTTTCTGAGATGTGTGTGTATATGTGTTATAGGTTTGTTTTATTTACTTAATTTTTTAAGACAGTCTCAATATGAAGCCCAGGCTATCTTTAAACTCATGATCTTCCTGCTTCAGACACCTCTGTGCTGGATTTATAGGTGTGTACTCATACCTGGTCTTAGTTGCTGAAGATCTTCTTTTGTTTATACTAGGTCTTTTTAAGTAGCCCATGCTGGCCTTAAAATTGTGGTCATTTTGCTTTTGCCTCTCAAGTACTGGCATTACAAGTGGCATGTGCCATCGCACCACCCAGTAATCTTTAATTTTTTAAATAATTTTTTAAATATGGCAAACTTGGTAAGTAAGTCACTAACTCATAATTTGCAAAAATAAATCTGCATCTCAGTGGCACAGGTTAAATCAGTCAAAGTGAAAATCGTTTTTGTTATTGTTGTTGCTGTTTTATTGTCTGGCCTTAAACTTGTGTAACTCTCATACTTCAGCCTTCTTAGTGCTGGTAAACAGGTACGTGCCGCTCCCTCCGGTCTAAGACTAAAGCTTTAAAAATTGAACTGAAGGTCTGGAAACATGGTTCAGTGGCTAAGAGCACTTGTAACTTTTGCAAAAGATGCAGATTTGGTTCCCAGCACCACATGGTAACTCACAACTACCCATGATTCCCATGTTTCTCTCAGGAGATCTAATACCTTCTGATCTCTATAAGCACAAGGTACACACATGGCACACCTACATTTATGCTGGCAAAACATGAATATGAATTTAAAAAATAAGTATGCTCATTTAAAAAATAAAGAATTTAAGCCGGGCGGTGGTGGCGCACGCCTTTAATCCCAGCACTTGGGAGGCAGAGGCAGGTGGATTTCTGAGTTTGAGGCCAGCCTGGTTTACAGAGTGAGTTCCAGGACAGCCAGGACTCCATAGAGAAACCCTGTCTCGAAAAACCAATAAACAAACAAACAAACGATAATAATAAAATAAAAAATAATTTAATCAAGGGGCTATAGAGGTGGCTCAGCAGATAAGAGGACTTGCTTTTGAAGAGGACTCAGGTTTGGTTCCCAGCTCTCATATCAAGCAGCTCATAATGATCTAAAACTCCATTTCTAAAGGATACAATATACTCTCTGGTCTCTACAGACACCTGCATGCATGTGGTATACACACACACACACACACACACACACAGGCCTATACATAATATAAACTTTTAAAACAAAGAGGTTTGGCATGATGGTGCATGGCTTTAATCCCAACACTCAGGAGGCAGAGGCAGAAAGCTCTGTGTGAGTTCAAGGCCAACCTGGTCTACAAAGTGAGTTTCAAGACAGCCAGGGCTACACAGACCCTCAAAAACAAACAAACAAGCAAACAGACAAAAAAACAAGAGGTACATACATATAACACACACAGTATGATTCCATTTATATTAAAAGTTTAGAAAATACAAATCTATAGAGATAGCGCTGCTGGCTGCCTGGCATTGGTAGTGGGAATGGGGGACAGACTATAAATGGCACTGTTTTAATATTAAGAGGGACTGATGGATCACAACTCTAAATCTCTTTAGGAATTACTTCACATTGAGAGGAAACAAAACCTTTATAATTTCAGCTAGCTCTCTTATGATTACAATGTAGCCAATGAGATTGTTTTTCTCTAAACATATTTTAGCTTTTGTTTTTGCAGACTAAAGCATTGAAATGGATTTGTATTTTGTATGATTTTCTGTGTCCTGTTGTTGTAGCTCTCCATCCTGTTGAAAAACCAAGATGATCTTGATAAAGCAATTGACATTTTGGATAGAAGCTCAAGTATGAAAAGCCTTAGGATACTACTGTTATCCCAAGACAGAAACCATGTAAGTAGCCTCTGTCATGGACCAGCAACTGAAGACAGAGTTTATATTTCTTCATCTTGCCTTGCTTATTTGATAGAATATTGTGATTCTTAGCCAAAGTAAGTGTGTGACAGACAGTCCAGCCCCATCAGGGACCAGCAAGTTTTCTATATTTGATTTCATTGGGAGCCAGATTGTTAGCATCAGTTACAACAAAGATTATTTAACTAACAGTAATGGGAAGGTGGGGGAATATTTCATGATAAAGGAGAAAACATTTTACACACACACACACACACACACACACTTCTTCTATTAGATTTTTGACCTTAATAAGAGATATTTATGTAGCATAGGAGTTACCAAAAGCTGTCAGGGATTTGAGACTCATATGCTTTTTGAAACCAACTTCCTCAACTCCAAAGCCTCGCCTTGCCTGGCCTTGGAGACACATTATGAGAAATGTATTTTTACTTCTGTTCACTGGGAGAAAATGGCTGTAGAGTTTACCAGCTTAAAGTGACTGCTTTACCAAATGTCTTGTACTGAATGATCCCTCTGGAAATACATTCTGTGTGTACATTGTATGCTTGCAATCCTGACCTGTCTGCCATCACTGTAGATGCATGTCCCTGAAGGTTTCTTGGCACTCTTCCCTTTTCTTAAACTTGAAGACAGTGACCTGAGGACAGTTAGTGTGGTTATATGAGATGAGATCTGTGGACATAGAATACCACAGTTGTTTAGGTGGACTAGCCCTTATGCTGCCATTTTATTTTACTTTGTTTTATTTGAGATAGAAAGAGCGAGGGACAGACACAGACAGACAGATGGACAGACCAACACTGGGCCTAGCATGGGCTTTTGGAACCTCAACACCCATACCTAATGACACATTTTCTCTAAGAAGGCCACACCTCCTAATCCTTCTAATTCTCAACCAGCCTCACTTCTTGGTGACTAAGCGTTCAAAGATAGAAGCCTGTGGAGGCCATTTTCATTCAATTCCCAACAATGCCAACTGCCCCTGCTTATAGCTTCCCACTCTCATCTTTTTCACTCTTTAGCTTACTCCTTCCTTATCTGCAGTCAGTCCATACATTCTTCTGGGTTATTTGTTTGTTTGTTTAGCAGCCAGTTTGATTTTATCTGCTACAGTGTATCAGCATTGTTATTTTATTATTTTATTTCTTCAGTTTGGATGTGGTTTTCATACTAGTTCATATTTTGGTTAGTAATTGTCTTCTCGTTGCATATTTTAAATTATATCACAAAATACTATAACCTCTCTAAGAATAGGAGCTGTATCATTGTTTTGAGACACTCTCCCATCCTTTCTCTAAATAATACACAAAGAGTGTTTTTGAAACTCTGTCTTAGTTAGGATTTCCAATTCTGCAATAAAACCCTGTGTCCAAAGCACAAGGTAGAGAGGAAAGGCTTTGCTTACACTTCCATTTCACTGTTCATCATCAAAGGAAGTCAGGATAGGAACTCAAACAGGGCAGGAACCTGGAGGCAGGAGCTGATGCAGAGTCCATGGAAGGTTGCTGCTTTCTCCCCACAACTTGTCCAGCCTGCTTTCTTATAGAACCCAGGACCACCAGTCCAAGGATAGCACCACCCACAATAAATGAGGCCCTCCCCCACTAATCACTAATTAAGAAAATGCCTTATAGGGCCAGGCATAGTGGCTCATGACTTTGATTCCAGCACTTGGGAGGTAGAGGCAGATGGATCTGTGGGAGTTCAAGGCTAACCCCTTGGTCTACAAAGGGAGTTCAGGACAGCGCCAGGGCTCTGTTACACGGAGAAACCCCATCATGAAAAACCTAAATTAGAGAGAGGGAGAGAGAGAGGGAGGGAGGGGAGAGAGAGAGAGAGAGAGGGAGGGAGGAGAGAGAGAGAGAGAGAGAGAGAGAGAGAGAGAATCCCTTACAGTTGAATCTTATAGAGGCATTTTCTTAATTGAAGTTCCCTCTGTTCAGATACCTCTTGTGTTGACATAAGACCAGCCAGCACAAACTCTTAGCAAAAGTTGATCATTTATTTTAACAAACCTCCCTTCCTTATAAAAGAGGCTGCTTTGTCAATTTAGTAGAGTTACTGCCTAAGAACTAACACCTCTGACTGATTGTGATGCCTGTACTCCTCTGATCCCGATGGGAAGTTAAAGATGGCTAGTAGTTATTTAAATCCATATCCCAGTTACTGAGAGGCACATAAGGTGACAGATATAGCTGTGGTACAGAATTATTTAAAAGATGACTGACCATCTGAGCTCTGACACTCATGGTCTTGCATAGGACAAATGCTACATAAATGTCTCAGGTCCTATAATTTAAAACAGTGATTCTCAACCTGTGGGTCACAACCCCTTTAGGAGTCAAACAACTCTTTCACAAGGGTCACCTAAGACCACTGGAAAACACGGATGTTTACATTATAATTCATAACAGTAGCAATGAAAGTAAATTTGTCGTTGGAGGGATCACCACAACATGAGGAACTGTATTAAGGTGTCAAAACATTAGGAAAGTTGAGAACCACTGATTTAAAGTTACACATTTAAAAAAGCAAAATAGTTGTATGTAGTCCTTGCCATAATATATTTGTTGCTTTATTTCTGCACATACCTCTTGAATTTCTAACTTCTGTGTACATACTTTATACAAATGTTTTCAGTGCTATTTCTGCAAGTCTCTTAAGTTAAGCTTTTACTTAATATTATCATGAACATTGTGCCGGTATTTAGTCTTTATAATTATAATTTACAATGAACATAATTTCCTTGACAAGATATGTATCATAGTTACATAAATTTTTTGGTGAGTTATTATTGGCAAATGCTGCTTCTATTTTTAGCATTAATACTTACATTTAACAATAACGGTAGAGGTTAGGTATGGTGGGGAATGCCTTTAACCACAATACTTGGGAGGCAGAGGCAGGCAGATTTTTGTGATTTTGGGGCCACCAGTAGTGAGACCCTTTCTCAAAAGCAATAATAGTAGTAGTAGTAGTAGTAGTAGTAGTAGTAGTAATAGTAGAAATAAAGATGGGGTGACAAGTCTCTCAGTAGGTAAAAGCTCTTGCTACTAAGCCTAACAATCTGAATTCTATTCTGAGGACCCACCTGGTGGAAAGAAAAGCAGTTCCCAGAAGTTGTCTTTGTATACATGCTATGGCATGTATGTCACACATACATGTACATGCAGAATAAAATTTAAAAATAAAAAAGGTCAGCCAGATTGCAAGCTGGTGAAACCACTCTGGAAATCAGTTTGGCAGTTCCTCAGAAAATTGGGCTTAGCACTGAGGACCCAGCTATACCACTACTGGGTATATACCCAGAAGATGCTCCAATGTGTAATAAGGACACATGCTCCACTATGTTCATAGTAGCCTTATTTATAATATCCAGAAGCTGGAAAGAACACAGATGTCCCTCAACAGAGGAATGGATACAGAAAATGTGGTACATTTACACAATGGAGTACTACTCGGCTATTAAAAACAATGAATTCATGAAATTCTTAGGCAAATGGATGGAGCTAGAAAATATCCTGAGTGAGGTAATCCAATCACAAAAGAACACATATGGTATGCACTCACTAATAAGTGGATATTAGCCCAAAAGCTCGGAATACTCAAGATAGAACTCACAGACCACATGAAGCTCAAGAAGAAGGAAGTCCAAAGTATGGATACTTTGATCCTTATTGGAAAGTAGATCAAAATACCCATGGCTCACAGCCAACCAATAGAATGAACACAGGGTCCCCAATGGAGTAGCTAGAGAGAGGACCTAAGGAGCTGAAGAGGTTAGCAGGCATGAAGGAGGAACAATAATATGCACCAACCAGTACCCCCAGAGCTCACGAGGGACCTATGGCTCCAGCTACATATGTAGCATTTCAGACATCGATGAGAGGAGAGACCATTGGCACTGTGAAGGCTTGATTCCCCAGAATAGGGGAATGCAAGTCAGGAAATTGGGGGGAAGAGGGGGGTGAGCAGGAGGAAGGGGGATGGGATAGGAGATTTTCAGAGGGGTAACTTGGAAAGGGGATACCATTTGAAATGTAAATAAAACAAATATCTAGTTAAAAAAAGGTCAGCCACATGAGACTGCCTCCAATAAATAAATAAATAAATTTAAAGAAATAAAAATAGAGGGCAATGAGATGACTTAGGAAGTAAAGGCACTTAACTGCCAACCTTCATGGCCTGAGTTTGGTCTCTGGAACCTACATGGAGAAGGAGAGAACTGACTCTCATAAGCTATCCTCTGAGCTCTATATGTGCACAGACAGAAATAAGTAAATACATAAATAAATAGTTATTTTTAAGTAATTGTTTTAAAAGGTGGAGATCAAGGAAATATACCCATCATTAATTCATGTCATTTATATGTATGTACACATGCACATGAAATATTTTGTCCTTTTAATTTCTAAGTTTTCATTAACCATGTATTCATTTTTTGATTTGAAAACTGAAATAGGGCTGGGGTTGATGGTATACACCTTTAATTACAGCACTCAGGAGACAGAAGAAGCAGGAATATCTCTCTGGTAGTTTAGAGTTAGCCTGGTCTACATAGTGATCTCCAGAACAACTAACTAGAGCTATATACATAGTAGAGAGACCCTGTCTCAAAAAAGAAAGAAAGAAAAGAAGAGTGAAATATATAATATAAAGTAGATAGACTGGGGTTGTAGCCAGTTCAGTGGTAGAATGCTTGCCTAATAAGTGCAAAGCCCTGGTCCTGCATTTAACCTGCATCCATGGAAACATAAAAGAAAAAATGAACACTTATAAACTATAAGCCCATAGTTTTTAGATATGTTTGGTCAATGTAAAGTTACTCTGCCGAATTGCTGTGAAGTGTTTCCAAAATTACTGTGCATTACTGGTTACCAGTGTGCTGCTAGTTTACAGACTGGCACCAGGGATCACACTGAAGTGTACTGCTCCAAGATGCTGTATCTTTGGTCTTCATTTCCTGTCACTGATAAATGTTGACCCTTTTATTTCTATTCTGTGAATCTCCATTTTCTGCAGATGCCTCATCCAGCCTTTGTAACTGTGTGTTTAAATAATTGTTTGTTTGTTTTGAGGCAGTCTCTAGCCGAAGCTTATTTTGAACTCACCATGTAGCTAAGGATGACCTTGTACTTCTTGATTCTCCTACTTCACCTTCAGAGTGCTGGAGTTATAGGTATGCATCACCACGGCTAGTTTTACTCAGTGCTGGAGACTGAACCCAATTATGTATTGGTGTTTTGCCTGCACTACATGTGTGCCTGGTGTTCATAGAGACCAGAAAGGGGTGTTGGATCCTTTGGAATTGGAGTTACATACAGTTGTAAGCTGTCATATTCTGGGAATCAAACCTGAGTTCTCTGGAAGAGCAGCTAGTGCTTTTCTGAACTCTCTCTCCAGCCCCTCCTATGCCCCAGTTTATAGATTTTTAAAACTGAAGGTTAGAGTCTATGTTCTTTGATACATTTTAAATCCATGCTGTCAAGATTGAGTCAATCCCCACTATGCAAAAGGCTTTGTGTCTAAACAGAGGACCTTGGATACTCATATAGCTCTTTCCCTAACTTCAGGGCTGTGGGGCCCCTCCTTGCCCTTTTCCCCCCAGTATGTGGTTTGGACTGTTTTTTCCTTTCTGACTCTCGGCAGAGAGCTATTGCACATCGGAGGCTTCAGCAAGAACATTCACTTCCCCTTGGTTCTGACTTCCTGTTAAAGCAAGACAGTTTGTCAAGACAACCTTACATGTGATAAAGTCTGGCATGGGAAGGCTGGAGAAGGCTGCTTGGCAGCTGAACTTGCCCCTGGAAGCGGGAAGCCTTTTTCCTGAAGGACAGGATATAGAGATTGTTTATGTGATACTTTTCCCCACTGTTGGGATGTCGAAGAGAGAGAGAGAAGCAAGCAAAACACTTTAGCCCAAATTGTATCTCCTATTTTTACTCTTGGTAATGCCTTTTTTTAAAAATTATGTCCTGTTATCACTTGTTCATCCTCAATATTCAGTTTTAAGTTTTCGCAGTGTTTTAATTTCTTGCCTGATGTCTTGACCTAGCTAGCACAATTAATGATGAATGCAGGAGGCCAGAGAGGGTGTTGGGTGCCCTGGAACTGGAGTTCGATATTTTTGAGCTGCCACGTATGTACAGGATGCTAAACTTGGGTCCTCTGTAAAAGCAGCAAGTGCTCTTGACTGCTGAGCCGCCTCTTCATCCTCTTGATAGATAATTTTATGAGAGGGTATTTACAGCTCTTTCCTGTCTGGCAGATTATTACATTCTGTATCTGGGTCATCACCCCTTGAATTGGGGCAGCAGATTTTAGTGCTTATATATCACTAAAGCTGTGAAAATACATAAAGGATAGTGATTTGCCAAGAAAGATGAAGATTGAGATTTCGTGAAAAACCTGGTAGTTCATGTATTAAAAGGTGCCTAAGGAGTGTGAGTAGTCCTAAGGAAAGATGAAGATCCTTCATAGACCTGATTACTTAAAAATGTAGCTCACACTTTTGCCTCCTCTCTTACAGACTAGTTCTTCTGCCCACTCCGGAGTGTCCAGGCAGGTTCGGATCAAGCCTTCCCAGTCTGCAGGGGATATAAATACCATCTACCAAGCTCCTGAGCCCAGAAGCAGGCACCTATCTGTCAGTAAGTCTCTTCTTCATTGTCCTTGTAAATTTGATGTGTTCACATTTAATATGTTCAACTATTAAACAGTCATCAAATGCTCATTGACTATCACTATGCAAAGTAGTGCTCTTATGTTTTTATTTGGGGTAGAGGGGACATGAAATGACCCGGACTCTTGAGGATCTTAGAATATAATAATACGATGGCATGATTAAATTTGTTTTAAACATCCCTGAGAAAGTGATCTCAGACATTTGTTTGAAGACTTACAGGGGACCTGTCAAATTAGGGGTCAGATCTGCATATTAGTTTTGAACACAGGCTTCTTGCTTATTCCTAAGAAATCCTTGTACTTTGTGGAAGATGCCGACCAATCAGCTTAGTTATCCTAGAAACTCGGAGCATTAACAAAGTATATATAACTGAATAGCACAGACGTTACGTAGTTGCTGCTAGACCTCCTGAAGAAAGAATTCCAAATCGGACTTGTGCATTATATAACAGATAACACTGTGTTCCTCTGGATACTTCTCAAGGTCTCTCTTAGTTAGGATTACTATTGTTGTGATGAAACACAATGAGCAAAAGTTGAGGAGGAAAGGGTTTTCTTACTTTTTTAAATCATAGTAGGTCATTGAAGGCAGTCATGGCAGGAACTCAAACAGGGCAAGAACCTGGAAGCAGGGACTGATGCAGAAGCTGTAGAAAAGTGCTGCTTTCTTATTGTACTTGGACCACCAGACCATCCACAATGGGCTGGCCCTCCCATAGCAGTGATTAATAAATGCCCTATAGGCTTGCCTTCAGCCCCATCTTAATGGAGGCATTTTTCTCAGTTGAGGTTCCCTCCTCCCATATGGCTCTTGGCTTGTGTCAAGTTAACATAAAACTAGCCAGCAAAGGATTTGAGGAGAAAGCCTATTTCTTGAACTGTGGGATTTTTATCAAGATAGAAATCTGGAGGCTGGAGATGGCTCAGTGGTTTAGAGGAGGTACTACTCTTTCAGAGGACCAAAGTTCAGTTCCTGGCACCCATGTCAAGTGGCTCTAAACTGCCTGTCACTCCAGCTCCAGGGGATCCAATACTCTTTGCAGACTCTATGGCCATCTACACTCATATGCACACATATCTATGTGTAAATATATATAAACAAGTCTTTTTAAAAATCTAAAAGAGCCAGGCAGTGGTGGTGCATGCCTTTAATCCCAGCACTTGGGAGGCAGACGCAGGCGGATTTCTGAGTTTGAGGCCAGCCTGGTCTCCAGGATAGCCAGGGCTACACAGAGAAACCCTGTCTGAAAAAACAAAAAACAAACAAAAAAAATCTAAAAGAAATATGACTTTATCAAACATTTGCATGTCCTTACTGCCCTGATGATCTGAGACACCTGCTGCTGCCTTTTCCTTCCCACACAAGACAGAGTTCTGTCAAACTTAGCTGCTCTCTGCAGATCCTGAGCTGAGTCTGGAAGGAGTCAACTTTGTTCTGCTTCTGAACCTCTCTGTGAGTGATGCTCTCCCTAAGAGAGTAACAAGAAAAAATGAGTTGCTGAGACACTGGCATTGCCTCACTGAGTAATTTCTGGAACTCAGGCACTCATATTTAATGTTTCTAGCTGCATGTTTGAATGTAAATGAATTTCAGATTTTTAAGTAATTAATGGTTATGTTTTCATAAGCTAGTTGAAGAGAAAGAGGCAAGATCTCAGCAGACCCTGTGCAGAATGTCCTAAAAATCTGATTGTCTGGAACCTGAGAAATAATAGCAACTTGACTTTTTAAAAAAAAAAATGTGTATATGTGTGCTTCTGAATGTATGTACACCGTGTGGTTGCCAGATGTCCTTAGAAGCCAGAAAAAGGCATTGAGTTTTCTAGAAATAGAGTTGCAGACAGTTGTGAACTGCCACGTGGCTAATAGGAACTTAATCCCAGTTCTCAGTAAGAGTAGCAAGTAGTCTTAACTACTGAGCTATCTTTCTAACTCTCCAACTTGGCCTCTTTACCGGAGTCCTTTTTCTTTTTTAAAGACAAGGTCTCAATCTAGCTTCTCTGAAACTCAGTCTGTGACTCTGCTTGCCCTAGAATTTATAATCCTTTTGCCTTTCTCCCTCAGTGCTGGGATTACAGGCATGAGTCACCACATCCAATATTTTAGAAATTTTAATGAAGCTTAAAAATCCAATTTGTTAATTAAAGACTCTTTGGGAGCTAATAATTTTAAGACATTAGTTATTGGTTGTATTTAGAAACTATAGAAAAGAAACTTTTTTTTTCCCAAGAAAAACATTGCCTTTGTAGTAGGGTATTAAAAATAATTTCCCAAACATGGGTATGGTAGTGTGGCTTGTGAACTCAGCACTCGGGAGGCAGAAATAAAAGGAATGCTCAGAATGTAAAGCCAGCCTGCTCTATGTTGTGAGTGACAGACCAGCTAAGCCACATCAAACCCTGTCTCAAAAAACAAACATCTGGGTATGGTGACACACATGCATACCTTTAACCTCAGCACTCACGAGCAGAGGCAGGTGAATCCCTGTAAGTTTGAGGTCAGCCTCATCTGCATAGAATTCTAGGCCAGTCAGGGCTTACACACTGAGACCCTGCCTTAAAACAAATTAACAAAAAGCCATATACACTAGAGAGAGAGAGAGAGAGAGAGAGAGAGAGAGAGAGAGAGAGAGAGAGAGAGAGAGAACACTTCTGTAATTCCACAACAAAAATACTGTTTTAACTATAATTTAGTAAAAATAGAAACCATAGGGAAGATGGGCATTGTATTGTGACACATGCAGACAATGTGGAACCAACCCTGTTTGAAAATGCAAAACAAAGCAAAGCTAATTTGGGTATCATAGCACCATGGGTGACTGAGGTGAGAAGATAAAAGTTCAGGGCTTCCTCATCTACATCAGATGTCCAAAGCCAACCTAGACTTTTGAGACCCTGTCTCAAAACATAAAATCCAAAATAAAATGTCATAAGGAAGCAATACCTTTTCAAATCCCATGTGTGTTTTGACACAAAATGTTTGTTTGTGTGTGGTATGTGGATTTTGTATGTATGTAAGTGTTTGGGTTTTGTTTTTTTTTTTAGGCAGTGATATGATTTGAACCTTGGACATACTTATTGGAGAAGGAACTGGATGTTGGAGTGTATGCTTGTATACTACTAGCATTTTAGAGGCTAGGTATCAGGAATTGAAAGCCACCTTTGGCTACATAGTAAGTTTGAAGCCAGCTTCTACTATATAAGACCTTTCCCTCAGGCTGGAGAAATGGCTCAGCGGGTAAGAGCACTGACTGCTCTTCCAGAGGACCTGAGTTCAATTCCCACAACTGTTACATGATGACTCATAGCCATCTGTAATGGGATCCGATGCCTTCTTCTGGTGTGTCTGAATATTGACAGTGTATTCACATGCATAAAATAAATAAATCTTTTTTTTTTGTTTGTTAGGTTTTTTTTTTTGTTTTTGTTTTTGTTTTTGGAGACAGGGTTTATCTGTGTAGCCCTGGCTGTCCTGCTACTCACTCTGTGGACCAGGCTGGCCTCGAACTCAGAAATCCACCTGCCTCTGCCTCCCAAGTGCTGGGATTAAAGCGTGCACCACCACTGCCCAGCTAAAATAAATAAATCTTAAAGAATTAAAAAAATTAAAAAGACCTTCCCCTCAAAAAAACAAAACAAAACAAAAAACAATACTGGAGAAAGTAATAAGACAAGCAAAATAAAAAAGAGTGAAAAATAATCACACAGATGATGAGTATTGGAGAAGAAATACATAGCAACAACAAACTTGTGATTTAAGAAATTTTAGACTGTGGATAAATAAATTCTCACAAAATCAACAACATTGCAAATCTGAATAAGCATAAAAAGATCTCTGAGGATTTTTTTTTACATTGTTAGGAAACTGATGGAGCTTATACATTCTGCCCAAGGTGAGCCCATCTTCAAGCATGGTGCCAAGCATATGTCAGCTACTCACAAGGTTGAAACATGAGAATTATGAGTTTGAAGCCAATTTGGGCAAAGTTGGCAACATAGGGTTACCTATTTCTCCTGTTCTTTCACATAGAACCACACAGTTAGTGAATAATGGGTGGGTATCAGGTATTATCTGTTCATCATAATGGGAGAAAGTGGAGAAGCAGAGGAAAACTTTGCCAAAGTCTTTGTAGAAATAGAAGAGGAAGGATGGGCAGCAGCATCCTTTGTAATTGCTGAAGACTGACACAGGGCAGTAATTGGGTTTTCTGCCCCTAAACATGAACCTGCAATTCCTTAGGCAAGGGCTAACTGCTGGGCCACTGAGGTTCTTTACCATGTTGTAGGAAACCATTTATGGAAGTCATTTCCTTGAGCAGACATGTTAAATATGGTTTTTATATTGTTTTGGTTTTTCTGGAAAATGGGTACCCATACCTCAGCATACCTAGAGCCTTACTTCTGTTATTCAGTGAGCACTGTGTTGGATTGGAATGAACAGGACAGTGAATCCTGTGGGAAGTCAAGGGTGGTAGGAACACAGATTCTCCCTAGGATAGAAACTTTTACAGTAATGATAAAATCAGAACTGGTGCACAAAGGAAGAGTTAGGGCTAGCATTCCAGGCATGGGAAAGAGCACCTCCTAGGAATCATTACAGAAGAACATGGAGGGCTCCAAAATATACCATGTGTGTTTGAGGTACTATGGACTTGGATTTTTAAAAGACAAAACCAAATCTGGGTGGTGATGGTACATGCCTTTAATCCCAGCACTTTGGAGGCAGAGGCAAAGGCAAGTGGATCTCCCTGAGTTTGAGGCCAACTGGGTCTAGAATTTGAGTTCCAGGGTAGCCAAGACTACACAGAGAAACCGTGCTTGGAAAAAACAAAAGCAACAACAAAAAACCCGAAGTGTCAAACAGCCCAAGTGCTCCTACATGTAGGATCCTCCTGCCTGTACCTCCCAAGTGGTGGGATTATAGGCATGCACTACCTTACCATACCCAGCTTCATCCATGCCTGGCCTAATAGGAATTGATTTCTACCAGAGTAACATGGAAAGTGCATTCTGTGGAGGAGCTGGACCTAACAAGCTTCTGGAGGATTCCCATAGGCGTTGAAGACTTTTAGGGTGCGCTATGGAGAATGTTATTTCTTTCAGGTCTGGGTAGGCTGATACTTTTAGAAGAGGCATAGAGAAGGTCAAGAAAGTATCTCAAAGCCACTTTCTAAGAACCCTTGACTGCACCTAGGAATTTTATTTTTTTTTGGTAAAGTTGGTTGGAAGTCACAGAAAAATGTTGCACCATATATTCCTCTCTATTAGAATGCTAATTGTTTTATCTTTTCCACCAAACTGTGTCTTTGTTCATTCATTACCAAAAAAAAGTCCATCATGGGCCAGAAACCCAGATACCAAACAAGACACAGACTTTGTGCTGTGGACTTTGTAGACCTGTAAAAACAGTTTGCTTGTTGTAATCTAATCAGAACCTAACTAGGAGGGCGTGTGGTGCTGCTTGATGTGTGACGAGGAGCGGACCTGATCTTGGGATCAGGAGAACACAACGCTACCACTAAAGCACATGGAAGCTGTGCAAAGATTTGGGGTCAAGGGCTTTAGACAGATGTTTGGTTTGTTGAGAACTAAGGCTGGAGACAATGTGGACTGTTGAAGAGAAGTACTGGTGTCTGGAGTCCTAAGAACCAGGAGCAAAGAAAGCAGGCCTTCTCAGAGAGAGGGGGCAGGACCCTAACAGACAGTAATGAAGACTCATTTTAATCCTTGTTGAAAGCAGTGAAAAGTCACTAGGTTTTTAAGTAATGATAAAAAGATAGGATGACATATTCAGATTTACTTTGCCAAAGACCGTTCTGGCTGAAGTGTGGATAGACTGGAAGGGTAGACTGGGTCCTGGGAACCATACATTCCAATGTGGGTGGTCTGGGTGAAAGAAGACTGGTGCTTGGATTAGTCTGGTGCCAGAGTTAAAGAGAGGCATGGTTTTTTGGTTTTTTGTTTTGTTTTGTTTTGTTTTTTGTTTTTTCGAGACAGGGTTTCTCTGTATAGCCCTGGCTGTCCTGGAACTCGCTCTGTAGACCAGGCTGGCCTCGAACTCAGAAATCCGCCTGCCTCTGCCTCCCAAGTGCTGGGATAAAAGGCGTGCGCCACCACCACCCGGCTTAAAGAAAGGCATGGAACCGATGGATCTGAAACATCTAGAGATAACACTGACATGGCATTTCAGTAGTTTTCACAGTGTGGTGTGGAGAACCAAGGGAGTTCTTAAGATCCTTTTAGGGCTTCTGTGAGTTTTCCAGAGGGCGGGCGGGCTCGCTCTCTCTCTCTCTCTCTCTCTCTCTCTCTCTCTCTCTCTCTCTCTCTCTCTCCCTCCCTCCCTCCCTCCCTCCCTCCCTCTCTCTCTCCCCCCCCGAGTGTGTGCGTGAGAGAGAGAGAGAGAGACAGACAGACAGACACAGCATCTCATGTACCCTTGGCTAGCCTCAAACTCATTATGCAGCAGAGAATGCTTCTTATTTAACCTTCAGATCCTTCTGCCTTTACCTCTCTAGCTCTGGGACTATGGGATTACAGGCATGCACCACCATGCCTGGTTTATTTGGAGCTGGGAATAGAACCCAGCTTTATGTATGTTTGGCAATTACTCTCCCCACTGAACTACATTTCCGACTTTATGTCTGAAAACACCTGAGCTTGGCTACGGAAGTGGCTCAGCAGTTAAGCTCTGGCTGCTCTTCCAGAGCGCCTGGGTTCAATTATCAGCACCCACATGGCAGCTCACAACTACTTATAACTCCAGACACAGGGGGATCCAATGCCCTTTTCTGGTCTCCATGGGAACACAGATGTATATTCAAGCAAAGACCCATATCATAGAAAAAAAAATTTTTAGAAAAGGAATAGGGGGTCTGGAAAGATGGGTCAGTAGTTGAGAGAACTTGTTGCTGTAGCAGAGGACCCACATGATTACTCACAACCGTCCATAAACTCCAGTTCCTGGAGATCTGAACCCCACCCTCTTTTTGGTATCCACAGACACCAAGCATGACCGTGATACATAGGCATAAATACAGAAAACACTCATACATACAAAATAAAATAAAAATTTAAAAAGGAAATACCCGAGCTTTATTTATAATTGTCATTATTAGTTGATAGTTGTGGCGCTCAGGAAACAATACACCCCAGTATGGTTCTTTGACTTCTAAATACTTTACATTGAAAGATGTTTGGAGGATCTCAGAAGCAGTCTGTTTCAGATTTCCTCTTGTCCTGTGTCGTGCTCCACTCTCCCAGTGCAGGCCATAGAATAAAATCTCTTTTTCCTCTGTGGGTCATGGGAAGTTGAGAACCCTGTCTTGGAAAACTAGTCATAAAACCTAGAAGTATTACTCTAACCTAATCTCAACTTTTGTGTAAGAGCTAGCTATAAAGAAATTCTCTGACCTACTTTGTTTGAGAGAGGGTCTGAAGCTCCTCTCCTAGAATTGGTGCTGCACTATACCTTTGAGGGAAGATCCCATTTACTGAAGCCAAGAAGAATTTCAATAGGCCTTGCTGAGCCCCCTTCGCATCTGTTGTCTAATCACATTTGCCTGTCACATTGAAGTATAAAGATGGGCATTTCCTCAGGCCTTTTGAATTTGATGCTGAAGGCTCTTGTGTGATGTAAAACAGTAAATGATAGTTGATTTTTTTCTATTGAGCCTTTTTTTTTTCCGAGTGTATGCCATACCTCTTTGAGGGGTAGGTAAAGGTGTCTTGTTTCTTCCCTGCAGTTTAACCTGCATACATAAAACTCTTGAATGTTTTAAAACTCTGAAAGAGCTCTAATACCAGAAGGCTCTAGCTGCTGTGGCATTAGATTGACTTTTCAGGTGTTGAGGATAAGAGCTAAATTATTGAATTGTGGAGCTAAGAAAATGTCTAACATTTTCATTAAGGCAGTTACTAGAGGAGAATCTGGTGGGAGACACACCTAACATTTTTGTCATGTTGAATTTTATTTATATTTTTTTTAGAATTATTTATTTATTTTATGTGAGTACACTGTAGCTGTCTTCAGACACACCACAAGAAGGTGTCAGATCCCATTACAGATGGTTGTGGGCCACCATGTAGTTGCTGGGAATTGAACTCAGGCCTTCTAGAAGAGCAGTCAGTGTTCTTAACCACTGAGCCATCTCTCCAACCCCTTATTTTGTTTTTTAAAAGATTTATTTATTTATTTTATTCAGTGTTTTGCTGTATGTATGTCTGCTTGAATTGGTGCTACACACAGTTGTGAGCAGTCATGTGGGTGCTGGGAATAGAACCCAGGTCCTCTAGAAGAGCAGCCAGTGCTCTTAACTGTGGAGCTTCTCACTAGCCACTGTCATGTTGAATTTTAAATGCCTTTAAGACAGTTGGATGCATAGGTCTTGAGGCTGGAGATATATAGCTCAGCTGGTAAGTGCATGCCTCATAAACCTGAAACACTGGTTTTGATTTGTAACACTGTAAATATACAGATCTGCTACTCAGAGAGAAGAAAGTCAAAGTTAAAAGTAGTATAAAGGTTGGGGGAAGTGTTGAGGATAAGGGTTACAATTGTCATTTTTTTTCCACAAATGTCTAGGTGCTTACTATAAGCTGGTCCAGTGTAAAGCTTTCTAGAGGTAAAGGGAAATGGGACGAGACCAAGAGTCAAAATCATGAAGGACTAAGAAAAATCCTAGTCAGTGGAGAAGTTGAAGTTAGTAAGCTTTAGCAATTCAGCCTCCTGCCTGGTCAGCCTCTTTCCTTAGTCAGACCTGTGAGCAGTCGAACTACAGCCTGAAGGCCATTCAGTTCCCATCACAGCATTTGTACAGCTGGAGAAGTACAAGGTACCCTAGTGCAATTATAGAAATCTTTACTGAAAAATTTCCTCATACTGGGTTGAAAGTCTGCCTTCGCAGTTTACCAATTTATCCTTATAAGGTTGCCTTAAGCAACTTAGATAACAGAGATTAAGTATTTATGTGACAGTTCTTAAAATATTTGAAATAGCTACTGTGTTAGCCTTTTTTTTCTATCGTAACAAATATACCTTGAATTCCATCATTTTCAAGCCAGGTAATCTGTTAATTTAGTTCATACTACAAATAACAACAACAAACACCCGGGTAGGTACAGTGACTCATGCCTATGTATTCCCAGCATTCAGGACATTGACATAGGGTTGACATTAGTTCTAGTCAAAAGCTACAGTTAAACAACAAAATTCTGTGATAATGAAATTTACCTCAAAGAACTAATAGCCTTGTGAAGAGATCATTAGAGAGACAGATGGAATTTCCCTATGTGAATATATCCTTTCTATCTTTGCCTATGGAAATTCAAGCACTGTTCCTCCATAATTTGCTGGGTGGTGTCCTGAAACTATATAGCCAAGTCACAACTAATGTATTTATAGAAGGTACATTCTAATTCCTTTGTCCCGGTGTATCTTAAGTGCCTTTGCCTCTGTTACACCATCTTCCCTCCCACTCCCAGTACAGGGGGTTGAACCCATTACTATACTAATCAATGCTCTATCTGAGCTACACCTTTCTTGACTTTCCATTTTAATCCCATGGTTAGTGGGCAAGACTGCAACCCTGAAGATGAGTGGAGGCAATTAGTCTTTTTAAGGTGTTTGATGAAAGCTAGTGGCTTAAGGAGGAGGCATTACACACACACACACACACACACACACACACACACACACAGACAGTCACACATACATATGCATCATACCATACATACATACATACATATATAACATACATACACACAGACGCACACACACACACACACGGTCAGAATATCTTTAAAGATCTCAGTAAATAATAAAGAGAGGGGAGGCAAATAGACCATAGATATGTGAGCTTCAGCAGAGAGGTGCTTTGTGGAGTCTAAGAATGTAATGCTGTGAAAAGGAGAGAAAACTCTACCTTCAAATGGAGGATGAATTCGGATGAAGGGAAAAGGGGAAAAGCTGGAATCTTACCATAGCAATAGCTGGTAGCAGAAAGTCAAAACACTGCATAGTATAAACTTCTAGTCCTGGGACAAGAAACCCTGATAGTTGAGGTGGTTTCTGCTAATACATATTGAGAAAATAAAATGGTCTCCTTCCTTCACTCCAGAGGTTCTTTTCTCCTCACAGTAAATTCCATGATACTAGGTAAGATTATGAAGTGTATGATGATAGTACCTGCTTTAAAATTGAAACGTAGGTTGTTGCTAGTGTCTGTGGGATCAAAAGATTGAGAGATATTTTTGCACAGCCTTATCCCCATGTGAGCAGTTCAGGAAACGTTGCTTCCAATTTTTTACTGAAGAAGGAAAAAAAAAAAGATTTGATTATTCTCCTATCTCGTCTGTTCCCTAAAAGAGAAAAGGATTTAGAAATATCTCTTTGTACTTGCAGTGACCTGTACATTAACACTGACCCAAAGCCCTAGAACTCCCTGTGGAGGCAACTTCCTGACTGTATCAGCTTCCTGATGAGGGTTCTTTGGGGAGGGTGAGAGGCTGCATTTCAGCCCAAAGTCAGAATACAGGCAAAAGAATCACTCATAGTCTAGGGAGTTTATTTCTGCTCAGCTTCTCTGGATTAAAGAAACTAGCAGAGTAACGTAATCTGGGAACCCTGGACTTCTCTTTCCATTGCCTTCAGAGGAAGCTCTTCAGATAGGCTCTTCTGTGATGCTGGCCTGGGCCTCTTGATGTGGCTAGAGCAGCGCAGTCAGCCTGAGTGTCAGTAAAGGCTATCCCATGGGAACCGCCCCCCTTGCCCTCCCACCAGTGAGTCCCCTCAAAGACTATGGCATCAGTTGTGCTTGGATCTATCTGGTCATTGCTAGTAAATATGTGACTGCCAAGTCCTGTAGCTCAGTATCATCACGGCCTGGCCTTCCTCACTTGTTCTCAATTGTCGATGTGCCTCTCATTGGCTCTCAGTTTTTAAAATGAAGATAAAAACAAAACTGAAAATACCCTGGAGCAGTCATGCTGCCTCCTGCTGTTTCCATTTGCTTCCTCTGATAGTCACTGGTCTGGGGAGACTTCCCTTTCCTGCTCCAGGCAGTGGGCCTGTGCACAATAGCCCCTGGCATGTCTCCCATCAGATAGCAAGGTTGGCTTTCTGTAGGCCACAGTGTGGATTGGAAAAAGTGAAAGTCTCTGGCTGGAAATAAAAGTCCAGAAAACCTTTGCTCTTACCCCCCACCCCCACCCCAGGCCCTCCTGTGTCTGCAGCAGTGGCCTTGTGTGCTAGATTATCCCAACTGCCAAAGCAAAGGGAGAGTCAGTGAGCTAGTAGAGGAGGGAATGCTTTGGACCAATGTCAGTATCACCAACAAGAAAGAGGCTTTTTTTTTCTTCTAACTAATCGATTATAACAGACATTTAAAAAATTTGTTCTAGGTAAAATTATAGTATCTTCTTATTCTAGAGCATCTTGGGTTCAAATGCTAGAAAACAACCGTGGTAACTAGTTTCAGAAAGAAGAGATTTAATTTAATCATTGGATTATGGAACCAGTGAGAGGGTGAGAAAAGCAGATTCTTATGTTCAGACAGACAAGGTCATTTTAGCATTTCTCTATGTAGCCCTCTATGTACTCTTTAGACCAGACTGGCCTTGAACTCAGAGATCTAAGTACCTCTGCCTCCTGAGTGCAAAAAATGTTTGTAATTCCTCTTCTAATTAATTTAGTAATATTTTTATGTCTACCATTTTATTTGTATAACATGTTTTTCTATATATTTCTTGAATTTTATCAGAATTATTTTCCATGTAGATCTTCAGTTTTATCAGAAAATGTTTTTAATTCCACTTTCAATCAATTTAGAAATATTTTATGCCTACCATTTTATCTGTAAAATTTTCCATGAAATAGCCAATTTTAACGTGTTTTTCTACATATTTCTTCAATTTTATCAGAGCTATTTTCCATGTAAATCTTCAGTTTTGTCAGAAAATGTTTATAATTCCACTTTCAATCAACTTAGAAATATTTTTATACCTACCATTTTGTCTGTGTAATTTTCAATGATAATCTTCAATTTTAACATGTTATTCTATATTTATCTACAATTTTATCAGAAATATTTTCCACATAAATCTTTAATTCTATCATAAAATGTTCTATTTCCTTTTTCAATTAATTTAGCAATGTTCTTTATATCTACCATTTTACTCTTATTTTCCATGAAAATTGTCAATTTTAACGTGTTTTTCTTTATATTTTTTTCAGTTTTGTCAGAAATATTTTCCATGTAGCTCTTCAATTTTATCATAAAATGCTTTTACTTCCTTTTTCAATAAAAAAAAAAAAAGAAGAAACAACTACAACAAAACCCCCACCATTTTTCAAGTATTGCTTAGCCTCCGGAGCGCTGGGTTGTAGGCATGTGCCACCAGCCTTGCTCAGAGTGTCGTCTTATCTGATACAGGTAGAAAACCAGTTAGAGAAGGTACTTGGAGGAGCTGAGCCCCAGGACATATACCCAGGTGTATCCAGGTAATTTTTCCTGGACCCCAGCCTCAAAATGTTGGGGCCAAAGCTCAGAACTCAGCTGATAAACTAATGTACAGGACCTTTTATTTATACTTCTTTTCATAGTTTCAGTCATTACCAGTCAACTATTTAGAATCTGTGTTTGTTTTATTCATGGTCTCTTATATCCCAGGCTGTCCTTGAACTCATTATGTAGCAGAAATGCCTCTACTTCCCAGGTGCAAGGATTATAGGCACATGCCATAAGGTCTGGCTCTATTTTCATTTTCAGTTTTTTAAAATTTATGCTTGTGCCTAGGTTGGCTTCAAACTCAAATGATCTTCCTACCTCAGCTCAATAAACTCTATGTCTAGCTCAGTCAGAAAATTTTCAATGAAGAAATCAGGATGGGATGTGGTGGTACACACCTCAGAATTTAGGAGGCAGAAGCGGCAGGTCTCTTGAGTTTGAGGCCAGCCTGGTCTACATCATGAGTTCCAAGACAGCCAGTGCTACATAGTGGGAACCTCTTTGAAAAATACCAAAAGGAAAAAGAAAAGAAATTGGAAGTACACCGTTTCTTCATTACTTCCTATTGCTGTGAAAAGACATCGTGACCAAGACAATTTATAAAAAGAAGCATTTAATTGGAGACTTGCTAAAATTTCAGAGGGTGAGTCCATGACCATCATGGTAGGAAGCAAGGTGGCAGGCAGGTATGGTTTTAGAGCAGTAGCTGGGAGCTTACATTTGATCCATAAGCACGAGGCAGAGAGACTAGACCTGGATGGGCAGTGAAACCTTTAAAAGATTTGAAGCCTCAAAAGTTTCAAATCCCACTCCCATCAACATATCTGCATCAAGGACACACCCACTAGATTTTCCCAAAGCACTAACTAGGGACCAAGCATTCATATTCATGTATTATATATATATATTGGCTCCTATGGGAACCATTCTTATCCAAATCACCACTCAGAAAGCTTTTTTTGAGATAGGATTTCACTATGGCTGGCCTGTAACTTGATATGTAGACAAGGCTGACTTAGAACTCACAACAGATCCACCTGAGATTAAAGGGCTGCAATACCACACTCAGGCTGAGTTTTTGTGGTTTTGTTTGTTTTATTTTTCAAGACAGGGTTTCTCTGTGTAGCCCTGGCTGTCTTGAAACTTGCTCTGCAGACCCGGCTGTTCTTGAACTCAGAGATCTACATGCCTCTGCTTCCTGAGAGCTGAGATTAAAGACATAAGACACCACTGCCTGACTTGTTTTGTTTTTAAGGTGTGTTGCATTTATTTATATGGACATGTGTGTATGACTGTGCCAGTGCCAGCTGAGGCTAGAAGCATCAGCTTCCCCTGGTGTTGGAGTAACAGGCAATTGTGAGCTACCCAGCAGAGATGCTGAGAATCCAACTCTGATCTTCTGCAAGAGTAGTGTGGATTCTTAACTGCTGAGCCATTTCTCCAGGCCCAATAGTAAGTTTGGAATTGTGCTTTACTCTGAGTTTCATGATAAAATCTCACACCATTCTACCTGGAATGTGAGTCATGCCTTTGTCCAATGTATCCATGATACATTTGCTACTGGTCCATTTGTCACTTAGTGGCTACCCCAGTTATTAGATCATATTGTATTATTAGTGCTTGCATTTAGGTAACCCCTTTTTTACCTAATGGTTTTAAGGAGAAGTGAAGCTGTTAATTTCTTTGAAATATTTTGTTATAATTGTTGTATTTTATTAGTTTGAGTTTTTGTTGTTTGTTTTGCAGGGACTTCATTCACTGAGCTACATACATCCCTAGCCCTGGTTTGTTTGTGTGTGTGTGTGTGTGTGTGTGTGTGTGTGTGTGTGTGGTCTTTTTTTTCCTTTTAAGAATCTTGGTATGTAGCTTATGCTAGTCCTAAGGTCAGTCTCCTTGCTCCTATTCCCGATTCCTGGGATTACAGGAGTACACCATTATGCCAAGCTAGTCATTAATCTCTTATACATTAAACTTTTGTCATACACACACACACACACACACACACACACATTCACAGGGTTTGGTAATATTTAGGGTTTCAAGGCTTGTGATCTTGCAGTGTATCTCCCAATTATATGTATAGAGAATTGAACTGATCATTTTCCTAGGTTCTTTCTTGGATAGGAAGACATGGCATTGGTGCCCAAAAGGGAGAAAGAAAAAGATGTTACATGTGAGAATTTTGGTTATGTGAATATGTTTTTGTTTTAATCCCAGGTTTGGGATAGGGGCTGCTCTTTGTCCACAGCCATTAACTCTGGTTGTCTCCTGCTGTAGGAAGGGCACAATTTTTGCCAGTTGCAGATAGTTTGTGTTTGGAAGTCTGGGTACTCTTGAGAGGGTGTAAATGGGAAAGTCCCAAGAAAGCCTGGGGTAGCTGCTGCTTCCTCTGCTGTTGCTGGTTTGTGCTGCTGTTGCTTTCGCTATTACTGTTTTGCTAGATTGCTAGATCCATGGAGATTGGATTTTTTCCCCAAGGAACCCAACTCCCTTAATCAGCAGGAAGTAGTCTAAAGAGATCTACACCCCCTTTCCCCTCTAACCTTCTTTCTCTCCTGCCTAGCGTTTGGGGGTTTGAAGGGATTAGGGTGGAGTAAGGGTTGCAGGAGTGGTAGATTTAAGATTAAGAACCCGATAAAGTAAGCCAAAAAAATTGCACCTACAATGACATTATCAAGAGAATTGACATTTATTTGTTGTATGTATGTATCCACACACATGTACACTCAGGGTCCTAAGAACATTTTTTAAAGCTGGCTAACTAGCATCCAGCTTATACAGATTGTCGCAGAGTTCGTTCTGATTCATGTTCTACGTCATGGTTCTTAATTATATATGCTGCTCCATCTCTGAAAGTTACTTGTTAAGGAAGGGATGGTGTTTGCTTCCTCAAGCTGAACATGCTGAACTGCATCACCGTCTAAATTGCATCCCTGATCTTGGGATCAGTATTCTATCTGGCCCTCTTCTTCTGTGCTACATCTTAGCTCTGTTGTTAAAGGGTCTTCTTTCTGTGCTCTAGGTTCCCAGAACCCTGGCCGAAGCTCTCCTCCCCCTGGTTATGTACCTGAGCGACAACAGCACATTGCCCGGCAGGGATCGTATACGAGCATCAACAGTGAAGGTGAATTCATCCCAGAGACCAGCGAGCAGTGTGTGAGTATGAGGGTGTAGAGAGGGGGTCAGGGTGCACCATGACTTGTGTCAGACCAAGATTGTGATGGGACTCTCAGTGATCCCATTACAGATCTGAGGAATTTGATGCCCATCCCATAGTGATTTGAGAACCATTTCTGCCCCAAGATGGGTTATTCCTTTGAAGGGCCAAAGGTCAGTTCTTTTTAAAGATGAGATCTAAACCTCTTAATCTCACTAGTGTTAGGTGAGCACTTAATGATAATCCCACTTTGGGGTCTCTCACGAGGCCCCTGCAAAGCAACACTGTGCTGTTCTGTTTGTGTACTTTATTCAGCAGTTTTAACTAGGAACAGCCCCAACTGATACGTTATGTTTTTCATTGGCCATGTTTTAGTTTTGCTATTTAGTTTTACCTATGAACAGTCCTGACCTGACAGATTATATTTTCCATTGGCTACATTTTAGTTTTTTTATTTCTTGATGAAGGTGAGGAAGGGGTTAGAAATTAGACTGTAGGATTGGTAAAATAACATGATTTTGCCAATAGCTGTATTACCTATCTATTGTTAGATACACAACAATTTGTTACAGATTTGGTATTAAAACTATACACATTTATTATTTTAGTATCTTTAGATTGGAAGTCCAAACATGACTAAACTGGTTTTTTTTTTCTTGTGGAACAAAACAGGGCTACACTCAAGCTTGGGCTCTTAGCACAGTTTAGTTCCTTGTGCTTGGTAGGACTGTAGGCCTTTTTCTTTTCTAGAAGTTGTTCAAGGAGTTTCTCAGATTCTAGAGCTACCTACAGTTCTTTATTATTGGCCTCTCACAGCATGGCCTTCTCAAGGCTGGTCTGACTGTTGTTCCAATCTACAAAGTTGGAGTCTTCTATAACATAATGTAATCTCGGGGATGAGCATTCATATCCTCTTTGCCTTAGCTTACTGGCCAGAACTAAGTCCCAGTTCTACTTGCACTCAAAGGAAGGTAACTCATTGGTCACATAATGAAGTGTCCACCACAATGGCTTAACCCAGTTTGATGACCAGATTTTTAATATAGCTTACTTAATAAAAATTATATTTTGAATTAATTAACTGAGTAAGGGCAAGAACTCTGCTCCCCCCCCCCTTCAGTGAGTTTGTCTTTACTGCAATGAGTTAAGTTGTTTCAAGTTTCTGAGATTTGGCTTAAGAAGGGAAAATTTCTAATAGATAAAATGGCCACAGAAGGCTCAAGGAATTGAGTTTGATTCCCAACACCCAGGTCAGGCAGCTCAAAACTGCCTGTAGTGCACCAGCTGTGCACTAACCATGTTTTTAGTTTGGATATGTCTTCTGACCTTTGTGGGTACTGCATATTCCCCTACACACAGACACATACACATACACAAAAATAAAAATAAATATTTAAAAGGGAGGTGGGCTGGACAGATGGTATAGCAGTTAAGCGTTCTTGATGCCCCATCTTTGGGGTATCTGGCATCTCTTCTAGGCTCAGTGGGCTCCTGTACTCAGGTGTGCAAGTGCCTGACGCACACATAATTTAATACTACCATATGTGGGATTTTACAGAAAGCAGATTCCTGTACCTTTAATTATTCAAGCTATAAAGTATATGAGAAGCCTTTTACACTCTTTCTTTCTTCTGTATGTATACTTTCCAGGTAATTTTAAATTTAGCGCAGTAAGCTGAACTGCCTTTAGCTGCAGATGTGTTTCCTGGGCTTTTTACTGACCATCTGTCTGTATCGAAAATATACAGACTTTTCTTTGTCATCCCCTAAACAATACAGTTTATCAACTTTCCACAGCATTTATGTTATATTATTATATATAAGCAATCATGATAATGTAAAATATTCAGGAAGGTGTGTGGGGGTGGGGTTACCTACAAATACTGTATTATCTTAGATAAGGGTCTAGAGCATACACACACACACACACACACACACACACACACACACACACTCACACACGGCATCTTTATATAAGGGACTCTGATATCAGCAGGAATCCAGGAACCAGCCCCGATGGATATAGAGTAATGACCCTTTTCAGAATTTGAAGGCTACAGTCCCATCTTTACCACTTCTATATCTGGGAGAGAGGGAGAAAATGAAGCCTCTAGAAAATTGGTTGAAAAAAAATCTATTCTGAAGGTTCTTTGTTATTGCATATGACTATAAGCTAGAAAAGTATTTTAATTTATGTAGATACCTTTTCCCTCTGCTTTAGAGCAGGAGCTGGGAGTTTGTGTTTCTGCCACCAGCTGTGCACTAACCATGTTTTCAGTTTGGATATGTCTCCTCACCTTTCTTGGTCTGCAGTGTTCATTGTGAAATGAGGCAATGCTTATCTGTATAAACTGTGAATTATAGAGTATAAACAGAAGCATTAAGGCTCCACCCAAACTCCACTGGAAACCTATGCAGGGCAATACCACATCAAGTGCCAGGCACTAATTTTGATGGGCCAAGAAAGTGCCAACAAGAGAAAGAGTACCTCTGCTTTGCTCTATTGGCAGAGCCCTAAGGAAGCCAGCCAAATATTTTTCTTTATCTTAGAAGCTTACCTTTCAAACTAAGGGAAGAATGGTACCCTGGAACCCTTCCTCCACTACATGGGGAAACAAAGACACCTCCATATTTTGACAAAAGGACCACACGTTAGCTCTACCTGGGTCAGCTGGCTGGGATTTGAGTCAAACTGTGGTTTCATTGTGTGGCTTGTCTTACAGATGCTAGATCCCCTGAGCAGTGCCGAAAATTCCTTATCAGGAAGCTGCCAATCCTTGGACAGGTCAGCAGACAGGTATGGAGCTGTGGTGGTTTGGGTTAATAAGTAGACATTTTTGGAATGGTTTTAAGAGTAGAATTGGCTAGTCTATATCTCTGATAGAGCCACAGGCCCAGGATTAAAACAGTGTGCTTCTAAAGAACCCCTCAATTTCCCAATACTCTGAGAATGTTTAGGAACACAGTAAAATAAACTTAAAACAGTTCACTTACTGGCTGTGTTGTTCCCAGTGCTTTATGTGGTTTAACTTTACACATACTATAGTCTGCCTACTTTTTAACCTCGTTAACTGTGATTTGGATTGAGAAGCAATGGTTTGTTGAAATTTGAAAGAAAAATGGGATTCTCACACATAGGTTGGTCTGTCCATTGTCTTTTACTTTCTTCAAATGTTTCTGATTGAATAAGAAGCTAGATAATTAGAAAACAATATCTAGACTGCCTAACTTTTATCTCTTGATGTAAAATATTTGTTCTAACACTGGTAGAAGTCAGTGCTATGCTTTATATAGTCAATGGCTATATGGTTCACCTAGTGGTGTCAAGGATTTGTTTTGTTATTTTGCTTTGTTGAGACCTGTTCTGACTAGATAGTTGGCCTGGAACTCACAGTCTTTGTATGTCAGTTTCCTGTGTGCCATACATAACCTGACTTGAAAGGGTCTGGAGCAGGCCGTCACCTCTTTATGCTAAGAACCCGTTGATTGGGGATTGGGGAATAGGTCTGGGGCAAGGAAACAGAAATAGGAATAGCTTCCTTTTAAATTATGTGATCAGTTGTCCATGAAGGTGCTGATTTTGTGGACTTATCACTGTCCTCTAGATGTCACAGAATACATACATAGTTATTAGTATGTTAATTTCTTTGGAGCTTGCTCTCCACTTAGGGAACAAAAAGGCACAAGTAAACCTGGCAAGAGGTGCTACCACTAGGTAGGCAAGGTCTCAGCCAGGACAGGGACTGATCTAGCTTGGACTATCCTAAACGTTGGGGTGTCAAAGGAGCATGGTAATATAGTTGTTTGAAAGTAGAGGGCAGCCCTCCAAAACTCTGGACAGTTTCTGACCTCCAAGTATCCCTCAAAAGATACTTGGAGGACTAGGAAGATGGCTTGGATAGTAAAGCGCTTGATGTACAAGCATGTGAACCTGAATTCAATCTACCAGATGAAACAGCTGGGTTCAGCATTCACTGCACAAGTGTAACCAGTGCTGGGGAGGTGGAGACAGGAGGATAACTGAGGCTCTCTAGCCAACCGGTCTAGCTGAGTCTGAAAGTTCAAGGTTCAGTGAGTAACTCTGCCTCTAAAAATAAGAAGGAGAACAACTGGGAAAGACACCAGATGCCAGTCTCTGGGCTTCACATGCATATCCACATCCGCATAGTACACGCGTGCACACACACAAGGTACTTGCATGTCAAAGGTCCATTCAGATTTAACTGGATGTTGGAAAAGATAGCTTAATTTACGCACTTTCCTCTTGGTTCTTGGTTTCTCCATCTCTAAAATGAGATGGTAGTCTAAAAGGAGGATGTCCGATATAGAAACAAAAAGAGACTAGAGTAGCATATTAGGTCTTAAGAATAGTTCTTTTGGTGCTGGAGAGATGGCTCCGAGGTTAAGAGCATTGACTGCTCTTCCAGAGGTCCTGAGTTCAATCCCCAGCAACCACATGGTGGCTCACAACCATCTATAATGAGATAATGAGATCTGATGCCCTCTTCTGCTGTGTCTGAAGACAGCAACTGTGTACTCAAATAAATAAATAAATCTTAAAAAAAAAGAAGAAGAATTCTTTCTTCCTGGTTGTCTTTGAGCATATAGAGAGAGGTGTTATATTTAACCTGTAGGTTATCAACTAGTAATAACACATCAGCGGCTCAAAAATTGGTACCTGTATTACTTTTATTATTTGTCCTAACGAGGAAAAGCTCACTCTGTAAAATAAGAAAGCATTCTTTGCCAAGCAGTGGTGCCACACACCTTTAATCTCAGCACTCAGGGCAGAGGCAGGCAGACTCTGTGAGTTCAAGGCCAGCCTGATCTACAAGAGTTCCAGAATAGCTAGGGCTACATAGAGAAACCCTGCCTCAAACAAAGCATTCTTTAAACTGCAATGTTTTCATTATTACTGCCTAGGCTGAGTTGGCTTGTTGTGGTGGTTTGGTTCGGTTTGGTTCAGTTTGGTTAGGTTTTTTGCAGCTCTTCTCCTGCTATAGAGATTCGAGATTAGAAAAAAAGCCAAAAATGGAAAGGGGCAAATGGCCAGGGTGGAGCTCAGTAGAATAGGTAGAGGCATCCCTCCTGATTTTTGGCCTCCTGCTACTGAAATATTGTGGTAGTGAGAGCACCAGACACCAAGTTCTGGTTAGAGCTGCTTTTCTCTATCTCTTTCTCCGAACATCATTTGGAAGGGGAGACCACTTCAGATGTCCTTCCCTCTGCCCTCTGGGCTACTCTAGACAGGCACTGAAGTTTATTTTATAGTCTTTTGTTTTTTTCTAGCCCATCCTTCAGGAAATCTCAAATGTCCCGAGCCCGGAGCTTCCCAGACAACAGAAAGGAATGCTCAGGTGAGTCCTACAGAAATCTAGGTGGGCACTGCAGGGGTTGGGGAAGTGTCTTTTCAGAACCACAGATGCCTCTAAATGGGAATGCCAAACTATATAGTAATTTTCCTGGAAGTTCTACTGTAAAGTCCCAGGAGGCCTTAGGAGCTTAAGCCAGTCATCCATTTTGATTTACCCTGAGTCTAGTAACTGACTGTCATGTCTTCTCAGATCGGGAGACCCAGCTCTATGATAAAGGAGTGAAAGGTGGAACCTATCCCAGGCGCTACCACGTGTCTGTGCATCACAAAGACTACAGTGATGGTGAGTGCTCTACACTGGCCCCTGCTGGATGGCTGGTCAAAGACCAAACTTTTGCCAGGAAAAAGACACCACAGAAGGAGAGTTTAGGGGTGGATGGAAAGGAAACCAATTGTTCTAGCTTCTGCATTTTCTCTTATTCCTGAGGCAGTGTGCTATAGGCTTTAGGGGAAAAAAAACAAACAAACAAGGAACTAACCAAATGTGTGTGTGTGGTGGGGAGGGGGTTGGTCCATGAAAATGCTGCCACTGAGAATGTGTCCTTTGAGTACATGTATGTTCCAGGGTGCCACTTCTTTAACGTCATCTTCTGTGGCAGCAACAAAGAGACTAACGCTGTGGCAGAGGGGTCAGGAGCAGAATGCTGAACAGGTCACATTTGAGCTGTGGCAGAGGGGTCAGCAGTAGGATGCTGAATAGGTCACACTTGAGCTGTGGTTTGCCTCTTTGTTGGGCCCGAGGATCAGTCTTATGCCTTCCCTGTGTTCAGGGTTTCTTGAACCAAGCAACTTCCGAATTTCTGCTTTTGTCTTGATCATAGGGGCCTGGGACAGCCTTTCTGGAGTGAATCAGGTGGGTGGTGGGGGCAGGTGAGATGCACCTGAGCTGGTTGTCACTGTCCTCTGCTTTTCACATCTGGGTTTGTAGCCGGACTCTGACTTGCTCTGTCCTCACTCTTGTACCCTTTTAGGCAGAAGAACATTTCCCCGAATACGACGGCATCAAGGCAACCTATTCACTCTGGTGCCCTCAAGTCGCTCCTTGAGCACAAATGGCGAGAACATGGGCGTAGCTGTGCAATACCTGGACCCCCGTGGGCGCCTACGGAGTGCAGACAGCGAGAATGCCCTTACTGTGCAGGAAAGGAATGTGCCAACCAAATGTGAGGAGTGTCCCTGACTAGGAGGGGGATATAGGGTGCTGACTAGCTACAGGGGCAAGAGCTCAGCTGTGGTACGCTGCTGTGGTGCATCCTTCCCACTTTTGAGAGAATTTTGGAAGAGTCACCACACCCTAGAATTCAGGCCTGATCCCATGACCATATGATAAGCCATTTCTTTGTCTTTGATTTCCCCATGTTTAAGCTAAAGTATATATTCTTTTTGGTTTATTTTTGTTTGTTTGTTTGTTTTTCGAGACACGGTTTCTCTGTGTAGCCCTGGCTGTCCTGGAACTCACTCTGTAGACCAGGCTGGCCTCGAACTCAGAGATCAGCCTTCCTCTGCCTCCCAAGTGCTGGGATGGTACATGCCTGTAATCTCAGCACTCAGAAGGATCTAAAGTTTGAGGCCAGCTTGAGTTATATAGTGAGTTCTAGGCCAGTCTGTGTTAGACACCAAGGCCTAATCTAAAAATCATAATGATCAGACGAAAAACATGCATAGGAGCTTTGAAAATAAGGTTAGTTGATCGGCACAGAGTGCTATTTTATTAGTCTTCTGTATGTCAGGACTCTGTCCTTAAGATCCTGTTGACCAAGGGCTTGGGCCTGCAAGAGAAGGAAGGGGTGGGTGGTGCTGGGTCCAAGTTCAGAAAGTTCATGCTCTGATGCTCTCCTACTGCTCTCCGTAGCTCCTAGTGCTCCCATCAATTGGCGTCGGGGGAAGCTCCTGGGTCAAGGTGCCTTCGGCAGGGTCTACTTGTGCTATGATGTGGACACAGGACGTGAACTTGCTTCTAAGCAGGTCCAGTTTGACCCAGATAGTCCTGAGACAAGCAAGGTATGGCCTTCCCCCTGCACCAACCTCCAGCCAAAGCACCTATTGAGTACTTGCCTAAAGTAATACAAGTTACTTCCCCATGACTTCTTCTCAAGCTCCCTTGCTATTCATCTTAGCTCTAGTCAAGGGCTGAAGGGTCAGTATTCCAGAGTGGCTGGAGCCCTGGCAGGACTGCCTCCATGCTAAATTCCCTAGGGACCCAAACCACGATGTGACGACCACTTCCCCGAAGGGCACTCTGTACCCATTCCCCAGACAATGCCTCGGCCCAGGAGGAAGCTGTGGAACTCACTCATTTGTTCTTTTGGAAGTAGGAATCACATAGTCTATACCTCAGTTTGAATAGGCAAATACAGTAGTTACTTTAACTAGGCTTCTATAGCCCCTCCTCTCTCCTCCCTCTGGGTAAGGAGTACTGCATCCCAGGGGCTACTGAGCATTGTGGCCAAGGGCTAGACAGTTGAGTTTCCTGTTCCCCAGCAGAAGTTCCCAAAGAAGATCCTTGTGAAACAACAAGATAAGCTGACCCTGGGTGGGCAGAACTGGACCCTGAGTGCCTAGGTAGGTGACCACTGGCCCCTCTCTAGGAGGTGAGTGCTTTGGAGTGTGAGATCCAGTTGCTGAAGAACTTGCAGCATGAGCGCATTGTGCAGTACTACGGCTGTCTGCGGGACCGTGCTGAGAAGATCCTCACCATCTTTATGGAGTATATGCCAGGGGTATGTGCCCTTGGCTGCATGTGAAATTCACATAAGAGTGCTTGACCTCAGGCTAGTGGCCTAGGGTGTGAGTCACTCTTGACTTGGGTCTGATCCCATGAGCTAGGAAACCATGTGTAGTGATAGCAGGATTTGATGTCAGGAGGGCCCTTCCTGTGGCTACAGAGAGGGTGTGAGATGAGAAATGGCCCAGGTTCCATCTAACTTGAGGGTCTTAAAGGGCTGGTCCACGTCAAGTAAGCACAACCTTTACCTAGAACAGTGGATCCCTTCAGCCTGGACTTGGTGCCCCTTGCTTGAGATAAGGACTGTTGATGCTTTTCCCTAAGCTGTCTGACTGCTCCTGACCAAAGTGGCCATAACATGCAAATGAGGCTCAAATGAATCCCTGCTTCACTACAGTACTGGGGCTGGAAATAACTATGTCTCCTCTCACAAGCCAGCCCTCAAGGGGACTCTCTTGACTCCTTGTGCTTATTAGGGCTCTGTAAAAGACCAGTTGAAGGCCTACGGAGCTCTGACAGAGAGTGTGACCCGCAAGTATACCCGGCAGATTCTGGAGGGCATGTCATACCTGCACAGCAACATGATTGTGCATCGGGACATCAAGGGTGAGTAGAGAGAAGGCTATGGCAGAGGCATCAAGACCCAGGTTTAGCCAGGCATAGTGCTGTAACCTTTAATCCCAGGCAGAGCCCTATGTACTTTGAGGCCAGCTGGTCAGCATAGTGAGTTCCAGGACTGACAAGCCTACATAGTGAGACCTAGGTTCAAGGCTACCATTCAGTTACCAGTAGACCAATCACTACTAACTGCTCTGAGCTTTCTGAAAAATTAGGACCCCAATTACTTCCTTAATTGGAAATGAGTGTACAAATTGGTTAAACAGTATGGGGGAAATAGTCCAAAATGCAAATCTAGACTATGAGACTTCCTGCAGCTCATGTCTAAGTCAGTGGTGGCTCTGACCTTCCCACACCTGGAAGAGGAGATAACAGGAAAATATAAGAGGGTGCAAACTGGTAGCCTCTGCCCTTTTGTGCCTTAGGAGCCAATATCCTCCGAGACTCAGCTGGGAATGTGAAGCTTGGGGATTTTGGGGCCAGCAAACGCCTACAGACCATCTGCATGTCAGGAACAGGCATGCGCTCTGTCACTGGCACCCCCTACTGGATGAGTCCTGAAGTCATCAGTGGCGAGGGCTATGGAAGAAAAGCAGATGTGTGGTGAGTACTGGGTTATGCTATCTATCTCCCTGACTGACTGAGCTGAAGGATCTCTAAATCAGACATGAACCTCGGGGCTTGACAGTATGAGAGAGGCTGAGGACCTAACTCTTGCTGACTGGTGCACCCAGGGATTAATTCTATAGTGGGGTGAGGGAATAAATGGAGGGCACATTGACAAATGGAATGGATTTTTATCCCAAACAACTAAAGGTTATTGCTAAGGACTTAAGCCACAGGAGTCAAAATCCCTCATGTTTGAGGACCTCTTGAAGAAGCAGGTTTGGGTTTGGGCCTAGTGGTTAACCCCTTTAGTCCCAGCACTGGGGAAGCAGAGGCAGTCAGATCTCTGTGAGTTCAAAGCCAGCCTGGTCTACATAGTGAGTTCCAAGCCAACCACGAACATGAGACTGTGTCAGAAAGGAAGGAGGGAGGGAAGGAAAGGAAAAAAGAAAAGAAAAGGTAGGTTCTAGAGCTAGAGAGGATGGCTTGATGAGTAAGAATATTTGTTGTTCAAAATATGAGGACCTAAGTTAAAATCCCTAGGTCCCACATAAAAGCCAGGCATGCCTGTAACTCCAGCATTGGGAGGCAGACAGGTGGATCCAGAGAGCTCTCTGACCAGTCAGTCTCACCAAAAAGACAACCTTCCTCTGCATGTACAAATACAGACATGCTCACATGCATATAACACACACACACACACACACACACACACACAGCACAAGATCTATTCTGAAGGCCTAGATTTGTCTCTAAATGAGTAAACTCAGTCCCTTCTTGTGCCCAAATGACTTGCATTTGACTTACTTAACTTTATATCTGACTTCAAAAAGAACACAAGAGTTATAAGAACAACTCTCCTTGGAAAGTTATCTTGGGTCATCCACCAAAGGTGTCTAATTCCTAATTGCCAAAACCTGTAAATGTAACCTATATGGCAGCAGGGCTTATGTAACTGTGAGGCACTATCCTGACGTATCTGGGTGGGCCTGGGGTAATAAAAGAAAGGCAGGTCAGAGTGGGTAGTGGGAGATGTGGCAGAGGGTACACAGGTTAGAGTGACTTAGTCAAGGAATTGAGGACCAGAAGTCAAGAAACACAAACAAATGGCTTGGGGAAGCTATTGTGTAATAATGTCGGATGTGCTGAATATACACAAGGCCTTGGGTTCAATCACACAAAAGAGACGTAGATAGAAAGAAATGCAGACAGCACCCCAGAAACTCAAAAATCAAGGAAATAGGAACTATTTTCACCAATAGGACACTAATAGAGTTATCTTGGAGGCTCACAGTCTCAGTAAGTACCCGAGACAACTTTGCATGGCAGCATATATCTGTAACCCTATGAACCTTTAGCTTGGCCCATTTGTCCTTCAGTTTTGATCTGAGAAAGATGCCTCCTTTCATCACAGTGTATACAGTGGCTGAGAGCCTGAAGCTGGCTGACAGGTGACATAGGGTCTCTCTTCCAGGAGCCTGGGCTGTACTGTGGTGGAGATGCTGACAGAGAAACCACCTTGGGCAGAGTATGAAGCTATGGCTGCCATTTTCAAGATTGCCACCCAGCCTACCAATCCTCAGCTGCCATCTCACATCTCAGAACACGGCAGGGACTTCCTGAGGCGCATATTTGTGGAAGCTCGTCAGAGACCCTCAGCTGAGGAGCTGCTTACACACCACTTTGCACAGCTAGTGTACTGAGCTCTCAAGGCTCTGCTGCTGCCAGCTGCCACCTGCTGAGCAGGCAAGGGGCTGCTGTCAGCCTCAGTGAAGTTGCTGCTTCTTCCAGGCAAGGCTATGGACCAGTGGAACATCGGTCCAGCCATTGTTTGTCCGTGCCCATCTGCCGCTGGGACTCAAAGCCAGGATGGGATAGCTCTGGCATCAAGACTGGGAACTCTAGCCTGTAAGACCCAGAGCTTTAGCATCCTAAGCTCAGTATGGCGGGAAGGGCTGGGAACAGTATGCAAGACTGCTGTGGGTCCTGCCTGCCCTCAGATGTGTCCTAACACTGCAGACAGCACTGAAGTCAAGAGGGACTGGAGCACAGGACTACTCAAGGTTATGAATAGTGTTACTTCATTCAGAGTGTTATTTTGTTTCTCTCCCAATGTTTGGAGACCACCAGCGTATCTGGGCTGCATGAGCCCACACAAGCCTGAGGTAATGCCCAGCATCCCCCAGCCTACAGACGGTAGAGGTTTGGGCTGCCCCCACTAAGAGCTTCCAGGTATGCAGTGTCAGTCCTGTCTTACCAAAGATGAATGAAGCAAATGTTATGCTGCCTTATTCTGGGAAGGAGGAGCTACCCGGATAAGCAGGGCCTGAGAAATGGAGCTGCCTCCAGAAACTGGGGAGACCCAGTCTTGTCAATGCAATTTTCTCTGTTTTACAAGTTGGAGTCACTCTTATGCTGTTCCCAGTTTTTAAACTGGAGACTTTGCCCTCTGAGCTCTGGAGACGCACGTGGGCTTAGGCCTCGGACTGGATGGGAGAGCTGATGGCCTCCACCCAGCCTACCCTCTGTTCCCTCACTGGAGCAGAGAAAGTAGACAACACAAGTCAGGGCACCTGGCTCTGAGCAACTCAGCAAAGTGCAGGGGGTTGTCTCAGGCTCTCTGCATCTCAAACCTGTCAGGCCTGAGCCCACTACATGGGGCAGAAAGTCCTTGTGCTGCCACAACCGTGTCCAAAACCACCAGCTGTGTTCCTTAGCCTGACTTGTCCACTTGTCATCAGCCTCATTCCCTTCTTGTTCCTCTCACAAGGGAGGATGCCAGCAGGGGTTAAGGAAAGAGTTATCTTCAAGCAGCTTAGAGTTGGCCATATTTACCTCAGCCTGGGTGCTGGTCCTTTCTTCCAGCCCCTTTCTTCCCCTCCAAATGTGCCTATTGCTAGAGCTCCTCCCTCCCAACTCCCAAATTTCTTGGGAGTTATTAAAGGAAAAAAAAAAGCCAGTGCCCAGGGATGGGCATCTCCAGGGAGCTGGGGATTAGTGCCAGGCAGCTCTTTGCCAGCCATGCCCACTTCCCCATGGGCACAGAACAAGCCAAAGCCTTCGTTATATGTTGACGATGCACTTTTATGAATGTAGTTTCTATCGCTGTTTTTAGCCTTTTCACATCATGTAATGTGAGGCCTTGTACTTGTTAATTTATATCTCAGATCCATATTTGATGGTTTTTATATATATCAATTCTAGACTGTTACCGGTGATGGACTCCTGAAGAGAGAACAGAAATTGAAAGCAGCTGGTTTTGCAGATATGTGTTGCACGGTGCCAATTGGGCCTGGGCCCCTCTGTTTTATTTCCTTTCCCTTAGGGGTCTGTCAGGCTACTCCCTAACTGCTCTGAAGTCAGTGAGCAAAGTCCTGCTTCCACCTCAGCCTTTGCCCAAAATAGGGACTGGCCCCTCTTCTAGACCAAAGCTGCCAGAAGGCAGCTCGGCCTTTCCGTGACCCCATCCTGATGGCCGTATAGCACCCCTTAGCCTATCCCTGTCCACACCCCAAACCCAGAGGAGATAGAGCTTGGTGGGCTAATAAGATGTTAGATGAGACAACTCTGCTCATCACAAGTTCAGGCTCTCACAGAGCCCCCCATCTCCCCTGGAGGAGATTATTACCTCATAGGGAATATTTCTAAAATGAACTTAAAAGTAAGCCAGCAAATCCTGCACTCCAAAGGAAAAAAAAAAAACAACCCTTTTTTTTTGTGCCAAAAACTGTGGACATGCTGGTTCAGCATCCTCAGGACCAAGCTATTAATTTATTTTTTATTAACAAATCCAAATGAGAAGTTGTGGGCCTCCAGGATGGCCTGGGCCCGAAGGTGATGAAGGACGGTTTCCTAGCAGCCCTTTGGTCTGCTGTGCAAAGATGCTATGCCACCATTTGTTCTTCATTCCATGGGTTTATCTGCCTTCACCAACCACATATGGAAGGGCCAGGCCTGGGTCAGGTGCACGCCGCCACCCTCCTGCCCCTCCCACTCACCCAGCTCTGTGTCTGTGTCTGAATTGTGGATTGTGCAGAAGAACCTGCAGCCATAGTTATTGACTATATCTTGACTGAGGGCTTGCAGTGCAAAGCCAGGCCAGTGCATTACTTATAATAAAAGGGATCATTTATATCAGAAGGGTCCTGTGACCATGCTTTTGGTTGAAGGTGGTGGTGGGAATTTTTACAGGGATGGGTTGGATACAATATCTAACACCAAATTTAGGCCTTTTAATAGAACTTGAAATGGCTGCCAAAAGCAGCCTATAATGACTTGGCCCAGCATCATTGCTAAAGCAGGTGGTCCTCTTTCCTCTCCTTCCCTCCTTACCCTGGTGCTTTACCAGTCGTCCATCTGAGCTGAGCTCATCAGTAGCTGAGTTCCTAGGACCATTCACAGCAGTTTGTAGTCTTCCTGGTCGAGGGGCTTCCTTGGTCTTTCTTACAGAACATCAGTCAGAGGCAAGGTCTCACTATGTAGCTCTGCTGTCCTGGAACTCACGGTGTAGACCAGGCTGGTCTTGAATGCCCAGAGATCCACCTGCCTCCTGAGTGCTGGTATGAAAAGCACGTGCCACCACGCCCAGCCCAGCCACTGTTTCTTTACTGCAGCAAGAGACCATCCTTGTCCCCATAAATCCAAGGCTTTGTCTCGCCTGCTTCCCAAATGCCCACCTGAAGGAACAGTCCAGTGATTCGCCCATCAGCAAGACCAGAGGCTGGGCTGCCTAGCAGTCTTTGACTTCTTGCTCACCAATTCATCTGTCCCATAGGCAGTTTGCAGAAGTCAGGACAATAGGGCCTGGGGCCTGACAACTCAGATTTCCACTGAGGGAGTATCTTCACACTTGACTTGTTCCTCTGCTGTGAGCTGTCATCCCCCAGTGTGCATGAACTCTCAAAAACACAAAGTTTGCCCCTGAAGGTCCTGGCACAGTAGCTGTGACATCCCACTTCATAGAAGAAGCTCTAGGCAGATGACAGTAATGAGAGAGAAAAGGTAGAAGCCACTGGACTGAGCAAGTCTATGGATTCCCACCATTCCTTGCAATTTCTAGGGCAAAGGGCTAGGAGGAAACCGGACAGCTGGATACGCTAGCAGAAAGGCAGACAAACAAGGTCTTGGCCAAATCGAAAAGGTTCTGTTTTGCACTCCACTCTACTCAAGTGTAGTAAATTAACCTCTGAAAAACTGAGGCCAGGCATGAATGACACAAGCCTTTAATCCCAGCACTTTGGAAGCAGAGGCAGGCAGATCTCTTGAGTTCTAGGCCAGTCAGGGCAATGTACTCAGTGAGACCCTGTCTCATAAAACAAAAACAGTTGTGTGGTTGCGAGTCAGTGTGCCCGGCTTCTCTGGGACAAGGGTACACAGTGGGATTTCAGGTTTGACAGCTTAACACCCCAAGGTGGCAGAGATCACTTTTTCTTCTGACAACCATCACCCAGCCCCTTCAAGGCCAAGAGTATTATGGACTGTCCTCCCCCTCCCATTCCTGTGATGAGTCTGCAGCAGACCTGCCACAAAGCCCCCCATCAGGCCACATAAGAGAGAGTCAAGATCTGTTTTAAACATTTTTAAAACAGGGTTGATCACAACAGTCAGAACAGCACAACAGAGGGGGAGCATAGATAGCTATTGCCAACCCTGTCAGCTGAGGCTCTAGCAAGAGCTTTAGCTTTGTGGTGCAAGGGACCCCCAGACCCTGAAGGCTGCAAGCTGTCTTGCCTCTTCCCCAGCCCTCCCCCACCAGCGAGGTGGCATCTATGAGGCCCAGCAGATGGCACTCTCCCTTTTCCAGTCTCTGTGGCTCATAACCAGGCTAAGGGGCAGAGGTAGATGGGGAGGCAAGGGGGTACACAAGGCCCAGGTGGCAGTGAGGGAGCTTGGGACCCTGAGGAGGGCATGCTGACTCCTTGCTGGAGAAAAGGCACCTAAGTAGGGAAGCTGGGCTTGTGGGCCTCCCAGGGAGTCATGGGGTGAGGTGAGGAGGGCTAAAGGAAGCAGTATGGTGAAAATTCCAATTCTGGTTCCCAACACCAACCTCCTATGGGAAAAGTAAGGAATCATGGAGCAGAGCCTTATGCCTGAAACCTGGGGGAGCCTTTCCCACCCCGCTCCCCCAAGCCCAGGTTCAACTTCCCACTACCCAGCTGTAGGCCCTGTGCTGGGAGGGAACGGATGTTAAAGGGGTCTCAGGCTGTCTTGGTGCCTGAGTCCACCTCCTTGTGGGCCCAGAGCTCCTTGTGCTGTTTACGACCAAACCCCTCATCGTAGTTGCCTTTGCTTTTAAACAGCTGCTGAAAGTGAGGTCTGCAGTAAAATTCACCGTGCATTGCAGCATAACTGCCCAGGCTGTGGAAGCAGAGAACATCCGGGTCAAGGCGGAAAGGCAGGGTAGGGTGGGCAAGAAAGCGGGCAGGCCAGAACAGGGCAGGCGCGCACCTGAGTTTGGTGTGGCAGTGTTTGCAACAGAAACAAGAGTTGTGGAAAATGAGCTTGTCTGCCACCAGCCGCTCCATAGGGTACACAGTCTTCTGGCAGGCTGCACAGCTTTCCTTCACCTGCGCCCGCAAGCTAAAGGACTGAGGAGTGGGGGCACAGTACACTTAGCAAGAAGCCGGATGGGCACCGACCCACTCCTCCGCCCACACCCACCCTCAGGACCCTACCTTAGACCGCTGCACCGTGCTGCTGCCACTGCTGCCTTTGGCTTCCTGGGGAAGAGGAGCAGTCAGAGGGGTCAGCTCTCGGGTGACCCAGCCCAGATCCCAGGGGCGCTCAAGAGGTGGCAGAAGGTGCCAAGCAAACAGGCTGCTCCTGTCCCCTTTACCCCTCCCCACCTGACTGGTCACCTACATGAGAGGGGGTGGCCTGGGCGGCTCCGGCAGCCTGGAACATGGCTCTTCAGAGGTGTTTGGCAGCCCTGGAGGAGACGCCGAGCCAAGAGGGTTCTGCAAGGGGAAGTCAGTCAGTGGGGCCCCATGAGCCCTCCCCCACCCTGCAGGCTGGGGTGTTTTTAGGCAGGGGGTTGGGGGGCTGCGGTTGGGACTTTCCCTAAGTCATTTCCTGTTGCTCTGGGTCTCGCCACTTCCGCCCCTCACCCACCAACAGCCTGCCCGCCCCTCATTCAGCCCCCAAGGGTTAGGGGGTCCCTGAGTAGAAACATATGTGGGGAACAGAACAAAGTTAGCGAGAGTGGCCGGGGACAGGGGCTCCACGGTCTCTGCCTGTGGGAAACAGGCAGAGACCCCGCCTGGGGTGAAGGGAGGTCAGCAGAGGTCTGGGCCGGGTACCGCCTGACCCGCGGTCCCCCGCACCGGGCTTAGACATTCAGCCCCTGGACAGTGCTGGGCCCGACCTCCTGTCTGGACCGGCTGCGCTGCCTCCCGCGCCCGCTCTTCGGGACCCCAGATCCGGAACCCCCACCCCACCACGGGCCGTCCCTGCGGGACCGACGCGAGCCTAGGGATCCCGGCGAGCGCAACGCGCGAACCACCAGGCGGCATCGGCCCCGCAACGCTCCGCGCCCCTCCCCCCGGCCGCCGTGGGTCTCACCGGGCCCGGCCTGCGCCGCGGGGCGGGGGTCGGTCGCTGGGGGACCGCCTCGGGTGCGAGTGGCGCGGGCGCGAGCTGCCGCCGCTGCCAGTGGTCCCCGAGCGGCAGCCGCCGCCTCACCGCGGCGCCACCCCCACCGGCCCCCGCCCCGCGCCCGCCCATTGGCTCCGCGCGCCCGGGGCCGCCTCCGGGAGAAGCCGCCGCCGACCCCCTCTGTGCTTTGTCTTTCCCTTGCTCGCCGTCCCCCCCCCCCCGCCTTTGTCTGCCCCCACACCGCTTTCACAGCCCGCGCTCTCCCGCCTCCCGGAGCCAACCTCCTCTGCCGCTCCCGGAGAAGGGACGACGGAGGGGACCGAATCGCATATCTCGGGAGGAGACGAGTTCAGCCTACGGTCGCCACGCAAGGCTCTCCCCGCGCGGACCTTCAAAAATGATCTGGGCCTTTAGTGCCTCCGTTTACCCGTTAGCTATTGTGAACGCCGAGTTCCATTAGCTCCGCCCCCTTCTTGTGCTCTTAAGACCCAGTAGCCTGAGTTACCCCACTGTGGGGACCCCGGAGGCAGGTCCACTGGCAGCCACGGAGTCCGACAGAGGAAGATGGAGGCGGCTCGTAGTCCCTCCATATACCCCGATGTTAGGCCACGGCAGCCGGCGGTGGGCCGAGGCCACTATAGGAAGGGGTGTGACAGGTCCGCTACCGAGAACTGCAGCTGTGTGGTTTCCGAAATCACCAACCCCCTTAAGCTCAGCATCCTAAATGGTTTCTGTGACCAGATTTTGTGGGATTAGTAACCTCTGGCCTTGCCATGGCCCAGGTCAAGCCCTTATCTGAAAGGACCCGCTTCCTTGCATCAAGCACACCTTGTTCCACCGAAGGGAGAAGAGAACTAAGTAGACTAGAGTTGTTTAGAGAACAAAGTGCAGCAAGAGCTGCTCTTGCCGCTCCACCCCAGCCCACTGCACAGCAGGCTGAGGACAGCCCTGGAGGGCCTCTAGGCAGCAGCATCTAGGGCACGGACCTCTGCGGGAGGCTTTGCCTGAAGTCCAGCTGGAGACTGCTTCACAGTCCACACACACAGCCCTCAGCGACACATTTCCACACCTCTGTAACAGGAATAGAACTGGTGGCTCTAGCGCGGGCCCACGCGTGTCAGGGAACAGAACAACTTACCGCCTCCTGCCTGGCAGGGGAACAGGGAGGCAGCGGCTGTATCACCCATCCCCACCCGCCCCCCACTGTGGTGCTAATGCACCCACGCTGAGCTTCACTTTTCTCTCAGCCCCAGGTCCATGTTTTGCCTGCACTGAGGCTCAGCCCTGGACTTCGTAATGGGTGTCCCTCCACAACTAGGTTTCCTGGGGAAAATTGTCCACACCTATCATCAGATTCTCCAAGAAAGCTGTTTGGTACAAGAAAGGTGAAGGCCTTAGCGACACCAGGAGGCTGCTCGGGGCACTGGCTGGTAGTCCGCCGTGCTGGGACCATCTGTGGGCAGAGCTGTAGGAAGCTACCATAGTCAGCAGTTAACTAGGAGGAAGGCAGTGCGGAAGGATCAATAGCAGCTAACTGTGGGCCCATGCCAGCGTTCTGAGTTCGAGGCCACCCTGAACTACAAGTCATATCATGGTGCACACACATCAAAAAAAAAAAAAAGATTTTAAAATGTAAGTATCTGATAGGGGGATGGAGATGGCTCAGCGGTTAAGAATACTTACTTCTTCCAAAGGTCCTGAGTTCAAATCCCAGCAACCACATGGTGGCTCACAACCATCTGTAATGGGATCTAATACTTTCTGGTGTGTCTGAAGATAGTTACAGTATACTTATATATAATAAATCTTTTTTAAAAATTTAAATATCTGAGAACAAAACATGTTGGGCAGGGGCTAGAAGAAGCGCTGGAGTGTCACATGGGCCTTTGTCACATGCCATTTCAGGTCCCCTAGCCCACCTCCAGTAGGAAATTTTTTTAAAAAGTTTCTTTAAATGTTCCATAGTTGTTAGACAAGGTCTCTAGCCCAGGCTGGCCTCAAACCAACTGTGTAGCTGAGGGTACTTTTCAATGCCTATCCTCTTGTCTCTACCCCAAGTGCTAGGTTTGTAATGTCCCATGTACCATGCACCATGCCAGTGTATAGAGTGCCGAGGAGCTGGTGATAAGAACACGGTGCTTCACGTAGGCTGTGAGTACTCCGCCAACCAAGGGGACTCCAGCCTCGACTGTAAAACTTCCTCAGAAAATGGAAAGTTTTCTTAGGGGAGCATTTGATGGTCTGAGAAGCCTCAGAAAAAGGAGTGTAGGACCTCGGGCAGAGGAGGCAAGGGCCTCACCCAGGGGACTGGCAAGGTGGAAAACGCTGAGCTGGGGTTGTACATGTGGGCGTGCACAGAAACAAGGTGAGAACAAGTCCCCTTGTTCCTAGTCTGGCTGCAAGCCAGGACGACAGGTTCTTGGGTTACGCTTGCTAGATATTAGTACCAACCATAAGGGGACAAACATCAGGTTACAAGACAAAGTCTTTCACCCTTTGCTGCCCAGAGGTGGGCTTAGCTAGCTGCCCATACTGGTACCCTTTCTAGATAATTTTGCCAAGGCAAAATTTAATACTCAAACTCTAGGGAATTAAGAGACCACTCTAAGACCAGTTTTCTAAGAAACTAGTATGTATGCTTATTAAAGAAATCACTGCCAGACCAGCCACCCACCCACTTAGCCCACTCTGGGAGAACCAGTGAGCTGCTGCCGAGCCGGCCTGGCAATCCTGGAAGCCAGCGTACAGGCTCTGCCCACATGGAAACACTGGTGCCATTCCCAACATACTCTGAAAATTTTACTTTGTTCTGACAATGAAACTACTACAACATAAGGACTCTCAAGCCCTCAGATGAGGCAAGACAGGTACGGCCCTTGGAGGAGGCACCAAGGCAGCAGCTGGCAGGAGGCATAGAGATGGATCCTTGGGAAAGGAGTGTAATAAACAAATGAGCTAAGATGGTTCAGGGGTCAGAGCCCAAGAGAGGTGGAGATGAGGCTGGCCAGTCCCAGCCTTAACTGACCTGGTGCTCAGTATACTGAGGAGATGCCTGAGGGCTGGGCAGGGGCAGACTGCTTAGGACTTGTCCCCTTTCAGCCCTACAGGATCTGGGAGCAGAGGAACGAGGGAACAGGCTAGCTGAGAGCAAGTGTTGGGAAGAGGATGTGAAGGTTCCCTGGGTCAAAAGTTACTCTGGGCTTGGCCTTGAGCCTCGGGCCATGCGGCACTTCTTCCTTCTAAGGAGGTCCCCTGAGCTCACACAACAGGATGTCAGCTTTCCAGCCTCTCCAAGTCCCTGGTGACTGGGATTCCCTGGGTCTCAAAAGCCACAAAAACAGCGAAGTCCCTTCTAGAATGTCCTTTCCAGTAGCCAGCAGCCAGCTCTGCAGGCAGAATGTCCTGTGAACCCAGTCTGCAGCTGGAGGCAGATACAGGTCCTCAAGGAGGCTGCACCCCAGCCCCGCTGGAGGATGCCGGCTGCAGAGACTCAGAACTCCCAGTCATCCATCTCCAGGTCTTCCAGGTTTGTGACCAGGCCGAAGATTCCACTGTGATCCTGAGGCTGGCTGCCCTCGAAGTTGGTGATGGGAGTGACTGGGCGGAGCAACTCCGGCAAAGCCTCCGAAGGACGCCGCTTGATCTGAGGGAGAGAGACAGTTGGATATGGGTCCTACAATTCAGGTCCCGGGACACCACAGGACCGTCAGTTAGCAGGCCATAGCTCCTGCCCCGTGGTGTTCTGGATCCAAAAAGGAAAGGAAGGAGAGTGCGCCTCTCAGAGCTTCAGAAGCATTGTCATCCCACTAGTTCAAACAGCAGAGGACAAATACCGAGCTGCACCTAAGGGTTCCAGTGGCTAGAGTCACAGGGAGTAGCAGCAGAGCGTCACCTTACCTGCTTGAAGAAAGAGTGGTTCAGGAGGGTGCTGGCGTTTGGCCTGGAGAGAAAGGGGGAAACCCATATGACCCCTGGGCCCAGCTCTCCCAATAACTAATAGCCAAAGCCACCCTCGCTAGTTTAACAGGAAGCCGATTCTTCTTGCCGGGTTTCCAGATATCCACTTAGAGTCCCAGCCTCTGGAATCCTGCTGCAGTCCTAAGCTCCCTCCACTCCCTGAAGCCCACCCGATGGCCAGCAGGGTACCTGGCGTCGGGGTTGCGCTGAAGGCACTGCTCCACAAAGTTGTGGAAGTGGGGTGAGAAGGTTCGGTGGTAGGGGTGGGAAGGTGAGTCACCATTGGAAGGCCGGAGGCCACCAGCAGGCAGGCTGTCACTCAGGCCAGGGTTGGCAATGGAGCGGGAGGGGCTCATGGTCAGCTCCTCAGCGGGGATGGTGCTGGTGTCCAGCAGGCAGGGCACTGTGCCATTAAGTTTCTCTAGCAGCATCTAGGGAAGAGAGATGGGTCTGGGCTGAGAGGACCAGGAAGGCCAAGAGTCTCCTCACAAATATCCTCCTCCCTTGAACAAATGGGATCTCTGGCAGAGAAGACAGATGTTGGATGTGCTGGCTGGGTTTATATATATTTGACACAAAGTAGAGTCATCTGGGAGTAGGGAGCCTCCTGAGAGAGACCGCCTCCACATGAGTGGGCTGTAGGCAGGCCTGTAAAGCATTTCTGGGTTAGTGACTGGTGGGGGAGCGCCCAGCACCTAGGGCTGGTGGTCCTGGGTTCTGTAGTAAAACAGGCCGAGGAAGCTGAGAAGCAAGGCAGCCATTAAGCAGATCGCCTCCGTGACTCTGCTCGAGTTATGTTTCCAGGCTCCTGCCCTGCCTTCTCTCAGCGTGCTGTTTCCTGCAAGCATAAGCCAAATACCTTTTCTCTTCCCCAACTTACTTGTGGTCATGGTGTTTCACCACAGTAGTAAAGACATCATGTAAATCTGGCTTTTGCAAAGGAACACTGGCCACTGGCTGGCGGTGAAGGCAGATGGGAGAGAATGGGCTGCAACTGTCCCTTCACCAGGGCTGGTCTGAAGGGCCCAGCTTCCCTCCCTTAGCAAGGCATTGAGCCAGAGTCTTCTCTCTAGAGTAGTAGCAGAGTGGCGTCAGTCTCTGGCGGTCCAGCTCTGCTCTGCCTGGCGCAGGTGGGTCCAGTGGAGCCCACGAGGAGCATCTGCAGCACAGCCCCTGGGTTGACGGACACGCTGTGCCAGGAGCAGGCCCAGCTTGCGAGGCTATTTCAAAGCTTTCAGACTTGACACATGCAAAATAAGCCACCTTGAAGATAGCCGTCTTTATAGGGGACCTTAAGGACCTGCTGAACAATCCGAACAGAACTTGGAGACATCTCTAGGACTGTGCTCACGTGGAAGCCTCTAACCACATGTGACTATACTTCCATTAGCCTTAAAACTCAATCCCTCCATCTCAGTGGCCACAGTTTAAGTGATCAACATAACAAGTGGCTAGTGGCTCCCTTACTGTGGACAGTACAGGGACAGACAAGTTTTACTGGACAATGTTGCTTCTGGATATGAACCTAATGCTCACACTAGTTAGGTTTACACTAACTAGGTTCAATCTAATGAGGTCCACACTATTTAGGTTCACACTAACTAGGCCCACACTAACTAGGTCCATACTAACTAACCATCTCACTCCTTTCTGAGCATGTCCTGTTTCTCAATTTTTTACTTACACATTTCTTATACCTAGGCTCCACAACCTAATTATTCTATCAGCTAAGTTAAGCTAAGAACTAGAATTGATAGATTTGAATCACCTTTCCGATAGATGGATGGACAGATAATCTGATATTACCCCTACACTTACATCTTCAGCACTTCTCTATTCATTGGGACATGAACCAAAACGCCCTAGGGAAGGAACATACACGGGATGCCCTTGCTTCCTTCCCCAGCCTGGCACCCAGTAGCCCTGGAATGCCTTACAATTCAGATCTATCTCTTTGTTAGTTCTGAGTCTTAAAGACACTGTGTGTGTGTGTCTGTGTGTCTGTGTGTGTGTGTGTGTCTGCACATCCTAGGCATGCATTCTACCACTGAGCTAAACTTCCAGTCCAAGAATAAGCTTCTGGTCCCACTCTTCATATAGTCAACTGCTGTTAACTTTTAAGGCTGGACCAGGGGCTAGAAAGATAGCTAAGTTGTTAAGGAAGTTTGCTGCTCTTACAGAAGACCCAAGTTCGGTTCCTAGCAACCATGTCAAGTGGCTTACAACTTTCTATGACTCCAGTTCAGGAGTTCTGATGCCCTCTTCTGACCTGAGTGCATATGCGTGCACTTGTATACACACATGCAAGAATGCACACACACGTGAATTTTTTTTTAAAAAGTCTTAGGCCAAGTATTATCCTGCCCTAGAAGTTTCGTTGGTCCCTGCTCCAGGTAGTACTCAGCCATTCTCTAGCTCCAACCTGTGACCCAAGGTGTGAGCCTGGAGGGACAATCTGTGACCCTAAGGCGGGGGCCCTGCTCAGTTTCTTGCTTCCTATTTGCTTCTAGATTTTGCTCCAGGTACCTGAGACCCAGGAAACACTTACCCAAACAATCCCAACTTCATTCCCTGGTATGATAGGGCCTGAATAAGTTTCTCTGGGTTTATCTGTCCAACAAGAGCAGACTACACCCCTGGCCTAAATTGTGGTCAAAAGGCAGGCACATGTAGGGGCATGAGTTTTTACTGAAATTACAGAATGCAGGTTCTAAAAGTGTGTGCTAGAATACAGTGGCACAAAACTCAGAGAACCCTGAGAATCTGTATCCACTTATCAAGGAAGGAAGGAAGATTGGGATTGCTTAGCAGCATGGTGGTGCATGCCTATAATCACTAAAATTGGAAGCTGAGGTCAAGAATTGCTTGATACTAGCCTGAGCTACACAGAGGCTATTTCACAAAACAAACAGAGCAACATCGGTTCGTGTGGTTTACCCAGTTTGCATAGCCATGTGGTATCGTGCTATGTGGCCTCTCTCTGAACTGCTGCCCTACTTGCCCCACCCCTGGGCTGGGCTCCTGACCACAGCATTTAACGCCAGAGAAGGGAACAAAGAATTACACAAGCGCCCTCCACCAAGGGTGGAAAACTTGAAGAAAAAAGAGTGACTTTCCTTCATGTCAGGGTCCAAATGTGGCAGGAAGCAGCAGGCACATGTGGAAGGCAGGCAGGGGAGAAGGACGGGAACACTGGGCCGAAGGCTTACCTGAGTGGCAGGCATATCTTTGAAGGGGACATGGCCATTGGCTAGTTCACACGCTGTGATTCCCACACTATAGATATCAGACTTGGCATCATAGCCCTGGAGATTCTAAGTCAGAAGAAAAAGCCACAGGTGACTCCATTTGCAGCCTTGGTCTTTCTTAAATAGGAAGGACCAAAACCAAAGACTGCCATCCCACAGTTGCCCCAACCCAGCACATCACTGGGCTTCCCTGGGAAATCAAGGGGCTCCTTGCATCCAAGGACACAGACCTGCTGGAGGACTTCTGGGCTGAGCCAAGGCAGGACCTTGATACTATATTTAGGGAAATCATGGACCGCACGCTGCCGCTGCCCATGACTAATCATGCTAAGGTTGCTGCGTAAACCAGACAGGTAGACCTTCCCATCCGTGGAGATCAGAATGTGGCTGGCCTTGACACTCCTGTGGGGAGGTAAAGTCAGTGTCATGGGCATGCCCAATGTTACGGAAGTGCAAGCTTCACACATAGTAGACATAGCTGGCTCTCTCCTATGGGTATATCACATGTATGTAACTGCATCTCATACATATGTAAATGTATTTATGAACATTTCCAAACATGTCTGAAAATTAAAAAATAACATGGTTCCATTTATGTAGTTAGATTTTTATTTTTACTTATTTTGTGCAGGGTTTTTGAGACAGGGTCTTTTTCTGTAACCCAATTCTGGAAGTCCTCTGTAGACCAGGCTGGTCTTCAACTTATAGAGATCCACCTGCCTGTGCCTCTGGAGTGCTGGGATTAACTAGCATTTAATTAAATATCATTATAGTTTATAACCTACTATGTCCCTAGTGTCAAAGGGCCCCCTAAAACTGTATCCTTTTTTTTAACTTGTTTGTTGTTTTTTTTAAAGAATTACTCATTTATTTTATGTCTGTAAGTACGCTGTATAGTCACTCTCTTCACACACCAGAAGAGGGCATCGGATCCCATCACGGATGGTTCTGAGCCACCATGTGGTTGCTGGGAATTGAACTCAGGACCTCTGGAAGAGCAATCAGTGCTCTTAACCACTGAGCCATCTCTCCAGCCCCTAAATCTGTATCTTCACACCTGCACATCAGTGCATCTCTCAGCCTTCTCCAGAGGTCTGTGCCATGGATGGCGACCAGTGCAGAAACTCACAACTAGTTGTGAGTGTCTGTTGGTGGTCAGCCGTAATGGCACATTTGAATCACTCTCCTCCCACCAAGGCTCAAGGACCATTGCACACGAAGGGATAGGAAGACTAAGAATCAGACATAGGAGAACCTGACCAAAACAGATTTTTCTGAACCCCGCAGGACCAGTGCACCCATGAACTCACAGAAACTGTGGGTGCCTGCAGAAGAAAACCAAGCCAGTCAGCATTGTAGCATGGAGGGGAGGGGCTCGATGGATGGAGGGCCTCCAGCTCTAACCAACAGGCTGCTGGGGGATTTATTCAACAGTGTGGCCCCTGCGGTGGTGACCGGATCCAGTGGCAGGTCCCAGCTAGCCTGGGACTCAGGTAATCTAAGTTGTCCCAACTCTTTTTGTTTTCTTTTTTAAGATTTATTTATTACACACACACACACACACACACACACACACACACACACACACACACACACACACAGTAGCTGTCTTCAGACACACCAGAAGAGGGCATCAGATCTCATTACGAGATGGTTGTGAGCCACCATGTGGTTGCTGGGAATTGAACTCAGGACCTCTGGAAGACCAACCAGTGCTCTTAACCACTGAGCCATCTCTCCAGCTCCCTGGGCCCAACTCTTAATGCTCTCTTACAGGCATGTACCACCATGCCAGGTAGACTAATGGTTTCTGTTTGATTTTGAAAACAGGGTCTCTTTATGTAGTCCTTGCGTGGCCTGAAAACTCACTATGTTGACTAGGCTGGCCTTGGTCTCTTGAACTCAAGAGATCTGCCACGCATGCTCCAGCCTGGCTCCCATTAATACTTTTAATCTGTACCTTTGTTCTTGGCAAGTGCAAGAACACCTTGCATACCTAATCATTTATGTTAAGCAACTTCCCTCTCGGTGCTGAGCAAGACTCATCTTCGATGCTACCTGTATTTATCCGATTCTTGCTTCCGACTGGCATCTCTAATCCAGGGATCTAACATTTACCCATTCTCCAGGTAGAGACATTCAAGATACTTCCAACTTGGTGCAAATGCCACAGATGTCAGCATGCAGGTCCATTGATGGGCTCGTAGTCAGACCTGATGATGAGCCTGGGTCCCATCAGCCTCCTAACCACCTCCAGTATGCATACAATGTGACATCTTATCTTTATCTGAGATGTCTGATGGCTAGGGCTGAGTGTCTGTCAATGACTGCTGGGGCCTGCTCTGTGGTAACTTCCCATCCTGACATTCTGCTGTCCTTTCCTTGTTTTGATGACCTTCTTGTTGCTCATGTGTGTTCAGACAAAGCTAACATCTGTCACTCTGGTACACATTATTTATAGTGTCATTTATGAAATAAAAATCTTTAAACCTGATTTAATCAAATCTATCATTTTCTTGCTCTATGCTTCTTAAATGACTAGAAGTTATTGTGTGTCTCAGGTCTGAAAGCTATCCCTCACAGTGACTTCTACTTAAGTCTGCAGTTTGGGGTTTGCAATATGTCTCAGTGGGTAAAGGCACTTGCTGCCAAGCCTGACCACCTCAGTTTGATCCCTAGAACTTACAACGTGGAAAGAAGTTCCAGTTCCATTATCTTTCCCACTAGGAGTTAGTTTTCCTGACACAAACTAATAAGCAAGGTGGTTTTGCCCTGGCCATGGGCCTGCTCTGGAGCACACAGGAGTAAGGCAGGGTCAGGGGGTGAGGGGCAGGGTCTGCAGTAGATGTTCCTCTCACACAATAAAGGTCATAAGACTTCTGCACCGAGTAGCTAACGACTGTCCCCCAAGTGGCGAGCTCAGAATCCAGACCCTTGATTATGAACTCTAGCTTGACTAGTAAAGGATTAAGTGGCTTGGAACACACCTGTGCACATAGCCCATGTGATGGATGTAGTCTAAGGCCTTTAGCACCCCCTGCAGGATGTATGCAATCGCCAGTTCATTCATGCCATCCATGAAGTGTGTGCCAATGAGATCCTTTGCAGAGCCTGAAAGGGATGTCAGTAACAACAGGAGAAAGCAACAGCACAGAACCCACCGACAGCTCCGGATGCCGCCGCACTCACCATACGCCATGAAGGATGTGACCACCCACAGCTCATTGTCTGCGATGAAGGTGGCTCGGTACGGCACTATGTTGGGGTGGCTGAAGAGTTTAGAGACATGTAGCTCCCCCTGAAAGCAACGGCAGAGCTGAGGTCGCAGTCAAGTAAGTGCCCAGCCTGACCATGGCAGTCTGGCATTAGTGTAGGGACCTAGTACCTTCCGATGTTCTCCTTCGGATCCTTCCAGGGCAGGAAGGACCCACATGCTTGAGGAAGGCCACCTTATTTGCCCACTTATGCCTCCTGGTGGCCCTGCCAGCCACCAACACCCAAGAGCCTTAAAAAACAACCCCTCACCATGCAGGGACACTGCTGTCAACAGTGAGAGTTAACCACCTCAGAGATGACAAAAATAAAACTGTGGCTGAAGTCATGGGGGTGAGCCACTTAATTAAATCCCTAAGGCCAAGGTATAGTGCTTTTTAAGTCAAGAGTATGATCCAGCTTGGGCACTGAGGCAGGAGGATTGTAAGCTTGAGGTCAGGCTGCGTAACAGAGCAAGATGCTATCTAAAAATGAACAAAAAATATTTTCCCACTATACATCAAAGTATAAGGGTTGACAAAAATTAGTGGACAAATGACAACTATGGAATACAAGGAGACATTCCCAGCACCTTGACTGGGGGCCCTGGAAGCAGGTATATGAAACATTAAAAAAAAAATCAGGAGCTGGAGAGATGGCTCGGCGGTTAAAAGCACTGACTGCTCTTCCAGAGGTCCTGAGTTCAAATCCCAGCACCCTACATGCACACACACAAATTTTATGTATATGACTGCAATGCAGCTGTCCTCAGACACACCAGAAGAGGGCATCTGATCCCATTACAGATGGTTGTGAGCCACCATGTGGCTGCTGGATGCTATGCAGACTGGTATCATAGGACCATGAGGAATCTCACCCCCACTCAGTTCTTACACCAGTTTAAAAAGACGGAGGCTCCTTGCTTATCAAACCAAAAGGCACCTGCAGCGAACAGGATGGATGCTAAGGGCCAGAAAATAGTCACTGGTGGCAGAGCAGGTGGCTCTGCTGTGACCAAGACTTCCTGGAACTGCCTCTGTCTCTACTGCTTTCTGCTGTGCTTGTGGGCAAGCATGCTACTTAGCCTCTCTGAATAAAGCAGAACAAACCAAAGAGAAATAGTTAAAGAGGGGACAGCTGGGCTGAGCAGCACCACAGCCCAATCAACTGTCAAATGCTAAGATTCTTCACTGATGCCTCATGACTTCTCACCTGGTCTACGTTAGTTTCCTGCAGAAACCCCTAGAGGAATGACCATGTGGCCAGGAGCCTTCCCCCAAGGCCACACCCACGCTTCATTACCTGCAAGAACGTCACCATCTCATTGGAACAAGCTTCTAGGTTGATCCTTCGTACTGTCACATACTCTCCCGTTGGTTTGTACCTGGCTAAATTCACTGTCATCAAGTCCTCAAATCCTTTGCCTAAGAGAAAAGAAGAATGAATGACTTACACAAAACCAGCCACAAATATCTGTCTACTCTAAAGAAAAAGGAACTCCATTTCAGCAGAAAAGTCTAGTTACAAAGTTCGCTGCTGGTACTTTCATATTTCATAGTTGACATTTCTTGGTTTGTCCACCAGTCCTTCTCGGCCAATCACTGTGACAGGCTATGGCCTCCTGGAAATGACTTCTTCCCATACTTGGCAATATGAGCCATCCCAGACAGCTGAGGGCACCGTAGTGGGAATGTAAGCGTGACCCTGGGAGTTACCTATGACGGTGAGCAGCTCGTAACACCCGCCCTCTGGCAGAAAGCTGCTCATGACCTCTGGTTTGGAGAAGGATGCTATGGACTCTGAGCTCGCCTCATTGGCCTAAAGAAAAAGAAGAAGAGGTTAACTGAGAAAACGGGAGGGGGGGGCAGAGGCAGCCACAGATGCACGAGAAGCCTCGCCTCTACAACACACAGCAATCCTGCCGGTGCCAAAGGAGCGCCGCCGGCTCTGTCTGAGGAGGAACACAGCATAAGAGTGTTCAGGCAGCACTCCTGGTGTAAGAGCAAGAGGTGTAAGATCTACACACAAGGACCACTACCCCGGTCAACTGCTAGTCTGCTTGTCCTCTCCAGGGACTGACTGCTGAAGTCTATCAAGTTCTTGGCTGGGGAAGGATGTGTGGAGAAAGACACACAAAGGAAGACAGTGGGTAGAGAAATATGTCTTCTGCTTCATTAGGGTCCAATTTTAAAAGCCCAATTGTGGCCGGGCGGTGGTGGCGCACGCCTTTAATCCCAACACTTGGGAGACAGAGGCAGGAGGATTTCTGAGTTCGAGGCCAGCCTGGTCTACAAAGTGAGTTCCAGGACAGCCAGGGCTACACAGAGAAACCCTGTCTCGAAAAACAAAACAAAAAAACAAAAACAAACAAACAAAAGCCCAATTGCAAGATTCTAAAATGCCAGACCTGCAATCTTGCTCTAGAGCAGTTCTCAACCTGTGGGTCACGACCCTTTTGAGGGTCAACTGACCCTTTTGAGGTTGCATATCAGATATATTTACATTGATTCGTAACAGTAGCAAAATTGCAGTTATGAAGTAGCAACAACATAACTTTATGGTTGGAGTCACATGTGAAGAACTGTATTTAGGGTCTCAGCTTTAGGAAGGTAAAGAACCACTAATCTAGAGGAACTTTACTGGTAGAACCCCATTCCTTTAGTAAACCAAGAGCCCAGGCTAGTCATCCTGAAGTTCCCAAAGTAACAGCAGAGTAAATAACTCCCTGAGCTACAGACCCAGAGTGTCGGCAAGCTCAGCCACCTCATCCCTGCCAGCTCAGGGTGGGGATGAAACCGAACACTAGCCATTTGGGATGTGGACGACAGCTCTCCTTTCACAGGCTTGCTTTTCCTTTAGGGCCAAATGCATTTCTATGACTTGGGGAGAGGATTTCTAACTTCAAACCTTCTTCCTTCAAGTGTGTCTAACTGCAATGGAGAATCTGAGGCCAGCTCCCCGGGTGGTACACCGCAGTTCTAAGCCTGGCTTCAAGCCAGGGGTGTGGGTGCCCACCCGTAATCCTAGTGCTCAAGAGGGGAGGCAGAGGGAACGGGAGTTCCAAGCCAGCTTCAGCTACTGGAGACCACGCCTCAAAAAGTCGAACAAAATAAAACACACCTGGCCTTGATTCAGAAGAAAGTGTAAACACACAAAGGTCAACATTGCCTGTAAAAGCTGAGACTCTTCTGACAAGGTGGTACCTGGATTATCATCAAGGCTGTGACTCTGCAGAGAATCCCCCAAAACCACTGTGTTCAGCATCATTTAAACACCAGATACTCTTCAGAGCCTACTTACACTGGATCTGATCTTCCTTCCCCATACTAGATGAATAAATAGAACAGATACATCCTTTTTGAGACAAGGTCTTTGTAGACCAGGCTGGCCTTGAACTTCTGAGTTCTGTGGCAGGGCATGCACACTGTGAGTGCCCCTGGCTCCTGGAACTCACGATGTATCCCAGGCTGGGATACATGACAATCTTCCTGCCTCTGCCTTCAAGGTGCTGAAATTACAGGAGTACTCCATCACACCAGCTCTATCCAGTAACAGAAAGAAGAGCCCAGGAGGCAAACAGTTTGCTAAGAAATTAGAGCATGGCTAAGTGACACAGATAAGAACCAGGCTCCTGCCAGGGAAAGTGGCCTGCTGATTGATGGTTTGAGTCCACCTGGTTTACAACAATTAATAATGCCTATCTCCATAAAAAAGCAAAATGGACCTGCCTCTCTCATCACTTAAGAGTGAACTAAAAGTTTAGTGGCATACATCTTGATTCCAGCTCTGAGGAGGTTGTAAGATCTCTGAGTTCTGAGTTCGAGGCCAGTCTGATTTACATATTGAGTTCCAGGATAGCCAGAGCTACAAAGTAACACCCTGTTTCAAAACAACAAAAAGAAACAGACACTAAGAAGACTCTAGTTGAGCAAAATGGATACCAATTAATAAAGTCTACTTCTAATTTAAACCACTTGTAATATTCCGAGACTCAGCCATAATATTGTAACTAGGTATAGTTCACTGACTTTCACTGTTGTACATTATTCCTTTGAGGAATATATCTCAAACTATCCACCCCAACACTGATGGGATTGGGCTCTTCTCCACCTATGCTATGACAAGCTGTACTACTTACTATAAACATGTTTGGCTATGTCTCCCAAGTAAAGCTGGCAACAAGTAGAAAGAATCACGGAGTCACAGACCACATGAGCAGCCAACTTCATGGGACAGTGACATTGCTTTCTGGAACACCATTCACATCACACTCTTGAGTGCTTGCCTACAAGACTTTGTGTATGTGTGTTTCATTTTTACTGTGTGCAGTGTGCATGTGTAGGTGTGCAGGTGTATTGCTTTGGAGGACAGAGAGCATCTATGCATCCATGCGGAGTCAGCTCTCTCCTACCTTTAACCAGGAGAACTGGGAACTGACGTCAGGTCAAGGGTCTGCACAGCAGTGCCTTTGCCTACCAAGCCCCGTTGCCAGTCCACTTGAATATTCCTGCTCTCAATAACATCACTGAAAGCCTATGGGTTGCTATCAGATCCAGCTACCTCACTGACTTCATTTCCCTGACCTGTCTCTTTCCCCACACAAATCGTGTCTTCAACCTCAGTGAACCTGTCAATCACCTCATCTAGAAGACTTTCCCCCCTTAGGATTTATTTTTATTTTGTGTCCTGGTCAGTTTTCTGTCCGTCTTGACACAAGCTCCAGTCATGGGAAGAGTGACTCCCAGGTGAGACAAATAGCTCCGTCCAGTTGGCTGTGGGCAAGTCTAGGGCACTTTCTTGATCAATGACTGCCACGGGAGTACCAAGCCCAGGTACTGAGCAGGCTGAGCAAGTCAGTAACCACGGCTCTCTCAGTTCCTGCGTCCCGGGCCCTGCCCTGACTTCCCTCAGTGAGACTGTAAGCAGTAAACTGAAAGAAGCGCCACGTTTTCTCCCTACATTGCTTTTGGCCATAGTGTTTATCATAGCAATAGAAAGCAAACTAAGACAATGTGTATGGGTGTTTTGTCTTCACCTATGAAGTGCACCAAGTGTGTGCAGTGTCTGTAAGGGCCAGCACAGGGAGTCATATTCTTGGGAATTGAAGTTTTGAGTCACCACATAGGTGCTGGGAATTGAACCTGGGCCCTCCATAGGCAGTAAGTGCTTTTAACCTTTGAGCAATTTCTCTGGGTTCTTTAACTGGAGCACTCTTACTTGGGTACAACTTCTGTCCCCATTGATTTTTGCTGCTGTTGTTTTTGTTTTGTTTTGAGACAGTGTCATAGAGCTCAGGCTGGCGTCAAACTCACTATGAAGCTGAGATTGCCCCCTTTGGTTATAAAACACACACACACCACACACACACACACACACACACACACACATTTTCTCATCGTGGTCTTCTTATTGCATAGGTCTCAGTATAATTTCTCCAGAGATGACCCCGCCCTCTATCCTTTCACTTTAATGTTACATTGCTTTACGTTCTTCACACATGTCACTGCTAAAGCTGAGCAATCTATTTCCTGTCAAGCCCACTACAACATGAGAGGGTCCTTGTCTGCTGTGGTCACCGCTGTATTACCTGTAGTAATAGAACAATCCTGGACCAACCTAAAGCATCGTAAATCATAAAAGCAAAGTAAGAACTTGGGATGTTGTCTGCCTACAATCTTCCTGGAGAATCAGAGAAGAGGGCAAATGCCAATTCCTTTGGAAAGAAGGTTCAAAGTAATGGGAACACTGGTCCTGAAGCACCTTTCCAGTGACAAAGAATTACTTTGTTTTTGTTCTTTTGTTTGTTTGTTTTGAAATCCAATAACCCTATATAGCCTCATGAGAAGTAACTGCCTTGTGTTTAAAGCTTTCTCTGGATTTCCAAACTTCTTAAACTTCCTCTAGTTTGAAAAAAAAAAGATAAGGAAGAACAATTGAGTCCTCAGAGTAAAAATATTTACTATATGTGCTTTTAAAAATTGTATATATTTTAAAAGGCTCTCTCCTTGGAGAGATCCTTTATCACCTGCATCCCACTTCTCAGCAGGGAGGCATATAAGACACCACCCACTGGGCTCCAACTATGGCATTTCTTGTAGAGTACAGGCAGGGAAAGGCTCAGTGAATTTCTTAGGAACTTTGCCAAAACCTTCCAATCTAGACCTTCCAATCTGTAACCTTTAGCAACCAGTTTTTTTGGAACTGGAAATGTGGGACTGCAGATGGCTAGCCTAGAGGCCGCTGCGGAGTCTGCCCGGCTGCCAGTCTTCTCCTCAGCACGCACATTCCCAAAGCAAGCCTTCCCCCTGGCTAGTCGACAGTCAGAGCCAGCACACAGAGACAGGGAAAGGTTTTGTAAACAGCACGGAAATATTTTAATGTTCTTTGGGTAACGTAAGATTGGTCATATCTGTAGTTGCTAAGGACGCTTTCCCTTTAGATTACCTGCACAGCTTCATTTCTAAACAGAGACTTGAAATAAATTGTGCATTTGAACTGATTTCCATAGATGGATTTAAAATGCAGAAGGAGTTCTACTGACAAAAGAGAGGGGGTGTCTTGATAAGTTTTCTGTTAACTTGACCCAGCTAGAGTTATCTGGAGGAACCTCAACTGAGGAAACGCTTCCATTAGATTGCCTGTAGAGCATTTTCCTGATTAATGAGTGATGTGGGAGTCCAGCTCACTGCCGGCAGTGCCACCCCTGGGTCATCGGGACTATAACAGGAGGCCTGAGGAAGCCAACAGGCAGCATTCATTCATGCAGTTGGCTTCAGTTCCTGCCTTGACTCCCTCAAAGGACTGTTGTAACCCAGGATATGTAAGCCAAATAAGCCCTCTCCTCCCCAAGTTGCTTTCAGTCATGGTGTTTACCACAGCAATAGAAAGCAAACTAAGAGAGTGGTATCAGGGTCGTAGGGACTGCTGTGACAGACATAACCATGTTTTGGTGGGAGACTGTGAAGGTCTTTGGAGTCTAGGCTGGAAATGCTGTCACATGTTGTGGGAACTTGGAAGATAATGCTGAGGGCGGAGCAGATGATGGAGGTCTAGCTTGTGAAGTCTCAGGAAGAAGCAGGCACTTCTGGGGCTGTTCATGTGATATTTTAAACTAAGAATTTGTGGTTTTGTCAGCTAAGGCTGAAGAATCAGCTGTGATTACAGTAAGTCCAGAGTCACTGGATTAAACCCTGTGCTTCACCAGAACAGGGTTAGGTCATTAAAATTGTGCAGATTTTTAAAGTCAATGTTCAGAGCAAAGGGATGAATTTTTAGCTCATTCTCCTTAAACACAGCATAGCGTAGTTATACCACTGTAATTTGGAATTTCAAATTGCTCAAGAAAAGACTAATTCTCTTAGTTTCTTCTTTAGGTCTCTGTAACATTAAAAGCATTTTACTTTTTTGAAACATTTTAAAAACATTTAAAAAAAAGCCATTGTTACTTAGAAGTGACCATAACACAGTAGCACTGTTTAAAATAAAACCCAAAAAAAGCATACAAAGACAATATAATATTTATGAAACACTACCAAATGAACGCATTCAGCTGGCCACAGATTTCACCAAGGACAGTTTTTGCTAGAGCATCAGTAGCTAAGAGCATATGAAAATTACATAATTAGCATTTTCTTTCTTTTTTTTTTTTTTTGTTTCCTGAATGAAAGCACATGGGTCAGACAGACAGGTGCTACCGATAATGGAAGCTCAGTCAGAACTAATCTGAGCACCATTATCCCTGACTCAGCCTTGAGCTGCCTACAAAGCAGCCAATAGAAAGGGGTCTGCCAAGTGTTCTTATCTTATGCCTCCCAGTTCCCATCCTCCTTCCCTACCTCTCAGGGTCTCAATGTTTAACAACCCTGGTTGGCTTCAAACTGGTAATCCTCCTCCTCTATGTGCCACTATGGCCAGTCACTGTCACTGTGTGCTCAATCTCGCGCTCGCGCTCTCTCTCTCTCTCTCTCTCTCTCTCTCTCTCTCTCTCTCTCGCTCTCTCCCTCTCCCTCTCTCACCAGTGACTCATGTTTTCCAAAATAGCTGTGCACACATGGTGTTATTTACTTGGGGAAATAAAGCACAAGTGGAGGAAGGCAGCAAGAATCTTACAGCTTCTGCCAGTTTAAAAAAATCCCTGTTTTCTATGGGTTTTGCAGGGAGGGAGAAAGGTTAAGTTTAACATTTTTTGGCTTTTCAGTTGTGTGTGTACAAGAGTGAGAACGTGTGTGTGTGGACGCCAGAGGTTAACTCTGGGTCAGTCCTGTCCTCCCACCTTCAGATGGGGCCCAGGCATCACTCAGGCTGGCTCCTCACCCTGGTGCCCAGCTGAGCTGTCCCCACGGCCCTCGGGTTGTCGTTTTAAGGCAGGCTCGCCATGTAGCTCACGCTGGATTTGAACTTGCCATTCTCTTGCCTCAACCTTACAAGTGATGGGATTGTAGCCGTGTGCTGTCAGGCCTGGCTGTGGCTGTCCTGTACGGAGGGTGGCTCTCAGGGCCTTATGCATGTTTGTCATGCACTAGCTCCTGAGCGACACCTCACCCTCAGTTATGAGAGGCAGGGTGACTGACGTGGTATACCTAGCCTCTTTTGTAGTTTTGAATTTTGGTTTTGTTTTCACAGTAGGAGACCTGAGGTCCTCCCTAATGAGCCAGAGAGAGATCTGTGTTTCCTGCAGAGACTGAAACTTGCTGCTGATAGTCTACCGATGAGAAAGTACCAGTGAGACTGAAATTTCAAACTGATGAACTTGAAGTGCAAGGGAGGGGTGAGGGAGGAGGAGGGGAGGGGTGAGGGAGGAGGAGGGGAGGGGTGAGGGAGGAGGAGGGGAGGGGTGAGGGAGGAGGAGGGGAGGGGGCGGAGACTTCAGTCCCCAGATGGGACTTTTCTGCTCTTTAAAATACACAATAAACTCTTTCCAAGGTGAAACCTGAAACATCACAAGTAAAATGAGAAAAAAAAAAATGAACATTGTGCTTCAGTTGAAGCTGAGCAAACAGGAGCAGCGGCGCAGCAGCAAGCACAGGCGTCTCCATGCAGCAGTGCAGCAGCAGCGAGCACAGGCGTCTCCATGCAGCAGCCACCCAGAAAGCCACTTACTTTTCTCCGAGTGTCACCCGGAGGCTGCTCTGGAGTAGAGAAATCGATTGTTGGCATTTTGTTGTTAGCGGAAGACAAACCCACACTCAGAACAGTAATGATCACACTCAGGACTACAGCTAATAAAAGGAACCACAGAAGTCATTACAGTACTGTACACACACAGACCCGCAGTGAGACGGACTTGCCTGTGAATGTGTAGCCCTGAGCACATTTACTTACCATCAGCATAGCACATTATTTCGAGTATGCTGGCTTCTGGGCCTTATACTTTGTGAACCAAAACCCCACCTTTCCCCTCCCCCTTGTTCTTTAGGACCTTGCTCAGGCTGGGCAACTAACTACTCTACCATGTCTCCAGATTGGTTTATTCTGAAATTTTCTTTTACAGATGTTAGCACTTGTGTGTGTGGAGACAAGGACAGCTCAAGGGAGGATGCTCCCCTTCCATGTGGGGCCAGGCTTGGTAGCAAGTGCCCGCACCCACTGAGCCTCTCATTGGTCTTCCTGTTTTTGAGACAATACCTTGGCATATAGCTCAAACTGGCCTGGAACTTGTGGCAATCCTCCTGCTGCAGCCTCTCAAGAGTACTGAGACTACAGTCATGATTCACTGTGTCAGGCCACATTTATTTCAAAGTCACAGGGATGCTGGGCTACTTTTTTTTTTTTTAAGATTTATTTTGTGTATATGAGTGCACACCAGAAGATCCCATTACAGATGGTTGTGAGCCACCATGTCGTTCTGGGAATTGAACTCAGGACCTGTGGAAGAGCAATCAGTGCTTTTAACTGCTGAGCCATCTCTCCGGCCCTGTGAGTCACCTCTGAGATTAGACTGCTTTTTGAGGAGTGTGTGGGTTGGGGGCGGGGGCTTGGTTTAAGGGACACACATTTCAGCAAAGCAGTACATATCTAAGGAATTGCTTCCCAACTCAATTCCCAGTCAGAGGCAATGGCTTCTGAATCTGAGTACGCAGTGGCTTTGGGCATCAGCTGCTGGGATAGAAAACAGACAAATCACAGGACAGTTCACAAATCTCTGTGTCCCTTGATTTTTTTTTCCATCTTCAAAAATAATAGAAATAAATCCATTAACATGGGCTGGAGATATAGTAGAGTGGGAGTAGGCCTGCCTGGTACATGCCACGCCCTGGGTCTCATCCACCCTGCCCAGAAAACAGTTATTAAAGGTTTTCCACCATAAAGTACAAGGCTAGTTAGATATTTTCAAATGTCTTAAATTATACAATTCTAAGTACCTTAAACTATAGCACATCAGAGAGGCAAGTTTAGTCACCAAGGAAAATGTCTTTCATTTGATACATTAGAGCAGCTGATTACCTAGCTACAGAAGATTAAAGGAGAGTGATTCAGCCTTGGGTTTTCAAAGGAATAGTAGACAGCAATTTTCTTGAATACAAACAAGCAATTGCTTACAGCAGTTAGTCAAAGGGGAGAAGCCAAGTGAAGGGTTACATGAAATACACCTCAATTTTCTTGACAGAAGGGAATTTCCAAGTTGTGCAAGACTGGGTAATCCTGGCTACACTAAGCTAGACCACGTGGAGAACAAGCTCTTTACCGCCTCAGGTCAGAGACTAGGATGCTGTCACAGAAGCCGGTGGCCAGGCATGGTGGCATGTTCCTTTAATGCCAGCACCCAGGATGGAGAGGGAGAAGGATCTGAGTTTGAAGGCAGTCAAAACTATAGTGAGACCCTATTTCAAACAAGAAAACTAAACCACATCAAAAACCCAGTTATCCAGAGACCCCACAGTCAGAAACTGAATAAAAGAATCCATTCATTTCAGACACATATTCTGCAATATTTATGACTAATTCATTGTAAGTTGAATTTCTAAAACAATTTCTATAGACACAGAGAGAGACAGAGAGAGACTAGAGCCTGAACCCTGCTAACCCTGTGCACTGACCTTTTACATCTCAGTTTGACACAGGGTCTCACTAATTTGCCAGAGCTGGCCTTGAACTTGGAATGCTGCTGTTTCAGCCTCCCAAGAATCCAGAATTACAGGTTTTTACCACCACCAGGCCTGCCTTAGGGACTTTGAAAATTTTAACTTAATAGTATGTGTTTCAGCTGGACAAATACTTATAAGAAGCGCACAGGCCTTTAACCATTGCACTTGCTTTCTAACAATCAAGACAGGCCAAGGACTGCTGCCTGATTCATTTGCAGATTTCTGGGAAACATGAGATGAAAGAGGAAGCCTCTTGAAGCTAAGAAACAGTTCACAATGGCTCTTCAAACTGCTAACGTCTATAAACTGATGTGGTCAGCAGGAGAACAGTGGCAGTTATCCTGAAATGATGGCTAAGTGCCATACCGTACTTACCTCCAAACAGTTCCAAATCTCTTAAGCCCTCAACAATGAACTTTTCCGAGACCCACCGCTAAAGAGGAAAACCCCAAAGAGAATTAGTATGTCTTCTAAGTCACAACAAAGTCGTATCAGCCTTTAGAGACAAACAAGACAACTATTCCATAAAAACATAAAACCAAGCAGTACAATAGGGCTATTTCCATGAAAAAGTAAGGGTCTTGAAATTGGCTACAAGCAATAGATTCATTCCTTTCTCTAGTCTAAGCTTACACAAGATGATGATTGGTTCATAAATGTGACTGAGGGGAAATACGTGGAACCATCCCTAATAATGAATATTGTTTTCTCTCCTAAACACAAAATATCTTTGGTTCCATCTTGTTTAGTCCACAGACAGTCCTTACACGTTCTGGATCATCAATGCCCATTTGAAAAAGTATTACTAGAATTCAACATATAGAAAACATGAATAAAAGGATTCTTCACGAGCCTTTGCTAGTTTATAAAACAAGACCTAGCACACCCCATACTTTTTTTCTAATTCTCCTTCTGTTTGGTTTTTACCTTTTTGAGACAGGGTCTGACTCTGTAGCCTCACCTGGCCTTAAACCCCTTAGTCCTCCTTCCTCAGTTTCACAAGTTCCGTTGTTGTTTTTAAATAGCGTCTATTCATTGTATGAGGATGAGTTTCTCCTGACTTTTCACACATGCAGGCCTTGTACCTTGACCATCTTTCCAGCCCAGCACCCTCTCCCTGCCCCTTCACCACTCTGGTCTACAGGTCATCCTCACACTGAGGGCACGCTCATCCTTTCTGTCACCGTGTGGGCACAGAGGCTGCTGGGGCTGCACATTTACAAGGGCAGAGACTTGACTTCTATCAGGGCCACAGGACTAAACTAGCACAATTCTTGTGCACCTCTCCTGCCCATTGTAGAAAAGTGTTAGGTTTCCACTATGCTAATCAGGGGTCCAGTTTCACCTTAATCAGGACAAGTTAAAATAGGAATGTGGCTCGTATTTAAAAGCAGTGGAATCCAGGTTGTGTTTCACTGCGTGACTGGTGTTAAAGTTTGGCATGCAGGCATTCTCTCCACGGAGTGGAGCTCAGGCTAGGGAGTGAGTTACCTTTTCCTCTTAATTAACACTTAAGTTTATTTCTTACAGTTTAACTGTTTTTATACGTGTATACACAGGAAAGGGAAGATGAAAGAACATTCTAAAATAAGTTATATAATAAGCTATATGACATATAATAAGCTGTATGATATATAAAATATAAAATAAGCTATATAACATATATACTATAAAGTCCCTTGTCCTTTCCTGTAACAATTTTTTTCTGAATTAAAAAATCAAACTTAGGCTGGGCAGTGGTGGCACATGCCTTTGATCCCAGTACTTGGGAGGCAGAGGCAGGTGGATTTCTGAGTTCGAGGCCAGCCTGGTCTACAGAGTGAGTTCCAGGACAGTCAGGTTTACACAGAGAAATCCTGTCTTAAAACACCAAAAAAAAAAAAAAAAAAAAAAATTAAATGTAAAAATTTCTAATAATTTGTGCTTTAATACTTGAGAGTGGTAAATTCATCTCTCATAAATGAGAAGTCTTTAAATACAATTTTATGAATCCATAAATATTAAGTAATTAAAATAAATCTCTATGAAATATAATTAAAATCTTTAAATAATCATGATTGCATTTTAAAATTAAGTACCTGATAAAAGAGATAACAACATACTTTAAGAAAAATTTTAATTATTTATTTATTTTGTTGGGGGAAGAGATGCACATGTAGAGGTCCGAAGACAACATGTGGGATTCATTTCTCTCCTTTTACTATGGGGTCCCCAGGGATAGAAATCAGGTCTCCAGGTTGGATAGCAAGCCTTTGTACCTGCTGAGCCAGCTAGTGGCCCTTAAGTACTGAAGTCATTGGCATTTATAAAGAACCTAAACCCAATATTTGTCCTTAAGGTCAATCAAATAATTTTTATTCCTAAAACCTTTACAGGAGAGAGTGGGGACCAAGTTCCCACTACCACAAAGTATACAGTTGAGTTTTCTGAGATTGGGGAAGTCGCAACATCAGCACACCTGAGTGCTAAACCTTCCCCTGGGACGCCACCTTCATGGCACCTCCCCAGTCTGGTGAGTATAAGGTCTTTTCTTGTGTGTGTGCACGTGTGTGCATGGTATATATGTGGGGATCAGAGGACATGGGAGTCAGGTCTCTCCTTCCACTGTGTAGGTCCTAGGGACTGAACTCGGGTTGTCATGCTTAGCTCCAAGTACCTGGACCTGCTGGGCCAGCTCACTAGTCCCTGATAAAAATTAAGGTATAATACATTCTTCAAGTTAATTTTAAAGACTCTTTATGATTATATTTAGATCTGTGTTCCAGTAACTACAGTCTGACAATGATTTTAAAAACATAAATCCCTGAGAAACAGAAGCAAAGAGATCGTTACCAACTATGTAACTACACAGAAAAAGCCCAACCCATTTAACATGTGACCAATTGATTCATAAAATAAGCCACCTTCCTGTTTCTTTGTCCACCAGACAATTCTGAGTGTCACATAAAACAAAACAACCCACTGTAATATCAACCCAAATACTTTTCAGAAAAGACAAATAGAAAGCCAGAAGACTGGGAACACTCACCCTAATCCGCTCTGGTTTACTTACAAGAAAAGACATGGGTTCCTACTGTGTAGACCTACTTCAACTTCAAAAACTTAAACCTAAAAGGTAAACAGAAACAGAAAGAGTTGGTTAAATTGCTTTTTATAGAAATATTTTTCCTCCTGAATCAGCCTCCTGCAGGTAGAGGCTGCCTCAAACTCACTACAAAGTAGAGAATGACCTTGTACTCCCGGAAGTCTCCACACTGAGTGCAGGGAGAACAGGTGTGCACCACAGCGGGCTATGTGGAGCTCGGGAAGGAGCTGGTTACTTTTGGATGCTGGGTAGGAACTCTGCTGAGCCTAGTTAAGCATCTGTTGAACAAAGCATGCTACTGGTCTACACTCAAGGCACACTACCAGACACATAACTTCCAACTTCTGAGTATTTGTTTAGAAGAGTGTTGAGTGACAACACACTTGGATATATTTGTCCAAGTACATTGTGAAGCTGCCACTTCTGTAAGGAAAGAAGTATGGAGTCAGGCATGTTAGTACATTCCTGTATTCTGAGAACTCAGAGGCCAAGGCAGAAGGCTGGGGAACTGCAAGCCAGTGTGGGCTCTCAGGACTGCTGAGAGAATGCAGGACAGGTGGGAAAGAAGTGGGGTGCAGTGAAACTTCTTCCACTTGGAGAGAGGCAAGTGTAAAAGCCACAGGTAACAGACTTAAAGTGAACTTCTTTTAAAAACACAGCAGGGGTGTCTGCCGACCCCAGTACAAGAAGGCAGCAGAAGCTACAGGGACATGGTATCTGAAGCATAAAACTCTGGCTTTTCCCTTCTTTCTTTCTTGAGACCAGGTTTCAGGTACCCAGGGTGATTTCTCACTACAGCAGAGGATGGCCTTGAACTTCTGATCCTCCAATACAGGCCCATCTACATGCTGGGATTGTGACACCATACCCATCCAATAATTTTTTCTTTGTCTGTTTTAGTGAAATTTGAATATTTTAAATACAGGTGCAATCTTTAGTTTGAATTTAAATGTTCAGTAAACTGAAGTACTCTGCTCTCTTTCCTGAGGGGCCTTGGGCATGCTAGGCAGGCACTCTACCTGTTAGCCACCAGCTATTTCTGAGACAAAGTCCTTTATATAGGCTGGCTTCAAACAATCCTCTTGACTCAGACTCTGAGAGCTAGGATTACAGACATGCCAGCTGCACCTGTCTGAAAGTATAAAACTACTTACTGATAACATAATTGTGTACTGAAAAGATTCTAGGGATTCCACAAAAGAAAACACATTTTTAAGATGGGCGTGGTATTGTATACCCGTAATCCCAGCAAGAGGGTCATGCATTCAAGGTCATATTTGCCTATCTGTGACTCTGAAACTAGCCTTTGCTACATGACCTGTGTCAGAAAATAAGGAAATAAATAGGACAAAACAAAACAAAAATTTAGACCTAAATACTGCATAGCAGACTAGGTGTCATAGCAAAGACCTGTAATCTTAGAACTAGGGAGACTAGGACAGGAAAATCAAGAATTCAGGGCCGGTTTGGCTGCAGAAGAGATCCTGGGTCAAGGGAAAATCAAGACCAAAACCAAAAACAATCTAAAAGCATATAGACATAGATCTGACTTTCCTTTTCTATTTCTTTTTTTTTTAAGATTTATTTACTTATTTTATGTATATGAGTACACCATCACTCTCTTCAAACACACCAGAAGAACTGAATGGCATCAGATCCCATTACAGATTGTGAGTCACCATGTGGTTGCTGAGAATTGAACTCAGGACCTCTGGAAGAGCAGTCGGTGCTCTTAACCACTGAGCTATCTCTCCAGTCCTCCTTTTCTATTTCTTGTAGAGGGATTTTAATCCAGCAACATGGCTACTACGGCCATTTGGAGTAGAGACAGGCCCTTAGCACATACCTTTAAACCCAAACAATGAAGGTAAGTTAGTTTGTAAAAGGAAACACCCATGAAAGTGATGTCTAATTGAGTGGCAGACAAAGTGACAAACCAGAGAAAGATCTGACAGAATAGGATGTGCCTAGCTCTCAGAACAGAGGGAAAAGAGAGGTGACTTAAAGAGCAGCAGGGAGGGATGGAGAGGGGAGAGGCAGTTTTACTGGAACAGTTTTAGAGAGACAGGTTGCAGACAAAGAACAAGCTAGACACAGGTGTAGACAGAATGAGCCAGAGAATGAGAAGGAGCCAGAAGATTAGAACAGATTGCCAAAGTTAGCATGAGGCCAAGCAGAGCAATTCAGTCAGAAGCTGAAAAAAGCCAGTTTGAATCAGTCAGCATGAATCAGTCAGCATGGACGGGTGTTTTGAGCCAGAACAATGGGTTGACCAGCCAGCCAGAGTTCAGAGTGAGCTAAAAAAGGGTGAGCTTATTCAGCAGTAAGTCCAGAGGCTGAAAACATTCTAGACCTAGATTAGATTACATGGAGGCTAGAAGCTTCCAGGACTAGGTGTAGATTAGCAGAGAAAGGGGAGTAAACCTTGGAGACAGAAATTACATCAGGCAAAGAAAAGATACTTTAACACTTTCTACTTTGTGTGACATTAAGATCACTAGGCTGCTTCAAATGTTCTTAGAATACAAAACTATAGTAGAAGGATAAAGCAGATGGATATGTCATTCAAAACGTAAGTCCAAGCCGGGCGATGGTGGCGCACGCCTTTAATCCCAGCACTTGGGAGGCAGAGGCAGGAGGATTTCTGAGTTCGAGGCCAGCCTGGTCTACAAAGTGAGTTCCAGGACAGCCAAGGCTACACAGAGAAACCCTGTCTCGAAAAACCAAAAAAAAAAAAAAAAACAAAACGTAAGTCCACATTTTATCAACGGCATTTAACACCACAATACATTGGCAGAACCATATTCAGTTGACAGGTACCGAAACAGCCTTATAATTTACTGACGTGGTGCTAAAGATCCAGCACAGGCCTTTACAGATAACTAGACAAGAACTCTATCACTGAGGTACACCCTATCCTACATACAGCTTCATTATTTACAAGCAATAGTTACTAATTTTTAAAACTCTACTAGTACTTGAGAGGACCGAAGTTCTCAGAAGAATGAGCCCTCAGCTTTAGCTAGTGTGACTAAATCCTATATGCACAAACTGAAAATCTACTTTAGGGTAGTCCATATTTACATTACAAGTATAGATTAGGAATAGCTGAGCTGTGTGGCATTTGCCCAGCATGCCCAAGGCCCTAAGTTTAATACACAGTATAGAAAAAATTATTTTTAGTTTTATTTTTCTTTACCTGAAAGAGTAGTTATGATGTTGAGGTTTATACATTAAACCTGGAGAAGAGTGTGACACTTCTAACTTATCTTAAAACCACAGAGTATACGTTGGTGTCAGGCCTTGAAAGAGAACCAGGCAGTCTTCATCATCCTCAAGTATGTATATCCTTTTAACAGGACCTTGGTACCTGACACACACAAATGGTGTAGGATATGTGGTACAGTCCAGGAAGCAGAAAGTGCGACCTTAACTGGTTATGGAAGTGGGATGCCCACCAATAAACAGGACAGGAGAACAGACAAAGAATGAGCAACTGCTTACAGAATTCATCGAAAGCACGGCTGGGTGGTAGTAGGCCAGGAATATCAAAGATGACTTAAAGAAAAAGGAAATTCCAAGCCAAAGAGTGTAACTACTATCTAGTATCTGCTGTCTTGTGCAAAGGTGTATCACCAACTTCTACAGCAGTGCATGCCACACAGGAGTCACTCAGTAACACTAAATAGCTGCCTGGCCGTGAAACATTTGCCCTTTGAACATTCTTTACGTGCGTGAGGACCATGCAGGCTAGCACATGGCTGTACTAGCAGGGAGTGGAAAAGCACTGGAGGCTTGAACAGAGAGAGGGCACACAATGGCAGTCTAAGCACTGCGCCTTACATCTTGTGCCCATAAACCACTTACAGATCTTGTGAAAATGCAGGCTGCAGTTCAGAAGGTCTGGGGTGGGCTGGGGATTCTAACTCGCACCCTGGAAACGGACAATGCTGTTGCCATGTGGACCGTGGTATTGACTAACATTTGAGAAATCTTGTTTGGAAGAACAGTCCAAGAAATGTCAGTCTATGAAGGAATGAAGAAAGGGAGGGGTAAAAATAGCCCAGAGAAAAGCAAGCTGGTTAGAAAACCACTTTCCTGGAGTCTGTAGCAGTGCAAACACCAGGAAACAGATGGACGGCTAAGAATGAACTATGATGCAATCTCAGCACCACTCCAAGCTATCTAGTTCACTCTCTGCCCTTTGAACAATTCACTTTAAGATGGGGTCTCCTACACACAAAGTCGCTATGTAGTTGACAGTGGTCCTGAACTTGATTCTTCTGCTTCCATGCTCCTAATTGCTAGAATTACAGGCCTGCGCCACCAAGCATGGCTGGGGACTGTTTTACAAACTCTCCCAGATATGTGGTTGTGTAGTCCCTGACTGAAAACTGCAGAGACTTGATACCTTATCTGGGAACCCATTCTATAGCTGATGTGTGTTTGTGTTCTTGAGTGTTCAGAAAAAGATTAATATGCCACGGGGCCAATGCCAGAAATGGGAATACTCGGAGGCAGAAGTGGCCTGAGTGGAGGGATAAATTACAATATTTATCCATTTAGTGTATGTATAAGAGTGTATGTTGAGGGTGTGCAGGAGGGGTGCACATCAAATGTCTTCCTCTATTGATCTCTGCCAAGTTCAAGTTTAGCTAATATTGAGAGTTCAACTAATGTTGAGGATTCTATCTTCTGAGAAGTGGGGATAGCAATTTCTGAGAAAAGTAGCAGTGATGTTTAAAAAGAGGTTAAAGATGGTTTGGTGGATTTAAAGGTTAACAGCTAAGGCTGTAAAAGGGACAGAAATCCAAAGCTGAGAATGGTAGCTCATGTGTACAATCTAAGCACTCAGTGGACAGAGGCAGGAGGATCAGGTATTTTTTTTTTTTGGTTTTTCTAGACAGGGTTTCTCTGTGTAGCCCTGGCTGTCCTGGAACTCACTCTGTAGACCAGGCTGGCCTCGAAACCAGAAATCCACCTGCCTCTGCCTCCCAAGTACTAGGATTAAATATGTGTGCCATCATGCCAGGCTCCCACATTAACTCTTACATTTACCAATGTGTGTATATGTATGTATTTATGTATATATGTATACATGTGTTTGTGTGTGTGTATGTATGTATGTACCTGTTTGTATGCTTGGTGAGTCTAAAGGACATTAGATTTTCTACTCTACTACCCTGGACACAGGCTGGCAGTCAGCAAGTTCTGGTGTTTGTCACAGGCTCATGGCCACACATGGCTTTCTAATGAGTGCTAGAGACTAAAGCATGTCTTCCTATCCACAGAGCCACCTCTCCAGCCACCCAACCACACTATCAATTGCCTCATTATCTTTCCCACTACAACAAGTACCGATAGGAAAATTCACTTGTTCTGACTTTTTTTTTCTATTTTTATCACTGGTCCTCCAAACTTCATGTCTGAACTATAAACATAGTCACATTTCTTCTAAGAAACCTAATTACAGGGTGAAGAGAGCTGACCAGTTCAGTATTATAACTAATGGCTGAACTATTAAGTTCCTGTACTAAGGCAGAAGCAAGTTAGCAGTTTTCTTTTTGGTAGTGTTGGGAATGAAAAGCAAGTCCTCTCTAACGCTAATCAAGCACTCAGGCACTGAGCCACGCCCACAATCTCAAATTGGTTTATCACCTCTCAAGGATCTAGGTCAGTCTCAGGTGTTGGGTATCTTTGGATAAGGTATCAACTAGTTCATGAAGACCCATCCAAATATTGGAACATGGTTCGACTTCAACGGGTATTTCGGTAAGACCGATTCCAACAATCTGGGAGAAGGGGGTCAAGTTGAAGTACTTTCGGGTTCTAGCAAAAAATTGAGTTGAGAAGTTATCTATTTCCTAAAATTATGAACAATTTTATTTAGTTACTCCCCTTCTGTCATGCTCACAGCCATCATACTAGGTCTCCAAAACTGCTAGGGACACTTAAGACAATTTGAAGCTCTTCGTTTTGACCAAAGCAGAGAAGAGCCCTGATCTTGCTTCCATATGAGAACTCGACCCCATCTGGAGGCCCCGGAAAAGGTGGGGAGGCCATGCAGGAGCTAGCCTCTCCGGCCCGGCAACGCTGCTCCGCATCTCCCCAGCAAGGCCCAAGCCTAATTTTGCTCTCAGGCTGTAACCTCAATGCGGGAACCCAGGTTAAATGAGGGCCAGCGAAGAGCGAGGGTGAGCCGGTACGGCCGCTTGAGGCCCACCCCCAAAGAGATGGAGTCAGGTGAGAAGGACTGGCCCTGGGAGCGCACCAGGCGGCCCCGCCACCCGGTACCTGGTCTAGGAGTCAGAGCGCAGTACCGACTCCGTCTCGGCTCCGCCTCCTCAGTTTTGTAGCCGCGCTGCCGCCAGGCCGGTTGCTGGGAGGGAGGTACGCAACGTGCCATGCGCAGTGGAGGGATCCAGGAAGACTGGCCGAGCCTCGCCCCTCCTGTAAAGGAAGCCCCGCCTCTTCACGGAAGATGCTCCTCCTAACCCCGCCCCACGGAGGAAGTCCCGCCCCCCTACCGAGGAAGTCCAGCTTTGTTCCCCCCACCCACCCACCCAAGGAAGCTCGGCCTCTCGCCTCCAGCAAAGGAAGTCCTGCCTCACTCCCCCCACCCCCCATGCTCACGAAAGGCTCGCCTCGCCCGTCCCTATAGCTGAAGCTCTGCTTTTCCCCAGAGAGAGCTTCTGCTTGCTTCCCACGTTACCGGACGCGATAGACCCGCAGTCTTGTGCTAGGGAGAGAGTTATTAACTAGTCTTTTCCCCTTTGCTGAGATCGTTCCTTATCTAGGACGAAGGCGGGTTTCCCAGGTATGTGGAAGAGAAAGACCTACTAGCTTGTCATTGTTGCAGTACAAAAGGGCCCTAGAGCCTCTGTACCCCTTCTAATTCAGCAGAAAGAAAAGGGGCAAGGACTAACTATAGCTATTGACTTGGCTACCAGGGGTATTCCCATTCCTCATCCCACACTCTGCCGCTCCCAAATCATGTCACCTGGTAGGACTTCAGTGTGAAAATACTGTCTTTCTTGGGTCTCTCTCAGGCATTAGAAAAACAGAGAGGAAACTTACCCTTTGTGCCCAAAGTTCCTTCTCCGTAAAGCACAGAAAATAGCTCAACTAAAGGAGAGCTATCTTTTTTCTGTTCCTGAGCCCTTCATAACTTTTTTTGGTAGTGAGGTATTTTTGAGATAGCGTCGCACGTTGCCTGGATTGGCCTTGAACTCTGAGATCAGCTTCCCTCTGCCTCTGCTGGTATTAAAGGCTTAGTAGAAACCTGTGATGAGTTTGCCTTTATGAAAGAAGATAGCTAGCAGGGGACAAAACATATAGGATAAAATGAGCACTCCATTTTATCACGAAGTGATTTTTAGTCACTTCAGTTTCTGTGGGGTGAGGGTCCAATACATGCATGTATGTACTGTCAAGTAATGAATACTTACTTTTTTTCTAGTTCTGTCTCACAGATTTATACCGGTCTAATAACTTCCAAGAGTTTTAAGTTTGGCCACATCAAACAGGAACTTGAAAACACACACCACCCTCAGCTGAGGATCACACTGTTTTACACACAGCTGTAATCTTGCCCAGTGCTTTTAACATACCAAATTGCGATCTCGGTCTCAAAATATTTCAGCATCGAAACCTATGAATTCACAAAAAGCAAGGGAGTGGAGGAAAACGCAATTTCTGCCAATTCACATGGTCTTTGGAATCCAGAATATTCAGGAAAGCAAGACCTGGAAAAGTGTCAAGCTTTGGTTTTTATCTTTTTGTATGTTGTGTATTTGTACTTGAATGAACTTGTGTATGTAAACTTGAATGTATGTACACAAATCATGTGTGTACATAAGCAGGCAAAGGTCAGAAGGTGTCATACCCCCTGGAACTGGAGTGACAGTTGTGGGTGCTAGATCCTTTCCAAGAGCAGCAAGTGCTTCTTTCTGCTGACCCATCTCTCCAGTCCCAAACTTAGTTTTGAGGCAGCATCTCACATCTAGTCCAGGCTTACCAGGCTGCCCTTAAGTTCGGTGAACCCCGTCTCTTCTGGGATTACAGGTGTGAACCACTGAGTTTTTCTTTCTCCTTTCTTTTCCTTCCCCTTCTTTGGACTATACTAGACATTGAACCTAGGGCCTAACAGCATGCTGGACAAGTGAGGGCTAAAACCTCTTACAGTCATTACAATGGGGTGTGTAAGCACTAGGTATTTCCTCTATACCTAGTGACCCAGCCACCACATCATCTAACAGGATGTTACAATTTGAGAGTCAGTGTGGCTAAATGATTTTACCAACTGGATGACTGCCCACAGTAACTGCTCAGAGAACCCCGTCTTCCAGACTCTAATGTGACTATTTCAGTGGACAAATGCACAGGTTCTCATACACCAATCCTGCTACTAAGCTGTATATTGAAAGGACAACATTCAGAGGTTACAGAGTGTCAGCCCAGGAAGGCTCAAGCTCCTAATGCTGCTTAACTTATTACAGTGTTAGGGTGTGTAAAGATTTCCAGAGCTTTCTGGAACTGACTTGAAAAATTGGCTGCTTGTTTTTATTCGGTGTAGAACAAGTCGACTACAATTACTTAATCTACGAGGTTATTTTCCACCTTAAGCATTTTACATTTTAATACCTAATAGGAGCTTTCAAATAGCCACTTTAGAAAGGAGTAGGAAGACAAAGGGAAAGAGCCTTGATAAAAGCAGGGGAATAGGAAGGCTGGAGCTGTTTCAGCAGAGTGCTCACCCAACACGCAGGAGGTCTTGGGTTCAAGTGTGTGTGATTATAAATCTATGGTGCACAAAGCCAGAGCGTTCTTGGCGCAAGAAACCAGCTTCAGTCCTAGCTCTGCAAAGTGATAAGCTAAGCTACAGAAAAACGAACAGAAGAAAGCTATATAAATTTAAAATATGAATGGAAGGAGGGGGAAGAGTACTGTGGGAACAAGCACAAGCAAATACAATGTTACGGGTACAAACATGTATGTTACAGGTATAAACATGTAATGAGGCCCATTCTGTTTGCTAACTAGAAACACTTTTTTTTTTTAATGTATGTGAGCACACTGTAGCAGTCTTCAGACACACCAGAAGAGGGCATTGGATTCCATTACAGATGGTTGTGAGCCACCATGTGGTTGCTGGGAATTGAACTCAGGATCTTTGGAAGGGCAGTCAGTGCTCTAAACCACTGAGCCCTCTCTCCAGCCTGAAATACTTTTGAAGAATGGAAGAAAGTTTGAAAAGCATTTTGACAGGCGGGCAGTACCACTTTGCTCTTCAGTAACTCCCAGGGAAAAGGAATACTTTAAGGCCATGGTGAGGACCAGAAGCTGGAGGCCAGACCGGAATACAAGAGACTCTATCTCACAAGGTAGGTAGGACAGTGAGTGAACATGGCAGTGGTCTCCAGCTGCCTGAAAGGCCAAGCCTATCTATGCCCTGGAAACCAGCCTATGTGATGCTTGACAAGTAGTCCTCTCAGGAAACACGTAGATGTGCTGGTACCTACCCATCACCCCATCTCTCAAGACTGGGGCACTGGGCATTGGCATGAATTTCAGGCCAGTCTGGGTTATAGATGAGACCTCACCTCAAAGCAAGCAGTAGGATCCACCACTGGGAAAAAATAACAGCTTTCTTTTGTTCCTTCTTAATTCAGAGGGTTTAGAAAGCTGTGAACTTATACAACTGTTAACACTGTCTTCCTTTAAGACTTTTTAAAATTTATGTTTAGATGCCTATATGTGCCTGCAGTTGCCTGTAGAGACCAGAAGAGGGCAACAGATCCCCTAGGGCTGAGATTTGAATGTGGGTCCTTAGCAAGGGCAGTAAGTTCTCTCAACCCATAGCCTTTCTCTAGCCCTGATATCTTCCTTTTGCAATAAAATCTTTTGCAAATTGAGATTAAAGACAACAGCAACACACCCAGCCAGGCTTCTCTTTACTTTTGTTTCAGCAGTTTGTAACAGAAGCCACACCTACGGATCTGACTCTTCCCTCTTACATTCTTTAACATCATTTAGAATAAGTGAGGCACAAGAGAACCTGGGTGGAGAAAGTACAGAATTGGATTCCTCATGGAGTCCAACGGACCAGATATAATGTTCACATTCTCTACTTCCTACTGGAGGATTGACGTGTCACCAAGAATCGTCCTTTCTCCAAGTCCCATGTAAAGGAGTTCTACATCTTACGCTTAACCCAGTGAAGTTTCCTTGTACTAAGGAAACACAATTATGATTCCTCTATTTTCACCACACCCTCCAGCTCCAAGAAAAACAAAAAAACAAAAAAACCCACCTCGTCAGTTCTGACATATAAAGTCAAAGGATAAAAGAATTCACTCACCTCATTCCACTGGACAGAGAAGAACAAGAGAATAAAGTAAAATTGCACCATTGGATGGTAGCCTTGCCTTTGTAAACTGTAAGATTATAAAATAATTTTGCCCGTGTTATCTTTTGGTTTTCAACTATCTGTGAGATGAGCTCAGCAGTTAAGAGCACAGACTGCTCTTACAGAGGTCCTGGGTTCAGTTCCTAGCACCCTCAGGGCAGCTCACAACCACTGGTAACTCCAGCCCCAGAAGTTCCAACACTCTTCTGGCCTCTTTGGGCACTGTACACACAGTACAGTACTCTTTGGGCATAGTACATAGACATACATGCAGGCAAAACACACACATAAAGAAGAATTTAAAAGAAACTGTGAGGTAGGTGGGAAAGATGTTTACTCTCGTGTTATAAAGGAATAAACAACAGACTCAGAGGTCAGTAACTCAGTCAAAAGAAAAGGCTTAGCATTTTTTTTATACATCTGTACATTTATTTATCCACCTACTGCGTACATGCGTGTACACACCATGGCCCACTTGTAAGTGTTGCATGTGTCCTGAGGATCAAACTCAGGTCAGGCTAGCAGCGCCTTTACCCACTGAGCCATCTCTCCTGTCCTAGCAGTTGTGTTGTTTGACACTGTCTTTGTTTATACTTCAGGTCTAATTTTGGTTTGCTAGTGATCCAGGCAAAAAGATTTAGGAAGCATGGTTTCTTTCCAGTGCGACAGTAGGCAACATTCTCCTCTCGGTCCTCTAATTCACACATAACAAGATGTCTTACCCAAGGAGAGGACTATAATAATGGTTTGGATGTTAAATATCACCAAAGTCCCACAGTAAAGACACAGAGCCAGTGGCACTATGGGTAGATGATGGAAACCAAGCTGTCAACTCCCTGGCCACTAGGAATTAAGCAGCTTTGCTGTACCACAGGCTGCCTCCCCTGAGCCAGGGTCCAAGAGCTGACACTGACATCCCAAGCCATCTTTTCCTATCTGAAGCTCATCTCAGCTATTTTGTCACAGTGATGGAGAGATGACTAAGACAGGGAGGAGCTCATTAATAACGTTGTAGATAACATGGGCTGGGTGTGACAGCACACACAGGGGAGCCCAGCACTCCGGAGCTCAGGGCAAGCAGATCCGAGTCAAAGGTCAGCCTGGTCTAGAAAGTGAGTTCTAGGCCAGTCAGCCCTACACAGCGAGACCCTATTTCAAAACCAAACCAAAATTGAGCCGGGCGGTGGTGGCGCACACCTTTAATCCCAGCACTTGGGAAGCAGAGGCAGGTGGATCTGTGAGTTCAAGGCCAACACCTGGGGTCTACAGATCCAGCTCCAAGACTGCCAATACTGAAACTGTCTCAGAAAACAAAACAAAAACCATTATCACCACCACAACCAAACAACACCTCCCCCAACCCTCACCCCCCCCCCAAAAAAAAAACCAAAAAAAAAAAAAAAAAAAAAAAAAAAAAACCCAAGGGGGCTGGAGAGATGGCTCAGAGGTTAAGAGCTCTGACTCTTCCAGGTTCAATTTCCAGCAACCACATCACATGGTGGCTTATAACCATCTATAATGAGATATGGTGCCCTCTTCTGGCCTGCACACATACATGCAGGCAGAATGCTGTATAAATAATAAACTAATAAAATCCTAAAATAAACTAAAACCAAAACAAACAAAACCTAAATGGTAATAAAAAGTAAAATTAAATTCAAACAAACTTGTGGGCCAAGGTGCAGTGGTATGTCAGTGTCCCAGCGCTCAGGAGGCTGAGGCTTGACTGTGGCCAGCTTGGGCTACATAGTGAGACCCTTTCTGAAACAATATATAAAGGGCTTTAGAATATAACATTCTCCAAAAGTGTTAAGTGGTAACCACAAAGGAACATTCAAGATTAACGCTTTTGAAGGAAAACCATTTTAGTGCTTTTAATAAAAGAACAGTATACATATTCTTGTAGGACAACTGCAAAAAGTCAAAGCAGCACTCGCAGATTTTGTCAATCAGTTTAATGTCATAGGTAGTTCATATGAATGCTTAAGTTACAAAATTAGCTGCCACAGTCTGATGTATGGGATTTTAAGAAAGCTTATATTACTTAAATGATAACTAAGCACATAAATTTTGATTCTAAATGTACTTTAAAGATTTGTAAAACAATATTAAGTCTAAAATTATATGGCCTTAAAGTGATTCAATTTTGTGTTATTTTTAATAACTTAAAACTTGTGAACTGTTAAAAAACCATTACACTTGAATATCCCTGTGCATATATTTCTATTAACCTAGACAAAGCCATGTGAAAAACTCGTAGAATTCCCAAGACCACACCACACACAGTTTTCACCACACTCCCTGTTACTCCGTCAGAACACAGAAAGTATCAACAAAACCCCACCACCCGCTCCCAATGAAAAAAACAACCCTTTCCCAGCCCAGCAAAAACTACCTGGTACAAGCAGAGACTTAAATGCTTTCTCAGTAGGAAGCATTTATAAAATGCAGAGATCTCAACAAGCCAAATGCTTATGCACAGAGAAGGGCCTCTCCACACCATGCTCCTGCCTCATGAGTCAGACAAAATTCTGATTCATTTTAAAAAAGCTCACTTTTTAAAAGCATATTTGTGCATATCAATGGTTATTTGTTTCAAGAAAGTACATACCGGCCTTGTGGACAATATAAAAGCAGGTGGAGAAGCAAAGTGCATTCATAAGACAGATTGGCTCCTCCGTCAACACCTAACAGGCCGCAGCAAGCAAGAAGACCATTGTGACCTCACAGAGACCAGCCACCTGGCTGCTGCTGACTGGAGCTGGTGAAGCTGTTCACTTTTTCATGCATTTCTTGCTCAACAAAAATAAGCACATAACTACTTCAAACCCAGCACTCCCAGAGTCATTAGCTCACAGCATCAGGCAATGAGAAACTGCTCCTGTACTAGCTACCTCTAGAATCTTCCGTGGATTTACAGTATCCTAACACTACGGGTTTCCTCCTATAATACTGCCATCAGCATCGCCCACACACAAAACACACACTGTACTATGTTCTAAGTCTCTGAATTCATCACCACATACAGTATTCTAGATTCCACTGTTTTCACAAGTTTAATGTGGACACAGAAAAAACAAGCAACGTTTATTGTGCAATTCCAATAGATATTCTTAGGGTCTTGGTTTAGAGTCAGTCTCCATAGTTATTTCAATTGACCAGTTTAAACAAAAAGCAACAACCTACCTAGAAATTTCATGATCGTTCTTCAAACACCAAAGTAAAGCACTGATGATTCACATTATAATTTAAACATATTTTAAAACTGCACATACTTTATATACCATTCCTTTTATAAAATAATCAAAATAATTTGATTATCTGAAGGAAATAACTGGAAGAGCCCTTTCAATGTCTCTATAACCTCTGTAGAACTCCAAACCAAGAGGAGAGGGTGAAATAAACATCTCTCAGTCAGCAGAAACATGACTGTTAGGTGAGGGCTCACGCTTTCCCGTCTCGGGTGGACTTGGAGCTAATGGCAGAAAGGACGCAACCTCCGAGAGGGTCTACATGGCTTTCACTTTGATTTGTTTCATTTTCATTTGCTTCTTCTCCAACTTCTTTTGTTCTCTCCTCAAAGCAGCTTCCTGTGTAACACGGAGGGGGAGAAGATTCAACTTAAGCTCTAAGAACACACTAAAAACCAGGCTGGAGAACTGGCTCAGTGGTTAGAACTCATGATGCTCTTGCAGAAGACCCAGGTTCTGTTCCAAGCATCTGTCAGGTGGTTCACAGCTGCCCTTAATTCCCGCTCCAAGGGGTCTGATGCTTCTGAACGCCACAGGCATCTCCACTCACCCATATTATTATTCAAAATCCTTCCCCCCCCCCCCCCAAGTCAGGGTTTTTCTGTGTAGGTTTGGCTGTCCTGGAACTCACTGTGTAGACCAGGCTGGCCTGGAACTCAGAAATCCTCCTGCCTCTGCCTCCTAAGTGCTGGGATTAAAGGCGTGCGCCACCACCGCCCGGCTCAAAATCCTTTTTTGAGAGTGGGAGTGTGGGAAGTTTGAAATAGGGTCTCTCTTCTCTCTCTCTAACCCTGGCTGTCCTGGAACTATGTAGATCAGGGTGTCCTTGAACTTACAGAGATCTGCCTGCCTCTACCTCCGGAGCGCTGGGATTAAAGGCATGTGACACCATAACTACCCTTTATTCAAAATCTTGGTTTTGCAACACAGAATATTTTTGAAGATACTGACAATAATTGCAAGCCAGGCATGATGACCAAACCAATCCCAGCATTTGGAATACTAAGGCAGAGGATTGCACTTTGGTTACATAGTTCCAGGCCAATCTGTGCTATAGATTCAACCTTGGCTACATAGTTAATTTCAGGCCGATTTGTGCTATGAGACATTGTTTCAAAAGACAAAACAAAAACATTGCCAATTCATATGCTGAGGAATAAAAATGAACACAAAACAAGGCAAAGATAATTAAATCTTAATTTAGCACTATACTCAATGAGGATTTTTACATGGTGTGTGTATTTCTTTTCTTTGAGGCAATATTTCAATAAGTTATCCATTAAATTCAACTGCCACACCCTTTTTAAAAGATAAGTTTTCATTATTTAGCCATTGCTAGCCTTGAAATTGCTATTAAGGCTATGGTGGCTAAAGAGATGACTTATCGTTTGAGGGTTCGTGCTGCTCTTCTGGAGGACCTGAGTTTAGTTCCTAGCACCCACCCCAGGTGTGGGATACCTCAAGTTTGGGATTCCACCTGTTTAGGAGAAATCTACAACAAAACCTGTAGAGATAGTAGAATTCACTGATTCTGTATCAATAACTAATTTTATTTTATATTTTATTTATTTTTGTTTTATGTGAAACATGGTTTCTCTGTTTAGACTAGCTGTTTTAGAACTCAATCTGAAGACCATGCTAGCCTCAAACTCAGAGATCCACCTGCCTCCGCCTCCCAAATTCGGGGATTAAAGGTGTGTGTCACCACCACCACCTAGCTTCAAAGCCTAATCTTAAGTGACAAGTTTATTAAAATAAACTGGCTGGGGAGTGGTGGTGCACATCTTTGATCCCAGCTCTTGAGAGGCAGAGGCAAGCAGATCTCTGTGAGTTTGAGGCCAGCTTGGTCTACAGTGAGTTCCAGGACAGCCAGAGGAACACAGAGAAACCATGTCTCAAAAAAAGCAATAAACAAATGAATAAAACATAAGAGGCATATGCCAGCTTCTTTAAAAATTCCTTGATTTCCTCCTAGTTGTTTCATCTGGAATGGGACTGTGTTGGAAAAAGAAGGTAATTCAGTCATTTTCCAGATGCACAAACTCAGCTTAGTACCGGAGTAAAGTGCTGTCAAATTACAAGATATCTCAAATATTAAACTTTTAGCTTGTGCACATTTCTACAGAGAATTATCATAGTAGACAGTAGGGTAGAAATAGGCATGTAGATAATTAAAAATAAAACAAAACAGTAGTTTTGGGGAAACCTCACAAAACCTCAACCCTAGACAAAGAACGGCAGGCAGCCAAGGAACACTGAGAGCAGGAATCAGCCTTCCCAGAGAAGAGCGTCAGCTCCGAAAACACACACACAGCAGACGGACTCAACAGGTCCCATTATAGAGTTAAGACACACACACACACACACACACACACACACACTTCACAACAACAAAGAAGCCATGAATGTAAAAGAGAGCTGTGGAAAGGAATTGATATATGGGAGGTTTGGGAGGGGGACAAGGAAGGGGGAAATGATATAATTATAATCTCAGAACATAAAAACCACATAATAGAAAAGCCCAGCCCAGCAGCCAGCCTCGGGAGTGTCTCACCTCCAGCCTGCGCTGCTTCTCAGGGTCCTCCTCGTTCATGATCCGCTCCTTCTCGGCTCTTTTCTTCTCCTCACGCCGGGACTGTGCAGCCTCCTGCCTCTGCACATGTGTCAGCTTCAGGAAGTTCTCTTCCACGCGGGCCCGGTTCTTATCTGCTTTTTGTTTACCCTTCCCCAGGAAACAAAGACTTCGTAAGGAACCAATTCTAATGCACAGGAGAAACCCCCACTTAGCACTGCTAAAATTCCTCCCCTTTGACACCTTCAAGTCGACTAGCAAAGGCTCAGTCTTTGATAGCTGCTGCCCATCAGGGGGAAAACCCAACAATAAAAGGGGTTTGTAAAAAAGGATTAGGGACTTACTTCTCTGTTGAGTCGGAACTTTTTGGCTTTATCAATAGAATAAATCACCATGTTCATCAGCGGTAGCAAAGCCTCCATATCCTTTGGGTACGTGTTACCTGAGCCAGGCACTGGAAAACAAAGCCATTTTCCTATTGAGTAATGGCAGCATTAATCCTTCTGGGCTGGCAGTCCAGTCTTTCTTAATGCTGACAGTCTAGCTCCTTGGAGGAGCCCAGAAATTAACAAGGAGGAATGAAGTTAGCGATGCTGTAGTTTTAGAGCTATTATTTCAGAAGGAAAAATAATCTCAGAAACATTGCAGAGGAAACTAAGAACCAGACAGGACCCAGAACACTTACCATTAAATGTAAACAGTAGTGTCCTCTTGGTGTCAGGCAGCTTTAAAGGCTGACCCTCCCTGTCATCAAAGAGAGACTGTAAGAAAGGATCCCTATGCCTACCAGCCCACATCTGACCCTGTGCTCTGTACCGGCTTTTATGGTCACCCATCCACTCCGCCACATTTGACCCCCTCCAGGTATGTTTCCAGTGGACAAGATATACCCACTTTCACCCAGGAGCCAGAAATAAGCCTATATTTAAGAATGAGGCCATGGGTTGGAGAGATGGCTCAGCAGTTGAGTGTAGCTGCTCTTCCAGAGGTCCTGAGTTCAATTTCCAGCACCCACATAGTGGCTCACAACCATCTGTAATAGGATGCGATGCCCTCTTCTGGTGTGTCTGTAGAGAGTATAGTGTACTCACACACATTAATAAATAAGTAAATAAATAAATAATGAGGCCATATTTTTAAATACTTTTGCTTATTTTTTTATTTCTAAATTTATATATATTTATGTGTCTGAGTGTTTTGCCTGCATGTATGTGTGTATGCAGTGCCCATGGAGGCCCGAAAAGGGTGTGAAATCTGGAACTGGAGTTAAAAGTGGTTTTTAGCCTTCATAAGGGAGCTGGGACCCAAGCCCTGGTCCCTGAGTGCATGAGCAATACAATCTTAACCTGAGTCAAACTGCAGAGACTACTTATGGAGTAACAACATAAAACTAATAAGGAAAATGAATTTAATACTTTTATTTTATACGTACTCTTGCATAATCTTTGGACCAGAGAACTGGTCTGAAAAATGAACAGATTCAATCTTATCAGCATAGTGTGTAAGAAAGTGAACCATCTGAAAGAAACCAGAAAGAAAGAAAATTAACTAAAGCACTTCCAAGCTTTCATAGATATTCACCTTTTAACCCTTACTTTTATAAAATGTCATTCAGACTATTACCCCACCTTCAGTTTAAAGAGATGGTTCTCTTAGTCCCATCACTGGAGAGGCAGAGGCAAGCAAACCTATATGAGTTCAAGGCCAGCCTGGACTACAAAAGAAAGTTCAGCACAGCCAGGGTTATTCTCTGCAGCCACCCTCCAGCCTTAGCCCTCCCACAACAGGATCACAAGTGCCTACCCTGGGTGCCCACCATTACTTATACAAACTGAAGCTCAAGATTAGACTGTAGTCTTTTTTTTTTAAACTTTTGAGTTTTAGTTGTTTCTTATTTTTTTTTATATTAGCACATTAAGTTTTCAATAAGCTTATTCCCCCCTCCCGATTCCCTTCTGCTCCAGCCCCAATTTGCTCCAGCCCATAGGTTTTTTTATTTGTTTCTCATTACGGATGGTTGTGAGCCACCACGTGGTTGCTGGGATTTGAACTCATGATGTCCAGAAGAGTAGTCAGTGCTCTTAACCACTGAGTCATCTCACCAGCCCTAGACTGTAGTCTTAACCAAACTTCAAAGATGGCTTGGAGTGGTGGCACACATCTTTTTTGGTAGCATTTGGGGGGATAGAAGCAGGTGGACCGCCGGGCAGTGGTGGCACACGCCTTTAATCCCAGCACTTGGGAGGCAGAGGCAGGAGGATTTCTGAGTTCGAGGCCAGCCTGGTCTACAGAGTGAGTTCCAGGACACAGGGCTACATAGTAAGACTCAAAAATCAAAACAAAAACCTTGAAAGCTTGAAAGTCAATAGGTCTTTTAGAGAACTTTTTTTTTTATTGTGTGCATGTGAATGTGTGTACATGTGTGCTGTGCATCTGGGGAAGGCAGCTGGAGCTGAGGGACACTCAGCTTGTTAGGAAGGCACTAGGATGCGAGCCACTGTCCTTACGATTGCTCAGCGCTCTTAACTGCCAAGCTGTCCATTCTCTGGACTGACAGTGCCCTGCCGAGCTGTCTGTCAGCATGAGGGAGCAGTATACACCTGTAACTAACGTATGGCTCAGAGAAGACCTGTCCCAACTGCAGGGAGACCACCCTCTCAAAATAAGAGCTGGCCAATGCCTCGATTAGAATGGCAGACAATCAAAAGTTGGGTTACCCAGTTGATCAAAATCAGGTGGATGACTGTAAGTTACACAAAGAATGTTTATCATGAATGATCTGTAGTCAGAGTTTATTTAGTTGTTTCAGCAAGGGTCAAATAAAATTCAGTATGTGATATATATAACATATACGTGTCTTTCTTCACTTATTTGGAGAGTCTCTCCTTGTATTACCTAGCCTGGTCTAGAACTGATGTTACAGATGAGCACTAGTACGCATCGTCCTCTATCACATTTACCTTTGTATCCATCATTCCCTCTGTGACTTCTCCCATTTCCGACAGAATGGCCAAAGAGTCTGGCAGTCCATACTTTGCTCCAGACTTAGGTTTATCACTACAAAACTCACTCTGGAAGAAAAATTGAAACCATGAAACATGATCATTTGATACAGTTTTTCCCAAAGGGCTAGGTATGTACAATCTATTTTGAAGTGGTGCTGAACATCTGAGAGACAGAATTGTGCTGTCCTACAAAGCATAACTTCTTTGTGATAAAGAGGCAGTCTCAACAAATGTTTAAATTAGAGCAACTTGACATACCAGATCCTGCATCTCTTTCTGCAGTCGCAGCAAAGCTTTGCGAGTGCCGACAGCAAACACGTATGTGTCCATGTCCTCATCGTTCATTGTTACTTTTATTTGCTTTAAAAAGAAAACAAGAAAAGACAAGACACACTTACTGAGTTCTATGGTGGGGAGGTTTCTAAATGGCCCTGAAAGTTCAGCCTTCTGCTGTACACACTCTTCCCCTGAACAGGGTTCACGGGTATAACAGAAGACCCTTAACTGGTTGATTCAAACTAGCAAAAGAACGTTGTCTTAGGTATGAGAAAAAAAAAAATCAAGCAAGTTAGTAATAACTGGGCCTTAGCTGAAGAAGAGAATTTTGGGGACCAACATGATCATCGAGGGAGAGGGATGGATTATAAGGTCCTGAGGTTCATACCTCCAGGACCTGGGTAATTCCTAGTTGATGGGCAGTGAGAAAATAGGTACTTACAAATACAAGAAACTGAATTCTGACAAAGACTTGAATGTGCTTGTAAAGAAGGAAACGCAAGCCTGGCTCACACAGTTCTCAGCCTTGCGGACCTAAGCGGAGGACCAGCTAACCTACACCAGGCTACTCATGCACTCATTACTGTGAGGTAATAAATGGTTCCAGTTTTTCCTTTTTCTTTCCTTGTTTTGTTTTGTTTTTCGTTTGTTTGTTTGGCTTTTTGTTGTTATCATTGTTGTTTTTTGTTTTGTTTTTGAGACAAGGTCTCAAAGAATTTTTTTTTAAAGTTTGCTGGTTATGGAGATGTATACTTTAAATTCCAGTTTGAGGGCTGGTCTACAAAGTGAGACTGTTTCAAAAAAACACACAGAAAAAGGTTTATTATTTCTATTCTATGTTACATGTTTGCCTGCACGAATCACTGTACACCATGTGTGCAGCACCCCCAGAGACTAAAGAGGGCACTGGATCCCTTGGAACTAGAATAACAGAGGGTTGGTTATGAGCTGGGTGTTGGTTCTGCAATCCAGGTATTCTGGAAGAGCTCCCAACTGCTGAGCCATCATCTCTCCAGTCCCTCCCAGATGGTACTATTTTAAGGTGTTCAGTTTTGTGGCAAATTGTTATGAAGAAACAAAACACTACTATAGATTTATACTGAGTAGTCAAGTACAAAAGTGGACAGTGCGACATAAGAATTACATCAGGATTTGTCTCACGTTCCTGGCACAGAGCTAAAACCTTTATGCTTCATTATTTATAAGGAACCCCTTTCAATCAGCCTGATCATGAGATAAAGCAAATGCTCAGGGCTGAAACCGTCAGCCCTCCTCAGGGTCCTGTGTTCTAGAACCCCTGGAGTCGCATTCAGAAAGCTTCTGTATCTGTAAACATGTGGATTCCCTAAACAGCAGGATGTTCAGAGACAATGAAGAGGCTCCACACTCCTCCACTCCTTTCCCACAGCATCTCACTGTAGCACTGGCCAGGCTGAGTTCACTCTGAGATGGAGCTCACTATGTAGTCTAGGCTGGCTAATCCACCTGACTCACCAGTGCTGGGATTAAAGGCGTGTGATACCATGCCTGGCACCCTCATTTTTTTTCCAAACTGGCTATTGCTGATTTGTGTCCTTAATAAGTCAGTAACTATAAGCAAAGGTTTTCCCTGAATTCTGTGAATCCTTCACAAAAAGTCATTAAAGCTGGAGGGAGGTGATGGGAAACCTCAATTCATAGGTGACCAGCCAAAAGTGCATATGGTGTGATGGCCTGGAATTTGAAATTTTCTCACAAGTAGGGACACTGGGGGTGGGGAGTGGGGCCTGAACCCTTTCAACCTGTGGGACCTGAAGCTAATTCCAGGCAGTGTCAGAAATGAATTGTTGGATCCCTGCTGGTGTCTAGAGAATCTTAAGAACTGACCATTGTAGGAAAACATCCTTACACAAGTAAATAATTCTTAATATTCTGCACAGGAACAGACAATATTATAAACTTAAGAAGTCTGATATGATAAAACATGGTTCTAGTTGTACTAATTTATTTCTTTATGATTGGGCCAAATTCTTAGTATGTGGAAGAAGGAAAATGTGGGGCTGGAGATAGATGGCTCAATGGTGAAGTACACTGGCTTCTCTTGCAGAGGACACAGGTTCAGTTATCAGCACCCACACAGTAGCTCATAACTACTTGTAACACTAGTTCCATAGGGTCTAATACTCTTTTTTGACCTTTAGGATACATATGTGGTATACAGACAGACATGTAGGCATCTCACACAAAATTCAAAATCTTTTTTCCAAAGGAGGTCCCAGGATGAATGTAGGGAAAGACCTGGTAAATAGTAGCTGTATTTAAAAATAAATAAATGAGTGAATGAATGAATAAATAAATAAATAAATCTGTACTTCTGTATTTATAGGAAATTACAAAAGCAGTGTCTTTAACAGGACCCAGAAATAAAAAAGCAAATTAGTAATAATCCTATCTGAGAATATCTCTTTGGGAGAGAGGCAAGAGACATTTTTGACCATGAACACAATTTGTAGATTCATGTTAATTTAATAAATGGAAGACATATACTCAATAACCTAGATTGTGATCTGAGCTCTTTCAATCAAAATTAATCATTTGAAGTAAAAATATTTGAGAAGAAACTAAAGTAAAACAAACAAACAAACAAACAAAAACCCTTAAATCCCTGCAAAAAAGCCATCAGAGGCACCCCTGGACAGCTGAAGTTAGAGCAGCTAGACAAGCATCAAGTTTTCTGCCATGGACACAGATTGCCAGGAGTTCAAACACAATCCAGACAGAAATGGAATAGTTAGGGAATAATCCAGTTTGTACCAAGAAAGCCAGCGGGACTACATACCACTTGATCACTTCCTGGCCTCATCATCCGGGCCAGGACGTTAAGTAAGTCTTGTCTCTTAAGGAACTGAAAAAAATGAGAGAAATTAGTCAATATCTTGCAGCTTCCACTTACAGAAGGGCCTTGGAGGGACTCAAACGCTTCATTTGACAACTAGTAGGAATATAAGACTCAGACCTTATTTTAAGTCAAATAGGGAAGGCATTGAATTTAGATTAACAGTTACGTTTTTAACACTTCAGGGAAGATGCGCCTTGGAGCAGAAGCTCCCTACTCACCCTCAGCTGGATGAGCATGCCTTCACAGCACACTCGGCCAGAACACCACAGGTTATAGATGTGCTCATTCTCCTGATTCAGCTTTCCTGTGCTCGTGGCTTCTTTGTTAGTCCCATCATCCCCTAGGAGTGAAAGCCGAGTCTGACTCACAGGACATTGGATCGCTGTAGGACAGCAAGGCTCTGCTATCTCACAGAACCTCTTCCGACAGGGACTAGAGGGCCAGTGCTGTTGTTTTCACTTCAGTGTCATTGTAAAGGTTTTACACCTCAATAGATGTGATGTATAAATCTATCATCTGCTCCACTGTACACTAATTCATCTAGTCCTGAAGACATACTCAGTGTCATCTCTCAGCCAACCATCTTCATAACAATGTTTGTATATATGGCCTGATTTTCTGAATGAGCTCCGTTCATTCCAGGTCATTCCAGTTATCTCTGACAGGGTAGAGTTCAAAGGCAGTTTCCACACATTTCAAATCACCAAAATCATTATTTTATTTCAATTTTATACCAACTTCACGCAGACTACAGTAAACAACTCCCAGAGATTCCTGTGCAAAGTGACGGATTTCCACTGTTCCACCATTTTATGTCACTATCCATTCACATTCCTCTGTAAATTTATGCAGAGAGCAAAGAGAACGGTATCTCCTCTGCTACCAGTGCACTGCAGGCACCAAGACAGGCCATCAGGAGACAGACAGGCTCTTTATCATCTGCTGGGCCAAGTGTGCTGGGGCGCTGAAGGTCGCTGCACAGGCCAGGGGAGGGGGCTTCTTTTTACTTTTAAAACTCTTTATTGTTTCCATTAAAAAGTTATGGATTCTGTCTGACATGAAGAAGAGGGAGGGCAATGAGCCAAAGAATGCTCCCCACCACCCCCAACCCAAAATCTCTGATCAAAAAACACCCTAAAACCCATGGACCAGGGAAGAGAGCATCCTCTGGTAAACAGGTATAGTTTAAATAACATAGCTGCAATTTAAACCTCCCCCCCCTTGTAAAGATTTATTTATTACGATATGTAAGTACACTGTAGCTGTCTTCAGACACACCAGGAGGGCATCAGATCTCATTATGGATGGTTGTGAGTCATCATATGGTTTCTGGGATTTGAACTCAGGACCTCTGGAAGAGCAGTCAGTGCTCTTAACAGCTGAGCCATCTCTCCAGCCCTGCAATTTAACCCCTTAGATAAGATTTAACATCAGCTTCTTTCTTACTATATCCAATCATTATATCCAATCAACAGTGTTGCAACAAAAAACAATTAGGAAATAATATGTGACACCCCCCCCCAAAAAAAAGCCAAACAAACAAAACCCAACATTTTAGGAGGCCTAACTTGGTGGCATTAAGGAGGTAGAGGTCTGGTCAGCAACTGGCTACTGGGGCCCGCACGTGGCGGGAGAGAAGGAGTCCCACGGGTTGTTTTCCTGCTTATGCCCGGCCACTAGCACTCCTGCTCGCCTCCAATATACAAAACAGTAACAAGTTAATTAACAACAACTAAAACAGCCAGACAAAACAATGCTCGTGAAGTACACACTGTGGCGGTGTGTGGGAGCGCAGCACTAAAGAGACTGAAGGTGCTGATTGAGTGTGAAGGCGGCTGACCTCACAACCTCACACAGCTGCCCACCCTACAGACTGTGTGCATATTGCTCGCACCTGTGGCAGAAAAACTGAAGGACCCAGAACTTGAAGAAATTGTGAGGATTTCCTATTTCTAAAAATCAAACTGAAATTAGTTTATCAAACAACCTAAAATGGCAGTTTCTTGTTACAAGAATTTTTAAATTTTGTTTTTATATTGACTGTATCAAAAGCAATTTAGCAATTATATTGTTGACTAATGAAAAATGAGCCTAGATATTTAACTTACTCATCTATAGAACCCAAAAGAATGGGATCCTTGGAGAAACCAAATGCATTATGGTCAGCATTCTGTGAGAGCATTTGGCTATTTTTGTTAAGTGAGGGGATAAACGGTTCTTACCAGACTGTTTCCGGGCAGGCTGCCAGACTTGGATTGGCTTAACTTACCCACTAAGGTAAAATTGCTCTCCAGAAGCTCTCTATGAGAGTTAAACCAGGCCTGAGCAAGTCGGCTGTTTTTATTCTTCCCAATGATGTAGTTCATGATATAGGCGAGCAGACCGGTCACCATCAGAATTTCTAGGTAATAACTCTCCCAACTGTTCTGGAGGTGTGCAGGAACCTTAAGAAGGAAAACTTCCCATTTAATGTTGGCTGAGATTGAACCCGGAGTCTAAGGAATGGATGAAAAATGAGAAAGCCCAGGGACAGAAGCCCATACTTTATGTAACTCTCACTGGGAAAAAGTTACACTTCAGTGGCCAGAGAGAAGACTCAATGGTTAGGAGAACTGGCTGCTCTTGGAGAGGACATAGGCTTGGTTCCTAGCACCCAGATGGTTGCTTATAACATCTCTAACCCTACTTCTAGGGGACCTGATACTATCTCTGTCCTCCAAGAGGAACAGGCCTGCACGTGGTGCACTTAATATACATATAGAAAAAACACCCAACATGTAAAATAGTAATAATAAGAAGTTACACTTTGAAAAATGTGCTCACTTTGATCTTCTAGATCAGCTTTTTGTTTTTTGGGTTTGTTTTTGTTTTTTTCAAGACAGGGTTCTGTAGCCCTAGCTGTCCTGGAACTTGATTTGTAGACCAGCGAACTCAGAACCCAAGAGATCTGCCTCCTGAGTGCTGGGACTAAAGGCGTGGCTACCAGCTCTAGGTCAGCTTTTAAAAGACTTTAAGAAAATGTATATCTGAGTGTGGTGGTACATGCTTTTAGTCCCAGCACTCAAGAGGCAAAATCAGGTGGCTCTCTGTGAGTTCTAAGCTAACCTGATCTATAAAGTGAGTTCTAGGACAGACAGAGCTGCTACACAGAGAAACCCTGTCTCAAACAAACAAACAAAAAAGAAAGAAAGAAAGAAAACATCAAGATAAGTATATCCAATCATCTACTTCTACACTGGAATTAAGTAAAGGTAGACAGGCTAGACAATAACATGAAGTCACTTAACAGCGATGGAGGCCCATCCCAATTCATGTCAGGCTCTTTATTAGGCTGTACTGTTATCCCTGCACCCACCGTACGTCACGGACTATAGTTGTGATATTAAAGGATTATAATTTAGTTTGCAATTTAGAATCGTCTACACTTACATCAACAATTGTTATTGGATCTTTATTCTTGTTAGAAGAGGTATCTGGCTTGTCTTCATAACCCTCAAACTCCTCATCATCATAAGGCTCACTCTCCGCATCTCCCTCCTGCAAAAACAAACACAATCATGTCTACAAACGGCGCCAGCAGCTGTGTCGCAGTTTGTAGGTAACATCTGTAGAGAAAAACATGACTTGGCAGCAACAACTACAGAACAGAGAGACATAAAATGCTTTTAGCAAAATTCCAAACATGGAGGTGTAAGATAAGCAAGTTCCAGGCTGGAGAGATGGCTCAGCAGGTAAAAGCACTGACTGTTCTTCCAAAGGTCATGAGTTCAAATCCCAGCAACCACATGGTGGCTCACAACCACCCATAAAGAGATCTGACACCCTCTTCTGGTGTCTGAAGACAGCTACAGTGTACTTTTATAATAAATCTTTAAAAAAAAAAAAGATAAGCAAGTTCCAGAAACCTAACATACATACAAATGACATTTAATAATGCATTTCATATTTGAAGTTTGATATGAGAGCTGGGCATGATGGCAAGTACATTTAATCTAGCACTGGAGAGACAGGTGATCTGTGATTTTGAGGTCAGCCTGGTCTACATAGCAAGTTCCAGCATAGCCAGGGCTACATGGTGAGACCCTGCCTCTAAACAAACAAACAAACAAACAAAAAAGACAGAAAAGAAATGGATTTGTTTTTTCACCTTTTCATCCTACACATAAAATTATGTGGGTGATCAAGAAGTTAATTAGCCTGCTTGTATTAATTTAATTCTGCAATGTACATGCATACCAAAGCAGATGGTATAGAGAAAAACAAAACACACGGTGAAACCTTTTCTCAGAAGCAAACAAAGTGAGATACTACACAGCATAAATAAATAGCAAACCTGAAAGATGACACAAAAACCCCAAACGCCAAAAGAATGAGGACACTTACTTTAAAACCCAAACTTCTACATTCCCATTCATCCATTATCCACTCTCAGTTCGGATCTTATCTACTCCAAAAAGTACAGAAAATACAATGCTTTATCAAGGTAAAAGGTAGGAACACACCACAAAATATTCACAAGAGTTAAAGGTGATCACACACCTGTAATCAGTGCTCAGGAGGCAGAGATAGGCAGACCTCTGTGAATCTGAGGTCTATAGTTTGGTGTCCCAGCCTGGTCTACAAAGCCAGGTCCAGGACAGCCAAGGTTACAGAAAGAAACCTTGTGTCAAAAAAAACAACCAACCAACTAATCACCCACCCACTCACCCAATCAACCAACCAAACAAAAAACCCAAGAGAATAAACTAGAATAGCTAAACAAAAAGTACTAGACAAAAACGAAGATTCCAGACAGCAAAGGTCTCCATATATTTGGGTTTTTGTCTGAGAAAGCACTAATAAACTTTCCCATCCTCCTGAATTCCCCAATAAATCAACAATAAACAACCTACTTGATGGGGCTGGAGCAATGTCTCATAAATTAAGAGCACTTGCTGCTCTTGCAAAGGGCCTGGATTTGATTCCCAGAAACCACATGGCTGTTCAGTTCAAAGGATTCATGGGCACCGTGTGCACACAGCACACCTACACGCTAAAAATAAATAAATCTTAAAAACAAAAGCCCCACCTGTGTATCTGCATCTTCGAAATCGCCTTCTTGGCTTTCATCCTGCCCTTCCAGCTCCACGGTGGCCTCATCCTCATCTTCTTCAGTGCTGATCACTCGCTGAGGAGATTCCGTAACAGAATCTTCCATGACGTCCTCGAACTCAGCAAAATCATTATCATCATACTCTACTACGTCTTCCTCATCCTCGAAATGATCAAACTTGGCTTCAGAGACACTCCCAAACACCAAGAGGACCACACAGAAAGCACAGAAGGCTTTCATTGCACCTTAAAAATAAGCTGTGAGAAACAGTGTATGCTAAGTGAACTACCCTTGCACATACGTCTTTAGCAAATTGTTAATAATTTACAACCAGCTACGAGTTGTGGTACATGCTTGCAATCCAGTACTTGGGAGGTAGGAAGAGGATCAGAAGTCCAAGGCCTGCCTTGGTTGTATACTGAGCTCAAGGCCAGACCAACCTACAGGCTGACCCTTACTTAAAAAAATAAAACAATCTCACAATTGTCTCCTGCTTTTCTCTTCCTTGATACTCTGGGATTCTGAAAGCCCTATGTAAGGAAACAATGAACTCAGGCCCAGAGGTATGGGCTCTATCCAGATCCTGTCAGCAGTTCTCGGTAAAAACAGGGATATGCTATTGATTTCTTTAGGTTTGAGTCTCTAAAATCTTCTGTGTATTATACATTCCATAGCTTTCTCCCCCCCCCCCCACAAAAGTATTTTTGAGAGACTATTATAATAAAAACCTTTCTAGGGGTCAGCAGTTAAGAGTACTGGCTGCTCTTCCAGAGGACCCAGGTTCAATTCCCAGCATCCACATGGTGGCTCACAACTGTCTACAACTCCAGTTCTAGGGAATCCAACACCTTCACTCAGACATGCATACAGGCAAAACACCCATGCACGTAAAACAAAAATAAATAATAATTTTTAAAAACCCTTTCTAAAAGAACTAAGGACTATAGAGAATAAGATACAATTACGGATATGTAAATAGGTACAAAATAATCCATAAATAAAAAGCACCCAGCCTGGAATGAAGCTTGCCAAGATGTCCTTGTTGTCTGTCATTCTTCTGACAGACATAAGGTTGGCTTCACTGTCAGTACTAAAAAAGAAAGCCATTTACCTACAGATAAGCTTAGATAGGTGTTTGCCCTGCAGACATGTTCTCCTGGACATACACTTGCTATGATCATCCCAAGTGTAAACACTTAAGTACAGAAAGAAGGTGCATCAATACAACTACTAAGTTACAAAATGGGCTCAGACGAAGGGTATTGACTTTGCATGATATCTCAGAAGACAATGCAAAAATATTTTCAACCAACAAAATCACTTATATTATCTAAAGAAAAAAACATCTATTTTTAAGCATTGAAATTCAGCCAAAAGGATAGATACGTGTAAGAGTATTATTACAGACAGGGCATGTGTGAATGTTCCTACTGATGATTAAACTAGTTGTCTGCTGACCTCCACATGTACAGTGGTATATCTCTCCCCTTTATATGCCTGACCCAAATAAATAATGTAGTTTTTAAAATGTTAACAAAGGGAGGCTGGGGATATAACTCAAGTTATTAAGAGTATTTCAGGGTGTGGTGGTTTACTCCTGTAATCCCAGCACTTGGGAGACTGAGGCAGACAGATCAAAGTTTAAGGCCATCTTCTCCTATATAGTGAGCCCAAGCTTCAAGGAGACCCTGTCTCAAAAACTCCAAGGGGCTGGTGGGGTGGGGTGTCCCAGTACTCAGGAGTCAAATGCAGGCACATGTCCGAATTTAAGGCCAGCCAGGACTACATAGTGAGACCCTATACTTAAGGGGCAGGAGGTGTGGCAGGTGTAGTAGCTCAATTCTGTAATCCCAGCGCCAGGGAGCCTGTGTTAAGAGGACTACCCTGGTCGGGCAGTGGTGGCGCACGCCTTTAATCCCTGCACTTGGGAGGCAGAGGCAGGCAGATTTCTCAATTCGAGGCCAGTCTGGTCTACAGAGTGAGTTCCGGGACAGCCAGGGCTACACAGAGAAACCCTGTCTCGAAAAACCAAAACCAAAAAAAAAAAAAAAAAAATCCAAGCCATTGTGCACTGGCTTTCTGATAAGACTCAGCTGTTCCTGTCAACCCATTTCTCAGATGCACAGTTCTCTGCCAGGTCACCCAACCTCTAGGACTTCTGAAGCAGAAAACACTAGAATCCAAGTCAGGCACAAGCATCAATACGCCCATCTCGATTATCTTCGGCAAGCTCACTCAGTAGAAAGGAGTATATGTAGCAATCATTGCTTGTCCTTTCAGGCCTTTGTGGCATTAGTCAAAATGATGAAATTTCTAGAAATGATGTAGACATTACTGTCACCTTACAAAGTGTTGGTTACAAACAAGCTGTATGTTAGAAACCTTTGGGTAAGGTCGACTCTAGAAGCGGTTGCTTCTGCGAAACTCCTAGTGTCTGGTCCTAGGTCCACCATGGAGAAGTCTAGTGTCTATGCGCCTCCATTCTTCCCGCTACACACCAGATATTTCCTCAGATTTGTTGGTTGGAATCTACTCGAAACCACTAATATAACCCCCAACCCTTCCTAAAGCCCAACAGAATATGGACCAGAAAACAATGGACAGAGGTTTAATGTTTGCTGTTTTTCCTTTTAATTCAGGAGAGATAAGTTGCGGGTATTGATGCATGTCACCACCGGCCGGACTTAATGGGTTGGTTAGGAGGGAAACAGCACCTGTCTCTGCGGCCACGCAACTTAAGTCACCGCTCGGCCTGGCCGGGTCACACCGACTGGAATGTCATGGCCCGCTACCTACCTGCACCCGAGGCTGCAACCGGGCCCGGGGCTCCTGAGGCCAGCACCTCCACCCAGCCTGCCTTTGTCTGGTTTCTGCCTTCAGGTAGCAAAAATATCTGCGGGCCGCGATGTCACTGAACAGCCCAGAACAGGTAGCTCAGTCACGGCACCCTACCCTTCACGTAACTTCATCCGTTCGTTACGTAGAATGCGTACGGCTAGTTTGCGCCTGCGCGCGGCGTGGGGGCGGGGCGCAGCCTTAAGCACATGCGCGCCAGGCGAGATAGGGCTGCTGGGAAAATTACGTAACCCCTGGCATCCCTAGGCTAGAAGTGCTCTAGCGGAGTCTAGGTTTCTCCCGTAGGGTTCCGTCTGGTTGACGTCACTTTGATCTGATGCTCCGGAAGCTAAAGGTGGCCATAGTCTATGGGACCATGTGGACAGAGGCATGAAGGGAAATGTTGCCCAAGTCGTGGGATTTTTTTTGTGTTGTTTTGTGTTTGGGCAAGGAACAAGAGCTAAGGGAGGGGCGACATTCTTATGTAAATGAGGTTTCCACTCAACACCCTATTATCTGGAGCTTTTTGGGCGGTTCCCTGTCGCCGCCGCTCTCTTCATTCTAGATCTACTCACTACACGAGCCTTATACAATTCTCACCCAGAACCAGGTTCCCGTCCGGGGCGCGTGACGTGTTTATGTTGTGTTCCGGAATCGGAAGGGCGGGCGTAATTGGCGCCTTTCGGGAGCCGTAGCCCCAGCCACACCCTTCGGCTCGCGCCCTACTTAGAGCGCATGTCCGATGCACCCACCCCCAGTCAGCAACGGGCCGTGAGGCGGCGACGAAGGGGGCGGAGGAAGAGCGCGGCTGGACGCGGTCCCGCACCGCGCGTACGCAGGTCCGCGGGGGTTCTTTCGCGCTGACTGTAGTAGCAACCGCGTCTACGGCCGCAGCAGCAGGTTTGTGTAAAGGGTTCACCAGGTGCAGCGCCGCTAGCCCCGGGGGCACGAGAGGTAACTGGGGCCTGGCGAGGGCGGAGGAACCTCGGCCTCGCTTAACAAAGAATCGGCGGAGCCTCGGGACCCGGGCGGCTGCGGGGGTCCGGGGAGGGATGGGTACGCGGTCTGGAGCCCCGAGGGTGACCCTCTGGAGCTAGGTTGCCTTCCCACGGTTCTGCTCCTCGCACGTCTGAACGAGGCCCACTTGGCGGCTTCCCTGAGGCGGTGCTTGATGGGCTACAGGAAGGGATTTTCAGGGTGCTGAGCTCCGAAGCTCTGAGAGCTAGTGGAGGTGTGTTGATCCCTGTAGGTAGCTGTTGTGGATTGCGGGCCCACAAATGGAGGGCGGAAGGTCTCGGTAGCGGAAGTTGACAAATTAGAAAGGCTGTAATAGTCACTGATCTTTGTGAAACCTTGAGTAAATCATGGTTAACATCGTCACTATAGTTACAAACTTTCTGCGGCCTGCTTGAGCCTACCTGATGTGAATGAATAATATATATGGATTGCAAACGCGTACCAGAAACGTAAGGAAAAATTATACTAGTCAAGTTTGGAAGGAAACATAAATAAGCTTTTCTGTCATCTTAGCTTTTCCCTTTTCACCCCATTCCTTCAGGCTGTCGTTTAGTGGCTTTCCTACATATTGTTTATTATTACTATTATTATTATTATTATTGTTAATCATTATTGTTTGCAAGTGTTATTTCTTTTTTTTTTTAAGATTTATTTATTTTATGTATATGAGTACACCATGGCTGTACAGATGGTTGTGAGCCACCATGTGGTTGCTGGGATTTGAACTCAGGACCTTCGGAAGAGCAGTCAGTGCTCTTACTGGCTGAGCCATCTCTCCAGCCCCCGCATGTGTTATTTCTGTATTGTCTCCTACATACACCTGAACAGCAGGGATTATGGCTTAATTTGTTTAAACTTTGTAGAGCCCAATCCTGTTCTGGCAGGTGGGAAGTGAACAGTAAGTCTGATACAACAATTTATTCTTCCAGGGGTGAAAATGTTATTTTCCTTTACCTAGAAGGAGATTAAGGTGATTCATTTAAAAATAAATTTGTTGTTGCCTCAGTGCCTGTTCTCTCTTGCATTGCCGAAGTGTTAAGTCTATGACCACTGCGCCCATGAAACTCTCTTTAAATACATTTTTTTGCACGTATTTCTTTATGTTTATCATGCCTTCCTGTAGAGGTTAGAGGCCAACCTGTGGAAGTCGGTTTTCTCCTTCCACCATCTAGGTCCTCAGGATAGAACTCTGGTCAGGCAATTAACCTGCAGAACCATTTTACCAGTCCCCTCAATGAAACTTTCTGGGTGTTTTTTTTTTTTTGGTTTTTTGAGGCAGGGTTTCTCTGTGTAGCCCTGGCTATCCTGATACTCACTCTGTAGACCAGGCTAGCCTCGAACTCAGAAATCCGCCTGCCTCTGCCTCCCAAGCGCTGGGATTAAAGGCGTGCGCCACCACCGCCCGGCTCAATGAAACTTTCTAATGAGGAAGGAGAGACAGATGTGTGTTAAGCTGTATGTTAAAAAGTAGTCTGTACCAGCAAAGGAGACTGGGGAGAAGCTGCAATAGGGTAGTCAGGGAAAGCCCTTTTAGGTATGCTAAATGGATATTTAAACAAGCTAGAAGGTGGTGAGGGCATCTACCCACAGAAGTATCTGAGAAAGGAACGTTCTGAGCAGGGGAACAGCAATCATGAGGGCCTTGAAGGGGACGAAGCTGGTCCTGTTAGAGGAGCAGTGTATTTGTAGCATTTAGCAAATGAGGGACTTAAAGATGAGACCATAAAGGAAGAAAGGAAAACAAAACAACCAGGGCCTTGTAGACTGTTTTGAAAATTTTGTCTTCACTCTGCATGAAATGGGGCTGTCTGAGCAGGAGTGATAAGTCCAACTTACATTGTAATACAGTTCCATTCACTAATGTAGATTGTGATAATATGGTGTGATTTTTGAAAATACACTTAGCTTTGTGTTCTATCAGTTTCGTAGTTCCAAGTTGTCCTTGGCTTCATTAAAAGTGATAGGAAAGGAATACTTCTCAGACAACTCTCACCCCCCACCCTACTCACTCACATTTTATTAGGTTTGGAATGTGATGAAATTCTTGGGTTTTTGACAGCTTTGCATTACATTAAAGAAAGTGACAAAATTACAATTTGAATATAACTATTTTCCATTCTGTTACAATTTCCTATTAAGCCATTAAAGAACTGACTCTATAGTATTTAAGATGTCCTTATTAATTAAGCAGATTGAGTAGATAATAGCCAACTGTCGTTGTACCTTTCTTACGAAACTTCCCGCTCCTTGATTCAGTGAGCTTGACATCATAAGTGGTGTGTGACACTTGACTGTGAATCTGAGTTAAGAGATCTGATATTATCAATTTACCAATGGAGAGATTGCTTTCTGGAGAAATGGTAACTATGCCTATAGTGTGGGTTACACTGTGTCTATTCTTCATTCAATGTATTGGAGTTTTATTTATTGAATTTGGTACAGAGTCTCACTCTTCAGGTCATGTTGAGCTAGAGCTCACTTTGTAGCCCAGGTTAGTCTTTAACACACAGGATCCTCTCTGTCAGCCTCGAGTGCTGAAACATGGGTTACCCGTTAGTTAACTCAGTAAAAACCCAAGTTGTAAGGTGTGTGATAGTCTCACCATTTTGCAAATGTAAAATCTGCTAATAACATCTTTAAGATTCATGCTATTAGTGGCAGAATTAGAGTTTGAATATAGCTAGCTTGTGCTATTTTACAGTCCTGTTAAGATTTCTTACTAAACCATCACATTTTGGTACCTGGACACCAAACACGACTTCATAGCATCTTCAGTTATCCTCATTCAAGGGTAGCTCCTCTTTAGAACTCTTGCATGTAAAGCATGAATAATGAAGACCTAAGAGATTAAAGGTAAATATTAAATCATGAAATGTATAGTGTTTAAAAAATAACATAGTGTCAGGTGTTTAACATAAATGGCACTTTCTAGGCAAATCATATACATATAGGTGCTCTAGAATTGTTACTCAAGTAAACTGTACAGGTAAGAAGGACCTTGATAGGTCAATAAGTCAATAACAGAGATTTAGTGTGGGAGAACCCAAGTAAGGTAAGAACTTGATTTTCTTCGGAACCCTGGGCAGTATGGGTGGTTAAAGTTATTTACTGCCACAATGCAACACCTGATTCCAGCCTGACTAACTGGAGAGCATCTAAATTGAAGGGAGTGACAGAAGCATAAATTGGTATTTTGAAGATGGTTTAGCTGAGTATTTGTGCTTCTGGAGATTTGTGCTTTGTTGTGACTTTCCTTGGTTACACAGTATTAACAGACATAGTGCTGTTCAGCCAAAGGAAGTACAAATTCATTTTGTTTTCAGTTTTGTCTCGTTCTTACTTCATTTTATACTTTATCTACATTAAAACTCACGTTTTATAAATTATGGAATGTTAGCTGATGATGCAGCTTCTGGATTTGTATCACATGGCTTTTCCCGTTCAGCAGACATTGTTGAGACAGTGGTAGAACGGTTGTCCTGTTGAGTGGTATTCTTACCTCAGTGAGTCCCCTGACTTCTGTCTGCAGTATCTCCTCTTCATCCTGCTTGCTTTCATTTCATAGTATCTTTACTATCTGAAATAGAATAATGTCACCCCTTCTCTCCCTCCCCAGCCCCCCATCTCTGACCACATTGAATTCCCTGAGTGCTTTCTGATTCCATGCTTGTATCCTCTGAGCCTAAAAAAAAATGCCTGACATAAAACAAGCACGCTGTATATTTTGCTGTAATGATCACTCTAGTAATGTGGGGGCTTGGTAACTGTTGGTCTTGTTATAGAATTGCAGTAGTGGAGGAGATAGAAAGAAGGGCATCTACTTCATAGAGTTGGGGAGCACACGTCAGAAAGTGGGTAGCAATCAGAATGAAACAATGGAGCTTGAATTAATTCTGCTATATGGGGTTGTTTGTTTTTGTTTGTTTGTTTATGAAATTAGGTGTTTTAATTTTGGGTTTTTTTTTTTTTTTTTTTTTTTTTTTTTTGGTTTTTCGAGACAGGGTTTCTGTGTAGCCCTGGCTGTCCTTGAACTCACTCTGTAGACCAGGCTGGACTCAAACTCAGAAATCCACCTGCCTCTGCCTCCCAAGTGCTGAGATTAAAGGCATGTGCCACCACTACCTGGCTTTTTTGGGGGGTGGGGTGGGGAGGTGTTTTAGTTTTTAAAGGGATTTTTCCCCCCAGTACTTGGGGTGGAATCTGGGACCTCTCCTGTACTAGTCAAGTGCCATACCATTGAGCGGTGCAACTTGCCTGGAATTTTCTTTTTAAACCCAAGTAATATCTGTATGTAACATTTGTTTAGCCACTCATCTGTCAGTGAATACTTGGATGGATGCTACCTTTTGCCTATTGCTATTAATGTTGCTGTGAGCTTGAATGAACTTTGCTTTCATCTGGGGGAGGTGTATATTTATAAATGGAATTTCTGGGTTATATGCCAATTCTATGTTCTTTTAACTAACAATAATAACAATAACCAAAAGAAAACAACCCCAAAACATTTGTTGTTAGAATTCCAACTAGAATAAGTGTTTCATGGATCCCCCACCCCCAATTTTGTCATGATTTTTGTTTGTTTTGGTGGTGGAAAAATGCATATATTTAATATAAAACTTTACAGCTTACATTATAAATGCCAACCATAGCTGTATATAAGTTGACTCAGTTATATATTTGGACCTGGTTAGTTTGAGTGTGGTGTTTTTATTTCCAAGGTTTTTTTTGTTTGTTTGTTTTTCTTTTAATAATAAAGTTTAAAAAAACTACATGTATTTATTTGTGTTCGGAATACAACTTGGAGGACTTGGTTCTTTCTTTCCACCATGTAGATCCCAGGAATTGAACTCAGGCCTTCAGGCGAGTACTCTTACCCAGTGACTGTCTTGTTCACCTTGCTTGATCTTATACTGATTGCCATAGTTGTTACTGAACCGTTTTACATTCTGCCAGTAGTTTGCAGAGGTTCTGGTTAATCTACATCTCTGTGCCAGGGCTTTCTCTACCAGAGTTATATCCTCAATCCTTAGACTTAGATGATCCCACTTTTGTTGGCAGCATAATAAAGTCCTGGATATGCCTTCTCTCCATCAGGCCTGATAAGGCTGTTGAGCTTGGCCAGGGTGTGGTGGAGTTGCCTTTCAGCCCTGATGAGCTTTGGTGAATACAACAAATTGTCTCTATCTTCCTCATGGCAACTGTCGGGTTGGGGTGGGGGTGTGTTTGATAGCATAGTGATCAAGTGTGTTTCTCTTGAGAGCACCTCTCTGAGGATACTCGCGTTGCTTTTGGGTTAGTACAGTCTTGGGGGCAGCCAGAGGGTGGGGAGAGCTGATCTTTATTTTTGTGGCTTTGAGCATCTATCAGTACTGAGTGGGCAATGCTGCTCGCTCACTGACTGGCCCTTCGTCTTGGCTTGTTCCGCACCCTAAGTTCTTCCCTCCCTTTTTTATCTTTTTCTTGTAGTCTTGGTAGATCTCAAAGTCAGAGAGCCACCTGCCTCACCACCCCAGCTTAAATATTTGTCCTTAAGCATTTTGATTTACATTTCCTCATTGTTTGTAATGTAAGGATTTTTGAGACAGTCCTATACTGTGTAGACCAAGTTGGTCTTGTACTTGAGATCCTTCAGCTTTAGCATCTTAAGTACCAATGACGTTGCATGTGTGATCACCATATCTGGCTTTGATTCAAGGTGTCTTTTCATGTAATCTACTGACAATCTACATATTGTCTTCAGAGAAATCTACTCAAGTCTTTTGCCTATTCAGGTGGTATGTGTGTGTTTAATGTGTATGAGTGTTTTGCCTGCATGTGTGTATGTGTACCATGTATATAACCTGGTTCCAGTGGAGCCAGAAGAGGGCATTTGTATCCTCTGGGACTGTCGTGACAGTTTTGAGCCACCATGTGGTGTTGGAAATCAAACCTGGGTTCTCTGGAAGAACACCAGTGCTTTTAACCTCTGAGCCATCTCTCCAGCCTTCTCCTTACCTTCTCGTTTGTGTTCTTTGTTTTTTGTTTTTTGTTTTTGTTTTTGTTTTTTTTTTAAGACAAATAACAGCCCTAGCTGTCCTGGAACTTGACTAACTCAAAGAGATCCTGCCTCTGCCTCCCAAGTACTGGGATTAAAAGCGTGTGCCACCACACATGCCTCCCCCTTACCTATTTTTAAAACTGGATTTGTGTTTAGTGAAATTTACCTGAGTAAATGCTTAAGGATAAATATTTAAGCCAGGATGGTGAGTAATACTCAAGAGGCAGGTGGCTCTCTGACTTAGAGATCTACCAAGACTACAAGGAAAAAAAGGGAGGGAGGGACTTAGGGTGGGGAACAAGCAAAGACGAAGGGCCAGTGAGGAAGGGCCAGTGAGTGAGCGGCATTGCCCACAGGTGCCGAGAGCCTGCGAACAGTCCTCCTCTCATCTCCACAACTATGCCGTAGCACATGTTTATGTTCGTTCTCACACACACACACACACAAATGATAGCAAAGATAAAGGTTAGGAGATTGTCTTGCAATGTCTATCCTATATTAAAGGTCCCAGAGTAGTTACTGTCTTATGATCATTTCTGACAACTCCCTCCAATAAAAAGGTTATTTTACACAACATCATAAAAGTACTTCTTTTGTTTGGGATATCAATAAAGAGAATAATAGTTTCTTTAGTATTTTCAGAGAAAAGTCATTTGGTTGAAGTTGTAATTGCATCTGAAGGCCAGTGTCACAGGCCTTCATGTGGTACTGGGGCCTCCACACATGGCTCCAGTGAGTACTGTACCACTAAGCAGTACCGTCAAAAAAGTTAAATTTGTGGGTAGACATTGAAAATGAAATGGAGGTTAACGAGGCTGTTTAGAAAGTCATGTTAATATGTGTGCATCTTGTTCCTAACACCAGTCATTGGCATCATGAACTGGAATAAAGGCGGCCCTGGAACCAAGCGGGGCTTTGGTTTTGGAGGCTTTGCCATCAGTGCTGGGAAGAAGGAGGAAGCTAAGCTGCCACAGCAGTCCCACAGTGCCTTTGGGGCGGCCAGCTCTTCCTCTGGGTTCGGAAAGTCTGCTCCACCACAGCTCCCTTCTTTCTACAAAATTGGATCTAAACGGGCCAACTTTGATGAAGAAAATGCGTAAGTGATAATTCTTGTTGATTGAATCAGTATGAGCTATTAATGATTTCCAGATTGACATTCTCGCCCCCCACCCTGAATTTGCTTAGTTTAAGGTGTATGGTATTCATGTGCTTGCTTTAAATTGTTATTCAGGAATAGTGTTTTCCTGATTAGTGTTCTGAACAAGATGAACACAATGTTTTTGGTGTTTGAGTCAGCTGAAGCTTAAAACCTACTGAAGAGTTTTATATTTAATTCATGTGGAGTTTGATGGACATGTTTTTTGAAGTAGGATTTGGATGTGTAACCCAACCTGGCTATGATCATTATCCTTCTACCTCGATCTCCTCCATTCGAGGGTCATAGACGTGCAACAAACCAAGCTGGGAATTCTTACTACTATAATATCCCACAGTGAAAGGTTGTGTTAGTGAGGTTTCAGTCTCTTTACTGGTCTTTGTTTTAATTTTCAGGTATTTTGAAGATGAAGAAGAAGACTCCAGCAATGTAGATTTACCTTACATTCCTGCTGAAAACTCACCTACCCGCCAGCAGTTCCATTCCAAGCCAGCGGACTCTGACAGTGATGATGACCCCTTGGAGGCATTCATGGCTGAGGTGGAGGCAAGTGTCGCCTCTTGTCTCTGTCCTTCAAATGTTGAGCAGATTGAAATAGCTCTTTTTTTTTTTTTAATCTTTGTTTGTTTTGGCTTTTCTTTGATTTTTGTTTTGATTTTTTTTTTTTAAGATTTATTTATTTATTATATGTAAGTACGCTGTAGCTGTCTTCAGACACACCAGAAGAGGGCGTCAGATCTCATTACAGATGGTTGTGAGCCACCATGTGGTTGCTGGGATTTGAACTCAGGACCTTTGGAAGAGCAGTCGGTGCTCTTAACCACTGAGCCATCTCTCCAGCCCCCTGATTTTTGTTTTGTTTTTGGTATTTTTAGATATTTTTCTATTTCCATTTGCCCTGCAAGTATTTTCAGAGGTAATCAGTGAGTGGCAGGAATAGTAAACTGCAATTTTGTAATAGTAAACTGCAAATTTGAACATAGTTACTCAAATATATGTTTTGTTATTATAAGAATCTTAGTGTATCCTTAAGTGGAATACTATGGTATGCACTCTAGCATTTATCAAATCCTATTTTATAAGGAAGCTAATCCTAAAGAACTTCATACATAGAATTAGAAGGGTCCATCACCCAAAGTTTCCAGAGCTTCCTTTATGGTGCCACCAACTAGGCAGTAAACCCAACTTGGGACTCTTTTTAGGAATATTTCATTACTAAATCGTAACCTCCATGTATTTATTCTGTGTCCAACTTTTATCTACCACAGAACTAAGACTGTTGACACCTGTTCTCCCACAGCAGCCTAAATAGCCTCTTCTAGCACTGTGATAGCTTCCCTCATAAGACCTGTGCCCAGCACATATATATAGTTTTCTTGTCCTGGCAATGTCCATTGGTAGCTTGATACCTGTTAGATGTTTAGATTTCTCACTTTTGATTTAAACAACCTATTTGCCTAAAGAAAATAAGCCTCATAGATGGTTGAGCCAGAATTCAACTCTCGTCCCCATATTCTTTATGTCTCTGAGTTCTTCTAGTTTATAGGTTTTTTTTTTGTTGTTGTTGTTGTTGTTTTAGACAGGGAGTCTACTTAGTCCTGACCATCCTGGAACTCACTATGTAGACCAGGCTGGCCTTGTGATTTTTTTTTTCCAGCCTCTGCCTCCCGATTTCTAGGATGAATGCTATGAACCACACGCCTGGCCTTAACATCATTTTTTCAAATTAACAGACCATTGAAACACTTACCAAAACTTACTAAAATTATTCAAGGCATACTTGTATCTTGCAGCGTCATAGGTATTGAATAAATAGGTAATTCACTTTAAAAATGAAAGATACATAGTGTTGGAGCTAACTAATACACAATGTTTTTTTCATGCTCTTGAGAGAGGGACATTTTCTATAGGGCAGTATTTCTCAGAAATCTCATTCATTATTTTTTAATGTTTATTTATTTTTGTATTTGAATATAAGATTTGTCTGCATGTATGCCTGCACACCAGAAGAGGGTAGGTTCCCATTTCAGATGGTTGTAAGCTTATATAGTTGTTGGGAATTGAATTTAGAACCTCTAGAAGAGTAGAACAGCCAGTGTTCTTAAGCACAGAGCTGTCTCTCCAGCCCCACTATTTCATGATAATCCTAATGACAAATTATAAGAAAAGTCAACTCCTGGTTTTGTTGTTGTTGTTGTTTTTAGGTTTAAGTTTTTTACGTTTATATGGCTCCTTTTGAATGAGTTATCTGAGAATGACCAAATTCTTTTGCTTGACATTTAAATAGTTGAAGTTCTTTTGAGTACACTAACATGCTCCTGGATATCTTTGGTATAGTATTAGGAGATTTATTTAGCTAAGTACAGAGATCAGTTGTCAGATTTTGAAGAGTGTCAGAGTCTAAGACGAAGTCCTGATATCAAATGCCAACTTCTACATTGTATGAACTTTTCTAAGACATGAATTTGATGAAGGTTTATTGAAAGATTTATATAGACTTAAAAGAATATTTGAGGCTAGAGAGATGGCTCAGTGGGTAAGAGCACAGTACTGGTTTTTTAGGGGACCTGGGTTCAACTTCTAGCGTCCATGGCTATAATTCCAGTTTGGGGAAATCTGATGTCCTTTTCTACCCTCAGTGTGTACTAGGTACACACATAGCATGTACACTTGCATGTAAGAAGTGCATTTTTTTAATTCAGGGTGTGGTGGTTCATGCCTTTAATCCCAGCACTAGGGAGGCAGGGGCAGTCAGATCTCTGAGTTAATAGCCAGCCTGGTCTACAGAGTGAGTCCAAGATAGGCCCTGGCTATACAGAGAAACTTTGAAACTCAAAAAACAAAAAAATAAAAAACCCAAAAAAAAGTAGTGATTTGTTTTATATGTAACAATATTGTTGGTACTGTGTTCAGTTTATAGCTCTAGACTTGTCTCTAGCAACTCAATCCCTTGAAAAGTAGTTATATGTAATGTTTCTTTTAAAAATAATTCCTCTTTGATGAAAACATTTTATAGAACAGCTGATTGTGCCATGGTATATGTAATGACTTTTGTTTTTTGCTTTGTTGTTTTTTTTTTTTTTTTTTTTTTTTCGAGACAGGGTTTCTCTGTGTAGCCCTGGCTGTCCTGGAACTCACTTTGTAGACCAGGATGGCCTCGAACTCAGAAATCCTCCTGCCTCTGCCTCCCAAGTGCTGGGATTAAAGGCGTGCGCCACCACCGCCCGGCTTTGATTTTAAAGATAAATAAAATACAAGGGCCAGAGATAGAATTCTGAGAGCACTGTGTCCTCTTCTAGAGTACCACTGGGTCTGATTCTCAGTACCTATTTGGCAGTTCATACTCTTCTATAACTCCAGGCCCAAGGGATCCAATGCTTCCTTCAGCAAACATTCAACATACACGGCACACAAGTATACATGCAGGCAAAACATGTGTACACATAGAATTAAATTAAAATACAAGGATAGAAAAATCCATATTTTCTTTATGCTGAAGGACTTTGGAAAAAAGTAATCCTAGCGTTAATTTCCAAATGTATAAAACAAAGCATCAGTTTAGAGCAGCGATCTGCTATTGTCATTTTCTGATATGTAAGAACTGTATATGGAAAACGTAACAATGATATACTTTTAATTCTATTCCTAAAGGTTTTAATTTACTGTTTTTTTAATAGCACATTTTCAACTTTATTAGTATTTATGATTAGGTAATTTTTACTATGGGGGTTTTGATTTTTTTTTTTTGAGAGACAGAGTGTGTGGCTGTCCCAGAACTCACTATGTAAACCAGGCTGGCCTCTAACTCAAGAGATCTGCCTACCTTTGCCTCCTAAGTGCTGGGATTAAGGGTGTGTGCCACTATGTTAGGCTTCAGGTCTATTCTTGTTGGAGGATGTTTAGAAGCATCTCTAGCCCCTGCCAGCCTGTATCACTATTTTTACTCATCCTACCTCACCCTTAATTTGTAAAAGCAAAAATGCCAGCCCAAAGGAAAGGTGGAAGGGAAATTACTTTTAAGTTCAGAGCCATCCTTCCAAAATAAGAGTCAGAACTCAATATATCTGTATTTCCCTTCGGCTTTTGTCTATTTGTTCTTTCAGTTTGGAGTGGGTGGGTGGCTCTGTGTGTGTGTGGTGGTAGTGCAGGATTTTGGTTTTGTTGTTTCAACTACATCTACTTCAAGCTATACTTAAAGACTGATTTGCTTGAATTTCAGGACATCTATAGCAAGTTACTTCCTTTTCTAAAACAAATCACCAAAGATATATTGGTGGTAAATTAAGCATTTAAAAGTATATATGTACTTACGTGTATGTGTGGCATATGTATTACAATTAAAAACTGTGAAATCTATGTATAGCAAAAACCACTTAGGTATTTGTCTTTGAAATGCTTCCTGAAAGATTACATGAAAATGCAACTGTCAGAACACATAAGGAAAGCTGTGATGAATATGTTTCAATATATAAATTGTTGGTAATGAATTTCTCTTACAGCATTTTTAAATTGATGTCACTCCATGTAGCCTTTTGTTTCATTAGGATCAGGCGGCTAGAGACATGAAGAGACTTGAAGAAAAGGACAAGGAAAGAAAAAACGTAAAGTAAGTTGTTTTCTCCACTCTCACAAAGGTTACATAGAAATTGTTGAAAATTGCAAAGACTATTTTCAAGAACTTATAAAGGAAAGAATATTAAAGTACACAAAGATCTTCACTTGAGTTGTCTCTGTATCTTGAGTATTTCTCTAGGTAAGAAGATGGCAAAGTCTTTGCGTTTGTAATAACTAAAGTCATTCTGTTTGTTAGACTAAGGATTTGTTTATAAATGGGAAGTGAATTATAGTGAGGGTAAAAGGAAGTATAGTTACTAAAGTTTAGTTTCATTATCTTAGATTTCTTCTCATAATAGTAATAGATTAATGCCTGTAAGATCAGTAATTAGAAGTTATGATGGTTATATAATAAAACTAGATAAAAATTACAAATGAGGAAAACCTATTTTCATCCAAAGAGTAATGTTACTATGTAGCAACCAAACGCTGAACTTAAATACTATATTTTCTGGGAAAGAAATTTTCCTCTGCTGAATATACTCCTAAAACCTTTGGCTACATGTTTAGACATGTTTTTCCTCTCTGTTTGGCAGTCAGGCCCCTCCCAGGGTTTCTGTGCCAGAAGGAGGTCAGCCATCTTTTGGTGCTTGCTGTGTGTTGCATCCTTCTAGTTGCCTTGGGAATAGCATATGCTGTAAGCTGGGTAGAAAGTGATTAGAAAGTGCTGTCTGTGGGAAGTAAGCAGTGGTCGTTTATGCAGTAGACTCCTGCAGTGGTTCCATTCTTTATGTCAATTCTAAACTCATCTAGTTTTCCTCTCTCTTCCCATCCCCAAGGTAACTGATTTTTGGCTGAAAGCAATTTATTCTAGAGCTAGAAGTTACAGGAACAATACAGTTGTGATATTCTTTCAACTGTATACCAAACCCAGGAGGGTTTTGTTTTCTTTTTAATATGTAATATGCAACTATGTTATGTTTGTTGTATATATTGACAAAGCTTAGTATCCCTCCAAACCTATCTTCACCAAGAAAGATTTTACTTCTTTTTTTATTTGTTTTGTCTTTGTCTGTCTGTCTTTTTGTTTAAGACATGGTATCTCTGTGTAGCCCTTAGCAGTCCTGGAACTCTGTAGACCAAGCTGGTCTTGAACTCAGAGATCCACCTACGTTTGCCTCTGGGGTGCTGTTTAATTCCTTTCAGGAATTAAAGGAATGGGCCACTACCGCCCAACTAGGTTTTACCTCTCATATCAGTTGGTAATTGATGTTTTTGAGGGTACCGTGTCATCTCATTGCAAAAAGAGGGAAACTTTAGCTCATAGAGTTAAGCCACACATATATTATGTGTGGATCATGTACAGTATACTTATTGTTGCTTTGCTAACGTTAGTGTTGAGAGTTCCTATACTGTATGGAATTCAACACTAAGCTGCTGTAAGTATGGAGCTGGGTATGTGGAACATTTGCAGGGAAGTTTGTTTCTCCGCTTGTTTTTCCAGGGGTATTCGAGATGACATTGAAGAGGAAGATGACCAAGTGAGTTTCTATGCAGTATTTCTATCTTTTATTTTTACTCCACAAAGTCTATACTGGGGACAGGTCAGAGCTTGCCTTCACTGAATGACTTGCTCCTTTTCTACCTGTGTGACCAATTAATACTATCTCCATATGCCCTTCCCCCATGTTGCACGTGGGATTTTTGATGAACTGACATTAAAAAAAAAGAACTTTACTCATTTTTTTAATCCAAATTTTAAGTTTACTGTAATAAACCAGTAATAAGAATTGTGTGGGGCCTGTTGCTGTTTTTGCCTCTTTCCAGTAATTGTGATTCTTACATTTTAGATGGAACATTATGTCCATTAGTACTTCCTTTTTCCATTGTCTAGTTGTGGGATGGTGGCTTTCCAGGTTTGTGATCTTTCTAATCAGTGTTAACTTTCCAAACTTGGATTGGTATAAAGCCAAAGCATGTCTTCTTCAGCTCTGGGCAGGGTAATAAGATATCCCCACAAACAGGAAGGCTTCTGTTAAATAAGTCAAATCATTGTGTAATATTGTCTTGCTCATTGATTTTGAGAGTTGCTATTGTTAAAAGAAATCATTGCTATGTTAGTGAAAGACTTTCCTTATTTGATAGGTATTTGTTTAAACTATGTAATCTTATGGTTCACTGTGTGTGCACTGATTGCAAATGTAGAAATGTTTTTTAACTGTACTTAGATTTGATTGTGCTCTTGTGCTTTCCTGCAGGAAGCTTATTTTCGATACATGGCAGAGAACCCAACTGCTGGGGTGGTTCAGGAGGAAGAGGAGGACAATCTGGAGTATGACAGTGATGGAAATCCAATTGCACCTTCCAAAAAAATTATCGATCCCCTTCCTCCCATTGATCATTCAGAGGTATTACATTTTTTGCTTTGTTTCTAACTGATGCAGTTTCATAGTTTGGAATCTTTATTTCTGCTAAGTGGTTGGATCAGAAATTCCATGAGGCATTCATAATATATGAACTAGCTCATTGTAGTCTCAACACTTATGAGACAGAGGCAGGAGGATAGCCAAGAGTTTGAGGTCAGCCTGAACTGCATAGTGATTTGCAACTTAGCTTTGTTTACTAAATGAGACTATTTCAAAACCAAAAAGGATTGTAAACAGTTGCATACCTATAAAAAGAAAATTTGGGGCTGGAGATTTAACTCAATTGGTAGAGTACTTGCTTACCATTCACAAGGTCCGTTGTTTAATCCCCAGCATTTTATAAAACCATTATGTGATACATGCCTCTAATCCCAGCACTATCGATAGGCCAGCTTGGGCTACATATATTAAGATACTTTCTCAAAAAACAATCAAAACAAATCAGTCAAAATAGGCTTCATCATTAATTTATTAAGTTATGTGAGCAATTTTAGAGCTTTAAAGATTTTATTTTTGGAACTGCAGAAGTTACTCCGCGGTTAAGAGCACCTGCTGCTCCTCAGAGGACTGAGTGTGGGTCATATCACCCACACCCACACCAGGCAGCTCCTTTATAAGCCCAGTTCCAAGGAGTGTGATGTCCTGTTGTAACTTCCCCAGGCATCTGCACATAAGAGACATTCACTGTCACAGACACCTATATATAATAAAATAAATATTTTAAGACTTTTATATTTTTTAACGATATGTGTATGTGGTGTGGATGGTATGTGCACATGAGTGCATAGTCCAAAGAGGACAGAAGAGATCTGCTGTCTCTAGAGTTAAAAGCAATTAGGACCACTGAAGGTGGATGCTGGAAACTGAAGTTGGAACCTCTGCAAGAGCCATTTCTCTAGCCCTAATTCCAAGCTTTTGGGGAAAAAAAAAAGAATTCCTTCTGAAGACAAACCTATCTCTAAGGGAAATACTGATAATGTTTTTAAATGCTTGAACCTGGATGAACAACTTAATCCTAAGCATAAATGTTATTTGTGAAATAATTTCTTTTTAAAAATTTGTACTCTTAAGATCTTTAAGCACTACAGCCATTCTTTATTCTGCTGCATGTTATTAAAGTCTGAGACGTCTGTGGAAAATAGATTGGTGTCTGTTTTGAAAGTAGGAGTTGGGAAAAATATAGGCTGTGCATTTTAAGAGTGTGCCAAGAATAAATGAATTCATTATCTTTCTAGAAAGAATGCCTTTGTTTTTATAATATTTGTAAAAGATTATCTTATATTAAAATCAAACTTACAGGATTGACTCTTGAATTCTAGACTAACTTTGAATAATTGGACCTGCAGATTGACTATCCACCATTTGAAAAAAATTTTTACAATGAGCATGAGGAGATAACCAACCTCACTCCACAGCAGTTAATAGACCTGCGGCATAAACTCAACCTTCGGGTAAGAACCATTATGCAAGTATTATATCAGTGTTGCTACAGGTTTAGAATTCTTGTTTATCCAGATAGTAATCATAGATCTTTTTTCCTAGGGAGAATAATAATTACAGCCCTAGGGTTTGTGTGTCTTGATTTGATGGTTTTAGTCCTAAAGATGATATTTCAGGAAGATTATTTTGATTTTAACTTTTCCTCTTTTAAAAACATTGTGTGTGTGTGTACACATGTGTGTAGATATTGGGGGGTTGCCTTCAGATTTCACCTTGCAAAAGTTGGTTCTCCTTCCAGCCTGTGATTCCTGGGAATAAAACTCATATTGTCAGGCTTGATGACAAGTGCCTTTACCTGCTGAATCTTCTCACCAGCCCTATATCTTGTTTTGCACATTCAGTCAACTTTGTACTGAGTTAGGTGGACTAAGAATAAAAAATAGGGCCGGGCAGTGGTGGCGCACGCCTTTAATCCCAGCACTTGGGAGGCAGAGGCAGGTGGATTTCTGAGGTCGAGGACAGCCAGGGCTACACAGAGAAACCCTGTCTTGAAAAAAAAAAAAGAATAAAAATAGGAAACACATCTTCAGAGGCAGGAAATAGAATTAATAATAGATGTGAACAAACCATGAAGTGTTAGAATATTTTGACATTATGATCTATTTGCTTCAAGTTATATATGATGTGATCTTTTTTAAAACAGTAAATGAGAAGGCTGGAGAGTTGGCTTGGTGCTTTCTGCTTAATCATGAGAACTGAAGTCCAGCTATCTGCACATAAACAGCCAGGCATCCCACAATATCTGTATTCAAGCTCAGAGGGGTTAGACCTTCTCTGGATGAACAGACACACATTCACACACACATACACACACACACACACACACACACACACACACACAGTCTTTTTAAAAAATTATTCAAATAAATGATTTTTTTTTAAAAACATGCATGCACTGATTTTACAAGAATACTTTAAATTGCCACCAACAAATTTCATTTACCATAATTGTTTTAAATGTTTTTATATGTTAAAGTCAAATAGCAGAAAGGATATGTTAGTTTACTCTGGTGTGAATGACTGGTTTATTTCTGATTTATTAGTTGCTACATGATGTACCCTAGTTTCAAAGACATAGTAGTATGTATGTGTGTATGTGTATGCACAAATACATGTCTTGATTTCTAAGAAGTTAATAGTATCCTTCTCCCCCCAAATAAAGGTCTTTAGTTTTATGTATAATAAAATCCTCATTGGAAATTATGAGCATCCTCAAAGAAGCAATAAAATGTTACTACTAACATATAGACAGAACAGAGATCAGTAGTTCCCGTTCTTTACTGGGACCAGTTGAAACAGGCTTGATAGGCTTGATAGTGACTAGACTATCACTAGGAGAAGCCTTAACTCTTGAGAAATCAGCAGGTTGCATCTTTATAAACAGTAGCTATAGATGAGTTTTCATCTAATTTGCAGTCTTAATTTACCTCAAGAGTGAATCTTAATTTTTTTGTTATTCCAGTTAGTGTTTATTCAACTTTGTAAAAAGAATGTTAATGACTTTTTCAGTTAGTTGGATAATTTGTTTCCATTAACTATGAGAAAATTAATTTTGAGATAGTTCTGTGTACTTAGTCATTTAAATTGTGTGATAGAATTATGTCAGGAATTCTTACCACGGTATCTTTTGCATGAGGCCATTGTGTTCAAGGTCTGACCATTTTTGGTGTTTTTGCTTACACGCCTGCTTTTCACTCTTTATTCTAGCTAAAGTGCTTGGTCTGAGTGTGTACTGTTGAACTGTAAATGCTGTTAAGTGAGAATACCGGTCTTCCTGGGACTTGTCTTTGTCTCTAGGTCTCTGGTGCTGCACCTCCTAGACCAGGAAGTAGTTTTGCTCATTTTGGATTTGATGAACAACTTATGCACCAGATTAGGAAATCTGAGTACACACAGCCAACTCCAATTCAGTGTCAGGTACGTAAGACATAGTGGGAAATGTAAAGCTCTGAAACCTCTAAAAATTGAAGAAAAATGAAAATTTTTGGAAAATTTTTTATACCTGCTAAATACATTGAAAATATGGTATGAAGAAAATACTTTATTGCCCAAACTTCACAAAAAAGATTTGTTTATGGATATATTTTGTGCTTTCTATGACTAGAATTCCTTTGTAAACGACATGAAGTTTTTTCATTTATTAACTGAGACTAATAGCTTCGGTTTTCTATTCAAATGTGGAATTTATTTATTCCTTTACAAAAAAAAAGAGAGAGAGAAATGCCTATATATAAATGAAGTAGTCTATTTTCGAGGCGAGAACCTTAAAAAATTATTTTATGCATATGGGTACTTTGCTTGCATTTTGCATTATGGGGTACTCTGTGGTGCTCAGGTCTTCTGGAAAAGCCAGCGGTGATCTTAGCCGCTGTGTCATCTCTCCAGCCCTATACAAAGTTTTAGTAACTCTTGATCATCATTAAGCTTTTATTTCGATATATCGATACAAGTAGGAATCATACTTTTTATATATACATATATATATATATATATATATATATATATAAATAATGGCTGAGCCACATGAAGGTAATGTTATTTCCTTTAAATCAAGTTATTGGGAATGTCAGGATTCAGCTAATCTGCTGAGGGTATTTTTGTTCCATTGGAAATAAACATCTGTAGTCATTTTTCCCAAGACATTAGTTCATCTTTAGATTGAACGTTTTCCTTCTTCTCCTCTAGGGTGTGCCTGTAGCACTAAGTGGTAGAGACATGATTGGTATTGCTAAAACAGGCAGTGGGAAAACTGCAGCCTTTATTTGGCCCATGTTGATTCATATAATGGATCAGAAGGAATTGGAACCAGGTGATGGACCAATTGCGGTGATTGTGTGTCCTACTAGGGAGCTTTGTCAACAGGTATGTGCTTTGTATAAAAGGTCCCTTTCAACCTTTGGACTAGCCAGGGGCAGTGAGTAGAATGGTCTGTGAAGTTTAGTTATTGTTGCTTTGGAGGTGTGTGCTTGGCATACGCATACACGTGGGGTCACGTAAGAGAAGTCTGAGGTTGACTTGTGGGTGTCTTCCAAGATTCATCTCACATTTACTGAGCTATTACTGCTAATCTGACTTGAGAGTTTGTTCCACATATTCTGTCTCCACCTCCTGGATGCTCCTGGGGTCATTGACAGGGCACCAGTTCCACCAGCTTTTATTTTATTTTTTTTTAAGCTTTATTTATTTATTATATGTAAGTACACTGTAGCTGTCTTCAAACAGTCATGCCAGAAGAGGGAATCAGAACTCATTACAGGTGGTTGTAGGCCACCATGTGGGTGCTGGGATTTGAACTCAGGACCTTCGGAAGAGCAGTCGGTGCTCTTAACCACAGAGCCATCTCTCCAGCCCGCTACCAGCTTTTATGTGGGTTCTAGAAGTCTGAACGTCATTCCTCACACTTGCATGGCAAGTGTTTAACCTACTGAATCATCTCCCCAACCTCCTCCAACTTTTGTTTTAAATATGATAAAACTATATACAAAATTGGCCATCTTAATCCATTTTAAGTATCTAGTTCAGTGGCTGACATTAAGCATATTCACATTATTATCTTCCCTGAGGTCTTGAGAAATGTTAACATATTTTCCATAATAAGGATAACATTTTTTTTTTTTTACTCTTACTCTCCTTTAACCACCTAGCTAAACTACAAGCCTATACCACTAGGTACTGCTACATTTTGATTTTCTATGGTAGCATAAACTGTGTTTTTAGAACTTTGTTTTGAGTAATGATAAAAGTATTTTTTAATCTTAAAGTTTTTAAAATATTTTTAACAACTTTTTAGATCCATGCAGAATGTAAGCGGTTTGGGAAAGCGTATAATCTTCGATCAGTGGCAGTATATGGAGGAGGGAGCATGTGGGAGCAGGCCAAGGCCCTTCAGGAAGGGGCAGAGATTGTTGTATGTACCCCAGTAAGTATATCTTGTATTCAAATGTGTTCTTAATCTCTCTTGGTACAGAAAGCATGATTGTGTTTGAGGGAATTCCCTCTAAATATGGGAAAGCTAGGCTGGAAATATCCTGTGAGTCACCAGCCTTTGGTCTTGGTTTCATTATGATTGGTTGATTAAACAGCAGTCTAGTTATAATATCCATGACCAATGTATCAGCAGCTACAAGCTCCTATTTTAAACAGGGTTTCTTTGGCTCTCTTAAAAACTGGGTCTGTAGTTACATGGGGACTCAGTGGTTAGACTTGCCAGAGGATGTAGGGTAGACATAAAACTCATCCATAAGTTTTTAAATCTTTTCAGAGTATATTAAAAGAATGGTTCTGACCCACTTGCTCATAGAATTTAAACCATAATTAATGTAAAGGAAGAACTTGAGTTTTCAGAATTCTATTCTCAATAAGTATGGTGGTGCTGCCTTTAGTCCTAGCACTTAGAGGTAGAGGCAGTCAGACCTCTGAGCTTCAGGCCATCTGTGAACAGCACCCTGTCTCAAACATGCTTTTTCTATTTTCTGGGTTTGGTATAGGAAGACTGTCAGATCAGTTTGGTTCAAGACCAAAGAATTGACACTTTTCCAGGAATATAACTGAAGAATGTCTTTGAATGCCTTTGATTATACTTACTATTCATTTCATGAATCTCACAGGGTCGACTGATTGATCATGTGAAGAAAAAAGCTACTAATCTTCAAAGAGTCTCTTACCTTGTGTTTGATGAAGCCGATCGAATGTTTGACATGGGATTTGGTACGCCTTGAATATTAGCTTCTTCTGTCCCTATTCTCAAGTCAGTTTTTCCGTATCTTTCTAGAGTTAACCAGTACTGTTCATCATGAAAGAAGTTAAAGACTCTTCCGGGTTCCAAATGAAGGGATAGACCAAGCCATAAACCATTCATAGTTTGCTGAAGAGAAGTGTGCAAGTCTTGACTGTGTTGAAAACTTGCACGTAGCTTAGGCAGAAGGAGCGTTTTCTTTGCTCTTCACTTTTTCTCACAGGCCTTTGAAGGTTAAAGTCCATATCCATGGATAGGGAACGTTAAATCATCCAAGGTCCTTTTCTTAACCAAGCCACGCAGGTTTCTAAATAACCACTATCTACCCAGTTCAGCTTTGCTGAGTGATTTTTGAAATTTCATACTGAATGATGTCTAGGAATTTCAAGGCTTTTTTTAATCCTTGAAAGTTATTGGATGAATTTTACTAAAGTAATTTTTCACACCTGTTTCTACATTACAGTAGCATGTTGATTACTGTTCTTTTTCTTTCAGAGTATCAGGTTCGGTCCATAGCAAGTCATGTTCGTCCTGACAGACAAAGTATGTATGAAGCAGCTTTATACTAAAATTATATTCAAAATGATCCCTGATTTTTATAAATACTCACAGTTATAGAAGCAAAAATTGCTATGTATGTATTGATGGATACTGCAAAGAGAAGAGTTAATGACATTTATTTGAACTAGAAACGACCAGCAAATGTTGTTGCCTGTAGAATCGCACCTATGGCTTCATGGATGTTAGACAAACGCTCTGCCTCTCTGAGCTGTACATGTATATCCACCCCCCTTTTTCACTTTGTTTTTTAGGTAGAGTCTTGCTAAGCTGACAAGGCTGTCCTTGAACTCACTCACTATAGCCTAGGCAGTCATAAACTTACAGTACGCCTTCATGCTTCCTCCTCCAAATAGCTGGGATCATGGGTTCGTGCCACCAGGCCCAGCACACTGCTAACTTTTTATTAGTGCTAAAACTAAATTTAAATAATATCCTGCAGTATAAATCTGCCGATTTGAAGATGAAGGTCTTTCCCTGAACCATTATGACAACTCATTTCTTGATTTAAAATGAAGTAAAAAATTATTTAGTGAATCAGTTACATTACAAAATTCAGTAAGAAATGATTTTTAACAGAATTTTCTTTATCTTTTAGCTCTCTTATTCAGTGCAACTTTTCGAAAAAAGATTGAAAAGTTGGCCAGAGACATCTTGATTGACCCCATTCGAGTGGTGCAGGGGGACATTGGAGAGGTAATCTTGCAGAAGGCAGGGTGGCTCCTGGGATTGATTTCTCATAAGGACGTGGAGCTTAATTCTTAAGTAATGATTGTTTCGTTGTTGGTTTTTGCTTTTGTTTTGAGACAGGATTTCTCTGTAGCCCTGGATGTCCTGGAACTAGCTCTGTAGATTAGCACTCTGCCTCCCAAGTTCTGGACTTACAGACATGTGCTACCATACCTGGCTCTTAAGTAGTGACTTAAAAAAATTAAAATGTTGCGGGGCCATGGTGGCACGCACCTTTAATCCAAGCACTTGGGAGGCAGAGGCAGGTGGAGTCCAACCTGGTCTACAGAGTGAGTTCCAGGACACCCAGGGCTACACAGAGAAACCCTCTCTGGAAAAAACTAAAAAAAAAAAAAAAAAAAAATTAAAATGTTACACTTTATGGAGCAACATGGTTTAGATTTAGTTTTTTTAGTTTCTTTTTTAATGATGTGTTTATTTTTATTTTATGTGTGTTGTTCTGTCTGCTTCTATGTGTGTGACAGTATTGGATCCCCTGGAACTAGAGTTACAGATAGTTGTGGGCTGTCATGTGGATGCTGGGAATTGAACCCCAGTCTTTTGGAAGAACAGCCAGTGTTCTTAACTGCTGAGCCATCTCTCCAGCCCCTGGATTTGTTTTAGGATATCCAAGTTAAGGGAATAATAGCGCAAGCAAGAGTGGCCCAGATGATTCATGGAAGCTGGGTGACAGCTCTGGGAATTGTGGTTAAGGGCCTTTTTTTTTTTGAGACAAGGTCTCACTGTGTAGCTCTGGGTGTCCTGGAACTCACTGTGTAGACCAGTAGACACGGCTGGCCTGGAACTCAGAGATATTCTTGTTTCTGCCTTCTGAATGCTGAGACTAAAGGCGTGTGCCACAGTGCCTGGCCTGTTCCACAAGTTCTGTAATGTTTTTAAGTTTTAAAAGAGCTGGGTGGTAGTGGCACACTTCCTGAATCCCAGCTCAGGCGGCAGAGGCAGGTGGCCAGCCTGGTCTGTATAGTGAGCTCTAGGACAGCCTGATCTGATAACTGAGAAGCCCTGTTTCAAAAAACAGGAAAAACAATCTTGCTGGAAGACTCAGTAAATTAGACTAGAACAGACATTTAACTGACTGCTAAAGCAGACTACACAGTGTTACATGGAATCATTTGAGGGTCTGGTAAAAAATAACTTTGATTTTGTGCTTACCTACATATGCCCTTACATGGTGATTTCTCTGAATTGGAATTTAGAATTCAGTTAAGGTTGTTTAGAGAATTCCTTGGGGGCCAGTAGATGGCTCAGCCAGTTACGGTGCTTGCCTCTAAGCCTGAATTCAATCCCCAGAATCCACATGGTCAAAGGTGAAAACTAATTTCTGTAAATTATTCTCTGACCTCCATGCATGTGCCTAGCACATGGAAACATGCATGTATACATAAAGCCACGAACTTTTTTTTTTTTTAATGTAAATGTCTTGGTTTTTGTTGCTGTGGTAAATACCATGACCAAGAGCAACTTGGGGAGGAAAGGGTTTATTTTAACTTACAGTTGAGTGAAGAGAAGTCAGGGCAGGAACCTGGAGGCAGGAACTGAAACCGAGACCATGGAGGAGCCTGCTTCTTGGCCTGCTTCCCATGGCTTGCTCAGTCTGCTTTCTTACACAGCCCAGAACCACCCACCCAAAGGTGATACCACCCCGGTGGGCTGGGCTCGCCCATCTCAATTAACAACCAGGAAAATACCCCACAAATTACCTACAGGCATTTGGTCAGTTGAGATTCCTCTTCTGAGATAACTCTAGCTTGTATCAATTTGACAAAAACCCAACTAGGACAATAGAGTTTTTGATACAATACTATAAATATTTATGGGATGCCATGTAGAATTTTAATACATGAATGTAATGTATAATTAGCATATCTAACACCTCAAATAGTTATTCTTTCTTTGTGTTGGAAACATTTATTAAAATATGTATTTATTAGTCAACCATATCTATAGCTTCTCAATGATTATTTTTAAAGTTTCTGAGTGGTAAGCACCTTTATATCGGGTTCTTATTTTTAATGTACTTACGTATAAGTTGTGCTTGACAGTGAGCAGGCAAGACCCTGGAAAGTACTCCCCAGGGAATAATGAAAATAGTGTCTAACACCCATTATAGATTATCTTGGCATACAAATTAGAAATAAACATACCAGGGGGAGCGGGTGTGCAAAGTGCTTTAAAGGAATAGTAAACTCTAAGCCATATTTGACATACTAAAGGAAACCCCAGAGATAACAGAAATTGTCCAGAGGTATTGCCATGCAGGTAGAAAATAGAATACCTACTCTTGGAAGTCTCCTGTGGCACCATTCATAATTGGTTATTTTATTTCCTCTCAGGCAAATGAAGATGTGACACAGATTGTGGAGATACTCCATTCTGGACCTAGTAAATGGAACTGGCTTACTCGGCGTCTGGTAGAGTTTACTTCTTCAGGGAGTGTCCTCTTGTTTGTTACTAAGAAGGCCAATGCTGAAGAGCTAGCCAATAACCTTAAGCAGGAGGGTCATAATCTTGGTCTGCTCCATGGGGACATGGATCAGAGTGAAAGAAACAAGGTCATTTCAGATTTTAAGAAAAAGGACATCCCTGTCCTGGTGGCCACTGATGTTGCAGGTAAGAGTATGAATTTCATCATAACCTCTGCCTTTCTTTTTTATGGGTGTTGCCCTGTGATGGTCCCTATACAGAGCAGTGGCTCCGAGGCCACCTTCACTTACCATTCCCGGTCATCAAAGTGCCCTTGCAGCCAGAGGGTGCCTTGGGGAGAGCAGTTAGGCCCTCTTGCCCACTTCAGTGTGTATCTTAAATTAGTAATAGAAGCTTTGGCTTTACTCTGCTGAGTTTAGCAGCTGTTCTTAGAAACTAGTATTTTGGACCAGCAAGATGATTCACTGGGTACTTGCCAACCAGCCCTGACAGCCTGAGCGTGATACTCAGGACCCAAATATAGTGGAGGGACAAAACCCGATCCCCCACAAGTTGTTTTCTATCTTCTATACATCAGCTGTGGTATATGCATGTATATACATATATATATACACAAAGGTTCTAGGCACTGAACTCAGGTCCTTATGCAAACACGATACTAACTGAACTACAGCTCTTCCAGGGCTAACTTGTGGAGTTTTGGGGGGGGGGGTTGTTTTGTTGTCTTTTCAAGACAGGGTTTCTCTGTGTAGCCCTGGCTATCCTGGAACTCACACTGTAGACCAGACTGTTGTCAAACTTGGAGCTCCACCTGCCTCTGCCTCCTGAGCACTGGGGACTAAAGGTGTGCACCACCACGCCTGGCTTCTGTTTTTATTTTTGAGATGAGTTCTTATGTATAGCCCAGGCAACCTTGAACTCCAGTCCCTCTGCCTACCTCTTTCAAGTATTGAGATTGCAGGTGTGATTCCAGTCAAATTATCCACAGCATTTTTTAAAATTTATGTTATTCCCAATAGAGTGAACTACTTTTTATTCTTGGCTTCATATCCATGAGCTTGCCTAAATATGGGAAATGCACATTCTTATAAATGTAGCATTTCTAGTAATTTTGATTTTTTTTTTCCTTAACTGTATGTAAGAAGTAAAAGAATCTTAATACTTTCTATTTCAGCCCGTGGTCTGGATATTCCTTCAATTAAAACAGTCATTAACTATGATGTAGCACGAGACATCGATACCCATACTCATAGAATTGGCCGAACAGGAAGAGCTGGTGAGAAGGGTGTAGCCTATACCTTACTGACCCCAAAGGACAGCAATTTTGCTGGTGACCTTGTACGGAACTTGGAAGGAGCCAACCAACATGTTTCTAAGGAACTCCTAGATCTCGCAATGCAGGTAACGGTTAGGCACTTAAAATTAATAGAAATAATACAACTGAGTTATAAAGTTCAACAGGCAAGGGAGGGAGGTAACAGGAGCTTGAAAAGAAAATAGGCAGAAAGGGCTGGTTACTGTGTAGATTGGTACCATGGGATGTCACAATTCATGTGTACTTTCTTTTTTTTTTTTTTTCTTTTTTTGGTTTTTCGAGACAGGGTTTCTCTGTGTAGCCCTAGCTGTCCTGGAACTCATTTTGTAGACCAGGCTGGCCTCAAACTCAGAGATCCGCCTGCCTCTGCCTCTCAAGTGCTAGGATTAAAGGCGTGCGCCACCACCGCCTGGCTCATGTGTACTTTCTGTACTTTCTTTTGAAAAGTGGCTCCTTTCTTTGGGCTAAAATTGTTTCTTCAGTTTCTCCTTGCTTACCCCATAGCACACTTTTATAAGTAAGTTTAATCTCAGAGGATGCCTACTATTCTTACCCATTCCTTTTCCTCAAGTCTTCTCTTTTTGAGGGCTAAAAGTATTTGTTTATTAAGGAAACAATTATGTAATGATTATTTGTTTTTGTTTTATGTATTTTTTTTGTTTTTGCTTCTAGGGATTAAATCCAGGGGTTTTTGTACATGCCAGGCAAGTGCTCTACTATTGAGCTACAGCTCCTGCCTCTATGACAGTGGGCTTTAAGTATTTCTTCCATATTGACATTTCACATCTGACCGTACTGATTGCCCACTTTCAGATATGCTCTATTCCAAAACTAAGGAAGATACTATGTCAAATTATACCTTGTATCAACTTATTCCGTGCAGTTCTCAAATAACAAGTGGGATTCAGGACAGTTTGTTTTTTTATTGCAAGGCTAGTGATTAAACTTAGGGTCTGTGTGTACTAGGCACACATTCTATTTCTTGTTCCTCAAGACAAGTTCTGATGGTAGGAAGTGTTCGTTTGACTCAAGCCAAGTCTATTTGGTTGTTTTAGCCGTATGCAACACTGCTGGACTGTTGGGAATACTTTTGTTCGTAACCATAGTGGTAAAGAACTGCAGTGCAGAAGAAAGGAGAGTGATCTTTTTTACCCTTTCCTTGATATAGAGCAAAACTAAACTAAAATATGAAGGGTATACTTTGTATAGTGTTTTTGTACATCTTTTTTGTGTCTTGAGCTTTCTGTGCTCGGTACCTTTTCCAAGTCTCGGAGGAAGCTTTAACTCTGTGATGTTTGAATTCTGCTTGTTTGGTTGTTTTGAGGCAGGGCTTCACTACGTGGCCCTGGTTGTCCTAAAACTCGCTATGTAGATCAGGCTGGCTTTGAACTGACAGACATCCACCTGTCTCTGCTTTCCAAGCGCTAGGATTAAAGGTGTATACCACCATGCCTGTCTAAAGTAAGTTCTTAATAAGTCTTATTTCATCTAGCCTTTTTTTCCCTTCATTTCTCAATATGTCCTTTATTAAGCTTTGCTCCTAACTGTGTAAGTTTGTGTCCAGTAGGAAGATTCCCAACCTGTGGGTCACAATGCCTTTGGGGGTCAAATGGCCTTTTCACAGGAGTTACCTATCAGAAAACACAGATATTTATATTATGATTTATTACAATAGCAAAATTACAGTTACAAAGTAAGAACAATAATTTTTTGGTTGGAGGTCACCCCAACAACTATATTAAAGGGTTCAAACATTAAGAAGGTTAAGAACCCCTAGGCTGTGAAATAAAGTGCAGGGCTGAAAAGATGGCTCTGTGGTTAAAAACTGCTCTTGGGAAAGACCCTGGTTCAGTTCCCAGCATCCACATTAGGTGGCTTACAACCACCTATAACTCCCATCCCAGGAGATTTCAATGTCCTCTGCAAACACAAGGTGTGTACTATGCCCTTAGGGAACTCAGACTCACACAGACAGATATAAATAAACCATTTTTTACAAAAGGAAATATAAATCATTTTCCTCTCTAAAGTTAAACATGACCAATGTAAAATAGGTATTTTACATTTTATGTTTATTAATCGCTGTACTTCCATGAAGCTCTGGAAGAAGGAATAACAAGGGATACCTTAGATAAGCACCTAAGCACACTGATAAATTTGGTGTTTTGAGCTACCAAAAAGAAGGCATATTGGAGTTAGGGATGCTTCCCTGATGTGCTTGAAACCCTAGATTCAATCCCTGTTGCCATGTAGACTGTGCATGGTGGTGAATACTTCTAATCCCAGTCCTTAGGAAGTGGTAGCAGAAGGTACAGAAATTCAAAGTCATCTGCAAGACAAGAACTTTACTATGAATGGTCACTCTCATCAGAAAAGCATCAGCTAAAGATGAATGAAGAAGCTCTTCCTTCCTACCTAATTTTGTGACCCTGTCTGTTGTTCTTCTTGAGTTTAACCTTGAATTATGTTCTTTGCAGAATGCCTGGTTTCGGAAATCTCGCTTCAAAGGAGGCAAAGGCAAAAAGCTGAACATTGGTGGAGGAGGCTTGGGCTATAGAGAGCGGCCTGGGCTAGGCTCTGAGAATTCGGTGAGTTCATACTACAGTAGTACTGTAGGGATGGGTCCTGTCTTAAATTATGGTGATTTGCTGTACCTGAAAGCCTCATGAGTCCCAAACTCTGTCGATCAGGAAATGTGTATTTAATGTGCTGATACGAGTCAGTGTGGTGCCGTTTCTTAAAATGAAATGCTGTGGGAGAAGCGTGTGCACTTGACTGACTAGGCTTGCTCAGGAAGTTAGTCTAGCTTTAATGGATCTCAAATTGCAATGTCCTACTGACAGGGGACCCACCTATTTATATATGTACATAATTTTGCCCCAAATGATTGGTTTGGTATGGTGTGGGTATTTTGTTATTGTTTTGGACTTTTTGGTTGGTTGGTTTGGTTTTAGAGACAGGCCTTTGCCATCCTGGAACTTACTCTGTATTCCAAGCTGGCTGGCCTCAGAAACTTACCTGCCTTTGGCTCTGCCTCGGCCTCCTAGGTGCTGGAATTAAAGGCAATTGCCACCACTGCCCCGTTTGCAGTAATCTGTTTTTAAAAGCCTCTCTAAACTAGCCTAGAATCTGTTGCTTGGAAAACATTAACTGAGAGGGTCACTTAGCTAAAACTACACTCAGAAATAGTCTCTACACTGAAAATTTTGGATAGAAGGATTTGAGAAGATATGGATGGTCTCACAAATCACGTAAAGCTCTCACTCACTGGCTGACTTGTTCGTGGTCATAGCGACTCTTAAAGTTAGGCACAAAGCCATCAGAATACTTGGATGGAGCATTGGTGTTAACTTGGCATCACTGGACAAATGATATTTTCCATACCACGGTGATATTGATTGGAAATATTAGTGATTCATGGGAATTATTAAGCACTTTAAGTGAACTGGGACCATTCCAAATATTCCAGTTTTTAGTCAATCTAAATGAGTGCAATTAATGAAACTTAAAAATTACACACTGGCAAACTTTGAATCAGAGATTCATCTCTTTAAATGTTGTTGCTTCAGATCCTGTGAAGCTACATTGTGCTATATTACTGGCCTTTTCATCTTTAACATTTTTACTTAATAGAATGTTGATATAATATGTGCTCATATCATTGATATAGTATGTAATCATATACTACACAGTCAGCACAATTGCATTCTGATCATTGGGGTTGGTTCCCAGAAATAAATGTACTAGGTTGAGGGACTTAAGCGTTTTTAGATACCTCTTTATTATTGTACCTTTTCTCACAAAGGAGGTAACTTCTAAAAATACCCGGTGCCTGCTGCAGCCCTGGACCCAGGGTTTCAGTGTGATAGGACTGTCTGCTGCAATTGCCTTTCTAAGAAGTATGCTTGCTTCCTTAGGACCGAGGAAGTAACAACAATGTAATGAGCAACTATGAAGCCTACAAGCCCTCCACAGGAGCCATGGGAGACAGGCTGACAGCCATGAAGGCAGCTTTTCAGGTCTGAAATGAAGATCCCATTTTAAAAGCTTTCAAGAGGGGGCTAGAGAGATGGTTCAGTGGTTAAGAGAAGTTGTATTCTTGCAGATGATCCAGGTTTGTTTTCTTAGCACTCACATGGCAGTTTACAGCCATCTTTGATTCAGTTCCTGGTAATCTGACACCCTCTTGTGGCCTGCACAGGTACCAGGCATGCATGTGCCATACAGGCAAAAAACACTAGAACACTTATAATTAAAATAAATCTTTAAAAAAAAAAATCAACAGTAACTTTTGGAAGGTTGAGTAAAACTTTCCTGAGAAGGTAGCTAAATCTGTAAGCTTTGTGCTAGATTGAGAGCCTTCTGTTTACTTGAATTTCACATGCAGGCTTTAACAGTATCCTGCCTGGATATGCAAGTAGATTCTATATACTTTATCAGTAACAATTATTTGTATACTAATACTTTTTGTATTCTTGGTGTTGTTTTTCTTTCAGTCCCAGTACAAGAGTCACTTTGTTGCAGCCAGTTTAAGTAATCAGAAGACCGGAACCTCTACTGCTGGGGCAAGTGGATGGACTAGTGCGGGAAGCTTAAATTCTGTTCCAACTAATTCAGCACAGCAGGGCCATAATAGTCCTGACAACCCCATCACCAGTTCTACCAAGAACATCCCAGGCTTCAACAATTCTGGGAATATCAGTAGTGCCCCAGTGACCTACCCTTCTATTGGAGCCCAAGGAGTCAACAACACAGCTTCAGGGAGTAACAGCCGTGAAGGGATTGGGGGTGGCAATGGGAAGAGAGAGAGATATACTGAGAACCGGGGTGGTGGCCGTCATAGCCATGGAGATGGTGGCAATCGGCATGGAGATGGTGGCCGCCACGGAGATGGATACCGTTATCCAGAAAGCGGTAGCCGTCATACTGATGGCCACCGACATGGAGAGACCAGGCACGGAGGAAGTGCCAGCAGACATGGAGAGAGCCGGGGTACAAATGATGGCAGGAATGGAGAAAGCAGGAAAGAAGGTTTTAATCGTGAAAACAAGATGGACCCCAAGGTGGATAGCAGCAGGATGGACAAAGTGGACAGCAAGACAGATAAGACACCTGATGGCTTTGCTGTTCCAGAGCCACCCAAACGCAAGAAAAGCCGATGGGATAGTTAGAGAGTATGTGAAAATCAGCGTGATCAGTTGTCTTTAACTTTATTTTTAGAAAGATTTTGGTAATGAGGTGGCTCAGGGCTGGGTTGGGGTCCAAGATATACAGACCCCCTGCCCTTGGTGGAGCGTGGAGATATACTTTCATCCGGTGTTCATTCAGATGTTTTCTTGGGAACCTGAGTTGGCCCTGGAAAGCAGAGCTGGGAAGCTTTTGTTTGCTCTGGGTGAGTTTTAAGGAGGGTAAGTAGAAAATACTTAGGGAGAAGGGGCCTTTCAGGGCACAAAAACTCACTCTAGGTTTATAATAGCTTATATTTTTTACTAAAATGTCACCTTATAAACATCTATAAATTGGATTTTTTTTTCTTAGCTGTGGCCAGGCAGTCCCGCTTTTTGGAATTGACTTCTGCAAACCCAACTTCTGACCTGTTAGGGACACTTGGGAAGCAGTGGTGCTTTCAGATGTTTGCAGGGAAGATGCCCGAGAGCTCAGATTCCCCATACTTTGTTTCCAGCTCTGAGACATGTAGGAAAGACAGCCTTCCAGACAAAGGCTTTGAAATCCCAAGCCATTAGGACTGAAGGAATGATCAGCTTGGAAGGATTCCAGGATAATCCAGGCCTGGGGTACTGCTAAATTTACCATTTAAACCCAACCCCAACAGTAGCTTTCAAAGTGTCTATTTCATTGTTTTTGGTTTTTTGGTTTTTTTTTAGACTTGCCCTAATAGTAGAAAAAGTCTTCTGCTGAAATGATTCTGATTTTTGTTCTATCTTGTTTATAAAAGGAAAAGAAATATACAAACTTGGAATTTTGTGATTTTTGTGAAGGTTTCTTTAAGATGTGCATTCCCTCTCTGCTTGCTCGATAGTAAATGTCTTACTACTGGGACCTGAGGGCTGTCGTTTCTACCATACAAGTTAGTTGCTACATATTAAATTATGGCTTGGAACAGTACAGCCTATGATGTGAAATGTGGGGAAGTGCTTGCTTATTAAACTATCAGAAAAGTTACCTCTTCTATCATCTTTTTATTCAAATACTGGAAAAGGGTGGGAGAGGATTCCAGCAACCCTGAATCCCCCTGAAGGGATCCCATCCCAAGTTCCATCACAAGCCAAGACTGTGGGTGACTGTCAGTCTGTGATGATGAAGAAATATTTCCTCGGTGCTTTCATGGTTCCTCCAGAGGAACTGTAGGTGCCCAGCAGCTCTTCCAATCCTATGGGCACCAACTGGTACTGAACTGCTAGAAGTCAACTCTGCTCACTTTCGCTTGTGTTTTTTCTTCTGTTCCTTTCTTTGTTGTGCTCTCTGGTCTTTCTTCATCCGAGAGTCCACTACCTTGAAATGACCTCTGACTCCAGCTGGCCTCCGGACCTTACGGCCTACACCTTTTTTGGCTACAACATAGGTGACCTGCCGTTTCTCCTTGCCAAGTCCAGCCTTCTTGTAGAGACTATAAAAGAAAGAAACAGGTTAAAAGGTCTGCTCTCTGGGACTGTATTTAACCTGGTGTCCCTGTGACTATTTGCCAAATCACCTTCGCAGCTGTGCCACTTTTTCTCGTTCTGAGATGTCCACTGTGTTCACCACAGCTTCTGCCTTCTTTTTGGTCTGCTCCAGCTTCTTCAGCATCTGGGAGGAAGCATCAGTTATTCTCTATACCTTTCTCCACAACTCCTAACCTCAGGCACCCTCAGCCACTTACCCTCCGTTTCTTTCTGGCCTTGGCCTCTGCTACTTTCTTGATGGGCCGTGCATTGATTTCTCTCCAGCGTTTTCGGTAATGTTCCACCTCCTTCTTATCAATAGGCAGCTGGCGTATCCGATGCTGCTTCTCTTCCTGCACAAACCACTCTGGAAGTTCTCCCTCCTCTTCATTAAAAGCATACCTGAGTAGAGAGGATACCAGGCCAGTAATCACCTATTACTTTAAAGGAAGAAAACTTAGTCTTAGTCCACTGCGCCTGACAGTGTTGTGGCCCCTTACCGGTTGAACGAGTTATCTATGAGGTCTCTCTTTGCCTTTTTGGAAGAGGCAATAACAGCACCTAGAGCAAGGCCTTCAGGGTCCAGAATTCGATATTTCACTAGAGAGATAAAGACAAAAGTCAGCCCAATTCTCATTGCACTGGTTTCTCTCTCCACTGTGTCAACTTCTTACCTGGGTCCTCAATAGGCACCACCTCAAACCCATCCTCATCTGCCTTAGAACCACGGCTTCGCTTCACACCACGGGATACTTTCCAACTGTGGAAGAGACAGACTGTGCTTATTCCACCCCTGAAGGTGATACTCCACCTTGCTTCAACTTTCCTCCCATTTAAAACTGCCTAATGCAATTGCAAAGGCCCATGGGCTCTATCCACTCACCTATCTTCATCCTCACCACTGCTGCTGTCGTCACTATTGGAGCTGTTGTCTCTGTCCTCCCCTCCCTGGTCAGTGACAGTTTCTGTCCCCAAAACAGCCTCTGTCTCCTTAGGGACCTCATTCTGGCACTGGGGAGATTTCTCAGTCTTCAAGTTAGTAGGTGGCAGAGGTGGATCTGCCGGTGGCGGCTGCTCCTTCCGACGGCTCTTGTACAGCAGCTGGGCCTGACTGATCTCCAGGGCTTCGTCAGCATCATCCTCTATCCCACTGAAGCCGTCCTATGACAGGAAAACCTCAGCATCCCTTCTACTGGGTAAGCCACACCCGTCAGTCTCCCTAGCTCCCTCTACCTTGGAGAACCACAGGCTAGCTTGCTCTTCCTGCAGCACCGACTTTTCTTCTAATGGTGCCAGTAATGGATTCTCTCCTCCTTCCTCCTTATTGTCATCTACTTGAGCAAACCGCAAGCTGTAGACCCAAAGGAAAGAGGTCAAATTCGAGAGACCCAACCAACCTCGTAGGTTGTCGACACCCACACTCATTGTGTCTCAGATGGCAGCACTTCCTCCTACACAGAGCCCTTACCGCGCCCGCTCCTTCGGACCCGAGTGCGTCCTGACTCCTGACGGCTCTTCTGGGTCCAGGTCACTGTCCAGAGAATCATCGTCATCATCGTCGTCCTCAGCATCGGACAGGCAGATGTCATCCCTTGGCAGATCAGACAGAAAGGTGTCTGCAGCATCCATGTCTCCTTGTGTTACTTCCTCTAACAACTGGAGTTCAACAGGAATAGATTCAAGTACTTAGGCAACTTAGGCAGAATCTTCCCAAGCCCATTAACTTACATCACCCTCAGCAACATCACTAAAAAGAACACTGGCAAATATCGGTTCCTAACAGCAGCTGTGACCTAGGAAGTGACCGGCCTGTCTAAACCATCCAGGGCACTGATCTACATACCGACTAGTTTACAAAAAAAATCCTCAAAAGCCACTTGACATAGAATTCACATTTGTGTAGTTGATTTCAACTACTCTTAGAACCTCAAAAACCTCTTCTCACAGTGGACAGAGCTGCTATGTGAGTATTTATCATATTATAGGGATAATACTCAACCTTTTTTTTAACTCTCCATAAAACTTTCAGTGGATATGGTATATTCTTATTTAACAAATGAGGAAAACAGACTAAGTTATATAGTTCAAGCGGAGTTGGCACTTAAACTGTTCCTGCTCTATTGCCTCTCCTGTGTCATAAAGGTGACCAGGCCACTTCACCACAAAAGCTCATTTTGCTGTGAGATTGCTTTGAAAGGCATGTTCTTCGGCAGCCCAAATCAAGGTGCTCGTTACACCCAGTGAAGTGAAGTCAACTGTGCTCCCTTGGTAACCCAGGCACTACAACATCTACTGTAATGTGAACTCTTGGTCTTTAATACTCTAGCTTATAGATCTACCTGATCTCATCATATTAGATGTGGACTCACAGGGTGGTACTCATTTTCTCCTTAGTATTTATAGGTGAACACAACAACCACACCCCATGATCACTCAATATATTTAACTCAATGCTTCCCCCCCACCTCCGAGTCCTCAAATGGATTGTCCAGCCCTCCCTTACCTGCTGACCACGGATGGTGCGTAGGGAGAACATGCCTGTCTCCCCCTCATCAGCAATGGAGACCCCAGGCAGATCCATCTTCAGCTCTACGCGCTCCCGCTGCTTCCGCTGCTCACGAAGCAATTTCTTCTTCTTCCTGAACAGACAGTTGAGGGATTGAACCTGCTTGTCTCCGAAACGTGAAGTGTCCTTTACCTCTCCACGTCCTCGTCCTCAGACACCTCACCGCTTCAGTTCTGCCACTTCTTGGGCTTTCATCTCTGCCAGAGTCCGGTTAAGCTGCTCTTCCTCCTCCCTCTCCTCTGCTTCCTCCTCTGCAGCCTGCTTTGTCTCAGCTACTGACTCTTCATCACCTTCTTCTTCTGAGCTGAGGCTGGCAAACCAGTCCAAAGATTTATTTTCCCAGACACTTGGTCCAACACCCAGCCCTCCCTAACCCCGATTACCTCCTCCTTACCTGATGTCCAGTGCCTTGGCTTGCTCTTTCAGCTTCTTGGCCACATATCGCCGAAGCTTTGTTCTCCAGTTCAGTAGAGACCTGCCCAAGAAATACCGTTACTAATCTTACTATCCCTTAAAGTCTACACTCCAGATTTCAGGCTTCAGCCATACACTTTAACAGAATCCTGGTCCCCAGAGTCCAACATCATATGGCCCTTACACCTGGGTACCTAAGTTCCTTGCGCCCCAGCACTTTGATGTCCTGACAGCATGCTCTAATATCTTCAGTTGTAGACGGGTGCTGTGCCAACTCTTCGTCATCTATTGCGATCTGTTTGCGAGGGAAAGGAATGGGATGTTGTTCTGGCCGTGTTTCCAGGCCTCCCGGAGACTCTCACTCTGGGAACTCACTTCGCTGGCCTTGGAGAGGAAGTCAACAGGATTGGCAGCTCTCAAGAAATCGGTGACTGAGGTTCGGTGATAAAGAGTGAGGTCACCTTCGGCATAGCCTTCAGCCTTAGGAAGGGAAATAAAGATGATTACTAGACAGTTGCTTCTTAGATATCAAGTTCTCCCAGTTTCGGGACCCATTTCTCACAACAATAAACAACAAAGGACCTTTGGCTTCTTCTTTGTCACCAACTCAGTAACAGTTTTAGCCTGAACTTCAACCTCCTTAAAGGCAAACTTGGGATCGAAGAATTTAGTATCAACCTTGTCCGGAGCCAGGAATCCTAAAATGAGAAGACAGATTAAAAGTATGCTTTCATAATTAGAAGGCTGTGCCAAGAGGAAGGAGTGATGTCTCACCTTGACAGACTACAAAAATCTCTGCAGATTCATGGCGAGAGGCCTGGGGCTTTGTGGCCTGGACACGGTGGAACAGCTGCTGGAGGATCCACAGCAGCGGCTGATAGTCTCGGGAACGGAAGACTTTTGTGATGAAACAACCCCCGCGGGCCAGAAAATCACAGGCCAGACGCAGAGCCATCAGAGTTAAGTGAGCTGTAGGACAGAGTGAGTCAGTGAACCTCTGAAGCCCTAGGGCGTGTCACCTCCACCCTCACCTCCAAGCCCAGTCCCTGTACCTTGTGAGTAAGCATCATGGACCCAGCTGGCCCCCACATTGGGAGCTCCGTCGTTAAGCACAACATCCACTTTCCACGTCTTCAGCTCCTTCCTCAGGGCCTAATGAAAGTAAAAGGGTTTATAGCAATGGAACACTAAGAACAGAATCCTGGTTCAGTCATCCATCTAGTCATTTACTGAGCACCCACCATTGGCAACATCCTGTGCCAAGTACTAGGGATACAACAACAAAAAATATTTATCTTTAAGCTTAGAATTAGTTCCCTGGAAAGAACTTTACTGAAAACAGATCTCTTATCCTTCCACCAATTCACAGTACTATCCTTGCCAGGCATGATGGCATGCACCTGTAATCCCAGTACTCAGGCAAAGGCAGAGAGACTGCAAGATCAAGGTCAAACTAGTCTATGTACTCAGTTCCACATCAGTGTGGGCTACACAGAAGCTATCCTGAAGTACACAAGAAAAAAAGGAAAAACAAAAACACTGATTATAAGTAAAGATAGAAATGTACACCAGGACTGTCATAGGCCTTTTGGCCAAATGCTTGAAACTATGGTAAATTGGGAAGTGTTTCACTCTTTTTTCTTTTCTTTTCTTTTTTTTTTTTTTTTTTGGTTTTTTTGAGACAGGGTTTTTCTGTATAGCCCTGACTGTCCTGGAACTCACTCTGTAGACCAGGCTGGCCTCGAACTCAGAAATCCGCCTGCCTCTGCCTCCCAAGTGCTGGGATTAAAGGCGTGCGTCACCACTGCCTGGCTCAAGTGTTTCACTCTTAAGACGAAACAATACCAGCACATAGAGGGGAAAGAAGAAGAGAGCTTGTTACCTGCCTACAGTGTTCTGTTGTGATATCTTCCTGGAGAGTCACCACATTGGGGAGAGGCTTGATTGGAACCAGGTCCACTCCTGAAAGATGTTAAGTCAGTGTATTACAGGGTGGAGGGAGATGTAGGACAAAATTAGTACCTCACCCACCCCTCCCCCTCAAATACCCAAAGGTTACTCACCTACAATAAGACTGGATACAGGCATAAACCTGGCAGCCACCTGCAGCCTGTGAAAGAGACAGATTTAAATACTTTTCATCCCTTGGCAATGTGACTTCTCACCCCCTTAAGGAGCACCTGTTAAGTGTAGTGGCCAAATGTCTATGCATACATTCAAGAAGCAACCTGCTGGGCATGCATTACCAGCTACCAAGGAGGGCAAGAGATTATGATCAAAAGTTCAAGAACCAGCCGGGCGGTGGTGGCGCACGCCTTTAAACCCAGCACTTGGGAGGCAGAGGCAGGCGGATTTCTGAGTTCGAGGCCAGCCTGGTCTACAAAGTGAGTTCCAGGACAGCCAAGACTACACAGAGAAACCCTGTCTCGAAAAACCAAAAAAAAAAAAAAAAAAAGTTCAAGAACCATCCTTGGCAATTCTTCAGAGTTCCTGTCCCAATTAAAATAAAGCAATTGGGTTTATAACTCAGTGGTGGAGCAGCTACCTAGCATGACTAAGTCCTTAGGTTCAGTCCCACAAGAGGGGGAAAAATGACGCTGCCTTCCAAAATTTGAGAGACACATGCTATGGAATATTTAACCTGAATTGTGTAATCAGATCCCATCCTTCCCCAAAACCAACTCAAAGCCAACCAGTGCCAGGAACGTGTCATCAAGAGCAGCCCCTGCCAAATGTTACCATCCTCCAGGCGCAGCACACAGGTCCAGCAAGGCCCGGGCTTTCTGCAGGAACTGAAAGCGGCGATTGAGCTGGATCAGTTTGAAGGCAGAGCGCGAACGATAACCTGAACCGTAGGGAGTGGATATTTAAAACAATAATGTCTACGGCGGCCTTTTCTAGGAGGTCTTTCGCAGCCTCACAACCCCATACCCCCTCGAAGGAAAAGAAACTCAGAATTAGAAGAAGCGGAAAGACTGATATGTTGTTCCGCAGCGCGAACCTACTCACCGGTCTCCTTGGCCAAGTGATAGAATTTGTCCCGCCGGCTCTTGCCTACTTTGCCTTTCTTGCCCATGGCGGGATAGGGTAGTATCACTCAACTCTGGGGAGAAAGAAAAAGTTGAGACCATCTTTCCGAGCACTGGCTTTTGCTTCGGTTCCTCAGGTGTTGGATCAATCACTTACCGGGACCTTAGATACTCCGTAACTCCGCAGGTTTTCAACACTTAGGAAGCAGCACATGTAGGCAGCATCGTACTTCCGCTTCTGCTTGCGTTTCCTACGTTCCTGGCGTCATGATTTCCGCCATCTTGAGTGTGGCCAAAATTTTTGTGTCAGCGGGTCTTACAAGTTAAAAGTAGAGGTTAGGAAGTAGACTACAATAACTAGTATCCTAGACTCTAGGACGCATCAACCAGAAGGTCTATGTTTCTTCACAAAAGTGCTGAGCTCCAGTAGAGCCTCTACTATTAGAGCCGCTGTTATTGTCCCGCCACACACCCCGCCCATTGACCCGGAACTGTTCTCCGTGGTGACCCAGGTCGCACGCTTTCGCCTCCGCGCCTGCGCGATCGGGTAACTTGGATGCCGGCGGTGCCTGCCGAAAGAGGGAAGATGGCGCTTGATGGGCCAGAGCAGGTAAGGATTCTGCCGCGGCAGCAGGGCGGCATCCAAGCTGAGTGCGGAGTGCACAAAATCTGAAGTGAGGGATGGCTACGAGCAAGAGGGTCGAGTGGATCAGGGGCGGGTGGAACACGTCAGACTGGACCCTGCCTGGGACTGGATCTGCTGTGTCAGCGCCGCCCTGAAGTATGCAGGACTGAGGTGGGTAGAAACTGAATGAAGAGCTGGCAAGCCGGAATGGCCTGGGGTGGGACCTGGACTTGGTCCCTCCGTTCTGGCTTTGTCTGTAGTAGGTATATCTTGGGAATGTATAGCTCTTGCCACAGAGCAGTGTGCTCTGTGGGTATATGGCCCTTTGAGCCTCCTAAAAGTCTTCGAAGGTAGGCGGTAATTGCATCCTTCTAGTCGATTCAGAAGAGAAGGATTAGAACCAAGAAGTAAGCCTCCGAAGTTCAAACACACAGACCTCACCCATCGAGATACCAGTTTCTGAGGAAAAGGGAATGATATTTTCCTGGCCTTGTTTCTTGAGCTATATGGTAAAGTGCCCTGAAAATACTTTAGTAGATTATACCTTGTTTAACAATTACGCTTGTCTTCAGATGGAACTGGAAGAGGGGAAGGCAGGCAGTGGACTCCGTCAATATTATCTGTCCAAGATTGAAGAACTCCAGGTGAGTTCAGACACCAGAGGGAGCTAGTGGGTGACGGGATCTGGGAGGTGCAGATTTCTCTGTGTCCTTTTCCCACTGGGAGTGCAGCAAAGAGTTCTTTTCCAATGTTGTTTGTTTGTGGCTCTTTGGTTGGTTGTTTATTATGTATGTGTATATGTATATATGCCTGCGTAAGCTTACGTGTACCACATGTATACAGGTGCCTGTGCAGGGCAGAAGAGGGCAGTGGATCCCATGAAACGTGAATTACAGATAGTTATGAGCTATACCACAGGTGCTGAGAACTAAACTCAAGCCCTCTGCAAAAGCAGTAAACCCTCTTAATTGCTCAGCCATCTCTCCAGCTCCTTCTTTGTAGTTAGGAAGTAACAAGCAGTGTAAGGTATATTGATAACCTCTTTGGGAATAGTATTTAGTTAGGATTTTTGTTTGTTTACTTGATTGCTTCCTTTTTCAAGTTTTTCGTTTTATGTGTTTGGGTATTTTGCTTGCATCTAATGTCGTTGCCATACATTTGCCTGTGAAGGCCAGAAGACGGGGTAGGATCCCCTGGAACTGGAGTTACAGAGGGTTGTGAGTTGACATGTGGGTGCTGGGAGTCAAACCCAGGTTCTCTAGAGGAGCTGCTTTTTAATCACTGGACCACCTCTCCAGGCCCAAGAGTCAAATATTACACCTGTAACGTTGGCACTCCGGAGGCTGAGGCAGGAGTAGTGTTTTGAGTTTGAAGCCAGTCTGGATTACATAAAACCCTGTCTGGAAAACAGAAGGAACCACTATCAAAGGTGTGAGCAGAAATGGGAATGGGTTTGGGAAGGAACTCGCAGAGAAAATGTCCGAACCCCAGGTGCATTTACAGCTGTTCATTTGCCTTTTCTTCTTAAGACAAATGTCTCACTGTGTGCCCCAACTGACCCACAACTCGCTATGTAGACCAGACTGGGCTCAATCTCAGACTTGGCCTGCCGCTGCCTCCCGAGTGCTGGAATAAGTGTGAGCCTCCACACCCAGTATGGTTTTTATCACTTTTTAATGCTTCTCCATGTGATTTCATCTCTCCCCGGTCTGAAATGAAGCAGGATAGTGGATGCTGTTATCTGTCTTTTATTGTCTTGCCTTTGTCTTATTTTTGATTATTTAATGGATTTCTTAAGACAGGATCTCATTGTGTAGCCCAGACTGGCCTGGCTCTCTCCAGCTCTCAGCCTCAGCCTCCTTAGGGTTGGAATTACAAGCTTGTGTCATCATGCCTACCTTTTAAACTAACTGTTTTTCCTAATTTTATATTTTGAAATCCTTATCACCACCACTACCCCTTATATAGGTGTTCCTAAATACATAAATACAACCTGTTCAGTCAATATAATGTTACCTGTATGTATGTGCTCACTTGGTATTAGATAACCAAATTGGGGGGGGGTGTTCTTCTTTGGAGAAGTCTGTTCAGTAGCCCGTAATTCTTTGTCTATGGTAGAGGCCCCATGAATGAACTTCTCCCCTTCCATGTCAGCATGTCCTTTGGTCTCGTCAGTGTTCAGGACTTACTTAAGTAGCCATGTTGATGAGACTTCATACGTGTAGCCTCTCTGACATTGCTAAGAGACAGTCTCCCAGCAAGCTTTTGTTTCTCTGGCTCTTAGGATCTTTCTGCCCCCTCTTCCAAAATGAACTCCGAACCTTAGGTGTAGGAGTTGTGTTGTACGTATATCAACTGGGACCAGGCCTCTTGGCCTCTACATTTTGATCAGTTGTGGTTGTAATTGTCTCCATTTGTTGCCAAGAGAAGTGTCTTGAGAAGGGATTAGAACTACATTTATCTGTAGTAGATACACTGCAGTTAGGGATTATGCAGATATAGTAAAGTGGTGATTGTAAGTTCTTCAAGATCCATAACTTAATTAGCCCAGGGTAGTTGGCTGTGTTTTAGTCCCCAGCGTGTTTTTCCTCCTGTTAAGCAGACTGCAAGTCCAATCTGAGAACTGTTGGGTGCCACCGCGGTAGTCGTGGTTCCTGGGCACCATAGCTGAGTAGAACTGTTGGTTGCTTCCTCCTTGGAAGCTTGTGTGGCGCCTTAGGGATAAGTCTTTCAGGTCAGAGCCAAATCAAGCGCTCTGGGTCCTGTGTTTGAAGTGCATGGCGCCTTCAGCCATGGAGTCGTGCTTACTCCATTGTAAGGAGAGGAGAGGGCACCAAGTGCAACAGAAATAGCCTGTGTTTTAGGAATCTCTTGAGTGACTCTGACCAACAACTCAAAAGGTGGCTTCTCACACGTGGGGTTTTTTTATTAACTAGTTCTGAATGGAGCATTATCAATCCAGATGGGAAAATTACATTTAACTGTATGTATACCCACCACCAATATGCATTATATATTATGTAGATAATAATGCCTTGATGATTTTTTCAAACATTCTTACTATCTCATCTTGCTTTTTCCCCTCGTATTTATCTTCTTCCCGTTCTCTAACTAAAATTCCCTCCGTTCTCATTTTCCCTACAAATAACTTATCACCGCTCTGTTATACAACTCACATACACACCGGGGGTTTGTGTGTCACTTTCCTGGTTTCTGCAGTCACCCCAGGCAATGTGTGTACATTGGAAGACATGGAGCCAGGAACTGATTGACCTAACTCAACAGCAGTTGGGCTAGAATCAGGCTTCTCACCTGAGGACCTTCCCTCCAAACCATGTTACCGCTCCAGAAGCCACTCTATGAACAAAATATAGTTTCTCTCCATTAGATCTTGTTCTTCCTGGACCAGTAGTGGTGGGCATTTTGTGATACCTGCCTGGGGCTCTTCAGGAAATTTTTTTTTTAATTTATTTTATTTATGTGAATACACTGTAGCTGTCTTCGGACACACCAGAAGAGGGCATCAGATCCTGTTACAGATGGTTGCGAGCTACCATGTGGTTGCTAGGAATTGAACTCAGGACCTCTGGAAGAGCAGTCAGTGCTCTCACTCACTGAGCCATCTCTCCAGCCCCTCATTAGGAAATCTTAAAGAGAATAGGACAGGGCCTTCAGATACTGCTGGAGAAGCTAAAGAAGCAACTTAAACCTGCCTTTAAGAGTCTCAGCCAAGATCCAGTTTCCTACAGGCTTTTGACTTTGAGTAATGGGATTTGTCTCTTGTCTCCACAGTTGATTGTAAATGATAAGAGCCAGAATCTCCGGAGACTGCAGGCACAGAGAAATGAGCTGAATGCAAAAGGTGAGAGGGGGAAGACAGAAGACTCGGTTTGAAGCAAGGTTTAGGTGTCCCCAGCCGTCCATCTTGTGCAGTGCTCAGTCTTCTGTCAGCCGACAGGGATGCTCTCACTGTCCACTGTGTGGCTGTTTCCCATGCACGTCTCTTCAAAGCCCTGTTGGAAGCCCCTTTCAAGCCTCAAGTCTTAAGTTCTTTCTTCCCTTCCAAGTGTTAAACTGGTCCTTGGGTGACTGAAGGTTTTATGGTTCTGGGGTTGTTTTCAGTTCGCCTGTTGCGGGAGGAGCTGCAGCTGTTACAGGAACAGGGCTCCTACGTTGGAGAAGTCGTGAGGGCCATGGATAAGAAAAAAGTGTTGGTCAAGGTAAAAGCAGCATGGCACCAAGGACCAGCTCCTGGCTCTCCCTCCCTTTGTGTGTAGCCTGTGTGGTATCACCCCAGAGCTTCCTTGTGTTAATCCTAGCTGGGGTGGCTATGCTGGCTACTAAGGAAGATCGTAAGCCCTTATTATTTCTTCAGGTCCATCCTGAGGGCAAATTTGTTGTTGATGTGGACAAGAACATTGATATCAATGATGTAAGTGTGGCAGGTGATGTTGGGGAGGGGGGAGCAGCACCACCACCCTGCATCCTGAGACTCCCTCCCTTTCCCTCCAGGTGACACCCAATTGTCGAGTTGCTCTAAGAAATGACAGCTACACTCTGCATAAGATCCTACCTAACAAGGTGGACCCTTTGGTGTCACTAATGATGGTGGAAAAGGTGCCAGACTCAACTTACGAGATGATTGGCGGGCTGGACAAGCAGATCAAGGAGATCAAAGAAGTGATCGAGCTGCCGGTGAAGCACCCTGAGCTCTTTGAAGCACTGGGCATTGCACAGCCAAAGGTAACATCAGGGTTAGCCAGCGCTGGGCAGCAGCAGGAGATTCCTGGAGCAGTAAGCTAGTTTGAATACACAGGCCAGGAAAGATCTATTTCTTCCTCAAGCAAGCCAGGGCTGCGACACAAAGCCCTCTTCCCGAGTGTAACGTATGCCCTCCCTCCAGGGAGTCCTGCTCTACGGGCCCCCAGGCACTGGGAAGACGCTGTTGGCCCGTGCTGTGGCTCATCACACCGACTGTACCTTTATCCGTGTCTCTGGCTCTGAACTGGTACAGAAATTCATCGGGGAAGGTAACTATGGCTACGGATGTGAGGAGTGAGTGGAAGGGCAGAGGGTGGGGTACACGTAACTCTAATGCCAGGGTTGGCCCTTACACAGGGGCGAGAATGGTGAGGGAGCTGTTTGTCATGGCCCGAGAACATGCTCCATCCATCATCTTCATGGACGAGATTGACTCTATTGGCTCCTCCCGGCTGGAGGGAGGCTCTGGAGGCGACAGTGAAGTACAGCGCACGATGCTGGAACTGCTCAACCAGCTGGATGGCTTTGAGGCCACCAAGAATATCAAGGTGAGGTGCTTAAGCTTTCAGACAAGCCAGCGAGGCGTGAGGTGGCTGGCATGCAGGCCTCAGAGTTGTGGAACTGATTCCACTCCTCCTTTTCCCAGGTTATCATGGCCACTAATAGGATTGATATCCTGGACTCTGCCCTGCTTCGTCCTGGGAGGATTGACAGAAAAATTGAGTTCCCTCCCCCCAATGAGGAGGTCTGTGCTGGAAGTGCCTGGAGGAGCTCTGGCTGTGGAGACAGGGCAGGGCTTAGATTTCTTCTCTTCTCCCTAGGCCCGGCTGGACATTTTGAAAATCCACTCTCGGAAAATGAACTTGACCAGGGGGATCAACCTGAGAAAAATTGCTGAGTTGATGCCGGGAGCTTCAGGGGCTGAAGTGAAGGTAACTGGAGGCGTCAGGGAAGCAGGGCAGTAGCAGGAAGCCTTAAGAGCCACCTCAGCTCAGGGGTCCAGCAGTGGGGTCTCAGCCTCTCTCCCCACCCAGGGCGTGTGCACAGAAGCTGGCATGTACGCTCTGCGGGAACGGCGTGTCCATGTGACCCAGGAGGACTTTGAGATGGCAGTAGCCAAGGTATGTGCCTGCACTTGTCTGCCTTGGCTGTGGTGGCTCTGGAGCAGGGGTTAATAAGCTGTGTTCGCAGTTCATAAACCCTTGCTCACCCATGTCTATGCGCTCTCTTCTCCCTCCCTCTCCAGGTCATGCAAAAGGATAGTGAGAAAAATATGTCCATCAAGAAGCTATGGAAGTGAGGGTACGTCCTTTGTGTGGATCCCTCAAATAAAGGTCTGTCAATAAACTCTAGAGCTCCAGTTTGTTAATACATGATTGCATTGTTCAATAACCAGATCTGGGCACCACCAATAAACAAAAAGATTTATTTGGAATTTTCCAAGTTTGCCAGAAGTGGCATTTGCCAAGCCTTAGGCCCACCCTCTTTAAGACCAACTGCAAAGGTAACAACAGTCCTCCCGCTTTCTGCTTTCCCTTCCCCTGCAGCACACGCACACGCACATCCTTACTTTAGCTGGGTTAGAGAACTGGCACATTCCCACCTCCCCCTGCCCAAGCAGCTGTGGGCGGGCAGCCCCATGGCATCCCAGGAGATGATGGCGGCTACAGCCGCTTGCATAGATTAAGAAAAGAAAGGAAGGAAGGAGGCACCAAGTGGGCTCCCTGAAAAACCCCATTACCTCTGTACAAAAAAGTGGCTCCCACATAGAAAAACCTGCTCCCCAAATAGTGCAAATACCCAAAGAGAAGGTCAAACCAGCAGCAAGGCTGGGCTTGTAGGAATGGCAAAGAACTTTGGTTAGAAAGGCCAGGAGGAGTCTGGGCTGGGCCTGCTCTTCCTTGCCCAGCTCCCCAAAGCCAGCTCTGACACTGGCCCTGGGGTGGAGCCTGTAAACATGCAAACCCAGCAGCCTTTGGTTCGGAAATGTCTGTTACAAAGTTAAAGCACAACCTCCAGCAGTCCTACTTGGGCCTGCCTGCAGGGGGCTGAGGCGGCACATTGCAAACCCAATTAAAGCCAGTGCTAAAAAGTAAGTAAGGCTTTAGGGACCAAGCAGTGAGGAATCTAGAACTACATTTACGAAACTAAAGCTGGGGAGTGGAAGGTGACAGGAAACACACCTCACTCCATCCTACATGTCTGCAGCCCAAGCCAGAACCAAGAGGACGGTCTCCTGCCAGGTTCCAGGGCAGGGAGGGAAGGAAGCAATCCCTGAGCGGTCGGTTAGGTCAGGCGAATTCCCAGCACCTGTTCCAGTTCCTGCCTTCGCTGTTGCACCTGAAGAAGACAAAGCATGCCTCCCTCAGACTTCAGCCTCTCAAGAAAAGGAGGCCAAAATGGCAGAAGCCTCACCTTGGCAAAGATGTGCCTCCCCACTGCTTCCTGGGCCCAGGGCTGGTGGTAGAAAGCAGCACGTCTCTCCTCCTCAGGGTTTCCGATCACATCTGTGATGATCTGTAAAGAGCGAGCGAGGGGTAAGGTGTGGGCATAATTCCCATCGTCCCTGAGTCAGTCTATCTGGAACCTGGGGTAGGAAAAAAATACACCCAGTGTGTTACGTGGGATTCTCTTCAAAAACAAGAAGCGTACCTTGAGGTCTCGCCGTTGGGAACGGAGCCATTCCTGGATGAAATCCTGGGGCTCGGTGCTAAAGCTGAGCATGAAATCCCTCTGGGTCTTAAGCTGGTTGATGGACTCGATGGTCTCATGGATCTGGAGAAGGGGTGCCTGGGTCAAATGTGCTCCAGCCGTAGGGTCTGAGGGCCTGTCAGTGTGCTGGCTGAAAGTGACAGGCCAACTCACCCTCACTCTGGCCCCAGAGGACTCACCTTGACGTCAAGAGAGGCAATCTCCTGCTGGTTGGTGGTAGAGGCCAGGAAGTTGCTCATCTGGGCCTTCAGTGGATCATCAACCTCGACGTCAATGTCGTAGCAGGCTGTCTTCTTTTGGTCATTAGGATCCACACTGCAGGCAGCAGAGGGAAGCATGGGCACACATGGCTATGTCCATCCCAACCACCAAGTCATTCCTATGAGTAAGGCTTCAGGGTGGATTCTGTTTTCCAAGAGCCATCCATCTCATTCCTCTTCCTTCCATTTACCTAATGACATGATTAATAACAATGGGGTCTGGGTGCTGCAGCAATCCAGCCAGCTTCATAGGAATCTCGGAGAAACGGAGTCGGCCACAACTGAAGATCTGGAAAGAGCATCAAAGGCACGGTGATGCCTGCGGGCCTGGGGAAGTTGTCGATTCCAGGGCCAGGAGACAGCAGTCGAAGAGGACTAAGCACTAGGGCTCCAGAGCAGCTGAGCCAAGGGTCGAGAGAACAAGAAGCAGGTAATTCCAGCTGACCTGGCGGAAGTAACGATTGCAGTTGATGTACTCCCGCTCATGGCCGTCCTGCAGCTGGTTGTGTTTGATGTAGAGCCACAGTGCCTGCATGATGGCAGCCCTCGTCTGTGTGTGCACTCCCAGCAGCCTCGCCAGGCGGGGGTCCAGTTTATACTGAGGAGGCTGGGAATGGACAGAAGGAGTCAAAGATTCTTGTGCAGAAACAGAATATGAAGGGGTTAGAACAGTGGTTCTCAACTTTCCTAACCATACCATGAAATCATTTTTCTTACTACTTCATAACCATAGTTTTGCTACTGTTATGAATTGTAAATATCTGTGTCCCAATGGTCTTAGGTGACCCCCTGTGAAACAGTCACATGACACCCTCCCTCAAAGGTTAAGGACCCACAGGTTAAGAACTGCTGAGTTAGAGGACCCTGTACCCCTTTCCCTGTATGAAACCTGTGGCCCCATTTGTGAGCCTAGACAACTGTCACCTGATGATCCAGCATGAGCAGAAGGGTGCACTTGACATTGAGATCTCCTGGTCGTTTCACCTGAAAGCCATCTGTTTCCTGCGTGGTGGGCATCCGATGCCACTGTCAGACAAGAGACCGGCAGGGTCCGTCACTAGCAGAGGCTACAGGACTCTACCAGCACACTGATGTTTCTCTCTGAATCCCTTGGCAGCTCGTCTCCCCAGGCTCCAGAACCATTCTCACCTCCACCAGATGGTTGTCAGGCCCATACAGTTCCTTGTCCAACTCAATAACAAGGCTCTTAAAGAATGATGAGAACTTCCTCTTCTGTTTGCTAGGCTGGGAGTGAAAAGAGCTATATAAGATGGGTGTGCTGCTGAATTTACCAATCCGAAAAAAACGACTCAATCATGAAGCTCAAGGTCCAGTCTTAGGCCCTGAAGTAGTATTCAAAATTTGGGCAAAGTGGCAAGAAAGGGCACTTCATGAACCCCACTGCCAACCAAGGAGGGAGTGAATCCAAGGCACTTGACTGCCATCTACAGGAAAGTTGTAATGTAGTACCTACAGAGGTTAACTCTGGATGAGGTCCAGAGTTTGATCCCCAGCACAGAAACGACAACCCCACCAAGTCTAAACCTCTAACTGGATAGATATACCCTTTCCCTAGGCTAGGACTTCTTAAAGAATGCTCATGTCTGTCCACAGTCTAAGTTCACATACGCCTTCTCCCCTCTCAACACCTCTTTTCCCAACTCACATCATCCAGAAGTTTTCCCTCTACTCGAAGCTCCCAGGAGGCCACCTTGTCTGCTGCTGGGGTTCCCCCAGGGGTCCCTGCAGTTCCTGCATTATCTCCATCTGCCTTGCTGGGGCTGAATGTATTGGAAATATAGATCCGAAGTTTTCGCTTTTGCTGAAGAAGAAGAGGCAGGAGGGCTGAGTGAGTAGCCATATGTACCAAGACACCATTTCAAAGCCTGCTAATGTGAGCGTGCGCTCTCCTAGTGGACAGCTCCCTGTGGGAGAAGCACCGCACAAGCCCAAGCTCATCCCTAGGAAGGAGAAACAGTTTGGGAGAACTCGGGAAAGTACACACCGTCAGAGGTTTCTTGATGGCCTCTTGGATCTCCATCCGCTTGCGAGCGATGGTCTGGTCCAGCTTCCTCTCGAAAGCTAAAAGATCCATGTATGCCTGAGACTCTGGGACAAGCTCCCGGATCTGCAAGTTGAGAGACCCAATAGCTTGCTTCACCAGCTCTAGTTCTACCATCCTCCCTTCCTTCCCCACTCCAGGGCTCCCACCCTGGCCAGCCAGACCTGGGCAGGCCTCCTCACACACTCACTCGCTGAGGTAGAACCTTATCTGCCATCTTCCTCCTCTTTAACCTAGTAGGAAAACAGAAACCCATTTCAGCGGTTAACAGTCCAAACTCACTATCTTCAAAACCCTCGCCCAAATTGCCAAGAGTCTCCTTATGGTCAAGGCAGAGGGAAACTTACCACCAGAAACGAGATAGGCAAGGTATGAGAAATAGTCTTACCCTCGGCGCTGGGCAGGCATTGGGGGCTGGGCCTGAGGCACAAGCAGGCGTTTTCGGAATGGATCCATCATGGTAGGTGGCATGCCAGGTCGAAGCGGAGCAGCTGTGCCAAATGGGGACCCGGCTGGAGGTCCCACCTGCAAGCCAGCCATGGGCATCCTGCCTCCTGGTGACATGCCAGGTCGCTGGGGAAAGTGGAACAATGGAGGGCCACAGGTCAGTGGCAGGGCCCTACGAGGTCCATAGCCCACACCCTCCATATCTCTCTCTCTCTCTCTCTCTCTCTCTCTCTCTCTCTCTCTCTCTCTCTCTCTCTCTCTCTCGGAGACTAGGAACAAAGGGGAACAGGCGCCTGAGCCTAGCATGTAAACCACACCTGCCCCGCCCCTGCAACCGCCCTGGCAGCCATGCCAACAAATGAGGCAGCGGGAGTCCATGGGTGGGAGGAGAGTACCTCTTGCACAAGGAAGGGCCTGGGGAATTTCTTAGGACTTATCAACACCTTTCCAGCTCCAATATGCTATGTGCTGCACCCTGGGATCAGCCAGCTTCAAGGTATTTATAGAGTCCTTAGATAGCCCACTAGAGACCCCTTCTTCCTTTCCCCATCCTGAAGGAAAAACATTACTTGGGAGACCAGGGGCAATGCACAGCAACCCAGGGGAGTCCAGGAGGATATAAAAAGTCTGCTGCCTGGTGGCACGACAGGAAGAAAGGCAGGAGGGATGGCATAGGGCAGTAGCACCCAGGTGAGCAAGTACAGTAGGATGGCTCAGCCATGTCACAACTGGCGGGGATGGCCTCAGGAGAGCGTAGACACCATCTGGTCACCATATGGCCCCTAACACAACCTGGACCCGTTGTCCCCTCCCCCACTGCACCCTCCCCACCCCCTCTTCCTTATTGCCATGCCCCTACTCTCTGTGTCAAAAGACCCTCAAAAAAGGAAATTATGGTTCTTAGGTGGCCTATGGGAATGAGAACAGCAAACATCTGGACTCTGCCCATGGTCTGCACCACCTGGCAGCCAGGCTGCTGCTGGTTCAACTTAACCCTAGCCACCCCAAGCTGCAGAAAAAGACTGTCCTGAGAAGCAAGGATACAGAGTCAACAGCAACAGTCTGGGTGACACAAGTAGCTTCTTGACTTGCCATCCAAGGCCCAGGTTTCCAACATTTCTGGAGCCCTCCACCTCCCAACTCCATCCACATAGCTGCTGCCTGAAAGGCCTGTTTGGCAGCTCTGCCTTGCTCACACTGTCCCTGGCAGCTTCACAGGGCTGGCCCCAGGGCCCAGGTTATGCAATCAATCAGTACAACCAGACAACCAGGCCAGCTTGGGTGGAGATTCACAGAGTTAAAGGACCACCCCCCACCCCCCAAGCATCCTGGAGATGTCTCCACAATTTCTTTATCCAGCACTAAGGAGTCACACTCATGACCAGTCGCGGGGGGGGGGGGGTGTGAGGGCGGGAGTAGGAGGAGCAGAGACAAGGGAAAGGGAGTAGAAGCAGAGTAGGATGACAGTGGCAACTGAGGAGTTAAAAGTGGGAGACCCTGGGACCTTGGGAGTCCTGCCACAAGCCTCTCCTCATCAGGAAGAAATTCATCAAAGCTGTTGAAAGGCAGAAGACAGCCTGTTTCTCTGCCCTAATAAGCCAGAGCAAGAGATTATAGAAGGGGGGAGGGGGACAAAAGAAAAACCTCAGGTGGCCACAGCTATAAGACCCCCATCATCACTCCAGACTTAGTCCCCCCAAAAGCTCCCCACTGAGGTTCATAAAGCCTGTAGCACTCCAGGAAATTCCCAGGCCAGGCAGGTCTGGAATAGGCCCCACCCTGACATCTGCTCCAGACTTCTAGGGCTCAGGCTCCAGGCCCCTAGCTCCCCCACAGCCTCAGGGGAAGGCTGCTCACAGTTCAAGTCCTAGTTTCCTCTCCTCAAGCTCTACACCTGGGCTTTGAAGAGCTAGTAACTCCTACTTAAAATCTAAACAAAGTCCCCGCCACAGATCCTCAGCCTCTCTGCCAGCCTGCCCCGTGGTGGGGGTGGGTAGGCCTGCTTCAATCCCTAGGATACCAGAATGCAGTAACTTCCACTTGGTCAAGCACCAACCCCACATTCTAGGCTTGATTTTATAACCACCAAGAAGACAAGGGAAGTAGGCTAGGCCTGATTCTGCCATCTCTGGGTTAAGAATGTAGGGAGGGCTCCAGCAACCACATGATGGCTCACACACACACACACAAAATCATCCATACAGCTACAGTGTACTCACATACATAAAATAAATAAATAAATCATTAAAAAAAAAACCAACATAGGGCTCAAGTAAGCATGCTCTACTCTGCCCCAAGTCTGTAGCCCTGATCCTTCTGATGGCTGCTTGAACCTAAGAGCCTTGTTTGGAGGACACACCCTGACCCTATGAACAGAAGGTATTTTATTTTAAACTCTGAGCTCAGTGAACCCAGCAATAATGCACACTAGGTTTCTTGTTTGTTTGTTTTGGTTTTGATCATGGTATGTTAAGCCCTTCAGGCTGACTGTACGCAAAAACTAGAAAAACCCTCTAGAGGTAGGTGGGCTATCAATTTCTCTCAGCAGGCTCCCCAATATGCCCGGCTTGAACACACAAGTCCTTCCTCTTCCTGATCACTCCAGGAGTCCCTTTGTCCTCAGACCCCAAGCCTTTCTGGAAGTTGGACACCTGGAGATGGAAAGAAGCAAGCAGGATCTCCTTCAAAATCAACCAGTGTTAACTGGGTTCTCCTTCCCTCCTTTCCACTGCCCTTCTCTGGAGAAAGAAGAGGAGGAGGAGGAAGAGGAAGAGGTAACATAGTTGGTATGGGATACCCAGATTCAAGGCCATCTCCTTTCTCACAACTAATAGCCACAAGCTACTCAGCTGGCCAGCCTGGCCTCAGCATAGGCCCAAGGTCACTCTCTACAAAATATGTGGAATCCATCTTCCCATCTTCAACAGGGGCTTTCCCAAGGCCACATTCTCTATCAGCTGCTTGCCAAGGAAATGGGTCTACATAATGAGTTACAGGACAGCCAGAACTATATAGAGAGACTTGGAAAACCAACCAACCAACCAGATATCCCCAGTGCCTGAAGGAAGCTTCCAGACCAGTTCTAAGCAAGCAGGGCCAAGGACTAGGATAACTGATGTAGGGACTCATCAGTGATATACCAGGCCCAAGAATCTCCAAAGAAAGCAACCTGGGAAAGAGAAACTCCAGCTAGTATCCTTGGAGCCAAGTCTATCTCTGTTCACACCCAAATTCGTCATTTTCTTTTGAGATAGAAGGAGAAATGAAGGGGGTCACTTATCTCCACCCCAACCCCCCAGTTAGGTATCTCCTTGGAAATTTGATTCCTGGGTGGAATATGCATGCTCCATGAAGATCTATTTCTAAGACTTCTACCTAGAGACACCAGCAGGGGACAGCTGTGTAAGCCACAGTGCACACCTTCGGACCTCTGTAATAATAAGCCTTTGACTGTGGCACATAGGTTGAGAGACATATGGCCTTGTCGGGAACCTGAGGGACAAGTAAAAGTAAAGAGAGGTTGGGTGTGATAGTGTGTGACTGTAATGCCAGCACTTGAGAGACAGAAAGAGTTCAAGGCTGGCTTTGGCTACACTGCCAGCCTGGACTATATGAGACCCTGTATCAAAAAGCAAGTAACAAATGTGGGAAAAGGATGGACACAATCCCCAGGCACTCTGGGAAAGGAGGTTCAGCTCACTGATACAGCAATTGTCTGCCACGTGCAAAGCCCTGTCTGGATTCCATGCTCAGCACCAAAATGCAAAAGCAAAACAAAATTTCCAAACATTCTGGAGCAACTTGAACCAGAGCACTTGGGGAATGAGGAGCCCCACATGCAGAACCAGGCTGAGTTCCCAATGCACTGAGCACAGGATCTTGTCTCTGCTTGTCAATGGCCTTTGACGCTGCAACCTGAGACTGCTCTCTTCCAAGGCAGAAGGGTCAGGGCAGCACCCTGTGCAGCCCAAGACCGGCAGGACTCCACAAAGCCTCCCTGCTCCTCCAAACTGGACACTGACAGCAAGAAGGAAAGCCCGGTACAGATGATATCTAGAATGGTCTGTTAATGGGATCGGGCTTTCTTCAGACCTGGTCACGGCTATCTCTAATCTATCTTGGAGTTATCTGGGCCCCTTCTCTTTAGTCTCCCATTTCGTAGGAAGCCAGGCTTCCTTCCTCCTCAATTTGAGCAGCTGGGAGCCATCTCAGACATATTAACGCTCTGCCAGTTCCCAACTAGGAAGGAAAAAAAAAGAAAAAAGAAAAAAAGCCAAGGCAGAGAGATGCAGTGGGACCGAGGCCAAAAAAAAAGAGTAACCCTGTTTTCTCACTAACGACCCTCTTCCAAAACTTCCTCACCACATCCCGGGTCACTCCCTCACTTTTACTCCGGGACCTGCCTTACATTTTTTCAATCTGATTGCCCACAATTCTCTAGATCCCACGAAGCCTCCATCTCTAAGTTACTCAGCTCCAAGCAGCCCCGGGACTCTTCTAATTGCCTAAACCCTCCAAATCCCCAGCTACTAACCAAGGGACTCTGGCCTGCCCGCCACCCGCCCTCGACAGTTCCTTCTGCAGTGTCCCCTGGGCCTCCTGTCCTCACCTGAAGCCCCAGGGAGACCTACCCAGCGCCCTCGCGGCGCCGCCCGCCTGTCTTCCTCACCTGGTACTGTGCCGCGGGGCCCGCGGGGCCCATGGGGCGGAAGGCGGCGGCGCCCGGTACCCCCATGCCTCCAGAAGGCCCCGGGCCCCTGAGCGCCGGGTTGGGCAGCATTCCGGGTCCCGCAGGCGGAGGCGGCGCACCAAGGGCCGCGGCAACGGCGCCGCCGCCGGGGCTCAGCGGGGGCAGCGGGAACCCGCCCGCGCCACGGCCCGACATCACTCTGTCCCGTCCCGCGGAGCAGCGATCCGGCCTCCCGTCTCCGGGTTGAGTCCGCTCCGCGAGCTACGTTCCGCGATCCGGGACTTTCCGATTTTGTTACTGGGTTCCGGGATCTTCTATTCCAAGTTCGCAAGTTCTTCGCAGCCCAGCTTTAGGATCCTCAGCCCCTCTGACTCCGCTCCAGCCAGGGAAACTCCAGATCCGGGATGTGCTGCAAGCCCGCAGGCCTCTCCCGGCCTCCGGAGGTTTGATCGCCGGAGTCCAGTTACCCAGAGGCGGTTACGAACTCCCAGCCCCGCCCAACCCAGACCTCGGCAGGCCCCGCCCCTGCCCGGCAGCCCAATCGAGAATGTCTCTTTAAATCCCGCCCTCGCGAGACCCGCCTCAAACAAGCACCGCCCATAACTGACGGCCTTAGAGCCCCGCCCTTTGGGGGGGCCGTCTTTTCCCGGAGGAGCGGGAGCGGAAGCTGCACGCGGAAGCGTAGAAAAAGGCGCCGGGTCAGAGTTCGAAGGTCACATAGGGCCGTCAAAACCATTAGGTGTTTCCCCCGTAGAGCTGCTGCCTCAGCGAGATAGCCGATATACCCCTCCAAAACAGCTCCGTCAATTCTGCATTTTCAAGCCTTAAAAATAAGCAATCCGCGGCGGGAAAGCCGCCAACCACTATATAAGAGCCCATCTGAGGGCCTGAGGATGTAGGCCAGTGGTATAAGGCGTTCACCATCCAGCACCCCACACCCACCCACCCATCTACCCCCAGAAGCCTTTATTGGTTGCTCAGCGCTTCCAAGGACATGGGCAGCCCCAGACGTAACCCAGCTGGATGAAAGCTTGAGTTGGCCCAGCTCCCAGTACTTACCGCACTAACTTGCCCGTGCCTTACTTTAGGAAGCCTGGTAATTTACTCCGCAGAAAATGGCTTTAGGTGAGGTGGATTTTGCATGCTGAGAGAAGTTCAGGTAGTGAAATAAGTTTTATTCAGTTTGTACAGGACTTAGTTTTGAAAAGTTGAGAACCTTCTCAGAAACCACTGGCTTCAGCTGTTACAGATCTACCCTCTGTTAATGTGGTATCTCCTCCCCACGATATAGAATCAGTGCTACTTTACTAGGCACTGAAAATCCTCACAATTGGTATAGGAGGTGTAGCTCAGGGTATAGAGTGCTTACCTAGCATGCACAAAGCCCTGGGCTTGAACCCCAGATGGCATAAACTGCATGGTGGTGCATCTCAAAAATCCCAGCACACAAGAGGAGGCAGGTGGGCCAGAAGTTCAGTGTCATTCTCAGGTACATCACCGGTTGATTCTACAGGAGGTCCTATATCAAAAGAAATCAGAGCTTTTTTGTTAAAATGCAGTTTATGATTCAATGAAATGGAGGCAGGATCCAATATTCTGTATTTCTTTTTGGTGGTTTCTTTGTGTAGCCCTAGATGTCCTGGAACTAGGAACTAGGCTGGCCTCAAACTCACAGAAATCCACCTGCCTCTGCCTCCCAAGTGCTGGGTTAAAGGCATGTGTCAACACTGCCTGGCTTAGTAGACCACATTTTTAAAAAGACTGGGCAGAGACTTTTTCATAATAAAAATCCTTCACTTTATGTTTTTATTCCCAACCAAATGATTGCTTTAAAAAAAAAAGTGCTAGCAGAGGTATTTAAATGTAAGCCACCAGGTGTCCTGACACTGTAGAAAACCACCACAGTGGGAAAGAGGCAAGTTAGGATTACAAGTCACAGGCCAACCTGAGCTCGACAGTAATACATTACTTTTTAAAAAAATAAAGTAGCCGGATGGTGGTGGCGCACGCCTTTAATCCCAGCACTTGGGAGGCAGAGGCAGGCGGATTTCTGAGTTCGAGGCTAGCCTGGTCTACAGAGTGAGTTCCAGGATAGCCAGGGCTACACAGAGAAACCCTGCCTCGAAAAACCAAAAAATAAATAAATAAATAAAGTAAATCCAAAGGGACAAGTTCCAGCACGGGCCCCTGTGGTTCCTTGGTTAGTTGTTTGGTGGGCCTAATGGTACCCTTTTGGAGTTTACAAAAGAAAACAAGATACCTCAGTATTTTGCCTAGAGCAGACCAGCAAAGGATCATTCCTCAGTAGAGAAGACCCTTAGAAAGCCAGAATTTCAGGAAAGGCAACATGGACAGTCCGGTCACGGTGGGAAGTATTTTCGGAGATGCTAGCACTGCTGGACTCATACCAACCTCTTTCAGCTGGAGCATCCAGGCAGCTGAAGATCACATCTGCCACATGGATGTGGTGGTGGAGGTGGAGGCAGGCCGAGGGCACTGGCTAGACAGAGGAGCAGAAAGACCTAGCGGGCAAGAACAAAACAGATGCTGTACTAAGGACGGAAAGGTCCTGAGCACCTTGTACCCGTCCTGATGTACTACTAAAAAGACAATATAAAAACATCTCCCCTCTCAGAAAATGTTCCCCCCAAAAGCTTGATCCTCAGGGTGGTGCTATTGGGAAGTAGTGAAGCTTTTGATAGGAGGTCCTTAGGGTCATGGGGTGGGAAATGGCCTTCAGAGGGAATTGTGGGACTCCAGCCCCTTCTTCCTCTTTGCTCCTTGGCTCCTAATGGAAGTGATCTTGTTCTGCTACACACCCCTACCATGGTATGTTGCCTTATCATAGCCAACAGGGCCAGGAGAGTATGGACTGGAACTGCCAAACTGAGCCAATCAGACCTTTTCTCATAACACACTGTGTGGCTGACACTTTAAGGTAAAGAATCTACAAGTGGTGTGGAGAGATGCCTCGGTGGTTAAGGGTGCACACTGCTCTTACAGGGGACTCCAGTCCCAGCACTCACCTCAGAACAACTCCAGTCCCAAGGGAGTCTGACACCCATTTCTAACGTTGTTAGGCAATGAATGTATGTTCAGAAACACATGCACATATATACAGAATTTTAAAATAAATTTTTAAAATGTAAAAGTATCCACAAGATACCATAGAGAAACAGAAGCCTTTTAATAGATGAAGGGATCAATAAAGACTTCTGAGCGGGGCAGTGGTGGCGCACGCCTTTAATCCCAGCACTTGGGAGGCAGAGGCAGGAGGATTTCTGAGTTCGAGGCCAGCTTGGTCTACAAAGTGAGTTCCAGGACAGCCAGGGCTACACAGAGAAACCCTGTCTTGAAAAACCAAAAAAAAAGAAGAAGAAGAAGTAATATTGGATTACTTTAAAAAAAAAAAAAGATATGGAATTAGGTCCTAGGAGCTCAACTTCCTAGCCTGGAACACCACAAGAAGCTTCATTTGATTTGCTTCTGGGGCTGCAGTGACAAAGGATTGACAAGGCATAGCTTACAGAGTTTGGAAAGGCTCTTTGGGAAGGAAAAAATGACGTGTAGTGTTTATAGCTTTGCTTGGATTCTGCCGTCGGAGTGCTTGCCAGATGTTTTCTTCTACATTCTAAGCTCGCATGTCGTATCTGTAAGGCTTCTTTGCTCTGGACTGGGGATATATCCGGGTTGGCAGCCTGCTTGCCTACCTAGCATGCATGAAGCCCTGGGTTCCATCCCTAGCACCACATAAAGCTGGGTGTGGTCCTGCATGCCTGTAACCTCAGCACTTGGGAGGTGAAGGCCAGAGAAGTGGAAAGTCAGTTTCATTATTGGCTACAGTGTACATAATAAGATCCTGGCTCCAAAAAATGGGGGGAGGGGCTAGCTAAGCATGAGCGAACGGGCCAGTGAATCTCCTGCGGGGTCAGCCAAGTTTGACTTGCTGTTCTGTAGAAGGTTTGCTTTATCATCCTAGTGTTTTCTTTATATCATGTAACAGCATCAGTGTTTGACAATGGAGAATCAGATAATACACATGTAACAGTGTTACAAGGTCATTAAAAGGGATACTGCGGGGATACATAGCTCATAAGTTAAGGCTGCTTTCTGGTCGTATTGGCTACATTTCTATTGCTGTGACAAAATGTGATGACCAAAGCAATTTAGAAAAGAAAACACTTAAACTGCGTGTGAGTGTTGCAGGCTTTTGGTCCCAGCACTCAGGAGACAGAGACAAATGGATCTCTGTGAGCTCAAGGCCAGCCTGGTCTACAAAGCAGTCCAGAACAGCCAAGACAGTTGCACAAAGAAACCCTGCCTTAAAAACAAACGAGCAGCCGGGCGGTGGTGGCGCACGCCTTTAATCCCAGCACTTGGGAGGCAGAGGCAGGAGGATTTCTGAGTTCGAGGCCAGCCTGGTCTACAGAGTGAGTTCCAGGACAGCCAAGGCTACACAGAGAAACCCTGTCTCGAAAAACCACAAAAAAAAAAAAAAAAAAAAACAAAAAAAACGAGCAAACAAAGCCACTTAACTGGCCTTACGGTTTCTAAGGGTTTGAGTCCATGATGGCGGTAAAAGGCATGGTGGTAACAACAGCTTAGAGCTTTCTCTTTCTCAATACCTACCGTCATCTTCCACCCCACCCTCACTATTCTGAATTACTGACTTCTGTGTTTTACCAAATCCTTCCTAGATCTCAGCATGTCTTCCGCCCCATCATGGGCCACCCTAGCCAATTCCCCCCTGGCATTTCTTCCCCCGCCCCCAGTCCCCCAAAAGCAAATCAGAACACTTCCATCCACTAACCCAAGAGTCCTCACATATTCATCAGGGGACTTCAGAATGTGGCTCTCTGAGCTTCTCAGAACTCTCAGGAACTCTGAGCTGAGTTGAGATAGGAGAGTAGAGTGAGGCAATTCCACCTTCCCCTCCATCCCGACTTGACTTTGCAAGCTGTATCACGTGACCACAGGACTTCCTGTAAAGGGCCCCACCGCTCTACATAGTCTAAAAGCTGGTAACTTATGGAAAAGCCCGTCTAAACGGTTTAGTGTGGCATGGTTGTCTATACTATCTGTCCACACCTAGCTTATTTTCTACCAACAGTCCAAGTATCAAGGCATGCATGACCTTGCACTGGTATTTCTCTTGCCACCAGTTCCCATAAGCAAGGGTTATGGGTCTGCACCACCAAGCCTCGCTCAATAGCGATTGTCTAGAGTCAAATCTGCACTCCCTTCGAAGCAGGAGATGGCTTCCCTACTCTTCTTCCGAAGCACCCATCATTTTAAGATAGTTGGTCACGCTTCTCCTCTCAGCCAATCCTGTTAGGAGGCTGAGTGAGCGTCATGAGTTTCTGGGCAGATCAGGGAACTTTTCAGTGCAGCACCGGCGCACAGCGCCCCTTGCAGGAGCAGGAGTCAACGGTTGGAGCACGTGGCGGTTTCGAGCGCGTTGGCGAAGTCGCTGTTCAGTCTGAGGTCCCCAAGCATCGAGGAGGAGTAGCCAGTGAAGCAAAAGGGACAAGACGACTGCTCCGACTCAGTGAGGATTTGAGTTCAATTTGGTTTGCTTGGGTTTATGTCGGTTTGTACTTGAAATCCAGGAGAGGATCCGCTTGTAGGGGAGTTCGCCAACACGCCTGGAAGTATTTGTTTCCCATCTATTTTCAAATGTTTTAAATACTGCCTTTAAATGCCCTCAGACTCAGCTGTGTGCACGCCACTTTCCCAGCTAGAGGGAACCTCCTTACCAGCAAAGGGTAGCCTTTTGGTTCCCATCCAAGTGTTCGCTCCCACAAGTATTAGTTTATATTTTCTTTGGCTCCACCATTGGTAATTGCTATAACCGTTCCAGTCTGTAGGAACCCATCAGTGGGTAAAACAAGGGGCCCTTCCTTCATGGTGTTTATAGTCCAAGGAAAAGAGTCACAGCCTTATAGCCCAGGGAAGAGAGACACAGCCTAGGAAACTTGGAAAAATGTTCTTGGCATACTGCCACCACAGCCACCACCACCTCTGCCGCCACTACCGCCGCCGCCGCCACCCCCAACCCCCACCCCCACCACTACCACTGTCACTGCCACAAGCCATTGTCAAGAGAGGTCTTTATTCAATGGCCAAAGATGCTTCGCAATTTAGAGCTGGCTGAGAGTGGTGATAATGTTCTCTGTGACAAAGTCAGGACCTTCTAGGACTCAGAGTTAGGCTGTGCTGCCCCTTTTTGCTAATTTCATTATCTGATGATTGTAGGTGACTTTAAGGGGGGGGTGGGCTCTAGATCAAGTTAACCCTGTATTATCCTTTTGGACCAAAGTGTTTTCAAATGGTCCCATATATCTGCATGCAACATGATGTCTGAAGACAGACATCTTTATTCTTTCACTCACCTGAGGCTGTAGTGAAGAGTGTTTTCAGCAGAAACAGTCTTCAGGATGTTAAAAAAAAAAAAAGTAACCTAGGCAACCATTCTCAACTCATTGGTCAGTTCAACCTAAAACTGAGAGTCCAGTACTACAAAGTCGCTGTGTGACCCTCACAATGAGTGATTTTTAAGTTAACTGAGAACAACTGAAATTGGGGGGGGGGCAGGATTATTTAGGTTCTCTCCTTGGTAACACGTACAGGGCATAGCCACCATAAATGTGTTTGAGGTCATGTGTAGGATGGGAAAGGAAAACGTTTGCATGGACCGACGTTGTGGGTGCTGAGAGCTGAACAGAGACTGATCAGGGTGACTGAAGCTGTACATAGCACATCTGGTTAGGTCCTGTCCCACAGCCAGTCTCCAAGGGTCTGGAGTGTGGGCCTCAACTTTCTAATAGTTTAATCCTAGCTGGTCCTGGTGTTACACTCCGGTAGTCCCAGCATTAGGGAGAGATAGGAGGATCAGGAGTTCAAAGTCATCCCCAGCCACGTAGCAAGTTCAAGGCCAGCCAGCCTGGGCCACATGAGACTTCGACTCAAAACAACAAATCCAAAGAAAAAAATTTAAGTTCTCTAAGTTGGGATGTGTTTTACAGAATAAACCCAAGGAATTTAAACAGATTCAAAACTAGTTTGTCTTAAAGATACTGCTTTTTTTTAAAGGTTTACTTATTATTATATGTAAGTATACTGTAGCTGTCTTCAGACACACCAGAAGAGGACATCAGATCTCATTACGGATGGTTGTGAGCCACCATGTGGTTGTTGGGATTTGAACTCAAGACCTTCAGAAGAGCAGTTAGTGCTCTTAAACGCTGAGCCATCTCTCCAGACCCAAGATACTACTTTCTTTCTCAACAAAATGTGGATAAAATCTCAAGTTTCAGAACCAGATCACAAGTGTGCTGGCAGCAGTGATGAGGGGTTAGAGCTGTGGGTGTGACAGGCAGATGGTTCGAGGGCAGGACATAACACAGGGCACAGAGTGTCTGGGAGCCTGGTATGGTGGCACAAGCCTTTAATCCGGCATTGGATAAACCAAGTCAGGAGGACTGTGTGTTCAAGGTCAGCCTAGGATAAATACAGATTGGCCTGGGCTATAGAGCCCCCCCCCCCATTTTCTTGTGCCTACTTAGGAACACAGATATTTACTAGCAGCAACTACAGGGAAAGCCAACCAGTTTGACTGCAGTGTATCTGTTCCTTTGAGCCAGTGTCTCTCACTCAACTTAGTCTGCTGACCAGCAAGCCCCAGCAATGCTGTCTTAGGACTGGGCTTACAGGCTTGCATGACCATGTCCAGATTTTTATTTGAGCTCAGGTTCTCCATATCCCCAGCCAATATTTTCTACATCTTATGGAAAGTTTACAAAATATTTAGAACGTCTACCCCCTGCCATGGCACAGTTTGAATGCAGTTCATGGTAGACAAGCACTCTGCAGCTGAGGTACATCCTTAGGTCGAACCTTTCATGACAGCATTTAGCAAAGATATCTTTGTACATTTGGCTTTCCTACTAAACTTCAAGGAATCCCTTGCTACAGGATAAAGGTGTTTCTCCTCTTCCTCCTCCTTCTTTCTTCTTCTTTGTCCTGGAACTCACTATCTAGACCAGGCTGGCCTCAAACTCAGAGAGAGCTACCACCTCTGCCTTCTGCTGGGATTAAAGGCGTGTGCCTTCAGCACCTGGCTGATTCTTTACTAAGAGCCTGGCATGCTCAACACTAAGTTTATAAAAATGCATGGATACCATCTGTCCCGTCTGGGGACATTTCCTTCAGAATTGTTACCCAGCTCGCATTTGGAAATTCCTTCAGAGTCTAGTTAAGGTATTCTTCCTTAAATAATGGCAGCTCTTAGGAGAGAGTTGTAAGTCACTGGAACGAAGCTTGGAAACTCCCGTGACTAATATTTTCTTTTTTTGCACACACACACAAAGAAGAATTTAATAAAGAAAATAATTTTTCCTGTGTAACTTAAAAGTCAGTTACAAATCACTTCCAACAGACTTTTGTTTTTGTTTTGTTTTGTTTTTGACAGGGTTTCTTTGTGTAGCCCTGGCTGTCCTGGAACTCACTCTGTGGACCAGGCTGGCCTCAGAAATCCTTCTGCCTCTGCCTCCCAAGTGCTGGGATTAAAGGCGTGTGCCACCACTGCCCGGCTCCAACAGACTTTTGAATAATGGTATATCATCTTTGGAATAAGTTCATGGCCTCCCAAAGGGTGGTTTGTTTGTTTTGTTTGTTTGTTTGTTTGGACAGGTTCTCTGTAGTCTTGACTGGCCTTGAGCTCAGTATGTAAACCAGGCTGGCCTTGAATTCATAGAGATCCACTGCCTCTGTCTCTGCCTCTGCCCCCCCCCCCCCCAGTGCTAGCACTAAAGGTGTGCTGGCACTTAAAGTGGTTATTTTGGAAAGTAACCTTGGAAGTATTACTTTTGATATGCCTGTTACATATGTACAAAAAAGACCAAAATAAAATAAACAACCCCCAAATCAAAACAAAGCAAGAACGCTCCTTTCAGGCTGGAGATGAGGCTCAGAGTCACTTGTCTCGCACACCAGAGGCCTCAGTTCTGTTCCGTGGGAACAGATAAAGAGGGGAGGAAAAGGGAATAGGGGAAACTTTTAGAAGTTAGTTTAGATGGGAGTTTTTGTTTTGTTTTGTTTGAATGAAAGGATACAGAGCAGGGGCTGGTGACCTAAGCACGGACTGGGAAGACAGATGCTGGAGCCAGCTGAAGGGCAGTCATTTGATGCTGAATGTGGTGGTGAGCCAGGGAGACAATGGCCTTGAGAGATGTTTCACAGCAGTTCTGAAGAGGCCAGGTGGACACATTTCTCCCTTCCATCAGAGAACAAGCTTCCAGTGACTGTGTTCTCTGGGTTCAAGGTCACTTTGCACTGAACATAGCCAGCTAAACTCTGCCAGATTTTGTCTCCACATCACCATGGTTCCCTGCTGACACCCCCCCCCTTTTTTTTACTCAGTTTAATAGACAAGACAGACTAGTAAAAGGATATGTACAATATAGCCACATGGGAAACCATAATCAAACATTCCCGAGGACCAAACTTAAATCATTGGATGCAGGAAGTTCTTTCAATACACCACACTGTCTTACTATAGTGAGGTTTCTGGTTTCATACACACACACACACACACACATATGAACATAAATATATGAATATATATGTGTGTGTGTTGCAGTCCTTTTCTTTTTTTGGAGATGAAGTCTCGTGTAGCCAAGGCTGACCTCCAACTCTCCAAGGTCAGAAACGGAGGATGACCTTGAACTCCTGATCCTCCTGCTTCCGCCTCAGGTACTTGGCTGTAGGCAGGAACTACAGCCAATCACTTCCTTTACACATCTTTATTCATAAACGTATTCTCCCGGCTGGAGAGTTGGCTCAGAGGTTAAGAGCACAGGTTGCTTTTGCAGAGGATCTGGAGTTAGATTCCAGAAACTCCATGGTTGGTCACTGTCTTCTATAGCTCCAGTCCCGGGGATCCAGCACCGCATCCCCACCGGCACTAGGAACACATGTGGTACACGGGCACATACACAGGGAACTCACTAATACATGTAAGTTATTATGGAAATGTAATGAGACAGTGTCTCTCCAGCGCTCCTTCCTTTCCTTTCCCCTCAGCTTTTGGACTTTCTCCCAAGAATGAAGATGCTTGCGTTGGGTATCTGGACGCTGCTGGCCTTGATTCCTTGTCCAGGTGAGGGTATCCAGACAAGTTCCTTTAGTCACTATGCGCCAGGTCACACATGGGTCCTGAAGGTGGGGGCATGGGGTGATGGTTAATCTCAGTTGTTAACTTAATTCGATCTAGGATCTCCTAAGAGATGCACCTCTAGGCACGCCTGTAGGGATTATTTTGATTTGTTTTATTGGAGTGGGAAGACCCGCCCACTGTGGGTGGCAGCATTCTGTAGGCTGGTAGCCTGCCCTGAGTACAAAGGAGAAAATGCCCTGGTGGTGGTGGTGGTGGTGGTGGTGGTGGTGGCGGCGGCGGTGGCGGCGGCGGCGGCGGTGGCGGCGGCGGCGGCGGCGGTGGCGGCGGCGGCGGCACATACTTTAATCCCAGTGCACGGGAGGCAGAGGCAGGCGGATCTCTGTGAGTTTGAGGCTGGCCGCGTCTACAGAGAGTCCCAAGACAGCCAGGACCGGAGGAGAACGTGAGCTGAGCTCATACATTCATGCTCCTGATTGGAGGTGCATGCGCTGAGTTCCTCAGGCTCCTCCTGCCTTGAGAAGAAATGCTTTCTTGAACTGCGAGCGGAAATAAAAACCTCTCCCCTGCATTGCTTTTGCCCGGTCGATTAATCATGGCAACAGAGAAAGGAATTAAGATGGGTGGGACATCTGGAGCAGACTGACACCCTTCATCTGGACTCTTGGGAGAGACACTTAGGACACAGAATCCTTACATTTAATTATTAATGTAGCCCGGATTAAAAGAGTGTCAGAGCTTCAGAACTCTCCAAAGGGAATGTTTCTTCTCTACCTGGTTCTCTGCTGCCCCACACTGCCCGTTTCTTCCTCTTCCCTATCTGTCTGTCTGTCTCTCTCCCTCTCTCATACATACATGATAAGTGATTTAAATATATGTGTGTGTACACGCATATACATACACTAACAATAAATAAAGTTTTCAAGAACCCGTGAGGGTTTTTTGTTTGTTTGTTTGTTTGTTTTTGTTTTGAGACGGGTTTCTCTGTGTAGCCCTGGTTGTCCCGGAACTTGCTCTGTAGACCAGGCTGGTCTCTAACCCACAGAGATCCACCTCCTTCTGCCTCCCAATTCCTGGGACTAAAGGCAAACACCACAACCACACTGACAGTTTTACACAGTGCCTGGGATTACACCAAGACTTTGTGCGTGGTCAGCGAGCAATGGACCAGGCAAGCTACATCCCCAGCTCCTTTTTCATTTGCTCAGAAATATTTGTCTTGGGGCTGGGGAGACAGTTCAGCCATTACGAGTATGGTTGCTCTTGCAGAGGACCTAGACTTGGTTCTCAGGACCTGTGTGGCCATTCATGGTCACCTGTTCCATGGGATCTAACATTATCTTCTGATTTCCATATGCACTTGGTACAAAGACATACAAACAGGACCCCGCCTTCTAAAGGGCCTACCACCTCCGGATAGCTCCACAGCAGGCAACAAGATTTTCGCACAGGGGCTTCAGAGGACACTTGAGATCCAAACCATGATATAGGCTAAACTTGCAAACAGTGAAACAAATCATTTTATCAGCATCACAAAGCAAAATGGAGCAGTCTCAGCGAAGAGGGCGAAAGTTCTATGGGATACGAGTGAGCATGGGCGCTGCCTTGAGGTCTTTCGTTCCCGTGGACCTGTATAAAGAAGGGTTCCCAAGAGGCTTGTTTTGTTCTCGAGCATATTTCCAGGTGTTCACTGAATGGTAGTCACCCTGTCTGAGTTGGAGCTGGAGTCTGCAGTTTTATAACCATTCCGGGTGATTCTGGAGACGGTAGCCCTTAACCAACATTTGAGAGAAATACTGCTTTGGAGGGTAAGAATAAAGACCCCATTAGGGTCTTTAGTGCCTGATCCCAGATAACTGCAAAGACCTCCAGAAATCTACAGAGAGAATGCTTTCCAGGATGAGACTTTTCAAAATGCCTTAAAGTCTGTGGCAAGATCTAGACCGCAGAACAGGAGGGTAGGAGTGAGGTTGAGATCAGGACTCTCCCTTGGTGATGCAAGGACTAACTCACCAGATCCTTGAACTTTATTATTCTTGGCAGGTTCCCTCTTCTCTAACCTAGATCGCATGCACAGAATGGCCATTCTCCATGCATTCTGGATCTCCTGGGCATCACCAGCATTTTTTGGCATGTGTGCTTCTTTTCAGGGACCACAGAAGAGCTGTTTCAGGTGTCTGTTCATCCAAAGCAGGCCCTGGTACAGTTCGGACACTCCCTAACCGTCAACTGCAGCACCACCTGCCCAGACCCTGGGCCCAGTGGAATCGAGACCTTCTTAAAGAAAACCCAGCTAAGCAAAGGGTCCCAGTGGAAGGAGTTCCTCCTGGAGGACGTCACGGAGAACTCTGTGCTACAGTGCTTCTTCTCTTGTGCAGGGACACAGAAGGACACTGCCCTTGAGATCACCATGTTCCGTGAGTACAGTGGAGGGCTTAGAAGAAGAGAGGAATGGGGAGACGGGCGTCCTATTTAGGAAGAATTAGGCAGGAAGTTTTCTTAGGGGAGAGAAGTACACACACACACACGCACACATGCACACATGCACACATACACACACATTCTCACACACCCCCCAAGTAAGGATTCAACCATACTGTCAGGATTCTCTCCCTCTGTACAGGCTGCCTTCTGAGTTTACACCATAAGCCATGGGCGTCCTTGAGAATGCACAGACCATCCAGGGAGGAGATGCCAGCCTCCGAGTGACCAGATGAGTGCTGGCTTATTTGCTGCCAGCTCTTAGGATAACCAGGAAGTGCAGGAAGGACTTTTGAGCTGGGGCAGTTAGAGAAGCCTGTGGTGCAGGCCCTGAGCCGCCCTCCTACAGAGCAGGAAAGAGACTCTGAGGGGTTGGGACTGATAGGCGGGATCCTACAGGGGGCCATCTTGCATTGCAAAGGTAAGAACGAGTGGGATCTCTGTGAAGGGTGTAGTAGTTCCTCTGTGGGGAAGGGTGTGGTGTACTGCTAAAGACCTGCCCGCCAAGCTTCTTATCCCTCTGAAACCTCTCTGATAAGAAATAAAATGTTCCAGAATGGCGCGAATAATCAAACAGAGGACTTCTTGTCATGATTCTTGCCCATGGCCACCTTTGGTGGACAGAGAGCTGGAAGGCTAACTCATCCCCTGAAGCTTTAAGGGTCACGGTCACTTTCACTAAGACGTTTCCCTCTGGAGGTGAGCAGCCCCTCATGAAGACTTGCCTTTTTGTCTTAAAGAACCACCAGAGCAGGTGATCCTGGACCTGCAGCCTGAGTGGGTGGCCACAGATGAAACCTTCACGGTGAAGTGTCACGTGCCCAGTGTGGCACCCCTGCAGAGCCTCACCCTTACCCTCCTCCAGGGTGACCAAGAACTGCACAGAAAAGACTTCCTGAGTTTATCTTTGGTATCCCAAAGAGCTGAGGTCACCGTCGATGTCAGAGCCCACCGGGAGAATGACAGGCACAATTTCTCCTGCCGAGCAGAACTGGACCTGAGCCCACAAGGTGGGGGGTTGTTTCACGGTAGTTCAGCCACCAAGCAACTCCGGATCTTTGGTGAGTCAGAGTCCAGTCATGAAGGGAGCCCAGGGCCTGCTTTGCCCTTTGGGACTCTGTTCCCACATGGTTTAGGGGTGAGGGTGACTGAGGCTCACTTTGGCTTTCCTCCTTTCTTTTTCCCAATTACTTGGCAGAATTCTCTCAGAATCCCCAGATCGGGGTGCCTCCACTGCTGGAAACTGGGAAGGCCGAGACCATGAACTGTGAGGTGACTAGAGTGTTTCCAGCCCAGGATGCTGTCTTCCGAATGTTCCTGGAAGACCAGGAGCTGAGCCCTTTCTCCTCCTGGAAGGAAGATGCAGCATGGGCCAGTGCCACCATTCAGGCCATGGAGACCGGTGACCAGGAACTGACCTGCCTTGTGTCTCTGGGTCCTGTGGAGCAGAAAACAAGGAAACCAGTGTATGTCTACAGTAAGTGACCCCGCCCCTTCTCCACATAGGGTCTCTGCTAGGGAGAGTTTGCATAGCAATATGTCTGGACTTGACTGCAGACGTTTATCCTTGCTAACCTCTGCTGGGTGTCTTCTTAAGTGAGCATTGGTTTTCCTCTTTCTCTGGAGGAGGTGGATTAGAGAACTGATCGTGACAGCAGCTCTGCGTGGCCTCCGTCTTCAGTTTCCTAACCTGTCTTGCTGATAGGGAAACTATAGATGCTTGAACTTCATTCTAGAATAAGCATTTGAAATGAGTAAGAAATCTGCACGATAAGGAGACATCCTGTTGTCCTCTCGGGAGAGACATAGCCTAATGTGGTCAGGTCTATGGTTGAAGGGAAGCTCCCAGTCCTTAAACCATGTTGTTGCACTCTGTCTTCAGCCTTTACAGAAGCAATGATGTTACCCCAAGTCCCTCCTTACATCGTCTACCCGAGGAGACCTCCAGCAAGAAGAGGACAGAAGAGCTCACCAGGCTTGAAAATGTGTCCACTGTTATCTTTCCTTTCTTTGTAGGTTTCCCTCCACCAATCCTGGAGATAGAAGACGCTTACCCTCTGGCAGGGACAGCCGTCAATGTGACCTGCTCAGGTCATGAGTTAACATCACCTAGCCCTACTCTTCGACTCCAGGGATCCCAAAACCTCTCTGCTCCTGGGGAGCCTGCCTGGCTTCTGTTTACTGCCAGGGAGGAAGATGACGGCCGGACTCTGTCCTGCGAGGCCTCTTTGGAGGTGCAGGGCCAGCGACTGGTCAAAACCACGGAGAGCCAGCTTCATGTCTTATGTGAGTAGAGGCCCCATCCCCCTGGACAAAGTCAAGATACTTAGTTTCTCTTCCAGAGATGTTGTTGGCTAGTAGCTTTGTTAGTAACAGGGCCACACTTTTCTAGTTGGAAAAACCCAGAGAAGAAAATGAACTGGTAGCAAGCTTGTCTTGCCCTCAGAAAAATGAGTGGGAGCAAGATGGGAGAGGTAGCCCAGAAAGGAAAGGGATTCCTGTAGTCAGACACTGTTAGTGGAGACTAGCAGCTGGGGGACACAGCATAAGAGGGGACAGCTGAGGCTGACGCCAGGGAGAGAAACCTCCAAAATCCCATATCAAGATATGGAATAGAAGGGATGAATCAGATGGATTTGTGTTTTGGAAAATGAGGAAATCCTTATTTCTGAGCTCGACGCTTGCCCACCGAGAAGCTAAAATGGGAAAGTCCGCTGGGTCTCACCAACAAGGCTGCATTGTCACCGAGCCTGAGTTCACAGAAATGCCCTAGGCTGCATCTCATGTCCTTTGCGGTAAAGAAGGGATGAGAGGCTTTGGTTTAGGCAGGGAGCTGATTCTCCTCTCCATGAAGAGGAAATGTTGGGTTGAGGCAGCAGCATTTGAGTTGAGGGGGAAGGGAGTTGTGGACAGAAGTGAGAAGGGAGCAGGACACAGGACTGGGCTCCTTTCTTGCAGACAAGCCAAGGTTTCAGGAATCCGGCTGCCCTGGCAACCAGCTATGGGTAGAAGGGATGGATGAGATGCTTGCCTGCATCCCAGAGGGAAACCCCGCCCCAGCTTTGGTGTGTATCTGGAATGGAATGATCTTTGATCTTGATGTACCTCAGAAGGCCACCCAGAACCACACGGGAACCTATTGCTGCACAGCCACCAACCCTCTAGGCTCCGTCAGCAAAGACATTGCTGTCGTTGTCCAAGGTACCTGCTGCAACAGCTGCCGGGCTGGGGTAGAGAGGCACCCCAGGGGCTTGGGGTTCTCACTCAAGCATGGAGGGAAGAGAGATGCTCCCGGGCTGGAGAACACAGGCTGGGTATGAGACGTGGGCTTGGTGTCTTGGGGCGGAATGATTTTCTTGTCCTCAGCCCACCTCTCTCCCCCCTCCCCCCGTCTTCTGTGCCTACACAGGCCTGCCTGAGGGCATCAGCTCCTCCACCATCTTCATTATCATCATTTTCACCCTGGGCATGGCTGTCATCACCGTAGCATTATACCTGAACTACCAGCCCTGCAAAAGAAACAGTAGGAAACGGACACACGGGCAGAAGGAACTGAGCAAAGGCGATGAGAGCCAGTTCTCAGATATTCAGGCCGAGGAGCCCCACGTGCATCTCTGCTGACCACAGACAGCTCTTTGCTTGAGTGTGACTTCAGCTACCAGGGTTTACAAGTGGGCTAAGGAGGAAGGAGGAGGTGGTGAGGCCTTACGTCCTAGCATTCCGTTGTCCCCAAAGCAGGGTTTCAGGGCCCCGCGTGGCTCCCATCCAGTCCATCTGGAGCTCTTTTCTCTTTTGAATTTAGTCCAGTTTGTAGACATTTCAGTCTGATTGTTCCATCTGGTGAGGGATCCTCTCACTCTTACTCTGTATTTAACTGGTCCACTCTCTTGCCCCTCATTCCCACTGCCCGCCCGCCTCTCAAACAGCAGAGAAGGGCCATGAGAAATATCCTGCAGTACTTTGCTCAGGGGCTCCCGATGACTGACTAGGAACTTACTTCATAGTTCAAGGACAAGACTTCATAGGTTAGGTAGCAAAACCAATAGGCAGGAATTAGAACTCTTCCCCTGACCATACTCCCCTGCTCCCCAAACGGTGCCCGTTGACATCACGAAGGGTGCTGGCTGGTTAAGCTTCAGCCCCGTAACTCTCTGCAATTTCGCTTTGGGTCAGTAAAGTCACTTACCTAGTTTTCTAACAAAACAAAAAACCCAGGACTTACTATGCAGCACAAGATGGCCTCAAACTTGTGATTCACACCCTAACTAACTTTTGGAGGGCAGCTTTAAAGTAGAGGATAGAATACTTCCATGAAATTGGTCTTAGGGTGCCACACTCTGAATTCCTTCCTGTTAGAGGCGGCGTCCCAGGTTTACTCTCCCTCTCCACAAGAATTATCTGTTTTCATCATCGGTGCCACAGAGTCCCACCTGGGATGGAAGTACACAACCCCATGGCAGTGTATTTAACACACAGGTGGGTCTCTGTTCTGTCACCAGATTTCTCTGACTGGTTCATCCTATGCAATAATAGCCCAGCTTCCTTCATGGCCCTTTGGAAGGACTGTGTCCACCTAGGTGACAGCTTGAAGACTATCAAGCCAGGTCTTTGCTCCAAAGCTGTCATGAAATGTCTACTTAGCTGTGGCAAAATAAAATAGGCTTTGTGAATATGAGTTTCTTCTCCCATTGTCATAAGTGAAGCTTTTGTTATGTTAAGCCAAATGGTTGCGGTTTCAGAACTTTGAGGAGAGCTTCCAGCCTACAGCAAGGAATGTCTCAGCTCCAGTCAGCAGCCTGTGTTTCCTGCTCTCAAAACCAAAGCTCACACTCGTACCCAGTTTCCACCTTACTAGCTAGAAAGGATGCAGCAGAAGATACCGAAGGGTGTCTCCCTTCCTTCCTGGACCATCCTGAATTTGAGGTTAAGGATTTGGTATAAAAATTATCCTTTGGGGCTGGAGAGATGGCTCAGCAGTTAAGAGCACCGACTGCTCTTCCGGAGATCCTGAGTTCAGTTCCCAGCAACCACATAGTGGCTCGCAACCATCCATCCGTAATGAGATCTGATGCCCTCTTCTGGAGTGTCTGAAGACAGCTACAATAAATATATAAATCTTAAAAAAAAATCCTTTGGTTTCACCATACAAGTCAACAGAGGCCCCATGGTAAACAATGTGTTTATCTTTGCTTCTACAAACTTAGAATCTGAGAGGAATGTGCTCACTTTTCCTTACTGTGGCAAATATCAGGTACGTCAACCCACAAGAAAGAATGATTTCCAAGATAGTTTCCAAGTCTTTGACTTGTTTGGGCTTGTGTAGAGGCAGTATACTGTGACGGGAGCACAGAGGGAGCCTTCCACATCATGGGAGCAGGAAGCAGAGAGAAAGGTGAAAGGGCCGGAATTCTAGGAATCCCCTCAGGACATTTCACTAGGTGCCATCTTGTTTCATGGCCTCCTAACTGAGCCATGGTCGGGGAGCCCTTAAGACATGGACCTTAGGGGGACCCAGATCCAAACTGAAGGCACATTCATTTCTATGATCAGAAAGGTGTGGTTTGTTTAGAGAAAGTGTAACTCAGGACCTAGGTCGTATTTCAAGTTTGTAAATCAGTATTCCTGGAAAGGCCTTCACAATGCCAATTTCCACACTGAGTTTGGTAGTTCCTCTCAAAGGCATCTTCTGAAGGTGAGCACGTGGGAAAGTACATTAGGAAGCAGATTTGAGACAGATGCACAGACCGTCTTAATCCAGGGACCTCAGCCATCTTACTGTCTTGGCTTAGCTGCTCCAGGCCTGGTCAGCAGCAGTGTCATTTGCAAAGACCACCTAGGGAACATAAGGCACATAAACCCAACATTGACAATGTCACTGGCTTCCTGGGCCCAGCAAGGGGAACTAGTGGTTTAGACTGCTGTGACTTCTCACTGCCACATGGTGCCACTGTTATCAGATGGCCCTGCTAGGTCCCTCAGAAGATCCTGCTGACTCCTGCCGAGCTTGCCATGGTTACACCTCTCATAGGTCAGTGAACTGGCTGGTTTTGTGTGTCGACTTGACACAAACTAGAGTCATCACAGGGAAAGAAATCTCAGTTGAAGAAGTGATTTGTTTAGAGAAAGTGTAACTCAGGACCTAGAATGTATTTCAAGTTTGTAAATCAGTATTCTTGAGAAGGCCTTCACAATGCCAATCCTGGTGGTTGTTATTTAAGAATACTGATTTTTATTTATGTATATGTATGTGTGTCTGTGTGTCTACCATAGATGTGCAGGTAAACATGGAGGCCAGATTGGATCTCCCGTAGCTGGAGCTACAGGTTGTTGGGTGGTGGAACTCAGGTACCCTGGAAGAGCAACAAATGCTCTAGACCTCTGAGCCATCCCTCCAGCCCCTCATCCTGGTTTTTCTGGTGCACCTACCCAGGCCTGTCCCAGGGATCAGAGTAGGAGGCTGAGAGAAGATGTGTCTACATGTTGGAGACTAGGGGGAAAGACGCAGATGCTACTCTTAGTGGGAGACGAGGATTAAAACCCCCAAGCTCACCCCCTCTGTCCCCACAAGGTCCTCGACTGGCTCATCACCATCTGTCTCCAAAATGCTTTGCGCATTTCACAACTGTTAATCCACATCCGTGAACCAACATGCACCCCGTTCAATCAGAATGCTTTAATGGGAGGAGTTGTCTTGGACCTTTCAGCTCAGAGAAGGCCAACATCAGCTTTGGCCACATCATTCTGAATCTGAACCTGACTCCAGCCACCACGCAAGCTTGACACCAACAAGATCAAAGTCATCTATCTGAGCAGCATTGGGGCAAAAACAAACAAACAAACAAATGAACAAGACAAAACAAAAAATGAAAACCCCTTGTCAATGACAAAACAACGGAGATTGGCAGGATGGAGGATCACAGCAGACTCACTTCCAGAGCAGAAAGGTTCTGCTTTCATTTAAAATGTTTTCCATAGACACTCACTTCCAATGTTCAATCTTAAATCAACTCTCACATATATGTCTGCATGTCCCCATCTCAGAGGGTTTTAAAGATCTGATCCTCCATGGTAAATGGTGACAAGGTCAGAGGAGCCTCGGTTTAGCTAGGCCCTCAGTTCTTCTGGTTACACAGATCCCCACCCTTCCCTGTTGTAGTCTTACCTCACAAGGAAGCCTCGTGTCAATGGTGGTCTATTTCCACCCAATGAACTTTATCTATCTGATACCAATTTGTGTCTGTGTGTGTGTGTGTGTGTGTGCACTCGAATGGATGTTCACACTTGTGCAGACGAGATAACTTCAGATGTCATTCCTCAGGAGCCTTACTTTTTGAGACAGAGTCTCTCACTGGCCTAGGGTTCCCAAACTGAGCAGGGATCTGCTTGCTTCCGCCGCCCCAGAGCTGGGCTTAAAATCTCATGCTACCATACCCTGGTTTGTTGTTTTGGGTTTTGGGTTATTTTGTTTTCTAATGTGGGTTCTGGAAATTGAACTCAGATCCTCAGACAAGCCAAGCACCTTACCAACTGCACCATCCCTCCTACCTGGTACCCACTGGAATTACTACTGCAGTCTTCACCTTACAACTTCTCTCCCATGCCCTTTACCCTAATTCAGAGGTCAGACCTGCTAGACTAGCCTCAAACTCACAGCAATCCTCCTGCCTCAGCCTCTCAAATGCTGAGATTGCATGTGTGTGCCACCATGCCCAGCTTCCAAACTCATGTTTGAACTGCCTCCATTTCCCAAGGGTAGTTGATACGAATGAAAACCCGTTTTAAGACTTAGATACAACAGTAAATCTGTGATTTTACTCATTTTCTCGGTTCCCTTCTGTGCTCTGTCTCCCTTTCGCTTCTTCCTAATCTCGGGGGCGGAGGACCGTTTGGTCTTCCTGATTCTGGCTGAAGAAGGGAGGAATGCCTTTGAGTATTTTACGGGGGTGACTGCCTAGAGAGCTGGAATTTTGACCATGAAGTGGGAACGGACTCTGTGTAACGGAGCAAGTGGTGTGTTGACTCTATTTGGTCCAAGGAGAGAGCCAGGGCTGCTCTTCCATCAGTCCACAGGATGCTTGCAGGTTGGCTTCCAGGATGCACATTACTCCATCCCATAATAGTAAGACGCCTAGCCAAGCGATATGATGCATCTTAATTTTATTAGTTCAAAGCGTAGGGGCGGCGGTTGGCAGGGTACAGGGAGGCGCCGGGGGGGGGGGGGGAGTGCGGCAGAGACACTGGTGTGTGACTAGAGAGCACAGCTGCTTTCCACAAAGCGGCGACACTTCATGACCCGCAGGTAGGTCTCTGCCTTGTGCAGGTCCTTCTTGAAACAGGAGAGCAGCCCGTAGTTTTTGAGCAGAGCGTCGTCGCTGCGCATGTTGGCGTCAAACTTGTCATAGGTTTGTTTGAGGATCTGCCCAACACGGGGGCTGCCATCTTCCAGCTCCTGCCGTGGAAAAGAAGGGCAGGAGACTCAGGAGCTGTGACTTCCTCCACCCCGGGGACCTAGAGAAAGGGCTGGAGCCTTCATAAGGGGAGATGGATGAGTAAGAAGCCTCCTCAAGGGTCTAAGGCCTGACCAGTAAACAGAGAAGAGTGGTGAGCCCCCATCTAGGCTCCAAGCAGAGTCGAAGGTCAGGATAACCCCAGACTAGGGACCCCCGGTCCATCCTCACCTGCATCAGAGCCTGGATGCCCTCTTCCAGGTCCTTCAGTTTCTCATAGACACGGTCCGAGGTGCCAAACATCAGGCTGTTGGTGAAGATCCTGCTGAGATACTGCACGGGTCCCAGCCATGACTGGATGAGCAGCAGAGAGAAGCGAAGCAATTCCATGTCCTGAGGGGAAAAAAAGGGCTGGGTATTACCTAGTGACCTCTGCCTGGGACTCTCAGGTTACCCCGGCTTCAGGGAGGAGCTGGTTCCTGGCCTGGAGTGCAGTTAGGGCTGCGTGGAGGGAAAAAGAGGATTTGTGCAGATAAGGCCTGGGCCTACTCACGGTTCTCTGTTGGGCCTCCTCCTTGCCCGTGGGAGCTGGGATGGTCTCTGAGAAGCAGAAAGCAGCCTGGGCATTCTGAATGGAATAGCGCTGTCCCTCGGGAATGTAGGCACGCTCCTGGAGGAAGGGTGGTCACTGAGGGACCAGCTTGTGGCTCGCAGTCATTACTACGGTATGGAGGGCCCACCCTGTTTCGGTTCATCTAACGGCATTGGCTAAGATCCCTCACCCCATAGTTTCCCTCTGTGACTCCTGGGGACAGGAGTGTGGGGGTGGGATCTGCCCCTTTCTGCTTCCACAGACAGGCGCCCGTCTCTGGGGAACTTACGAAGTCTTTGTAGGTGTCGGAAGCCAGTTGGTGCAGGTGCTGGGCTCGGAGCACAGCATTGGCAAACAGACTGGACAAGGGCATGGCGGGAAAAGCACCAGCCTCCTGAGGCCAGAGCACGCAGAGCAGGCTGAAGGTCAGGAGCCAGGAGGTCCGAGAGTCTAGAGAGAGACAGGAGGGCAGGATAAGCCTGGGAACAATGACCAATCTCTTCCAGTCCCCAAAGGAACCCCAGAGTGTTCCCGACATGGCGGAAGTTGGGGTGCACTCACATTGGAAGCCCCGGATCCATCTTCAGGGCCCTTTGATCCAAACCACACCCAGCGGGATTTGCGCATCCTTACCTGCAGCCATTGCCACGCAGTGATAGGTCCACAGGCCCCTGAGCAGTTCGGAATCTGGGCTCTAGGATGCTGGACTTGTTCCCTTGCGTTCCCTTTTTATACCCTACCTGTTTTCCTCGACCCCAAGCCTCCTGCCTTTTCCCCTGTACATTTATTCATGGCTGGGGCCACTGACAGCTTGTGCTGATGGATAATTTAGAGGCTCCTCCCACTCATCGCTGAGGCCCCCACTCCTGTCCTGCGGTCATGTGTCTGACCTTCTCTTTCCATCGCCACCTTTGCCAGGTTTATGGGCATTGGTTACGCAAGATCCCGGCTACAGAGACCACCCAATGTGTCCTTTTGAGTGCATCTTGAATCCAAGGGGTAGGATACTCTAGCAGGGTAGTTCACTACCCTAGCAGGGTTGTTTGTTCACTGGGACAAGAGGCAACAGAGTCTCTCCAAGGAGGCGATGTCCTTATAGATGTTTCTTTTTTGGTTTTGTGTGTGTGTGTGTGTGTGTGTGTGTGTGTGTGTGTGTGTCCTCAAGTGTGTGCATGTAGGGGCCAGAAGATAGTTTTTGGGGATTGATTCCATCTTGCCATCATGTGGGACACCCTGGGATTGAACTCAGATGCTCAGGCTTGGCTGCACGTGCTTATACCTCCTTGGCCATTTTGTTGGCCATATTTTATCTTCTTGAGCCTAAATCTCAAAAAACAAAACAAAAACAAAAACAAAAAAAACATGTGCTGGATTTAGAGATGGGTTTATATGGAAAGAGAGCTTGCTGTTCTTCCAGAGGACCTGAGTTTGCTTCCCAGCACCCATGCCAAGGGGTCATGACCACCTGGACTCCAGTTCTAGGGGCTCTGATGCCCTCTTCTGGTCTCCATGAGCACTCTCAGACATGTGACATAGACTCACACATATACACACAACAATAAAAATAAAAATAGCTGAGAGAGAGAGAGAGAGAGAGAGAGAGAGGGAGGGAGGGAGGGAGGGAGAGAGAGAGAGAGAGAGAGAGAGAGAGAGAGAGAGAGAGAGAGAGAGAGAGAGAGAGAGAGAGAGAGAGAGAATATATTATATACACATGCGTTCGGAAAAGGAAGACTTCCTCCTTTAGCAGCATAAACTGGTGGAGGACAGCTAGATGTAGTGCTAAGACTGACCACTAGAGGGTACTGGCCATGCACAATGCTCTCCCACAAACTCTAAGGTGCCTCTTTAGGTCTGTGGAGCACAGGACCCAAACCTGCTCCCAGGACCTTGCCATGCAGCAGCAAACCAAGAAGCAAAATTCTTGTAAACAGACGTGGACCTCAGGTGCTTCCCTACAGCCCAGAAGCCTTGGGCACCTCAAAGTTCAGAAAGCTCTTCAGGGTTTTGAGCCTTCTGGTTGTACTGGGAATCAGGGTGGGTGCTCTGAAAGAAGCCAATTCACCCACTGTAGTATTCTACTTCCCTAGCATCTGTCAAGAGTTTCTCAGGAGGCAAAAAACACGCCTACATTTGGTCCCATGGCCGACTTGGGAATGTGCTGTGCATCTCACACCCATTTTTCAGAGGAAGAGACTGAGGTTCTGAAAGAACAAATTCAAGAGCTGGTTCTGCTGAGGTAGCAGTTCCTTCAGCTTTGCCTGGGTCATGGTCCATGACCCAAGGCCCCGTATCCCTAGCACCACCCAGTTATTTTAGTTTCTGAATCCTTCTGAGTACTGGGTCTTACCCCTAGATGTAAGGGTGCCTTCAGCCCATTTTGTTCCCATATGAAAATGGCCCAGGAGCACAGGGTGCAGATGGGAAAACCCATGACAGGACAAAGTCAGGGCCAAAGAGGGCTGGGCTGTGTCAGCATGCGGAGCTCACCAGCATCTGAGTCCCCACACTCCCTGTGTCTAGATCTCTTACCTTTGGATCTCAGGATGTTTAATGTTTGATCCAGTATGAAAACACACAAGCAAGCAAATCTCTCCAGAAGTACTTGGATGTGATGTCAGCAACCAACATTGAAAAATCATGTCCCTGGGGTCTATGATGTAAATACTGGGGCCTCTACGCCTCTCCCCGTTAAGGACCAAAAGATACAATATCTAAATATCCCACAAGCATTTCACAACAGCTTTCCCTGATTTATCCAGCACTCTTAGGAGGCTGCTATGACCTTAAGGTCTAGGTCTGGGGAAGGCTCCAGGGGCTAACCAAAGATACAAGCGCTTAGACAGGCGCTAAGAAAGAAGGTACCCTGAGAGGGCGGGGTAATTGACACCTTCTCTTGCCATATCAGAACTGGAGTGACCTCAGAATGGAGTTGCCCAGAAGACCTTGGGGACCCCTGGGGATATGTCTTTATAGAATGTTAATATTACAACCTCTAGGCCCTGGAGGGTGAGCTGAAGATAAATGTGAGATCAGAGGAAGTTGGTGATTTTTTTTCTCTAGTCTGAACCATTTTAGGATGTCTGGTGACAGAGACCAAAACCGGACTTCATTGCTTCACTTAGGGTTTGTCTAATACTTCTGGAAAGTTGCCCAATCTTGGTATACCACTGAGACCTCTGATAACTTCAGGCTTAGAGACTGCCAAACAGTGGCTTCTGTGTGGCCCATGGGGAGAGGCTGTCACCAGCATCTCCGATTCTAGCCTTCAAAAGTTCAGACTGACATCTCCAGTCATCTTTAAGAAATACCCGTTTTAGAGCTGGAGAGATGGCTTGGTCATTAAAGAGTTTGCTTCACAAGCATGAAGACCTAAGACTGGATCCCCAGCATCTGGCCTTTGTAAATCCAGGTGTGGCTACAAATACCTTAACCCCAGTGCTGGAGAGGCCGGGACAGCAAGATGCCTGGAACTGCTCTAGATGGATCTACAAGTTTCAGGTTCAGTAAAAGACCCTTTCACTAAAACAAGGCAAAGGGGCTGGGGCAATAGCTCGGCAGTTCAGAGTACAGACTGCTCTTATAGAAGACCCAAGTTTGGTTCCTGGCATCTCCATGGGGCCACTCACACCTGCTTGTAACTATAGTTCCAGGGGCTCCAATACCCTCCTCTACTCTAGTCTCCATGCTCTCCTGCATTCATATGTGCACACACACACAAACACACACACACACACACAAGTACACATAATTTCAAAACACAGCAGTAAAAGTAACACAGTGGACAGTGCTGGAGAAACTGTCTGTTGACGTCTGGCTTCCACACTTATGCACCTACATGAACAGGTACAGACAGACACAAAGAACACCCCTTATAACCTGGAGTCCATGGGCTTCTATGTTTGGAAGCCCTTTGTGTTTCCAGATTTGACATCCCTGGGCTTCTCGGTACCTACCAGGCAAGGTCATGGACCTGACCCTAAAGCAGCCTCTTCTATACTTTGAGGTTCAAGTCTATTGGTGGAAGTGGTATCGCTTTTCTAACTCTGGTTGTGGGGTGACCTCAGGAGGGTTTGGGGTAGCTCTGCACACTCTTCACTAGTGATTTGAAGCCCACCCTTTCCACTTCTTGCTCTCGTCCTCTGGAGGTCAGAGTTGGTTATTGCATTCACATACATACACATACTACATAAAAACGCACATACATATTCATGCTCAGGTTACCTTGGAGCTCACTGTGCAGCCAAGGCTAGCCTCAAACTCATGACCCTCCTGTCTCAGCGTCCTGAGTTCTGTGTAAGCTCCTCACCTCCAGTTTGCTCTTTAGTCTCTAAAGTTGTTTTGTTTTGTTTTATTTCTTTTTCAATAGGGGGTTTCTCTGTGTAGCAGAGCCCTGGCTGTCCTGGATTCCCTTTGTAGACCAGGCTGACCTCAGACTCACAGAGATCTATCTGCCTCTGCCTCCTGAGTGCTGGGAATAAAAACATGCACCACCATGCCGGGCTTAGACTCTACAATTTAGAGAACATTATTTGGGGATTCCCAAGGGCCTTTCCAGGAGAGGAGTGTTTCTGAAGACCCACCTTCTGGCAGGAACTATACTGGACAATAGGGCGTGTGCGTCTCATTTGAGAGCGGAGAAAACTGAGGCTTCAAGATAGAGTGCCTGGATCTTGTAGTTTCTAAGTGATGACCCCCACCCCCCACCCCAGGCACAGCCCTTTAGAAGCCTGCTCTAGTGGACAAGGGCGCTGCCTGGCACAGAGAGGACCTTCCTCAGTGCATAGCCAGCCTCACACAGATGTTCACTGAAGGTGGGAGGAATCAAAGGAATTGAGTGGGGCCATCCACAGGGGCTAAGAAAAGTCGCAGGAAAAAAACAGCCCGATGCAGTCTGGGGCAGTGAAGCAGACCACACCGACGTTCTCCGTATTTGTATTGCACGTTTCAGTGTGCCTCGTGGTTTCACTTCCTGTATCTTCTTGGACCCTGGAGTTCTCTCTCCCCACAATGCAGCAGAAGGCTCTAAGCAGAAGGTGGGTCTTAGAGGGCTGAGTGGAAGGCTGGGCTGGCACCCCTGTGTATCAGTGGGGGGTTGTTTATTCTGGGGGATCAATCTATGAGCAATCATGGTGCTGAGGAGACAGAGGCAGGAGGATCCGTGGGGATAGCGAGCCAGCCATCTTTGTTGACTCAGCCGGTTCCAGGCCAGAGAGAGACCCTGCTGAAAAAACAACCTGAGGAGTTATACCATCCAAAGTTGTTCTCTGGCCTCCATATGCAAACACACATGTGCCTGTATACACACAGGTGTGTGCACCCACACCTACATGTGCACACACAGACACACACACACACACACACACACACACACGCACGTGCACACATGTACAGAAGTCTGGGGTGCTTTTCCTAAGGGGTGCCCTCAGTAACTGGTCTCTGCTCTCACCTTGTACTTTGGCTATTTGTGACTAGCTTGTCCCCATGACCTCACTGTTATCTTTGAAGTGATATTCCTACCTTTCTTCTACTCATTCCCCACCCTGCCCAACTCCTCTTGATGAGACAGAGATCTCACGATGTAGCCCAGATTGGACCCAAACTCTCTATCGTACTCTGTCCCTGAGTGCTGGGATTGCACACAGGCGCATGCAACTATTCTCTTGCTCAGGTATTGAGCAACTGCTGGTGATCCAGCCCGCAAGGCAAGCATTGTACCAGGAAGCTGGGCGTACCTCCACGAACAAAACACTGGGTCCTTGCTTTTTCCCATGGAAGGAGCAGGCAAGTTGGGGTAGTACTGGGCAGAGGACCAAAGAGCACCTGTTCCCAGGAACAAATGCTTGGGAAAAGAGAACCAAGGGAGACCCAGAGGGCAAACCAGCTACGAATAGCAAGTAGACATGTCGTGTCTCAAAGTCTTTTTACTAAAACAATTCTTTTGTTTTTCTGTTATTGTGGTTTCTTCTCTCTCTCTCTCTCTGTCTTTTGGAGACAGGGTCTCACTATATATACATTCTAACCAGCCTTGAAATAAATATAGCAACCCTCTTGTATCTACCTCCCAAGTACTGGGAATACAGCTGTGAGTGACCATCCCCAACTTTATAGTTGCTTTTAAATCAAAGGGACAGGAACACGCGTGTACAGCAACCTATACGTGAAAAAAAAATACCTGGGAAAGTAGACCAGGCTGCATGCACGCACTGATGACAAGTCTACACAAACAGACCCACGCTTGCTGAATCTGGACCCTAGTGGCCTCTGGCTTCTCCATCCTGCCAGCGGAGGAGATGTATCCAAGGAAAGATGGCTTTTTAAAAAAATGATGTATTTATTTATTTATTTTTACTGTTTTGTTTGTTTTGACTCTGTAACCCAGGTTGGCTTCAGACACACATGTCCATCCTCCTGCCTCAGCTTCCCAAGCTCGGGGCAAGTGGGGTTACAGATGTAAGACACGACACCAGGGTCCGATTTTTTTTTTTTTAAAGAAACAACCGTACTAGGATCAGTCCAAATGTTTTTAAACAAACTACTTTCTGATTGAACTCAGACTGTAATGCCTGTTAATTTTTGTTCTTTGCGGTCAGATGTGTTTCCAACGAAAGGCTCCTGGGTTGGGAAAGGTACCCCCCGTTCCGAGGTGGACTTAAAAACAGCAGACAGAATCCCGCAAGTCCAAACAATGTTCCCAGGTGCCTTGTGAGGCCCTGTCCCCACACGGGCGGCACAGCTCGCTAGACAGTGGCTGGCGATGAGAACTACCTACTGTTACCACCCAAACAGAGATGGCCTTTGGTATTTTGTTTTTCTCTCATCTCTGATTCTGCTGGAAAAACACCCCAAACCATGGGTCAGATGGCCCCAGCGCAGGCAGCACCTGCATCGAGAAGAGCCGGAAGTCAAGCTACAGCGGAGGAGGAACCATTCTGTGCTTAACCCAGGGCCCCAGGGACCTGGCTGGATTCCCCCAGTGGGCAGTGGGGCATGTGCCCACCCAGGGCCCCTGAACTGTATTCTGCAGAAAGGAGGTTGGTCCGGGCCCAGTTAATAAATGGGAAGAGTGGAGCTCTATAAAGCACAGCTCTTTAAACAACTACTGGAGTCCCGTCCCATCGGGGTTCTATCCCCCAGTCCCCTCCTTCTCCCCCCCCACCCCGCCCCATTCAATGTTACTGCTGCCCAGCCCCACGAGGGAGGCAGCGCGAAGCAGTAGGCAGAATGGATCATTGAATTACAAGACCTGGTTGTGGCTGTTGGCCAGTTTTTCTGAGCTCGTTAGGCTTTCTCCCTGAGAGTGTGTTATGGGACTAAGATTACTCCCGTGGTTAAACTGGGGCTAAGCAGTATCCTGTAGATGAGGATGGGGGAGGGGGCCCGCCACAAAAATTTGGGAGCACTCAATATTTATTTGTTGTGCTCAATAACAGCTTTTGGTTCTTGTTCCGTTTCCTGGTTGGTACAAATTTGACATGTTTTAGAATTTATGGAATAAATAATACAGAATGACAAAAAAAAGTAAGCAAACTTAATTATTTGATGTGACATTAAAAAACAAAACCAAAGTCAGGCAGTGGTGGCCCACGCCTTTCATCCCAGCCCTCAAGAGGCAGAGGCAGGCAGATCTCTGTGAGTTTGAGGCCAACTTGGTCTACAGAGCAAGTTCCGGGACAGCCAGGACTACACACAGAAACCTTGTCTCAAAAAAAACAAAAACAACAAAATAAAACAAGAAAAAATGAAAACCCAGACAGGCTGGGAAGATGCCTTAGCTCGTAAAGCGCTGGCCGCAAAAATATAAAGACTTTCGTTCAGTCCCCAGAGCACATGTGCAAACCCCTGGCTTGGTAGCACATACCTGTGATCCCAGTGCTGAGGAGGGAGATAGTAGATGCTTGGGCTTGGATAGCCATTCAGGCTAGCCTAAGCTAAGGGCTCCAGCTCAGTTAGAGGCCTTGTCACACAAATTCATGAAGCATTCCGTATTTTTCTTTTTTCTTTCTTTTTTTTTTTTTTTTTTTTTGGTTTTTCGAGACATGGTTTCTCTGTGTAGCCCTGGCTGTCCTGGAACTCACTCTGTAGACCAGGCTGGCCTCGAACTCAGAAATCCGCCTGCCTCTGCCTCCCAAGTGCTGGGATTAAAGGCATGCGCCACCACTGCCCGGCATCCGTATTTTTCTGTATAAGAAATACCCAGTATCCAGCTCAATTCCCTTCCTTTCATTTTTCAGACAGTTCTCAGTATGTTGCCCAGGCTGACCTTGAATCTAAGCCCCTTCCTCAGCCTGGGTAGCTGGAATCGACAGGCATGAGGCAGCCAGATTGAATTTATGATCCCCGTGTGAGGGTCCTCACACTCACATGACACAGCTGTGGTTTTCACTGCCTGTGTGAGTTCTAGGGGTCCAGGGAGCCACAGAAGGGACAAGAGTGAAACCATAAACCCTCCTGAAACAGAAAAACACCCCAAGGAGGGCTCCTCCATCAAAACCAAGGAAGTTACTGCCCTGTGAGGGTATCTGCTGAACGGGGTGCCTCCTGTCCAAATGATTCTTTGTCAACAAACATTTCAAGGTCCAGGGAACCCCTGCTGCTGAAATGTGGTCTCCCCTGAACCAGGACGGCCCCAGAGGAGATCCTACCTAGGGGAGAAGTTAAGACTCCCCCACCCTGACTGGCTGCCTGGTCGCTAGTGGAGGTAGGGGACAGAATTAGCCCTAGTATGCAAAATAGCAGGGAAGTGAGGCTCCAACTCAGTGAAGGCAGATGGCAAAACAAGCCTTCCCTCTGGCAGCCCAGGCCAGGGGGATCAGCCCAGTTCAACTCTACTGGTTCCCTGTGTGACAGGGACTCTGACCCGAAGCCCCAGGCCCGGGTGCCCTACCCACTTGTCCCTCCTTGAATTCAATGGCATCTGCAGTCTCGGTCTTGCTGCCCAGGGTAGAGATTCACCTGCCTGAATCCTCAGCAGAAATGGCAAAGATGTGTTATGGGCTCCACCGAGATCAGTTGTGGAGTGGAAGCACCAGAGTGGGGCATGGGAAGGAGGGAGGCTGGGCTTCTACAGAAACTGCCCAGGCTTCCCAGTTGTTTAAGGGGCTCCCAGTTACACTCACAGCTGGTAGGTCAGGACCTAATTAGTAAACATTAGAGTATGTGCGAGGTGGATAAGGATGCCTTCCTTTCCTGTGATACTGGGGTCACCCTGAACAAAAGCCCCCAGCATTCACCATTTGAATCCTGTTTAGGAATCAAGCTCTCTGCCTGTCTCTGTCTCTCTGTGTGTCTGTCTCTGTGTTTCTCTCTGTGCGTTTCTCTCTCTCTCTCTCTCTCTCTCTCTCTCTCTCTGTCTGTCTGTGTGTGTGTGTTTCTGTCTCTCTCTTTGTCTCTGTCTGTGCCTCTCTCTGTCTTATTTCTGTCTCTGTCTCTGTATCTTTCTCTGTGCGTCTGTGTCTGTGTCTGTGTGTCTCTCTCTCCATAGCCCTGTCTGTCCTGAAACTCACTCTGTAGACCAGGCTGGCCTTGAACTCAAGAGATCCAAGTACCTCTGCCTCCTGAGTGCTGGGATTAAAGGCATGTGCCACCACACCCAGCAGGAATCTCTCTCTCTCTCTTAATGGTTCAATGAAGAACAGGGTGAGGGTATCCCTCCCTGTTCATCAGAAGGATGGGTTGGATCCTCTTTCTCCAACAACTGTTCCAGGGCAGGGTTGATGGGGATGTGGCTACAAGCCCCAACTGGGTCTTCAGAGGGAGAGGCAGGGTGACTAGAGCAGGCACTCCCTCTCACAGTTTCATAAGCACACAGGCACCACAATCAGATGTCACCATAGTTAATGGAACCACACCCACCACCCAGCTCTGAGAGATGATATCATGAATGCCTCTGGTGTCAGACACGTTATTTATTCCACAGGAGGAAGGGCTGTAGGCTTTAGGTGATCCCTGGGATGGGAGAGAGAGGAGGCATTCTGGCACCCCATTCTGGTGCCAGTGTGAACCATGGTCCTTCCTGGACTCCTCAGGAAGCCAGTGTGCTCTGAATCCATTTGCAGATTCCAACAAGTCTCTGATTTCCTGTCTCAAACATGGAGACAGATCCTGCATGGCACTTCCAGAAGCCTTGGGTCAAGTCTATCCCCAGAGAACTCCTTACTCCATGTCACCACCCTATTGTCCTTCCACCCCAGGCCCTTCAGCAAGAGCTGGGGACCAGGAGCTAGAGAGAGAGATGGCATTGATGCTCCAGCTTCAGATGCTGGCCGGGGATCCAGGAAGCAGGGAATGAATGGACTGTGAGCCAGGTAGTTTGGAAGCAGTGAGGCCCAAGAGTTGAGCAGGATGAAGGTGGCCCTCACTCCTGGCCTGGGTGCTCTCCCACCGACCACTTTACCTCCCCTGTCCGAAGAGTCACTATGTCTTCATAGGTGGCTGTCTGGTCAATGTTCAAGCCCTAGCGACACGAATTGGAGGTCAGGTCTGAGCCACATTCTAACCATCACAACAGAGGGTGAGCACTTGCAGCTCAGAGCTGCTAAGCAACCCTGCCCCTTACCTCGTAGGTGTGATCCTCCTCCATTCCAGCCTTGCTGTCATCCTACAGGATGGGGTGGGGAGGGAATGCAGTTCAGAAGGTTAAGGCCCTCCATCTCTGTCCCCTGATGGGCCAGGGATGTGGGTCTGAATGGGGGCAAGGAAGAAGGCGTCTCCAAGACCAAACAGATGAATGAACAGTGAGCCAGGGGCCAGGACTTGGGGCTGGATGAGGAGCCACAGAGTCGCAGAATATGGAGACCCTGCCCATGTCCTGTCTGCCGTGTGGCAACCTCCCAGCCTTCCCGAGGAACCCCCAGCTCCTGTGGGCACCTTGTCTAGTAGCAGGAAGATGGGCACAATGATGAAGAGGATGATAAGGAGGGTCTGGATCATGATAATGCCATCTTTCAGTGTGTTCCGCCGCTTCAGTTGGTCCAACGTGCTGAATCCTGGGGGAGCAGGGCAGGGCATAAGGTTGGTGTTGAAGGTTAAACATGATGGACGTTAGGACACCCTAGGGATCTACTGTCTAGCACCTCCCCCTGGGGACTCTAGGGCCGTAGCCACTTCCCCTGGTAGGTAGGCTGACCTGGGGAGTGGGTGTGGGGGGCTGCGCAATCTACCTTGCACGCACCTAAGACTCGAAGTTCTGTGCCGCAGCTGTTGACACCAATCTTGTCGCTGCTGCATTCCTGCTTGCAGAAGTAGATACCATTGTCCTCATACTGGACGTTTTGGATAGTGAGTGTGTAGGCAGAGCCATTCTGGGTCTGCAAAATGTGTCCCTCTTCTGGGAATAATTTCTGAGGCTGGTGGTTCCCTTGCTTTCGGTACCAGGTCATGCCACCTGAGGAGTTTGTGTAGCAGTGAATCTTCACCACAGAGCTCCGTTTCTTGGCTGCAAACCTCGGGTGCTGCCAGATCTGGGAACAAGGGCTTCCTGTGGACATCAGTGCAAGGTTCAAAATCAGGTTTAGCATCTTCCTGTTTCCAACCTAGTCTACCATGGAAGACATTGCCCCAGGTTAGCCTATCTCACTTGTCTGAAGCATCAGGTTTATGAGGCAGTCAGAGGGCAGAGGTATGAGAAAGTAAAGTGTATGAGAGACCTCATACCGAGCCACTGGTGTACAGCTCTTCCTGATCTAACCTCTGTCCAGTTGTCTTTCCTTAAGGAAGATTCTAGAACCTTCCTATTGCTTTTATGTCCTCTGAAATGGCTAGATCCAGGCCTCATGTTCAGGACAGCTTTTTGGCCTGGTTGGGTACTTTAACTCTTTCCTCTACACATTCCTACACCCACTCCAAGTTCTCCAGGGCTCCCCATTGTCCCCAGGGTGATAAGGTTGAGTCCTTAGCCTGTCACCTGAGGCCCACCTCCCTAACCCTTCTCATGGACCCATTCCTCTCGGGGTTCTGGCCTAAGAGGTTTGTTGGGTTTCCAGTAACACAGACCCTGGCCTGTGGCATCCCCTCTAGCTGTCTTGCTCTGATCCCCAACCTCAGCTTAGTTCTGACCCTCAGTGGCCAGGTCTGGAGCAACAGCTGTCCAGCAATGGAGCCTTAATGAGGCCTCGAGGAGGTGTAAGTACGGGCGCTCTAGACAGGGATCTCCAGGCTGAGATAGGGCTGTATTAAACAGGTACATTTGTCCCAGAAGTGGTGTCTGAGGTAACTAACCTTGGGAATTCTGCAGCAGGTCACTGCTTGTCATTGCTGGTACTGGCTCACCTGGGGGGGGGCGGGGAGGAAGTGGACTAGGTCAGGCCTCTCTACCCTCAGTTGATTGCCCCACCCTTAACCCCTCCACATTCCCAGAACTACTTCCTCCTTCTGGGACTACAACTTCAAGCCCCTTTAGTTCCCCCATCCCTGTACTGGAGCGGCAGAAGCAAGGGAGGGGTGCTGGAAGCCCCATACCCAGGCCCCCTTCTGCTTTTGATCATCAGGCTGGCCTGTAGTTTCTGTGAAAATGAGAAGGAATCCACAGCCGGGAAGGCTCTCTCAGTCTTTCTGGCAAAGAGAGGACTATTCCTGGAACATACTATATTCCAGGATATAGGGAAAGAGCCTTTTCTATGCAGAACCCTCAGGGCGTCACCGGAAGCCACATGCTGGCCCCTCTTCCTCCTGGCCCCGGCTCTTCCAGGTTAGAGCTGCCAACAAGATTAATTAGCTCCTTGTACCGAACTCAACCTGATACCCTCCAGGCTGGAAGGGCTGGGACCTCAGGCCCCGAGCCCACCATTAAGACCCACAAACCGGGCACTGGACAGTCAGAGGGAGACAGAAAAGAAGCAAAAAGCAAAATGCAAGAGGCTGAGCAAGTGAGAGACTGAACAGAGACAGGGACTGGAGCCGATAGGCCTGTCTCAAAGCCGGCGGGCCTATCACGCAAGCCTTACCTGAGAGGAGCAGCAGGCACAATAACCAGTAGCAGGGCATGGAAGACAGCACCAGTGTGGCCATGGTCCCTACTCCGTCTTGACCCCAAGGAGCTTTTTGGGTGAAACATGTAACTGTATGTCAGCCTGGGCTGCAGCTTGTCTGCTCTCTGCCTCTTCCCCATCAGGCCCCTTCCTGCCATGCAAATTGAGACCCAGGGGAGGCACCATCCCTCCAGGGACCCTAGGGGAGGGCAGCTTCATCAGCTGCTCTGCTAGGACTTGAAAGGTGGTCCCGCCTGGGCAGCACAGCTTAGGGTTCTTGATTTAAAAACCTGGGAGGGGGGTATTCCCGAATCTTCTAGGGACAGCCAGTTTTCTTACTCCCTTTCTCCTGCTGCAGGTCATCTTTTAGGTCAACCGATCTCTTCTGTGGTTACCTTGATCTGGAAGAGCTGGGCCTGGCGAATTTAGCTAAACACATACCAACCCTTTAAATCAGCAATTCTCAACATGTGGGTCACGATCACACGCATTTCCCACAGTCTTAGGAACCCCCAACCACAAATTAAATTTTGTTGCTACTTCATAACTGTAATTTTGCTACTGGGTGTTGTCTCAGTTCCTAAGACCATTGGAAATATGTGTTCTCTAATGGTTGTGACCCACGGGTTGAGAACCATTGCTAAAATGAATCTGATCTTGACTCCTTTGCCCTGGACAACCCTTACGCTCTAGGAGGAGATACACCAAGGAAGGAAAATTCAGGAGACATACACACACCAGGCTCCTGGAGAGGCCCGGGGCAGAGTTTCTTGGAGTACAGGAAGCCATGTCAAAAGTTGGCTCTGTGGAAAGGGAGCCGTAGAGGTTCTTCTTCAAAAGTATGCCGACTAATAGAAGAAAATACAGCCTAGAGCTGGGTGGTGATGTCAAATGCCTTTAATCCTAGCACTCGGGAGGCAGAGGCAGGTGGATCTCTATGAGTTTGAGGCCAGCCTTGTCTACAGAGTGAGTGCCAGGACAGGCAGGGCTACACAGAGAAATCCTGTCTTGGAAAAAGAAGAAGGAGGCGGAGGAGAAAGAAAAGGAGGAAGAGGAGGAAGAAGGAAGAAGGAAGAGGAAGAAGAAGGAGGAGGAGAAGGAGGAGGAGGAGGAGGAGGAGGAGGAGGAGGAGGAAGAGGAAGAGGAAGAAGAAGAAGAAGAAGAAGAAGAAGAAGAAGAAGAAGAAGAAGAAGAAGAAGAAGAAGAAGAAGAAGAAGAAGAAGAGGAAGAAGAAGAAGAAGAAGAAGAAGAAGAAGAAGAAGAAGAAGAAGAAGAAGAAGAAGAAGAAGAAGAAGAAGAAGAAGAAGAAGAAGAAGAAGTAGTCTAGGCCCTCAACACAGCCCTCTTCTTATATAAGAGTTTTCTGTGGGCTCCCAAAGGTGGTGGACTTAAGTAGAAACCACTTAGGGAAAACCCAACACTTAGCCATCACAGTTGAAGGGGCTTTTCCAGGGAATTCTGTGGGATGTTGAGGTCATTGAAGTGCTGTATACAGCTCTAGGGTTCCTGAGCTAGGAAGGGCATGGGGGCTGAGAGGGAAGAGCCCTCTGATTCTGTAATGAAGGCTCTTTGGTTCCACCTTGACAGCTGGCAGGACATTAGGAGGGACCAGAGCATTCAGGGGTTCATCTGAGCTCAGCTTTGTGTCCTCGTCCCAGAGTTTGTGAAACTTGTAAAACCTTAGGCAATGTCCTTGTTCAGGGTACAATCTACACAGCTACACATGGCAGGCATGCGGATCCTAACCTGTAGCCTAACCCCTTAACAGATATTAAGTCTTCAGTAGCCTCTGTTGACACTTACTGTCCCCATAGCCCATAGGAAGCCTGTGTGGCTGGCAGAGTGGCCCAAATTTGAAGAGTAGCAGTGCCCTTCTTCCCTTAGCAGGGTTGGAAGGTGTGTTGGTGGGGTCTGGACACTCCTACCTCTGTCCTGAGCCTGTACCTCACTTGATAGTGTGAGGGTCAGCTACTGAGGGAGTAAAGTAGGCCTAGGTCCTGGGCTATGGAAATTGGGGATAAGAGGGTTAAATTTGTATCTGAGAAACAATTCATTCTGGGCAGTCCCAGATGTTTTTGATTCTTTCCAGATGTTCCCAATGGAAACAAAAATTCTCTGAAAAGGTGACAGATATTCAGCTCACAGGAGAAACAGTGTCACCTAAGGTCAGGATGGGGAGCTTAGGCCCTTCCCTGGCAGTGAGACAAAGTCCAGGGTCCCCTTGCCCCCCAATAGACTGGACCCCTCTGAGGATGTAGTGATGGAAGTCTTGGCTGGCTGTGGGGTTGGGGAAACTCAAGGTTGAAAGGTTAATAGCAACATTCTCAGGGGGAGCACATATGCCACCCAGGCTGTGTGCTTGCTCAGGAGGTAGTTCTGGGGCTCAGGTATAAGGGGAGGGTACGAGGGGTTGATGTGGTGACTGGCGTCAACATCCTCTGTAGGAGGGATGTTGATGTGCCCTATGAGCTTCATTCCCATTCATGATAGGGAAAGAGGCGGCCGGGGTCACCCCTGCCTAGTTATTTGTCACAGTTAGGACCATGTTGTTCCCTTGCTAGTGACCACATCATTAAGCCTTGTCCTGGGGTTGTGACGCCTGTTCCTTCCCAGAACAAGAGGAGGAGGACAGGGGAGGGACAGGTGCTCGGGTGTATGGGGACAAGTCAGGGACTCTAGGACAGAAGCGGTTAGGAAGAGTGAACGGGAGGGAAGGACTCAAACTCTTGCACTCTTGCCTGGGTATCCCGGGCCTGCAGATCTTGGTTACCAGGAGAAAGAGCTGCTGAAAGAGGGGTGCTCAGGTTCAATCCCAGAGTTCCCATCCCGTCCTGGCTTCCTCAAATTCATCACCCCCACTTGTCGCCATTGTTGGCTTGCCCTTCTAGCCTCCCTCAGCCCTCACCCACATGACGGTTTGAAAGAGACCACATCCCAGAGGCACCAGGTGAGGGTTTATTATAAGAACTGTACAAAGAAGCTTATCCGACAGCCTGGAGTCAGGCTGGCTCCCACCTAGATATGGTGGGAGCTGGGCTCACTCAGCAGACGGGGGGTCCACAGGCAGCGACAGCAGGCTCTGCTCACGGATCTTCCTCCACAGTGACTCTTACAGTTGGTGGAGAACATCAGACCTGATAGATTCCTGAGGCTCTAAGGGCCAAGCCAGGCTGGGCCGGTGTGGGAAGGGCATAGGATCTCGGTTCTGGGCAACAGACTACTGACTCCCACTGCAGGGACCTTCTGAGGGGACAGTCAGTCATCCTAGGAAGGAGGACTCAGCTCCTTCGACACAAGAGACATGGGAAGGAGAAATAGAGGGGGTGAGGCCATGGGTGTGAGGACAAGAAACAGAGAAAGGGAGAGACAGAAGCTCAGGAGAGAGGGCCAAGGGGCCACCCAGGTAAGGCAGGAAGGGCAGAGCGAGCAGGGTAAGCAAGGAGACCCGTGGTGCCCACATAGCTGAATGCACGTGTGCGCGCATCTTGTTTTGAAAGTTTTGCCACTTCCTGAGTTATACTCAAGCTGTTTTTGAGAAACAAGTAGAAAAAGAAAAGGAATTTAGGCCAAGAGGAGACTCAAAGCTTAGATGTGTGTTCCTCCTTATTTACTCCTGCACAGAAAAATGCACTCCCACATTTAGGGATGCTTAAATGAACAAATGTGTGGAGAAGACAGAATGTCCATTCTCTCTCTCTCTCTCTCTCTCTCTCTCTCTCTCTCTCTCTCTCTCTCTCTCACACACACACACACACACACACACACACACACACACGCACACACACGCACATTCACAGACACATACACACATTCACATTCACATTTGTATCTATAGACACAGTAATTCACATACATACAGTGGTGCATAAACTCATGAACTCAGGCTCACAAGCACAGATGTGCAGCCACAGGTCACACAAGATGACCGCTGAATCCAGAGACCTCTGGGCAGGACCCTCACTCCCTCTTCCAAGCCTGGTCTCTGGTCTCTGAGCCTGGCACAGTCAGGTCCTGGTGAGCAGAGCTAAGCAAAGTGGCTTTCCTCTTGGCAGTGGTGGTGAATGCCTTTAACTTCAGCACATGGTTAGGCAGAGGTGGGCGGATCCCTGAGTTTGAGGCTAGCCTGATCTACAGAATGAATTCCAGGACAACCAGGGATACACAGAGAAAAGAAACCCTGTCTCAGGGGGAAAGTGGCTTTTCAGGCAGCAGGGAGCAGGAAGACTGAAGCTAAGTCTGGTGAGCCTTCTTACTGCACGTCCCAGCATCAGCACGTCTCCCGGTGTGCTGAGTTCTAACATTCTCTGAGTCACTTGAGGGAGCAGAGAAGGGGCAGGGAAGAGATGGGCAGAGATTAAACAGGAGGAAGGAGGTCTCTCAGGTTTGATGGGGCTCCCAGAAGCCCTGGTGGTCAAAGAAAGAAGGCATGAAGACAAGGAGGAGGGGACAGACAGATTCTTGTCAGGTCAATGTGGGTGCTCAGGCCCAAGTGCATGAATGCAGCTGGCAGGACCCAGCCTGTTTGACCCATCCATGCAATCAGGGCCATCCTCCCTTTAGTTCTTCCCCCAGAGGCCAGCCAGGGGAGCTGTCCACCGGCCTGGATATGACTGGGTGAAAGGTTTCAGAAGTCATGTTTCCAGCCTGATACATCCGGATCCAGCGGCCAATGAATTGGCTCCGTGCAGCAATTTCTGTACCAGAACCATTTCCCTTTTCCAGGGCATTCCTGAGCTGGCGGGGGGAAGCTGTGTCCCAGAATCGTGGGGATGGGAGGGACAGCTAAGCTCTGGGGTCAGGTGTAGGTTTGGGGGTTAAGGTTTGTCTTTGTCCTGGCTAGAGCTGGGGGACCTGGGACCTTAAAGCAGTGGCAGGAAGGTGGCCAACCCCTCCATGATATGCTGACTCTTCCCTAAGAAGGAAACAGCATTCTGACGTACTGGCTTCCCCCTGGCCGAGTGAATGTCAGAGCGTCATAAAGACGAAAGCAGGAGGCAGAGGCTTCAGACCCACCCACCTGAACCCTGAGCACAATTTCCATTTCCCTCAGCCCAGGTGTCAAGCCCTGTATAGCCCCCATCTCAAAGCCCCATTCCCCAACTCTGCATGCAGCCTTGCTGCTGCTGTCTAGACAAGAGACTCTTTGACCCCTGGGCGCACTGTCTGCCCTTGTGGTGGTGATGATGGTGGAGGTGGAGGAGGAGCAGTATCCGAGCTGCTGGTGGGTGTGACCTCCATGGTGGGTCCAGCATCCTCCGTTGAACCCTTCTCTTCCTCCCCTGGGCTCTGCACACCATTGTCCTCTCTCTCAGAGCCATACATCTTGTTCATGGTGTTGGCAAGCAATCCCTCCTTCTCAGGGGCCCCGTCGCCATTGCCGTCCTGGCTGTGGCGGTACATGTAGGAGGCCTGCTTCACAGAACGCTGCAGCAGGTGACGGCGGTAGGCTCTCTGGATTTTGATAGCGCACACCTCCTCCTGCTTCCTCTTGAGGGTGGTGGTGATGGGCTCATAGGAGACCTTGGAAGGGTTAGCTGCCATAAACTTCTCCTCCATGGTCTGCTTGAGGGCATCCATCTCCCCAGAGTCACCCAGCACCTCTTTGGTCAGGGCAAAGAGGATATCCAGGCAGTGAATCTTGTCCCCGGGTACCATGGGCAGGTCTAATGTGATAAGCTTGATCTTATTGGGCTTGGCGATTTTCAGTGGCTCCTGCAGGGTGTCCACAAAGTCAGAAAGACGGCTGTAGTCAATGAACTGAGTGGCGTCGGGGTCGAACTTCTCCCAGGTCTCATAGAACATCTCAAAGTCGTCCTCACTGAGGGGCTCACTGCTCTCCTCGGTGGCCACATTGAAATTCTCTAAGATGATAGCAATGTACATATTGACCACGATGAGGAAGGAGATGATGATGTAGCTGCAGAAGAAACAGATGCCAATGGATGGGTTGCCACAGTCACCCTTGATATTGGTGCCTGGGTTCTCCAATGTCGGGTCACAGTCTGGGGGCCCACTGTTGAGGATGGGGTTCAGAAGCCCATCCCAGCCAGCTGATGTGGTGATCTCGAAGAGGCAGATGATACTGTTGCCAAAGGTCTCAAAGTTAAACATGTCGTCGATGCCTGACTCTTTCTTGACATAGGCGAAGTTAGACATGCCGAAGATGGAGTAGATGAACATGACCAGAAAGAGGAGGAGGCCGATGTTGAAGAGGGCAGGCAGGGACATCATCAGGGCAAACAGCAGCGTCCGGATGCCCTTGGCCCCACGGATCAGACGCAAGACACGCCCGATCCGAGCCAAGCGGATCACACGGAACAGTGTGGGTGACACAAAGTATTTCTGTATCAAGTCAGAGAGCGCAAGGCCTACAGAGAGAAACAGAGGCTCAGTCAGGGAACTGGGGTCACGGAGGACTGGGGACCTGGCCTGTTGTACTCAACCCTTTGAGCATAGCTCCTAGAGCTCTTGGGGGTGCAGAGGATTACTGTGTCCTGACAGTTGGAGGTGGGATATACTAAAATTGATGGGAGCCCATCCTTAAATCTGCTTGCAGATGCCACAGGTGAGAGAGAAGGAAGGAGAGAATAGCCATGTGGCTTGTTCTCATCTGTAAAATGGGAGTGTGATGGCTTTGCTGTGAAAGGGCAGAGGCATGACTGTTACGTACATAGCAAATGCCTGGCCTACAGCAAACACTCAATAAGCAGTAGCTACTTACTGCCACAGTTGCAGACATATCTGGTCTCCTCTCGGTGTATAAAGATTCTGGAACCCTCTTCTTATTTGTGTGTTTGTTTTTTACATGTACATATATACTTATTTGTACATATGTGTGCATGTACATTCTTACTTATACACATATAGTGTGTGTGTGTGTATGTGTGTGTGTGTGCGTGTGTGTGTGTGTGCATAGACATAGGCCAGAGGAAAACCTAATGTGTCATTTCTCCTCAGACGTCATCCACCTTGCTTTTTGAAACAGGGTCTCTTACTGGCCTTGGGGCCCAATGATTAGGCTAGGCTGGCCAGTGACCCCCTCCCCCCTTCCCAGGGTCCCAGCAAGCATGTGCCACCATGTCTGGCTTCTTTACATAGATTCTGGGGCTCAAACTCAGATCCTCCGCAGCAAGCGCATTATCAACTGAGCTACCACTCCAGCCCCATCTTGGGGTTTTGATTCAGCATATGCACCCAAGTACACATGTGCTGATCCGGCCAGTGTTTCTCGGGGTGACAGGTGGCCTGTGAGCAGTGTCTTTGTGCATTAATTTGTGTGTGAGTTGCAGACACACGTGTGTGTTTGTACATGTGTGTGTTTGTGTAGGTGTGTGAGTTTTCAGGGGCCAGAGCAGGTCTGTGTGCAGGAGAGGGCTTCCCTGACTGACTCATCTCGGTGCGGCCCTGCCAGCTCACCCACAATGGACAAGATGACAACCACAAAGTCGAAGATATTCCAACCAATGGTGAAGTAGTAATGGCGGAGGGCAAACATCTTCAGCACACACTCCCCCGTGAAGATGATAATGAAGACCATGTTGATGTTATACAGGATGTCCACCTTGAGCTGGCTCTGGTCATCCGTCTCCACCATCATGGTAACCATGTTGAGGCAGATGAGGATCATGATGGAGATGTCAAACACCTGCTTCGTCACGAAGTCATACACCATGCCCTGGATCTTGTTCTGTAGGGATATGGAACATGCACACGTGGGGCATGGGGTTAGGAGATAGCGTCAGGACCCAGACAGGATAGGTATGCGTGGGTGGCACAGGATGGCACAAAGAAACATGGGGTAGGAGAGGAGAAGGGGGGACAGTATAAAAGATAGTAGTGAAAGATGCACAGGTGGGAAGGCTCTATTCTCTCTCTCTCTCTCTCTCTCTCTCTCTCTCTCTCTGTGTGTGTGTGTGTGTGTGTGTGTGTGTGTGTGTGTGTGTGTGTGTATGTGTGTGTGTGTGTTCTGTATTCATCAGTCTTCACTCTGGGACCCTTCCTCTCTATGAAGTTCCCCAGTCCTCTCTACCCTTCTTCCCAAGTCATTGCTTGCTGTGCTATGTGGCCCTCCACATCCTATTCCTGTCTCACAGGCCAGAGGTCCCACCTGAGAAGATGGGTCAATACTAGGACGCTGTGTGGGGCTAGATGAGCCGTAAGGAGCCTGGAGACACTTGCTGTGCTTGTGTGCGGAGCCTTTGTGAGGTTATGAGTTCCCAAAGGTGGTGGGCAGATAGCAGACTGCATTGACTCCTGCTGGTCTCTTAGGCCATAGCCTGATAGAGGTTACAGGAGGAGGGCCCAGCACCTGGTACCTGAGGCCGGGGAATTGGCTTCTGGGGCTTCTTGGAGCCAAGCTTCTTCATCGCGTTGTAATATTTCTTCTGTTCCTCTGTCATGAAGATGTCTTTCCCTCCAAAGTATAGTAGGACAGAGACAGTAAGACTGAGGTGGGTCCCTTTCCCTGCTTCTAGAACCCCCTACTTCAAATACCACCTAGAAGGTGGCATTATGCTTTAAGAAGTGCCTGACTCTCCAGACAGAGCTCTGGAGGGACAAGAGGTAGAGCAGTGAGGAAGGGAGAAACTGGGTCTACAGAAGGGGCCATGAGCCGGGTGGTGGTGGTGCCTTTAATCCCAGCACTCGGGAGGCAGAGGTAGGTAGATCTCTGAGTTTGAGGCCAGCCTGGTCTACAGAGTGAGTTCCAGGACAGCCAAGGTTGTACAGTGAAACCCTGTCTCAACAAACAAACAAACAAACAACCTAATAACAACAGAAAAAGAGAAGAAAGAAAAAAGAAAGCAAGAAAGAAGAGAGGGAGGGAGGGAGGGAGGAAGGGAAGGAGAGAGAGAGAGAGAGAGAAGAAGGAGGAGGAGGAGGAGGAAGAAGAAGAAGAAGAAGAAGAAGAAGAAGAAGAAGAAGAAGAAGAAGAAGAAGAAGAAGAAAGAAGAAGAAAGAAGAAGAAGAAGAAGAAGAAGAAGAAGAAGAAGAAGAAGAAGAAGAAGAAGAAGAAGAAGAAGAAGAAGAAGAAGAAGAAGAAGAAGGAGAAGAAGAAGAAGGAGAAGAAGAAGAAGAAGCGATGAGTAGAAGGTAAGGGGACAGGGGGCAAAGAGGGTTTCAAGTCAATTTCCCAGTTTTAGGCTAAGTTCTTCCAGTGCTTCACTAATGAGTCCTTAGTCTTTATTTACGTAGTTTTGCTTATTGTTATTGAGATAGGGTCTTTCTTTATAGCCTAGGCTGGCCTCAAATACACTGTGTAGCCCAGGCTGGCCTAAAACTTATGAACTTACTGCCTCCGATCTTTTAGTGATAAAATTCCAGGCGTATTACCATGTCTGTCTCTACACCAACCTCATTTTATAGATTAGAAAAATGAGGCTCACAGGGTCAAGCTCCTGCTCAGTCCCTAGTGGGATTTCGATCCATGCTTGCTGCCCCAGGCATCTAGGTCAGTGACTGCTCGAGGCTGCCCAGGGAGCTCATGACTCTAGGAAGGACTAGGTGGACGGGGGTGGGGAACCTCTGGGGCGGGCCAGATACTCATCTTCTTCTTCTGTTGGTTGAAGTTGTCAATGATGACGCCGATGAAGAGATTGAGGGTGAAGAAGGAGCCGAAGATGATGAAGATGACGAAGTACAGATACATGTAGAGGTTCACTTCATAGGCAGGCTGCTCCTCTTTCTGCAGGGTGAGGTCCGCACATGGAGTTTCTCTTTGTTCCCCCAAAGTGCTGTGAGCAGGACTCCCCTCCTCCCCAGGCTGCTGGGCTTCCAAGGAGATAGTGTAGTGGGGTGGAGGGGTCGGGGTGCGAGTGGGGATGGCAGAATGGACCACTGCTGCTGCTCCTCCAACTTCCCAACTCTGTGAAACCAACTCACCTCCCGGGAGTCCACAGCTGCATACATGATGTCCATCCAACCCTTGAAAGTGGCCTGAGAGATCATGGCAGGGCATGAGGGGAGGGGCTCCACCACATGCCACCATTCATGTTCCCCTCCCTTCCCTGATCAAGCCCACCCCTGGGGACCACCTGCCACCCCACTGGACGGCATCAAGTATACTAGAGAGAAACACTACCTCCAGGTCCCAGGGCATTGCAAACGGGGTCCCCATCACTAATTAGCAATACTGGGCTCCGATACGACGAGAAACAACCAGGCACTTCTCCCCATTTCTGAGCAGACTCAGTGGGTGCCACTCACCACCTGAAGGAGGGAGAGATAGCCCAGACCCACGTTGTCGTAGTTGACCTTAACATTCATCCAGCGGACCTGGCCTGTGTACATGAGGCTCTCACACTCGGACTTGTTGTTGACCACACTGATGTCGAACCTCTCAGAGGTGGTTGTGTTGATGCAGTAGTAGAACTTGCCAGCAAACAAGTTGACGCCCATGATGCTGAAGATGAGCCAGAAGATGAGGCAGACAAGGAGCACGTTCATGATGGAGGGGATGGCGCCCAGGAGGGCGTTCACCACCACCTAGGGGCCAGGGGGGTGGCTGGGGTCATGGCTAGAGCCACTCTTTGGCATCAGACAGGGGACTCCCAGCTAAGCTCAGTTAGGGGACCATGCAGGAGCTAAGCACTGCCACTCAGGAAGGGGCGGTGTTAGCCAGCCCCGGTGGGAGAGGAGTCTGCTGGGGTCTCTGTGTGTAGGGTAAAGGGTAGGATTAGGAGCTACCACACGGGTCTTCTAGAAAGGCTCTCTGCTTGACTGGAGCCATCAAGGCAGAGCAAAGGTCCTAGGCTTCTCTGGAAGCAGCCAGGTCATGGCTCACAAATCAGAAGACAAACATTGCTTTCTTAGCCCCCATAGGAAACTCAGCCCACGTGACCCGGCTTGACTCACTGCTTCGGTGAGAGACACAGAAATGGCATAAAAAGAAGCCACCTAGTTCTGTGAAGCAACAGGATTCAGGACCAGACCCCTGATCCTCACCAGCCCCGGCCCTATAGGTCAACCACACTGTATTAAGTCTTGGCTGGATCTGAGAACCGCCACCGCCCTTCTTTAGAGCTCTTGAGACAGGGTCTAGTGAGTCCTACGCTGGACTTGAATTTGCCATGTAGCTGAGGGAGACTTTGAGCTTTTGCTACCATGTCCTGAGCACTGGGGTTGGGGTGGGGTGCCACCACACCTCATGTATGAATCTCAGGGGCTTGTCCTGGGCTTACTGCATGTCAGGTAAGCACTCTACCAACCGAGCCTACCCTAGCCTGATTAGTTTCCTTTTAAGCAAGAGCTATGTCATGACCTCTAGACAGTCGGTGGCAGGATCGGGGGTGTGGTGGAGGTGGGGGTGCTGTGTTTCTTCAAATCACTCAGTTGGCCACAAGCAGATTATTTCTCTTAGTGAACAGAGGTCCCAGTACTAGGATTGGGGGCCCAGCCTTAGGCCAGCATCTTACATGAGCTGGGGAGGGCAGGGAACTTAGTCTGAACCTGTTGCTTCTCTGGGATGAGACTTATTTCCAGTAGATCTCTCATCAGTTGGGGAAGTCCCACTGATCTTGCCCTGTGTTTACCTGTTACTTCCTCTCTCACAGGTCTTTGGGGGGATCTTTTCTAAAGTGGCCCTGAACCCAAGGACATGGTTCCATGCTCAACAGGGGCATGGGCTCAGGGCTGAAGCAGAAATACTTGCTCACGTGCTCATGTTACAGGGCTGTATTGCGGGTCCCCAACCTGAGCTGGGGGCCTCCATACACCCACAGGTAGAGCTTTCTCTTCTTGGCTCAAGCCTTCCAGGCCACTGCCGTAGCCTCTGCTGCCCTCCAGTGGTGGCAGAGATACATTTAGAGTCTACTAGAACCTGGGGTGGGAACGGGGCTATCTGGAGATGGATCGCAGCCCTGAACTCCATCAACACTTTGATCCTTCTGCCTGCCCCCTGGTTGGCTGGGTTATTTTCATGCACCTTGTAGTCCTGCCCTGTGGGTGGCTGGTCTTACATCCTGAGCCCTCCTCAGCATCCCCCATCCAATACTCACCCTCATGCCCTCAAATCGGGACAATGCCCTCAGAGGTCGCAGGGCCCGGAGCGTGCGCAGGGATTTGATGGGCCCCAGCTCAGAGTAGCCCAGCCAGTTAGCCACCAGGCTGATGATGGAGACCTGGAAGAAGCGTGTGTTCAGGAGGTGGAGGGTCCCTGGCTTTCTTCTAGTCTGGGACACATGAGAGGGGTAGTATCCCAGTTTCTGTGTGCCTCTTGTAGACCCCATCCCTGATGGCTAGTTCTGTCTGCTAGCAAGAGTAGGTTGTGGCCTCTAGCACCCTTAGACCCAGATGTCAATGATGTCACCTACAACTGTAAATGGGAAGGGACAGTACCCATCTCCTATGGTTCCGTGTCTATCAAAGAGCATATAAAAAATTGTCTTACACTGGCAGGGATCATAAAGCCCAGGCCTGGGCTGTCCTGTCTGGGAAGGAAGAGGTTGGTCTACAGGGAGCAGTGCTAACCTGGGAGGTCTGACTGTGTAGACTTGGATAGGTCCTACCTCCCAGAGTCCATGTTCCCTAAAGGCAATGACATCGGGCTATGTGGCCACATCGGGGGACTCACGTCCACGATGAGGAAGTCGAGCCAGCACCAGGCATTGGTGAAATACACCTTGAAGCCGTAGGCCACCCACTTGAGCAGCATCTCCAGGATGAAGATGTAGGTGAAGACCTTGTCAGCATACTCCAGGATGGTGCGGATGACTCGCCGCTGCTCAATGTAGATGTCCTCGAAGGCCTGGGGACATCAGTATGACCCACAATAGCCAGGGGCAGCAAGCTCTGTTCCCCACCCTGCCTGCTGTTGCTGGGTCCCAGGGGTCTTCCACGGGACATAGATTATGGTACCTCTGGGCATCTTCCATCACCATCCCTATCATTGGGAGGGGCCAGATTCCTGGTAGGGAAGGAGGCTTAGTTCTCAACTATCTGCTGGGGGGGGGGGTCGACAATAACATATCTTCAGTTCTGTCCATCCTTAACTCCAAATTCCCAGGGCCCACCTACCTCCCCACTGGCTGAGGGTACAGGGTCTTCAAAACAAAGGGCTCAATCTTTTACTTTAAGAAACTAATGCTGAGCCCAGGCGGTGCCTTATCTGTCGTGCCAAGCATGAGAGCTGAAGTTCAGATTCCCAGAGCCTATATCAGAGTGAGGTGGTAGTGGCGGCCTGTGGGCATCCCCGGGCTTGCGGGAGACAGAGACAGGAAATCCCTTGAACAGCCCGGACAGCAGTGAGCTCTGAGTTCAGTGAGAAACCTCTCCTCAATGCAAAACAACCGAGAAAGACACCTACCATCCACAACACACTCTCATGTACACACACACACACACACACAGCTAAGGCATTCTAGAACATCTAGAGACACAGAGGAGTCTCCCTTTGGATGGTTTGGCTGTGTCCTGTCTGCCTCCACCCTTGGTATGGAAGCCTTAGGGAGCAAGGCGCCTCCTCCTGCTCCCGCCCTGTCCCCTGGGGGAGGGTGCCTACCAGAGCTCCACTGCTGAGCAAGATCATGAAGACGATGAAGGTCTCAAACCAGTTGTGCTCAACAATCTTGAAACAGGCCCTGCGCAGTGTCCACCACATTTTCCCACGGCCCTGGGAGATGTCCACATAGAGGCAGGGACAGCGTTTCACGCAGGCTGGGAAGCAGGGTGGTACACGTCACTGGCCTTCGGATGTTTCAGAACACACCTCCCCACCCTCCTCCGTGCTACCCCAAGACTGGGGCCCCACCTCCTCCCCACAACTGGTTCCACCTGGTTCACACAGGGGCTCAGGTACTCTCTCTACAGCCCATACATCACTGCTGCTAAGATTAAGATGCTTCACGAGCAAACTCAGGACGTCGGCTGTCCCCATGGTCACCCATCTCGATGAGCCTTTGGCCAAATGCCTCTCAGGCTCAGGGGTTGGCTCCCCAGATAAGGCAAGGTGAGCAGATCCGTTTCTGTAGCTCTCCGGCCTGGGTGTGGGGCTGGCCTGTAGGTGCGTCCTCACCCTCCGTGAAGCATTCCTCAGGCAGTTCTCCCTCAGGGTTCTCCTCAGCCTGCTCCTCAGGGTCCTCTTCCGGGGGCTTGTAGTCAGCTGTGCTGCAGACGGAGGAGTTCCCGTCGTAGAGGGGCTGTAGTGGCTTCTGTGGGGACCATGGGGCATGTGACTCCTGGATCCCAAGAAATCCCTTCATTCTCCCAACAGGGGGGGTAGTGCGGGAGACCAGAGAGAAAGAAGAGGGTAGAGCAGGATCCACTCATTCATTAGTTCATTCATTCATTCATTCATTCACTCATTCATTCATCCGCTCAGCCCTTACAAAACCACCACTGTGTCCTGCCAAAAGCACCCTACTGACAAAAATGTCCTCAGTACTGCCTTCATGGTACTTGGCATCCAGAAAAGCACAGGGAAGACCTGAGGAGGCCTGAGGAGGAGAGTAGGGAGGATGGGAGATGGGCTGAGGGATGGTTTGGTGGGGGATGATCGGATCAGCCCAGTGGAGTCCAAGGAGGTGTAGGGATATATGAAGGGGTCAGCAGAAGAAAAGAGGCCTGAAGGTGCTTTTGCAGGGGCAAGGTTAAGAAACGGAGCGAAGATAGATCTGGGCAGCCACAGCTGCAGAGATCAGCACATGGTGCCCCCAGAGTCCAAGCCTTCCCACCCCCAGGGTCTATTTGGCTGAGAGAACCAGAAAGGATGGAAAGTTTTCCCCAGCCAAGGGCTCCGGTGTGGCGCCAAGGGAATCTGATCACAGTGGGGGCGGGGTGTGGGGGCTGGTCCTCTGGCCTAGCTAGGCTTCCTCCCACCTCCTAGCGCTGTCCCAGGCCAGATTCTCAGGCTGGCCTCCTGGCTTCAAGGAGATCCTTCTCGGTGAAATCTCTGAAGAGAAAGATGAATTGGGCAGCTTCTTCCACCTATGTGTGTGCCTGTGTGAGTGTGTGCCTGTGTGTGTTTATGTGCGTGTGTATGTGTGCGTGTGTGTGTGTGTGTGTGTGTGCTCTCATGCACACATAACCAGGGCACTAGTCAGAAAGCCAAGAGTGGGCGGATCTTGCTGCCAGAGGGAAACTGAGGCACAGAGCATTTGGTCAATCAGGGCATACACTGGACTTCTGGCCTCACCCTTGCATGCCAACTCCCATGAGCCCTTTGAGCCCTGCTTGCTGCTCCTCAGATATCTTGCCTTCCCAGAGTCACGGACCTACCACTCTCTAGCTAGCCCCACCCCCACGGAGTTCCTCATACCGAGGTCGAGGTTGGTGCCACGTTTCCTGGGGTATTTATAGTACAGCAGGCATTCAAGCCCCTGGTAAGTCAACGAACCACATACTGGTGTGTGTTGGGGGCTGGGATAAGGAGTCAAGAGATTTTAGGGCAAAGTTCATTAGGTTCTAGTGCCCTGACAGGCCTGGGGCTGAAGGGTGGCGTGGGTAAGTGTCTCTTGCTCCCATTACATGCATTAATCCTCCTATTAGGGCTGCAAGAAAAGTGAGGGGGCTCAGAGCCAACTCACTCCAGCAGCCCTGACAGTGTCCCAGACTCTGAAGGTGACCACCACCTGTGTCTCCCAACTCCCGTTGGGTTCTCTCACTCCTGTCCTTGTATCCTTGGCTTGGCCCTGTTACCCTGTCCTACACAAGGAAGATTGGAACAGCCCCAAAGGAATTCTATGTAGAAATGTGATGATGCCATTATCAGCCAGCATGGGGGCCTCAGGGTCACGGATCAGATCTGAACCTATTTGGAGCAAAGACTTAGCAGGGCCTTCAAGCCCAGAGGGGTATTTAAGAGAGGCCTCTTGGATTCCCAGGGGTGGAGCTGAGGTGCCACAGATAGGAACATTTGTCCAAGAATGCCACCTGGTGGCAGAAAGGGCCCAGGTAGAGTTTTGGTCTGGCCAATTATAGCAATCATGGTACCTTCTCTAACACGTCTCCATTCATAGGACTGTGTGTGAGCCAACACTACACTTGCCCTGGAGCTAGAACCTTTCACAGATGAAGAAATTAAAGGTCAGACTTGTCTAAAGTTAAACAAAAATTTAAAGCTGGGTCTTACTGACCCTTGACCAGCCAGACCCTCAATGGGCTTACCTTGATGTCCTCAGGCTCTGAGAAGGTGTCAGTCTCCTCTTCTGTGGGCATCTCCAAGTCGGACTCCTCGGAGGCAATGGGCACCTGGATGGTGAGGTAGGGGTTGTTGATGAAGTTAAGGTGGTCCATCTCGATGCTGGACCGGGGGCCATCGGTTAGGCCCACGTGGTTCAAGATATGATTGTCTTTCAGCTCCTTCCCATCTTCCAGTGGCGGCTCCTTCTTCTCATCCTCGGGAGCGCTCTCCCCATTCTCCTCAGCACCCCCGGGCTCGCCAAGACTGAGCATTATGTCCTTGGGACTCAGGATCTTGCCACGCAACAGCCCCAAGAGGAAGGTTTTGGCAAAGCCGATGCCCCACTTGATACGCCCGATGGCAATCTGTAGGTTGTTCATCTCGCCATCTTCATCTGACGCTGCCAGGCTGTCAGCACTGAATGAACTCAACAGGAGAGCCAGGAACAGATTCAAGACCTGGGAAGCAAGGGGCAGATGGTCTCAGGCCAGCCCGGATCTGGGGGATACCACCTTCATCCATCATGGGGTCCTCAGAACTATACAGCGGAACTGCCTCACATTGGGTGCTTAAAAGGATGCCATCTACCTGGCGGTGGTGGTACACACCTTTAATCCCATCACTCAGGAGGCAGAGGCAGGCAGATCTCTGTGAATTTGAGGCCATCCTGGTCTACAGCGTGAGTTCTAGGACCGACAGGGTTGTGTAGAGAGACTTTATCTCAAGAACAATCAAATAGATAAATAGATTAGATAGATAGATCAATAGATGATAGATAGATAGATGATAGGTAGATGATAGATAATAGATAGATAGATAGATAGATAGATAGATGATTGATAGATAGATGATAGATAATTGATAGATAGATAGATGATTGATAGATAGATAGATAATAGATAGATAGATGATAGATAGATAGATGATAGATAGATAGATAGATAGATAGATAGATAGATAGATAGATAGATAGATAAACAGCGATGCCATTTAGTGAGGTGCTCATGATTGCCAGCCAGAGGGTGGGTTGCTAGTATCATTCCCACTTTGCAAATATGGAAACTGAGGCTCACATTCGTCATAGGACCCTGCTGCTCAAAGCAGTGACAGGGTCACCAGATGACAGAGGCTCTTACTGTGGCTGTCCTCTACTTCCTCTGTTGGGAAAAAAAGAACAAAGCTCAACTCCAAGCTCCTAAAACTTTTTGGAATCTTATTCTTTTTAATTCACTTTTAAAGGGAGGTTTTAGGTAGCCCTCATTGTCCTAAAAGTCACCATATAACCTAAGCGGGCCTTGAACTAGGGATCTTCCTGCCTCAGAGTCCAGAAGGGTGGCATCAAAGGCATGTACCACCCCCCTTGCCTGGAAACCCTAATCTAATCCCAGATTTTTCCCCCTCTTGGATTAAATAGAATTTGTAAAAAAAAAAAATTAGTGTGTGCGAGAGCGTGTGTGTGTGTGTGTGTGTGTGTGTGTGTGTGTGGTGTATAAGGCAATGCTCCCTGAAACTGGAGTTATAGGAGGGTGTAGCTATCATGTTCTTTCACACCCAACATTTGTGCTAAATGTTGAAGCTGGGTCCTCTGTAAGAGCACCAGTCACTCTTAACCACCTTGTCATCTCTCCAGTCCTCAAATGAGGCTGCCCCCCCCAAGCATGGGGGCTCAACTGGGGGTCTGCTCCCCTGCTACTTGTCCCCTGCTTCTCTGGGAGGGACATCTGACCTACGGCCTCCCTACCCCTCCCTACCCACTCTAGTTTCCTTCCCTCATCTCTGCTGACTGGGTCTTAAAAGGTCACAGGTCAACCCATCCACTCCCTCCATTTTATTGTCCAAGGGACAATGTCTACACACCTGCCATATGGCCTTGGGGAGCCCACAGCCTAGTAGAATCAGGCCTTCTATCAGACAGATCCAATACTGTGGTTAGAGGTGGTAATAGAAACTAGGGGGTAAATTTTAGCACCGTGCTACCCCCTGGCTCTACACTTCAGCTTATCAGCTGTCCCAACATCCTATGCCTCTGTTTCCTTAACTGTAAAATGCAGGTAGTTCCAGCACATTGCGATTGCTAGAGAATCAATACAGATAGAACACTTAATAGGTGCACAAATTGGCAACTATTCTGTGCAAGGTATAAAGATAGTCTTTATACCATGCTGTGCAAGGTATAAAGACTGAATGAATGGCCAACCCCAAAGATGGGCTAGCATTTTGTAAATAAGAAAACTGAGTCCCCAAGAGAGTCAGACAGCATAGCCAGGACTAGATCTCAGGTTTCCGGTGTCGTTATACAGCCTTAGAGGGCACCATTCCTTTACCCTACAAGATGAGCCGTGTCCCAGGATGCTTGCAATATGGAGAACCTCCCTCCCACCAGTCTTTGAACAACAGGATGAAGGTGAAGCTGTCTGGGGTGTTTGGTCACAGTTTCTGCCTGACAAGGGCATAGCTAAGTTCTTACTCTCTTGGGTATGAGGGAATAAGGGAGCTTATGTGTGAGAATCTACTGTCCTTAACTGTCTTCGTGCGCTCCACCGCCTGGCACGATCGGCGTCCTCCAAGGTCTTCTCATCACTGTCTTAACGATCAGGTTAACATGAGATCTCTCAAAATTATGTTAGAATCTTTTCAGAGAAATGTGCTTGGGGCCGCTGCCCCACATCCCATACCTTCCTGCCATTGCCCCCACCCTCATTTACTGGTCTTTCTTCTCCCTCTGCGGAGGGGACACCCAGCTGCCAGAAACACATTTGAGATGGGAATTAGCTGCTCTCTGGGTCAGCAGGGTTTGCACACGGCTCCTGCCTGGGACAGAAATAGACTCCTCAAGCAAAGGGGGGAGGGGCAAAAGAGGGAGGGCACGTTCCCTAGGGGCCTCTGTGGGGTCTGGTACTCCTGTCCTGGTCCTTTACCTTTTTACAGTAACCCAGAGGAAATGATCAGGGGCCATGGGTGCAGAGGGTAGGAGTGCTCACGAGCCCCGGCAGGGTGCTTTGCTGCCCTCTGGCAGACACCTGCTTCTCTGAAGCCTGAGAGGGAGAGGGGTGAGAGGGGTGAGAGGAGACAGCACCCAAGGAAATGAGCACACGGTCTCCCTGGACTGCTGCAGGCCATCTGAACGTATGGGGGGAGTCACAGAGATGGGCTGGAAAAGAGTCAGCAGGCTGTGTGTGTGTGTGTGTGTGTGTGTGTGTGTGTGTGTGTGTGTGTGTGTGTACAGGGGCAGTGCAGTGTTGTGACTACAGTCAGAAAGCTTGGCTTCAAATATGATAGCTCTGAGCCTTTGCTTCCTGGTCCAGCCGTCCCCGGGTGGTGAGGACTGAGCGACTACTCAGACCCAGCACAGGCCTCTGGGCAAATGCTTAAACAAGTGCTGCTGGCATCAAGGTTACCGAATCACCACCGCTCTCACCGATGCGCTGGTTGCTAGAACCCCACACCCAGGCTCTAGTCCCAGTTCAGCATCTCAAGAGCTGGGCATCTCTGGGCGACGCCTCCTCCAGTGTGGAGACAGTATTCCCTGCCTCGCAGAGCTGTGGAGGAGGATTATCAGAAGCTTTAGGCTAACCTGGAGCCTGCCCCTCTCCCAAGGGCAGGCAGTTGCCAATTTTATTATAATAATTATTAACCTAAAACTACCTATCTGTAACATCTGGCCTCCTTGAACTTAGAGCCTAAGTATTGAGACCTGTGCCCTGTGACCTTTATGACCACACCATTGGGTATCCCTGTTTTCCAGATAGGAAAACCAAAGAAAAAGAGGTTAAAATTACTGGGAAGCATGCGCAAGTGAGATGACCCAGGGCTTGTCACAAGTGTTCTCTCAGGGCTAGAGAGTTGACTCAGAGGTTAAGAGCACTGGCTGCTCTTCCAGAGGTCCTGAGTTCAATTCCCAGCAACCAGATGGTGGCTCACAACCATGTGTAATGGGATCTGATGCCCTCTTCTGGTGTGTCTGAAGACAGCTACAGTGTACTTACATATAATAAATCTTTAAAAAACAAACAAACAAGTTGGTCGATGGCTGCACAGCCCTTTAAAAAAAGTGTTCTCTCTCTCTCTCTCACACACACACACACACACACACACACACACAGAGAGTAAAATTTTTTTAAGTGCTCACAATGAGCATGTTTACAAATCTCAATGCTTGAGTAGCTGAGGCAGGAAGATCTTGAGTTCAAGATTAGCCAAGGTTACATGGCAAGACCTTGCCTCAAAACACACACACACACACACACACACACACACACACACACACAAAGTGGCACAAAATGTTCTTGACCACCCCTGTACAGAGAGCTAAGACTCCTGACTCTTTTAGCCACCCCAGCCCTTAAATCTACACTCACAAACTTTTACTTCAAGCATGTCATCCCCCTGACTCCCCCACTCTCTCAGAACCCTCTCGGGAGAACTGCAGTCCTGATTTCTCTTCTGTAGCTGTCCCCCGGACTCCTCCAGCTGAGGTGACACCCCCTCCTCCACCGCCATCAGCCCCCAGCCAGAGCTCAGCGATATCTGAGAAGCGCTGACCCAGCAGTCCAGGATTCCTCCGCCTTTGTGAGGACATGTAGGCAGCCTCTACCATACTCTGCTGCCTAGGGCAAGTGTCGGCCACCACAGGGGCAGCTGGGGGCAGCACTAAGGAGCCCTGATGAAAGAGACCTGACCTCTACCCCAAGTAATGGAGGAGTTGGCCTGGCCCTAGCTATAGGCCAACTAGACCTTTTACATCCTAGGTCATCTCACTTGCGCATGCTTTCCAGTAATTTTAACTTCTTTTTCTTTGGTTTTCCTATCCGGGAAACAGGGACAGACATCCAATGGTGTGGTCATAGGGTCACAGAGCACAGGTCTCAAATGCTGGCCAGCTAGACCATGAGCCTCACCCCTGTCCTGCCTGCATCTCTTCCATGCACAACCCCACACACCAAACCCTGCCTGTGCACACACAAATACAGCCTACAAGCCAGACATGGTACACAGCTTTACTAAAGGCACTCAGGAACCCAAGGCAGGAGAATTGCTGAAAGTTCTAGGCCAGTCTTGGGTTATGGAGTGAGTCTCAAAAACACTGTCTCTGAGCCAGTGGGCAGCGGCAGCGTGTGGGGCTCCGAGCCTATGTTCTGGAGTTTGTGGGGTCAGAGTCTCCAGGGCTGGGGTCAGGAACCTGTTTTAAGAAACTCCTGCTGATTGTTAAGCGTATAATTTTGAAGCTCACTGAGTGGAGTCATATAAAATTACCATTTCGGGAGGCAGGACTTGGAAGCTAGAAAAAAGTTTTAAAAGTTTTTAAAAGTTAGATTTCTTCATTTTATTTTATGTATGCTTTGCCTGCGTGTGTATGTATGTGCACCACATGAGTGCTGGGTGCCCGAGGAGGTCAGAAGAGGACATTGATCCCTTGAAACTGGATTTAAGGATAATTAGGAGCCACCATGTGGCTGCTGGGACTTGAACCCAATCCTCTACAAAAGCAACAAGGTGCTTTTAATTGCTGAGCCATCTTTCTAGCCTCCACTGGTTTCTGTTTTTATTGTTGTTTGCTGTTTGTTTGTTTTTTACACAGTGCTGCTCTAGAGGCCAGGTAGTAGGGGCACTCACTAACTAGTCCAGGCTATATTTGAACTCTCAGAGATCCTCTGTTTCAGCTTCTGGAGTGCTGGAATTATGGTGTCCATCACCACCAGGCCCCCCAAACACCAAAAATTTTATACAGCTATACCTATAACGCACAGGCCCCTCAAATGAGAAAGAGAGGAACTGGACATGCTTCATGTATTTCCTGTGTAAGAGTCAGGAAGTTCCCCTGACAGCCTCACTTACCACCAGGTTGCCAATGACCATGACCATAAGGAAGACGGTGAGGCACATGGCCTGGCCGGCCACCTCCATGCAGTCCCACATGGTCTCGATCCATTCCCCACAGAGGATGCGGAAGACGATGAGGAAGGAATGGAAGAAATCGTGCATGTGCCAGCGGGGCAGGTTACAGTCTGAGGCAATCTTGCACACGCATTCCTTGTAGCTCTTGCCAAACAGCTGCATGCCCACCACGGCGAAGATGAAGACGATGATGGCCAACACCAGCGTCAGGTTGCCCAGCGCGCCCACTGAGTTGCCAATGATTTTGATGAGCATGTTGAGTGTCGGCCATGATTTGGCCAGCTTGAAGACACGCAGCTGCCAGGCAGAGAGATCTCATCTGAGTATGAATGGGGCTTGGGGACCACCAGCCAAACCCAGGGAGCCCCAGGAGGAAGAGCAATGTCCGATAGTCTTAAACCCCACCCTCCTGATGAACAACTTCAGTTTGTCTCTCTGTTAATGGATGCTTATGTCCTACCCCCTCCTGTTATCCACGTCAAAAAGAAAGATGGTCTTATCCATTGAAGATACAGTTTGAAGTATTTGTAAGCAGGATTATATACCAGAATTTGCTTTCACATAGTCTCTCCAATAAAAGTAGATCATTGAAACAAGAATCAAAGCATGTGAGAATGGAGACTTGGCTCTGCAGTTAAAAGCACCCACAGCGCAGACATGTGGCATGCCGACACCCACATATAAAATTTAAAATATTTTTAGAGCTAAAATTACAATGTGCTGGTGGCTGTTGGGTGGGAGGAAGACACCTAAGGAGCTATTATACATTTTTGTTTTGTTTTTCGAGACAGGGTTTCTCTGTGTAGCCCTGGCTGTCCTGGAACTCACTCTGTAGACCAGGCTGGCCTCAAACTCAGAAATCCTCCTGCCTCTGCCTCTCAAGCACTGGGATTAAAGGCATGAGCCACCACTGCCCAGCTATACTTTTTACTACACTCTTTTGATGTTTGCATCCTCATGATGAAATTTTAAAAAAGTAGGAGTGAGCTTCAAGGGGTAGAGAAAAAAAATAATAATCCTTAAGCCCCAAGCTTGTTACTAACAATGAGGATTTGTCTTCCTTAGGGTCTGCAACATGGGGCTGAAGTCTAAGGTCATCTTATGTTGGTTCCCAGGGCTATCATTTCAGTGCCCAATCCCAGCCCTGGGTAATAGAAAGGAAGGACTCTCTTTCTCCTAGTTTACAGTAGAGGTTCTGAGGGGCCAGGTGGCATGCACAGGGCAGCCTCTTAGGGAATCTCCTCCCACACCCCTCAGCCCCTGGGTCTGTACCAGACGGAAAGATCGGAGCACCGACAGCCCCTGTACGTTGGCCAGGCCCAGCTCCACCAGGCTGAGGGTGACGATGAAGCTGTCGAAGATGTTCCAGCCCTGTTGGAAATACTCGTAGGGGTCCATGGCAATCAGCTTCAGCACCATCTCTGCAGTGAAGATGCCTGTGAAGACCTTCGGGGCGGGACATGGAATCCCTGTCACAGGGCCTCATGGAGAAGTGAACCTTGGGAGACTACCCTCCCCCACCCTCTGGCAGAGGCTTTGGGGACTGAAAGGCAAAGGTCTGAGACCCTGAAAGGGGGCAGGGAGTGGTACCCACGGCCCATGTGTGTGCATGTAGTGTCTGGTACAAAGGCCATGTCGTATGAACAAGTGGGTACAGTATAGACCCATTCCTATCCATTTATGATCTGTCAACACAGTCAGCATCTTGTGTCTTTGACCTGATCATAAAGTTCAACATTCATGAAGTGTGAGTCACACAGTCCTCGTTGGCATACTGTTCTCTACAAAACTGGAGGGATTATCACAATCTTTCCACAGTTAAGCAATTGGGGCCCAGTGACGTGCACCCCAGCTCCCTTTATGATGCTCAGTTTCTCAGGTTCTCAGCTCAAGATTTCTCCTCTGTGCTCCAAATCTCCCTACCAAATATAACTCTAGGACCTAGCAAGCTTTACTCTTTGATTTTGAAACATGTATCACGTAGTTTGGGCTGGTCTTGAACTCAGTATGCAGCAGAGAATGACCTTGAACTTCTGACTGCCTCCACCTTCCAGGAGCTACAATTACAAAAGTATGTGTTATCATGCCCGGCTTTATTCAGTGCTGGGGATGGAGGCTAGGGAGGCCTGCACATTAGGGAACCACTCTACCAACTGAGCCACGTCTCAACCACCTAGCAAGCTTCGATGGGCACAGGGTCTTGGGCAGGGACTAAAAGGGACGAAATTAGTAAGAGGATCAGATAGATCTGCCTCCTCAACCCCAGAACAAGTACCTGAAGGCCTCATGGTTCCTTAAAGTTCGCTAGGCACGACACCACTCCTACCAGGCATTGGCTAATCTGGGTCCACAGCCTGCCTAGATACACACGGGATCGCTCCTAAGAGCTTTCCCTGGCCACAGCAGGTGCCCAGACAGCAGCGCAGTGTGCAGCGGGTAGGTGGGCAGGCAGACAGACCCTGCCCATTTATACACGCCCTGGCAGCTGTGCCCATGCCCAGAGCACGCTCTTGCCTCCCTTGCCCAGCCTGGCCACGGCTGCTTCACAAGCTAGACATGTCTGTGTTGAAGGCTGGGGACTTCGGTGATTCAAGTTTCATGTCCCCTACCCAGTCCTGCCCCAGCCCTCCCTCACACCCTATGCTGAGAGTCTGCCTCTCCCTGGAGGTAAGGGGGAGGAGCCTCCTGCCCAGTTGCCTTGGGAGGTGGGATGGGACTGCCAAGCAGATTTGGGAAGAGTGGAGCACAATGGATGGGGCTGGAGGAGGAGGCAGCGGCTTTTCCCTTTGTCAGGCTCCACTGGGGCCGGCAACGAGGTGCTAATGCTCCTAATGGCCAAGGATAAGCAGTCGGATCAGAGCATGTCAACAATAGCAGAACAGCAAAGGGCTTGGGAGAGAGTCGCCCGGTGAGCGGAGAGCCCGGAGGCCTCTGGGAGGAAGGGGGAGGCAGGCCCGGTTGCATTTGGATGTCTCTGGCTATAAGCCCCCATCCCAGGTCCCTTGGTCTCTTTTAGGTTCCCGACAGTCTATAAACGTTGAGAAACTTGTTACCTACCCATCCCACAACCCCATTCCGTCAACCCGGATTCCAGGAAGTGGCCTGGATCCCAGACCTCCGGGAGCCCCGATCCCAGCTCGCTCCACTCCCGAATGCTTTGAAGCTCAGTTACTGTAGGCGCTAGACCACTGCCTGTGCTTCCTCTGTAGGACTCATGCCAGCTGTCCCCACACGCCCTGCATTTCCACACAGCCCAGGCAGCCCCGCACATCTGCCCTGGCCTCCTCCTTACCAAGTTGCCCACGGTGAGCACGTTGTCAAAGTGCTCGGTCATGGGGTAGTGCTCCATAGCCATGAAGAGCGTGTTGAGCACGATGCAGATGGTGATGCCCAGGTCCACAAAGGGATCCATGACGATCAGGTGGATTATGTGTTTGAACTTCACCCACGGGGCACAGCAGTCCCAGATGAGCACTTTGTGCGCACACTTGTACCACCATGGTGGGCACTTCTGATGGGCCTCTTCCAGCTCTGGAGGGGGGGTTGTTGCAACGGGTTATAACGGGAGTCTGATGAAGATTCTCTGCCTGGCTCTACTATTTCTCTCTCTAGTTCTTTGCTCCTCTTTGGCTCCTCTCAATACTCCAGCCACTGACTGGCCGGCTCTGACATCTTCCCTGTAGACTCCGCCTCATAGAACATTGCCCTAAGCTAAGCTTTCTCTCTGCTCTCTTTTGCCCACCCTCTTAATAAGGCCTTCTTGAGCCTCACTCCACAACACTTCATTCCCAGGACCTGCTCTCTCAGAGCTCAGCCCCTCAGGGCACACGTCCTTGGTAAGCCTTAACCCATACCCCTCCCTAGAGCTCTGCGCTACCATTTTATTGAGTTCCCACAATGCCCTCCTCTCCGGAGCTGGAGCTGAGCTAATCTGCCAACCTCTTGGGTCTGGGATTCCAACAGGGGAGAGAGAGATAAACCTGGCCTCTGTCTGGGTTCCGGAGTCTTTAGGGAACACCGAGAGTCCACTTTAGGGGGACAATCCCCAGTGCTGCCAGCCAGAGTTCCTGAAGACCTTACTCCCTGCTGCTGGTAACATAGGTCACTCCAGACTGTCCCTGGGCATAGACACCTTCCCCCCCCAGCGACTTTCTAGAAATTGCCTATTCCTGCCTCCCATCCCCCAGATGTGGAGTCTATGGGATGGGACTGTTCCTTCATGTGGCCTCTGTGGACTATAGGAGTGGCCTCCCCCTGGGCAGGCTCTATCTACAGTACTTAAGAGGTAAACAATATTGACTCCATCTATTTTGCAGGTGATGGAAAGACACTAGGATGGGTGGCAGTCCCTTGGGGACCCTAAGTAGGGCTGGGGTCCCACTGAGGAGTGAGAAGAGTGAACCTCTTTCCACATTGTGTCAGTCTAGTCTGCCTGGGCTACCGTAGGTGCCTAATGTCTGAGATCGGAAGCCTGTGAAAGAGACTGGAGCAAGAACAAAGGAGGGGGCTTATTGGGCCAGCTCGGCCCAGTTTTCCCTGGCTGGTTTTCTCTAGCAGGACACAGTTGCCTGAATGTGGAGTGTAAGGTCAGGTGAGATGGATCCCTCCAAAGGTTTATGGAGCCCTGAGAACCCTAGATTCTGCTTTTAGCACAAAGCAGCCCTGGGGAGCGACGGGGTCCCTTCTCTGACTCAGAGATTCTTTCTAGCTCCCTTCTTCATTTCCTTCCCACTTCTATCTCTATTCTCCCCTTCCTCGTTACCCCACCATACACCCATCTGTCTTTCCTTCCAGTCAGTAATCTGCCCCCCCCCGCCATCTATGTGCTTCTGTCCACCCTGTCTTGTTACAGATTTTTAATTCTCCTGCTGAGACTTGGGGGTACCACAGGACTTGTGAGAGTCTGTGCTTCTGCTTGGGGAATTTAACCATCGATCTTTAACCTGTACCCAGGAAATAGTGGAGTAGTTTCCGGAACACCAGGCCTTCCTGATTAGTATTATTAGCCTGCCCTTCCCCGTTGCCTTGGCAGCCCCAGGAACCCTCCCGGAAGCCCCTAGTTCCTGCAATGGTCTGGCCTTGCAGCCAGAAATGGGCCAGGTTGACAGGACTATATTTAACACAGCTTATGTCTTTGGTGTCAATATTAAGTTACTGCCCTCCTGAAGCTGGGTCCAAGCAGGCTCCACCCTACAGCTCAGAAGGCTGAGATGCCTAGTGGGCAGCGCAGGCAGAGTTGGAGGGGAAGGGAGCACAGGGCACTCACCCTCCATAGCATCTGAGATGGCACTGTCTGCACTGCAGCTTGGCCTCGGGGGCCCCTTCTCCCCGGAGGTATCCAGGCTACCATTGCAGTCTTTGTTGTGGGTTGGGTCCCCATCTGCCTCCTCTCCACCTTCCAGAGCCTGGGCAGCCTTAGCCTATAAGTCAGCAAAGATGATGTGTAAGAAATTTCACTCTGAGGGGCAGTGGTGGCACATGCCTTTAGTCCCAGCACTTGGGAGGCAGAGTCAGACAGATTTCTGAGTTCGAGGCCAGCCTGGTCTACAGAGTGAGTTCCAGGACAGCCAGGGCTATACAGAGAAACCCTGTCTCAAAAAAAAAAAAAAAGAAAAGAAAAGAAAAAAAGAAATTTCACTCTGGGGCTGGAGAGATCATGCAGCGGTTAGGTGCACTGGCTGCTCTTTCAAGGTCCTGAGTTCAAATCCCAGCAACCACATGGTGGCTCACAACCATCTGTAATGGGATCTGATGCCCTCTTCTGGTGTGTCTGAAAACAGCAACAGTGTACTCACATGCATAAAATAAATAAATAAATCTTAAAAGAAAAAGAAAAGAAAGAAACGTCACTCTGAGCCAGGAGTATGAACACACTGACCCTCAGAAACACTTTTCCTAGCTGATGTCAAATCTACATATAAGAAAGAGACAGTCCTTAGTGACAACTGAGTGACAGGGTAAAGACAAGGTGGCTGAAGACCCTTGACCCTGAAAATCCTCAACCCTAAGAGAGAAGCTGCTCCATGTATAATCGGGGGCCCCACCTCTACCCCAACAAGAACCCAGAAAGCATGAAGCCATAGGCCTTTACTCTGGAGGAGAGTTCACACTTCACTGTTCCAAACTCCGCAGTCTGATGGCTTTTCTGAGTCGCCCCTTCCACCAAAGCTCCCAACTTGGGGCTTTCTGCTCCTTTTGCCCCACAGTCCTTTCCTCTTGCCCCTCCTCCTCCCAACCTGCCTGGAAGGAACCAGTCGTTAAGTCCAGGACAAAGGCAGGGAGACCCTTGGATCCTCACCCCAAGCTCCCTGCCTGGGTCCACACCTTTTCCAGTTCCTCTTGATGTTTTTTGTATTTTTCAAGCATCTGTTGGAACTCCTCCTCTTTCTCCTGGTCTTCGGCCAGGGTAGCCTCATTCTGCTCGGCGTACGCCATGGCTACCACCGCCAGGATCAGATTGATGAGGTAGAAGGAACCCAGGAAGATGATGACCACGAAGAAGATCATGTAGGTCTTGCCAGCTGCTCGAAGAGTCTGGGGATGAGGAGAGAAGGAGAAAGGGGTCTCATGGCCTCCATGGGGTCCTTCTGCATGGCTGTTACTCAGGTAGGGAAGCAGAGAAATGTCTCTCAAAGAGCCCGGGGATTTGGGGGACTTGGAGTCAAGGTGTGGCCATCCTCAGCAACACAGCTATGTTCTGGGGAACTTCAAAATACGTGTGAGTGATCCAGTCCCCCATGTCAGAGCTGTGGGAGTCCACATAGGCACCCAGAGGTCAGAAAACCAGGATGGACAACAGCAAACAGGGCTTGAAACCTTGCCTTACCCCAAAGCCTGGAGCCTAGTAAACGTTCAATGAACAGTAGACCTATGATTATTGTTATTATTAATCTTTCTAGAAACACTGCCAAAGATCAGAAGACAAAATCATTCATTCTCAACCCGCTTGCCATACAAACAGTAAAGACCAAGAGCAGGCCTCCCTTGGTATCTGGGGAATTGAGTATGCCAAGACCTGCAGATGCTCATGACTCCTCTAGGAAAGGATGTAGAGTTTGCATCCAGCCTGGGCACAGTCCCCCTCTTCTAATCCTGTCTAGATGACCCATGGTATCTAATACAATGTAAGTGCTATGCATACAGTTGCTTGGCTTTCTAAGTTATGGAATAAATATCTTTCCCCATAGAATATTTGTGTGTGTTCTCTGAAAAGGAGTCTCCACTGTAGGCACAGTGTTTCCTTCAGAAATACTTTATCTCTCACTTGCACACTCCTGAGGACTTGAACACAGGACCTCATGTACACTAGGTAAGTACTCTACCACTGAGCTACACACCCAGCCTGTTTTGATTGCTTTTGTTGTTTTGTTTTGTTTTTATTTTGTTTTTTCAATACAGGATTTCCTCTGTATAGTCCTGGCTGTCCTGAAATTCACTCTGTAGACCAGGCTGGCCTCAAACTCAGAGATCAGCCTGTCTCTCCTCCCAAGTGCTGAATTAAAGAAACATGTCACCACTACCTGATCTGGTTTTTTTTTTTAAAAAAAGTAATTTCTAATAGTTGTAGTTGGTTGCATCCAGAGATAGAGCCTACAGAGATGGAGAGTCAACTATCATTGCATGTGAGCAGGGTTCAGTTTCCTAATTAGTTGTCCTTCTGGTTTCTCTGAGGCTTGGAGATTCCTGGGCCTAAGTCTATGACAGAGCCAGACCATCAGCTCATAAAGCAAAAATGGAAAAGGAAAAGGATTGGTTTGGCTCTGGCCAGGAATTCCTAAGAGCCCACAGTGGGACTGAAGGAGTCCCCTAGAGGAGACAGTGCCGTGGGGGCCTGCCCGTTGTGGGTGGGCTCTGTGAAGCTCTGAGGAGAGTGGCATGGAGATCTGTGGGGCCAAATGGCAGAGTGGGGACATCTGTACCAGCTGGAAAAGGTTCTCCCAGTAGTCCTGTGTCATGAGACGGAAGAGAGCCAGGAAGGCCCAGCTGAAGGTGTCGTAGCTGGTGTAGCCATAGTTGGGGTTCCGCCCAGCCTTCATGCACTCGTAGCCCTCGGGGCAGTGCCTAGTAGTAAAGGAGGGGCTGTCTTAGGGAGAGAAGAGAGCTGAGGACAGATGGAGGATGGGGAATCCCTGGGTCTCCACATGTCCTCCAAGCACGAAAGCATTCTATTCTTGACCACTGGTTCCCTCACCTCCTTTCCACCCCAGATCCTGTCCCTAATGAACCCCACCCCCCAGGATACCAGGGTACACTGTGGCCCCACAACTCACCCAGCATCACTGCTATTCCCACAGAGCAGGGCATCATTGGAACCCTCCAAGAAATAGAAGTTCCCTTTGGGAATCAGAGGCCACAAAGAAGACATGTTACCACACAGATGTCCATTAAACACATGCACACATCACACACCTGTTGACAGATCTGTGTGCCCAAAGAGGCCACACAGACACTCCCTGGGGCCCCTTCTGTCTTTTATGAACAGTTCCAAACTCCAGGGTCTCCAGTAGGTGTATTGCGTGGGCTCAGCACTAAGCCACATCAGCTTGGTACATGTTGTGATTATGAAGTCAGGATTTGCCAGCAGTCCAATAAGGGTCAAAGGGCATGTTTCTGTGTGTGCTTTATCGTAGGAGTGGGGTTGGAATCTGGGGACCACAGTGAAGGAAGGGCACTGTTCCAATGAGCAGACACTGTGTGTAATAGTGACTGTGTGACAATGTGTACGTGTGTTGCGTGTGGCTGTAAAGGACAACCATGCTAACAGGATATGACTGGCGACAGCCCTACCAGGAGGGCACACAGAATGTGGGGAAGGAGAACAAGATGCTCAGGCTACAGAAGGATGATGGACTGTCTTTTTGTACAGTGAGAGCCTTAGCACACATGTGTATGGTGTGTGTGTGTCTCCCAGGGCAACCTTAGGTGTCGTTTCTCAAGGCCAGTAGTACACTTTTTTTTTCAGAAGTCTCTCATTAAGATCTGGCTTGCCAATGAAGCAGGGTTGGCTAGCTGCACAGTAAGATCCTGGGACGTGCCTGTTTCCACTTCCCCAGAGCTGGAACTACAGACATGTGCCATTGTGCCTGGTTGTTTACCCGGACTCTGGGGATTGACCTTGAATTCTCAGCTTTGCAGGGCAAGCATGTTACAGACTGAACTCTCTCAGCCTCAACAGATACAGGATTTTAGAACAATGTGTCATCATCACATTAAGGGATGTGGGAGCTTTTGCCATACTCCATTTAATATGAAACGGTTCTAAGGGTCATGACTGAGAGACCTGTTGGAGGCTACTACCCAAGCTGGTTAGTGATGGGCTTAAGCTATGTCATCGATGAAGAAGCAGCTAAGGCAATGGGTACTTGAGGAGCCAGGAAGTCTCCTCTGGCCCTTCCACCTCCCTTCTCACCTTCATCATTGATGTAGGCCTCCCAGTCAAAGGTAGAGTTGCTGGCCCAGCTCTCCTGGCTGTTCCAAGTATCATTGCCGAACCACGTATCATTGCCAAACCAGGTATCATTGCCGTACCACGTATCATTACCATACCACGTGGTGTTGGTGTCATTCATGGGCGGGGGCCAACGCACACACTTCTGACGCAGGTTTCCCATGAAAAGCTGCAGCCCCACCAGGGCAAAGACACTCAGGCAGAAGACAGTGAGGATCATTACATCCGACAGCTTTTTCACAGACTGGATCAGGGCTCCCACAATCGTCTTCAGCCCTGGTCACAGGGAGGGCAAAAGCATCCAGCAGGGTTAAGGATGGGATGGGTGATAGGGGACTCCCGCCCTGAGCCTCAGCCAGCTCCATCTCTGAGACTGGTTTCACTCCTCGCAGCTTCTTCCCTGAGACCTCCCTATAGTAACTCTTTCCTAAGCACTTCCCCCGAGTGACCTCTATGATTCAACCGGCTCCTGCCTGACCTCAGAACTACACAAAAGCACACAGGGGAATTTAATAAATGTCACTAGGTTAGTGCTTCCAAAGTGTGTTCTCAAGGTCATCCCTCATCTCATTGTGCTCTTAAAGAAAAGGAGAAGCCACCATGTTTACAAAAGGCAGTACTCTAGAGTTCATTTCTGATCAATACCAAGGACCAGCAGGGTTCACTCTGAGAATCTCTAGACCAATTTGGGAAAATCAGTGTCTTTGTGCAGAGAGGTGGTATACACCTTTAATACCAGCACTTGGGAGGCATAGACAGACAGATCTCTGAATTGGATGCTAGCCTGGTTTACAGAGCAAGTTCCAGGACAGCCAGGGCTACATAGAGAAACCCTGTCTCAAAAAACAAAACAAAACAAAACAAACAAACAAAAAACAACCAGTGTCTCTTTGGATAGACATTTGTTCCACTGGACACAAAGGTTAAAAAAAAAACAAACCAATTCTGACAGAATTCCATGGGACAGATTTCTGTCATTGAAGGAGGTCACAGCTTCCTCCTTAGCCCTGGTCATTCATTTCTCCCTTCTTTTTCTGACACGGAAACAGATGTTCAGCATTCCCCTTTGAGAGGTCGACTGAGTGCTGAAGATGCTGAAGAGGAAGGCATTTCGTGAACTCCATCAGTGCTGCGTGTCTTACGGGCCTCCAGTGCACAAAAGGGCTCTGGACTACTGAGGACGGCCATTCTTTCCAGCATAAGGACTGAGCTGTTTCTCTCTTCCACAGTCTACTCGCCATCCCTTTGCGATAATCTGTCCTCCCCGAGTAAACTGTTTCTGGGTTCTATCTATCTATACTTTTTGGTGCTGGGGATAAACCCAGGAGGACCTCACAATGCAAAGCAAGAAGAAATCAACCATTGAGTTACACCTCCTGCTCTCTGCATACTTATGTATATAAGTATGCATATATACGTATATATGCATGTCTATATTGTTTGAGGCTGAGTCTCTATATGGTGCACAGGACTGTCTCAAACTTAGAATTATTTGGACTCTCTGGTGCTAGGATTGCAGGCGTGGACCCCACTCACCATGCTGGGATTTTTCTGAGTAGCTGTGTGCCTCAGTCTTCTTTTTATTAAAAAAAAAAGATTCATTTTGTTTTTGCTTTGTTTACTTTTGTGTATGTGTGTGCATATGCATGTACACATCCACATGTGTGTGCTGGTACCTAAGGAGATCAGAAGAGGATGCTGGATTCCATGGAGCTGGAGAGGCTGCTGTGAGCCTGATGTGTATTGGAAACTGAACTCTGGTCACTCTGAACACTTAGCCATCCCTCTAGCTGCTGGTTCTTCATGATAAATTACTTTGGAATTGCCTTTTGATCACTGCTGGGAAAGGGGTGATGTTTTCCTCTGACAGCACTGAGGACTGGTGCTGGTCCTCTTTGGAATCACTTTCAGGTAGAGCTCTGGGCTTGTCTGTTCTTGTAGCTTTTCTCCTTAGGGTCCTATAAGATGCTGTTTTAAGCATCTTATAGATCAGTGGTTCTCAACCTTCCTAACACTGTGATCCTTTAATACAGTTCCTCATGTGTGGTGACCCCCCCCCAACCATAAAATTGTTTTTGTTGCTACTTCATAACTGTTATGAATCATAATGCAAATATTTGTTTCCCATGTGTTTCCCCATGGTCAGGCAGAAGGTCCCCACACCTCCCAATACCTGGGATAACCGTGATGGTTTTCAGGGCCCGCAGCACACGGAAGGTCCTTAGGGCTGAGATGTTGCCCAAGTCCACAAACTCTGTCACATACCTGAGTGGGAGATTGAGGTGGAGCATGTCAGAGCTGAGACAGAAATCAACGTCACTGAGTCCAGAATGAGGATTCCCAAAGAATTCCTTGCGAATGGGATTATCACAAGGGAGGAGGGGGGGTCATATAACCCCCAAATTTCCTGTTTTAGCCCAAGAGTCGGGAAGAACAGTGCTAGGTTTTACTATTAGAGAATCAAGGACATCCCTGATCACCCAGTGGCGGTGGGGCTCTGAGTCAGGCTGCCTCCTAAGGTGTACATAGCAGGAGGAGGGGATACTGGCTGCCCAGTAGAGCCCTAGGACGCTCCCCCACCCCCTGCCCCCCACCTCCCCGCCGCCTCACCACCCCCGCCTCCATCCCCCCCATCCCCCCCAATCCCTCACCCCACCCCCTCCCGCCACCACCACCGCCACCACCCTCCTGTCAATGCCCACTTTGGTGCTCGGCCCTCTTGAAGCTCCCACCCCAGCCTCAGACCCTGCTCACGCCATTGTGATGACACTGAAGTCCAGCCAGTTCCAGGGGTCTCGGAGGAATGTGAAGTCATCTATGCAGAAGCCTCGGGCCAGCATCTTAATGAGGGACTCAAAGGTGTAGATCCCCGTGAAGGTGTACCTGGAGGGAAGAGGGCCATCAGGGCCGGGTATGTCTCCTGGGTATGTGTGTGTACCTGGCAACTGTGGGCATTAGAGGAGGGGAGGTACCAAGATAGCATAAGGCTACCCCGGGCTGGGGACATCTGTGAAGGTGAGACATGCCCACCCCACCTTGACTTAAGGTGTTGCATCACAGGGACAATGTGTCTTCCCTGAAAGATAGGAGCAGTGCCACTCTGGAAACGGAGTGCAGACCGGGGAGAGGGAGTTTGGCGGGGGAGGGGGACACACACTTACTCCACGTCCTTGGACCAAGAAGGCGGGTTGCTCATGGTCATGAACACACAGTTGGTCAAGATGGTGATCATGATAAACATGCTGAACAGCGTGGGGGAGGGGAGAGTCAAGGAAAGAGAGGGGGCAGCTGGGAAGAGGAGGGCTTGGGAAGGCCTCCTGCCCACCCCTGACCTCCCCACCTCTCCCACTTAGGCAGGATATGCGTGGATGAGCACCTTGATGGCCACCCGCCGGACGATGCTGAAGGGACTCAGCATGTAGAGGGCAGGGGTGGCAGAGAATCGGAAGATGGCCTTTCCTTTGTTGAGCACAATGAAGGTCTGAGGCAGGGAGGGAAACTGTGAGCCCTGCGGGCGGGCAGACAGATGGATGGACAGACAGACGGACGGACGGACGGACGGACAGACAGACAGACAGACAGACAGACAGACGGACGGATGGACAGACAGACAGACGGACAGACGGACGGCACAGATAGGGGGAGCCGTCCCACATTCAGACCTTCTTGTCACTGTAGTAAGGGTCCAGGTCCTCCAGGGGGATGCCAATGACCTCAGGTGGGGGGTCCCCATAAATGAGTGGAAGGTTCTTGCCAGCTTCCAGGTCACTGCGTGGCTTCCGCTCAGGCTCCTCGATCTCCATTTGCTTGTTCCGCTGCAGCCGGGCCTCCTCCTCCACTGCCCGCTGCTCTATGGCTGCCAGGGACTCTGGGGTGAAGGGACGCAGGCAGTGGGGACCCGGGGGGACCAGGGAGGGCAAAGATGAGCTGGCCATCCTTGCATTCTGGGCTCAGGGGCCAGAGGGTGGTAGGCAAAGATGGAGCAGCTACAGTCAGCAGTCCTTGGGTTTTGGGTGGTCACCAATGCCCTGGGTCTACTGTGTACTCCTCACTCTCTGCCTGCCCAGGGTTTGGGTCAGGGGGGTGGGTGTCCTGGTCTTGTTGGGGCTGGGAGATGTGCCTGTAAGACCTGGGTGTGCTGATGCACAGGACACTGGGCACAGAGCATCCCCCACCCCAGTCCCCACGGTGTTCTCTTCTCAGCAGTAGGTTGCACCACCTTCAGGATCAACAGAAAGTGAACTAGATCTTCTCCAGTCTTAGGAACTTGGGGCCAATGCCCCAGTGTCCTGAACTGTCTCCTGAGGGTTCAGACTCCAGGAACTGTGTGACTTCAGCCTATAGGGACACAGAGAGAGAGAAAGTCTGTACTGGCTGTCCACATAACCTCCAGATGGACACGGCTGAGGGTCTGGTAGGATTACCCAAAAACACAACTAGAAAATGAATTTCAGCTTGGAGGTCATGTGGATTGGCTGAAATTGCTAGCAGGAGATGTGAGTGGAGACCATTGAGGGTTCAGCCAGAGTCAATGCAAAAGAATGTTGTCTGTCAGGGACAAGCTCAGAAGAATGTGGGCCCTGTCTGTATTTGTCATCTCGGCCTGGGGAGAAGGGAAGGGAAGGACATGTGGACAGAGTTTCTTTTCTAATCTTTAGGATACTTGGCAATGGGCTGGGAGAAGGAACATAGAAAGATCCCGGGCCTGCACAGGGTCTCAGCAGTTTCCTCCCATGGCTCTGTGTAAATAAAACCTCTGGGCAGATGTTGTTGGAAGAAGATGTAAGGTACAGGTAGGGGTGTCAGGAGACCTGGAACTGCTAACTTAGATGCCCAGGAAAGGCAGTGGGGGTAAGGAAATGGATAATTCCTGTAGGGCAGGGTTAGAGCCTCCCCCCTACTCTGGGACAGTTTTTGGTTGCTGGTCTCTTATGAACTGGTTACGGGGAAAGAAGGCTCAGCAGAAGCCTTGGATTTTACAAGCAGCAGGTGAACCATCCTTAAGCTAGCTCCTCTACCTTTTCTGGCTCCTGTGCTCGGTTAGTTATTGAACACAGATGTTGAAGAATGATCCCTTCGGCAAGCAGAACACCAGTCCAGTTACCCACGGCCACCGAAAGGCCAATATGGGACTGAGAGCATATGCAGAGACCTCCTCTGGCCTCTACAAGCACATGGCTCAGTGGAGAAGTACATATGCGGACCTGAGTAGGGATTCTAATATTCAAGTCTAAAAATAAAGGGGAAGGGGATAGCCTCATGCACAATTGTAACCCCAGTGCTGGGGCAGGAGCAGAGAAGGAAGATTTCAGGGTCTCATTGGCCATTAGCTTAGCTCCAGATTCCAGAAAAGAGCTGTCTCAAAGAAAGAAGGTGGGTAGGGAGAAAGCAAAATGGCCAATGCCCTCCTCTGGCCTCTGCAAGCGCGTGTGCGAGCGCACACACACACACACAAACACACACACACACAGAGAGAGAGAGAGAGAGACAGAGACAGAACATGCACACATATGCACACATATGGATGGATCCTAGAACCTCCACCCTGACATGGGAAATCTGTCAGATCCACAGATCAACATCAAGCCCAGCCCTCTCACAGAAGACCCAGACACAGAGGCTCTGGCTATTGTACATACTTCTCAGGCTTGGTCAACAGATAGAGCACATGACAGGGAAGGGCTAGAGCCATTGGGCAGAACGAACCACACCCCTTGCCCGCTACCCAGCTGCTTCTTGCCAGGCTCCAGGGAGTCATGTTTCTGGGGGATGACTCTGCTGGTTTCCAGCTGGTCGGTGACCCTGTGGTGTGCAAGCACACACACGCACACACCCTCAGGTCTGAGCTGCAGCCCCTCACAGAGACACTCAGCTTGTCACCTACCTTATCCTGACCTTACACGCGCACTTGCATCTTGCTATATTAGACAATGCTGGTCTGCTGGATGGCCCCAGAGGAACCTACCCAATCTGAGGCCATCTTGGCAACAATACCCTGATTCTGGTGCTGCCCTCTGTCCTACACTGGAGCCCAGAGGGACCACAATAGCCCAACATCACCGTCTGGGTCTAGTCCAACCCTCGAGGAAACTGACCTCACCTGAGTTCATGAGAGCTGACACTCCTGAGTTTCCTGCCCTGCTCTCCAGTCTTGGAAATGTGGTGACCCACCCCACTGGCCCGCTTCCGGTTTCTGCTATGGTAACGCTTTTCACCTCCCAACTCTTCTATCCTTTTACCAATCCTGAAGCCACTTTGCATTTGCTTGTTCTGCTGTGTGGGGGGAAATTATCTGCATTCCCAGCACCCACAATGGCTCACAGCCGCCTGTGACGTCTGGTGCCCTCTTCTGACCCCCATAGAGACCTGGCATACACATGGTAAACAGGCATACGTGCAGGCAAAACACTCGTACAATAAAAATAAATAAAGTTACTTGTGTGTGTGTTTGTTTGTTTGTTTTTGGAGACAGTGTTTCTCTGTGTAGCCCTGGCTGTCCTGGAACTCACTCAGTAGACCAGGCTGGCTCCAAACTCTGAGATCTGCTGACTTTGCCTTCTGAGTGCTGGGACTAACGGTGTGCGCCACCGTGATCTATCCTTGGCCTGCAGCTCCGTGATCACATTATCTCTGTGAGCTGTTTGTGGAGATCTCCCTTCCTCAAGGCTGGGATTACACACGTATTCTGTCATGCCCCTCTTTGTCTGTCTGGGTTTTTGTTTGTTTTGTGTGGGAGCTGAGACTTGAACTCGGGTTCTCCAGCCTGTGCCTTGGGTTCCTTACAGACTAAATCACTTCCCGTCCCTGCAGCGTTTCCCGTGAGGCCTTTGAAAGCACTTTTTGAAAACAAATGCTTGGGGGCTGGAGAGATGGCTTAGCTGGTAAGAGCACCGACTGCTTTTCAAATCCCAGCACCCACATGGTGACTCATAACCATCCGTAAAGATATCTGACACCTTCTTCTGGTGTCTGAAGACAGCTACAGTGTACTTACATGTAATAAATAAATAAATCTTTTAAAAAAAAGAAAACAAATGCTTCATGTCATCTAATACTTCTTCAAATGTCCATATTCTCCCCTTAACATTCCCCCTGCCTCTTCTTCCTGGAGAAAGTCAGCATGGAGTCAGGGTGACAGTCCTCTGCCTGGCCTCTTCTTTTTCCCCCCTCCTGGCATGTAATAATAATAATAACAACAACAATAATAACTATACTACTACTAATAAAATTTGATAATTAATAATACATTATTCTTCCATTTCAGGCATGGTGGCTCATACCTCTAATCTCAGCACCCAGGAGGCAGAGGCAGGTAGATCTCTGAGTTTGTGTCCAGCCTGGTCTATAGAGTGAGTTCCAGGATAACCAAGGCTACATAGAGAAACCCTGTCTGGAAAAACTAACAACTAGCTAACCAACCAACCAACCAACCAATAACAACAACAACAATTATAATAATTCCCACCACAGGCTGGTCGTTGCACTAGTACCCAACCCCTGGCCCCGCTTGCTTCCCCATGACCTCTCTCAGCAGTTCCTTTCTGTCTCCCGCTCATGGATGACTGTCTTCTATGTTAACACCAATGACAGCTGCCACTCATCAGCCCACATCTCACACCTCCCACCGTCCAGTTCCCGGTCTTCCTTTCCCTGTTCACACAAGAGCTTCTTGGAAAGTCTCTACCCCAGCTGTCTCCACTTCCTTACCTGTTGCTCTCTCCTCAACCCGTTCCAACCTGGCTGCCATCACCCCCGCTCAACCGGAACTGCTTTTATTGAATCACCAATGCACCACTGCCAAGTCCACAACACCCGTTCTTTCCTCCTCTCCCCTGACCTCTCAGGAGCGGTCAGTCCAGAAGGCCACAGCCCCTCTCTGGAAAATTCTATTCCCTCGGCTTCCATGGGATTATACTCATGGTTTGTCTTCCTCTCTGGCTGCCACTTTTTTTGGTATGACCCTTTCTGTGCACGATCTCTCGAGCTGCGCAGGGTTCCACCCTCACGAAGCACCGTTATTTCTATGACGGTAGAAAGTGCCATAGGAATAAAATGAACCTTTCCTTTGAACTCTACACTGGCCTCTGGACAGCTCCACAATGCTAAGATGTCCCCCACCACACACACACACACGCACACACACACACACACGCACACACACACATACACACACACAGACACACATACACACACACAGACACACACACACACAATTAGAACAGAGCTTTTGTGTGTTTCCCGCGGTTCCATACACTCTCATGCCAGGAAATGCCACCACTTCCAGTGTCTCAGATCAATCACCAACATGTGTCCCTGAGTTCTCCTTTTCTGTCCCTAGCTCCAAAGCCCTGTTAATCCATATTTCCATAATGCGTGGAAACCCATCTTTCCCCAGCCTCTCATGCCCACGCCACAGACATTCCTGAGGCAGCCCGTCTCCTGCTACCATCTTTACCACTTGCCCTCTGAATCAATCCCACAAAGGCAGCCACTGATAATTCAAAATAAAAGTTGGCTTGTGTTTCTGTTAAAACTCTCCAAGAACGCCTCAATGTGCTTGGAATACAACCTAAGCCTCCTGGCGCTCTGACCCTGCCTACTTCCCCCCTTTTGTCTATTGCTCTTGCCCTGGACACTCTGTTCCAGACCTGTTGGCTTCCTTGACCTTGTTCCTGCCTTTGGGATTTCACCCAGCTCCCCTCTGTCTCTGGAACCCCACAGCCCCCCCCCCTTCTTTTCCCATGGTAGTTCCTCTGTCTTCTATTTTGAGAGAGTTCTTCCTCTTTTTCCTACCACACTCCCCTGCATTTCCCTTGACATTGTTTTTCATAAGTTGTAAATGCTTGCCTCATTTGTTTTGAGTGTATTCTCCATGAGATGGAAATGACAACCCAAGTAGCAACTGTGCCTGTCTACGTTACCATGGCTAGTCCCAGCGCTGGGCATGTGGTAGGTATTTAGAAAGTGTTTGTTGCCAGGCATGGTGGTACATGCCTTTAATCCAGCACTTTGGAAGTGAGACAGTCAGATCTCTATGAGTTTGAGATCAGCGTAGTCTAAAGTTCCATGCCAGCTAGGGCTACACAGTGAGACCCTGCCTTAAAACAAAAATATGCAACAATTTAATTAATTAATTAGGGACCTCATGGACTTTTCTATACTCCATCTACCAATCCATCCATCCATCTACCTGTCCGTCCATCCATCCATCCATCTATCTATCCATCCACCCATCCATCCCTCCATCCCTTCTGTTCACATCTCAAAAGCTGAGACTGCCATGCGTAGAACTCACTGACCCACAGTTAGATACTTGCAGAGAGCTGACTGACAGTCTAGGGAAAGTGGTCCTGAGCACACACAGCTCCGATCAGATGATACACAGAGCCCATCTTCGAGAGGGGTATGGATGGTGGGTGGTGGGAGGGAGAGCTCACGTGTGAGAGGTTACTTCTAAGTATGAGGAAGAAAGATGACCTTTTCCAGATGGGCCCCAATGGATGGAGGAGAAGGATATCCCAGGGAGGGGACAGCCAGGGTAAGGGCTGGGCACTGGGAAATCATAGATCACAGAAGCCATGTAGGGAATGGGGTGGGGAGAGGTGGATGGTGGGGGGCTGCTGCCAGGCCCGAGGAGATTAAACTTCATCTTGTAGCCTTGGAGAATCCCTCCCACGGGTGGGAAGTCAAACGGAGTCACTACTGCCCAGTAGAGTGCTCCTTCTGCCTGCCCTTCCCTTGCATCCAGAACAGATGGGGAGAGTCGAGTTGTCTGGATGTTCCTAGGAGGGACAAAGCATCAACAAGACTCCATGACACCAAGTCCTCTTGTAGTAGGCTTCTTGGGATACAGTGAGGTGTGAGCATGCTAAGATGACAGCTCCTTCCTCCTAACTCTGTTCCAGTCTGGCCCCTGAGATATGGCGTTTGAGGGTTAGGGTTAGGGTCCTCAGGGCAACCTCTTCCCAGTGCACATGAGAATATTGGTGTCTGAACCGAGAGAACAGTATTCTCAACAGGGAACTGAGACTCGGCAACCACAACTTCCCAGCAAGTTCATTCATTCATTCAACGAACCTTCTGAGTTTGTGGTACATGCCCAGCTCTGGTCTTGGCCTAGGGCAGAGCAAAGTAGAGGTAAAGTCCCTGCCCTCACGGAGCTTGCGTTCCAGAGGGAGGAGGCAGGCAGTAAATAGAGAGCAAATAAGATAATTTTAGCGTGTGATAAATGAGAGGCCAGGCCAAGGCTAAAGCCATCTCCCCGGGAGCCAAGGCTGGAGCCCATTTAGAAAGTGCAAAGTCTCATGCAAACCGCCTTCAAAAAGGAAGTTTGGGCGGAAGTGGTGGGTAAATCAGGCCTTCCTGGGGGCCTGGAGATGGTGAGCTGACCAGGATGGAGAAGTGGGGGGAGGAAGGGTCAGGAATGGTAAGCCAGGCTGAGGCCAGCTGTCCGCAGGCAGGGAGCCGAGGGTGAGGACGCTGAGGGTGAGGCAGCTCCTCCTGGAGCAGGTCCAGCCCAGCATTGTCTCTCCCTGTGGGGCGGCCAGATTGGAGCACCAGATTCCAGATATAGTTTGACCACAGAAGCTTCTTCTCTCTGGCCTGGACACTGTGCATCCATTCATCCCAGAGGGAGTCTGCCTTCACACTCGATGTCTCTAAAACCTGTGGTCTAATTCCTCATCCTGTAAATCACTCCGAGTCTTCTCTTCTCAGTCTTTACACACCTCAACAAAAATAGTAGCTGATTAATATCCAACAGTATGTCAAAGGATTATGTACCATGGCCTCATGGGATTTATTTCAAATATGCAAGGCAAGCTCAGAAAAATTAACGTAACTTCATGTCAGTAGACTGAAGAAAAAAGATCACATAATCATCAATGGATGAGAGCAAAGATTAAAAACAAAAGAAAAAACCCACAATCCCTATTCATAATAAGACCATGGCAAATTAGAGAGGAGAGGGATTCCCTCAAGTTAATGAAGACAATTTATGAAGTATTCTGCCGGTGGTGGTGGTGGCGGCTCACACCTTTAATCCCAGCACTCAGGAGGCAGAGGCAGGTGGATCTCTGAGTTTGAGGCCAGCCTGATCTATAGAGTGAGTTCAAGGACAGCCAGGGCTACACAGAGAAACCCTGTCTCCAAAGCCCTACCGTTACTCCAGTTGGCATTTCCTTTAACAGTGAGAAACTAGAAGATTCTCTACCAAAAGAGAACTTTGCTTTGGTTGTGACTTTTGTTTTTCAACACCAGAATGTTTTACCTTTGCAATAAGACAAGAAAAGGAAATAAAATATAACAATCGGGAAGGATGAAATAAAACTGTCCTTGTTGACAGGTGACATGATTGTCTACATCCAAAGTCAGAACTGACCAAAAGACTCAAAGAACTGGAAACTGCCACAGAAAAGTTGCTGGGTAAAAGCTTAATACAAGTTGATGTCCGAGCTACAAAGATCTTGGTCATCCTGGAAAGACTGGATGTAGGGGAATACCAGGACAAAGAAGCGAGAGAGGGTTGCATGGGGAACAGAGGGAGGGAAGGGGGCTTATGGGACTTCGGGGAGGGAGGAAATGGGAAAGGGGAAATCATTTGGAATGTAAATAAAAAAACTTAGAAAAAAAACATTAAAAAAAAAAAGATCTTGGTCACCTGCCCCTTCTAAGCCCAGGATACTCCCAGTCCTTCTGCTGGATGTTGATTTCCTCTGAGATCAAGTCTATCTGCCAAACTATTGGCCAAACAAAGTTCAGGATAGTCTCCTAACCCCAGATGCTTTCATATACTTCTATAACCTTTCTTCTTGGGGAACGAATTTTTCTTGGGGGAGGGGTTGTCTTCAAATATCCAGAAATTCACTCATTGACACCAGTCTGCAATCTCTCACATAGTCTCAACTATGCCCCTGCTACTCTGATATAAAGCTACTGTAAGAAACTGTCTTGGAAGGTTGACCATGGGTGAGCACGGCCTGCGAGCACGGCCTGTGTGCACACCCGTCCTATCCTCTTTAGAGCACACCTCTGCAAGTAAAAAGATGGCACACTGTTAGCTGTCCATATTCAGGGTCCAGCTACCATTCTTCTTCCCAACTCGTCCAGCCTTTATCTCTCACAAGACTGCTCATCACCCGCCATTATCCAGCTCTTTTCTTTGTTTGAGAAAGAAATGAGAGGGTCAGCTAGACGGCTCAGTGGGTAAAAGCACATGCTGCCCAAGCCTGATGATCTGAGTTCTATCCCATATAAAAGATGTAAGGAAAGAACTGACTCCATCCCCCACATGCATGACGTGATTACACACCTGTACACATCACACATACATAATCCATGTAATAGCAAGGCGTGGTGGCACACGCCTTCATTCCCAGTACTTGGGAAGCAGAGGCAAATGGATTTCTGTGAGTTCAAAGCCAGCCTGGTACACATAGGGAGTTCCAGACAGCCAGGACTACATAGTGAGACCTGGACTTGAAAAATAACATAAAATGGACAAAGTTATATCTAAAGCAACCTGAGTTCATGTCGGTAATCTCAGAAATTGGAAGGCCAAGGGATTGCCGGAGTTTGGGGCTACCCTGGGCTACATAATGAATTCCACTACAGAGCAAATCTCATCTTAGTGTTTGGTTTCAGGGGTGGAGGGTGGGGAGACTGAGGTGTATATTTTACATATCAAAGCAGATCTGGTCTTCAGGTCCTCCCAGCATCTCTCAGTTCCTACCTGGCATACCCTGCCCCCAAACCTGAGCTTTCCAGCCCAGGGGCTGAGCTGTCCTTCCCCCAGATGCTCTTCCCTATATAATCTGAACATTTTGGTGTCTCTCTTCTTCCCCTCCTCCTCCCCCTCCTCTTCCTCCTCCTCCTCCTCTCTGCCCATATGCCCTTTCTTTCACACACACACCCACCTCTCCCCATGGCAACTTCCCTGGTGTCCTTTCTTGGGGTCAGTAAACTCTCCTGCCCGGAAAGCAGCTTCCCAATAAATCTGCCTGTAAAACATCCTAATCTGGCTTGAATTGGCTCCTTTCACAGGCAGAGAAGTAACCTATCACTCAGAACAAGCAAGGCACAGACAGACAGACAGACAAAAAGAAGTTACTGAGCGCTATATGTGCCAGTGGGGATATACTTTAAGGGCCACCCACAGTGCAAGCTCCAATACAAAACTTCCTGGGCAACTCTGAATACACCCAGCTTGGGCTCTGGTCAAATTGAGCACCGGGCTTCCAGGTGGACTGTTTCCCCAAATCCTTGGGTTCCCACTGTGCCCAACTCCAAGAGTAAACAATGGATGCTCATTTCCCCTGCCTGGAAGTCCCAAGTCACAACTTTTTTTTCCAGTTGAGGTGGGGAAGCTGGGTAGCTGTGTTACTGTTTTGACAACACTTAGCCTGGAAAGGAGGGAGAACAAGAGGACTTGGCCTTGGCAGGCCAGAGTACAGAGGAGGTCATCCTAGGTGGCCCTTCCCTCCTGGCCTAACACTGTCTGTAGAGAAAATTCTGTTCCCATGGGTCCTGGGGGGGTGGTCTAGAGTGGAACCCCCAGGGCATCTCCAGAATTCAGGAAACCAATGGTGCTACTACATAGGAGTCTCATGAAGGGGTACAGAGGTTTAGAATAAACCTTCTTTCTTCAGATTCCCAATTCAGCCAGCCTGTCCATCATCTAGCCAAGGACCACAGGTGATACTGATAGACACATTTATTTTGTACTGACTGTGTACCAAGGTGGCCGTCTGTCCACATCCAAAGCCTCTTCTTCCACAGTGAGTCCTGCAGCCTGCGAACTCTGAAGACCCTCAGAGACTGCTGGGTGCTCCTTGCTCAGCCCTGCCTCACCTCAGCTACAGCCTTTGGTCCTTCCCTGAGCACCCCCTGTTGGCCCAAAGCAATGAAGTGAGACTCTATGACTAGGCTGGCTCCCGCCATTGCCCCAGACAGCACCTTCCCTAACTCCTCCAAGCTCCTGTATCCCTCGGAACACGGCCCCAGGGAAGATTTTCCATCCGAGGCCTAAACCTTTAAAATCAACAAACAAAAAAAATTATCTCAAGACGCAGAATTCCAGGTGTCCTCCAACATGGAAAATGGTTCACGGAATAGGACAGGTTCTTCTGGCCCTAAATCTTGAGGCATTCGACTGTACATCTGACTCATGAAATGTGAAGGGGCAAAGAAACGGTCTAAACAAACAAACAAAACAAAACAAAAAACGGGTCTCACATAATTCAACAACCCAGACTAGGCTAGAAGTCCCTTTCTAGTCAAGAATGATGACCTTTAACTTCTGATCCTCCTGCCTCCACCTCCCAATGCTGGGATTACAGGCTTGTGTTACTGTACCTAGTTCAGTGACTCTGGGAATTGAACTCATAACTTTATGCATGCTAGGCTACACCCCCAGCCCTGAGCCATAGCCCTTCCCCCCTTCCCTCCAACCCTCCTTCTCCCTCTACCACTTTACTTCCCCCATTTCTTTCTTTTTCCTTATTGTTGATGTAGGGTCTTATGTATGCTAGACTGGCCTTCAACTTGCTATGTAGCCAAGGATGACCCTGAGCTTCTGATCCTTCTGCTTCTACCTTAGAAGGAATGGGCAGGCAGATGTGCATTATACCTGCTTTCTGTGCTGCAGGGACGGAACCCACGCTAGGCAGGTAAAAGGAACTAACCAAGTCATCTCCCAGACCCCCAGATTCTTTGTTGAAAAGGTGGCACTGTGTACCAGGCCCTGGTTCACATACTGTGGTTTTATTATCCCAAGTAAGGATTTGAACACGGCCCTCTTTCATGCCAACCCCATGTACCTACTACTACAAACATGGCCTCCCGCTAGCCCTTTAGGGCACTGGCCCGGGCATGGTTGACCTACAGCACAAATGGCCCCCTGCACCGAGCTGGCTTTTGCTTCAAGGGCAGGCTAGAGGCCTTGCTTGAAGCCCCTTGAGAGGTATGACTGCTGAAGATGCCTGGAGGGCCTAGAAGGGCCAAGCTCGCTTCTTAGAGCTCTTTGTCATGGGCTGAAGGACTGGGAACAGACCAATCAGCAGCCTGGCAAAGAACTTTCTGGATACTTGTTTGTTTGTAGTCAGGATCTATATGTGGCTTGGTCTGACCTTGAACTCACTATAGGATTGTACCACCATCCTTAACTGAAACCAATTAGCACCCATATATATCTAACGTCTACTACAGCCTATTTGTATGATCCATTCTCTCTCTCTCAACTCTGACTCATTTCCCAGTGCACACATGCAAGTGTTCTCACACACACACACACACACACACACACACACACACACACACAGAGTCAACTCTGTGACTCATTTCCCAGCTGCTCAAAGGGTTGTGGAGATCGATTTGTTCTATCCACGCCTGGGGCTTCCTGCCTTCTGTTGGCTTAAATCCCCCTAAAGGAACAGTGCCTAGCGTACAATGCTGGCCCCTCTCCTTTGCACACACTACAGTCATGTGGGAGCCACCCACCTGCTCTAAGCATGTCTGTGTGGGTGGTGCTGTCTCCCTGCCATGGCTCCCCCTTCTGGATCATTCCTTTCAGGAGCTCCCTGCCTCTGCTGCTCTCCTTCAGCCTCTCTCTATATACTTCACCCTGCTCCTTCTCTCTCTATATATACTTCACCCTGCTCCTTCTCTATATATATACTTCACCCTGCTCCTTCTCTCTATATATACTTCACCCTGCTCCTTCTCTCTATATATACTTCACCCTGCTCCTTCTCTCTATATATACTTCACCCTGCTCCTTCTCTCTATATGTACTTCACCCTGCTCCTTCTCTCTATATATACTTCACCCTGCTCCTTCTCTCTATATATACTTCACCCTGCTCCTTCTCTCTATATATACTTCACCCTGCTCCTTCTCTCTATATGTACTTCACCCTGCTCCTTCTCTCTATATATACTTCACCCTGCTCCTTCTCTCTATATATACTTCACACTGCTCCTTCTCTCTCTATATACTTCACACTGCTCCTTCTCTCTATATATACTTCACCCTGCTCCTTCTCTCTCTATATACTTCACCCTGCTCCTTCTCTCTCTATATACTTCACCCTGCTCCTTCTCTCTATATATACTTCACCCTGCTCCTTCTCTCTCTCTATATATATATATATACTTCACCCTGCTCCTTCTCTCTCTCTCTCTCTCTATATATATATACTTCACCCTGCTTCTTCTGTCCTCTTAGAGCCCAGAGACTTCCAGGACCCGCCTAGCTCTATATCTTCTTCCCGTGACATGGGCAGGCTAATAAGCCTCCTTGCAGAGGCCCTAGGAGCAGAGACTGTGGCCACCAGCCATCTTACAACACCTGAGATCAAGGAAGGCTGACAGGTGTCTGACTGTGACGCTGCCACCTGTCCCCAGAAAGCCTGTACTGCCTCCTGCTCCTGCTCTTGGGGACTTTACCTGGAAGCTGTTATCAGGAAAGGTCTTCTCCCCTTTTCTTTTGGTGCCTCTGTTTCAACATTGGACTGACCGAGACCTGCCAACCTCAACAAAGACACGAGTGAACAGAGGACCTTACTACAGCGGACTCCACGGCCTCTGCCTTGTTAATCTCAAAGTTCCCACAGCAACCAGCGGGAGGGCTCTGCAGCCCGTGTAAGGGAAGCCCTTACTTCCAGGGGGATCAGATATGAATGAAAACTAAAAACATCCTTGACTTCCTCTGCCGTGTGTGTGTGTGTGTGTGTGTGTGTGTGTGTGTGTGTGTGTAGTGTATGCATGTGTGTGTGTGTGTGTGTGTGTGTGTGTGTGTAGTGTATGCATACATGTGTCACTATTTGCTGTTCTGTGTTTTGAGTCTGGAGCTCACCGAGTCAGCTAAATTAGCTGACTAGCAAGCCCTGGGTATCCTCCTGTCTCTACCTCCCAATGCTGAAATTATAGGCACACCTGGCTTTTTATATGGGTGCTGGGGATTCGAACTCAGGTCCTCATGCTTGCATAAGAAAAAAAAAACACTTTATGGACTGAATCCCAAACTTTGGTTTGGAAGGGTTTCCAGAGCCTGTAGCTTTTTTTCCTTCTCTCATTCCTGTGGCGAGGTGTTTGCTCTGTCTTCATAGGTACGGTGAACCTAGTGAGCTTCTATAGAGCTACTACTGCGTGTGAGACTCGGCTCTGGGCATTCCAGAGCCCAGGAACTCACTGGTCCCTCTCTGTGAGTTTGTTATCACCTCACTTGATAGGTAATGCAGGGCGAGAGGAAGTGCTCATTAGGTAGTAACTGGGACTGACAGCTAGGCCCTCAGCTTGTCCTAACCACCAGGCTAAACTGCTCCCTACAGGCCATAACCCGCTGGCACCTATCAGGGGCTCCTGAGTGGAGTCCGGTGACCACTGAGTTGTACCTTTCTCTTGTATGCCAGGACCCTGAGACAGGGACACGGCCTCAGGTGTCCCCACCTTGCCCGCTCTTTCCTGGAGCCCTCGCTCCTCTGCCACCCTCCCCATCCTCGACTGAGAACAGCAGGGGAATAAAAATAGCTATCGCTGATGCTGCAGAACGGGATGCACGCACGAAGGCCGGGCGTGGGGGCAAAGGTGAAAGAAACCTGGGTCCCCCGAAAGAGTCCTCAGACTGGCCTAGAGCCCCAGAACCTGCTCCCACAACACAATCTCCACGGTCCCAGGAAAGCTCCCTCCTGACTCAGTCCAACCCAAGTTCCTCCCAGAGAGCATGAATACACTCACTCACAGTGTGCCCCAGGCAAGTGGTATGACTCCCCGGAGGCTGAGAATCTGCTGAAAGGTGTTGACGAAACCGACTATACGACCCATGGAATATAAAGCCGTCACCCACACATCTGCCTCTGTCCCCCTCGTGGGCTCCCTGTTATCCAGGCCTCGCGCCCAATCTTCACGGGGAAGCCACTTCCCTCTCCTGAGAGCTATGACTCCTTCTCTCTTCTCCATCCTCCCTCTTCCTGGAGCCTTCTCTGAACACTGCTGCCCTCGGCTGCGTTACCCACCCTGCTTCCTTGTCTACCCATGTCTTCTCGCTGTTCTGATGGCTGGAATTGATGCTCCCTCAAAGCACAGCCCTTGTCAGGAAATCCCAGCATCGCCCTAGGAGATCCAGTGGCATCTGTGTCAGAGTCAGGTCTTGGGTCGGGGCATACAGACACCTCTGGAGAGAAGTTACTGGATCAGGCTTCCCCTCTGTCCATCATCCTTGAGCCAGGGAAGTGAGCCCCAGTCCCAAGTCCTCACCCATACATATCTCCAAACCAGAAATGACAGGCAAGGCAAGGCTGGGCCTACAAAGGTCCCTCATCCACCTTCTCTTCACTCCCTAGATCCTTTCATATGATCCTTTGAGGGGTGCCTTTGAGGTAAGCTTCTGAGATCACCAGAGGCAGGGCCTGTGACTTCTGTCCTCTGTTACCTGGGCACTGTGTGGGGACACAGGCCTGGCTTATCTTTGTCTGGATGTTCTAACTGATATGGCAGCTTCAAAGGTCCTGGGATATTCAGCTTCTACTTCGTTCTACACAATGTGGCTGTAAAAGGTAACATAGTGACTGCTGCTGTCCCTGCCACAGAAGGCCATACCTCCTGCTATAGGCAGAGGACTTAGAGGTGGCCCAGCAGTAGAAACAGCCTTTCCTACCCCTGTCTCCAACCCCACCACACACAATGGTCACTTGGCCTCTGCCACTGTTAGGCTCCTCCTGACACAGCCACAGCTGTGGTGGCAGATGGCTGAGAACATACCTTGCTCTTGACACCTCCCCAAGTTCAACCCCTTCCCCCTCCGCAAACTCCCCGACCTGTTCATTGACAGGACCTCAGCCAAGGTTCTCCACGCCTCTAGCCTTCCCAGGCTATGCTGAGTGACTTGTTCATGTGCAAACTTCCGGAGGTAAGGGTGAGAAGGGGAAAGATGGAAGGTCCCTTCCTGGGTTGGGGGGGCTGTCTCCTGACAGTAGAGGCTCTGAACCCCTGGACATAGCTAGCCCCACTCTGCTCTGTCCTGGAGATCTCAGTCTCTACCCATGTGAAGTCATATGTAACCCAGATTGGCTTTGAATTTGTGGCAATCCTTCTGCCTCAGCTTTCTGAATTCCAGGATTACAGGTATATACCACTGTGCCCAGCTAAGACTATGATGCCTTAATACCTTTCACCAACTTGACCCTTCTGGTAAATAACCCAACTAGCGCTAGCCCCTCCGAGCGGTGTCTGCCAACTCTGGTACACCTCTTCTCTACCAGCTCTTATTGCCTACCCTCTGTCCTGGTGTCCTAAGAGCTCTATTCTTAGTAAAGGGGGTGGAAGGGGTTGAGGTCTTCTGGACACTGGTCCCCTGACCTACATTAGGAACCCATGTATCCTCCTGAGTCTACTCGGGCTCTCTTGGTCTCCTGCGTTCTGCACATGGTGCATTCCCATCTCTCCTCTCAAGGTGCACTCTCTGGCTCCGCATACCCACATCCCTCTTAACTATACATGACCTGCTTCCCTGGGTCCCCCCCTTTGCTATGTGGGACTACACCTCTGCCACCCCTCCCCCTCCAGATTCGCTAGGAAGAGAGGCCCGTGGCTGGCAGAGAGGACTGGAGGAGGGCGGGACAGTGGGCAGAGCCTTGCCTAGTGGCAGCCGGGATGTGTCCTCTGCTGGCATCTCACAGATTCCTCTTTCAGTAGAGCAAAGGAGCCTGCCGCCACCGCCGGCCACCGCCACCCTACCCCCACCCAGCCTCCAGCCGCTCCTCCGCTCTCCACCACCCTGCTTCTTAGCAAACAGGCCGAGCCGAGTCACTGTTTTGGTTCCCCCTCATGTCCCTTTCTGAAGAAACTACAGCCTGGACCCTATCCTTTGGGTCATCCTCCGCCTCTCTGGAGCTAACCTTTAGTCACATTTGTAACCGGAATGAGGACTCTTGCTCAGGGGAAGGACAGCTAGGCAGGGGCAGAGAGAACAGACGACAGGACAGAGAAGGCAAGTTTGGGGACAGAGAGGGTCAGGGTACAAGGAGGTTTTGACAGGGTAGGGTCCAGGCACAGATAGGATTGCCAGGCGCGAACAGGTCAGCGGTGCGGGAGCAAAGTGGTGACTTCCTTAGACCCATGCTGGGGTTGAGGCCAGGGTCACCTGTCTCTTAGGGTGACCCACCCCTGGGGGTACCAGGCTGGGCTGGCACAGAAAGGCACAGTACTCACTGTTGGCCAGAAGCAGAGAAGAGCGGTGGCGGACAGACGAGAGCCCCGGGTGCCGTGCCCACCTCGGGCTGGGGCTGGAGCTCTGGGGGACTTGGCTGGGGGGCCGGGCCGGCAAGGACAGCTGCTGCCGCTGATGTCACAGGGTCATGAGTGAAACCTGAGGACTGGGCCAATCTTCAGGTGGGTGCCTCAGCCACACTTCCCTCTTGGCGTGTTCCAGGCTTACCCTGCAACCGCCTGGGTTCTGGGACCACACCGATCCAGGAGTCCAGACCAAGACACACCTATCCACACAGGGGTGCACACACACACACACACACACACACACACACACACACACACACACGTGAACTTCCCCATCCAGGACCTCTCCTAACCTCAGCAAACATACGCAAGCTCATTTTTGTACCCAAGTGACTTGAAATCACTTCTACAAGTGTTCACAGGGAACAAGCTGGTCTACACACTCACATTCACACACTTACTGTGTTTCACAGTCACATGTGAGCTCACTACACACTAATGCTACATGTCCATGCTCTGTCAGCAACACATACAAAGCAACTTTCATACACACACACACACACACACACACACACATCTCCAGCTCACACACACCCACACTCCCAGGCTCACACCACAGACTTGTGCAATCCTTCAAGTTACACCCACCCCCCAACCCTATGTTCTCAGTCACACACATGTCAGAAAACATAAGTGCCACATGTTTCAGACACGGGCTTTTATGAAGGGTACGTCTGTGTGTATGTCCATGAATTCTTACTTTCACTAGTGTGACTTGTTTGCCAACATACTCACTTCTGTTCACACAAACAGGGCCTGCTAGCTCAACCAATAGATTTTTTTTTTAATCAAGTATTTGCTGATCTGTACACCCACACCCACACCCGCACACAGATGCACATACATTCACACCCAATTGTTCAACAGGACCACACAGAGATCCCAAGAAGCATTTGTCTACCTCCTCCCCCAACCCCCAGCTGGCAAGACATCTGTCCCTTCCAGTCCAGGGAGGGGTTGTGGTTGGGAAAAATGAGATTGGCTTAGCTCCCCCGTTCACTCTGTAGAAGTGGTGCCCCCTAGCGGAGCTGATATGAAGTGCCCCATCTCAGCCTGAAAATGCTGTGGATTCTGTCTCCTCCTGCTCCAGATCTTCCAAAGTAGCCTGCCTTGGCCATGTCGTGCCCATCCCTGCTGCAGGCAGTTGCTTCCAGCCCTCAGCAGACTGAACTCTGGGTGCAGTGTGCCTTGGTAGGCTCAGGGACGCCTGGCCAGCAGCCACCCTTGTCTTCCGTAGGATCCTGTACTCTTTTCTAGCACCTCTGTGCACAGAGCCCCTCCTGGGGGGGCCGGGCCTGATTGTGGTTACAGAATTTATTGCTTGGCCTGGGACTCCCCCTCCTCCCAGCTCCCTCTGCATGGCATGTGACAGAGTATCGGTGACATGGAGAGCCTCTGACACTCTGAGCACTCTAAACCCAGGTGCGCGCATTGGTCTCTTCTGCACACGGTTTCTGCCTGGCTTGGGGTCCTTTCTAAGGAGCAATCTCTACAGAGCTCTGTTGCTAATGAAATCCTGGCTTCTTCCTAAGGGGTTGCTTCCAGAATGTAGGGGGAAGCACCGTTTCTTCTCAGACCCTTCACAAATGGCTTCCCCAAGGCCATTCAGGGTACTTCTCGTCGCTCCCAGCCTTGCTGTGGCTTCAGGTCACTGTTCACTGTCCCTTTGACAGGGCATTGCCCCTTGTCTGTGTCTACTGGATGGGTCGTGTGGTGGCTTGAATGAGTGTGTCCCCCATAGGTTCATATAGTTGAATGCTTAGTCACCAGGGAGTGGCCCCGTTTGAAAGGATTAAGAGGATTAGGAGGAAGTGACATCCTTCCTCCAACAAGTGTTGGCTTTGAGGTTTCAAAAAACCCATTCCAAGGCCAGAGTCTCTCTACCTGCTTGCGGCCTGTGGATTAGGAGGTAGACCGCCCAGCTCCTTCTCCAGCACCATGTCTTCCCACCTGCTACCACACTCACCACATTTTCAAGGCTCTGAAACTCTGAGCAGGCTCCCAATTAAATGCTCTCTTTTATAATGGGCATGATGTCTTTTCACAGCAAGAGAACAGTGATATAGACTTAAAAATATCTGTGTCTTGGTGTCATCTGTCATTCCCACATACAGCTCTGCCCCTTTGGTCTCTGCCTATTTCGGCTCAAAGCTCTGTGGGGTAGGATGTTCTTAAATGAGGGATTAGAGCAATGGAAGGGGGTCACTATGAGGGAGCAAGGCTGCGATCGCTATTCAGTTGTATGAGCTGTGTACTGTACAGCTCTGGGCACCAGCCACAGTTGAAGTATATTGACCGGTAGATTTAGCATGGTTATTTCATTGCAGATGGCAGTAATATGGCTGGTTTTGTGTGTCAACTTGACACAAGCTGGAGTTAACACAGAGAAAGGAGCCTCCCTTGAGGAAATGCTTCCATGAGATCTAGCTATAAGGCATTTTCTCAATTAATGATCAAGGGTGGGAGGGCCTGTTGTGGGTGGTGCCATCCCTGGGCTGGTAGTCTTGGGTTCTATAAGAAAGCAAGCTGAGCAAGCCATGGGAAGCAAGCCAGTAAGTAACATCCCTCCATGGCCTCTGCATCAGCTCCTGCTTCCTGACCTGCTTGAGTTCCAGTCCTGACTTCCTTTGGTGATGAACAGCAATGTGGAAGTGTGAGCTGAATAAACCCTTTCCTCCCCAACTTGCTTCTTGGTTTTGTGCAGGAATAGAAACCCCGACTAAGACATATGTGTAGGAGATGGGTGAAGCTAAATTTTCTATTTTGTATCAAGTATTATTTGGGTTAGTCATGTTAGGAGACAAACGCCCAAGATGGAACCCATACTTCTTTCTCTTACTGAATTCTCCTTCTTTTGGACAACTGACCCTCCCCCCCCCACCCCTACTTCAAATACATGATTCTGTAGGGCTGCTTATATTATGACAGTCATACAATTCTGCCCCAGGGATATCCCCTCCGTTGGCCAATCCTGGGTGCTGGTGGTCCCTTCTCTGAGACTATGCATACCCAGAGGAGCCTCTAAGTCTGTCAGAAGTAACAGGGGTAAGCCTGATGAAACCTGAGGAGAAAGCTTGTCTATAGGAAGAGGAGAAAGGACCCCAAATAGAGTAGAGATGCAGAAGAGGGAAGCAGGAAGACAGGAGTGAGGGGCCACCTACAGAGGACATTGGTTAACTTTCTGTCACCATGCTTAAGACACCTGACATAAACAACTTAAGGCAGGACAGATTTATACTGGCTCACCATTTCAAATTCTTCAGTCTTCCAGGGTGGGAAGGAACAGAAGAGCTCACATCATAGTGGTCAGGATACAGAGAAAAGGGAACATACAGGAAGTGGTCAGGGCATGATAGAGTCCCAAGGGCCCACCCCTAATAACCCACCATCTCCAACCATGTCCGCCCTCCTGACTTTTACCACCTCCACCAAATACCATCCTGTTGTGGATCCATCAAGGAATGAATTCAGATTCCACATGATCTAATTCTCCCTAGAAACGCTGCCCGGCAGCACACCAGGGCTGTGAAGGCCTGTTCTTTTAAGTATTCTGTATTCCAGTCAAGCTGATAGTCTAAGTCACCATGGACTCCTGAACCAACAACATTGTAAACCCGATCCATCCCCATCCTAACACACACACTCCTAGCCTGAACACCCAGTTTCCTCCCTGGGTCATTTGGTCAGGGTGACTTCCTGGGACTTTTGTCAGATACTCATTCATGGTTGATGGCTCCTCAGTTCCTAGGGTCCTGGTGAGGGGGGAGGCTCTGAAGCTCCATCCTGCAGTTCCAGTGGGACTCTGGAAATAAGTCTTCACCCCAGAGCATCCGGTCAGCACCATTCACATGCTCACGAGTCCACAGAGTACCACCAGCTAATGTTGAACAAAACCACATGCCCGCCGCACTCCAGGACAACTGCAGTGGTAGAAGTCACCCAGTGAGAGCAGCTAGGTAGGGACAACCTTCCTTCACTGGTGTGTTTCCTAGACTCCTTCTTGCCCACATGTCGTCAGCCACAGAATTCTGCAGATCAATACGTAATCTCTGTCACCCCTCAGATCCTGGCTCCTTGTTTCTTCAGAAACTGAGTCCTCAAGTTGGACAGTAGTCGCATATGTCTTTAATCTCAGAACGTGGTCTACAGAGAGAGTTCCAGGACAACACAGAGAAACCTTGTCTCAAAAAAAAAGGGAGGGCAGGGAGCCTGGAGAGATGGCTCAGAGGTTAAGGGCACTGGTTCCTCTTCCAGAGGTCCTGAGTTCAAGTCCCAACAACCACATGGTGGCTCATTAACCATCTATAGTGTGATCTGGTGCCCTCTTCTGGCCTGCAGGCAGAACACTGTATACATAAATAAGTCTTAAAAAAAACGAGAGAGAGAGAGAGAGAGAGAGAGAGAGAGAGAGAGAGAGAGAGAAAGAGTCTGATGTTCAGATGCTCCCTCTCTTGTTCTTGCTCAGTTGTGGCTAAAGAGCCCTGGAATTCTCCCAAAGGTCTTTTCTGGTCTGATTTCCACCCAAGAACAGGAGAGAGCTGTTTATCTTTTCAGCTGTATGTTTTAGTGACATCACAAAGTTCCTTTGGGTGAAGTGCTGTCCTTTGCCTAACCACTTACTTATTCTTGGACATGGAGTAATGTTCGATTTTCAGATCTTTCCAGAAAGCATCATGGGTACTGGAAAGCTGGCACAGCGGGAGGGCTGAGCAGGCATGGGGACCTGAGTTTGGATCTCCAGCAACCAGGGAAAGCCTTGGAGGGAAGTGTGCTCAGTGGTGGGACTGGGAACAGGTGGATCCCAGGGACTTTGATGGTCAGCCAGTCTAGATGAAACAACAAAGACCAAGTTTAGTGAGGGACCCTGTCTAAAGAAATAAGGCGGGGCTGGAGGGATGGTTCCAGAGCACTTGGTCTAGCCTGGAGGAGGTGATGCAGGAGTGCTGGCTTTAATCCCAGCACTCAGGAGCCAGAGGCAGATGAATCTCCAAGTTGGAAGCCAGTATGTGAGTGAGTTCCAGAACAGCCAGGGCTACACAGAGAAACCCTGTCTCAAAACAAACAAACAAAACTAACAACAACAAACAACAAACAAAAACCAGTTGTGTTCTTGTCAAGGACCCAGGTTGGGTTCTGAGCACCCACATGGTGACTCACAACCATCCACAAACTGCAGTTTCAGGGGACTTGACGTCTCGTGCACACATGTACATGTATACATGCAAGCAAAAACTCATACACACAAAATAGAAAAAATATTTCAAATTGTTTAAAAAAAATAAAGCTAAGAAGTGTTTGAGAAAGACACGCACACACATAGCCCTCCCTTCACACACAAATGAACAAACAAATAAACAAACAATCCAAAGAGACAAGGAAAAGTTCCTACCGAGGGACAAAATAAGAAGGGGACGGTGGAGGGTCCAACAGCTGAAAGAACATAACCCTAGACAGGGATAAACTGGCCCGTACCTCTTCAGTTCTCCCTGGACTGACAGAACTCTGCAGAGATCAGGCAGCCATTTGGGAATTTTCAGCCTTTATACGGATATGGTTTGGTTTCCTTCGACAAAGAACTTGAATAGGGCAACCCTAGTTTCCCCTGTGGTTTTTGGGGGGGGTTGTTGTTGTTGTTGTTGTTGTTTGTTTGTTTGTTTGGTTTTGGTTTTGTTTTTTCTAGACAGGGTTTCTCTGTATAGACCTGGCTGTCCTGGAACTCACTCTGTAGACCAGGCTGGCCTCGAACTCAGAAAGCTGCCTGCCTCTGCCTCCCAAGTGCTGGGATTAAAGGTGTGTGCCACCACTGCCCAGCCAGTCCTGTGTTCTAAATACGGCTTACACACAAGATCAGCACACAGTTCTTTGTGTGAGGTTCTGGAGCGATCGCCTTTCTCTCTCCAGCCTGCCCACGCTCCTTTCTGGAAGATGAGGGTGGTTCCCTCCTCGCCAGCCTCAGTTTCCAACTTTGCCTGTGTTGCATCCATTTTACACCCGACAGTATTTTGTTTCTCAGAACCAGATTTATTCTAGCACAATGGAAGCGGCATCTTTCCGGGGCTTCTCTCTGTGATGCAGATGTGGAAGGAGGGGGCTGGTGTTTAAGTGGGGAATCCTCCCAAAGAAGACTCAGTTGCAAGCATCTGGGCTTGGACAAGCCTGTGGAGAAAGGACAGGGATAGGAGAAAAGCCAGTAAGGCGTACATCCCGGAGTGGGAGAGTAAGGCTAGTCTGCAATGTGCCCCTGAGAGAGTCTGTGGGATTCACCTTAGGGGATTCACCCCTAAGGAATACTCCCTCCCTTACTGACAGAGAAGCCCAAGCCTCCTGGCCTATCTTGCCTGTGGATGGAAATTGTGGAGAGTCAGGTAAGTGTGTGGACCAGTCACAGAAGACCTGGGGGCGGGGCTGGAGGAGAGAAGTGGGTATCCAGAGACTCTGCAGATGACTCTGTCTCTCTGTCTCTGTTGTCTCTCTTTCCTACACACATGCAGGCACCCATGCTTCAGAAATACACAAGCACATACTTAGGATCTGTGCACCTGCGTGGCAATAGGGATTGAGCCCAGGGCCGCACTGAGCCAGCGGAGCGACTCCCTAGTCCTGGACATATTGTTTTTTTAAAAAACAAAAATAAGATCTTATCATTCAGATTAGTCTCTAGGAAGAACCGACCAGAGATAAACCCTGTCTCAAAATGCCAAAAAGAAAAAAACAAAAAACAAAAAAACAAAAACAAAACAAACAAACAAGAAACCCACAAAGAGGCTGGAGAAATTACTCAGTGGATTTGCTTCCAAACCCCCACAACTATAGTGGCTCACAACTATCTGTAACTCTAGTTGCAGGAATCCAACACACTCTTCTGTCCTCCAGGAGCACTAGCCACACATGTTGTACACAGACACACACACACACACACACAGACACACACACAGACACACACACACACACACAGACACACACACACACACACACACACACAGGCAAAACACTGATACACATAAAATACAATTAAAGATTAAAAACAAAAACCAATCAACCAAACAAAAGGGGCTGGAGAGATGGCTCAGTGGTTAAGAGCACTGACTGCACTTCCAGAGGTCCTGAGTTCAAATCCCAGCAACCACATGGTGGCTCACAAACATCTGTAATGGGATCAGATGCCCTCTTCTGGTGTGTGTCTGAAGAGAGCAACTGTGTACTTACATATATAAAATAAATCTTTAAAAAAAATCCAGTAAGAGCCTGCTGATTTTTTTTTGACGTCGTCCACATCTGTGTAGATTTGCTGCAGCTGGACAGCTTTGTACTGAGATACTACATCCACCAAAACCTTGTTATTTAGAATTGTGGCACTTGACTCAATTGAGAGAACGTTTGCAGTCATGAAACCCTGCCCAGCACCACATACACAAGTAGTGACCTATAATGTCAGCACTTGAGAAATACAGGCAGGGGGATCCACTAAGTTCAAGGGTGTCCTCGGGTACATATGGAACTCGAGGGCAGCCTAGGCTGAGACCCCATCTTTCTCTCTATATATATGTATATGTACGTGTGTACGTGTGTGTGAGTGTGTCTATGTGTGTGCATCTGTGTGCATCTGTGTGTGAGTGTGTGTGTGTGTGTCTATGTGTGTGTGCATCTGTGTGCATCTGTGTGTGAGTGTGTGTGTGTGTGTGTGAGTGTGTGTCTATGTGTGTGCATCTGTGTGTGAGTGTGTGTGTGTGTGTATGTGTGTGTGCATCTGTGTGTGTGTGTGTCTATGTGTGTGTGTGTGTCTATGTGTGTGTGTGTGTATGTGTCTATGTGTGTGCATCTGTGTGCATCTGTGTGTGAGTGTGTGTGTGTGTATGTATGTGTCTATGTGTGTGCATCTGTGTGTGAGTGTGTGTGTGTGTGTGTATGTATGTGTCTATGTGTGTGCATCTGTGTGCATCTGTGTGTGAGTGTGTGTGTGTGTGTGTGTCTATGTGTGTGTGTGTGTGTGTATGTGTCTATGTGTGTGCATCTGTGTGCATCTGTGTGTGAGTGTGTGTGTGTGTATGTATGTGTCTATGTGTGTGCATCTGTGTGTGAGTGTGTGTGTGTGTGTGTGCATCTGTGTGAGTGTGTGTGTGTGTGCATCTGTGTGTGTGTGTCTATGTGTGTGTGTGTGTATGTATGTGTCTATGTGTGTGCATCTGTGTGCATCTGTGTGTGAGTGTGTGTGTGTGTGTGTGTGTGTCTATGTGTGTGTGTGTATGTATGTGTCTATGTGTGTGCATCTGTGTGCATCTGTGTGTGAGTGTGTGTGTGAGTGTGTGTGAGTGTGTCTATGTGTGTGCATCTGTGTGTGTGTGTGTGTGTCTATGTGTGTGTGTGTGTGTATGTATGTGTCTATGTGTGTGCATCTGTGTGCATCTGTGTGTGAGTGTGTGTGAGTGTGTCTATGTGTGTGCATCTGTGTGAGTGTGTGTGTGTGTCTATGTGTGTGCATCTGTGTGTGTGTGTCTATGTGCATCTGTGTGTGTGTGTATGTATGTGTCTATGTGTGTGCATCTGTGTGCATCTGTGTGTGAGTGTGTGTGTGAGTGTGTGTGTGTTTATGTGTGTGCATCTGTGTGTGTGTGTATGTATGTGTCTATGTGTGTGCATCTGTGTGTGAGTGTGTGTGTGAGTGTGTGTGTGTGTGTGTGCATCTGTGTGTGTGTGTGTGAGTGTGTGTGTGTGTGTCTATGTGTGTGTGTGTGTGCATCTGTGTGTGTGTGAGTGTGTGTGTGTGCATCTGTGTGTGTGTGTGTCTATGTGTGTGTGTGTGTGTCTCTGTGTGTGTGTGTGTGTGTGTCTATGTGTGTGCATCTGTGTGTGTGTGTGTGTCTATGTGTGTGCATCTGTGTGTGTGTGTCTATGTGTGTGCATCTGTGTGTGAGTGTGTGTGAGTGTGTCTATGTGTGTGCATCTGTGTGAGTGTGTGTGTGTGTGTGTCTATGTGTGTGTATCTGTGTGAGTGTGTGTGTGTGAGTGTGTCTATGTGTGTGCATCTGTGTGAGTGTGTGTGTGTGTCTATGTGTGTGCATCTGTGTGTGAGTGTGTGTGTGTCTATGTGTGTGCATCTGTGTGAGTGTGTGTGTGTGTCTATGTGTGTGTATCTGTGTGAGTGTGTGTGTGTGAGTGTGTCTATGTGTGTGCATCTGTGTGAGTGTGTGTGTGAGTGTGTCTATGTGTGTGCATCTGTGTGCATCTGTGTGCATCTGTGTGTGAGTGTGTGTGTGTGTGTGTGTCTATGTGTGTGCATCTGTGTGAGTGTGTGTGTGTGTGTGTCTATGTGTGTGCATCTGTGTGTGTGTGTGTCTATGTGTGTGCATCTGTGTGAGTGTGTGTGTGTCTATGTGTGTGCATCTGTGTGAGTGTGTGTGTGTCTATGTGTGTGCATCTGTGTGAGTGTGTGTGTGTGTCTATGTGTGTGTATCCATAGGATTAGGATAAGACACAAGGAACAAAACGACTCCTCCAGTCTTGGCTGTGCACGTCCCCCATTCTCTCCTGCTGGCATCTGCCTGTAGGCCCCATTATTCACATGATGACACCTGCATTCCCTATCTTGGAATCTCAGGCTTTATCACAGCAGTTCCCAACCTGTGTGTGGGTCGAGACCCCTTTGGGGGTCGAATGACCCTTTCACAGGAGTCACAGAGCAGAGATCCTGAATATCAGATATTACACCACAATTCATAACAGTAGCAAAATTCTTACGGTTGGGGGTCACCACACCACGAGGACCTGTATTAAAGGTCCCAGCATTAGGAAGGCTGAGAACACTGCTCTGTTGGGAGTGACCTTCCTCCTAGCTAATTTCCTGGGCATAGTGATTTCCCTCTTGGGCTGTTTGGCTGTTCTTTCCACGTAACCCTCATGCCAGGACCCTGAGGATGCCCTGGGGGTGGGGCAGGGTGGGGCTATCACTGGATCTCTTTGTCCTCCTTCCTAATGTGTCCACTTTGAAGACTCTCCTCTTCCCACATTTTTATTAGTAATTTATCTTTTTAGTTGGCTTATTGAAGATGGCTGGCTAGGACTGAGAGGGCGAAGGCTCTGGCCTTGGTAAAACCCAGCAGCAGTGTCACTAGCAGACAGGGACAGAGAGGAGATGGGATGTTCCTTCTGGCTCTCCACTCCAGGACTGTGGAAAGGGGGACAGAAGTGGAGGATGGGGGAAGGGTGAGTCTCTGGTGCTAATCCCAGCTTCCTGTTGGGATTGTCCTCGACTGCTGCATGGGGCCTATCTTCGGATGTCACAGCTGTGGAAATAGATCTCTCCTCTCACCTGTTTTTACGCAATAGACACTTCACTAACTTCCTGTCGGAAGAACGCATGCTTTGGAAACAGAAGACAGTGTTGTAGGCTCTGGTACTGAGCTGCCCATCTCTGAGAGGGCAGTGAGTGACTCACCTTGGTCAGGAATTCAGCCAATCTGCAGGGGAGAGGTGAAGAGCCCCAGGCATTCTGGGCCAGGGTCTGTCTGGTCCCCTCCAGAAACCACTGGGTCCTTAGGATTCCCCTCTCCTAAGCATGGCTGACTCTGCCCTCCTTACTGACTCAGACATTCATACATTCTTATACATTCTATTCTTGTGGGACCAGGAAACCAAGTCACCCCAGCTTCTCACTCAACAAATGTGAGTCCCCCAGGGTTAGCGCCAGCACCAGGTGCAGGAGGAGTAGGGTCAACGTCTGGGGAACCCCATTCAAGGGCCTCCCAAGGTGGATCTCCAGAAGAGAGACCTCCCACAAGCTGAAAGAAGCGGAGGCCAGGGCGGAGACTTGGGCTGTTTCCTAGGCACCAGACGTCCTGGGCTGGGCGGGTTGGTGTACTCTTGGGAGGAGCCCTCCCTGGCGTCCCCAGAGCTGCCAAGGTAACTAACCTGCTAGGGCATGGCCTCCCTTGGGAGTGGGAGCTGGAGTGGTGCCTCAACACAGAGTGCAGCCCCTACGGTGAGGCCTGGGCTGGGAGCTTACTGTCTTAAATGGAGCAGTGGGGGTCTAGGGGAGGACTGTGGAGCTGGGGTAGGGGTGAACTCTGGGGTGTGCATGGGAGGTCCCTAACTAAGAGTGGACTGGGAGGAAGGGGGGAATCATGAAGTGCAGAGACCCTGAGAGGGAAGTAGGGGGCTCCTGACATGCCCCACCCACGTCTACTTGGTTTGGCTGAGTCTCCCCAACCATGTCCCCAGCCCTGGGTGACCATCTTGCAGCCCTTTCCCTGGACAGTCCCGTCTCCTCAGCCTCAGCATAACCGAGTCAAGGAAGGTAAAGATTCTGGGTCACTCTCCTGACTCCCCCTCCACCACACGTACTTGGGGCCTTCCTTTTTCTGCTGGTTACCTCCTTTATAAATGAGGTCAGGCCTGGGCCTGGGAGGGAAGGGACAGTGCGGAGGCCTGGTGGGCCTGTTGAAACCTGCTCCCCAGACCTACTGGAGCTGATGCTGCTGCAGAATGCACAGATGCACCAGCTGCTACTGAGTCAACTGGTGTCAGATGCCCTGAACCCGGGGCCAGAGTGGCCTAGCCCACAGGTAGGTGAAAATGGGGGCCATGGTGGGACTCTATGTGAGGGTCCCCCATCTGGAGACAAAAAAACCAAGGACAGAGTAGCAGGAAGCTAGCCTGCACCCCAGTCTGCCTGAGTCTCTTTGGCATCTACTGTGTGCCAAAGGCCGATCAGCTTCCAATAGGAAGGGAGTTCTCAGATCTCCACTACCACCCAGATCTTGTCTTCGAGATTTTTCCTTCTGGATATTTCCCTGTGCACCTCAGGCCCCAGGAGCGCAGGAAGGGGTGTGAGGACTGAGAAAAGAGGAACCAAAGGAAAGGGGGCTCTAGGAAACCCGGAGGGGTTCAAGGAGGAGGTAAATCCTGAGGTAGGTGTAGATCCCGAGTTTCAGCTGCTACCTCTCACCCCTAGGTCTTCTGAGGCCCTGAGGTGAGTATCTCCCTTCCTTGAGGGACCCCCAAACAGGAACAAAGGCAGATTCGTTGACTTCCTGTACCCACTCTGGAGTCACTGGGACTTTTCCAGTCAGTTCCGCATCACCTCATTCTCTCCTGCTAGCTCTGATGCTCTTAGATGAGTGCCTTAGCTTCTTAGAGCATCTCCTCTCTGCATAGTTCTGGGGCGGGCATCTCCAAAGAGCCTTGCTTGCATGTAGCTCACTGAACAGTAGCGTTTCCAGTGAGGTGGTGATTATTTGTGCACACAGTAGCTGAGGAGGCGGAGCAATGGAGGCAGGGAGGGCCAGGCCTGAGACATCACCTCCCCTCCTCACGTTGTACAACCCCCAGGTCCATACAGACAGCCATGAGGAGCAGATGGAGGAAGATATGGAGATGCAGGAACAAGAGCCTTTGGTCTTTCACCATCACTACTTGCCTTGCCCCGTGACCTCCTTGTCACTCTGGCCAGCGTCTTTCTTCCCTGTTCCTCCACATCAGCCTCCCTGGCAGGGTGCACCCAGGATTCAGCACCAGCACCCTGCCTCCAGGCAACGGGAGGTGTAAGTGACACGGGAGGGGGCGTGGCCGGGGCGTGGCCAGGTTCCCGATCTAGGTCGAAAGGAAGAGTTTGGGGGTAAAGCCTCAAATGCCATCCTGAGCCTCTGAAGGGGTCTTTCCTCTCTCGCTCCCGTCTCAGGAGAGATGTGCCCCCACCCCCACCCCCCAGTGCAACGGGGACTGTTGGTGCAGATGTACCTCCGGCTTCAGGTAGGGGCGGGGAGGGTGGGCAGTGGGGCCCGACCTGGGGCGGACTAAGATGTCAGAAAGGCCTTGTGCCCTATGGATGGGTGGGGTGGGGTGGGGTGTCCTACCAACCACATCTCCAAACCCTGCCTTGTCCCATTCTATGTTCCTCCTTGGGGTCCAACAAGGCAGGAAGTGTTTTAAAGCTGAGGGTTCTGTCTTTCTAGACTACTATGATGCCGAGAGCCTGCCATGAAGACAGATGTTCACCAGGTCTTGTCACCTTCTGCACAGGGCTGGCTGCCAAACCCTGGGGCAACTCTGCACCCATGCTGGCCCTTCTTACCCACTTCCCTCCCTCCCCCAGCACCCCCATCCCACCCCATCCCCATCCCCCACCCCTGCAAGCCCTCATCGGGCTCTCTACCGCCATCTTGTGCTGGCTGTACTGTAGTAAAGGCTCCTTTAAGCCCAACCATGACCCAGAAGCCACCAATTGATCCGCTCTTTCCCTGGAAGGCCCTGTCACCAGAGCCCAGCTGGTCTCTGGGTTGATAAAGGCTGTGTGTCTTCACCCCTGGGCCTGAAATAGGGATAGAGAGAAAAGTATAGCTCATACTCCAAACGTCTTAAGACTCCCGGAGGACAGCATGGACAGAGAGGGGCCCAGCTCAGGAGGCTCCTGCAGTGGATTCAGCTCCCTTGAGCCTCCTCTCATAGTTGGCAGAAAGGAGAGTCAGGGCTGTGTCCTGATTCAACCGGCATGAGGTCCCCAGGGTCGGGTGTGAACAGAATGTCCTTCACCTCGTGGGACCTCAGGAGGAAATAATTTCCTCCTAATGGCATGGGTAGATAGATACCTGGGGTCTGGGATGCAGAGGTTCCAAAAAGCCCTGTGAAAGAGGAAGGGGAGGGAATTGCTGAGGGGACACTGGCTGTGAACAGGTAACACTTAGTACCTTCCCTGGCATAGGTGTCGACTGTTATCCCAGGAGCAATCATGACCAGCACAGGGTGAAATTCAGGTATTTATATTGAGGCTAAAAAAAGCAAATGTCTCCAGAATCTTCTTCCGCTGCTACAGTCCTTCAGTCAGTACTGAACCACTCCGTGAAGGTGCCATGTTGAGTTCCAGTAACCACCAGGGGCCTGGCCACATTGGTTCACACGGGACGTGCCCGGAAGGCTCGGGGCAGCCTCCTCCAGGCAGCGAGCACCCCGTAGGTGCCTGTCCTCCTCCTGTGCCAGTGCTGGCCAAGGATGAAGCACAGCAGGATGGATGTCACAAATAAGAACAGCAGTATTGACACCACCACGGTGATGATGAGTATCTGGTTGTCCTGTATCAACTCTGGGGGAGGCAAGAGGCAGAAGTCTCAGAGATCGTCAGATTCACTCCCTCCCACTCATACGTTCCATAGTCAGCCCGGCAGCAGAGAGTAGTGACCTAAGGTGTCTGCCTCCAGAGTGATATCTAAGAGGAAGGTAGCCTCTGCTCTAGGCCACCAGGCAGAGAGCATACACCCTTCTCTTCCGGCAGCCCCTGACACCAGTATATAGTGGCCGGGTACTGCAGCCTGGAGGATGTCATGGTGGGGTTTAGACCATGCCTTTCTCAGGCAGCGCAGAGTGAGCTTCAGGTGAGCTCACTGACAACAGGCTTTGGCTGTAGAGAGTCACAGAACAGCAGCGCTCTGGGGAGCCCGGGGATCAGGCCAGCCAGCCTTCTCGTTGTAGAAAGGGGTCACAACTAGAGAGAGCTCACTGCCGCGGCTACACAGCTCAATCATGGCCAAGCCGGCTGGCTGAGCTCTTCTGGCTTCTGGAAAAGTTAGGGTTCAGCTTGGTACTTGGAGAGAGACCCAGGGAATGGGGTATAAGAGGGACCCTCAGGATTATACTCGCACATCAGACCGCCTAGGGGTGGGGCTTGTGGGTTTTCTTTCCCCACGTTGCCAAGCAGTGCTATGTCTAGCCCTCTCAGCTAACAGGGTCTCCTTACCATAGACTTCAAGGATCTGGGACTCTGAGATGCTGCGGATGATAAACCCGCCATGGGGCCGTAGATCCAGCTCAGCCTGGCAGGAATAGTTGAAACCATCCTTTTTCAGAGCTGTGATGTTGAATGTGGCTGTGGCCTCTTGGGGGACAGGTTCCGCTCCTGCAAAGGTCTGGTTCTTCAGGGTCTCTCTGCCGCGGAGCAGAGAGAGGGTGAGGCTCTCAAGGGGTTTCACAGGGGACACCTTGCACTCAATGGTGAAGACTTCCCCCACAAACACCCGAGGGGGCTGCAGCTTCAGTGTGACCTGGGCTGGAGGCTCTGCAGGAGACAAAGGAGGAGATCAGTCAGGATGGAACTGTGTCCCACAGGCCCAGCCTGGTTAAGTTAAGGCCCAGCTCCTTGTATCCCAGATCCCTTAGCTAAACTTGAGAGGAAGTGGGCGTGGCCTGCTCCTTGGAAGAGGGAGGAAGAGGAAGTGCGTGGTAAAGGGTATGCAGGGTGCTAGCTCTGCCCTGTGGACATGGTTTGGAAAACAGAAAGGTGGTCTACAAAGAGAAGATGCAGAAATTGTACAGTCGGGCTGGTGAGATGGCTCAGTGGTTAAGAGCACTGACTGTTCTTCTAGAGGTCCTGAGTTCAATTCCCAGCGATCAGATGATGTCATATAACCGTCTGTAATGGGATCTGCTTCCCCCTTTTGAATATACACAATACAAAATAAGTAAATCTTTCTAAAAAAGAAAGAAGGAAGGAAGGAAAGAGAGAGAGAGAGAGAGAGAGAGAGAGAGAGAGAACAGCTAACTAGAAGGATATAAAAAAAAATTCTGGGGCCAGGCAGTGGTAGCACACACCTTTAGTCCCAGTATTTGGGAGGCAGAGGCAGGCAGTTCTTTGTGTCTTTGTGAGTTCGAGGCCAGTCTGATCTACAGAGCTAATTCTAGGACAGCCAGGGATACACAAAGAAAGACTGTCTTAAAAACAAAAAAAAAAACAAAACAAACAAACAAATAAGGGAATAAAAAAAAAATCTGGGTCTGTTTCTGTCCTCTCTAGACACTAAACACAAATTTCAAATTAAACAGCTGGGTGTCCGTGTTGTGAGCATTTGGAAGGAAACACGTGAGCTTCCTCACGATGCTGGGTCAGGAGTCAGGTTTGCCTCGCTTCTCCAGTCAGATTGATGACCAATATAATTCCAGATCGACTGAATGAGGACTACGGTGGTACCACGGTTCCCTTCTAAATTAGAGCACCTCTCCTCCACTCACCCCTACACACCTAGGACTTAGGACATCTATTCTTTGACCCATCAATGTCAGTAATAGGTCACAGGGAAACACCTGGAGCTAAGACGCTGAGAGAATCCTGGCCTTCCCTGGCAGGTGTGTATGCAAGGCTCACACGTTTGCCACAGGTCCTTGGAGGAACAATGAGACTACTGCCCAGTACCTCCACTTTCCCCATGAAATGAGGGAGCTCCTAGAGAAGGCTAGCTCCCCCCCACACCCCACCCCCACACCCCGTCTACCACTCACTGCTTGTGATGGAATGAGTGCCCTGGTGGTTGAACTGGGGCAGGAAGTGACATCAGGGTCTGTGCAAACCTTGGCTGGACTGACCTTCTTGGCGCAAGGCTCAAAACCTGCACAGTTTGCTTCTGAGGTACAGGAGGACTCATGGAGTCCAACCAGGGCTGTAAGCAGATCCTGAGCCCACAGGCCTGGCCTGCTTGTAGCTCAGGAGCCAAGGGAGATGAGTTCGATGCTGAGAAGACCCAGAAATCATTGAGTAGTTAGTGTGCGGCGACAGCGCCGCCGCGGACATGCGCACTGTGCTCCATGCATAGACACTCACGGTACACGCTGATGTTGAGACTCTTCATGTGCTGCTTTCCCGAACAGGTGAAGTGGCAATGGAAGACCGTGTCACTGGAGATGTTGGAGACTAAGAACTGTTTCCACTTCCCCTGAGGGTGCACTTTCAACATTGTCTTATTCATGGAGGTCTCCAGACCACCTTCTTCCGGGGCCGCACAGCTGGTGCTACAGTTGACTTTCCAGGACTCTGTAGCTTCTACTATCTGCTTCTCGGACCATATATAGACCTCAAAGGCCTTCTCACCAGACCCTGTAAGACCGAAAGCACGAGGCAGCAGGTGTCTCTGACGTCTGCCCTTGGGGCTCTCTATGACCAGTGGTTGTAGTTAAGGCCCAAGGAGACAGGTCACCTTTGATTGGTCCCTTTGCTCCATTCCCAGGTCCCTTTCCTCCAGTCCCTTTATCAGTCAGCCCTAGGTCAATCTTCCTCATGCCTACTTTTGGCTTCCCTAAGCTCCCATACAATGTTCTCTCTGTCGTGAAGATATCTCTGAGCTTGAAAACTGCCAGGATGCCCTTAGGGTGGGGGCAATGCTCCAGGGAAAGAGAGTAGAGGTAGTGAAGGGACTCCATTTTTAATAACGTGGCTAATAAAAGGTTGAGGCAAAGACAGAGGGAGGAGTGAACCTTGCACATGGGAGCACGGTCCAGATAAAAGGAATCCCTGGCTCACAGACCTGCCATTGGGAGCATGCTTTCATGAAGCAATGGAGAACCAAGATGACCAGACCTTAGCTGGGAAGAGGAATGTTAGAAACAAGACCAGAAGAGCAACAGGCCACCATGAAAAGGACCTGTTGCATAAAGACTCATGATTTATGTTGATGCTCCGCAGACATCGTTGGAGCAGAGACATTCAGGCTGGGCCTGAGTTTCACATGTTTCTCTTTATGGTGACCACACAGCCCTGTGCAGGACAGACATTTGGGATGTACCTGGTGTAAGACAATGGGACCCTCAGTGTTCACCTCCGCGCTGTGAGGACCATGAAGGTCCTGGGTCCTGGCCAGCAGGGTCCCTACATATGGCTCGCCTTTCTACCTCCCCACGCCCACTCAGCCATTAGCAAGTGACATTCAATTTAGTGGCGAAGGAGGGGCTTTCCATGTAGATAGCGCTGGATTAGAACTCTCAACCTTGGCCATGCAGGGGGTCAGACGTGTTCTTTCTGTGAGCCTCAGTTTCTCCACTTGTTAAGAGGGGCTCATGTGCCCTTCCCTGGGTCCTGAGTGCAATCGTGTGATTTGGCAGGTTGTCTAAGACACAGGACACTCAGCATGGCCAGGCCGTGTCCTTCCAGGTCTCCTTGACCCACTGAAATGGCTTTCATTTTCATTTTGTTGTCCCAGTGATGCAGTATCTTCTGCTGCCCTCTGCTGTCCACTAGACCCCTTTGGCATCCTGCCTCCTCATCCCTTAGACCCTCGCATCCCTTCTGGAGTCTCCCGATTACCCACTCACTGCTCACTGCCCAACCTCGGTAGCCTGTCACATCAACATTCATTGATGAATGTTTCATCGACATTCTCAGATCTCTGAGTGTGTTCCCTCTAGTATCCAAGAGGCCAGGATCCTAGTCCCTTGCCTGACGCCATGAGAAACCAAAGCTAGGCTGACACAGTCTTCACAATGTGGATGGTGGAGAGGCCCCTGTGACCAGGATGCCCTCTTCCCCAACCAGATGCCTAAGGAATATCAAAACTCCCCACCCTAAGATACCATGTGCTGGGAACCCTGGGGGCTGGCTTACCTGGGCTGCAGAGCAGGACAAGAAGAATCAGAGACAGGCTCCAGCAAGCAAAAGACATCTCAGGTGAGGTCTGTAGGGTCTGCGGGGGTCTATGAGCTTCAGGGGTACAGCTGATGGCTGCCTGGAGGGTTAGGGAGAGATGGATACTACAGGTTGGGGAGTGAAGCCTGGAGTTCCAGACTGAAATCCGCAGTCTCTTCTGAGCCAGTGAGCTCATTTCCTCTAATTATCTGAGATCAGGAAACAGTATGCACAGATCAGCTCCCAAGCCTTCAGGGCCTCAAGAATTCAGGCAGAGGAAGCCAGGAAGCAGCCGATAAGCAGGGGTGTAACAGGGTTCTCCCATGTGGCATGATGTTCCCTGTGTAGTGTTAGGAAAGCAATGGGAACTCACATGCAGGGAGGTGTGTGTGCATGCATGAATGTGTGCAAGTGTGCATGCACTTATGTTTTGTGTGTGTGTGTGTGTGTGTGTGTGTGTGTGTGTGTGTGTGTGTGTACATTACATGGAATTTCTATTACTGTACATGGGGTAGAGTGAGGTCTCCAAGGCTCAGATCAGGGGAACTCTGAATTCCACCGGGCCTCTGTTGGAGTCATCTCTGGAAGATAATATAATATCCAAAGTTAGAACACGGTCACATAGCAATCTCTTGCTAATGCCCTGCGTTTATCTGCATACCTTAACGTCTCGTTTAGTTTCCAGCAGAAACCTAGGCCTAATTCAGCCAAAGCAGAGCTCACACAGGGCTCAGAGATGGCAAAAGGGCAGCCCACAGTAGTCTCCTGTGGCCCAGGAGGTCAGGGAACAGTGGCTACAACCTATTCCCAAATCCAAGACTTTCCTGGACTTGTCAGTTAGCGCCTTCCTGTCCATCTGTCTACTCCAGGCAGGACCTTGGTCTCACTAGCCTTCCGGTCAGGCTTCATCACAGGCAGTGAACTTTGGATAGAAGGCCTTCCCAGGTGACATTGTGTTCACCAGATAGCCAGCCTCACTCCCTCAGCTCTGTCTTAGAACACCTGGGGGACAGGCAGGGCAAAAGCAGACTTCCTTGCTTTCCTGGTGGAATCCAGGGCCTATCCAAAGGAAGCCCCAGGGTTTTGAGGGCTCATTATCTGACCTCAGGGAGCCACATGCAAGGCCAGCTGCCAGGCCGTTGTGCCCTCCAGATTTCAGGTAGTGGAAGCTTCAGTGGCTCAACACGTGACCCAGGGCACTGTGACATCCTGTCCTTCCCACAAAGCTGAGTAGTGGCTGTTGTACACAGCTGTCTAGTGCAGATGTTATCAGCCTGGATCAAGGGAAGTCCCCGCAACTGTTGGGCATTGAGAGCTTGCCAGAAGGTGAAGACAGAGTAAGGAGAGAAAAGAGGGAGAAGGGAGAAGTGGGGTGGGTGGGGTGGGGTGGGTGGGGTGGAGTGCGGGGGGGTAGGGTGATGGTGGGAATATCTTATCACACATTAGGCTGATAGAGTCCTGTGAACAGGGGATCGGATGGTTTTGAGGGTTTGGGTGGTAAGGTGGGGACTGGCCTCCTCTGGGTAATAATAATAATAATAATAATAATAATGAAAATGTGATAATACCACAACACAGACAGACAGACAGACAGACAGACAGATGCCACTTAGGGAGGGAAGGAGTTGTCTTTTCATTTTTGGGGGTGTTGGTGACTGAGATGCTATAGCTTCACATATGGTAGCACGCACCAAGAGCCGCATCCCTAGACCCTTGGTGCTTTTCCTTTTGGGACAGGGTCCCACACGGTGGTCCGCACTGGCCTTGAGCTCACTTTGCAGTTCAAGTTCAGAGAAATTTGCCATCAGGTGGTGTGAGCATCGTAGTGTGTCCACACAAACCTCCTTGGCACAGGATGCTACCTGCTTTGTGTACACAGTTGTCCGTGCTATACTTGAATACAGCTGCAGCACAGCAGTACACTAATGCCACCAGGAATCTGGGAGCGATGCAGTCATTGTGTTACCGTGCTGTGGTGATGGTTATGAGGCCTCTACATGGTGTGAATTTTGTAGCTCCAGTGTGGTCTTCTGGGACCTCTATTGTACACGTAGCCTGTCATGGATGGAAATGTTGTTTTGGAGTATGTGACTATACTTATGTCAGGCTGGTCACTGACAAAGCATTCCACAAATATTAACTGATTACTCCTAGATTCTACAAGCTCAAGTACTACTACTCTTCTTATCTCCCAGAAGGAGAAACTGAGGCACAGAGCGGTCACATACCTAGGGAAAGGTGAAGTCCCTATGAGTGGCAGGCAGCTGTGGTAGCTGAGAAAGCTCACCCGAGGCAGGGCAAAGGAAGCCATCAAGAGGATCAGATGCCCCAAGACCTTTGGGAGGGACGCACAAGGCCAGAGGAAACTTCCAGACAGGGCCCAAAAAGAAAACAAGTAACCATCAGCAGAACAACCACAGAAACACAGCAGGGTTATAAAAAGACTGATCACATTCCAGAAGGAGAAGGCAGGCTGCCGGGGCTGGGAAGGGAAGTGGGAGGTGTCGTAAGGGTAACTTCATTTTATAAGATTGGTTCCAAATATGACTTGCAGAACAATGTGAACATGCTTGGCTGCAAATAAATAAACAAATGGGCACACAGCCCATCTTATATGTATAGTACCACCATTAAAAAATAAAAATGTGCCAGGCAATGGTAGTGCACACCTTTAATCCCAGTACCTGGGAAGCAGAGGCAGGCAGATCTCTGAGTTCCAGACCACCCTGGTCTACAGAGCAAGTTCTAGGACAGCCAGGGCCACACAGAGAAATCCTGTTTCCAAACAAACAAACAAACAAAAACAACCAACCAATAAACAAATAAATGAAATAAAACAAAAATAAAATAAAAATAAACCTGGGCTGTGGTGGCACATGTCTTTAATCTCAGTACTTGGGAGACAGAGGCAGATGGATCTCTGAGTTCAAGGCTAGCCTGGTCTACAGAGTGAGTCCCAGAATAGCCAGGGCTACACAGAGAAACTGTCTCCAAAAAAAACCACAACAAACCAATAAATGAATGAGTTATGAATGAACAAGCAAGCCAGGCAGGTGTGCTGGTTCTGTGGTATAATTCCTGCACTACTTGGATGTCTGAGACATGTGGATGGCAAATTTGAAGTTACTTTGGGCTACTCTCAACCCCTTTACGCAATAATAAAAAATAAAGACTATAATGTATGCCATAAACTATGAGACAAAGGAAACAAAAACCTCAGAAAACCTATCTTTTCAGACTTAATTTGAGAAGAAATAAAAAGTCTGAGGGGAGAGGGGCGCTCCTGAGACACTCACTGAGAGGGTAAAGGTTCTGGCCACCAAGCCTGGTGACCTGAGCTTTATCCCTGGGACCCGCATGTGAGGACGGACTCCCACAAGCTATCGTCTGACTTCTCTATGTGGGCTGTGGGAATAAAATGTAATGAAATATGCAAGAAAGGTCATTTCTTTCCCACCTGAGATACAGATTCAATGAGTCCCAGTGAGCTTGTTCATGGGAACTGAAAGCTGATGGAGAAGTGTTTGTGGAGGAATAAAAGGTTCAAGACACACGGAAGAAGAGGGGCAATTTGCTCCTTGAATATTGAGATTTAATATAAAATAATAATATGGGTGTCAGATCAACTAATGGGTCCTAGTTTCTAAAACCTAGAAACACACCTGTGACTAATTCAGACAATGATGACACTGGGTGACTGGGTTTAAAAAAAAAAAATAGGTCTGTTATGTGAGGCTGGACCAATTGATTACCCAGATGGGAAAGGGCATGGCATCCTCTTTCTTTCTTTCTTTCTTTCTCTCTTTCTCTCTTTCTCTCTTTCTCTCTTTCTCTCTTTTTTCCCGAGACAGGGTTTCTCTGTGTAGCCCTGGCTGTCCTGGAATTCACTCTGTAGACCAGGCTGGCCTCGAACTCAGAAATCTGCCTGCCTCTGCCTCCCAAGTGCTGAGATTAAAAGCGTGCACCACCACTGCCTGTCTGGTGTGGCATCCTTACATCAATCATATCAATGGAAAACTCAATTCCAATCACTTTAAGTACTCATATGTGAAGGAAAATAGCATAAACATCGACCAGAAAACATAAGAGAGTATTATGTCACTGAGGTAAGGAATTAGGCAAGACTTCAAAACTGTCAAGCATAAACAATAGAGGCCAGGGATGTTGTTCAATGGGTAGAGCACTTCCTGGTGTGCACAGGTCCTAGGTTCCATTCCCAGCATGGAAAAATAACCAAACAAATTAAGTTATTGATAAATGAGTGTATCAAATCCACAAAACAATTTCCAAGGAAAGATGATATTATTTTTAACTCAACAGTAGCCAGGAAATGAAAATGAAAACCACGTCTACTAAGTCGGTGGAGGTTAAGAAATCTAAGGTCAGTTTTTGGAAAAGTGGTAGGGCAATAAGAACTTTTACAGTTACTAATGAGAGAGTACATTGGTTCTCTGGGGAACAATAAACTATTACCCTGTAAAACTGAAGGTAAACAGGAATTTTATGAAGAAGAGGGCGTTTGAAATCCTGGAGTTAAGGTGGTTATGAGGGACTTGGGTGCTGGGATCAGGACGCCCATCCTTTGCAAGAGGAGCAGACACCACCAAGCCATCTCTCCACACACAGTTCCCCCATCAGATACAGACGTGCCCTAAAAGAACTTTTGTGCTAAGACTCAGGAAACATATACGTCCATTTCCTACAGTCTGTGTGACCTTGGACAAATCATTCAATCTCTTTACGTGTCCACTCCCTCATCTGTAAAATGGGTTTAAGGACAGTATCTCCTTCATAGAATTGTTGTGTGAATTAAAAAGAGTTAATTTTCCCTCTCTACACAGAGTCTTCTGTAGCCCAGGCTGGCCTCAAATCTGATCTAGAGCTGAGGCTGGCCTTCAAACTCCTGCTCCTTCCTTCTTCATCACGCAGGCACGAGGAGTGCAGGCAGCTGTCACCACATCTGGCAGCTGCCACCACATCTGGCTTAAACGAGTTGATGTTTTAAGGTATTTAGGATGCTAGGCCCCATGTACCTGTTTCACAAAATAAAAATAAGCATGTTTGAAGGACCAAGTACATCAAAGGAAAACTAACGCAAAATTCTAGCAAGTGGGCAGAAAGAGAGTGACCCCTTAGGCTCGAAGTCCATTGCCGAGGGAATCTTTTGTGCAGTGTGTGGAAGCTTCACCTGTCAATAAAAGGCTCTTAGCCTATGAGCTTAGGCAGGAAATAGGGAGGTGGGAGCTGTGGTATAGAGAGAGGATTTCTAGGATAGAGTCGGTGGTGAGGGAGATTCGCCCTGGAACTCTAAACAGAGAATGCAGTCCATGCACCACTCATAGAACAGAACAAATGGGTAATTGCCATACAAGCTAATTGGGGGACAGGCCCAGGCTTATGGACTAAGCGTTTATTTATATATAATTCTGTCTCCGAGTCATTATTTCAGGGAACTTGGGTATGGGTGGAAAGCCCTCCGTTACAGTCCATGCAAGTTTTAGTGACATTTCATCCATGACCATTACATTACTGTGCACTATGTGGCAGATATGTCACTGACACCTTCTTACACAGTATGTGTTCAATTTAACAGAAAGAATACAAAGAGGAAAGGAAAATTCCTGAAGGTCTGCAAGGAAGGAGGAAGCTTGGTGGGAATGTGGGCTGTAGCTTTGATGGGTCCCCTGTCACTGACTGGCAATGGTCTCAGGATGAGAACCACAGTGCTCACTTGAGAGAAGGGAACTGTCCCTTCCCAGGTCATAGCCCGTGTGGACCTGGGGGTATGAAAGCGATAGCCCTGTATGACTTTAATCCCAACACTCGAAAGATAGAATCCGGTGGAGCTCGGTGTGTTCCCGATCGGCTAGGGCTGTGTTTCTAAATCTGTAACTTAGGGGGATGCCACCCAGAGTAGGAAGGGAAGGAAGAAAACAGAAAACAGGAAACAGTCAGGCAGGGCGGGGATGGTGAGCTGGGGACAAGAAAAACAAGTTCTTTAGAAACTTTCAGGGAGGCACTCTGATGCTGAGAAGAGATCAGAATTCAGGCTTACTTAATACTCCAAAAGTTCCATGCTGCTGGGCTCCTGGGAGGGGAAGTGGGGAAAGCCAGATGCTGTGACTTACCATGTGGGGGCTCAGAGGCTGGCAAATGGGATCCTGCTGCAATGTTGTTCTATGTGTAAGTTTCTACCGGTTGAACGTTTAACTCAGGAATCACGTGTTTCCTGTGCTGTGGTTTCTACACCAAATTAACATGACTTTAGCTCTACTACTGGCCCAGCTTTTCCCACACATTGTCCTAAAATATTCCTAACAAAATTTATCACTTTGTCTGTGGGGTTTTTTTTGGGGGGGGTGAAGACAAGGTACCCACCACATAGACCAGGCTAGCCCCAAATTCAGTTTTCCAGCATCAGCCTTTTGAGGGCTAGCTAGGGTTACAGGCATGAGCCACCATACCACCATGCCCAGCTCTTTAACTGCTCTCTCTCTCTCTCTCTCTCTCTCTCTCTCTCTCTCTCTCTCTCTCTCTCTCTCTCTCTGTTTTTTGAGACAGGGTTTCTCTGTAGACCAGGCTGACCTCGAACTCAGACATCTGCCTGCCTCTGCCTCGCAAGTGCCGGGATTAAAGGCGTGCGCCATCACTGCCCAGATCTTTAACCATTTTCAAACACGCAGTTGTGCGGCTCTTAGTACATTCACCGTGAGTCACCTCTGACTCTTTTCACCTTTCCAGACTTCCCAGACCCATGGCAGAAATTCTCCAGTCCTTCCCCAACTCCTTAGAAACTCTCATTCTACTGTCTGTCTCTACGTTTGACTTCTCTAGGTGCTTCATGCCATTCAGCGACTTCTGGTTCAGCCATGTGGCAGAACATCCTTTTCTAAGGCTGAGGACGGCCTCAGTCACCTGTCCACAGTTGGACACCTGTGTTATTTCCACTCTCTGGTTGTTGTAAATAATGTTGCTATGATGTGGTATGCAAATTCCCATTGTCTTAAAAAAAACTTATTAGCTCATTTATTTATTTAGTGTGCACACGTTCATGAATGCAGATGTGTGTGCCATAGAGAAGGAGAGAACAGTTAGCTCTCTCCTACCGTGTGGGTGGGTCCTGAGAATTGAACTCTGGTCATCGGTTTCAATATACATCCTGTTTTTGCTGAGCCACCTTGTTGGCTCAAATTCCTGTTTTCAATTTCTCTTTCTCTTTGCTCTCTGCTTATCACAAAGTAAGCATCTCAAAGCTTCCCCATGCTCCCTGCCACAATGTCCTAGGTCTCCATTGCGCAGGAACAACAGAGTCAAGTGACCATTGTCTGAAAGAACCTTGAAATCGTGACCTAAAATCCTTTCAAAGAGGTCACTCAAGGACCATCTCTGAAAGACTCTGTGTTCCTCCCCCTTTGATTCCTCAGCTAGAACTGTGGCTGGGCCCTAGCCTCGAGTGTTCCAGTTGCTGCAGGAAGGTGCAATTGTATATACTACAGAACTATGCATTTGAAACTGGTTAAAGGGCCAGGCAATCTCAGCTTCGGTTCTTTGGGAACATACCCCAAAGCTGTGTCAGATGGCCATTCCCTGCGAGTTACACAAGAGTTGGAGTCTTGTTTACTCCTCTCGATGAGCACCTTCTTGAGGCCTTCGATGGAATAAGCCACCCATTGGTCCTCTGTGCTTGTGGCAACACCAAGCACCCTCTTCTCTGGCTGTGTCCTGCACTCCACTAAAACCTCTTAGTGACTAAGAATTATCACCTAAAATCTCTTCATGCCTGTAACCTCAACTAGCAGGTCATTTACTGTAGCAGGGTCATTTTGTTTAAACAAGCAAGTAGTATGAAAGCCGGGCGCTAGGGTGGGTTCCTGGGAAACCAGCCAGCTAGGTTCACTCAAAAGCAAAGGATCTTGTTCCCAATTTATACTGGATAAAGTTCTGGCTCTGCCAAGTCACAAATTAGATCTCATCAGGAGTCCACAGAATCTTCCAGACTGTGAATGAATGCCAACCAAGAAGGCTGGGGTCTGCTGGCTCTGGAACAATTTCTCTTGGTGCTTTTGTGCCTCAATTTCTTCAAAACAATCTCCCCAGTCCCCCCCGCTCCCAGATCAGGTTTCTCTGTGCAGCCCTGGTTGCCCTGGAACTTACTCTGTAGACCAGGCTTGGCTGGACGCAAAGATCTACCTGCCTCTTGGGTACTAGGACTAAAGTCATGTGACACAATGCCTAACTTCAAATTAATTTTAAAATATCCTGCCATACGTTTTAGAGGCATCTGTTGTAGACATAAATTGGGGTAGACATCTGTATCAGTCAGCATCATACTGTCACAACAAAACACCTGAGGTATATAATATATATTTTATTATTATTATTATGTGTATAGGTCCGTGTACAACATGCAAACCTGGTGTTGATGGAGGCTAGAAGAGGGCCTCAGATTCCTTGGGAACGAAGTTAAAGATAGTTGTTAGCCACCATGTTGGTGGTGGGAATTAAACCCTGGTCCTTTGGAAGAGTAGCTAATGCTCTTAACCAGTTATCCATTTCTCTAGCCCTGGTGATCAAACTTAGAAAGGAAAAAACTATTTATTTCAGTTTTAGAGGTTTAAAGTCCTAGATGGGGGTCAGGGGTCATTGGTTTAGCTTCTAGAAAGGGTGGTCTATAGCAATGGTGGACACATATGGTGGAGGAGGAAGTCACCTCTCAAGCCACTAAGCAAAGTCCTACAGTCTCTTTTGAGATGGGAAAGGACAGCTGGGATGTTTTCACATATTCTGTACTCTAAAGACACACTCGGACTCCACCCTGTAGAGAGCAATCAAAATGTCTGTGCTATAGCTGGCTCAGCAGGGCGCATTGTTGATGGTTTGCTTATTCTGAGTTGACCCCCCTTTCTCCCTTGGTGGGTAGAGAAGTATCTTAGTTAGGGTCTCTATTCTGTGACGAAATACCATGACCAAAAAGCAAGTTGGGGAGGAAAGGGTTTATTCAGCTTATGCTTCCAGATCTCAGTCCATCATTGGAGGAAGTCAGGACAGGAACTCAAGCAGGGCTGGAAACTGGAGGCAGGAGCTGATGCAGAGGCCATGGAGGGTGCTGCTTACTGGCTTGCTTCTCCTGGCTTGCTCAGCCTGTCTTCTTAAAGAATCCAGGACCACCACTAGTCCAGGGATGACACCACCCACCATAGATTGGGCCCTCCCCCATTGATCACTAATTAAGAAAACACCTTACAGATGGATCTCATAAAGGCATTTTCTCAACTGAGGCTCCTTCCTCTCTGATGACTCTAACTTGTGTCAAGTTGACACACAAAACCAGCCAGTATACAAGGTGACAGGTGTATACATTGTTTTAGCAGAGTGAAGAAGGGCTGTCTAATTAAATGACATCCACCTAACCACAAGCAGAAAGCAAGGTGTTGATCAGGGCGGAGAAGGCTAGAGTTTCACGGTAAACTGGAAATTCATTGGCTGGGAACCCAAATAAGAGGCTGTGGGTCAGTCAGTCTGGAATCGTGGGTTACACAGGTAACTTGTAAAAACATCGAACGAGAGTTTGTAAAAGGCACACAATGGAGTTTGGTATCTGTGTCCTTGTAGGCTCTGTTCAAGGACACAATGGCACCTGTACTATTGCAGGGGTTCACGGAATGCCCAGTTCCAGGACCACCTTCACTCTACAGGGGACAGGGTGGCATATATTCTGGCCAGTGTTAACTTGTAATGGGAAAGCTTGTGGCTCTGCGGTTATTAAAAAAAACCTATCAGCCAATGAAGGAGTTGGGTTTAGAAAGCCAGGTCCCTGGGGGAAAGATGGCTCAGTGGTTAAGAGCACTGGCTCTTCTTGCAGAGGAAGCACTCCCTGGCTCACCACTGTGAAGTCAGTCCCATGGGATCTGACACCCTCTTCTGACCTCTGTGGTTACTGCATATATGTGGTATACAGACAAAACACCCATACACATAAAAACAAACTAAATAAAAATTGTTAGAAAAAAAAAAGCTAGGTCTCTTGGTCTCCCTTGGTCTGGACCCCAGCCTCATTTCAGGGGAGTCCCACTGCACGGTGTGGAGTCAGATCTAGCATACATGCTGGTCATGCGAGGGGCGATACTGAAAACAATCCACTGCAGAACTGGGGATGGACAGCACACGAGTGCCATCTAGTGGTGGAGAAAGTAAGCATCCTGCCACCACCTACTCTAAAAGGCGTGATTACATCTCTGGGATGGGTGGCTGCCCAAACATTCCTTTATGTTCATAGCTGGATTTGGATGCAGATGAGTCCCTGAGAAACTGTGTCTTTTGAGACAGGATTTCACCCTGCAGCCCAGGCTGGCCTGAAATCCACTGAATAGCCTAGGTTGGTTTAGACCTCAAGGCAATCCTGCCTCAGCTTCCCAAGGGCTGGGGATCAGGCAGTTGGATAGACTGTTTTACTTATTTGTATATGTGTTTTGTCTGCATGAGGGTATGTATACATGAGTCCAAGTGCTCACAGAAGCCAGAAGAAGGTATTGGATCCTCTGGAACTGGAGTTACAGTGACTGTGGGATACCACATGTGGGTGCTGGGAATTGAATTGGGTTCCTCTGGAAACCAGCTATCTCTCTAGGCCTTTTTTAAAGGAGGGTAATATAGATGTAAAAAAAAAAATCCATAAACATTCAGGAGCTGAAAAGCTGAGGAGAGGACATGCAGACATGCAGAAGGAGGTGCCTATGAGGACCAGGCTGGACTTGAACTCCTCCTGGCAATCCTCTTGCCTCAGCTTCTCCCGCGCCCCCCCCCCCCTTCTTCTCCTGAGACCTTACTACACAGCCTTGGTTGACTTGGAACTGGCTATGTAGATCAGGCTTACCTTAAAACTCACAGAGATCTGCCTGCCTCTGCTAGATTAAAGGCAAGCATGACCACACCCAGCCCCTCTCCCTTTTAACTTCTACTTCATGGATAAACAAAAACAGTGTGCTCAGCTGGAGACCAGAAGGGAGGATCACTCTTTCTTTTGGAAGAAGCCAAGACTGGCTGTTTGGCAAGGGGAAAATCCAACAAGCACAGGGCTTCAGGGTTTGTTTGCTTTTATTATTATTATTATTATTATTATTATTTTCTTTTTATTTATTTTATATATGTGAGTACACTGTTGCTGTCTTCAGACACACCAGAAGAGGGCGTCAGATCTCATTACGGGTGGTTGTGAGCCACCATGTGGTTTCTGGGATTTGAACTCAGGACCTCTGGGAGAGCAGTCAGTGCTCTTAACCGCTGAGCCATCTCTCCAGTCTGGGGTTGTTTTTTTTTTTTGTTTGTTTTTTAAACCGGTGGATAGCTGCAAATACAGTCATTTGAGTGTGTGCTGGGGCCTAGCAGCGACCCTCTCCCTGTGTTGGGAGACTCTCCCACCTTGGTAGTTTATGAGGACTGTGATCTGATCTCTCACTGTGGAGGCAGAGACAGCACTGGACCCTGGCTTTTCCAGCCTCCTTTGCTCCTTCCAGACTACTCATGCCTGTTATTCTGGGACTCAGTGGAGATCAGGATGGCAGTTCTGGAAGTAGGGGACAGGTGACTATAACGAGATCATAGAGCTCTGGGCCATTGGCCTGGTCTCCCTCACAGCCTACTTGTCAGTAGCCTTTCTAGCCACCCTCAGGCCCAAAGAAAGAACTACTTACTCACTTTGTAACCAGAAAACAGAGGAAGGGGAGGTGCTCAAATCCTCTTAAGGGCACACTCGAAACTACCTAACTGCCCTCTTCCTTGCACCACCACCCACAGGCCTTACGTCTTGAGGTCTCTACCACTTCCCAGTAGTGCCCTTCTGGGGACCAAACCTCAATAGGCTTTTATGGGTCATGGAAGAGGTTGGTCTCTGTCTCTCAAGGATGTGGCTGGATTCAAGATTTAATACTTGAAAGCTATGACCACAAGTCTCAGGACCTAGGCTCCTGAGGCATGAAGTGGGAAGGATGGTTAGCATCTACAGAGTGTCTGACAAGATGTCTGGGGCTAGTGGGGTCCTGGGGTGTGTGCTTTGTAAACAGCCCTTGTCTTGGGGCAAGAGTCCTGGGAGCCTCATGACTTCTCTAGACAGGAGGAGGATGAGGAAACAGGGAGAGTCTAAATTGACTGCATTGGCTCTTCCCTCGGGGATGCAGCTGTCCTGTGCGCTGCTAACATGGTCCAGGTTGGAAAGTCCCTCTTCCCTAGTGCTTTTTTTAATTGGTTATTTTATCTACATTTCCAATGTTATCCCCCTTCCCAGTTTCCCCTCCACAAGCCCCCCCATCCTCTCCCCCTACCTGAGGGTGCTCCCTCACCTGCCCACCCACTCCTGCCTCAGCAGCCTAGCGTTCCCCTATCCTGGATTATGAAGTCTTCACTGGACCAAGGAGCTCCCCTCCCAGTGATGCCAGATGAGGCTATCCTCTGCTACATATGCAGCTGGAGCCATGGGTACCCCCTGTGTACTCTACGGTTGGTGACTGGAGTTAATCACAAGCTCTTCTCTCTTCCCAGGTGCCTCTGTTCAGGCCTAATTCCTATTCTGTGTAGGTAGGTCCCAACGGGCTACCTTCCTGAAATTCAGTTAAACAACGCTTCAGGAAAGTTCCTGCAACATTTCAAGGAGGATGCTCTAACTCCCAAGCCTAGCTGTAGATGCTATGGGCCATTTTCTCATGCTGCAGCTCTGAAGTTGGTGGGCCTGGCTCCTTGCTTTGAGCAACATTCTAGTCTTTAAGAAACAAGGCAACTCCCAAATCTAAAACTACTTTTATTTGTGGTTGGCTCAGCATAAGTTGCCTTCATCAATGAGCAGAATTATAAAACTGTACAAGAGGTAAAAAAATAGGCCGTTTAACTTAGATAATGATTCTCACATCATGAGCTTTAAAAATACACATAAAAGTTGTACAATCTGGCAGTTTATAAAATATAAAGCTAAAAAGAATATTTTAGTTTCCACAGAGGAGTGAATCACACAATCAACACATATCACTTAAACAATTAACTGTCCACAGAGAAGACACATGGCACAAGATTTTTTAAAAAAATCATCTAAAAATTAACATTTTACCCAGACCAAATTATTCACCCTTTAAAGACAAGGCTACCATAAGGTGGCAGGAGACAGTGTAACTTTTCCTTTTCCAGTTTCAGAATGGTCAGGGGTAATGTCCAAAATAGATCTGATGTGCTTTAAGCAAGTGCAATTGTAACCGGATATACTTCAGAGTAAAAATTAAATAAATATAAATAGATTCAATAAATACGTCATTGCAAAAAGAACTACACAAGGTATTCGTGTGGGGATGCCACATAGCTGGCTGGTAATGCTTAGGTGAGTGGGGACTCCCCCGTCACAATTTTAGGGACAACTGGGAAGGAATACTATACCCACCAAACACATGGGGATCAGGAGAGATGAGGCCCCAGGACTCCGGCAAGCAGTGTGGATAAGGCTGCTCCAGGGAAGGCTCAGCACAGACGTGCTTCTGCGGCTTCCGAGTAAGTACAGAAGAGACCTAAGTGCTGAAAGCAACCAGACTTACACGGAAATTCACTAGTTCATCGTGAAAACCAAGAATGGGGGTGGGCTGTGGGGGGAGCAGGCACTTTGGCTTAATTCAGACCTCAGTTGGAGGTCTGATAACCTTCAGGTGAAGCTGGTGTCAGGTTCCAAATGGCACACCATGGCTTCCAGACATGAGGGATGGGCAAGGACAGAACAGCTGGAAAACCAATCACAGAGCAGGGCAAAGTTCAGGAGGCTCTCTCCAGGGCAGCTACTGCTCGCATTTGGCTCTTCCCACACCTCTGGACCATGATGATGAAGACGACGAACACAGAGCAGACCCAGAAGCAGACAAAAGAATCCTGGCACGGCTGGAGAGAGAGACCAGAGCCCTGCAGATGACAAGCAAGGGCCAACACAAGACAGCTTGCAGCCAGAGGTGGCCCTGCAGCTGTCACAGCAGCAACCAGCAGATTAGCCTTTTACTTTGGGAAAAGGAGTCGCTGCAGCTAACTGAATCACGCGCACACAAAACCTCCACAAAGTCATGTGGACTGAGGAGAGTCTCGTGCCTATCTTCAATTGGTGGAAACCACTTGGCCATATCCAGTGATCTCAGACCTCCATCCTCTCTGTATTGCATCATGGAAGAGCAGTTACTGCTGTGTCAAGAGCAGAGGACACCTCTGCAATCAGGGGTTCACCTTCAGTCTCTAGATCTTTAGTCCTAGTGATTTACCAAGTGATACCTATGATCCCAAAAGTGCAAGTGCTTTGGTACCTAATGAAACGGCACACTTCCTAAACTGAAAGTTCAATACAAGACAAGGTTTAAACAAAGACAACATCACAGACACAGCTCAACTCCACACTAAAGCTGAAGATGCAGTCTTCTGGGGATCCCAGCAGCCTCTGGGGATGTGTAATGCTACAGAGCTGCCCTGGCTTACAGACAGCGTCTCCAGCTGAGCATCCCAGACTTACAGTGTTTTCACGATACACCTAGAGGATGAACAGAAAGTGAGCGGACCAGACCTGACTGATTCTGAGATGGGACAGTTTTAAGGCACAAGCAGGGCAACCCCTAAATACACACCCTTCCTGACCACTGGGATCTTCTTTCTGCCCTGACACTCGTGTGCTGCTGACTCTCATGAGGTCAAAGACAGAAGTCTTTCTTGTATTCTTCATCTAGGTCCCAAGGGTCTCACATTCCACCTAGCTCTACAGAAAGTATGATGAACAGAGGACTTTTGGAAATTTGATTGGTTAGAAACTGATCTGATAAGTGGCAAGGACATTTGAAAAGCTGAGCCTTTAGAAAATTTCAGCACTTCCCAATGGGAAGCTTGGCCATGAGGAGCAAGGCAAGCGGCAGTCCTTGCTACACCGGCTTCACCTCCTCACACTGGTCCTGGCTGTCACCTCTCGGCCATTGACAAAGTGCTATGCTAAGAAGTGAGCAGGGAGCCTAACGTGGGGTGGAGGTTCCAGAGTCTAAACTGGGTCATCCATGAGGTCCAAAGATGTAGGGGCTAAGAAAAAGTCCTCTTTGGCCACCATGAAAGTAAGAAAATCAAATTCTACAGCAGCAGAGTAAGCTTTGGGTAAGTGGCCCTGGTACTAACACACCCAGAAGCCCTCTCAGGGGACGCAGTGGGTAAGTGGCCCTGGTACTAACACACCCAGAAGCCCTCTCAGGGGACGCAGTGGGTAAGTGGCCCTGGTACTAACACACCCAGAAGCCCTCTCAGGGGACGCAGTGGGTAAGTGGCCCTGGTACTAGCACACCCAGAAGCCCTCTCAGGGGACGCAGTGGCAGTGACTCCAGTCAGTGCAGCACATGAAGCTGCTGAGGCCCCTGTTAGTACAAACAGAATGGAGCCTCAGCTCCCCAGGACTGTACAGCAGGAACCACTGCACGGAATCTCCCCCACAGACCCCGACTGCACTCTAACCTCTAAGGCTCCTGGTAGGGAGAAGACAGTAAATCCTGACTGGAACTAAAATTAAAAATTAAGTTTAGAGAAAAATGGTACTAATGTAATTACTTTGACATTAATACATTTACAGTGTGGCTAGAATGTTTCACTCTTCAGCATTACACAATGGTCTACATTCTTGAGGGAATGGTGATTTTTGGTACCACATAAAACAGAAGATATTATATCTTGCATTTCTTCTTTACAATACTCAAGCTACATTTAGTTTACTTATGCAAATGTAGCTTTCTGCAATTTGATCAAAATTAACTTATTAAAACCTGCCAGGAGAAACATAAAAGCTGGCCTAAAAAGCCTGTGGTCACCTGACCTTGGCTCTCTACCCCCAGGGCACTGACTCACAATCTATTCGCTAATCTGCTGGCCTCTCTGGGGTAGAGCGACCCTAACACTCACCTCCTGGTTCTGAGCTTCTCTGAGTGACTGGGAGGCTCCCTCTAGTTGCTCCTCTCTGGCCCTGACAATCTGTCTCTGTCCCTGTCTGGTCTTAGCTGCCTCCTGGTGGCCAGGAAACTCTCTCTTCATCTCTGGCCCACATGGCCAGGATTCAACCTATCAGGGGCCACTATTTAGGCCACTTGTGCTGGGCCAGCACCACATCCAGAACTGAGTGTCTGCTTCATCTTCCAGACGCACAGACACATCAGGTGTGCACAGGCATTGCTAACTATCTCCAGGACCTGCTCTCACAACTTGCTGCACGAGGCAACACAGGCTATCAGTAACTTGGAGGTGCCTCCTACCCCTATGGCAACACCTCTGAACATCTCTTCTTAGCACCCCACATCTCTCAAACCATTTCTATCAGAGGCTGCACTTGCTGTACCCCAACCAGGCTGCTTCCAGCATGCAGGCAAAACAGGATTCTTCTACTCTCTCACTGAAGGCCCCCAAAATGCTATCCCACAGGAACTTTAGAAAGAAATAAAAGTGGAAGTGAGTTTGTCCAGCGAAAGGGAAGTGAGATCATCCAGTGAAAGGTTGATGCTGCTCCTTTTGCAGCCTCTGGGACAGGCCCGCCTTCGTAGACATCTCTCACTACAAGATTGCAGGGCCACATCTCCTCAGGTCTCTGTAGTCATGAGGGACCATCTTCTCCTGCTTCCAAGGATCAGCATTACCCTCTTCTGGCTGCAGATCAGCAGCTCAAGGCACTTGATTTGAGAAGCTTATTCTTCCTGCTAATCCCAGAGGCAACAAACTATGACTGCAGAGATCAGGCCCATAGTCATTGTTAGGGCCACCAGACCAAGAGGGCTGCCCTAGTTCAGAGGGCATCTGGAATCACTGGAGGCTGGGGTTCTGTGGGTTCGTGCCAGTAGTAGGTCTGGAAGAGTCTCTCATGTCTGCACAGCTCCATGGCTTGGTAGGTGTGGGAGAGGAGGTGGGGGAAGCGGGACGTGAAGTAGCGCAAAAAGTCATCAGGGATGGAGCCCAGCGTCTCCTGAACCTCCACAGGGAGCTCCCGGTAGTGGTGTTTCTGTGAATGAGCAAAGAAACAGCTTTAGCAGCTGAGTAACAGTGCTAAGGGCTTCTTTGTAAGGAAAGGATAAGAGATGCATGCACCATGGTACATCCCAGTTGTCCTTCAGAAGTAAAGGTCCAAGCAGGTAAGGCTTGGCTTAGGGAGAGCAACTTGAGCTCACTAGGGTGCTGGCTGCCTGGAAGGGAGCACAGGCCTCCTATGAAGGTCATGGGATTGTAGTGTTTGTGCCAACAGGCTCGGGGGCTGCTTCTGTGACTGAGGTCTGCCCTGCATGAAGGCTGCTTGTGACAGCACAGGTCAAGAGCAGCCCTAGGGCTCCAAGAGGACATAGAGGAACCCTTCCCAAATTACTGATGATCTGGCTTTATACAGGAGCATAACCAGGAGTCCTTGTTAGAGAGTGTTTATACAGTGGCTGTCAGGCAGTCAGAGGATACCATAAATCAGCAAAGAGACCATAAAGCACACACATCCCAAGAGACTAGTCCTTACAGCTTAATCCTGCATATTAAAGTCTTTGGAGAGAAATTCCTTGAAGGAAGACATGGCCTTTTTACTTGGTGCGGTGGTTGGAATGGGAATGGTCCCCATAGGCTCATATATTTGGAGGTGTGGTTCCCGGTGGACCATTTAGGACTAGGAGGTGTGTCACTGAGGGTGGGCTTTGAGGTTTCAAAAGCCCATGCCAGGCCCAGTGTCTTTCTCTACCTCCACCCTGTGGATCAGAATGTGAGTTCTCAGCTACTGCTACAGCCCCAGGCCTGCTGTCTGCTGCCGTGCTCCCTGCCATGATAGTCATGGATTCACCCTCTAAAATTGTAAGCAAGCTTCCAGTTAAAATGTTTCTTTTGTTCATGGTGCCTCTTTACAGACTACAACAGTAACTAAAATTCTTGTTAAATCCAGCTGAGGCTGCCCCGCCTCTATAAGGTAGGATGCTCTATATGGTACCTCTATAAGGTAGGATCCATTGTAAGAAAAAGATACATATAAATGAATATAAGGCATCCATCTCTGCTGCGGCCACCTCCCCCAAAGTCCTCACAAGCCCTTTACCTTATTTCTCATGGCTCGGAGGAGATCTCTGACAGAGCCACCTTTGTACGTTCTGAATTTGCGCAGATCTAGAAAGACATTAAGGGATATAATGGTTAAGCAAGTACATGTTTACAGAGAATTCCTGGGCTCTTGCAACTGGACTAAAGTGATACAAACTCTCAGTCAGGACAAAGATTCTACCTCTTAGACCTAAATAAAGGTGGTGCTCCAATGGAGTTCAGCATCTTCGAGCACAATGTTATCACTAGCCTGTCACTAAGGGACAAACACAAAACCGCATCCTTTGACCACGCCCACAAGGCCATGCTCAAATAAGCCCCAAATCCAAGAAGAGGGATTCAGAACTCCAACAGCTGGAGCTGCCCTTGTCCACATCAAGTTCTCAGAAATAGTTGCTGCTTTCAAAATGTCTCCTCCTGCCTTTAGCATGGTCACCTGTCTGCAGGGGGACAGTGATGTTCTCCCGCCAGTCCATCTTGACCACAGCTCTCCCGCCTCTCTCCAACTGCCGTACGATCGGGCCGTCCAAAGCCTCCTTTTCTATTCGGTCACTCACATCCTGTGAGGGAAAACAGGCGACAGGTGCTGGTCAGGGGAGTAATTTGAGGTTTGTCCACCCCTAAGATACAGAGCAGGCACTGGAGTGCGAGTTGTAAGCAAAGTTACGCTCCTCTTAGGCCTAGGCTGCAGGCTCCTCAAAGGTAGGCAGCAGGCACTACCCTGATCCACTGACTTTTTTCCCTGAGAAGATATATCCTTCACTCACTGGGACAAACTTGCAGAGATCCCTTCCACGACAAGAGAGAGATGTTACAGAGGTGTGCCTGTATGCAGGGCACACATCCACCTCTGGAAGTTCACACTCACACAAAGCACATTCACAAAGAGCTACGTGTACAAAACACATTCTCCAGGGAGTCAAAGCATAACGGGGAAGGCTTAATTCATTCTGAGCTTCCGATGTCCTTGAGACAGGACAGCTCAAGGGCTAACCAGAAGGTCCTAACTCCTCACCTGAGCACTAGAGAAGCTATGAAGGGCCCTCTTTTCAAGAGCACTGGGTTGTAGGTGTGGGATCTGGCCCTACTGGGCTTCAAGCCCGGTAGGAGGGAGGGAAAAGGTCAGGTGGAGGCACCCTACGTACTAGCCTTCAGAGCCCCTGCCTGGCTATGAGATGGAATGATGAGCCCACACATCACTGCTGAGCCCTTAGGAGAGTCAGTTACATATATCTTTGATAAAGGCAAAATCAGATTGGATAATTTTCCTTTTTCCTTTTTGTTTTTCTCTAAGACAGGGTCTAATGAAACCCAGGCTGGCCCTGAACTTGCTATATAGCAGAAAATGACTTTGAACTCATAGTCCTTTTGCTTCCACCTCCACAGTGTGGAGATTACAAGTTACAGGAGGAAGCTAGCATGAGCAGTGTACTGGCTGAGTTCCTGTTTGAGCTTACAGGGGAAAAGCCTTGAAGAAAAGCTGACAGGATGGTTTAGTAGGTGAAGGTTCTGGCCACCAAGCTTCATGATCTGAATTTTATTCCTGAACTCGGATGATGGAAGGAGAGAAATGATTCCCACAAGAGCTCTTCTGACCTCCACATATACACCAACAAACACGCACACGCTGGAGCATACAGTGACCAATCACGCTGCTGCCCTGGAATAAGACACTGGACCCTTCACCCCAAAGACGTTTGAATGGCTACTAAGCACCAGCAACAGGACAGGCAGTGTCCTTTGTAGGTGCTTGGGACAGAACAGTGATTAACATTATCCAGAAAGTCCTGACTTCAAGGAGCATATGTTCCTGGGCATCTCTATAGCCAAGGCCCCTGCCAAACTGCAGACAATGTGCGTGTCCATTCTAAGTCAAGTGCTTTCCAGGAGAAAACCCTGCTGCCACAACCCCACTCTTCATGGATTACTCATCTCATGCCACCTAACACCCACAAATAGTCTATACAAAGTCACTTGGCAATGTCACAGAACCACAGACCTGTCACTTGCCAAAGGAGTTCTGAGCCACTGATCTTAAATTTTAGTCCCAAAGTGTATACTAAACAAAATAAGATTTGAGTAAAAGACAATAGAAAGAACTTAAGGAGATGTTTGAATTTATGACACTGAATGAAATTATATGGTGTCTGAGATTTGCTTCAAAAGACAACTCAATAATTATAAAGACTTTATGCTCTCACAGGGGACTAGGTTTGGTTCCCAGCCCTCATGTGGCAGCCTACAATTATCTGTACCTTGTTTAAGGGGAGCCAATACTCCATGCTGGCCTCTGTGGGTACCAAGTCAAGTACATGGTTGTACATACATACACCTGTCTCTACAAAGCAAGTAAACGCTTATACACATAAAGAAGAAATCTGAAAAAAGTAATCTGGATGTGGAACAGCACAGAAATGAACACTTGCTAAAACTGGAGGATGGAAAGAGGAGCTCTCTGGAGCACCTAGTCTTACTTTTGTGACCATTAGGAATCCCCAGATATAAAGTTTAACAACTAGGGCACAGTTAAGGGCTGAAGAGATGGCTCAGTAGTTAAGAACACTTCCCACTCTCACAGAGGACCTGGGTTTGGTTCTTAGCATCCATACTGTGTCTCACAATCTTCTGCAGCTCCCATTCCAGGGGATCTGACACACTCTTCTGAACTCCACAGTCACTAGGTGCACAGACATACATGCAGGAAAAACATTCATATATATATATATATATATATATAAAATCTAATCTTTTAAAGAAATAAAAAAAATTGGGTACATTCATGATAGAATGCTATAGTCATAATTTTATGTGTATGTTTTAAAAAGCAGCATATAACACTATATATCTCTATCTCTATTTTTATATAGTTTGATCCCAATTATACTACTATTTATATTGAAAACATTTAAAATGTGGTGGTTAATTTTAGTTGTCAACTAAGACATATGCCTGAGTGGGTCTGTGAGGGCAATTCCAGAAAGGATTAGCCTAGAGCAGAGGGCCTTCTCCCAGCGTGGGCAGCGCCCTCTGCCAGGTGGGCTGCTATAGAGAGGTCTCGGGGAAGCAGTGTTGCCCGATGGCTTTGCTTCTTGCTGTCCCACCAGTTGCTGCTGTCACCCTCCCTGTCATCAGAACCCGGTTCCTTCAGCCTTCCACTGTGGCCTAAAACCCGGGGGGGGAGGGGGGAGGGGAGTTGGGGTCTCTAATCTTCCAGGTCTTCAGTGTAGACTAGCTGCTGAAGTGACCCGGTTTTGTGGACTGACAGCTACTAGCTCTCAGTCTCTCTAGTGTGTAGATGGTCATGGCTAGAATACTTAGCCTGTGCTGTGTGAGCCATTCTAGTACAGTCCCTTCACACATTGAATCTACAAGCACAAGTGTCAATCACATTTGTCTTGGTTGTAGGCAATAGGTCATTGGTTTTTCTCTTTGTCCTTTCAACCTTTTGAGAATCTGGAAGACAGTAGGATTTTGATGGAGAAACAGACCCAGGTACCTGGAAAAACTGGAGCTGCTTTTCCAGGCTCCAGAAGAATGGGTGTTTCAGCACGTGCTTGGCAGAGGGTCGCTGCTGAGGGTCCATCGCAATCATCTTCTCTATCAGTTCCCGAGCAATGACGTCCTCTAAAGACGAGAAAATAAACCCATTATTTCCAACCTATAACCAAATGAAATATGGCTACAAATTTATGTGGCCCCTGTGTGTGTGTGTGTGTGTGTGTGTGTGTGTGTGTGTGTGTGTGTGTGTGTGCATGTTTGTGTGTCTGCAGGCATGCAGAGGTCAGAGGCTTAAGTCAAATACCTTCCTTAGTTGCTTTCCGCCTTGTTTTACGAGGTTATCTCGCACTGAACTTGGGATCACCAATCCAGCCTGGCCGCCCAGCAAGTCACAGGCTCCTCCTGCTTCTGCCTCTCCAGTCCTGGGATCACAGATGCATGGCACCAGGCTCTTTTTGTTTTTGTGGTAAGCACTTTACCAACTGAGCCATCTCCTAAGCCCCTGCATGCCCTTTGATACAGCCTTCTGCTACAGGAGTTGATTGTAATACAATAATGAACTCACACCAGACATCAGTTTGTAACAGATTTTCACTATGTGGGTTGTGAAAAGTCGTGATTAAAAATACCCCACTGAGCTGTTAAGTCTGGATGGTTACACAGATACACAAGGAAAGGTGGAATGGGCCTGTAATACCAGTACTCAGGAAGTTGATGCAGGAAGATCATGATTTTGAGACAAGGCTGCCTTACCCAGGAAGATTTAGGCTAGCCTGGACTACACAAAGAGACTCTGACTAATTAAACCAAACCAAACAAACAAACAAAACAAAAAAAGATGAAGTTGAAAAACTGAAGCTGTTGTAAATGTATGACTGAACCCCATCCCCACTCCCACCAGGGGCCTATTGGCTCAGGCTGTGTATCCTAGGCTGGTCCCAAATTTGAGACTCAGCATCCTAAGTGCTAGGATTACAGGTATGTTCAACCACCTTAGCCTTAACCCCTGTATGTATGTATATGTGTGTGTGTATGTATGTATGTATGTATGTATGTATAGGGGAGAACATGAATATGTGACACAGCACACACATGGAGGTCAGAGGGAGTTATTCTCTCCTTCGATCATGTGGGTGGGTCCTAGGGATTAAAGTCTGGTTATTAGGCATTCAGGCAAGTGCCTTTAACCACTGCTAACTCCTTAACACTATCTTTTTGTTGTTGTGTTGTCTTGGCTATCCTAGAACTCACTATGTAGATCAGGTTGGACTCAAATTTATAGATTTATAGCGCATGCTTCTGATGTGCTGGGATTGAAGGTGTGTGCCACTGCTTCCAGATCCATCAAGATAGGCAATTATAATAACATACAAAGGAATTGTATGTTATTATATCTATCCCTGTATAATGAAAATATAGGGGCTGGAGAGATGGCTCAGTGGTTCTCTGCTCTTCCAGAGGCCCTGAGTTCAATTCTAAGCAACTACATGGTGGCTCACTACCATCCATAATGGAATCCGATGCCCTCTTCTGGTGTGTCTGAAGACAGCTACAGTGTACTCATATAAATGAAATAAATAAGTTTTTTTTAAAAAAAGAAAATATGGGTTTTATGCTAATGTTTTTTGTACAATAAGGGGAAAACTCATAAGCAAAACAATTATTTCATTTTAATCTTTTCATACTGGGATGCTTTCATCTAATATACTCTAGCAAATTTCCCAGTCAGGAGGAAGTATGCATTGTGTCCAAGTGAGCAGAGCAAGGACAACCTGTCTATCCCTGCTGGGCAGACTATGTCTTGCAGCCATGGCCCTCACACAACAGAGTCCAGTGTACAGAGCACGGGTCCTCCCATCTGCCAATAAGGCCCTCTGACCAGGAGTCTCCAGAGGGTGCCTTCCCCAGGTCAGTGCCTCAGTACTCCAAGGATGCTCTTAGCCAGCCTCCATCAGCTCTGTATGGTCCAGCATTTCCTGAGGCTGGACAGGCAGTATGTTGGAAGGTGTTGCCACCCAGACCACCTGCTTACCGTGCTTGTCTGAGTGGAAGCAGTCAAGGTTGCAGGCGCCCAGGAGAATGTTGGCCTGCCGCTGTAAAGATTTGCCAAAAGGATGGTTGCCCTCAGAGATGACATAGTAAAAGACACAGCCTGCAGAGAAGATGTCCACTGTGTAGGTCTGAAAGAAACGCAGAGTAGGAGGTCTCAAGACAGCCATCACTTCACTCACAGCCCTGACTTCACTGCAGCCCCTACTGATAAGTGGCTAATGAATGTGAATTGTCCAAAACAGCAAGGGGACACCCTGTAGTATTGTCCTAGTATTCTGACTGATGTCAAGGTCATTGGCCTATGGCCTGACAACCTGGAATGCTGGCTTTGCCAGGTGCCCGTGTTAGCATCACTGATCAGGGTACAATCCGCCATCACACTCATCCTTGGCAGTGACTTGTAACCTATTCTCGCCTGAAACATCTCTCTTGAATCTACACAGTTGTTGTTTCTTTTGTTGTTGTTGTTTTCTTTTTTTGTTTTCCAAGACAGGGCTTCTCTGTATAGCCCTGGGAATTCTAGAACTCACTGTGTAGACCAGGCTTGAACTCAGAGATCTACCTGCCTCTTCTCTTGAATCTAAACAAGCCTCTAGATTTAACTTCTAGCTTACAGAAAATATAGAGGGAGCTATGAAGCGATGCCATGAGGAAACGAGCAAGCAGCTTAGAATGAGGCATCACAAGCTTTTTAAGAGTAAGTATCAGAGAGCAGAGCAGGTGGGGAGGCTGCTGGGAATGTGGAGATACAGTCCAGTTCAGCACCCCAGGGAGTCCTAGTTATGAATACAAAACTAGTTATGAAAGATTTGGGGGTTTCTGGGGGAATATGAACATGGACTGAGTGCTAGGAAATAGGACAGGGGATGCTGACTGCTCGGGTGTGGCAGGGAGGTGGTAAGAGAGGGTCTGTTCTTAGAAAACAAGGGCTGCAGCATTTAGGGGTGAGGGGCCGAGATACCGGCTCCTTATAAGCACATGGTGCAGTCACAGGTAAACAGAGGAAGATGAACAAATGTATTATATATTAATAGTAATTCGGGGTGAAAGAACATAGGTCTTAACATTCTTTCAATTTTCTGTACGTCTAACAATTGTTAAAACAAAAGTCTGGGGGAACAAAACAGACAAATGAAAATTGGAGGTCTGCTCATCATAGATAAGGCCTGACGCCCCAGATTTCTAAAGGAAAAGGGGGTAAAAGTGATGGAAGGGTTGGGAAAGAGACACTGTGAACATCTGTCTTTCTCAGAACATGAAACGTGAGAAGTTTAAAAGGGACGTCATTCTATAAACGTATATGTCTGGCACCCAAACCTTGAAAATATAATGGGCTGGTGCTGTGATTTTCTTTAAAAATATTCCCATTTACTTACAGGGTTCTCCTTACAGTCTTCACTCAGCATCTCTGGGGCTATCCAACCTTCAGTGCCAGGCACCCCTGAGCGGCGGCTGAAACTGTGTCTGCCCACTGCCAGCTTCTTGCAGAGGCCGAAGTCGGAGATCATTGCCTTTATCCTGCCATGTGCATTGGGCATGGAGAGGAGAATGTTGTGGGGCTTCAGGTCTCTGTGAACTAGGAGAGAACCCCAAATTCATCCAGGCTTACCATAAGTGACCCCAGCTTCCTACAAGGGTTGTGGGTCTTTGTCAGCCTCCTAAATACCTGCTGTCATCTTCAAAATGTTCTGTGTTCAATTACCTAAGGTTCTTCCTCAAATTCCTATACAACCTGTCAAGAGACCACTTACACACCCCTTTCTCCTATGAAGGTCAGGAAGTCATCTCACTCTGGACCTTTTAGTCTAGCAAAGAGGATACTCTTACCAATGTTGAGAGAATGCAGGTGTGCCAGGCCTGAGGTGGTCTGATGAAGCAAGGTGATGGGCTCTAGGCCAAGGTGAGCGAAGTCCTTCTGCTCCACATACTATAAGAGACACATTGGCAAGGTCACAGCACATAACCTTCAGGACTCTGTGGCTGGTGTTCAAGTGGAGATTGATGTGTGTGTGTGTGTGTGTGTGTGTGTGTGTGTGTGTGTGTGTGTGTGTGTGTGTGTGAGTGAAAGTTTAAGAATAGTAAATATATACTTTCTGAACAAATGCCAGTTACTAGAAAGCAGCTAGACCCACCTCTTGCAGAGTAGCTGCACACAGCTCAATGGCAATGTACTGGAACTGCCGGTCCTTCTCTGTGCAAAAGTAGCGGATCACATTTGGGTGCTCGTCTGATTCTCGAAGCAGCTGAACCTCACGGTCGGCAAAGCTAAAACACTCAGGGAGGATCCTCTTCACGGCCACATCACGGTTGTCAAACATACCTCTATAGAACAAGAAGTAGTAGCTGAGTTCAGTTAGTGCACATTGGGTTGCAGACTTGAGATCAGCTCTGTAAGATGCCAATGTTCTTTATTCCAGTATTAGCCACCTCAGCTTCAAGGTCCAGAGGCCTTGGCCAACCACCAGCAACCCACAGTCGCTGTCCTGACTAGTACTAAGTAAACTTGACACAAACTAGAGTCATTCTGCAAGATGGACTCTCAACTGAAAACCAGCTCCATAAGATTTGCCTATAGGCAATTCTATAGTACGCTTTCTGAATTGGTGATTGCTTGGCACATTGTGAGGGGTACCACCCCTGGGCAGGTGGTCTTGTGGTATATAAGAGACAGGTTGTGCAAGCCAAGAGGAACAAGTCAGTAAGCAGCTTCTCCATGGCTTCTATTTCAGTTCCTGCCTTGAGTTCCCATCCTGACTGTGATGTGGAAGTATAAGTAAAATAAGCCCCTTCTTCCCCAAGATGCTTTGGTCATGGTATTTTATCTCAGCAACAGAAACTCTTAGGACAGTGTAGGAACTCACTGGAGGCAAGGCTCACCTGCCTTGATCATTGCTTTGATCCCCTAGGCCTCCAGAACCTGACAAGATTCACATAGCTGGGGACTGAGCCACACCACTCACTTGTATACAATTGTGCCCTCAGCTCCATGGCCCAGGACATCCTTGGGACAGAATGAAATTTTCCCAACAATCACCATTCTGGTTTCTTCATCTGGGACAAAAGAGGAAAAGAAGAGATCATTTTAAAAAGATATCGCCTAAAGAACGATAAGAGTGAAAGGGCTTCCCAGATTCCTGGTGGGCAAGAGTTAGGCCCACTTGCTTGGGACCATTGCCTCCTCCCCAACATTTTGCCCCTGCTCCTACATTCTATTTCTGCCTTTACATTTTCTTTATATTATCTCAGGAATCTTAAACTTTTCCAAAGAGAAGGATTCTATGTCGAACCTTAAATTCAGTTAATGATCAACAACAACAACAACAACACCGGCTACCTCAAATCTCCATATCTAAAACATCCCAAACAATGAGTTTGCATAGAACTAGAAGCTCTGAGGCTCCTTCACAATCTCTGTGGCAATCCTCCCAGTAGGTGGCCTGACAATGGCTAAGCCCACTCACTCCTCAAGAGGAAAATAGGCCATTGCTTCACTTCTGAACCTAGCCAGTGGCTGGTCTCAAGAACACATTTAAGCCATATGGGAAACTTCCCTTTGGTCAATAGCAGTTCACAGCCTTCTATCCAGAGACCAGTAGGTAGGAGGAAGCCGGGGAGAAAGAACATAGTAAGCTCTCAGGAATCTGGGAAGAGCATGGTTGCTCTGTGTCCCAGGTATTGCTCCCAGATACAATGGGGAACTGTCATTACCCTCATCATCCTGCTCCAAGGAGGGACTGGTGCCGGCCTTGGAGGCAGAGCTGCTGGAGTGGAAGGAGTGGTTGGAGGCTCTGGGGGATGGGCTGGGGCTGCTGGTGCCTGAGCTCTCTGAGAAGAGGCCAGATGAATCCAGGAACTCAGGGTCCTGGGTAAGGTCTCCGTGTGGGTGGAAGGGCGGCTGCTGCTGTTGCAGGAGCTGAATTTTCTCCAGTTCCTTCTGGAACTGTTGGTGCTGGAGCTGGCGCTGCTGATGCATGCTCTGTGAAGAGAAACCCACATCCAGGCTGGTGTAGCTAGTTCCAAGTAGAAACAAGACAGAAAGAGAGGTGTTCCCTGTGGCCAACAAGGCAGGCCGACCTTATCTGAAGGCTAAGGCACAAGGCCAGAGAGAAGTCATCACAAACCAGAATTGATTCAGTAATCTTACTCTTCTGTAGGGCCCACAGTCTATCCCTGGAGGGGACTGGTGAGAATGAATGGCCACCAGGAGGAGCTGTGCCTGAATAGAGGTTAGAACAGGGTGGCCTGAAGTCTAGAATTCAGGCTGGAAGCAGTGTGGGTGGGGCTGAACCTGGTGGCTGGCTAAGGTCCTGCCTCCCAGACCCTCTTCTCAGTACTCTGAAAGCTTTGCTTCACCATCATGAGACACATCAGTAGTCTGTAAACATTCTTGTCTGGCATGGAAGGTGGGCTACAGGGGAGTTTTCTGGCTCTTTTTGAATCTGGAGGGTTCTGGGTGTGCCGCCTAGTAGCCCAGGAAGGCACATAACCTCCCCAAGCCTAGTTTCTTCTTCTGTGGACAGAGAATAAATAATGACCTCACAGGACTGTGTAAGGTTAAAAAGATTAGGTAATGATACTTTGCCCACAGAAAGTAAAGCATACAAAATCTGTTTTCCCTACCCGATGGAGATGTGAACTGCCTGTGTGCTGGTATTCTGAGGAGACACAATTCCACAGGTTTGAACAACTTGCTGAGGGAACTACTGTCTTACCTACTCAATCATAATTATTTTGACTTATCTGTAACTAGGAAGTGAAAGGAATCACTATACCATCCTTTACACTTTAGCAGATCTCATAGGTAGTGTGAGGGAGCAGATTTTCATCTGTTATGCTTCCTTTAAAAAACAAGATTCAATTAACTTTTTTAAATGATCTTAGGAAGAATTATATATATCAGCTAGTATATGCTTTTTTAAAAAAAACAATAAAATTGGGGCTGGAGAGATAGCTCAGCGGTTAAGAGCACTGACTGTTCTTCCAAACATCCTGAGTTCAATTCCCAGCAACCACATGGTGGCTCACAACCATCGCTAATGGGATCTGATATCCTCTTCTGGTGTGTCTGAAGACAGCAACAGTGTACTCATATATATATATATATATATGAGTAAATTTATCTTTAAAAAACAAACTGTCCTTTTTATGAGAAGCTAGTATCTCCAATGATGTTTTTGAAGATAAGCAAATACTTCTCTTTTTTTCTTACAATATAGCCCTGGCTGGTTTTGACTTGCTATGTAGACCAGGCTAGCCTTAAACTTCAAGTGCTATAGTTAAAAGTGTATAATAGCACATCTGGCTCAAATAGTGACTTTTAAATATGAAACATTTTGCCTGCTTTTGTGTGGCCCCCCCACTGACACCCAGTGACTGACAGAGAGGTACCAGAACGTGGAGGACAATAAGAAAGAGCAAGCCTCACCAGGGGGTATGTGATGATAAACGCCACCCATCCAACCAGCAGGAAGGTGCTCAGGATAATAGTAGCCATGTCTTTGAGCATGGAGTCCATGGGGGCCTCAGGCTTGGCAGGGGTGTGGGGCAGCTTCTCTTCCACATCCTGAGATACGGTGGTTGGTGTGTTGTCTGAAGTCTGGCCAACTAGGTTGATAACCTTGTATGGAAGAGATTTTCTAAATATCCAGCCAGATACAGATGAAGTCAGCACTCAAGAGAAACCATGTCTATTTAAAATGTAGGACTAAAATGAAAATTTTCTAGTTCATCAAATTCTGATGGACCAGACAACTGTTGCCTCTTTTTAAGCAATTGCTGTGAGAGACCACACAATTCTATAGCGATGCTGCCACTGTTCAGAGATTTTAGAACAATATATTTGGAAATACCTTTAGACCCTGACATTCTTTAAAAATTTTCAATGATAAATTTCAATATTAATTTTAATGATAAATCTACAACTCCTTTGACAGTAGATTTGCTAGTTAAGGGAAACTGTAAAATCACCTAAGTCATATATAGAAAAAAGTCTAGTGAAAGTTGGTCATCAATTTGATACCTTTTTACACTGAAAAATAAAGCTAGCTGGGGCATGCAGAAGGTCCTGGGTTTAATCCCCATACCACAAATAAACAAATTAAACCATAAAAACAAAGCAGGGCTGTACAAGTATGAAGATCTAAGTTCAAATCCCAAGAACCCACATAAAAAGTCAGATGTCACAGAAGTATATGTGCATCCGTGACCCCATCAGTGGGGTGAGGGTGGAGACAGGAGGATCACTAGAGCTTGCTGATCTTCAGTTCAGCACCAGAGTCAGAGAGAGACTGCCTCAAGGGAATAAGGTGGGGAGTGAGAGTAGAATACCCAACATCTAGCCTCCTTACATTTATGCACACCCTCATACTGTACCACATACACACGCACACCAACAGAAAACAAGATGGTTGTTCATATGCACGCATGTGCAGGCCTACACCTAGTACACCTAACAAAGCAATAAAGCCACTTCCTTAGGTGGTTTTTCCAAAGTTAGAGAAAAGTGTCAGATGCTTTTATTAAATGCTTATGAAAAAAAAATAAACAAAAAGTAAATGCTTAATTGAAGCTCCAAATTAAATCCGATAAGCATGTAGCTTCCTTCCAAGTTTGTCAGAATCTCAAAGGTTTCCTGGAACAGTTTAGAAAAACGCACTGACCTGTACACAAACAGCTAGTGTTCCCTGTTTGTCCAGCAAAGCTAACACACAATTTCCTGGCCTTGCACACTGTGTTTTCCTTCTTTTATTTTATTTAATTTTTTAAAAGATGTAGTTATTTATTTTATGTATGTAAGTACACTGTAGCTGTCTTCAGACACACTAGAAGAGGGCATCAGATCCCATTAGAGATGTGATCCATGTAGTTGCTGGGAACTGAACTCAGGACCTCTGGAAGAACAGTCAGTGCTCTTAACCACTGAGCCATCTCTCCAGCCCTGCACATGGGTTTTCCACATACTTACATCACTACAGTCTCTCCTGCAAGACATCAGTCTTTGACACCGTTCTCTCCCCTTCCAGTTGCTATCTGAGTCCATCCAGGTATACACCTCTTGTGTTCATGTATCCCTTGTGTTCATGTCTCCCGCAGTGCATGGGGACTAAGGCTTGTTTAGTATGTAGCATGTGGCTAAAAAATCTGTGCTGAGCATGTGTCCGAAAGAACATTTGTTTAGATATGAACTGTTCAGGAATGTTTTAAAAGTCAGTTGTGGGGCTGGAGAGATGGCTCAGTGGTTAAATTCAGGTACTGCTGTTGCAGAGGACCCGAGTTTGGTTCCCAAGACCCACGTCAAGCTGTTCCCAACCTCCTGTAACTCCAGCATCCTGTTCCCAACCTCCTGTAACTCCAGCATCTAGCCTCTTTGGCCCTTTGTTTATACCTGCAAGATGGCTCAGTGGCTGAAGACACTGCCAGCAAATCGGACAATCTGACTTGATCTCTGGGTGAAAGGAAAAACCAATTTCTGCAAGTTTTCCTGACTTCCACACCTGCACCATGGCATATGTACACACACACACACACACACACACACACACACACACACACACACACACACACACACACACACCATCAATGTTAAAAAACAAAACAAAAAACAAAAAAAAACCAAAACAAAACCATTCAAAGACCCCTTTGCTCAAGCTCAGATGGTTAAATATAAACTTTGACCATGGCTACCTCTGGGTATAAGATTAATTGTATTCTCTTATTTTCTTCATTGTAGTTTTGTAAGTATGCAATAACAAATACTCAGGACTTTAATAAGATCTTAGAGCAATACAGTTCAGGATCTGTTTTACAAATCAGCCTGTTCCTCCAACTCAGCTAATACCATAGATGATGAACAGAGACATGAACCCTGGACTTAAAAGACTGTAATATTCCTCTACTTTTAAATAAAAGCTAAAGCCAGCTGTAGTGGTACATGTCTTTAATCCCAGAATTTAGGAGACAGAGGATAGGTAGGTTTGTGAGTTCAAGGCCAGCCTGGTCTACAGTGAGTTCCAGAAGTACTATATAATGAGACCTTGTCTTGAAAAACAAACAAGATAGATAGATAGATGGATGGATGGATGGATGGATGGATGGATGGATGGATGGATAGATAGATGATAGATAGATAGATAGATAGATAGACAGACAGACAGACAGACAGAAAGACAGACAGACAGACAGTCAGTCTCTCAAGTGATTTGTTAGACCCCAGATGATCCATAAGAGTAGCTCTTGTTCTTCAAAACCTCCCCAATCCAGTCCTCTTCTCCATCACCCCTCCCTACTCAGTGGGACTGCAGGAGTTCAGGCCTGAATTACTTGCTTACTAAGGCCTTCAGAAACCTCCAAGTACCCTTTGCTGGCCATGCAGTCCAGAAAAAAAGTTTCCCCAACACTGTGACCAGGAGAGCAATAGGGCACAGCAGAAGATGGAGGCAGGACAGCAAGTCTGAGGGCTTTGGGGATTCTTGGCTGAAGCTCCCAGTTTCTGCTCAGAGGCCCTTCCACTCAGGTATGCTCTGAGAAGATCTGGGGTGGACCAGTGGAGGCCCTGACCTAGCTCCCTAACACTGGTTCACTTCCCACTCACTTCTTCAAAGCTCCTTTGTTCCGAGTCAGCAGGAATCACATTTTCTCGATGTTTGGGCAGGTTGTTAGGAAATCTCTCCAGCATCTTGGTAGATGCAGACAGAGGAGTTTCATGGTGTCCTACAAGAGGAAACAAACCTTTAATGAGAACACTTTCCAGGGAGTGGTAGCTCAACACAAAATTTTAGCAACTCTCTACCCTCTGAGGGAGTCTTTCCTACAATGAAATCTTGTATCTACACAACGAGAAAAAGGTAAATACAGCTAGTAGAGAATTAGTATGAAAACAGAATTTTTTTTTTCAAGACAGGGTTTCTCTGTGTAACAACCCTGTGCATTCAAGAACAGCCTGGTGTACATAGTGAGTTCCAGGACAGCCAGAGCTGCATAGTGCAACCCTGTCTCCAAACAAACAAATACCTCAAAAACACTCCCTGTCCCCAATAGAAATTTTAGGGTTGGGGAGACAGTTCAGTCAGCAAAGTGCTTGTGAAAGCAGGAGGACCCAAGTTCAATTCCCGGAACCCATATGAGAAAAGTTGGTCAAGTGTGTGTAATCCAAAGGGGAGAGGGAAACAGGTTGATCTCTGGAGCTTGTCCCATAGCTAGCCTAACCTAACGAGTGAATTCTAGGCCATGAAAGACTCTGTCTCAGAAAGCAACAGAGGAATGACAACTGAAGTTGTCCTCTAGTCTCCACACAAATACACATGCACACCTGCATACACATGTGAAATACAAATTTTAAAATAAAACAAGATTGATTGATTGACAGCAGAATGCAGTCTTCTGCTTTTTTTTTTAATGATTTACTTTTATTATTAATTCATGCCCATATGTGGATATGTGCAATGCTCAAGCTTGGGCGACAAATACCCCCTGGAGCTAGAATTACAGGTGGTTGTGAGCTACTTGGCATGGGTCTATGCAAAAGCAGTTTGTGCTCTTAACCACTGAGCCATTTCTCCAGCCCAATATTCTGTTTCTTTTGCAAATAAAATAACTTGTGTGAGTGCATGTATTCAACTCAGGAAACAGGGTGATGCTTCGAAGTTCAACAAGTTCTTTCATTGCTTTTTCAAGTAGCATCGGTCTAGTAAGGCTACCGAGGTCCCTTCTGCACATTTCCCATGCTCAGGCAGAGGTCTAGTCCTTCTGCGAGCTATACTTGAGTTCCACCTAAGGAGTGGTGAGTACCTGAGAGGATGAGAGAAGTAGGTGCTGGCTGGACAGAGAGTGATGCCCTCTTACTCACTTGCTACTGCTCTGTACATACTAGGTCATGACCGCCTGGCATTCAGCACACCTCCATCCCATTGTCTAGTGTGTGCAATAAAAGAAACAAAGTAACTAAAATAAGGAACTGGAGTTTTGAAAAGCCCATCGGTTTCCCTCCTTCCTGTTCTCTCACTGGACAAGCTCTTAGCTTGGTTCAGGCTTTTTACTCTATACTGTTTTGTCTTCTTTGTGGCTGTGTGTGGAGATCCCAGGTCAGCCTGAGGTATCTTCCTCAGTTGCTTCTCTACCTCATTATTTAAAAAAAAAATTTTTTTTAAGAGTCAGAATCAGCCGGGCAGTGGTGGCTCATGCCTTTAATCCCAGCACTTGGGAGGCAGAGGAAGGTGGATTTCTGCGTTCGAGGCCAGCCTGGTCTACAGAGTGAGTTCCAGGACAGCCAGGGCTACACAGAGAAACCTTGTCTCGAAAAACCAAAAAAAAAACAAAAAAGAGACAGAGTCTCTCACTGGAATTGGAGCTGAATGTTTAAATTAGATTGGCTGGTCAGAGAATCTCAGGATCCTCTCATGTCTATCTTCCTACACTTGGCTTTTTAGTTTGGTTTCTGTGACAGGGTTTCTCTGTGTAGCCCTGGCTATCCTCAACTCAGAGATCTACCTGCCTCTGCCTCCCGAGTGCCTGGCTTACCTGGCTTCTGACATGGTTCATATCTCCTCATATGGCACTTTACCCAGTGACTCCTCCATTTCCTCAGTCCTCATCCCATGATCGCTCCAGTCCTACTGGAGACCTATTAGAGACTGTACCACGTGTACCAAGGCAATGCCTGACAGGAACTAGCCAGAGCTTGTCTTTCTTGATCTGGAAAGTCCCTCTTTAATCCCTCATCTGACCTCAATCTTGTCAGGTTTTTTGTCACCTACGGTGTGACATGGATCTTTCAGGGAAATCTACTTTTATTCTGAACCATCACAAATTTTCTCATGCATACCATGGCCTGCTGAGGCATGCTTTGCTCTACACAAGGGCTTTCTCACGTATGGCTGCCTATGTCAGAATTCTGCGTCAAACTTGGTATCTGAATGTGAATAACAGGTTTCAGAGGCCAACCAACAAGAACGATCAACAGCCAGGAGAAATGAAGTAGTCCTTCCACAGGCCACCCTGCATTCCAATATCAGGTCTACCTCATTCCCTGAGGTGCTACTGTTGAGAGTCCTACATGTCTCTAAGGCCTCCTACCAATAGACTCTGGAGAAGTCACTGAGATTCCTTATAAACAGGCTCGCACTGAAGAAGGATGTTCAGTAATATCCCACTGTACACTCAGAACCTATCTCTGCAAGCCTATTCCAAGGCTCTTAAACATTTCTATATAAATAGTGCCCAATCTTTGTGAATTGTCTGCAAACATATCCAGAATCTGAAGCAAGAGGCACAGGGCCAGCCTACTGCACTGGGTCGCCAATGGCAGTTCCTGCCTATTTGACAAAGCACTAGGGGATGTTGAACACCAGGTCAGGGTCACTGCTGGGGACAAGAAACAGAATAGACCCCACCTTCTGATTTAATTAGATCCATTTCATTTTCAAGATGAATGTGAAGGTAGACTATCTTACAGTCTTCCACAAGAACCAAAGGCCTTATCTTGACACTAACAGGTATAAGCAGTGGTCCTGGACTATGAGAAGATTGTTATGTATTCCCACTACCTTATTTGAAGCTGACCGGCTACAGAGTTCCTCAAGGCGACCTCAGAATTGTGAGACCCTCTCCTAGCTGCTACCTCTCAGGAGCTTATTAGGCTTCCTGGTTGTCTTACTATGACAATTCAAAGGGATTTTAAAGGGATCTCACTTCCCAATTCTACAGAGACTCCTCTTGTACATTTTCAGTACTTTCATACACATTTCCTTTGTACTACTTCTTAACCACTGCCAGGCAGTTTATGGACCCTTCGTTGGTACATAAAACCGAGTAGCCTTGTAATTCTAATGAGCTCTGCTCAATTGGCTTTCCCTTCCCATCAGCATGGATCCATTCATGCATACTTTCTCAAACTACTTCTGAGGAGAAAAGAGTTCTTGTATTATTTTCTTTGCCTATATTTCACACACACACACACACACACACACACACACACACACAGAGAGAGAGAGAGAGAGAGAGAGAGAGAGAGAGAGAGAACGCGCACTATGAAGAATTAAAAGGCACAAAGAACAGGGTCTGTCAGATGACCTGCAAATAGAATGATCAGAGCTCAAGCACAACCAGTTCTCCCCTATAGACCGCTCCTAGGTACTCATATTCTGGTCCAGACCCACTGCCTGGCAGGTCCTGCTGCTTCCTGGACCTACACTCTCTTAGCTACCCACATCTACTCTAGTCTGCTGGGACTCAGCCCACCTCTCATGTTTAGGCTAGGTCATCAGAATTGGTGTGTATTGTTGGTAGGGGGCACAGGAAGGAAAGATCTGATTTAAGAAAATTCCATCCTGCTCTAGTTACTTGCGATAGTTGCCAGGGACATAGTCACCCTCACTTCTTTCTGCCTGTGTTTGTAATACTCACTGCTGTGGAGTGTCATCTCAACCTCTTATCTTTTAACCAGGCCTTTAATTCAACCCCAGGGTCATGGAAAGTGATGGCAGCAACAATGGGAAGAAGAAAAAAATATAAAGTTCAGGGTACAGCCCAGAGTCAAAGCATGCTTAGTATGCCTAAGGCCCTGGTCTCCACCTCAGCAAAGAGAAAATATTATGGGAGGGAGTAAAGAAGCCAAGCACTTGGGAAGTATGGGCTGAATGAATTGAGGGTAGCCTGAGTAACAGCAACATTTTGTCACACAATGATATGAAACAAACCAAAAAATTAGACTGAGAAAAGGAAACTCCCCTAGAGCCTTTCTGTGATGGCCCAGGAACAGCTCAGACTCTTCATGCCTGTGGATTCTGTTTCTCCTCAGATTGCTACGAATTTGCCTTTATTTCCAAACTGTCAATCATCATGGGTCTTATACTTGTCCTGTCCAGCTTATTATCCACATTGATTCCTATTCCATATGACAAGCCTCAGTATTCTTAGTTATAGAGTAGAAATAACAAGGGTACCCACCTCACATGGTCACTGTGAGGAACAGGGAACAGACATTGTCTGAAATTTACACCAAGGGTTTCAATCTTGGAGAGAAACGGGCTTTTTGGGACCTGATTAAGCAACCTGGAACTCTGTAACTCCCTGGAAATAAAAATATTCCCAGGCCTAAAGCATCTTGACATGGGCAGAGCACCCGATGCATTCACAATGAAGAGCAGCAGTAAACCAGCAGGGCTAGCTTCTGCCCACCAGGAGGCAGTATGTTACCACCCAGAGAGAAGAAGCTCTTACCTATGAGAAGCCAGTAATTCCTCAAGTAGTTCAGCTTGCTCTTCCCTTTGAGTCCAGGGTCAAACTTGAGGTCTGTGCTGGGAGTGATCACACACTCTCCTTTGTCTCCAATGGTGACACCATCTGTCTGGGGACCTTCCAGCAAAGGAAGAGTGCTGCCTCGAGGCTGTGGAGGTGGGATGCAGTGAGCTACAGGGCTGGCAGGAGAGTTTCCCTAGGTCCTGCAGCACATCCTCCCAACCATTGTCCCCTAAAGGGACAGTTGTGGCTCACGCAGCTCAACAATCATCAACCATCAAAGCATGACACAAAGATCCTAGGACCAGGATCAACTATCATGTCTGGTCCCGCCATGTCAGATTTGCCTGTTTGGGTACCAAGAACCAGGAAGAACATGCATTACAGAACTCCAAGAAGCTACTATTAGAAATTCTATGAAGCTATGTAAGAATCTACATAGTCACAGATGACACAATTGACAGTGTGGAATAAACTGCAGACACCGATGAGTTAATAGAGTCAGGAGTGGCCTCACTGCTACAGCAGCCACCCAACTCACCAGGCAGACAGTATACAACCAGCCAGCCCAGGCACTAGCACATCAGGAGTGTAAGGTTCCAGTCACTCAGTGAGAGTGCTCAAAGCAGGCTGGAGAAGCCTGAGGAGGCATGGAACGCTCACAAAGGGATTGAGCAGGGGAAAGAAAGTGAGAGAACCAGCAACTGAAGCTCAGAAGAAAGAATAGGGAAGTTTGGGTGATCATGAAAAGGATGTGCTTGTCTGGACCATCCAACCCTCCCCCTCCCCCCAAACTAGCAGAGAGCTAGCTAGGCATGGTGGGACTAGCTTGAAGAAAGCCTGATGGTTAGATCTGAACACAAAGCCACGGAGAACAAGTGGTTCCTGGCTTCAGGAAGCTGCTCTGTCAACATCTGCTTTCAACGTAGGATGTGGATTTGTAGAAGCTGCTCATGATTCATTCAGCTCTGCATTTCCCCTTCTTAACCAGATGTTTACATAAAACTCAATGCTAAAAAAGGAACAAAAGCAGTCAAGAAACTGCATCTTTGGGTCTCACAGTTGACTCACCACGACAGCAACCCCCTCATGCACCATTGAGGGAGAGGCATAGAGGCTGGTGGAATACTTCCCAACATAGAGAGTAGGCCTGAGAAAAAACCAGAAACATACATTCTTCAGTCATTTCATGTCCAAACCCCCTAAGCTGTGGCTTTTTAGGACATCAGAAGCATAGACTCAAGCATCAGCTGCCATATGTGGGCCATGCAATTCCCACAAGAGAACCAGCAAGGTGGCAGGGGTACTGTGGAGTGACAGGGAAGTAGGACCTCACACCCCAGCTTTACCTGTCACCTACAGAACGGGAAGCCTCTTTCCTCGCCTGCCATGCCAGGACTGGACTAGACTGAGTCCAGTGTAGCCTGAGGAAAGGGCTGTACTGATGACAGCAAGGGACTGAGTACTCAGCACCTGCTGCCAGTCCCTCAGATGACCGAGCCCGCACTCTTTCAAAACAACCACGCTCAGCACCACCATGCTGCTGCGGGCTTTTTGAGGACTTCAAGGGTTCAGCAGAGGAACAGGTGCTCCATTCCAGATGCTGACAGCAAAAGGAATGCACAAGATACACAAACCAGAAGGTAGTGCACACCTGTAATCCCAGGATACATAGCATATTTGGGGCCAGCCTAGGCTCTTGAGACCCTGCCTCAAATAAAGAAAACAAACAAAAAAACAAAAAGAAAAAAGAAAAGAAAGAAAGAAAGAAAGAAAGTCCAATCCAAACTGAGTGCTGTTTCCTGGTAATGTGCTTCTACCTGAGATATCCCAGAGGGCTGTCTAGTATCAGCATGAAAACAGTGGGAGCTATACCTACAGACCTATAGTAATTACTACTGTAGGGAGCCTTAGATCAGTCACCTATGAAATTATCCAAACTTCTTTCTACAAATGCCTTCCACCTAAATGGTATTTCACTATAGGCAACACTTTCACATATATGATCATATCAACTTCTCCACAAACCCATGGAGTAGGAAGATTGAGGCCTAGTCTGTTAAGTGACTGAGAGGTTTTTTAACAGGTAGAGATGAAGGATACAGCTTGCTGAGTCTTGGTCACATATACTGTGACACTTTTTTTTCTGATTTTTAAAATTAGTATGACATGTAATAAAAATTTAAAATATACAGTCTTGTACTACCGTCTCCCCCTCATATTTTATAGTCAATATTCAAGAAGTCCTGGTAGGTAGACACCTGTAATCCCATCACTTAGGAAGCTGAGGCCAGCATGGATTACATAATGGGGCTTTCTCTTCAAACCCATAAACATAATACAGAACCAGAGAGAGAAAGAGGAAGACAGTAACAGAGATAGTTTGAAGTATAAAGGGGTACTGCATGGCTTGTATTCTGAGGTTCCCAAATGAGCCAGTGGGTTTTTTTGGTGGGGAGGGGAATTTGTTTTTCAAGACAGGGTTTCTCTGTAGAGCACTGGATGTCCTGGAACTCCCTCTGTAGACCAGGCTGGCCTCAAACTCAGAGATCCACCTGCTTCTGTGTACTTCAGTTGGGATTAAAGAAGTGCACTACCACCATCCCCCAGCTCAAAACAAGTCAGTGTTGACTCTTGATATTCTACATGAGCTCAGAGATATCCGCCAACCCCCTGACTCCCTCAGTACAGGGTATATTACACTACAGCAGTCCCAGAATGCCAGAATTGTCCTTTGCTGCCTGTCCTGTCCTCATCTGCCCCAACTCCTCCAACTCACGTCAGCTTGCTCTTGGCCTCGGTCTCCTTGGGGAATGGATACTTCCACTTGGTGATGCGCCCCACTTCCCCAGACATGAAGGTCAAGTAGCGCAGAGTCTCCACAGCAACGTTGATGTGCACCACCTTTCTCAGGCCCTCCCGCTGCCAGACGTAGAAGGCCACCACAGGAGAGGCATAGTTTTGGATCCACAAGACATCCCCGGATTCACTGTCCACAGTTACCACCAGTCCATCGCCATTGGACACAAAGTGGGACATCTCTAAAGATCAAACAAAGCATGTCAACCACATTCTACAACCATGACCTGTATTCTCTTGGCAAGCTGCATTTCACTGGAGACTTCTAGAATATTCTCAGGTCACAAGAGTTCACTGGTTTCCAATGAACTCTTCAGTTTCAAGACACTGAGATATGCCTGGCTTATAAATGTAAAATTAGCTTCTTCTCCCACCTCCCCCACCCCGTCTTTTTAAAAAATTATTCTATCAATAAGTGAGAGTAAATGCTGAGAGGAAAGGAGCTAATGCAAGTTGTCAATGGCACTGACATTTTATAGCAACCATTGAAAACCTGAGCACTCAGAGACTGTGTGAGGTCCTGAGCCAGAAAGATACCAGTATTAAGATAATAAACTTAGGGTTGCACAGTTATCATATGAGTTGCAGAATATGACAGCTAAAAGTTATTAGAGTATAAAACACATTTAGATGTGGACTGCCTTTTCCCTTTTCTTATCGTGGTACTAGGGACTGGACCCAGGGACTTAAATGTGCTAGGCAAGACTTTTATTGTTTTGTTTTTGAGACAGTCTCTATGTAGCTCTGGCTGCCCTGGAACTCACTATGTAGACCTAAAATGATTTTTTAAGATCCATTTATTTTATGAATATGAGTAAATACCTGCATATATGTATTTATGTGTACCACATATTTATGTGTACTGCTCATATGTCTAGTGACCGCAGAGGCAAGAAGAAGGTATTTGATCTCCTGGAATGTAGCTATAGGCAGTAGTGAGCTGAGCCACATGCTAAAGTCTGATTCTACCGCTTATGTGATGGTAGTACATTCCTGCTGTGATACATAAGGACTCAAAATGTGTGCCTTCCCTTCTCTCTGGCTAAAGCTGTCATCACAAGCCCATGAAAAATCCAGAACTTGGTGATAAAGGGTTACTTTAAAAAAAAAATCCTGATTTTGAGACTTTTCCCCACTTTCTCTTCTATTAGATTCAGTGTGTCTGGTTTTATATGGAAGTCCTTGATCCACCTGGACTTGAGCTTTGTACAGGGAGATGAGAATAGATCAATTTGCATTCTTCTACATGCTGACCTCCAGTTGAACCAGCACCATTTGTTGAAAATGCTGTCTTTTTTCCACTGGATGGTTTTAACTCCTTTGTCAAAGATCAAGTGACCACAGGTATATGGGTTCATTTCTGGGTCTTCAATTCTATTCCACTGATCTACCTGTCTGTCACTGTACTAGTGCGATGCTGTTTTTAACACAATTGCTCTGTAGTACAGCTTGAGGTCAGAGATGCTGATTCCCCAAGAAGTTCTTTTATTAATAAAGTTGAGAATAGTTTTCTCTATCCTGGGTTTTTTGTTATTCCAGATAAATTTGAGAATTGCTCTTTCTAACTCTACGAAGAATTGAGTTGGATTTTGATGGGGATTGCATTGAATCTGTAGATTGCTTTTGGCAAGATGACCATTTTTACTATATTAATCCTGCCAATCCACGAGCATGGGAGATCTTTCCATCTTCTGAGGTCTTCTTCCATTTCTTTCTTCAGAGACTTGAAGTTCTTGTCATACAGATCTTTCACTTGTTTGGTTAGAGTCACACACACCAAGATACTTTATATTGTTTGTGGCTACACATGGAGTGTGTACACATGTAGAGTACACATAGCTCCAGCTGCATATGTAGCAAAGGAATGCCTTGTCAGGCATCAATGGGAGGAGAGGCCCTTGGTCCTATGAAGGCTCAATAGATGCCTTCATAGGCATCAAGGGTGGGGAGACAGAGAGTGGGTAGAGGAACACCCTTATAGAAGCAGGGGGAAGAGGGATGGGATAGGGGGTTTCCGGGAACAGGGGAAACTGGGTAAGGGGATAACACTTGAAATGTAAACAAATCAAAATAAATAAAAAAAAAAAAGACAGGAAAGAAAAGAAAAAACTGAATAGTGGGTGTATCCCATGATAACTTTGGATTCTTTAAAAAAAAAAAGTCAGATGCATACCAGGATATAGATGAATTCTTTTAAGATCACTAAGAACTAATTTTGATGTTGATAAAACTTTAAACATCATGGTGGTGATGTTAACAACTTTAAAAAAAAACAAAAACAAAAAAAACTCTGCTTTCTGGACCAGTCATCTCTATATGTGGAAGGTGCGTCCTTTCATCAGGCACACTTACTATAGTCCACGTCGTCCTCGGGCAGTGAGGCTGCATAGTCAAAATAGGTGGCATTCCAGCGGAGCTCCCGGGTCTTGGTGTCATACATGGTGATGGTGTATTCTGGAGAATACAGACTAGTTGGTTACTATGGAGGGGCTGTAGAACCTACTGAGATGTTATATAATTACAACAAGAACGTTTTCACTAAATTGCATCAAGGCTATCCACGTCGAAAGGGAAAGACCAGGTGGAGGACTGAAGTCCCAGACAGAAGAGTGAACCTGACAGAGACAAGTCACCCTTGCTCTGCTCTGAAACACACAGTTCATAGAATCATTAGTCATGCAATGGCTGCTTTTAGACACTAATTTTCAGGGTTCTTTATTACACAGTAAGATATAGGTAATATGATATAGGTAATATGGGTTCCTAAGTTGGGCAGTGGTGGCACATGCCTTTAATCCCAGCACTCAGGAGGCAGAGGCAGGTGGATCTCTGTCAATTCAAGGCCAGCCGGGTCTGAAGAGTGAGTTCCAGGACAGCCAGGGCTACAAAGAGAAACCCTGTCACAAAAAAACAAAAACAAAAACAAACAAACAAACAAACAAAAAGCCAGAAAAAAGAAAAGGAAAAGAAAAGAAAATGAGTACCGAGAAGTGGCATGGTACCATAACAAAAACCTAAAATGTGTGGCAGTGACTTTAGGACCAGGTAGCGGAAAGTGGGAAGGTGACACAAGAGACGTGGAAAGGACAAGTGAGGAGACCACTGTGGGAAGCTGAAAGGAGTAGTCCAGTTATGAGCTTATAGAGTAGACAGTTAGTAAGGTTACTGCTTGCAGTCACTTGGAAGACAGAAAAGGTGCTACTGGACGCAGCAATCTAGCTAATGAGACTTGAGGCAGAAGCAGAAAGTGTTAAATGGTTTTCCTAGCTGTAAAAGACATGCTACAAGACAATGAGTTCAGAAAGAACTGTGCCAGTTTCAAGCAGGATACAGAGGAAATAGAGTTCAGGATGGACTCTCCAGCTGAAAAAGACTCGGCTAAAAAGGAAGTCCAGAGTTACCAGTAGAGGGAAAGTTTCAGGTCAAACTCAGGTGAGTCTATAATATTCTTCTTAGAGACCTCAGGAAGATTTAGGATGATACCACTAGCTAGAGTCATATGAATGCTGGCTCATGGCAGTCTCACATTCTCAAGTGGACATTTGTGGTATGACATTTACCTAATAGGCTGACTGTAATTCAACACATGAGAAGTCCACCAAGTTTTTAGAGTAATATTAGTACAATACTCAGTAAAAAGGGGTGGGATCCAGGCTTCCTACTTTTAACAAGGAACAGATCGGAGAAAGCTACAGAACTAGCTATTTTTTCTTCTCCTTCCTTCCTTTCTTTCTTTTTTATAGTTCATTTAATTTTATTTCATGTGCATTGGTATGAAGGTGTCAGATCTCTAGAACTGGAGTTACAGACAGTTGTGATCTGCCATGTGGGTGAGTGCTGAGGATTGAGTCCAGGTCCTCTAGAAGAGCAGCCAGTGCTCTTAATCAATAAGTCATCTCTCCAGCCCATCTTTCTTTTAAAATTATATATATATGTATATATATATATATATATATATATGATCCTTTACCCTTTATCCTTCCCCCTTTGAACAAGAACATTTATTACAAGCCATCCTGTCCCATTGTACACCAAGTTGAAGAAGGGAAAAGCACAAGAGGAAAAAGATCTCCTCCCCATCTCTCTCATTTGTTCATTAGGATATGGTTTCCTGCAGCCCGGGCTGGCCTTGCACTCACATGCAGCCGAGGCTGCATTGCATTCCTGACTCTCTTGCCTTTACCTCCCACCTGTTGGGATTCCAGGTGCACACCACCATGTTCAGTGAAAACTTGTCTCTTTAATTCAGTCTCCAGATCAGAGGATCCTCATCTACCATCATGCCTGATATAGATGCCAAGACACTGGGTTTTGATTGGATTTTTAGGGATCTTGGAAGGAGGTGAACAAATTTTGTATATGGGAAAGTTGTACTACTGTAGCCAGAGGACAGACTATGTAGGAGTTACTGAACAGGAGGACCACTATCACTTATTTCCTTTATGTACAAGCCACTTGTTTCTATCAAGAGGCTGTGTCTTTGTCCTCACCTTTGGCTCTGGACCTGCATTGATCAAATAACTGAAGCAGAAGGAAGCTGTGTGAGGCATTCTAATACCCATTTTTGCCCAAGAAGGAGTCATGTCAGAAAGTACAGGCTATTCATGTATGTATGGAGCAAGTTTACATGGAGCTGAACCAGGATCCCAGATGCGTCACCCCAGCATGAAGAGTAGAGAAGATCTGTGTGTGGAGCCCTCCTGAATTCCTTAGTCAAAGCATTAGGGACAACAAAGTGGCCATTATTTTAAGAAACTAGGTTAGACAGTTTATTACGAAGCAATAGCTAATGGACCCATGGCTTTATGGACCAAGTACACACATTCCAACCAAAGCCAGAGCATGTCCAAATTCACTCTAATACCCAGACAGTTTTTATCCCTATGTGAATCTAGGAATCACTTTAAGGTTTTACTTGATGGAAAAAGGAGCAAATCTTAAGTTGTTCTAACAGTTTGGAAATGAGAATACTTGATTTTTATAGGGGAAGATGACTGCTTTAACAGGCTGGTCAACTGGTACATGTGTCCCCAGAACAGGAATTAAAATGGGGTGTTCCTAAACAAGGTGGGAGCTTGCAGCCAGAGGAACAGCTTCACAGAGGAGAAAACGTTTGAGCAGAGCTGTGAAAGAAGAAAGAACATTTACTTGCTAGACAGTCAAAACCAGGCATACCTGGTATAGAGAGCCACTCCACTGTGGGTCCTTAAAAATAGCACTGCTGTTCTGAGAGCTGTAGGTAGTGCACCCACTTGAAAACATCTTAAGAAGGGCAATGCAGCAGCTGGGTCAGAGTCATCTGGACATCCCTGGAGTCTGAAGGGTCTGAGAATCTTGACTGCCTGGAGAGGGCAACTCTGGCCACTTTTTGGAGAACAAATCTAGTAACAGAGGCCAGTGGAGGAGCTTTGTGCTATCCATTCTAGAAAAAGGAAAGCTGTACAGCAAAGGCTTATTTCTTACCTGTCCGTCCAAGATATAGAAGGGAAGTTGATGGGCAGAGACTATCAGCAAAGGCCGATGACAAAGTCTGCTGCTTCTCGCCAGTCAGGAGGTCGATAACATACCAAATGTCTTGCTTTTTACCTGGAATGTTAGTGGATACACTGTTAACATCCACCGCAAATGGAAATTAATGGCATTGCCAAGGTAGCACTTCTAGCCATTCAAGAGCCTCTGTACTGGGAGGCAGGCCTGAAAACCCTAGGATGCTGGAGATGCTTCTATAGTACTCTGGAAGTGACAAAGTAAATGGTAATGTCAATGTAATAACTCCTTGAGTCACTGACTCTTATACTAATTTAATAACCTAAAGCTGACATAAAAATTTCTCTAAGCCTTATAGTATGAAAAATGTTCTCTTAACTTTCAAGTTGGATTTTATTGCCTTGAGTAACTATCTTAAATATGAAAAATCTTGCCTGTCCTTTTCCCACGAATGAGGACCTATATAAATACAAGTCCACCTAGGGGCTCACCTCCAGGTAACGATGATTCATATTCTTCAGCATCCCTACCAATTAGCCCGAATGTGGAGCAGCACACAACTATAATTAGCTAGTACCTGTGACTGGTCAGCAGAGTTGCTGTAACCTGATGCTAATGAGGCTACAGTTATCTCAACCTTTGTCTCTAGCCAGTAAACTATTCCCAGGTCACAGGCTGTGTCACATGCCTTGGTCAGCTGATTAAATATGAACAGGCAGACAGCACAGCCACATAAACACTTTTAGGAAAACATATAGCATATGAGTCTATTGCACAGACATGGGCATCTTGGTTTGAAGGCCAACAGCCACTATAATGTGTACACTTCTGTTCTTTAAGCCACACCTCTGGCCATTTATGCCTTCCTACTTTAATAGTTATTTCCTACATTCAAAGTCCATGGAAGCAGAATAAAGAGAAGCCAGAGAAGGTTACAAAGCACCAGAATTTGTTAAAACTATACTTAGTTGTAACACACCATACTCCACACATGCATAATTTGTTTGTGGATCCTAACTATTCTCAACAATAAAGTCTTCATAGGTCTGAAGATAGAGAGTAAGTTATACCCAAGTAACTATGACCATAAATACCTTCCATCTATGTGACATATATCTGGTTACTTCAAGGACCACTGCAGTCTGTATGATCTACCGATAACTCCAATGGATGGATTGAATAACTGTATGCTCATAAATACTCAGTGAAATCACCTAAGACATGGCACAAAGATGGTAGAAACACAGTATCCTTTGACCACAGATGATGAATTGTTGGGAAAAGCTGGAAGACTGGTATGGAACTAGTCAAAAGATAGTCATATGGGCCCAGGGCATGGCCCAGAGGAGGAAAGGTTTGCTAGTTATTTCCTCTAACTCCCTGGGCTGGGAGTTCCTCATTCTGAAAGGCTCATGCAAGAAGTAGGAGTACTGGTGTCTCTAGAAAAAATTTAAAAACCAGCCTACATTTGAACCTTGGAAATGTTTAAGATCCTAAAGCATGAACAGGCAATACACACTTTCAGTTCCTCAAAAAGAAAGCTACTATATACACACTGGCTATTATTGCCTCTAGAATTTCGAGATAAATACAGTTCCTTGTGCTACAAATGCATTTTTATTGACATTTTGGCAGCTTGTGGTGGATCCTAACTGCTGAAGAAAAGCAGGTGAGCTAGTGCTTTGAAAGCTGAGACCCCACAGGTATGACATTGCAGCAGCTTATATATGCAGCTGCTAAGTGCTGCTGCTACCAAATATTCTGATAGCAGGAAATACTAAGAAAGCCCTATAATTAATAGGCAGGGCCTGGCTTCCCTTCCTTGGCTCGGACTATTGTATTTGCTTTAAATTTTATTCATTTGCAGCTAGGTATGTTGCAATCATGAAACAATAGCAGTAGTCCAACCCAGCAACTAAAAGCTTGTTAAATGAGTAACTATATTAATAGTGTCAACTTTTCCTTAGAGGGGGAGAGCTCTTTCTCAATTGGCCCAATGATGCTGGCATGAACAACCAAAGCACAACTGAGGAAAAAAGACTTTTCTCAGAGAGATTTTAAAGAAAGTGACAACAGTCTGCTCTCTCAACCAGAACTTTCCCAGAATCCAGGATTCACTTTCAAAAAGAACCAAGTTTTTAGTACTGAAAACAAGAACTCTTACCCATGTAGAGGATTCCATCTGAACTTCGGCATGGGGATGCCTGAACCAATTCTGGGATGGTAAAGGGAAGTTTCTTTAAAAAAAAAAAACAAACAAGGAGAGGGAGAGAGAGAGAGAGAGAGAGAGAGAGAGAGAGAGAGAGAGAGAGAGAGAGAGAGAGAGAGAGAGAAAAGTTAACTAAGTCTTGTGAAATTAATTTTACCAAACATGCTGTTTCTGTTATCCAGTTCTTCTAAAAACAGAGAAGCACATTGCAGATGGGAGTTTCTAGTTGGAACCTAAGAAGGAGCTCCTGAGCTTCCACACTGACTTGCACCAGCCTCTGGGTTCCTCTATCTCTGAACTCTGTACACCAACTCATTTATTTGACACTGGATGTACAAGTCCCTCAGGTCTCCTGTCCAGATATTCCCTGAGGGTGCCATAAACCTTTTCTGAGAAGATCACACAAATATGAAGAGTTACAGTCTTGGCTTTTTTTTTTTAATTGAGACACAGGTTTCTCTGTGTAATAACCCTGACTTTCCTGGAACTCACTCTGTAGACCAGACTGGCCTCAAACTCACAGAGATCCATCTGCCACTGCCTCCTGAGTGCTGGGATTAAAGGCATGCACCACCGTGCCTAGGGCAAGGTTTGGATAATTTAAGGGAGAAAGAAATCTCCTGCCTTTAAAATCTAACCCAAAGGCAGCCAGGCTAGGTAGAATGACGATGCCTTTACCCTGACATTGATGCTGAAAAGAAGCAACTTAGAAGGGAGTTCAAGCTTCAAGGAAAGGAGAAGCCATGGCTGCATGGGCAACACAAAGATTTGAATTTTGGTGTTTTCTTCAATAAGTAATTCTCATTGAAAACAAAACCTTTGGGTTATAAAAAGGAAGTTATGGTAGGTGCCAGGAAAAGAAACTCTAAGAACTCCTAACATTTCAACACATTTCATCATAAACTGCTTCTTCTGTGCCCACAGCTGACCTCTGATGCCCTTCTGGCCACTGCTTGTTTTGGAATGGGCCCTGAAACTATGCAGTTACCTGCTGTTAGCTTCTACTACACTGTCACCTTTTCTCCAAGCAAGAAGAGACTTCTTGATAGTGTTAATAAACAGAACCATAGGTAGTAATTAACTATCTGCATTCCCCATCATTCCAACATTCAAACTAAACCTTAGAAAAAGGAAAATGCCAGCAAAAGGTAGCAATGCCTAGAGCTTGTAGATGTTTCTGGAATCAGAAAGTCCTCCTATGCTCCAAGAGAGGCACTACCATAGCTCTAAGGGCATCCTTGGGAAATCACACCTCTCTGGAAGCTTTGGTTTTGGTACATTCCTTGACTTGTCTTTTCTATTCCTCCAAAGTGGGGGTGACACCCATGGACTAACAAGCAGTTCAAATGAGATGACTTACAGCAATCACTCCACACTATTTCCAGCAAGCAAAATGTTTAAAACACAGATGTGTTTCATGTGATGTGGAAAGAAACCAACACAGAGACACGTGAAGAGTGAAGTGCGTGCAGCTCCTCCCCCAGGCTTGCCTTTGTCCACATCAGTCCCAGGTGCTCGAAACCTAATTTTAAAATACTCATTTGGGAGCCCACAATACACTTAAGAGTCTAGACCAAGGGTTTTCATCCTTGGCTTCACCTTGGAACCACATGAAGGCTTTTCAAGCTTCCGGGTGAAGCTTACCATACAAGCAGAATGGGTTTCACAAGCACAGCTCAGCAATCTGCACCAAGCAAACACACTGTCACTAACATCCGTATCAGACAGAGAGCATTTCAAGCTCTTTAGAAAGCCCCTTTGTACCCTTTTGTTGCTATTAACTCTCTGCGATAACTATTATCTTAATTCTAAAACCAACAGAATCGAGTTTTTTCAGGTTTTGAGATTTCTAAAATGAACTCTTGAGTATGTGGCCTGTTCTGCCATGTTGTTTGTTTTTGAGACAGGATTTCTCTGTGTAGACCAGGCTGGCCTCAAACTTACAGAGATCTGACTGCCTCTGCTGGGATTAAAGGTGTGTGCCACCATAGCCCTGATATCATGTTTTACTTAAGTGTTATATTTGTGGGATAGATCCAAGATATGCACTTGTGGACAACTGTCCAGCTGAGCATTCAACTGAATGACTATCTCATAATTTATTTCTCCAGTCTATTTATTGATATATTTAGCTACATTCTGCATTTTGCATAGGATAAGCAGTATGGCTGAATGAAATGTCTGTCCTGGTTTGTTCTTTTCTTTTCTCTTTTCATTTCTTTCCTTTCTCTTTTCTTTCCTTTTTTTCCTTTCTCTCTTCTCTTCTCTTCTCTTCTCTTCTCTTCTCTTCTCTTCTCTTCTCTCTCTCTCTCTCCCTCCCTCCCTCCCTCTCTCTCTCTCTCTCTCTCTCTTTCGTCAACTTGACTCAGGCTAAGAAGACTTAAGTCATCTTAGAAGGAAACCTCATCAAACTGGCCTGTAGGCAGGCCTGTGGGACATTTTCTTGATTGAAAGAGAAGCTCCCCCCTACCGTGGGTGGTCCCATACCTCAGTAGGTAGTCCTAGAGTATATAGAAAAGCAAACTCAGCAAGCTAGGAGGTAGACACCAGTAAGCTGCATCCCTGTATGATTTCTGCTTCAGTTCCTACACCTAGAGTTTCTCTCTTGACTCCCTTCAGTACAGAGTGTGACCTGAGAGCTGTGGAAATGAAATAAACCCTGTCCTCCCTGAGTTGTTTTTGGTGTTGGTCTTTACACAGCACTAGAGACCTGCTAAGACAATGTCTTTGGGGAGAACATATCTATGAATTTCTCTTGGGCACATTCCAGGGACCGTGTTACTTGATTGTAGGTTGAAGTAGAAACTTCTAGTTTCTTTGGAAAGTCAGTTATGTCAAATGATGTTTTGCTGGAGTAGACATGGGAAAGGATGCTTTGATATAGCAAACACATAAAGGACCCATGATGAAGGTGGATAACTATGACCCCACAGACAGTGGGAGATGAGCACTGAGTACTGGTTTGCTTTGCTCCGCCTCACTATTCTTCGATAATGACATGCATGCATTGGTTCGCCTTACACAAAGTGATTGAGCTCCATTTGTGATAAAGCCGCCATTGAGAGAAACTTGCCAAAGAACTGCTTGTGAGGTTCACCTCAGGCCTGTTGGTGAGCCTTGAGATTTCTTCAGGATTGAACTATAGCTGCTGGTTCGTGTGTCTGCTTGCCTAGAGGACTGGTCTACAGCTGATGAGTTGTAATTGGCATTTGTTAAGGGACTGAACTGCTGTCAAAGAAGATTAAGCTCTCCCTCAAAGAACTATTGCTGAACAGGTCCCCTATATCCTAAAAAATCCTTCTCTTCCACTACCTCTGCTGAGAGGATGAACACCTATTAAAAGTAGGCTTCAAAAAATGTATGCCTACAGTAGGTTCTGTCACATGCTGCTGAGCCAGCTGCACTGCCTGCATCTCCCAGGGGACAGAGTTCTGATTACTGGCATCTCCACTGGCCTTATGACTTCAATTTCCCTAATGACACCTCTTCATGCATTTATTCAGCATTAGAATATACTCTTCTACCTTTCTCTGGGCTCATCTGTCTTTGTTGTTGTTGTTTGGTGTTTTGAGACAGGATCTCACTCTGTAGCCCTGGCTGGTCTTCAACCCCACTATATAGACCCACCAGGTTGGCCTCCGACTCAGAAATCTGCCTGCTTCTTCCTTTTCTTGGGATGAAACCATCTGTCTGTCTTTTCCTAATGATACATGGGAGTTCTTTTGGTTGGTTAGTTGAGACAAAGTCTCATGTAACGCAGTTTGTTCTCAAACTCCCTATATAGCTGAGGATGGCCTTCCAATTTCTGATCCTCAGGTCTCCACCTATTGGGGGCTGGGATTAGAGACATGAGTCCCCACACTGAGTTTCTGTAGTTGTTGGGGATTGGACTCATCCACCATAGGATTTGTCTTTGTTTCTTAAATGTAGATTTGGATTTTGTTTCTGTTTTCCAAATGTTGGATGTGTGGACTATAGATACTTTGTGGCCTCCTCTCTTCAGGTGAAAAGCTCTTGGTCCTTAAATTTATGGTTGGTATATTTAAAAGTATCCTATTTAGGAAATTATTATGGGCTGGTGAAATGGCACATCTCCTCTGACCTTTACATATTCACTGTGGCATGAATGTGTATATACATATACAAATAAATAAATGTAATAAAAATGTAAAAAAAAAATTTAAATGATGACATATTCTAAGACCATTAGTTGTTCTATTACTTACTCCTAAAGCTTTATAATATTGCATCTCACATTTATTAACAGATACATGATTTGTCTGAAATTGATTTCTACTCAGATGAATGTACGCTAAAGATATGTTTTGTTTTGTTTTTACTTAAAAGGAATTTTTAAATTAAATATATTCTTTATTTACATTTCAAACATTATTCCTTTTCCTGGTTTCCCCCCTCCCAGAAAACCCCTAACCCATCCTCCCTGCCCCTGCTTCTATGAGGATGGAGGATGTTCCTCCACCCTACCCACTCCCACCTACCCTCCCTCAATTTCCCTATGCTGGGGCATCTATCGAGCCTTCATAGGACCAAGGACCTCTCTTCCCATTGATGCCTGACAAGGCAATCCTGTGCTACAAATGCAGCTAGACCATGTGTACCCCTTGGTTGATGGTTTAGTCCCTGGGAGCTCTGAGGGGTTTGGCAGGTTGATATTCACTTAAAATATCTTATTTCTACATGGATACTCCACTGATCTCTTTGTTATCTTCACCTCCTTGTGCTGGGGAGGAAACCCAGAGCTCTGTACATATAAGGCAAGTGTTTTCCTATTGAGCCATATTCCCATCCCAAGATGTTCACTATTTATTAAAAAGGTACCCCCTCTGCTAAAGTGTCATCTTTGTCACAAGTCAGGCAGCCATCTATATGGGTTAATTTAGAAATTTTCTTTTCTGGAGAACTTAAAAGAAAAAGGCTGATAACTTAGATCAATAGTGGGACTGAGACCTAGGTTCAGTTATCTTGCTGTAGGTATGGACAGGGTTTCACTCTATAGCTCTAGTCTTACTATGGAGTTTGAGCTGACCTGTTACTTTCCAGATAGACCTGGCTAACCTCAAACCCACAGAGATCTACCTTTGCCTCCTAAGTGCTGGTATTAAAGACATGCACCACCAAATCTGGCTAGGTTCAACATGTTTTTAAAAACTTTTTTAAAAAATATTTTATCTATTTTTATATGTACAAGTATTTGCCAAATTATGTTTGTATATCACATGCATGCAGAGACTGGGGTAGGCAGAAGAAGGCATTAGATGCCCTGGAACTGGGATTGCAAATGGTTGAGCTGCTGTTTTGGTGCTGGGAATTGAGCACAGGTCCCTGAAAGAGCAACACAACAGTGCTCTGAGCCACCTCTTGAGCCCGATGGGCTCCGTAATTTTTTTTTTTTTTTTAGCATGCCTCAGGTTATTATAATATGTAGCAAAAATTGGCAATTACTGGTCTAGAATCCCAAGTGGAGATGGTGATAGACGATCACATGCTTTCCCTAAAAAAGAAGCACATTCTCTAATATGAGAGGGGTAGAGACATTTTTTTTTTTGGTTTTTCGAGGCAGGGTTTCTCTGTGTAGCCCTGGCTGTCCTGGAACTCACTCTGTAGACCAGGTTGGCCTCGAAGAGACATTATTTTTTAAAGCTTTTTTATAACATTTATTTGCTTATTTGTGTGTGCTGTGAGGGGGACTGAATGCATGCACAGCACACGTGTGGAGGCCAGAGAACAACTTAGAGGAGTCAGTTCTTTCCTTCTGCCACGTGGGTCCTGGGGATCTAGCCTGGATTAGCAGGAAGTGTCTTTAACTAGAGTTAGTAAACAGTTAACCCAGCAAAAAGTATTTCAAACTCTATTTCTTGCTCTCAAGTTGAAGGTCTCTAGTTAGAGTAAGCATGTCACTATGGTGAGCCCTCTATACCTCTAGTGTATTGTCTGGGACAGCAGCATCTGCTGGTATGGGTCTGGGATTCTGAACTACAGCTATACGATCAAAAGCTCATTTAGGGGCTGAAGAGATAGCTCCTCAGCAGGTAAAAGTGCTTGCCATGCAAGAATGAGGCCCTGAGTTCAAACACCCAAAGTGCACCTAAATGCCAGATACATAGTTAGTGTCTATAATCCCAACAGTCCTACAGAGAGATGGGAGGCAGAGGGAGGAGAATCACTGGAAATCGATATAGATCAGTTATCCTGGCATACAGAGCAGAAAAACAACAGCTGTCTGTCTCAATAAAGGTAGAAGACAAGAGCTAACACCTAAAGCTGTCTTCTGACTCTATATGTGTACTGTGACATACACACATGCATTCATAAACATGAATATGCAAACTCTTACTATACACAAAAGGAATTTTTAAAAAAAAGCTAATTTAGGAAGCTCTAAAAAGGCAGTGCTGCCATACAAGTTTATCTGAATCAGAATCCCCAGCAGTTTATAGAAAGCTCCTAGGTTGTCTCACATAGAGAAGCAGGTAAGGATTCGGTTAAGAACCTCAGAGAATGCCAAGAAGCTAAATATTCTCACCGTCAGGCCTTCATTATTCTTGCCTCCAAGCGTGTACAGACTGCCATCATTGGGATCTGGGAGGAAAGCAGGCCTAGAAATTAAATTAAAAATGTCAATGATAAACTATGGCCCAGGACACAGAACAAAAGATCAAAATCATGCAGAGCCATGGCATGGGGGATGAGAGAGTGAGTGTGTGGAAGGCAACTTTATCAACTGCTTCTCTCGAGTCAGCCACTGAAATTAAAATACTCCATGTAGGGACATATTCTACTTCAGTGGAGAAAAATAACCTGAGAAAGAAGAGTCATGTACTGTGAGTGGTGATGAAATAAATGAAAAGGGCTTAGCAAATCTGTTTTCAACTTCCATGACCACTATGCCTGGACATCGACAATTAACATTTAACAGCATCAGTTGCATGCATCTCAGACCAAATTCAAAGTTTTACTTATTCTTGGAGAATTTCACAAATGTACATATGATATGCTTTGATCATATCCACTTCCCACACCCCTCCCAACTACTCCTACACCTCTCCTGCCATGTATATGCACCTCGCTTGTGCCTGCTGGATCACCTGGGACTGGGGATACAGATGTGTGTACTGGGCACTGAATCCAAGTCCTCTGCAGGAGCAAGCAGTGAGTGCTCTTGCTGCTGAGCTAACTCAGCTCCTCTCTTTTTAATTTTTAAAAAACAATCCACTGAGTCTAATTAGTGTTGCCAGTATCTACCTGTCATTTTCAACAAGCATTTCTTTTTTTTTAAAAAAAAGATTTATTTATTATATGTAAGTACACTGTATCTGTCTTGGGATACCCCAGAAGAGGGCATCAGATCTCATTAAGGATGGTTGTGAGCCACCATGTGGTTGCTGGGATTTGAACTCAGGACCTCTGGAAGAACAGTCAGTGCTCTTAACCACTGAGCCATCTCTCCAGCCCCAAGCATTTATTTCTTAAAAGACAGAGCAATAAATGCAGACTCTGAAGCTTGGCATCAGAGAACATGTTAGGGATACAGATCAAGGCCTCTGTCAGTAGGATCCCACAAGAAAACAAGAGGTTGGTTTTGTGTCAGGTGAATGTGCTAAAGATGGAACTCTAATTAGTGTCAATGAGGAAATCTTTTTCAAATCTCTTCTCAACTCAGGTTGTTCTATCATTTCAGGCTCTTACAGGTGAGATACTCCCTTGAATGTGTACACACCCTAAGAACAGGTTCGCCTTTCCTCTCTGTGATGTGACACAGGGAACAAAAAGAGACCCAGGGGATGGAGAGATGGGTTCAGAGGTTAAGAGCTGTCTCCTCTTTTAGAAGATCCACATTTGATTTCTAGAACCCATATGGTGACTCACAACCGTCTGTCAACTCCGATCCCAGGAGATCTGATGCCCTCTCTGGCCTCCATGGGCACCCAAGCAACACATGTGATACAGAAATGTGCACAGAGACAAAACAACCATACACATAAAACAAGCAAATAAATAAATAAATTTTTAAAAATGAATAAGTAAATAAATTTTTAAAAGATCCATACTTTAGAAGTTTAGTTCAAAACTCAATTTAAGTTCTCTCTCAAGTTGCTGGGCATAGTGGTGCACACTTTTAATCACAGTACTGGGAAAGCAGAGGCAGAGACAGGCAGATCTCTGTGATTTTGAGGCCAACCTGGTCTACATAGTGAGCTCCAGGACAGCCAGGGCTATATACTGAGATCTTGTCTCAAGAAAAACAAAAACACAAAACAATAAGAAGTTCCATTCCAATCGACCCTTTTTAATACAACCATCCTCCTCCTCACCCAAGGAACATACCACCTGGAAATTTTTTGTCTCAAAAATTCTTTTTACACTTTAAACTTGTGCATATATTTGTGTCCAGCAACTAAATAAGATGTTAAGTCAAAAAGAAATACTAAGGAGAAAAGGAAACTTACTCTTCCACGTGTGTTGGGACCTGCAAGACTGGATCTGTGCAAAAGAACAAGAAGCATCATCAGACGGGCTCTGAAATGTCAGGGCCCTGGAGATTTCCCAGGAACAACTTACAAGTCATACCAACAGCTAAGGCTGACCTGCACTATGTAAGTCATGTGAGGGCACTTCAGGAAACACACAGAGGCATAAAGGTACGTGCTTACAATTCTTATTAAGTGTACATACTAAGGTACATAGTGGGCTGGAGAGATGACTGGGTGGTTCAAAGCATTTGTTGCTCCTGCAGAGGACCCAGGTTGGATTCCTAGCACCCACATGGCAACTCACAGCCATCCATAATTCCAATTCCAGGTGACCTGATGCCTTCTTCTGCCCTCTGGGGGCACCAAGCATACATGGCGCATATACATACACAGGTAAAACATTCACACTCAAAATAAATAAATCTAACAAAAACTTTTAAATATTTACTTTGATTTTATACACTGAGTGTTTTGCCCACATGTATGTCTCTGTGCCATGTTCATAAAAAGTGTCTGCAGAAACCAGAAGAGGCCATTGGAAGCCTGGCAGTGGAATTACAGATGGCTGTGACTCACCATATGCATGTTGGGTATTAAAGCCAGGTCCTCTATAAGAGCAGCTAGTGTTCTTAACCCATGAGCCATCTCTCCATTCCCCACCACAGGAATTTCTAAAATCTGAATCAGTTTGTTGTTGGGATACCTAGAATAGGAATAGATATTCCCATTAGGAAATGCCACACTTCATAACTGATGCTAACTGGATAGTAAATGTCCTTGCAGCAGTTTATGGAATCCTACTGGCTTCAAGTATTGAATCTCTTTGATCCATTAAATGTATTTCTGTAAAATCTATCTTAAAACAGTATAAAATATAAGAAAAGCTTTTGTACAAAGATGTTCATAATAGCATTATAAATGAATTAAGTATTCTTTGATATGGTTAAATTATCTGTATGGCAGAAAGTTAAGGCCTGTTAAAAAGTCTAATAAAATTCTGGTTTTGTTGTGTGTTTTTTGTTTTTTTGTTTGTTTGTTTTTTGTTTTTTTATTCTGTTTGAGACAAGGTCTGACTAGCTTTGGCTGGCCTTGAACTCACAGAAATGGCTGCCTCTGCCTCCTGAATGCTGGGATTAAAGTTGTACACCACCAGGCCCAGTGCTAATAAATCTAAGTTTTTCTGCTTCTGTAGTCATGTAGTCAGGTAAAAGGCACATTTACATAGGCTATAATGTAACAATCCAGGAAAACCTTCAGCACAACAGAAAAACACTAGATGGTAAGATCAAAAGTGCTAATGATCTTTTTAAAAGCATGACCAAATTTCACTTTTTCTAATTTTCTCAAATTTTCTACAAGATTGGATTTTACTTTTTCAATAGGAAAGAAATGGGGTTTTTTTTTTCCCTCTTCTCTGTTTACAGCAGTAATTCCACGTTTACAGCAGTAAAATCTGGCCGAATTTCTCTTCCGAGGTTCTCCTGGGCATAACCGAAGATGAGGCTGCTGATTGGCTGGGATGGATAGTGTGGTGAGAGGACCTGAGTAGCAGTAGCAGGCTACCATCTGAAGACCTCAAGGAAGAGACAATGTCAGGCAGCATTGCCAACAAATGCCCACAGCTATGTCCAAGCCGTATACTCCAGAGTAGAAGAGAAGGAAATGTTCTAACAAGGTTTGTATGCAGAGCTCTAGACTCCGGAGGCTCATGGTGACAGACAGCTGTCTGATCTTCTTGTCACTTGGGACTCTCCTGTGAAGTAGTCTTTCAAGCTTTATCATATGCTGACTGTGCTTACAACAGAAACACACACCAGATGTGGTTTGCAGGCAGCAAACAAACAAATTCACTAAACCAAAGGACTCGCAGGAAACAGGGTGAACTTTCAGTCAGTAAGCACATGTTTATCTTTCCCATTAATCACCTCTCAGTACACTCTCACAAACAGACTGATGCAAGAGACAGGAAATAAAGGCACACAACACTCAACTGAAATAAAGCAGGCAAGGTGCAACTGGGGCCCAGAATCTCCAGCTCAGCCTCAGAGCCAGGCAAGCCACACAAGCCAGCAAAAGCAAGACTGTCAGACTCCAAAGCAAGCACAGCACTGTAAAAAGTCATCTTTTTTGCTTACTTCAGCCACTTAATGGAGCCACAGGTAAAACAGAGGGCGGAGGTACTGCTAAAATCTAGCAACTACAAAAATAAGACATGGATGTTAAAGCGTTTGAATTCCTGCTCATAATCTGATCTTTGCTGTACAATGTTTGCTCAGTTTCATGGACTTCAGAGGCAGATTTCCCTAGCTTTTTATGGCTTATCTACTGGCCCTTTGATTTTTTTTTTTTTTTTGAGGCCTGGGGTGTTAAGATGTACCCTGCATTATAAGACACAGAATAGCGCGGAAAACAGAAGGTTCCCTCTGCTAACATCAGTATTGAAGGAACATTCTTGCTTTCTGAGGAAAAGATAAACTTTAGGGGTGTGGCCATGTGGTTTCCTTTATACTTGTATGTTCTCAGTATAACAGGGTACCTGGACACGTTTCTGCTAAGGTGTGGACCAGGTTAAAACTCATTTATTAAGACAGCTCTGACAGAGGCAGGCAAAGTGCTACTCAGCTTCTGAGGTGTAACAATGGTCTGTTCTACTGATGCTTTTCTTCTTTATATGCGTGTGATTCTAACACTTGGAAGCATGAGGCAGGAGAATTCAAAATTCAAGGCCGGTCTGACTAGTAAGACCTTGTTTGGTTTCAGGAGAATCCAAGATTTGCTTGAAAATAATACAGAAAAGAGTTGTATACGGGGCAGATTAGTAAAAAGTGGCAGACTGCTGGTAACTTGTTAGAAACAGAATCAAGGACACAGTCTTTTCACTATTTTTTGTATATATGCTTGGAAATTTCTAAACTAATAAAGGTTAAAGATGAACATTTTTGTGACCCTCAACAAAAGCAAACACGACTTGAAACCATGATGTGATGAAAGATCAACAGGGAAAGTGGTTTTTGATTTACTAGTGAGAACTACATCAGGCAAGATTCTTGCTTACAAGTTTCACCCGGTGAAAAGAAACCATGGGCAACTATAAGCCTGTAAGCAAATACTCCTGCAAAACAGGCCAGTCTATCCCTATGGAGCCAGATAAGAGTAAATGCCAACCTCACTGAGCTGTTTTACTTACAGAAATAATAATAATAATTTTTAAAAGAGGGTAAAATAGGTGTAACTCAAGGAAAGGGTGAGGTAATGCTATGGGAAACACCACTGAAAACAATGCTGGGTCTCTCCCAAGGTTACCTTGGGAAGAAACCAACCTGTTCACTGTTGCCCTGGAAGGAATCTCGAAGGATTAAACTCCATCCTGGGCCAGGTCAGGTGACACTGTTACCATACTGTGCTAATCTAACACTTGTTAACCAGAGACAAAACTGGGAAAGCAGATGCCCACACTTTCTTGTCTGAACTCATCAGGGCAGAAGTATAAAAATGCTCCCATCTCCAACAGAAGAGAGTACTGCATCTATAACCAGCCCTAACCACAAGGTAGGGGATGGTCTAGGTCCCTACTTGGAGCTATTTTCTCAGAATCAACTGAACATCTCCACTAGGTGCTACCAGCACCTCAGCCTCCACCCTCCATCTTTCACCCAAGACTGGCTTCTTGAGTACACTATATTTGTTTTTTGTTTATTTTGAAAATAGGTTTTTTCACATAATGTATCCTTACCATGGTTTTCTCCTCCCTTATCTCCTCCCAGATCCTCCCCTACTTTCCCACCCATCCAACTCCAGCCCTAATCCCCATTTTAGAAAACAAATTGGGGAGGAAGGATTATAGGAGTCAGAGGAGTCAAGGACACAAGAAACCCCACAGAATCAACTAACCTGTGCTCACAGGGACTAACCTAGGACCTCTGCACACATGTTACAGTTGTATAGCTCGGTCTTAAGGGACTTGTAACAATGGGAGCAGGGGCTGGCTGTCTCTGACTGTGTCCCACTTTGGGGATCCTTTCCTCCTACTAGGTTGCCTAGCCTTAACAGAAGAGGCTAGGCAACTTGATGTGCCCTGGGAGGCCTGCCCTTTCCTGAAGAGAAAACAAGGAGGAGTGAGGGGACTGGGAGAAGAGAGGGGAGGGGAAACTGTGGTAGGGATGGAAAAGAAGGAAAGAGAGAGGTAAGAAGGAAGGAAAAACAAACAAAAAGGCCCAAAAAGCACATATACACAGAAAGACAGACACACAAATGACATCTCCAATGCCAGGATTGAGTACGCTGTATTATTTTTTTTTTAAAGATTTATTTATTTATTATACATAAGTACACTGTAGCTGTCTTCAGACACTCCAGAAGAGGGAGTCAGATCTCATTACAAATGGTTGTGAGCCACCATGTGGTTGCTGGGATTTGAACTCAGGACCTCTGGAAGAACAGTCAGTGCTCTTAACCCCTGAGCCATCTCTCCAGCCCCCGAGTACGCTGTATTATTAACAAAACCCAACTTCTTAAACCCACAGGGGGCTGCGTAATTGAATGGGGGGATCAGAAAGAATTTGACAATAGTGAAAGTCTTCTGAACACCAAGGTGTCCTCGTCAGCCCTCACCCATGCTCTGTCACACAACCTCGCTGCAGCCTTGGTCCTGAACGCACACATATTTGCACCTTGAATGCCATCACGCCACACAGCATCAGTAAATACTGCCTGAAACACTGTGGCTCCAATCACAGCCTGTAATGTTATGAACATTATTTCCATTGTACATTCAAAGTTTTCTGCTCTCCTAGAAAAATAATGGTTTAAAGTCAATTATGGTAAAGCATACCTACAATACCCAAATTTGAAAGTGGTACAGTAGAGAAATCAGGAGTTCAAAGGTCATCCCCAGCTGCACAGATACATTTTAAGGCAGCCTGGGTTGAGAGTATCTCCAACAAACAAATTAACAATAACAAAACCCACTACCAATAACAAAAGAAACATGTTTTAATTACAGATTACATAATTTAATTACAGAAACAAAGCTGTTAATATTTTCCTTCTTCCTTTACATGCTGAGAATGTATCAAAATACTATTATCTTTAGATTGTATCGAAGTAAATTATTATTTGACTTAAAAATTGATGTTTGAACCAGGTTTTATGGTACACGCCTTTAACCCCAGAACTCAGGAAACAGAGATAGGCATGAATTCCTTCAGTTTGAGGCCAACACTGTCTACATAACAAGTTACAGGTTAGCCATGGCTCAAAGTGGGACCTTATCTCAAAGTAAATAAACAAATATTAAAAACTGATATTTGAGTCACTGACACTAGTTTCATAAAAAAAAAAATCATTAACTTTGCTCTGTAATCAGGAGATTTCCAACCATTTCTGAGATGACACTAAATATATTTCTGTCATTTTGTACTACAGATTTGTATGAAGTGGGTTCTCAACAATGACAGCTATAAAATCAAAATAGTAATCGACTGAAAAATGTTGATGTTGCCCCATGTCCTGCAGTGTCAAATGTTCAGCCAAGACTTGTTTCCTTCTCTAGAAAGATATCTTTAGTTTTCACTTTTTTTATATTTTCATAGTGTATCTTCACTGTACATGGTACAGTACAACATAAAGATATTTTCATGGTATAAATATATATACACATTGAGAGCATGCCCCAATACCCCAACACACATAGTCTCTATCTTCTTCAAAGATTTAATTCTTGGAGCTGGAGAAATGACTCAGTTTAAGAGCACTTGCTGTACAACCATGAGCCTCTGAGTATGGGTCCAGGCACCCATCCGACAGGTGCACGAGTGCCCAGCACATCTGTAACCCTGGGCTATGGGGCTTGCTGGCTGCCTGTCTAACCAAAAAGTATAAGCTGCACATTCAAGGAGAGATGATGCCTCAGAGGAGTAAGGCAGAAAACAATAAAGGGTATTCAAGGCCCAACTCTTCTGTCCTGTGTGTGTGTGCGTGAGTGTATGTATGGTATGTACACATACATACACATCAACATATACCACACACATACACATACAGGACTTAATTCTTTTATGTAAAAAAAAAAAAAACAAAACAAACTTTGCCCTCTCATTGGTATGCAAATTTGCTTATGCCTTAAACAAATGGAAAAATTATATCTATATCAAATATTGACTTAAAATAAATTTCATTAATATTTATTTATCAATGTACACCAATTTCATGGAGCATCTTTTTAAAATTTAGTTTTATTTTATGTTCATTAGTATTTTGCCTGTATGTATATATGTGTGAGGGTATCAGAAGCCCTGAAACTGGAGTTACAGGAAGACATGACCTGTCATGTGGATGCTGGGTATTGAACCAGGGTCCTCTGGAAGAACTCTTTAACCAGTGCTCCTAACCATTGAGCCATCTCTCTAGCCCCTCACGGAGCATCTTTATATGGATTAAATACAGATTAAATAATTGTAAGACTTTTTGTTTGCTTGTTTTTGTATTTTGGAGAGAGGGTTTCTCTGTATAGCCCTGGCTGTCCTGGAACTCCCTCTGTAGACTACACTAACCTCAATCTCAGAAATCTGCCTGCCCCTCTCTGCCTCCTGAGTGCCCACTGCCTGGCAAGACTTTACTTCAATGCTGTCAGACAGAGAAGAGTGATCCTCACGAAGACACACTCAGATCACACGTCTGGGGCCTGAAACCCTTGGTTTCTGAGCTCATTCTGGCCACTGTTCACAGGTACTTCCCCCACCCCCCCATCCCCCCTCCGCCGCCCATTAGTTCCTCCTCTTTTCTAGCCCAGCAAGCTGCTTCCTAGTACTCCTCAGCATCCCTGCCAGGCCTACCTCTGCCTCAGAGCCCTTGCATTTCTCTTCCCTCTACCCAGGTCTCTGATCAGATGTCATACCTCAAAGGTCTTCCATGATTATCTCTATCCCTCAGGATTTCCTATATCCTCTGCTTAAATCTTCCCGGTGGCACTTGTCCCATCTTAAATTCTGGGTATTTTGTTATTGGTTTGTTTAGGTCTGATTCAAGATACTATCTTCTGTTGTCTGCCACATTCTAACTACCTAAAATAATCTCTGACACATAGCTGATGTTCAGTGCATTTGCTGAAGTAATTAAAAGGCATTAATTTACTTCCTACTTCCTATTTAGTTCACATATTCATCAATGATCACTTCTAAATATCCAACATATCTGCTCCAACTGCAAACCTCAGATCTATCTAGTGATCCCCTTTCCTCAATGCAGGCCTCTGAACACTGTTGAAAACACTGTAATCAGCTGGGCAGCTGTGCTCCCAGCATTCATGGTCAAAGGTAAGCAGTTCTCTGTGAGTTTGAGGCTAGCCTGGTCTACAGTGTGAGTTCCAGAACAGCCAGGGCTATACAGAGAAGCCCTGTCTCAAAAAAAAAAAAAAAAAAGAAAAGAAAAAACTGCAATCATTTGGGGCAATATTATGTACATATATTACCACATACATTCTGCATATCATCTTTCTTTCTTAAATGCATCAAATTTAAGTACATAGTTTAAATTATCTTGGAAAGATGTATAATTCATGTCACTACCTTCAGAGTCATAGAACATTTCCTTTACCCCAAATACTTTTTTACACCCCTCTGGAATCAATATTCCCAAGTTTTCCGCACCCCCAAACAAGCACTGATAAGATTTCTTTGCTTATGTGGAGATTCTTTTGTATAGAGATTCTTTTTCATTGTACACTGTTTTTGAAAGTCATTGCTACGGTATTACTAAGATTAAAGAGTAGCATTCTGTCTTAAGAATGTATCAATTTTTGTTTACCTGTTAATTTATTGAGGGACATTGGATTACTGTGAAATAAAACTACTAACATTTGAGTATGGGTCTCTTTTGAACTATTTTTTCTTTTCCTGGGAAACTACTTAAGAGTAGTTTAGGACTGGCTGATCATATTATTTACATTTGACAAGAAATTGCCAAACAGTTCTCCAAAGTATTGCACAGCTACCTACAGCATCCAACAGTAACCCATAAGGTTTTTGAAATGCTGATTTCTAGACTCATCCCCTAGAAAATGACTGTTCTGAGAGGCATAAATTCTCTAGCTACATATGCAATGTGCTGGCCCTACAGAAAAGCACTGTTCCATGTTCCCTGTCTGCCTTCTCACCTATGCTTTCTCCGTCCTTTCTCCTGTGTCAGGATCACACTGCCACAGTAACCTTTCCTGAGCAAACCTCAGAGATACACTGACCTCCTTCTCCACAGGTCTCCACCTGGCACTAACAATGTTACCATGTGCAGCTTCTCAGGCCCTCACACCTGCTCCTCACTCTAACCCACAGGGGCTGCTGTCTCAGTACTACCCAGGCACATAACCTGAAACATTCCTGTCCTCAGTATTACTTTCTCTTATTATTCCCATTCAATTAAATACCATGTTTTGTAAATTTTGATTTACTAAATATTTTTTTTTTTTGGAACTGACCTCTTCCTTTTCATCTTATAACTTTAAAAATGAGAAAGCTGCCAAGTAGTGGTGGTGCACATATTTAATCCTAGCACTCAGGAAGCAGAAGCAGGCTGGTCTCTGAATTTAAGGACAGCCAGGTCTATAGAGGGAGTTCCAGAACACACACACACACACACACACACACACAGAGAGAGAGAGAGAGAGAGAGAAACAAAATATCCCATTGGTCTCTGGTTCCCAGACCCACATTCACTGCTATCTAAGAGGGCTGGGCTTAACAAAAGTAATGCACATGTCTCCTCCTGCCCAAAATCCTCCAATGACTCTTTTCCAGTATCGAATGCCTTCTACTGTGGCTTCAACATCCTTCATGGTCACAGCACCTTCATGTCTCAGCAATTTCCCCACAGAAATTTCAAAGAGTCCCATTTCTTGAGTAGGTAAGTCTGAGAAACTCAGTATTTAGGATCCAATAACTGAGAAGTCATGGAGCAAAAAAAAAAAAAAAAAAAACAAAAAGCAACAAAAAAAAACCCACAAAAAGTGAACGTTTTTCATTTTTAATCATAATTACTAACTACGGAATGTGCGTACCTGTCAAGTACTATACAATTTTCAAACCTTAGAATAAACTGGATGTGGCCACCCTCATTAACATAGATTTTCACATGGTACTTAAATTTTGTCATAGCAACTGCCAAAACCTCGGCTTCACAAACATATATCATTGAAATGAATGCAGCATAACCTGCGATTAAAAACTATCATGTCCTTCAAGCATGATGTTTGACATCTATCAACTGCAGGCCCACTCCTTGCATGAGTGACTCTTTCCTCTTCGTGGGCCTTGATGTTGCTCTTGCGCTCACCTCCATCTAAGTCAGCTCACCTCAGTCTCCATTCAAATAGCCCGTTCTCCAGGAAATAAGAACCCTACTGCTGTGTGCACTTGGTCAATCGACCTACTATGTTTCTCAAGAAACAAGTACTTTGTTTCATGTAGGTTCCTTGGTATCTGCTACTTAAGGATTCCAAGTACTGAATTCCAAATACTGTGGGCCAGGGTCTACCTATTTTGTTTGCTGGGAAATACACACAGCAAATAGAGAAAGCTCACATATATTTAGTGACTAACCAGAAAGTGTGCCTCTGAGTGGCTGCTGCCCAAGCCTTTGCCCTCTTAATACACAGGGAACAATGTAGTCTGCAGAATGAAAGGTAATCAGTAATTTAGACTACTGCAGGTAGAATGCAGACAATTTTTCCTAATGAAAAGGATAATCCCATGTGAACCCCTATGTAATACAAGTTAAAAGCAGCTACCTAGGCACAGCGCTGTTTATTCATCCATGTTAAAAATTACTTAAATTTATGGATAAGATGATGTGGCGTTTGCTTCAAAATAAAAGGAGGAGAGGGACAGATTGCCATGTGTTGACAGACCATTACTACAGCTGGGCACTGGCTTCATGAGGTTCTCTTGATGTTGTTCCCTTTAATTCGGCATATACATATATATATGTATATATATATATACATATATATATGTATATAATGAAAAAATTAAAAACAAAAAAGACTAAAAAAGAAACTATTTCAGGAAACCCTTTCCTACAAGCTAGAAGCAAAGGCATTCTTACCCTCACCTTCACCTGTGAGACACCTTTGGAGGTCTGATCCTCCAGTTCCCCAGGGCAACTGCATGTGCCAGAGACACTCTACCCCCACCCCAGACTTCCCTGGCAGAAGCCGGTCAGGCTGGTATGCTGTAGGAGAGGAATGGGGTGGGGGGACAAAACAACTTGGTTAAAGAGAAATGGGGCTTTAAAGAAGTCAATCAAAATGAAAATAACTGTTTTAAACTATAGTTGCCGATGAAGAGTTTTCTTTAGAGGTGGCTCTAGGCAGACTTCTTCTATGTAGCAAGAAGTAAGAACCTGTGATTATAGACCCTTTGAGAACACACTGTTCACTTAACTGCTGCTCAAAGAGCCTTGAAAGATCATTCTCTTCCCTACCCCAGAAGAACACTAATATTTCTGGAACACTCCACTTCTCCAGGGTATGCAGGTACACTTAGGTAAAATACAGGTTGTACTACCTTCCTACACTCTCACCTTCCAGCCTCTATCAGGCTCTACATAGAACCACCAAAACCAGCTCTTCTCTAACTAGACACTTCTCCCGGAAAACCTACATGCTTTGGCATTTGGTCAGACACCCTTCTAAGTGTCTTTAAGTGATCTGAAATGTTCTGGACCAGTCCTTTCAAAAGGCATTTAAGGACTATAGAGATCAGAGATAAAGTCCCAAGTGCTTTGCAACACCCCCCTACACACACACACACACACACACACTTTCTTTTTCACTTACTCCTTTGTCCTTTTTCTTTCTCTCGAAGAGAGAGAGAAATCCAACTGTAATAATTATCTGCTAAGACTTATCACAGGCATCACTGGGAGATTTCAGAGGCAGATGAAGACTGCTACAGCATAAACCAGGCTTGAGAAGACAACACCCATGCGAAATGTCACAATACACCTTAGTGTCAAAACCACAGAAGCCTCGCTTTTTTTTTCTACTAGGTATATATAATTCCCTACTTTGGCAAAAGACACCTTTATAACTGGATTTGGTTGAGAGCAACTATACCTGCCAAAAACCAGTGTGGATATGGGGGAAAATATTTGTAGGTTTTTGGCTCCTAAAAAAAAGTAAACAGTTAGGAAACCATGAAATGGAATCCCAGATAATCCCAGATATGTACTCTGAAGGACATCAGTTTGATGGGTAAAAACGTGTGCTTGCATTCACAGGTTTCTCCCACCCACTCCACTGTCTCAAGTCCAAGCCAGATCCTCCCTGGTGTGGACATGCGCAATACACTGCTGCCTAGCATCCTGATTTCTTCCTAGCCCCATCAGCTCAGCCTCATTCTACACAGCACCTGCTCATCCTCAAATTGGAGGACACATGTAGGCATAATGTTTTTGTACTCTGAGTAAAGTTTAGCCTTGTGTTATTCAAATGCTGATTTCTCTGCCCCCATATCTTATTTCAATTCATGCAAGGCCAAGGCATTGTAATGCTTATACCAAGAATCTCTTATCTCAAGTCTGTGTAAACAATTCTTACCATTTATATTCTGCCTTGTCAATAAATGATGTATGGCTAGGCAGAATAGAGAATAGGGCGGGAAGTCCACCACCAGTCAGAGTGGTGGGGAATAGGAAGAGGGAGAGAGGGAGGGAGGGAGGAAGGGAGGGAGGGAGGGAGGGGGAGGGAGGGAGGGAGAGAGAGAGAGAGAGAGAGAGAGACAGACAGAGAGACAAAGAGAGAGAGGGAGAGGAAGAAGGAGGGAGGGAGGGGGAGAGAGAGAGAGAGATAGAGAGAGAGATACATATTGAGATCAGCAAGGAGGATGGAGGATTTGGAACCATGAGGAAGGGGTCGTTGGGAAGAGACACACCCAAAGAGCCAGAGCAATGGCAATATGCAAGTATTATAGGATGGGGCTGGGAGGTAGCCAGATTAGCATAGAAGGTTAAGATAGATCATTTAGTTGGCCAGCTATTGAAGTGCAGTTTTAAATAAATCTTAATTTCTCTATGTAGTTACTGGGAACTAGAATAAAATAAATACAACTGTCCCATTAATTCACTGTTATATTTATATTAAAGATAACTCACTTCTAGATAACAGGTACCCTAGTCTGCTTGAACATCAAAACATCACAGACTGAGGGACTTAAGCAACTGACAATTATTTTTCATAGTTCTGGATGCTGGAATTTTGAGATCAGGATGCCAGCATGGCTTGGCTCTTGTCCAGGAATCTCTTCATGGCTAGAGACATCTTCTCATTGTGCCCTCACACGACAGAGAGAAAGAATACAGACAGGTCTGTCCTGTTTTCACAAGGACATTAACGCAAGTGTGGAGTCTCACCCTTATAAGTCCCCACAGTCACTTACCATTACGCTGGAGCTTAGGACCAACCTGTGGAAACACATTCTGTCTGTAATACCTAGTCATGTCACTCCTATGTTTGGATTCTTCCATTTTTTTCAACGTCCTTCCACTGGCCACCAGGTCCTACACTAATACTCTTTATGAGGTGGGGGTGGGGGATACAGTTCACTAGAGAGTGCTCAGAAATCTGTGAGCACATTTCCTGATGGCCACAGGGACTAGAGTCAGAGATGCCAGGTAGTTTCTTTTGTTTGGTTTTGATTGGTTTGTTGTTGTTGTTTGAGATAGGAGCTCTCTAAATAGCCCTGGCTGTCCTGGAACTTACTATGTAGACCAAGCTGGCCTTGAACTCTTAGAGATCTGCCTGCCTCTGCCTACCAAATACTGGAATGTCATATGTGTCTAAAATGTCAGTACTAAGGAGTCTAAGTGACAAGAATCACAAATTTGAGGCCAACCTGAGCTATACAGCCTAGCCATAAGTAAGACCGTATCTCAATTTTTAAAAATTAATTTCCTATTATTCAGTTTTAGATTACCAATTATAAAACTATATAAGTCACTAACTATAAATTTTGTTTCAGGAAAGCAAAAGGATACCTTTCTAATAAATCATATAAGCAGAACAGACCCAAGCAGAACAGGGTCCCTTATATCCTGCTTGGTCCCTATCCCTCCCCAAGCTCAGTGTACCTCCGCCTGCTCTGCTCCTGCCACACACCCATCCCAATGCTCTTCAGTCGAGGAAACACCTACCCTTACCCAGTATTTTAGTTACTTTTCTCATTGCTAGGATAAAATTATAACAGGTGTAACTCAAGGGGGAAGAGACTTATTTGACTCACAGGGTTAATTTTGTTTTGTTTTATTTTGCTTTATGTGCCATGGGCATGCCTGGTGCTATAGAATCCAGAAAAGAATTGCTAGATACCTTGGAATTAGAATTACAGACCATTGTGGGCTACCATACAGGTGCTGGGAATCAAACCCAGGTCCTCTGGAAGAGCTGCCAAGGCTCTTAACCACTGAGTCATCTCTCCAGTTCCAAGCCAAGGCACAACAGGAGAAGCTTAGTCCACGTGAGTGGAAATGGGAGACAGCTGGCAACATCATGCTGACCAAAAAGAAAGTAAGTTCCACCTGCAACTCTCAGGGCTCATCCCCAGGGGCTTACTTCCAACAGCCAGGCCTTACTCTCTTAAGTTTCCACAACCTCCCAAAAGAGTACCACCAGCTGTGACAATAACACTCCATCATATGTCTCACTACAAGAGGTTCTTGTCTCCCTGAGGTCTTGCTCAAATGACACGTTCTCTGTGGGGGCCTGTTCAAAGGTGTGGTCCCTCAACTCTGCCCTGCCCAGCACCGACCCTTTCCTGCTCTGTTTCTTCACAGCAATTTTCGGCACAGATTTCTTTCTTTTGTGTCCCTACTAGAACCAAAACTCTGAGCTCAGGCAAGGGAGGTTTTTTTCTCCTGTTTTTTTCCCTTGATGTATCTTAAGGGTCTATAATAGTTCTTATGAACTATTATATGAAGTCTATAACTTCATAATAGAGTTGTATATTAATACTTTTAAGCCAGGCAGTGGTGGCGCACACCTTTAATCCCAGCACTTGGGAGGCAGAGGCAGATTTCTGAGTTTGAGGTCAGCCTGGTCTACAGAGTGAGTTCCAGGACAGCCAGGGCTATACAGAGAAACCCTGTCTCAGAAAAAAAAAAGGGGGGGGGGGAGGTTCTAGGTCATCCTTAGCTACACATGGAGCTTGAGGCCAGTCTAGGCTACAGGAAGCCCTGTCTCAAACAAAAACAATAACAAAACCAAAACAACCCCTCAAGTTCATTCTTAGCAATGAGATCTACAACATGGTGGATATCAATCTAAGTTATTAGATTGTTAAATAAGTATAACTAACCCATTCTTAAACGTCATAACAGTTCCTGTCTGCTAGGCAGTGGTGGCAGACTCCTTTAATCGCAGCACTCAGGAGGCAGAGGCAGGTGGATGTCTGAGTTTGAGGTCAGCCTGGTCTATAGACGGAGCTCCAGGACAGCCAAGGCCACAGAGAAACCCTGTCCTGAAAAACAAACAACAAAAACCAGAAAAAAAAGAAAGAAAGAAAGAAAGAAAGAAAGAAAGAAAGAAAGAAAGGAAGAAAGAAAGAATAAAATAAAACAAATCGCTATCTGAGCGCCTTACTTAGTGCTAGGCCCTGCCAGATCTACCTGTGGCCGCTCCTACTCCGTTCTCAGCTGTCTCCCACACAGCTACTTACCGCTGGATTAATTCAAAAGGGGAACACGGTGAGTCACTCACCTGTTTAAACATGCTAATAGTTCCCAATTTCCTGTTCAATCAATCAGGCCTAACATATCTTGTGGCTCTCCACTCTCAGTGTATCCCATGCACCAGCCCTTTCCCCGACCCCGAAATCCTCTTTTTTTCTCAGGCCTCTGTCCCAATGCCCTCCCCCACCTCCACCCCAGCCCCAGCCAGCTTCTGAAATCATCACTCAACAGTATCCTGTGCCCAGATGGGTACAGACTCACAGCACGTTGGCAGAACCTTCCTTGAGTTGTTACAGAACCTTGTTCTACACTGAAGCTCTGTCTTTGATCCCTATCAAACTATAGGTGCCTTGAGGACAGGTCTTTTTTTTTTTTTAATGTCCCATACAGTATCTTTCCCAAGCTAAGTTTCTATTAATACACATTAAATTGAATGAAAAAACTATTTCATCTCTACGCCACAGGGAAGGACAGACTGGTGTATTTGAGTAACAGACAAGACAAGCCCCAGTTGTGCTGGACACAACCAAGGCTACTTGTAAAATAAAGGCCTGTGTGCAGGGAGCAGGGGAGAACAGAGCAGCCTGAGTGGCAGAGATGCCTTGCCTTGAGACACTAAGTGGAAGGACAGGCCTCTAAAACTCAATGGCCAAAATACTTCTCCCAGTCCTTTGTGACTTGTTGGTTCTCAGTTTTGAAATTAAAAAATTCTACTTTCATTATAAAACACTTAAAGGTTAAACACTTAACCGTGAAGGAGAGACGGTACACATGCGTCCTCAGAGCCTACAACACAAAGGAGGCACTGAGAAAGCTCTTTTGGCCACTCACTCCTCATAGTGCTGGCTCTTTGGGTGCCTTAAAGGTCTTGCTGCTCCATGCAGGTTCCAAACAAGTGGGACAGGATGCCCAAAGAAGTTGAGCTGGCCTTTGCTGTGAATTGCTAGGAAGCAGGTTTACTGCAGTACTGACAAAATGACATGTGACCTTCTGACATATGACAATATTTTTCCATCTGGAAGACTGCTTAACAAAGGGAAATTAATGCTGTGCTCATGAAAAATAATAAACCATGGAGACATGATGAAAGAGAACACACCAGTCCGCTCTGAATTAAGACCAAGTAAGAATTACTAATGGACAGAATAACAGAGAAAACACTGAAATCCCTGAATTTGAGATGTGCACAGCTTTGTATGGGATGATCACTTTGGAAACTAAGTACAATGAATTTCACAGCTGCAGAGCTCCCTACCACCAGAAGGGAATGACAGCAAGATGGACACGGAAGAGTTAAGTAAGAAACAAGCCTCATTTCAATAACTCAGTTAATGCGATTAGGTTGGGTGAATGTCAAATCTTACAGGCCCTGGTTATTTCAGGCTCTGTAAAAACCAAGTGAGTAATTTGAATGGTTGAGAAGATATTTTCTTGTAATTATGATTACAAGACTCTTATCATTAGAACGTAACAAATCTTTTGAAGCAAGTCTTCAGAAAGCCCAGGCAGCCAGAGCTACTAATAGAAAAGCCTAGAGCTATTCAAATTCAAGACACGAGCAATGAAGCATGAGATAAGACAGTTTCTTCATCTACTGCCTTCAGTGGAGTCGTAACAGTTCAAGCATTAAACTCACCCTCTTTTGAGTACAAGTCCTTTCCTCTTTTTACCTCATTCTCCATTCTTATTTTATTAAACAACCTGGAACCATTTTCCACTGGAATATGTGTACTTGAGTTCTGTGTCACTCAAGAACAATCCGAATTACCTTCTTTTAAAGTCCACTTGATGGAGCCTGTCCTCTTGCTGACAGCATGCAGACTTCCATCCAGGGTTGAAACAAACAACAAGGTTTCAGGCAGTGTTACTGTGCTGGCTCTTCCAAAACTCTGCAACGAGATGGAGAGCCTTCGTGTCAGTCCACTCGTTCACCCTGGGCACGTATAATCACAAACTTCAAAATCACCCTTCACATTACCATCCATCTTCCAGACGAAGAAACCGAGGTTGGAGGGCCTATGTTCTCATCCAAGAGCACATCTCTAGACAAGAGCTGAGTCAACTTTATTCTAAGTGTTGGTCCTTCCCACAGACCAAAGGGTCTATACTCTAACATGATAAAAAAATTCTGAAACAGCCATGGGCTGCTGCCCGAGATGGAGGTCAGCTCTCTGGCTTCCTTCTCTTGGGTCTCTTTTACTCTGTAAAACCTTGGCATGTTATAAGAATCCATAATAAAAAAGAATAACAACTACTCATATGCCAGGAGATTTTTATAAAAAGCAAAGAATTAGAGGAACACATTTAAAGCAAATAGGAAATCATCCTTTTATTATATAAAATAGTACATATGCTAAAATATCAAGATTCTTGGACTAGAGAGATGGCTCAGCAGTTAGAAGAAGAGCATTTTCTTCTTCCAGAGGACCCTAGCTCAACTCCCAGCAGCAATGTTAGGCATTCAAAATAGCTTCTAATCCAGTCCCAGAGGCTCTGATGTCCTCTCTTCTGGAACCCATGGGCTCCCACACTATGTGGCATACACATACATACATCTATGTAAATGCATTTAAAAAAATTGAAGAGAGATAGAGAGATGGCTCAGCAGTTAAGAGTTCTGACTGTTCTTCCTAAGGTCCTGAGCTCAAGTCCCAGCAACCGCATGGTGGCTCACAGATATCTGTAATGGGATCCAGTGCCCTCTTCTGGTGTGTCTGAAGAGAGTGACAGTGTACTCACATACAAAAAATAAAGCTTTTTTAAAAAAATTAAAAAACAATACACTTCAAAAAATGTCAAGATTCCAATGTAAATTGTAAATTGAAGCTACTGTTATTGAGGAAATTGATAGAAAGACTAACTCCAAACTTTTCTTCACAATCAAAATACACTTTAAAGTCTATCTCTTTCAATAAATTATGAAACATTATTCAACAAATTATGAAAATGGAGGGCCAGGTGTGGTAGTTTGTGCCTACAGTCCCAGAACTTTTGAGGAGAATACAAGGGGATTATGAACCACTTGGGCTACATAGCCAGGATCCTGTCTCAAATAAAACAATAATGATACTTTAAAATTTATTTTATTTATAGATATTTTTTAAAAAAAATATATGTGTAGGAGTGTTTTGCCTAAGTATGTAAGTGTACCACATGGGGGCCTGGTGTCTGCAGAGGCCAGCAGAAGACATCAAATCCTGGAACTGAAGTTACTGACAGATGTGAATTTGAGTGCTGGGATCCTAACTGAGTCTTCTGCAAAAGCAGACAGTACTCTTAACCACTGAGCCATTTCTCCAGTCCCCCAGATAAAAATGCTAAAGCAGAATATTTTAGGGCTGGGAACATAGCTCAGTGGTGCAGCAGTTGTGTAAAGCCCCAAGTTCAATTCCTAGTAGTAAAAAATGAGATTTAAAGAAAAAAATCTGAAGAGGAACTCAGCAGTTAAGACTGCCTACTGCTCTTACAAAGAATCTGAGTTCAGGTCTCAGTACCCACCTTGGGCAGCTCACAAGCTCTGTAACTCCAGCTCCAGGAGAATCTATAATCTCTGCACTCCACATGCATATACCCATACACATAATTTCACAACTAAAGACTGTGGAAATTATCTTTATCATCCATTGCTAGTAACAGGGAGAAACATTAGTATAAGTTTCTTTCTTTTTTTTTTTTTCTTTTTCTAGACAGGGTTTCCCTGTATAGCCCTGGATGTCCTGGAACTCACTCTGTAGACCAGGCTGGCCCCGAACTCAGAAATTCTCCTGCCTCTGCCTCCCAAGTGCTGGGATTAAAGGCATGCGCCACCACTGCCTGGCTAGTATAAGCTTTCTTAAAAAGAGTTTATTTAGAGGCTAGAGAGATGCCTCACCAGTTAGGAGCACTGACTGCTCTTCAAGAGGACTGGGGTTCAATCTCCAGCACCCACTTGGCAGTTCACAACTGTCTGTAATCTAAGATCTGACACTCTCACACAGACATACACGCAGGCAAAACACCAATGCAGATATACATAAATATTTTTAAAAAGAATTTGTTTAAAGTGGCATTTTCATACCTGTGTGCCATTGCGCTTTGCTCATATTCACTCACTCACATCACTTTTCCCTTGTTCCAACACAACATGTGTGCATGTACACACGTGTATGCACGTGCACATACACACACACACACACACACACACACACAGAGTTGCTCCTTTCCTCCCTCAAATGGCCTATAAGAAAGCATAAGTCCTCAGATTTTAAATACATGTTTCAATTTCTAAACCCTAAAGAAAAAGTTCCTGCTGGGCGGTGGTGGCCCATGCCTTTAATCCCAGCACTCAGGAGGCAGAGGCAGGCAGATTTCTGAGTTGGAGACCAGCCTGGTCTATAGAGTGAGTTCCAGGACAGCCAGGGCACACAGAGAAACCCTGTCTCCAAAAACCAAACAAAAAAATAGAAAAAAAAGAAAAAAGAAAAAGTTCCTGATACAGAAAAATCTCTGGGCACAGTGACCCTATGTGTATTTTTTTAATAGATTCAATTTTCTAATATTTAAAAAGCTGAAACAAACTAAAACATATATATCTCAACAACAAATGTTACATGTGTCATTAACATAGACCTTAGGAGAAATCTATGATACAAAAATGCTCATATACATTAGCCAGTGAAAAAATACAGAACCCAAGCCTTGGTGTGCACTGTGGAGTCTGTGTGTCCTCTGGCTTTGCTAGGATCTGTACCCTCACCACAGCCTTTCCATAGGAGCTGTCACAAGTACTCACATTTATGACAGTTGATAGTTTCCTGGATAAAGTTGCCCTGTTGAGATGGGCCACAGTCAACTGTGCCACACTTTTGTAATTGGCTTTTCTTTTCATTAAGCTATCCTACAATCTAGTTCGTGTGTGTGTGTGTGTGTGTGTGTGTGTGTGTGTGTGTGTGTGTGTGTTTGGGGTGGGAGAGTCTTGAATTTAAGCAGGTCAACAATGCTTAAACTATAGCATCTGAATTTTGGTATAAGCACTCTTTTTAGAATATGAATTTAACTGTCTTTTCATGTTAAAAACAAAAGAATTGGGCAGTTACTAGTGAATAGGAGCCTGGCACCAGAATGATCACTCTCTTAAAAACCTTAAAGGACAGGTCCTGATGGTTCTCTTTAGGGGAGCCTGAGGTGGCAGGACAAGCACTCCAGGCCCTGTATTCCTTTTTCATGGGTAGATCCACAGGTGGCACCCGGTGGGGGTGATGTTGGGAGCAGTTGCCAGAAGTACTGGCCTGGAGGGCAGGAGGTGCAGCCCTTGCTTTGATACGGCCCAGTCTTCTTTCTGGAAGGGGAGTAAGAGCCAACTTTACTGCGGCCTGGTAGATCTGTTATCTGTGCAGGGCCTCAAGTTTGAGGACGAAGGGACAGCTTTTAATTCTACCAGAGGAACCCGGAAATAAGACTAAGAGAGAAAACACAGAAGCCTCAAGGGTGGTACCTGTCCTATCTGATGATCCAAAGGTCACTGTTTGGGAATGGTTGAAATCATTTTAGCTCACAAGGTCCAGAGGGTAACAAGCTACAAGTGGACCTGCCTTCCTCTGACATGAGAAAACTGCATGACCCAGAGCAAACAGCTATCACAGGAATAACCACTTTGTAAAACCAGTTTTGGAACCCACGCAGGAACCCAGTCCAGCTGGCTGAAATAGAAAATAATAAACCTGGTAGAGTTTTGTAGCTTTTAACCATATGGAAAAAACTGGATGAGAGAAAGAGACAAAAGGAAGCCTTAGGAGAAACTCTGTTCAAAGACAGAGAGAGAATGTTTGCCCTCCATCATTCCCTAGACCTCAGCAAGAAGGGCTTTCCTTAAGCTCAGAGACACTTTTGCCCTTAAAACAAAGTCCTCCTTGTGTAAATCTGCTATAATTAGGTTTCTGTTACTTACACCAAATAGTGCATACCCTCCCGTCTACTTCTATTTAAAAAAAATACAACCTTCTGTAACTCCGTTCCCAAGGGATTTAGTGTTCTCTTCTGCACCAAGTACCCATGCAGTATATACACATACATTCAGGCAAAACCCTCATACACATAAGCAAAAATAAATAAAAACAGAGTGCTGATGAGATGGCTCAGGGGGTAAGGGTTTTTGCCACCCAGACTGATGACCTGAGTTCAATTTCCAGTATCCACAGAGTGGAAGAAGAGAACTGCTCCTGTGAGCTGTCCTCTGACTTCCACATATGGTACATAGGAAAAAAACCAAACACACACACACACACAAAGCTGGGCAGTGGTGGCCAATGCCTTTAATCCTAGCACTGTGGGGGAAGGGGGCATGTGGGGGGGCGGGTCTCAGAGTTTGAAGCCAGCCTGAGTTCCAGGACAGCCAGAGTTAAAATAGAGAAACCATGTCTTGAAAAAACAAAAGACAACAAACAAAAACAAAACAAACAAAAACACCTAGACAGAAAAAAATATTACAATATTATACCACTATTATTTTCTCCTTTATTTTCTGAATTTTTTAATAATATGACCATGTAATTTGCAACAAGTCTTTCATAAACTAGAAAGAAAAATACAAGTTTGCGGGTGAAAAAGACGCTTACATTTTGTAACACTAAAGCAAGCACCTGAGTTCAGGGGGCACACTCTCAGGCAACTCTACCGCCTTTGATTATTAGTAGTCACCAAAAGCAACAAGGGCTAGAGAGGCGAAAGTCTCCTCATCAGATCATGAGCATCTGAGAATAAGAGAGTCGGCACTATTTATTACTGAAGCACATAGCAACACAGAAAATGCCCCAGATATCTCATCACAGTAGTAGAATTTAAAACACTCCACCGGGCTGGAGAGGTGGCTCAGCAGTTAAGAGCATCTCTTCCAGAGGTTCTGAGTTCAATTCCCAGCAACTACATGCATGGTGGCTTATGACAATCTATAACAGAATCTGATGCCCTCTCCTGACATGCATGAAAACAGAGCACTCAGTGCACGCGCACGCATGTGCGTGTGTGTGTGTGTGTATGTGTATAAATAAATAAATAAATAAATAAAAAAACACCCTTGAACATCAATGCTCCTTTACTACTAGTGTGGAGACAAAAGTCATCCACCTTGTTTGAATATCTTGGAAACACAGGGAAAGCAATTGTCTGTGGTTGACTGGTGAACCAAAATAAACCCCTCATCATACAACAAGCATAATTTTCTAGAAAAAAATCTCAAAAAACACAAGGTTTAGAGAGAAGATGGATTAGTAACTGAGCTCTAGCCCAGTTACAAGTCCACAGGCGCCTCATAACCCTTGCCAAGTTTGGCATGTTTTGTTCTTAACTGATTTAATTTGTGTGCCCCTGGGGGGTCACTAGTATTAATTCTAGTGTGTTTGTGTCTCTGTCTCTGTCTGTCTCTCTCTGTCTCTGTCTGTCTGTCTGTCTCTCTCTCTGTCTGTTTCTCTCTCTCTCTCTCTCTCTCTCTCTCTCTCTCTCCCCTTCTTCCCCCTATCCTCCCCCCCCCAACCCCCATTCCTGAGTCACGGTATCTCTATGTAGCCTGTCATACTCTTATAAGCATATATTACAAATTTCCTGGTATTTTAAAACCTCAAGCATAATTCATTCCTCCCTTTGAGACAGGTTGGATTCTCTCTATAGCCAATAATAATGCTGCTTCTTCCATCCCTGGTTTATGTGGCGCTAGAATCAAACCTAGGGCTTCACGTGTACTAGGGAAACACTATCAACTGAGCTACTCTCCCAGACCTTCAGCAATTTTCTTAAACACGAAAATACCTGTCTCTAAATATAGTTGCTATAACTAACATGAATTAAACATGCTCCTAGATGCCTTTTTGTGATACTGATCACAGCCTAGAACTATTTGTACCCAAACACTGGAAAACACTGCTTCATGATAACGAACTTGCCCATTACCTCTGCCTGGTCGTTTCAGACTTTAGTACTCTTCTTTTTTTTATTTCCTACAACTGATGAAAAATGGGAACAGACCCTACAGCTATACATGCTAGCTTCCAGATTGCCTGAAAATGGAAAAAGGTCAAACCTACATCTGCTTTATGGTCTCTGGAAACTGAAGTTTAAACCTAATACATATATACTCCTAGCTTGAAGATGGCTCTAGAAAGTGACCAATAAGGAACCTGTGGTGGGTTAGAATAACAGGGACAAGTATTTTAGTCTACCATAAAACCCAACATCTACTACTTCCCAAAGGCATCAGGCTCTGTCCAAACAACCCCTCTCATAAAAGGTGACCACAAATCACTTTGGTAATTCCCAGCCTTTGAAGTAATCTATGCTTGATGCAAATGCACTGTCCTACTTATAAGACTGCAGTATAGAGAGGACTGACTGTAGTTGCTGCTCCATTTATAAAACTCCTCCCCCCAAACACACACACACACACACACATATTCATATTCTCAATTCTATCTCAGTCTCTCTCCCTCTTCTCTCCTGGAACCTACAACCAGTCGTGAACAATCAAGCTGCCTTCTGTGGTACAAGGACTCCTTATCAGGGCTTAACTCTACTAGGCAGCTTGGTCTAGAGGTGAACAGCAAGCAAAGGCCTTAAAAGAGTTCATCTCGGGGTCTAGAGAGATGCTGTGGTTAAAAGCACTGGTTGCTCTTTCAGGGAACATAGGTCCAATTCACAGCATCCACATGGTGGTTAACAGACATCTGTAACTTCAGTTCTAGGGATCTGACTCCCTCTTCTGACTTCTCAGAGCACCAGGCACGAAAGTGGTACACAGATATACATACAGACAAAATAATTTTCTTTAAAAGAATAAGGTTTCTTTTGGTGGGGTGAACATATAGCCTAGTTGATAGAGTGCTGGTGTCTACCATACATAAAGCCCTGTATTGGATCCTTAGTACCACATAAACAAGACCGTGATGAATGGCTATTATCCCAACCACCTGGGAAGTAGAGGCCAAAGTTAGCCTTGGTCACTGAGGAAGTTCGAGGCCAACCAAGGAACATGAGACTCTAGCCTCTAAACAAACTAGAAAAAACAGAGCCCATTTTGGTTCACCAGTGTATGCACAGCACAGGGTTACAGGCAAGTCATGCAAACAAGTAGGCCAGTGAGACTTGTCAAATTTCCAAAGTGTTTTGTTTACTACCCAGTTTGGACATATAAACTCAGCAGTGATTAGATCTGCATGTCTTTAAATGAAGAAGAATTAATTTTAAGTGAATGAAAATGTGCTAAAGAATGAGAGTTTGTCATTATTAGCTCTAACAGTAATGCTCAGAACTAGGAAGGGTATTTTCCAAAGGGCAGGCCAGACAAGACCTCGCATGTTTATGCAGCACGGATGGACAGCGTGCGGCAGATGACAGAGCAGAGGTTAATAATGAATAGGCAGGATTAGTCTTTCTTTCTTAGATGAAGTCTTGCTATCTTAGCACAAATGATCTTTTTTTTTTTTTAAATGTTTTTAGGGGCTGGAGAGATGGATCAGCAGTTGAGAGCACTGCCTGCTCTTCCAGAGAACCTGAGTTCAATTCCCAGCAACCACATAGCAGCTCACAACTGTCCGTAACTAGAAGTTCCCAGCCTTTGAAGTAATCTATGCTTGGTGTAAATTGTACTGTCCCACTTGTAAGACTGCAGCATAAAGAGGACTGTAATTGCTGTTCCATGTATAAAACTTCCCAACACACACACACACACACACACACACGCACTCATTCATATACTCACTCTCCTGCTCATTGCTCTTATAGTACCCACATGGTGGCTCACAAACACCTCCAACCTCCAGTTCCAGAGAATCCTACCCCCTCTTCTGGCCTCTTCAGGTACCAGGCATACATGCGATACACATACATACATGCGAGTATTTATAGATACATATAAAAATAAATCTTTATTTTAAAAAGAGAATTACAACCTGGACACACTGATTTTTTTTTTCTCCTTAGACAGGGTTTCTCTGTGTAGCCCTGGCTGTCCTGAAACTCACTCTGTGGACCAGGCTGGCCTCAAACTCAGAGATCCACCTGCCTCTGCCTCCAGAGTGCTGGGATTGAAGGTGTTTGCCACCACTGCAAACCCAGATTCAATGATTTTCAAGAATATCAGAAACTTTTCTGGTATACCACCACAGACTCCAGTCCTGTAGTGCTTTAAATAAATAAGTAAACAAATAAATTAACTAAATAAAACACTTATAGAGCATGTCAACCCAGCAAGAAGTTCCCCAGAGTAGTGTCCTATAACAGAGGACCTTGATAGGCATTAAAAGATATTTTAAAGAACATTTGTAGCTGGGTAGTGGTGGCACATGCCTTTAATCCCAACACTTGAGAGGCAGAGGCAGGCGGATTTCTGAGTTTGAGGCCAGCCTGGTCTACAGAGTGAGTTCCAGGACAGCCAGGGCTACACAGAGCAACCATATCTTGAAAAACAAACCAAAAAGGAAAAGAACATTTGTATCTACAATTCTGCTTGCACAATATTACCTCCTATAAATGCAAACAAAGCCTGGATATTGGAGAAGCTAGTTGCTTTATAAAAGTACTCAGCAGAATTCAATCATTTTGTCATTTAATCACATATAAGAGACTGTATCCAATAAAGGCCAAAAGGGCATCAAGAATTCACAACAGTAGGGCTAGGGAGATGACTCAACAAGTAAAGGCTCCTGATACTGAGCCTGATACTTGAGTTTGATCTTTAGCACCCACATAATAGAAGAACCAATCCTTGCAAACTGTCCTGACTTCCACACACATGCCCAAATATCATTCATATATATGCAATTATGATAAAATATTTTTAAAAATTCACACAAGGCAAGGAGGCACATTCACAACAACAGTATGGGACAGAAATCAGTGTCTGGTAAGAGTACAAATCTATCACATAAAGCCCTCTCTATGCCAAGGAAAGCCTACCTGAACCACAGAGGGCCATGCCTCTTCAGCAGCCCAAGAAAAAGGGCTAAATTCTCAAGGAGAAGGTCTGCCTTTAGGTAAAGGCCTGTTGGCACAGATCCTAAAACATTTATTTTAATCCAATGCTGTTCTCCAACTCTGTTTCATTCAAATATCTGAACCAACAGCAAAAAACAGTGCAGAATCACAACACTGGTGACAGTAAGAGACTTTTCTAGCTTCCTCATGTCTACTTTTAATGAGCTTCATTATGTCCAGTTTTAAAGATTCCAGAACAATCCTAAATAGTTCCAAATTCTGTCACGCAGAGTTTACCTATATTGTGAGCAATAACCCATCAACCATTCAGTTCCTTCTGGCCAGCCCATTGCCTGTTCCACTTCCTGAGTATTAGTAAAGGTAACAATGGCATTTGCTTTGGACAGGAGTCAGGTGTCTCAACTGGGGAGGTAGTAAAGGGCAAGGCCTAACTGAACATACTCTGTGGTTTCCAATGAAGCAGCTGAGAGAGTTAAACTAGCATTTGTGGCGATTTTAGGGTGTGGTGTAATTAACCACCACCAAGACAGTTACAACTCTTCAGCTCAGGCCATCCCTCTGCTTTACAAGATAGATCTGATAGAAGGCACTTCCTAAGTCCACTTTAATCCAGAGCACAAGGGTGATTGCTTTCACAACAGGTGGCTGTGTCCCACTAACTACTTGCAGAGCCCGAGGCTCAGTCCAAGTTCAGTCATTTGTAATTCTGCTTCTCTTCATGGTCCTTCTGCCACACTGGAGAATGGACCAAAAAACATAGCCTTGTTCTTAGGAAGCTATCAAATCCCCTAAGGTGCCTGAGGAGTACTGGAGATCTAGGGCAAATCACTTACTTTATAGATACAAAAACCAAAACCCAGAGTGATCTGGTTTAGCAGCTGAGCTTTACTACGCAGGTGTGGCCAGTTTCCCATTGTCTTCACTAAAGAGAAATGACTGCAATTTAGACCTGGTAATAATTAAGAAACTGGTCAGGTTTATCTCGATAGAGAACCACCTCAAGCTAGACTAATAAAGAGCTGATTAGACCATAAACTTGTAAGATGCACCAACCTTACATCTAAAAAAACCAAACTCCTCTTGAATATGGATACTCATGTACAGTTTAACCTATTATTAGAGTGCTCATGTAGAAACCCCAAAGGGAAAATAAGTCTCAATTACACAGCAACATTTTCAGTCCTGATAATAATCTGAAGTTGTCAATTTTGATCTTTACACTTCCCTAGAGTTTCCTTGGGGCAGAGGGAGTGGAAAGGAAAGAGGTCAAAGAGAAAGTAGGTAAGTGTTCTAGTTAAATTTAAATTATCTACAAACAATTGTATTTATGATATAATTGCCACCTACACTTGCCAGCTGTTGCCAAGCATTATGATAAAAGTTAAACAGCATCAGACACTCTGGCTCAGACACCTGGCCAAACCCCAGCAGAATCCCCAGGTTTGAAATACACTAGCAGGTTATCTATCTCTACCAACATGTCCACATTTTCCTCTCTCTAGTTAGCTGGATCGATTTAATCATCCACACAACACAGATCAAACATCACAGCTGCTTATGCTCCTGAGATATATAATTTTTGAGATGAAAGAACCAAAAGATCACCTTCCCAACCCTCTCATTGCACAGGGAAGAAATCAAGGCCCTCAGAGGTGAAGTGTCTTGCCCAAGTCATCAGACAGTTAACCATAGACACAGGGCAGGCTCAGAGCTCCACCTCCCAATCTGGTCTTTTGCCCACTGTTCCTGAACTATAATTTTACTACTTTAAGTAATAGTTCTCTGAGAGACATAAGTCTGCATTATTTCAGGCCTGAAACTCCCCCTCAGAACCCTAGTGGGATGGATAAGGATCAGCATTCTGCTTTAATATAAGGGTTAGATCTCTTGAAGGAGACTATAATATAATTTAAAGATTCTCTAAAGATACATACACAGCACAGCAAATTAGACAAAGTAAAGTCTTTTTATCTTTTGGGTTTTTTTTTAAGTGTGTGTGGGGTTTTGCCTGCATGGGAAGTCTATGCCTGGTGCCTGAGGATGCCAGAAGATAGCATTGAAACCCCTGAAACTGTAGTAATAGATGATTATTAGCCATCGTGTAGGTAGTGGGAATTGAACCTGGGTCCTCTGGAAGAGCAGCCAAGTGCTCTTACCCACTAAGCCATCTCTCCAGCAGCCAGGGTGAAGTCTTTAAAAAAAATGTTCTAGATGAAAATTCCTGAGATCCTACTATCCATGTAAGTGGGTGGGAGTAATAACACAAAAAGTCATAGCCTTAGTCATCATAAAATTTTCCTATAGCACACACCAATCCAATCCAGACCTTTTCCTAATTTAAAAAAAAAAAGTATGTTTTACATGGCATCAAAATGTACATACTTAAAGTGTACAACTCAGTAGCAGGTAAAGGCACTTGTCTGAAATCAATCCCATGAACCCACCCTCAGAAGGAAAGAATCCAGTCCTCTGAGTCAGAATGCATAGGCACATTCACAGACACAGACACACACGCATACACAATTAATTTAAAAAACTCTTCAAGAACATGAAATATTGTTATTAACTGTAGCCACCATGTTGTAAAGTAAGCCTATTGAATAGCCCAGTTCTAATTGTCTATAAAGGCCTCTGTTGTGAGATGACGAGGATGCAGTCACTGCTCACTGCTTTGATGAAGCCAGTTACTCTATTAATGTCAGAGACAACTTACTTCAACAGCAAGAATCAAGTGATGAGCTTCCTAAAGTAAATTATGCCTTCTGTTTCACTAGAAGGAATAAAATGCTTACACAAAAGAAAGATATCAAACACTGACATTGCTTGTGGAAAAAGTTTTATCATTAGCTGGCGGTGATGGCATACGCCTGTAATCTCAGTACTTGGAAGCTAAAGGAGGGAGGATTGGGAATTCAAATCCAGCTTTGGCAACATAGTGAGTATAAGCAAGCCTGGGCTACATAAGACTTGTCTCTGGGTAGTAGGGAACTGTGGAGATGGCTCAATGGGTATCGTGCTTGCTGCCCAAGCATGAGGATCTGAGTTCAAATTCTTGGCACCTATGTAAAAGCCAGGTGTAGCAGTGCACTCCTATAACCCAGTACTAGAGACAGAGACACATGGATCCTGAGAGCTCACTGTCCAGCTAATCTAGCCAAAACAGCGAGTTCCAGGTCCGGTGAAAGATCCTATTTCAAAAAATATGCTGGAGAAAAATAAAGACATTCGATGTTGACATCTGGCTTCCACAAATGCATGGACAGATGAGCACATACACCACATATACATACATATACCTCTCTCTCCCTTCCTCTCCCTTTCTCTCTCTCTCCCTCTCTCTCCTTCTCCCTCCTCCCCCCCCACAAATTATGCCATCAGATTCACTAATTTCAACATGGGTTTCTCATATATTCGGACAGAGACAAGTAAGCATAAAAACTGCTTGGAAGACCAAGTTGGAACAACCAAATCTACAGACCTGTGGCTTTTAAAATGGAGAAATGAAAGAAAAAGCCAGAGGAACCAGCTGGCATGGAACACCAGTGCCTTCTCTAACTTATCAAGGGGTAGGCAGGAAACAGAAGCAGGATGGAGTAACCACAGGAGACAGCAATAGGTTCAAAAAGTGTCTTTCCAAACACTTAAAGAGCAGAATCCGCCCCTGAAAAAGGAAAATGGCTGCCGAGGGCATGGATGGAGGAGAGGACACACTCTTCACAGTACACATTCTTCCATGCACAGGTCCAATTCTCCCAGGACTCTCTCTTCCTAATGTCATCCTGGTCAGGCTCTGTATACTCTGGAGGTCATCCAGTCTTCTCTACTGCCAACTTCTCTGGGTCCTGAGCTTCTGCACAATGAGGCAAGGACACTAAGCTTCTAAGTTTTGTTGTTTTATGTCCCCTTCTGGAAAATTGAGAAATAACATCTCTTTAAATGTTGAGGAGGAAAACAAATATTAAGAATTCCAAGGTGGCTGAGGATGTGGCTTAGTTGGTATAGTGCCTCTCTAGAATGAGGGATCAGCACCACTCGCTTACAGTCCTAGCACTTGGGAAGTGGAGGCAGGAAGTTCAGGGGTTCAGGGTCATTCTTGACTACATATGGAGTTTAAGAACAGCCTGGGATACACCTGAGATTTCTGTCTCAAAAATTAATTTAATTAATTAAATAGGAAAAAAAACCAATTTCAAAGCAAGAGTTATATAAATGTAACAAAGAACACTTGACAAAGGATATTGGTGGCAGCCAAGGATATCTTCAGAAAGCAAATAAAACTCAAAAACCTGATTAACCACTTTGTCTCAAACAGTGGTTACTCCATCTCTCACGGACAGACAACAGCAGTACAATAGATAGTATTGCCAGAGAGAAGCTGGGAAGAAAAATGTGTTTATTTTGTTGTGTTTAAGGAAAAGTTCAAGCAGTGAAAAGATTCTTGAAAAGATTCTGACCAGTCATCACTCCATTTTACATCCTGGGATTGCATTTCAACCATCTAGAAACACTTTATACAACACACCATACCATTTTTTCTACTCCTACTCCTCCTCTTTCTCCTCTTCCCCCCTCCCCGCCCCCACATGACAGAGTTTCAGAGTTTCTCTGTGTAGTCACTGGCTTTCCTGGAATTTGTTTGCTTGCTTTGTAGATGAGGCTGGCCTTGAACTCAGATCCAACTACTACTGCTTCCTGAGTGCTGGGATTAAAAAGCATGCACCACCACTGTTGAGGTTTGGTCTGTTGTTGAGTATTGTGATGCTAAGTGCAGGCCCCAAAGATCAAGTTATTTTTGATTGGTAAATAAAGATGCCTGCAGCCTATAGCTGGATAGAATTGAGATTGGCGTTTCGGGCAAGGGGAGGAGAGGTCGGAGGACACCAAGAGGAGAGAGAGAAGAAGGTAAAGAGAGGAGAAAGACGATGGGGTTAGGAGTCAAGAAAATGTGGCCCTGAGGGCTGGCCAATTGGAGTTAAGAGCAACTCAGATGAAACACTGTAAGTAATAACTCGGGGTTATTGAAAGGAAAGTAGATTCTAATAGTATGGAGGATAGATATCTGCCCAGCTCTTGTGCTGATTAAAGCTTATTGTAAAAAATAAAGGTTGTGTATGTGTGTCCTTTATCTGGGAAATAAATGGTTGAAGGTGGGGTAGAAACCCTGGATTGGGATTAAAAATTTCTACACCACCACCACACCTGATCATACCATTTTCTGATAATGCTGAACAATTAAAAAGATATCTATTAGTACAATGTAGAGTCTGATCATTATGCTCTGGTTGTTAAAAGGTCAGATTCTGGAGCCAGACTACCAGTGAGCAACCTCTGCCTTGGCTTTGTCACCTATAAAATGGGTGAGAAATAATAAATAAAACTCTGAAGCACATAGAGAAATTAATTAATATATATATATATATTCACACACAAAGACAATTTATAAAAAACAATAACAAAACACAATAATAACCATTACAAAAGAAATCTGCTCCTGTCCTCAAGGAGTTTATTATCCATTAAAAAGTCAGAGCAGCTGGGTGGTGGTGGCGCATGCCTTTAATCCCAGCACTTGGGAGGCAGAGACAGGTGAATTTCTGAGTTCGAGGCCAGCCTGGTCTACAGAGTGAGTTCCAGGACAGCCAGGGCTACACAGAGAAACCCTGTCTCGAAAAACCATAAAAAAAAAAAAAAAAAAAAGTCAGAGCAGTTGGGGCTGGAAAGATGGCTCAATGGTTGAGAGCACTGACTGCTCTTTCAGAGGACCTGGGTTAAATTCTCAGCACCCACATAGCAGTTCGCAATTGTTTGTAAATCCAAGATCTGACACTCTTATACAGACATACATGCAGGCAAACAGCAATGCACAATAAATAAATGAATAAATATCAGAGCAGTCAATTTTACAAACAGAAAACGACAAGCTGTTTTGTTAAGCACTATGAAAGAGTCAGGAGTCACAGAAGTGTAACAGAGGACATATTCAGTCTTTTGATGGGGTAAGTTGGGCTTTGAGGGTACAGATTTTATGTCAAAGGTTTTCTTGAGTTAATATCCACAGAGAGGAAAGGAAGAACTACCTAGCAGTGGACAAAGCCTATGCACAGGCCATGAGACTGAAAATAATCTGCTATATTTAAGGACCTCTATGACCAGTGTGGCTGGAGAGAAAAAGCAGACAGGAAATGTGAACAGATAGGGCTAGGGGAAAAAGCTTACACTTACAGAGTGGGCCACAAAGACCAGAATCAACATGACATGTCTAGTTGGTTATTTATCTATGTATGCCCCACAGGAGCAGCAGAATCAAAAGCTGCTGTGACACTGGGAAACAGACCTGGAGGAAACCCCACTCCTGAAGAATGAAGCACTCCACACACCAAATGTGATGACCAGTGGGCACACAGTGGAAGTCCTCCTCATGTTTTAATTTATACTTATACTATATTAATGTTGCTTAGCTGGTTGTAGACTATAAGGACAACACAGCAAAACTTCATGGGAAAGCTTAAAGGGACCTTCTGGTAGACCCCAACTCAAGGTCTGCTTTCTAAGACCCCATGTCTAAGAGTCTTCTCTGGTCAGCCACACATGTGATCAGAATGATCATTAAACCTGCCCCTTTCTTCTGAATCACCCTATATGTCTCTATGGTACCTGCACCCATTCTAGTATAGCTTTTACTACACTAGAGAAAAATCTAGAACTCCACAGACTAAAATAAGTCACTGAATCATGGCCTCCATTACTCAAGGAGGTTGGCAAGGACTTGTAGGATTTACCAATCTCTTCCAGGCACTCCCTGCCTCACTCGGCTTCCTGTTGGCTGACTCTTCAGTTTCTCTTACTTGTTAGTTCACTTATTTCAACTCCACTCTCAGACTGGTCTCTTAGTTTTATCCTACACATGTACAGAAAGAGGCTTGTTATGAAGAACCCCCAAAGCTTACAAAACTCCTGTCTTTAAAGAGTTGACCACCCAACAGAGGAATCATGTAAGACAATGAAAAAGCATACTCCACAACGGTGCCTCCCATCTTCAGAGCCTCTCTACCTTCCTGGGCCAAGCCCTCACACTCCTGTGCCCAACTCAAATGTGTTCATTTGACTCCAACCAAAACTTGTGACTAATCCTCTCAAAATCGAAGTTCAAAATACCCAGAGTTGCTGGGCAGGGTGGTGCTCATCTTTAATCCTAGCATTCATGAGGCAGAGATACGCAGATCTCTGAGTTTGAGCATAGCTTGGTCTACATAGGCCAGCCAAGGCTATGTATTGAGACTTGTCTTATAATCTAAACTAAACCAAACCAAACCAAACCAAAACAAGATTTGAGGATAGCCCCCATGGACCTGGCATATGCTTTATTTGTTCATTTGTTTGTTTGTGGGGAGAGGACTGAATGAAGAGGGTGCTGTAGGATGTACTGGTATGTCCTGGCCTGGGCTCTGTGTAGGGCATCCCACTTCGACTGGGGAAGAAGAGGGGGCTGAATGGAATCTTTTAACTCTACTGTGTGCATACCCATAATTTACCAGAACTTTGCCTCCCTCAAGCTTTGCTGTTCTTCTAGCCTCAGCCCATTAAACCACATTCAAAATCCACATAGGGGCTGTAGAAGTCTTGACGCCTTTAAACACAGTCATTTGAATCCATGCCACACCCTGGTATCTCCTTTTATCTCAAAATATTGCTACACTGGATATTAGTAATTATCTGATTCACTTTAAGGTAGAGTAGGGAAAGAAATACCAAAGAAAAATTTTAAAGCTAAAACAAATTAATAAAATTAAAAGAAAATTCTGTAGGGACCAGAAGACTGATTTCTAGCTATACGCACAGGCTGTATAGACTCTTAGCATCCAGCATCTAAACCTAAAGGGAGAGAACCTCCTTCTCTCCAACCACAGATCAGATAAGAGCCTGAACTTTACCAGCACTAAGAACTCTATAAAGATTTCCAAGCACTCAGCCCTCAGAGCAGAATAGGGCTAGTCTTAGAGAAACTGTGGTTTGATTTGTTTGTTAGTTAAGCAGCAAAACTATAGATAAATGTCTTAATCATACTGTGTAATGAAATTGTTTTCTTCTTTGCAAAACTAGACCATGACAACTAGAAAACGAGACCTCACAGAATTATGGGGAAAGCCTGCTGAACTGAGCAGAGCAAACAAAGTAACTGGGAGGTGAGCGACTCTTCAAATCTGGCTTTACAACTTTCTTGTACTATTTTAACTACTTTAGTGATGGTCCAGATACTTCTGTATTGGGAAGAATTTTAATTTTGGTTAATGTGAAACGCATACACGCACAATGCACATTTGGAACAGAGTCGCCACAAAAAAATCAAATAACTAACTACTAGGTATTTTTCCCTAATTTTAAACCTTTTCTTGTTACCACTAAAAATCACCAACTTAATCAGCACTTGGATTTGCTCAGGGTTTTCAAACATATCTGAAACTTGTTGCTACCACTCATCCAGAGGAAGAGAAGCAAACTAGAGTACAGACCTGCATGTGGACCCTGACAATAAGTGATGTGATGCTTATCAAAGTGCTATGCTAGGAGCAGTGCTCAGGAAAGGTCCCGTGATTCCAGAATCACCCAGAACATTTGAGCCTTACTTGATGGAAACACACTCACTGACTTACCAGGTCCCTACTCTTCTGCACTGCATGTTCCTCTTATTTAACATTTATTTAATGTATACAAGTGCATGTCTGTGCATGCATACATAGAGGTTAGTTTTGAGGAAAGGTCAGCTTTCAGGAGTCTGTTTTCTCCTTCTACCATGTTGGTTCCAGGAAGCCAAGACTGGTTCAGGTAGACAAGATTGGTAACAAGATACTTTACTCACTGAGACATCTCTTGACACCTAAACAATGTTTTAAACAAATAGAATAGTTGAATGTATTTATGTATAGCAAATATGTTTTTTAGACTATACAATATGCAACAATCAAGTCAGAGTAATTGGCATATCCATCATCTCATTTATCATTTGTGTTAGAAACATTCAAAATCCAGAGCTGGAGAGATGGCTCAAAAGTCAAGAGCACTGTCTGCTCTTGCAGAGAGTCCTGGTTGGATTCCCAGCAGACATACAGTGGTTCACAGCTGCCTATAACTCCTATTCCAGGGATCTGATGGCTCTTTCTGACCTCTGCAGGGTCCAGGTACATACACAGCAAACAGAAATTCATACAAGCAAACATTAATACAACAAAAATAAATAAAGATACAAATTTTAAAAAAGAAACATTTAGCCAGGTGGTGGTGGTGCACACCTTTGACCCAGCACTTGGAAGACAGAAACTAGTGGATCTCTGTGTGTTTGAGGACAGCCTACTCTACAGAGTTAATTTTAGGACTGCCAAAGCTACATAGAAAAATCCTGTCTCAAAAAATAAACAAACAAAAAGAAACATTCAAAAATCCTTGCTAACCATTTGGAAAGCGATAATAAATTGCCACTAACTATATTCTATTGTGCCACCAAACTCCTTCTAATTCCCTAACTGTATATTTTTTAAATTATCTATCTATCTATCTATCTATCTATCTATCTATCTATCTATCTATCTAGATGGGAGGAGGGGGCATGTGCATGGGCACATGTGTGAAGATCGGAGAATAATGTGGAAGAGTCAATTCTGTCCTTCCAAATGTGGTTTCTGGGGACGGAATTCAGGTCATTAGGTTTGGTAGCCAGTGCCTTTACCTAGGTGAACCATCTCACCAGTTAACATATTTTTAATTACCTGCCCTCTGTACCTTCCTCACCCTATCGCTTACATCCCACTCCCTCAACCCCGAGATAAGGTCTGAAATGTAGCCCAGGTTTTCTTGAGCCTCCCATGCTCTAGAATTACAGGCATTTGTCACCATGACTAGTTTGGTAACCACTATTCTATTATCAGTTTCTATGAGATCAATTTCTTTAGCTTCTACATGTGAATACAAACATATGGTATCAGTCTTTCTTTTTTGGTTTTTTTTGTTTGTTTGTTTGTTTGTTTTGAGACAGGGTTTCTCTGTGTAGCCCTGGCTGTCCTGGAACTCACTCTGTAGACCAGGCTGGCCTCGAACTCAGAGATCCACCTGCCTCTGTCTCCCAAGTGCTGGGATTAAAGGCGTGCGCCACCACTGCCTGGCTGGTATCAGTCTTTCTATATCTGGCTTATTTTACTTAACATTATGTCTTCCAGTTCTACTCATGTTATCACAAGTGACAGAATTTTATTCTTCATGACTAGATAATATTCTATTGGATATACATACCACCTTTTCTGTATCTACTCATCCACTGGTGAACACCTAGCTTGATTCCCTACTGTGGCTACTGTGAGTAGTGGCACACTAAACACAGGACACACTATGTATTGGCATAGTGACTTCTAGGAAAGTACATGCTTCACTCTTGTACTTTAAAGGTCTAACTGACTTCCTCCGTGAACGCCTCTCATCCCCTTCCCTTAGGTACTTCACTCCTGCTATGCAGTTCCTGCTTTCATCCTTTGAAACCATAAGGATGTTTTACTTGTCAAGGATTTGTCAAGGGGACCTGGAAAGCTGTGTTGTTTTGATTCCCAAGTCTCTCAATAAACAAAGAAAGCAAAAACAACTGTTGGGTACCTTCTAATAAGCATCTCCTAGTCCAAGTGAAAGAGTGAAATAGCTCTGTGAATAAGACCCCTTACTCCTCTTACAGAATACTCTAGTTTGGTTCCTAGCACCCACATGGTAGCTCACAACCATCCATAACTCCAGTTCCAAGAGACTGTGGGTTCCTGCATGCATGTAGTGCAGATATCTACATTCAGGCACATACACATACAAATAAAATTAATGAATATTTTTTTAAAAATCAAATTAACAAACAAAACCCAAAACCAACCTGAGGAATAGCACTCTGGTTTACCAAAGGTGTTATTCCCTTGGTATCTATATCCATTATCACACATTTGAACATGCCACACATACACACAAACACACACAAAATTGAACAATGAAACAGTAGGAAAAATAGTACTTGGTTCTCTATTTATAGGTCTGCCACTCATTAGCAGGATCTATCAATCTAAACCTCTCCAGAAAATGAGCTAGCAGCTTCTCTGGTCTGGACATCCCTGGGACATGTAACTGTGCTTACTCTGTAAGGATTGTAAGGATTAAGACACAGGAAGGCAGAGGGAGGGGCTGGAGAGATGGCTCAGCGGTTAAGAGCACTGACTGTTCTTCCAGAGGTCCTGAGTTCAATTCCCAGCAACCACATGGTGGCTCACAACCATTTGTAATGGGATCCAGTGGCTTCTTCTGGTGTGTCTGAAGAGAGCAACAGTGTACTCATATAAACACAATATATAAATACATCGTTTTTTTTTTTCTTTTTTAAAAAGGAAGGCATAGAGATTACCCACAAATCTCTACCTGGCTATATATTCGCGACCTGGGGCTGAAGACTATTTTTTTAAAGATGTCCAGAGATTTTGATTTCCTTCATATGGGATGATAACTGGGCATGGGGCTTTAAGAACTTCCCTGGTGATTCCAGATGACTAATTTGAGTTCAGGCTTGGAAGCTTTGCTGCAAGTAACACACACTTGGTGCAGCTGTGGCCTTCTATGCAGATGTTTCTCTTTCACCTGCAAGGCCCCTCAGGAGTCAAGGGCTATTAAGAGATATGATTTACCTTAGTCAAAGAGCTCCTCTGGCTTAGCCAGAAGTCAATGACAATATCAGGATCTGGGGATCTGACAGTACCTTGTGTTCAGAAGTGTAGGAAGAAACTCAGTTTCTATGACAAACACTCCTGAGACCTAGACAAACAACTGTCCCCTCATCTGAGATGGGGGAGAGGAGATAATCTACCAGAGAACAAGATGGTTTTGAATTATAATTATAAATTAGTCCACAATCTAAGGACATCATGTTTAATACATGAAGACAATCCTGCATCGAGGATCATGTTTTAGTAGTGAAACCTTACGTTGAGTGAGGAATGAAATGGACTGCACTGATCACCACCATTAACCCGATGGGGTTTGGCAATGGGAAAAAATGAATCTCACTGCTGACAGGAGGAGCTCATGAAGATGCTACCCACTTAAGTTGTCTACCTAAGTAAATGTTCTGAAAGGCCCTCTAATTTAATAAAAGTGCACATTACCACTGAAATCCTTTTAAAGATTACAGAATAAAGACAACCAGAGTGACATCTTTCCTCATCTCAACCCTAAAATCCACAAGCCATTTGCTTTATGTTAAAATAGCAGCCCCTTGCACAGGGCAGTGGTGGCAGCACTGGGGATACAGACCCAGGCAGATCTCTGGATTCTGTGTCAGCCTGGTCTACAGAGGGAGTTCCACGACAGTCAGGGCTACACAGAGAAACTCTATCTCAAAAAACAAAAAGCAAAACAACAAATAAATAAATAAAAAGATAGTCCTTTGCTTTACAGTCCCTTAACAAACTTCAAGGGGAAATTTGATCAGTATTTGCTGAATGCCTACACTACAGTGGGTATGTCTAACACAGCATGCTAAACTTCATAGAGGAGGCAAAAAATAAAATTAAAAGTAAAAACTAAAAAAAAAAAAGGCAGGATTATTTCTCTGGCTCTAGCATAAATCAGCAAGAAGTCATACACACACACAAGCCCAGGGCACCTTCCTGTCTCCCCACCCGTTATTCTCTCCTTGGTTCACCTAGGCTAATTTGAGTCACTCCTCTGTAGTTCCAGGGTCACTGTCATGGTCATGTACTTCCTGTCATCAGAGGCCATCTTCAGTGACAGAACTGCTTGGGAGGTGGGGGACTCTGCAGAGATGCCCCATCTTTTCAGGGTTTCCTGGTGAAGGGCTTTGGCAAGGTTGCTAATGAGAACTGTTAAGTACTTCTAAGACATGAGTTTTCAGTTTTGATACTTCAGACATATATTACTAGGCAAAGAGTTACCGAAAAACACACACCTGCTTGGTTATTATTAGACCTCAAAGAAATGAGCTTCAACTCCAAATCTGGCCTAGTGGTTTCTTGTTCTTCATCCTCTGAAGCTGGGTTAGCCCACTAAAGATGGCCTGTCTCCTGATAGAGCTTCCCTGATGAAGTCAGGCAGCATTTGTAGCTCAAGCTGAAGCTCATCTACAACACAGGGCAGGAGGTCGCAGCCCATGTGGGAGGAATGTACACCATTTAGTAAGTAAGCAAGCACTTTCTGGCTTACCAGCAAGCCTACCAGATGGTCCTCAAACCCAGAGCCTCGTGGCAACCTCCTTAGTCCACTCCTCAGACCTAAGTCCCAGGACCAGAGAACTGCAAAGGGCCAGGGTAGGGGATAGCTCTCCATAGAAAAGCAAGAGGATCAGGTTCAAAGGTCCTCCTGCCGTTCGCATATGACCAGGACAGGTGACCAGACCTCCCTGACCCTAGCTTTCTAGCCTCTATCCAGAGGGCAAGGGTTCCTTCCTACTGTCATTGAGGGGCCAGTACTGCACTCTTGATGAACTGGATCAGACGGCTGAGACTGAATGGACCTGTCTCTACACACTGATCCAGTACCCTCCCCCAGGAGTCTACACATTTATTCATGTGTTACTGCAGCTCGAAATATTCTAAAATTTTTTGGAAACTCCCTTCAAAGACTTTACTTTTGAATCCAATAAGTGAGAGGAAGACTTGATGATCTGAGGGTGGGTCAGATTGCAACATTTTAATAAACGAGTAAAAATCTAATCCAAGTGTTTGCAATAAACTGCGATCAAACTAAGTAGTAACAGTTGTGACGGAGCTGCAACATGACTCATGTAGACGTTGTATTCAGTGACAACCAGAAGGAACTGGGAACTATTTTAAGTTATATAAGGATAATTGGTTTAAGAGTAAATATATGTATTTTTAAAAAGATTCCTTTTTGGTTTAGGGTTATTAAAGCTGTTTTGGCAGAACATCTGTTATCCCAGTTAGGGAGGCAGAGACAAAAGATCACATAAGTTTGACTAGGCCAGCCTAGTCTACACTTTGAGTCCCAGGCCAGCCAGTGCTACCAGAGAAATCAAGTCTCCAAAACAAAACAAAAATTTTAAAGTTATTTTGGTGCTGGGCATGGAAGCACACACCTTAATCCCAGCACCCAGGAGTAAGAGGCAGGCAGGAGAATCTCTGAATTCAAGGCCAGCCTGGTCTACTTAATGATTTCCAGGATAGTCAAGGCTATACAGAGAGACCCTGTCTCAAAAAAAAAAAAAAAGTTATGTTGTTTTAAAGTTATAATAGTAGATAAGTAAACTGTAAAATGTAAATGATTAGAAAGTTATAATTGCTATAACCAAAATGCTAAAAGGGGGGGAGGGAAGACAGATGTAACATGTAAATTGACCCTGAAGAAGTAATTATTTTGTTTGTTTTGTTTTTTTTGTTTTTTTGTGAGACAGGGTTTCTCTGTGTAGCCCTGGCTGTCCTGGAACTCACTTTGTGGACCAGGCTGGCCTCAAACTCAGAAATCCACCTGCCTCTGCCTCCCAAGTGCTGGGATTAAAGGCGTGTGCCACCACCGCCCGGCGAAGTAATTATTTTGAAAGTGATTTTTTTTTTTTAAAAGAACAGATTCAGGTATGTTTGTAGAAGGGGGTAAAAAAAGCTACCAAAGTAATAAGTCTACTGTCTACTGGTTCTTTAATCTTCCTAAGAAATACAGTTGCAAGGACAAACTATGAAAAGAACAGGAACCTCTAAAAGGATAATTAATACATTAACTCTTCATTTATGAACACTCTTCAGGTGAAACTTTAAATGGTGTCAAAACCCAACAAAGGATCTTATCTGCAAGAGACAGGCTTCAATCAGCACTAAAGTCACAGGATTACCCTGAGGTATTTCAGAGTACTCACAGGGCTGCATCTGCTAGAAAGCTGATCTGAAACCACTACAGAGCAAAGGAAGCTATGAAGGAGCTATTTAAAAAGCCAGAATAAAGCATCTTCTCACCAACGCTTAGTTACATGGGGTCAGAGACACGACCAACATTATTTTCATCCTGTAAACATAAACCAAACATCTTCATCCATTTTATAAATCCATGCTTCTAAAGAAAACTTCTTACTACAAAATGGTTGTCATAAAACCAATTTAAAGATGATTTTATGCTTTAAAAAAAAAAATCCACAGGCTGGAGAGATGGCTCAGCGGTTAAGAGCACTGACTGCTCTTCCAGAGGTCCTGAGTTCAAATCCCAGCAACCACATGGTGGCTCACAACCACCCGTAATGAGATCTGACGCCCTCTTCTGGTGCGTCTGAAGACAGTGACAGTGTTACTCATATACATGAAATAAATAAATAAATAAATAAATATAAAAAAAAATCCAACAGTTGGAGAGATGGCTCACTGGCTGCTGCTCTTCCAGAGGACCTGGGTTTGATTTCCAGCATACATATAGTAGCTCACAACTGTCTGTAATGCTAGTTCCAGGAGGATCTGATATGGCTTCTGTAGGCACCAGGCATGTAGGTGGTATATACACATACATGCAGATAAAATGCCTGTACACATAAAATGAAAATAAAATTAACAAAACAAACATCCAATGGTGTTTGAGGGTTCAGAAGAGAACTGTAAATCTATACATATGATTACAAATTTCAGGTCTAGAAACTTAATTCTCAGCAAATGAAGCAGTTAATATATACTCAAGAGGTTAGCAACAAGGTAGGTCATCACATTATCTGCAGTAATCAAAATTTTAAAAACTTTATATTATCTAAATGGTCAAATTATTGTACCTCCATTCAGAAGTAATATGCAAACAGATGTTACAGAATTAAATTTACTGATAGAAAACTATCTCTCTGTTTCTGTCTGGGGAAGAAAAATGTTATCTATGTATGTAAATTTGTATACAGAAAAAATGTCTGAAAAATATCAAGATATTGGTAGATTAACCATCAGGGAAAAGCATTTCAAAACCACAATGATTTACCACTCATACCCACTAGAAAACTCTAAGAATAGACAGTAAGTGCATATATTAATTGTCCTTTTGGAGGTTCCTGTTCTTTTCAGTAAATTGCAGGTGAGAATGTAAACTAGGGAGGCTGATTTTAGAGAAGAGTCTGGCCATTCATCAAAAGGTTAAATATATAGTTATCATATGATACAGCAATTCTACACCAAGAAAATCGAAAACATGTATCCATTCAGAAACTAGAACCTAAGTGTTCTTAGCAACATCCATAGTAGTCCCAAAGTAGAAATAATCCACAAGACCATCCGCTGCTAGGATGTGGTGTGTCCATGAAAATATTATTCTGCAACTAATGTTAAATGTTCTATATAAGCCTTGAAAAAAACAGAAAGATGTATCAAAGAAGTTAGTGATAAGATGCAAGTATTACACGATTCCATTCATAAGAAACATCTACTGAGCTAGAAAGTGAGTTAGTATTATGAGAGGACAGGAGGTGCAGGTGGGAAAGGGAGAAACAGCTAATTAGCATAGGGTTTCTTTTAGTGACAATGAAAATGTTGCAAACTTACTTGTGGAGATGGTTGTACAATTCTATCAATACACTAAAAACTATGGGACTAACCTTTTTAATGAATGAACTAGAGTCCCACAAAGCTATTGGAAATGTTAATGGAGATGATGTTCGATTTGTAGTGATTATACAGGGGTATTAGTTTCACCTCTGTTTACTTTAGGTTTATCTATCCTTTCTAAATTTTCAATAAAAATGATTATTTTGATTGGTTTTTGTTTTGGTTTGTTTTGTTTGAGACAGGGTTTCTTTGTGCAGCCCTAGCTGCCCTGGAACTTGCTTTGTAGACCAGGCTGGCCTTGAATTCATAGGGATCTCTCTGCCTCTGCCTCCCAAGTGCTGAGATTATAAGTGTGCAACACCACTGCACACTTTGGATTTTTAAAAATTTGCCATGTTATCATACAAAAAAAGAGCATGTGCCGAGAAAGAGAGAGAGAGAGAAAGAGGAAGAGTGTGTGTTTGTGTGTGTGTGTGGAGAGAGAGAGAGAGAGAGAGAGAGAGAGAAAATATCCCTGAATAGAAGGCAATACACCTTTCCTTATAAGACTGGGGAATGGAACAACCCCACAACTCCACCAAGTCAACTGCTAGGCAAACCATGGTCCAGTGTTCTTCCAGCCCAATCAGGAGCCCATCCCCCAACCTGTGGATAGACACAAAAGCTCAAACGCTTTTTACCTGGATGAAGGTTAAACTTTTAAAAAGAAATGCAAGCAACAGCCTTATGATAATTTGTTTTAACTTCTACTTTTCCCAGCAAGGTAGGGTACGCTCATCCACCCTCTGTAGTGCATAGCTCTACAATACGTCACTCTGAGGCAGGCAAGTCTGCAACCAGACCTGGAATATGGTAAAGCTAAAGCCACAGTACAATCTGCAGCATCCGGGAGACACGGCCAACCAACACCCTTATTATTCACGGTGTATGATTCACTAGCCCTACTTTTTAAGTCAGCATCACACTCTAATCATCTTGTGAGATGATAGCCCCCAAATTATTTGAAAATAATATGAACTGAATCCATTAAAATGACTTTAGATCCCAAAGGCAAGGGAGAAATTCAATGAAAATTAGTCATCCAATGATTCTTTAATGTGAAAATGGTGTGGAAAAACCTAAAGCAAGCAAATAACTCCCTGCCCTCAACCCTCGAAGGTGGAACTACGCTACCAGACAGTGTGAGGGAACCTCACTGGATGGTTATTCACGATCATGCTCTATCTTTGAACTTCAAAAAAAAAGAATTATTTACTGTTTATTATGTATATAAATGTTTGCCAACATGTATGTATATGTGTACCACATGTATGCCTGGTGCCTGCAGAGGTTAGAACAGGGTGTTGGATCTCACGAAACTGGAATTACAGACTGTAGTTAGCCTCCATGTGGGTGCTGGGACTCCAACCCAGGTCCCCTGTAAGGGCAGTAAATGCTCTTTCTTAAGAACAAATCTCATATACAGTTCTGAAACACTATCTTGCTGAAGAAAGCTGAGTGGGTAGCTGAACTGCTGAAACATACATATGTGCACAACTATAGTTTAACTTTACCAGCAACCAACCTGATAACATCAGCAATGAAACAACTTAATCGTAGCCACAGAACAAATAACTCCATGTCTCCTATGAAGATAATTCATTCGGGTGATAGCTATCAAGGAAAATGATAAACAAGGGCATTTCTGGTTGAGATTTCTCTCTCCAAAGCACAGTGTGTTTCTTACATATATAGTCCTTGGTTCTCAGGGACTTTTTCTTAACCCCCATCAAACCAAATACCGACTTAAATAAACTTGATATATCTTTGCTGAGCTATTTTTTTTTTCACAAAGGTATTTGTTCTCACATGCCGCCAATCTTAAAGTGGTGCCATGTAAAATTAACTGACATTAGGTATAAGATAAGGGTCTGGGAAGAAAGGGAAAACTCTAGAATGTAACTAACTTATTAAGCACATTCTAGATTGGCAAAAGCAGCCTCCAGTACTTACTAATAAAGATGTTACTGCATTTTGGATCTTGTAGCCTCAAATCTCAACTAATGAGTCAGCGTCTGGCTCAGTTAAAAAACACACTCCCTGAACATCACAGCACTGCCTCCAATGTACTAGCTACTTCATCAGTCAAAACAAAATAACCATAAAAGCACAACACTTAAAATGATGGAGTAAAAGGCACTTTGGCAGGGAGAGGAAAAGAACACACACACACACTACCTGGTATGTTCAAGGTACCTTCCCTCCCAAGCACTAGCTGCCCCCATTTCACGGATCAGGAAACGAAGTCCCTAAAAGTAAAATAACTTGCCTGAGGGTACAGCTAGCAAGTTCTCAGTTAGAACTCAGGTCTGTCTATCTGATTGAACAGCTGCTGTGTTCTGCCCAGAGTCATTGTCGCCTACTGTAAGTATGAATTCTGATCTAACTTCCACTTCAAATCTTAAAATACTATCTTACTGTGTTTAGAGTTTTTTTTTAAAAAAAGAAAAAAAAACGTTTATTAGAAGAAAATTCTGAAAAGTAAAACCCAACCTTTCGTCTAAAAAAGTTACAGTAAAACAACCTTTGGTAAGGGTCGGGAATCTTTTACTGGAACTCTGACAAATTCGGGTTTCTAAGCACAACTTGAAAATACATGAACTAAAACTAAAGCTAAACTGTTGTTGGCTCCTTACCCTATGCTGCTGGGTGACAAAAACACTAGAATCCGGCAAAAGAAGAAGAAATGCAAGACTGTGCAGAAGGAAAACCATGTCTATCTCAGCTGTGAAACTATGAAATGGTCGATTTCCATATTAAACAGTCATTCTGTTTATATTCGTAATCTGTGGGCAGATACCAGGCAGCAATCAATCAACCCAAGGTGAAGTGTCCAAGTTCAAAACTTGGTCCTAGTTGTGAAAAGTACATCTTTTCTTTTTAATTAGGAGAAGGAGGAGAGAAAAAAAAAACCACCTAGGGTCTGCCATGAAGAAAATGCATATAAATTTCCGTTTGGGAAAACAAACAAACAAACTTGAATTTGAAAAAGTAGTCCTTCTTTAATACTTTGGTAGTTTTTAAATTCTAATTTGTTACTCTGAGAGCACAGACAATTATTTACCTACAAGGCATAAGAGTTCAGAGTTCGCCCGAGTTAACAACGCGGTTGGCCCGCGGGTCTCCACACATGTCAGTCTTCCACTAGGACACCTGGTACATGATATGCCATATTAAAGGGAACACGGTACCTTCAAAGGGGTCATTAAATAGAACCAGTATAAGTGTACCATGCCCACATCCTGAACAGTGCATTTAAAAAAATTTTAAAGCCCTCAGGTCTTCCAACCAGAAGATGAAAATAGCCATGTCCGCCTACAAAATGTCCTCTTTAGCCAAAGTGTTCAAGTCCTGAGAGGATAGAGTTAAACAAATATAAACCGATATGCTTTTCAAAATAAAAAATAAAAAAATGAGACGTTTCTGACGGCCTCACACGTGAGACAGCTTTAAGTTTTGCAGTACAACTCTGGCCCACACACCGGGTCTTTAAAGGGGGCCAATGCCCACAGCTTAACTTGTTTAATGACGCCTTCACTATCTAGCAAAAATACTGGTAGGAAGTCCCCTGCCTCCGAATACAAAGAAATCCGAAGGTCAGGTAAGCAGAACCCAGCAGCTGGGTAAAAACCGTACTCATTCCCGGCTGCAATCGCTTCCCAAAGTCTCATTTAAAAACACACACACACACACACACACACACCCCAAAAAATAAAAAACTTTCGAGCAAAAATTCAAAACTCCAGTCACCAGCCGCTTCCCCCGGTTTCGGGTGTCCTTCCCCGGCTACCGCGGCAGTGCGGGCGCCCACCTGTGGAGGCGGCGGGGCAGGTGGGCAGCGCGCCCAGGGCCCGGCCTTCGGGAGACAGCTCCGAGTCGCGCGCGTCCCGGGCCCTGGAGCCGCTGTCTTGCCACAGCCGCGCTGGCCCGGGAGGCGCCTCGGGAGGCGGACGCCTGTGCGTGGTCGGCCGCCGCCGCTCCCACCGCCAAGCCTCCCGCAGCTGCCTCAGCCGAGGCGCCGGGCCTCCCGCCGCGGCGGCCCGACTCGGACGCCAGCCCCCGCCACCGCGCGACTCTCCTCTGGCCGCGAGCCGGCCCGTCCCCGCACCGCACTCCCCTGGTTACTCACCCCGGGGCCGGGAGGCGGTAGCAGCAGCGACAGCAGGAGCAACAGCCACCGGGTCGGCATGGCGGGGACGTGGCCCTGACTCCGGGCCCCGCCGGCAGGTTCTCGGGACCGCACAGACAGAGGGCTGGACGGGGGCGCCGCAACGACAGCGCGGCACCGGCGGAGGACCGGTGGACAGGGAGCTGACTGGGCGGCGGCGACACCCCCATTCCCAGCCCTATAAGTGCCTTGTGCCCCAGCTTCTTCCGGTCGGGGCGGGCTAAAGGGCGGTCCCGGGGGCGGGGCTGTGGAAGGCGGAGTCACTGCCTGGATGGGGAGGAGCCTACGTTGTTTGGTGGGCGTGGTAAGAGCGGGAGGGTGGGGTTAGAGGCCGACAAGGGGCTAGCTTGTGGATGCCTCCTTTCCTGGGATCTGGAAGCCGAAGACCAACTCTTGGCTTTGTGTATTTATGGACGCTGTGCTTCTGAATGGAGAAGTTTGTCCACAAAGCCAAGGGGAAATGACATCTCTTACCCCACAGGAAGCCCTTCTCGCCCGATGAAGGACCCGCGGCGCCAGACTTGGTCTAGAAGAAGGGAATACCCATAGCCCTCGTCTTCTCGCTGCCAGCCTCCACTTACTAGGGTTGCCTAGGCGACCTCTAGAGCAAGGGTTTCAGCTACTGGCGGAACTTCGGCTCTGAGTCGCAGCCCTAGAGTTCACAGAGGAGGGTCCTCCAGCTGTGCCTCATCCAGCCTGAAGGCCCCTGTCTTCCCTAGCCTTGCCCTCAGGAATTACCCCCAAGTCATGTCCAGCAGCCATCCGTTCCTCTCGGGATGAACCACAGCCAACTCATTCACCAAAAATTATAAGGAAACCATGCGGGCTTCTCGTGTCGCACGTGTTTACGTGACCTTTGTAAATGTGGCCTGGTGAAGCTTGAGAGGACATGTGTCACAACTCTTTGGAGGTAGGCTGAGGACTTTAAGGGTTGTGGGTTATTAATCAGAATTAATGAGTCCAACAAGTTGTTTGGTCACTGGGTCCCAAGCTGCCCTCCACTGAGTTGGAAGATGGAGAACTTGTTTATAATAGGAAAGACGAAACATCCAGTGCTCAAGGAAAAAGTAGCTTATGATTCTCGTAGAAAAAGGGAGTTGCTGGAAGTGTAGCTCCGTAGGGAGTGTACCTGAGTGAGGTACTGGGCTGCATCTCCAGCCCTCCCAAAACTGGATGTGTTGCCCCACACCTGAAATCCCAGCACCCTGGGGGTGGAGACAGGATCAGAAATTCTAAGTAATTCTTGGCTACCTAGTGAGTTTGAAGCCAGCCCAGGTTATGTGGAGCCATGGGACAGGAAGAGCAGGGGTAAATTCTTTCATGTTTTCCCTGGCTGGCTCATTTGACAGTGTGTGGTAATTTTCAGGTTTTTGAAGAGAAAAAGTTATATTAGAAAAAAAAAAGAGCAAAGAAGTAGTGTATGGGGGGGTAGAGGTTAGGGCCCAGTCTGTGTGTGCTTTGGGTCAACTCTATCCAACTGTAACAGACAGATCTGTCCCTAGGAAGACCAATCCTGGAGCGAAAGAGTTCCTATTCCCACCACTCCCCCACAACCTGGAGCAATTCCCCACCATCCTGCAGAAGCCAGCACCAGCTTGTGAAGGGAATTTTAGCAATTTTGAGAGCAGCAGACACATTTTGAAGTGTTACCCACAAGTCTCAATGTAAATAGGTTTGGGATTTGCAGAAAGAATGTGGAGGACTAGAAGCTCCAATTCTCCTGAGCAAGGGGGCCCTGGGAGCCGTGGAACTCACTCGCCAATGATGCAAGCTGACAGCAGGACCTGTAAGGCCATATGCTTGGGTTTTTCAAATAAAGGAGCCCGGAACCAGTGACATGACTCACACTCAGCAGATAACGTGTGATGTGCAAGTCTGTTCAATCCTCCTGTTAGTGAAAGGAGAGAGCAAGCTCCTGGAAGTTGACCTCTGACCTGTCATACACATTGTAACACATGCAAATCCACACTCACGAGTCACAGTAATAAACTTTCAAGGTTTTTTTTTTTGTTTTGTTTTAAGTTTGATTGGAAAAACTGCTTTGGGGCTGGAGAGATGGCTTAGCCTTTAAGCATGTGTACTGCTTTCCCAGAGGATCCAAATTCAAGTCTCATCACCCATGTCGGGTGCCTCCAGGAACATCTAACACCCCTGGGCTGGGGGCATCTGGGGTCTGGGGGCATCTGCACTCACAGACACACAGACATGCATATAAGTTAAAAATTAAATAAAAATTTTCTCGCATATTTTCTCCAACATAATAAATCTAGGGTGGGCCTGGGAATGACGGGAGAGGACTGTTATACCAGCTTTTAGGAGGGAGAGGCATGAGGGTTAGTAGTTCAAGGCAACTTCAGCTACATAGTGAGTTAAGGCCAGCCTGGGCTCTAAGAAACACTACCTCAAAATGCAAAGTGGGGGAAAGGTCTTAGAGGGGAATTTGCTGGGCTGGAACTCTTTGACAATTTCAAATGTCACAGTGACCCTGTAAAGGTAGCAGATGGAGCACAAAAAGGAAGGGTGACCTCAATCTGACTCATAAATCAGTTTTAAACAAATTATTCCAAAACAAATAGAAGCCATCCGAGGAGCACAAGCCAGGCAGGACTATTTATCTTGCAGGGAGCTGACGGAAACCCTTGGCTTTAATCCTGCTACATGTTCTCAGAATTTCCTCTGTACCACCGAGTCGTTCTTAGGATTAACCTGCCTGAATGCCTGTGCACTTCTCCCCTTGGTTGGCGATTCAGACTGACGGGTGCTGGTGTTTTACTTGTGGTCAAGTTACCATAATCTTGCTCCATAGTCACATACAGAAGAAGAAACAACTTCTTACTTATGTTAAAGTGAAAGCTGGCATCACTGATAAATAGGAAAGCCAAACTATTTTAGGGCTTCTCTGAAATAGACAGTAATTAATCTTTCTGGAGTATCATTAAATAATTCCCTTTTTAAAAAGTCAAGATGAGACGACTCAGTAGGTAAAGGTGTCTACCTGCTGTCAGGCCTGACCACCTGAGTTCAGTCCCCCAGAATCTGCATAGTGGGAAGAAGAAACTGACTCCCAAAGTTGTTCTCTGAGCTTCATATTCACACTATGACATGCATGCACACACAAATACATGCACACACAAATAAATAAACATGATAATAAAAAAGTAAAGGTCAAGGTTATAGGTTGGTTTTTTTTGTTTGTTTTTGTTTGTTTGTTTTGTTTTTCGAGACAGGGTTTCTCTGTATAGCCCTGGCTGTCCTGGAACTCACTCTGTAGACCAGGCTTGCCTCGAACTCAGAAATCCGCCTGCCTCTGCCTTCCAAGTGCTGGAATTAAAATCCTGCACCACCACTGCCCGGCTAAGGTTATAGTCTTAGTGTAAAAATAAGCTGCCACATAAAAATACATCACACGCAGAGAGACACACAAACACACATTCAGATATGAACACATTAGATTCAACAATTCAGCAAGACTGACAAAAGAATTAGGTATGTCTGAAGAGGTGAGAACTTCTTCAAACAAACAAACAAACTTATTTCCAACATTTTTCGAGCTTCCTTCCTTCCTGATTCAGACAACTACTACGTAGAGCAGAGTCTAGAAATCTGTGTTTTACACTTCCCACGGATGCCTGGAGGCTGCTGAGATCAGGCCAGCTGCAGATAGCCAGAGTTCAAATGCACAGGCAGTGAGTCCTTAGTGTTTGCTTTAGAAAATGCCGCCATCTAGCGGAAGTTATGACCTAGACCTAGAGACTTTTTTGTTTAGTTGTTCTTTTTTTTCCTAGTTTTAGTTCATGAGCATCGGTGTTTTGCCTGAATTGACATTTTGTGTAAATATATGTCTGTGTGAGGGTGTTAGATCCCCTGGAACTGGAGTTACAGACACTTGTGTGGGGCCATGTGGGTGCTGGGATTTGAACTCAGGACCTCTGAAAGAGCAGCCAGTGCTCTTAACCGCTGAGCCATCTCTCCAGCCCTTTGTTTTTGTTTTTTCCAGACAGGGTTTCTCTGTGTAGCCCTGGCTGTCCTGGAACTTGTTCTGTAGACCAGGCTGGCCTCGAACTCAAAGGTTTGAGCCACCATCATCCAGCAACTTGGAGGTTTTTAATCTCATTTACAACTTAAAATTTTGAATTTATGATTGTCAAGTTTATTTGCATAGCTACTTATGTTTTTTAAAATTACACTTATTTGGGCTGGAGAGATGGCTCAGAGGTTAAGAGCGCTGACTGCTCTTCTGAAGGTCCTGAGTTCAAATCTCAGCAACCACATGGTGGCTCACAACCATCTGTAATGAGATCTGACGCCCTCTTCTGGTGTGTATGAAGACAGCTATGGTGTACTTACATGTAATAAATAAATAAATCTTTTTTAAAAATTACACTTATTTCTTTAGTGTGTGTGTGGAGGTCAGAGAACAACTTTCAGAAACTGCTTCTCTCCACCCATTCTGTGGGTCTCAGGGATCCAACTCAAGGCAATGCTGCAACCCTCCTTCACGAGCTGAACCATCTTGTCAGCCCTTTTGAAAAAGACTACTTTTTGAAAACAGCTTGTAAAAGGGAGGCAATTTCTGAAAGTGCACATCTTTTAATCAGTGTAAACCAAATCTTTTTTTTTTAAAGTGACCTCCAAACTGTTGTCTGGACAGACTTGAATTTACAATAAGTAAGGGTTAAATAAAATGATGTAAGAAAAAAAAAGATGTAAGTCCTTTTTAATTTAGGTTTAAGACAAACTCAAAAGCCGCTGTTACTGGGTGTATTTCCATCTGCCAGATCTTCCTGTGAGAGAAGAGGGATGAAAAATGTCATGGCTCTTGTTCTAAGCACTTCTGTTGCCACAAGATGACACCAGCATCCATGCTGTCACCTCTGTATGTGCCTTCCTTCTTTATTTTATGTACACTGTAGCTGTCCTCAAAGACACCAGAAGATGGCGTCAGATCCCATTACAGATGGTCGTGAGCCACCATGTGGTTGCTGGGAATTGAACTCAGGACCTCTGGAAGCGCAGTCCATGCTCTTAACCACTGAGCCATCTCTCCAGCCCCCACTGTATGTGCCTTCTTAAACTACAAACGTTCACTCTCCCTCCTGCTCATTCCTTTCCCCCTCTTCCCAGCCCTTCTTTCTTCTGTGTCGGGGATCAGTCCCTAAGCCTAAGTGTGCCAGACAAATGCTCTCTCACTGAGCATCTGGGACACAAAGGTTCTCATGTGTCATGGCTGCCGCGACTGCTTATTGTTGGCTGTTGTTTGGAAATGTGCAAACACCTGCCTTTAGGGTCACCTTGTGCAACAGTTCCATCAGTCAGGTATTAGTTAGACACATTTTGTGGAGGATGCATTAAGTCTGGGCATAGTGGTACAAGCTTGTATCCCCATTGTTGGGGAGGACTGCTGGGAGTCTGAGGCCAACATTGACTACATAGATAAATTTGAGGTCAGAGCAAAACCGGAAGAGACACTAAAATCTAGAAAGGTAAAAAGCCCAGTAAGTAACATAACTAGGAAAAAGCAAAACCCAGTTAGAGCTCCCAGATGGGATGGGAAGGGCAGAATTCCAGGCTGCCCTCAACTACACTACAAGTTAGAGGCCAGTTTGGGCTATGAAACTCTACTTCAAAAACAACCAAACAGGCTGGAGAGATGGCTCAGTGGTTGAAAGTACTGACTGCTCTTCTGAGTACTGAGTACTGAGTTCAATGACTCACAACCATCTGTAATGGGATCTGATGCCCTCTTCTGGTGTGTCTAAAGAGAGTAATGGTGTACTCATAACCATAAAATAAACAAATAAACCTTTAAAAACAAAACCAAACAAGAACTCAGAGATCTAATTAATTTCAGAACTTCGTTTAGTTACAGTAGAAGCTGAGAACTAGTTCTACCCTTACCCAGTTTGGGTTTTGGGGCTTTTGGGTTTGGTTTTTTTGTTTTGTTTTGTTTTTCCTCAAGACAGGGTTTCTCTACGTGGCCATGACTGTCCCAGAACTCACTTTGTAGACCAGACTGGACTTGGAGATCCACCAGCCTTTACCTCCAAAGTGCTGGAATCAAAGGTATACACCGCCACACCTAACACTATTATTTGTATTTATGCATGGGGACGTGTGTGCATACCTCTTGAGGAGGTCAGAGGGCAAACTGGCAAGAGTCAGTTCCCTCCTTCCACCTTGTGGGTTCTGGGGGTTGAACTCAGGTCATTAGACTTGGCAGCAAGCGTCTTTGCCTGCTGAGCCATCTCACTGGGCCCTGGTTGTATTCTTGTCCTGTGCCCATAGTACTATGACAACATCCCGTTATATGTGCTATAAGTGTAGTTAGAGGACAGTGGCCTAAGCTGGCAGTTCCTAGAATATCAACCATATTCCCTCTATATTTGAGAGGATTGGTTTCAGAAGCCACTACATCTACAGATACCCAAATCCCTTTCAAATCCCTTAAATATTAATAAAATGGCATCACGGTTGCATGTGTCTATGCATAGCCTCCTGATGTCCTCCTGTATACTTTAAGATCTGCGTTATCTCTGGATAATTGCATGTTCTCAGTTGTGGGGTACTGCTTCTGAATAAAGTACTATTTACAATTATGCATGAGATTCTATGTGTGCACAGGTCTTAATTTCTCTTGAGTAAATTCCCAGGTATTAATAGGTCACCTGGCAAGTGGATGTTTACAAGAAGTTTGTTCAACTCCTTTTCCAAAAATGGCTAGCTCATTCTATTCTCAAAAACATAATTGGGAGCAAAGCTCTGCATTCTCACCGGCTTACAGTACACACACCCTTCCAATCAATCACACGATATACAGAATAAAGATCTTAAACTGGGTGTTTTAAGCCTTTCAACTGCTGAATTACAGATAAGTCATGAAGCCAGGCTAGAGGAGGATAATCTCAAACTGAGGACCAGAAAGGTCCTCACCACCAAGTCAGGATTCGTTCACATAGTCTATGCTCCTACCGCTTCGGATCTTTTGAACCCAAGAGGCACGTCGGTTCATTTTCCTACCCTCAACCTGGCTGCTGGGACGGAGTACTTCACACGCGTCCCGTTTTTTTTTTTTTTTTTTTTTTTTTTTTTTTTTTTTTTTGGTTTTTCGAGACAGGGTTTCTCTGTATAGTCCTGGCTGTCCTGGAACTCGCTCTGTAGACCAGGCTGGCCTCGAACTCAGAAATCCGCCTGCCTCTGCCTCCCAAGTGCTAGGATTAAAGGCGTGCGCCACCACCGCCCGGCACGCGTCCCGTTTTTATATGTCTGGTTCTGCTTCCTGCTAAGGGACCCGCTAATTGCCCCCAATTTGGGTGAAGGGGATTTCCCCACCTTCCCCCCCCCTCCCCCAAAAACAAAACAAAACAAAACAAAAAAAACTCCGCCCGCTTCGGAAAAAGCGAGACGCTCGCATCTCAGTTTCCGTCCCAGCTCTATGGTTGGAGGACCTATCTACACGCTGGAGGACTCAGAAAACACGACCAATGAACCCGTCGCTCTTGTGCACGTGACAAGACGACTGGCTTTCTACTGGTCAACATTGCAGAAGCCCGCCCAACAACTTCCGGACGCGTTCTTTAAGTTAAGGCCTCGGGCCTGTTCCGTCCTCTTAGCGACGGGGAGATCATTAAGGTAATGTGTTCTTTGAGTGGCTAGAGAGGCTGCACCATTTGTACTGGGCGGCCGGCGATGATGACACTCCATACAAAGCACGCGTTAGACTGCTGATCCGGGTGATGCGAATCGGAGTCTGAGCCGACTGCGCTGGCAGCGGGGGTGGCGGGCCCAGTCAGCGTCCGTACCCTCATCCTTTGCTTCTCTTTCAGGTCTGCCCTGCGCAGGACAGCAGACAGCGTGGACTTCTACAGCCTTTCCCCAAGCCTCTGAATAAAGTGTTTCAACAACACCGCTGGTGTCTGTGTGTTTGTGTATCCTGGTCGCCGACGCGCTGCCTTTGAGCCCCCGGCGCACCTTCTCGTGGTGCCGGGGGTTAAGCTGCGGCGCCATAGCACATTGCTGGCTCATAACTGGGGCCGCCTGCCCTTCGCGGGCGGCCCTTTTAACCGCTAGCTACAGGCTCAGACCAGCCTACTACACGGCATTTTGGGAGTCAAAGGCAGATGTTGTGCCCAGGCCTTAAACCTAGGTTGGGAGTAACTATGGCCCGAGTGATTCTTGCTCAAGTAGGTCCTGTCCTACTTATAACTATAGCCCCAAGTGCGGGCTGCGGTAAAAGGGAGTGAGAGGAACCCTGGAGGTGTATGGATGCCATCCATGGCACACTGTTGGGGCGACTGAAGCCTTGGCGGGGGGTGGAAATCAGGCCTCCTAGGGAAGTCGAAGGACACTAGGGATCAGAGTGCTTGGATAACAGGCCAGAGGTTGGGCCTGCAGTTCTCGGTGGGGTAGAGTCAACTAGCATGTACTCTCCATTAAGCTGACACTAATAGCATTAGAACGAAGTTGCTTAATTGGAGCACACTAGCAAGCGGTTAACTGCAGAGTACTTAAAGATGGGGAAACCTTGCATTTAGATTAAACGAGAAAGGTCCAAAAGAGCAATATTTCTAGAAAACAAGATTATTAATTCCTCAGTGTTTGTCGTCCTTACAAGGGTGGCTAAAACTAGCCTAGTCAGAGTCTGCATTCATGACCCTGTGGGCTTCTCTAAAAAATAACATGCTTGTCTGGTGTTTGACATGAGATTTATTTTGTGAAACAATGCAAGTGATTGTAAGTTCCCACAGTATTTTTAGCTCAGCAGGGTGCAGTCTCTGTGTCTATCTAGTCTTGCCTTTAGTTACTGCAAACCAGTGAACAAGACGTGGATCTTGACAGGCAAATGGGAGAAATTAAAGCAGTACACTGACAGGAATGGTCAAATAATTTGTCATGTTTTAATGGGATGATTAAAATAAAGGCTCAAATAAGTTTTCAATATATTAATTTCTTTAAAGTCATCTTCAAGCAAGGTGCTGTTTAAGAAAAAAAAACTTAGCTTTGTCCACAGATATTAAATTATCAGAATTTACCCAAGATAATTTTGACATTGAATGCAGCTTTAAACAAACAAAAAAAACTTAGTAGGTCTTCTCAAAGCAAATTATACAATTAGAGCCCCCGAATTTGTAAACTAAACATTCTGACACAAATGCACAAACTTAAGTTGGCAACATTAAGGAAAGGTCACAAGTGCATGTGTAGATGTAGTGCTAGCCACTGAGTAGAGAAAGGAAAGTCCATTTGGCCATCAGAGAAGGGGACTGCCCACAAACCTCCCAAACCAGTTAGATGAGCAAGGCTCTCCCGTCTTACTACAGCACACAGAAAAACCAGAAAAGAACACTTTGGCTCCTGCTTTCTGGACCCGCCCCATCAGTACCAGGGAGGGACAATCGGTCATTGTGTGCAGTGTTTTGACATTGTCACATACGCTCATGTCTCTAGAAAAATCAGGATTGGTTGGAAAGTAAGGTGATTGTGCCTCTTTGGGATGGATGGTTTGATCTCATGGCTTTGCCTGATGCTCACATGAAGCCCACTGTCCCCACCCCCAGTCAAAGTGTGGGTGTGTATGTTCTATGGCTACTTGCTTCCAAAATGTACAATTTAATATGAAAAAAGTTGCTATGCCTATTTTACCACCAGTGAGATGGCTCACAAACCCACACTCCACACAGGTTACCACAGTGACATTCTCCAAGTGTGGGGGGCCGCAGTCATGTGTACAAAGTGAGGAGTGGAAAATGTTCCATTGTGCACCAGCTGCCTGAGGAAAAGCTTTGGAGGAATCAAAAGGCAAGGGGAAGCCTTCCAGCTTTGCTCTGACTGCTCACTGGCTGTCATAAAACCTGGTAGACTTTTTTTAAAAAAGCCATGGTGTGAGTCAGCTGTATGTCCGGCTCTACCATGACAGTTCTTCAAGTCTCCTTTGCCAGTCAAAGCTTTGCAACAGACAAACCAGATACTAGTCACCAGATGCAGGGATTGACACCTCAGTGGGATGGGCCAGCAGGCAGAGGGCAGAAGCAGTCCTTTAAGAGACAGTGGCTGTGGCACCAGTAAAGGCCACCCCCACAGAGCAGATGGCAGCCACAAATTCCACACCTTGAGCTGGGTCTCATAATACTGGGAATGTCCGTCTTCACATCACAGCTGGTCAGAGGCCTCCACAGGTGGCTCTTTCAAGAGGCAGGAGGTGGAGCGAGGGTCCATGGCCGAGTGCATTATAGGGATATAAACATCATCCATGTTTGGCATGACAAAAACTTTCTGTAGGGAGATATTAAAGGACAGCTATGTGTCAGGCAATCATTCTCCTTTCATATATCAAGTATTTTCCCAAACATTCCAAGCATGTTCTATCATGCTGTCTCTGTATGTGTGTGTCAACTTTAATTGCTTTCCACCTTATTTATTGAAACAAAAGTCTTTCACTGAATTTAGAGCTAATCAATATGACTAGACTGGCTGGCAGTGAGCTGGGATTTTATGTGGTTGCTGGATATTTGAACTCGGATCCTCAGGCCTGGGCAGTATGCACTGTACTAAATGGCCGGCTCCTCCATTCCTCAACTTTAAAAGAGCCAAGCAGCTGGCAAGGCAGCACACACTTCTAGTCCCAGCCCTTAGGAAGCAGAACCCAGCAGATCTCTATGCACTCAAGGCCAGCCTGATCTACAAGGTAAGTTTCAGAGCAGCCATGGCTGTTACACAGAGAAAGCATGTTTGGAAAAAAACCAAACAACAAAAAATAAAGAGCCAAGTAACCACACTAGAGAGCATAAATACAGGAAGAACGAGGTGTGTCAGCTTTGGGGCAAGAGCCCTCAATTTCATATACAATGTAAATATGTGTTAACTACGTAAGAAATGTTCATCAACCCTAATGCAGAAGAACTGGCTTAGCAACTGCAGTATTTCAAAATTATGCTCATGATATATTCCAGGTGAACTTATTCTCTTAAATCTTAAGTACAAATGTAAGCTGAGGTTTTTTTTTTTCACATTGAGGAAATCCTGATATGGTGACAGCACAAAGGATATCGAGCAGTACATAGTGATTGTTCTTTGCACACTGTGTGTGTGGATTCTGACAGTGCATCTGAGCTCAGCAATACTCTTAGAGAAGCAGGCAGGCACGCAGGCCCGGCAGGAGCAGTGGTTAGCTTTCAGCTTTCCAATTGTCTCCAGGACCAGGCACCAATCAATCTCCGTCCTCTCTCTTTGACTCTCCCCTTTGCTCCCTGTAGTCCAAGACCCCCAAAAGGGTTCCCCACCCCGATGATAACAGAACTCGGGGAATGCAAGAAAAATGAAAAGCATGGAGTTTCCCCGTAACTAGGCTGAAAGTATTTCTCCATCTGGTGAACATAGTAGGCTTTTATCAGAAACTAGTTATTAGTTATATTTAATCTAGCTTTTAAATAGTAATAGTTTTTAAAAAGACAAAAAGTTAAGGGCCAGGAGGAAGGTTAAGCAGGTGCAGGTGCTGGATCCTGAGTCTGAGACCTAAGCTTGGCCAGCACCCTCACGGTGGAAGAGAACCGACTGCAGGTTGCCCTCTGACACCCCCCCGCCCCCCAAAACATAAAGTGGGGCCTGGGGAGACAACTCTTTCACTGAAGTGCTTTCCTTGCAAGTGTGAGGACTTCTGAAACCCCAGAAGCTGGGCAATCCCAGTGCTGGGAAAACAGTCAGATCCCTGGCTCCATAGCCAGCTACTCTACACTTACTTGTCCAGTTCCAGGCCAGTGAGTGACCCTGTTACAAAATACAAGGTAGACAGAGCCTGAGGAATGACACACACACCCCAAACTTAAAATATACTAATGAAAAGGAACACAAATATTCTTCAAAGAGGTTAATTCGTGACTAAGTAAGTAAATTCATGGTAAGTTTGTGGGTTAGTAAATAAAGCATTTGCTAACCCATAAATTTTGAGGTACTTTGTTTTTCTTAAAATTTTGAGACTCTCTCCAGGCTGTCCTAGAACTCAGTATGTGGAGCAATATGGCCTGCCTTTGTCTCAAGTGTTGGAGTTAAAGGTATTCACCCCCATGCCTAGCTCCCATAAGACTTCAAGACAGTCATACTTCAAATATCGGATCAAGCGGCTGGGGTGAGATAGGATGCTTCAGTGGTAGAGTGGTTCAGTGATAGAGTGCTTGCTTAGTATATGCAAGATCCTGAGTTTGAGTCCCACAACAAAGTAAAACAACAACAACAACAACAAAATCTCATCAAAATTGGAAAGAAACATCTCATCCCAGGCCTAGGATACTGCTACTATCCTCGGCGGCAGATGCAGTAAGCAGGTTTGGAGGAGCATCTTTCCGCCCACCACCCGGGTGCTGCTGACGGCCCAGTCCCTGACTTCATGCAGGACAAAGGCAAAGCCTGCAGAGTGTCTGCAGGGCACCATCATCCTGCCTTTAAACACGCCTGCTGGTTTCTTTGGAGTCTATTTCATGCAAAAGTTTCAGGGTCTTTGAAACCATTCCTAAAACATTAAGCCCAAGCCTGAACATAGGAGTTTTCTCCTGGGATGACGTCCATCCAATTCTCAGAGGATCTGGACCCAAATGAAGTCCAGGCCCTCCATTCCACTCGGTGCCCTTAGACTCTGTGGGAATCAGGGCAGTTTTACCTGAAGCTCCTGCTCCAGTTTCCTCTCAATCCACTCTGTCACGTGGACTAAGGTAACTTCTCTCTCTCCGAGTTTTGGCCGAGCTTTCAGCCCCACATACGGTGGCCTCCGGAAACCGTACCTTTGTGAAGAAGACAGTGACCACATTTAAGGAGAGAGAGGAAGTGGGCATGCACGGACACCACACAGCCCTCACTGGCACGGGCTATCACCAAATGATCTCCAGTTCTGAACCGCCACGTTCCTGACTCAGCACAGCACACGGGAGCTCTGAACGCCTCTGTCTGCTGGGCAGTGTCAGGGCTCTGAGGGATTCAGACCAGTGCTGACAACGGTGAAAAGATCAACGTTGAGAGATCAATTGCAGGAGGCTAGGAACTGAGCATTGCTTTAGGGTTCTTATTTCCCTAAAATGGCAATGGTGTTCTCATTATAAAAGTCAGAACTTTTGGAAGACACAGCCTCCTTCTAAATGGCGTCTCTACGAGAGGGTACTGTCCTAAGCAAGCTCAGGCAGAGAAAGGTCTATACACTGCTTTTTTTTTTTTTTCACCATGTGCCAAGTCATGTTTTTCTCACAGTCTTGCTATGAAGGCCAGGCTGGCTTAGAACTCTCCAAATCTTCCTGTCTCTGCCTCTTGAGTGCGCAGGTGACAGGAATGTGATGCCTTATCTGCCTCACACCCTGCCACCCCTGACTCACCCATCACACCTCTGCCTTAGCCCTATCATACCCCTGCCTTGCCCCTGTCATATCCCTGCCACCCATGCCCTTTATGATCCGTACAGCAGACTGGCACTCAGACTATTGGCAGTGTCCAGAGCAGCAGAGTGAGGTGACGCACACTTGTTCGCCCGGCTCTCAGGAGGCGAGGCAGGAAGATCCAGTTTGAAGATCAAAGATACCGACTAAAATGAAGAGGAATAGAGAAGTCCTGAAAGTCTGTTCTGAGGAACAGTGACAGACATCGCTGTCTGGCTTCCCTCACACCAGAGTGTATGTTGCCATCTCATGAGGACACAACAGACATGGACATGAGACCCCTTTGAGACCTCACAACTATCTCCAGTTATGAATTAAAGGCCAAAATGGATTGTTACTTTAAGATGGATAACGAAGAAAGTGGACATCAGTATGGTGTGTGAATAGGGATGGCTCCCAGACTCGTGTGTGTGAATAGAGATGGCCCCCAGACTCATGTGTGTGAACAGGGGTGGCCCCCAGACTCATGTGTGTGAACAGGGATGGCCCCCAGACTCATGTGTGTGAACAGGGATGGCCCCCAGACTCATGTGTATGAACAGGGATGGCCCCCAGACTCATGTGTGTGAAAACTTGCGCCATGGGGAATAGCACTATTAGGAGGCGTGGTCTTGTTAAGGGAAGTGTGCCACTGTGGGGATGGACTTTGCAGTCTTCTGTGCTCAAGCTCTGCCCAGTGTGGAACAGTCTCCTCCTGCCTATCCTTCTGATTAAGCTGTAAACTCTTGGCTCCCCCAGTACAACGCTTACCTGCACGCTGCCATGCTTCCTGCCATGAACGGACTAAACCTCTGAAACCGTAAGCCAGACCCAATTAAAAGTTTTCCTTTATAAGAGTTGCTGTGGTCATGGTGTCTCTTCACAGCAACGAAACCGTAACTAAGACAATCAGTTATCATCCATCCATGAGGGGCTAGGGCAAGAGATGAAAGCACACAGAAGCAACGAATTATGAAGGCAGTGCACGCAAAGTAACACTGGCAATGTCTGTACAAGTTTCCCTTGAGAGCTGTGGTCTGAAGGTGGAAGATGCTCAGGACCCGTGCACATTAGTAGACAGCACCTAGCAGCTGTACAGCAAGAGGCAGAGTCAGAAGACAAGGATGAGCAGGGTGTAAAGCTCTTTGTGTGCCCACAAAGTGTTCTGCCCCTGGAAGCGGGAGCCAGGTTCCACAGAAAAGAGTAAAATGTGATGCGGATGACAACGGTGATGGGGATGAGGAGGATGAGGAGGGTGAGGAGGATGAGGAGGATGAGGAGGATGAGGAGGATGAGGAGGATGAGGAGGATGAGGAGGATGAGGAAACGGAAGAAAAAGCTCCAGCGAAGAAATCTATGAGACACACTCTAGTCAAAAAAACGCACTAACACAAACCAAAATGGAAAAACTCAAATCTATCAACACCAAGATCAAAAGACTAAGAATCAAAAGCATCCTTCAAGAAACAGAAAAAATTCCCAAAGCACCAAAAGAACCCAGTTCTGTAAAATACATTAAGACAAAAATGCAAGCAAGTATAGAAAAGAGGATGGGTTTCCTTAAAAAAAATAAATAAATAAATAAATAAATTTAAAAAAAAAAAAACTGAGGTCAAGTGCATAATTCATGTGAAGAATAGCTTCCAATGACCGACCAGGAGGTTACTGGAGACTTCTGGCAGTGGAGAAGGCCTCTGTAAGAAAATAGTTTCAGGGGGCTGAAGAGATGGCTCAGCGGTTCAGAGCACTGGCTGCTCTTCCAGAGGTCCTGAGTTCAATTCCCAGCATCCACATGGTGGCTCACAACCATCTGCAATGGATCCGATGCTCTCTTCTGCTGTGTCAGAAGACTGTGACAGTGTACTCATCTACATAAAAAACATCTTGTTTAAAAAAAAGAAAGTGGTTTAAACAGCTTGAAATATCCCATCTTCCTTCACTTCTGTAACAGCTGATATTTAATGCCTGCCTGTTACACAGATCCTACACCTGCCCTTTCACAATGCAAAGTAAAAGCTTTCCCTACTATGTTCTACAAATGCTGTCCATGCCCCATTGCCAAGAATGTGTTATCTAAAATTCCTGTTTAGTTTTCAAGGATGGAACCCCATCCTTTATGTGGCTGTAGGTATGAATGGAATGTCATGATAGGACATAGTCATACTGGTGGGCAGACAGGGATGGTGGGGAGACAGAAATATACATGTGAAATAAACCCAGTATTTAAAAGTTTTTAAAAAGTCTAGATAAGCTGGGCTGTGGTGGCGCACGCCTTTAATCCTAGCACTTGGGAGGCAGAGGCAGGTGGATTTCTAAGTTCAAGGCCAGCCTGGTCTACAGAGTGAGTTCCAGGACAGCCAGGGCTACACAGAGAAACCCTGTCTGGAAAAACCAAAAACCAAAAACCAAAAAAAAAAAAAAAAAGTCTAGATAAGACACTGAGTGTTATCAAACTACCTAAAACTTTAATCTGCCATTGACAGTGTTATAGGAACACATTATAAACGTCACATTGTTGTGCTTCCATTATGTTTTGTGTTGTTATGTTTTTGTGGTGTGAAGGATAGAAAAAGGGCCTTGAACATGCTAAGCAAGTTTCCTACCAGTGAATTAGCTGCTCTATCCAAAACTCAGCAGTTAAGAAGAAAAAAATGTTGTATCAACTCACTATTTTAGAATAACCTTTTAAACCTAGTACAGTAAGGTATTTAGCAGTATCTATTTCTGGAGTATATGAATTCGGGTTTTTAAAAAAATATATTTATTTTATGTATATAAGTACACTGTAGCTGTCTTCAGATACACAAAAGGGCATCATATCACATTACAGATGGTTGTGAGTCACCATGAGTTTACTGGAAATTGAACTCAGGACCTCTGGAAGAACAGTCAGTGCTCTTAATCTCTGAAACATCTCTCCAGCCTTTTTTTTTTTCATATTTAAAAAAATGTAACATTGTATGTATGTATACATGTGTATGTGTGTACACAAAGCTATGTGATTGCTGGGACACATGTATGTGGAGGCCAGAGGACAACCTGCAGGAGTCAGTTCTGTCCTCCCTCCGTGTGGGTCCCAGGATTGAGCTCAAGTCGTCATCCTGTTGGCCCTCCTCTGACTGTTTTGTCTTCTCTTCACATTTGTTTTACGAATCCTTCACTTAAACAACAAAAAAACAAAACAAAACAAAACAACAAAGCCAGTCTAGGAACTGGAGAGATGACTTCAGTTAAGAGTGCTGGCTGCTCTTCAGAGGACCTATGTTCAGTTCCCAGCACCCACATGTGGCTCAGAACTGTCTGTAACTCCAGTTCCAAGGATTCAACACCCTCTTCTGGCCTCTTTGGGCAACATACATAGATTCAGGTACTTATACATACATATAAAACAAAACAAACATATCTTAAAATAAAGAAAGTAACACTTAAACCATTTACAAAAGCTACATTTGAGCTTTACTGGGAAACACTGGCATTGCCACTGAACTGTCAGTGACTGGGAAAGACCTTCCTCAAACTTTCCTACAAAGCCTGCCGGACACCAGGGTGGGGGAGGCACAGTGGCCATGTTGAGATGGACTGTAGAGCTGTGCTTTCATCTTGAGTGCCATTTACAACACAGTGAGAGCTCTGAGATCTATTCCTCACCACGTACAGTTAAGACTATTTTATAGGACTTAGAGTACAAATTTTAAATGGAGATTCACAGGCCCAGCATCTCTGAGGCCTGTGAATAATTCCTTCATCAATTCTAAACTGTGGCTTGGGCACTGTAACACCCCTCCCCCTACACCTTTAATGCTGAAACCCTGGGGAGTATGGAGTATGCTGGTTATGGCTGTATCTTCAGCATCCCCAGGTGGTACTTACACCCAGAGTCTCCTCCTCAGAGAGCCTCCTATCACAACACCAAGACCTCACTGAGGGAGAATCTCCTCACTGCCTGGACTCTGCTGCATGTGTGACTGTCATCTGTCAGGGAAGAAGGCCTTGAGAAGACTGAGCCAGTGCTGTGGTTCCAACCCAGGCTGGGCAGAGATAGGGGCTGACTACAAGGGTAATTGGCATTAATGGTGGATGAGTCAGCTTTAGAGAAAGGAGGACCAATGACAGAAACAGCCCCTCCCACAAACTTCACATTCACCTTAACTCTAACTGACATGTGAAGACCATCCTTAAAAATGTACAAGAGACAGTCATGGAAGAAAACACAATGATTAAAGATTGACAGGAGTCTACTAAAAACAATGTGGAAATGCTCTTGTTCAGGGTTAAGTAGACTGGGGCTTTTGTGGTCACATGGTAAGGGGGATCACTTAAGGGCATACACACCATATCCGGTCAGTTGGGGGTGGTGGGATGTTGACCGCCAAGGTCCCTCGACATTCTTGCACTTCCACAGTTAGCAGCAGTGGTGTATTAGAGACTTCTTCAATCTTCTTTTTAATGAATTCTGTCTCTGTTGCTTTTTGGAAATATTTTGATTTGGTGATCTTATCAACAAACCTCATAATCTTACTTGTTCGATGACCTCCAACATACCTTCAAATACAGAATGCAGAGATGTGTTAGTGTGGGTCAGGGGAGGAGGGTTCCCAGGGATCAAATTCAGGCTGTCAGGCTTGGTGGCAAGTGTCTGTCAAGCCGTCTCGCTGACACTGGCCAGTGCCTTCCCCTGGCACGAGCCTTGTGACTGCACTACTCAGTGCTAGCTTTCCCACTGTGACACGACACACACTGTGTCAGGCCACTCTGTTTGTTCTGTATACATAGGACATTTAGCAGGATCCTTGGCTTCCAAGGATTGGATGGCAAGAATGTTCTCTCTGTTGAGATAATCAAACATGTGCCAGTCCCCACTGTGGGGGTTGAATCCCCTTTGGTTGAGAACTACTTTAGAGAACACACGCAGGTCAGACAGAACATTCTGACTGGACAGCAGGCATCCGGACAGAGTCATCCCACCAGGGAGGAGGCTCCTCTGTACCAGTCTGAGACTTAGCATGCGTCCTTGTCCTACGAGGGAAGCTCTGTTTCTAGACAGAGATCCATACTGCACTGACAGACAGAAAGCAGCAATCTAATGAACTATCATGCCAACGCCTGGAGCTCTTCAGACACACCAGAAGAGGGCATCAGATCCCCTTACAGATGGTTGTGAACCACCATGTAGTTGCTGGGAATTGAACTCAGGACCTCTGGAAGAGCAGTGGGTACTCTTAACCGCTGAGCCATCTCTCCAGCCCCCGCCTGGAGCAAAGGCTTGGAACTTGCACCTCTTCCTTCATAGGTTTAGAACTTAAGGGAAAAAGCTACATCGAGTGGATATGCTAGCAAGCCAAGAAGAGTAGCACTTGCCTCTGGCCATGCTCACTATCACAGACACAGGGAGAATGGCAAGAGGCTTCTTCACATCCTCTGCAGTTTCTGACATCATGGATAGAGTATACACAAAAATACATATGTGTTGGGGATGGGGCTGAGCCCAGGGCCTTGCACATGTTGGATGAGTATGCTACAACCAAGTAACACCTCCAACCCTAAGTTCTGAGAGGTACCTACCGTGCTGGGCAAACATCTGTGCTCTCTTCTCACCTTCTGTATAACTTCAAAGAGAGTAGGCTGCTATTTACTTACAAGTTTCTGAATCACCTGGTACTGTAATCTTACTCTTATTTCCTTTTAAATAATGTGAAGGTCATTACGGAAAGGCACGTGGTATACTCTGATCATTATACTGCCAGAGGAACGGACACATAGAGCGAACCCCCGGATGGAGCCCATGATCCGGAGGAGCAGCTAGGTCAGCCACAGTCTCAAACTCACAAGAGAATGGAGCCAAGCATCTGAGCTCCATGGAGAGCTGCGGCGCTCACAGGTCCCCTCTCGCTGAGACCAGCATGGGGAGGTAGTGTGCAGTCTGCACCCTTGGAAGACCAGGGGGCACTTCTAGCGGCAAGCCTTTCCTTCTAAGTCTCGGATTTTACTCACACTGCAAGGCAAAGCCAAAGGCTTCCCTTTGAAGATGTTTCACTCAGCATAAAGGAAGACGCTCAGAGGGGAAGGGAAAGATGGGCTGACTCCTGGCCGCTCCCTTGCCCGCTAGAGCCTCCAGAAGCCCCATCCACTCACCCTTCAGCCCCAGGGAGCGGCTGTTTGTCTCCAGCACTGGGTTCTGGTGGGTCATCTTCCTCAGAGGAGCCGGCACTGGAAGATTCTTCATCACTGTCAGCCAGACAGTATGCCCTGGGCCTGCAACTGAACGAGAGGAAGTCACTGGCAATGCACGCATGTGCAAATGCAAATGTGTGTGCGCATGTGCATGTATGCACACACACACACACACACACACACACACACAGAGGGTCAAGAAGAAACCTCTGTCATATGTTGTCAATGTCACTAAGAGAGAATCCAATAGTTCTGACAGGACTGCAGAGGACTTGAGCCCAGAACAGTTGGCTTTCAGACATGCACCAGAAAGACAGGAGGTGGAGTGGGATGGAGTCACATAAAATGTAGGAGCCAAGTGGTGGTGGTGGTGGTGGGATAATGGAAAGAATGGACGGTTGGCAGGATTATGATGGCAGCTTAGTGCTGGTGACGTGACTGCCTTACTAAGGATGAGGTGTACAGGCAAGTCCCTTGTCTATGGCTGAATCGCCCCTCAAATTAGTTTTGACTGAACTGGTGAGATTAGATACATTACACCACGCCTGCTCCATCTCCTGGGGGCAGGGTCACAGAGAAAACCCAAAGTCACAAGGTGCCAGGTCTCAAGGGACTCAAAAAAAAAAAGCACCTGACATAAGAACTTAGGGACTTTTCTAGAACAGCTCAAATTTAAAGACCAGGCTTTCCAGCCCCCTTATAGATCACTGCCCTTCACTAGACTCCTTAGGGTTCCAGAGGGGTGGGGCTTGCTGGATCACCAGCAGATCTGTGGGATCAAGGTTTCCTTCTGAGGTGCACCAGAGGCTTCCTGACCTAGCAAAGGTGTCTTCCTGCTTATGAGACTCCTAGCTGGGCCCCATCTCTATAGCTCAGGAACTCCGCTAGGCATGCCAGGGACAAAGGACAGAGCCGTCTCTGAGCACTATTGAGTAACAACATGATCACTAAACACAGCCCTGTCCTGCTGACCAGGAAAGACAGTGCAGCGTCGGCCCAGCCTCTGTTGCAGCCGCCCTCAGGTTCTTGACACCTCCTTGAGCCACTAGAAATCCACGGGGGTCAAGGGCAGAGCACACAGCCGCATGCAGGTGAGGGCCCGGCTGAGCCTTTCACCCTGAAACCAGAGCTGGCTGTAAGAAGATCCCAGGCAGGACACAGGAGTCCTGCTTACCCTGGCTCTGAAATGGAGCCAGAGCTGTGCCCACAGGCTGGGCTTCAGGGCTAAAGGGGTGTCCCTTGGCGAAGCCCCTCCTCATCTGAAATACCTGCTTCCTGTTCCGCCAGCAGGCCAGGCTACTTTAGAACTCTGGGTCCTTGCGGAGGTCCTGTGGGAAGGCCACCCTTACAGAGCGCTTGGCTTTCAAATCTATACAGACAATTCAATTCTCAAAAAGCCCTACCTGGGTTTTTAGATAAGGAGAGTCAGAAAGGTAAACTGCCAGAGATTACACAACTGCCCCATATTTGCCTCCAGTCAAACAGCTGTGCTGTCAGCTTCAAGCCTGGTGCGGACGCTGGCCTAACGGCACAGGGCAGGTCCTCATCCCACACAGCACAGAGCGTCTGGGATCGCAGTGAGATCTGCTGAGCCGTGGGCCCTGATGTCCCCACCAATGGGTGCCGTCTGGCACCGGCATCCCCTGGGTGGAAGATGCCAACGGATAACGGATGAAAGCTGCACTGAGCTCTGAGGTTCCAGAACGGAGGAGCGCTCTGCAGGACAGAGGGCAAGCTGTTCTCCGCAGCCTTAAGTGAGTTAATTCAGATGCTGTGGAGTCCGATATTGACTAACTGGCATTTCTATCACCCTAAATGGGAACTGTGTTGTGTGGAACCTAGGACCACTGTGTGACTAATGTTTGGCTCAGACACAGTTTTTACAACTAAATGTGCATTTTATGCTCTCGACTTTATGATGTCAACAAGAACTTTAGAGACAGAGTATGTCCTCAGAAAAGATGTGTAGGATGTGAGAAACTACTGGCTTTAAACACAACTCAGAATTCCCGAAGAGTGTTCCATCCTCTCAGAGAACCACTAAACAGGCTCATTCCAGTTATGCGGCCTCTGGTAAAAGCCACTTGAGAAGTACGCCTACAGTCAGACACAAGAGAAATCAATTATTTTATCATGTTCTGTCTTGGGCTTTTTTTTCCCCTTTCTTTTTTTTTTTTTTTAAAGATTTATTTATTATTATATGTAAGTACACTGTAGCTGTCTTCAGACACCCCAGATGAGGGCATCAGATCTCATTACGGACCGTTGTGAGTCACCATGTGGTTGCTGGGATTTGAACTCAGGACCTTCGGAAGAGCAGTCAGTGCTCTTAACCACTGAGCCATCTCTCCAGCCCCTTCCCCTTTCTTTCTTGAGATGGGGTCTCACTTTGTAGTCCAGGCTGTCCTGGAACTCACTATGTAGCCTAGGTTGGCTTCGGACTCAGGCTAAGTCTCAGGCCTCAGGTTATCAGGTGTTGGCATTGCCAGCATGAACCACCATGCCTGGCTCCAGTGTTTTATTTCTTGTTCAAATAATCATTATCACTTCTAGCAATGTCCAGCAGTAAGTCAGCCTGTGTGTGTGTGTGTGTGTGTGTGTGTGTGTGTGTGTGTGTCTGTCTGTCTGTCTCTTTTCGCCTGCACATATGTCTGTGTTATACGCATGTGCAGTGCCTACAGAGGCCAGAAGACAATAGATGGCTGTGGAACTGGAGTTATGGATGGTTGTGAGCTTCTATGTGGGTGCTGGGATTTTTAACCCTAGTCCTTTGGAAGACCAGCCAGCACTCTTGATGGCTGAGCTAGCTCTCTGGCCCCATTCGCAGTTTCTCAGACTACTTGCAGAGCAGGCTGGCTGCTATCATGTTGGAATAGTTAAAATGGCAGATGCAGAGGCAACTGTAAAGAGCTTTCAGAGAAGAGTAGATGAGCACACTCACGGCCTGGGGGTCCTCATTCCTCAGAATGCATTAACTTTCCATTACTTATAAGAAACCAGTCTCACGCATTAGCTGCATATTCTCTCTCTCTCTCTCTCTCTCTCTCTCTCTCTCTCTCTCTCTCTCTCTCTCTCTCTCTCTCTCTCTCTCTCTCTAGGACAAGATCTCATCATGGGATACTTGGCTCCTAGGAAGATCAGGGGCCTGGGAAAGGTGAGGAGTCTACACACTGGCCTAAGCGGCGCCAAGCATTGCAGAATCACCCCACTACCCAGTTAAAGGATCTGTCACGTAGGATGCATTCCTTCTGACTTATTTAAAGGCCCTTTACAGGTTTTCCCCTGAACTTTAGACTGTTCGGCACCTACCTCCTTCCCTTTGCCCCCACAGTGCTTGGGATTGAGCCTAGGGTCTCCCACATGCTAAGCTCTCCCATTGAGCTACACTCCCAGTCCTTGAAATCCATTTTGACTGCCTTGCTGCCACAAAGTGGTTTAACTAGTGTGCGACAAGACGACATGCTGTTTGTGGAAGTACAAGCTTGAAAGACAAATTCCCATAAATGACTTTCAGAAGGAGCCGATTTCAGCCGAAAGCAACTTAGATTTCAATTTTTCCATCTTGCTCTCTGGGTACCACTATAAGCAAACTTCCCACTACAAGAAAGAAATTCCACAAGTTCCCCAAGAGCACCGTCACTTGAGTGGGCACTGAACAAAACATCGAGGCCTGGAGAGATGGAGGTGGCTAGAGGGAAGGCCTGGAGAAGAGGCTGTACTAGGGTGTGCACTGGTGTTTAATAATATAGCCGCCACAAGAGCCTTCTGTCCCTCCTCTCCTTAGCCTTTTGGTGGCCACACATGCTCATGGCTGAGGAACAGAGGAAACAATTCAGAAGTGCTTCTGGAACTAGGTTCTGGAATCTAGGGTGGGCTTTCAGGGGGTTCCAATGCTTTGGAACTCTGAGCCAAACGATGGCCGAGGAAATGTTTTTTCTGTGATAAAGATAGGGTCTGGAGTCCTCAGCTTCTCCAAGGGTCCTTTCTCAGGCATTTTTCCTCACAAAGGAAGGGCTCTAAGGTGGTATTTCTCTTTGCATTGATAAGTGATAGCAAATTACATGTCAACGTATACTTTAACATCCTCACAGGAAGAAGAAAGACATTACATTCAGGATGAAACGATGGTTTCAGAAATACATTCTACCATGAAACCACATTCCCCCCAAAGAAAGCGAGTCTTTTCAGTCAGTGTAAAGAGACATGGCATCCTGTGAGCAGCCAGTCTATAGATGTAAACTGCACGTAAAGCCAAGACAGTCAGAAGAACAAGTCACTATGGAGCGCGTGAAAGACAAGACTTAGACCAAGCGGTCTGCTTCCCACCTGACTACACGCCTTGCCTTCCCAACACAGCCTGAAGCCCTGTGCTGGGTACAGCTGTTTCCAAAAGGTCCTCACTCAAATGCTTATGATCAACGATTACTCTGGCCCACTCCTATTTAGTAGATACATTGAAAAAACAAGTGCTGGAGATCAAACCCATGGCCTGGCACATGCTGGGCAGCTGTTCTCCCCAGGGCTACATCTCTAGCCCAGGGAACTCATTTTCAGACCGCTTCTGCCTATATGGTGTTTTTGAAACTCTGCTGTCAGACAGTCAGACTGGCACTACTCAGTTATGGTGGTCAGACTGGGGTGGAGCAGCATATAAAAAGTCAGGTCTGACTACAGGCTAGATCTGGACCCCCGAATTTCTAAATGGGGACGTCTCTCTGTCAGCAGAGCCTCACACCTGCCCTCAGCCTCCCCGAGCCCTCGGACTGTGCCTTCAAGTCTGGGAAGATGATGAAATGACATTGTCTTGTGGCGTCGAATGGGACCAAATCATGGTCAGCACGCACAGGGTGTAAAATGGTACACGGGGAGTTGACGAATACCACTCACCAGAAAATACAAATCCACAGATTGCCGAGTCCAAATACATTTTAACAAACAGCAGAAAAATGAAAGGAAGACAGCAAATACAAGTTAGATTGTGTGCAGCAGGTGCAATTCTCCAATTATTAAAACAGGAACATTTCAACATATGACCTGGATAAATCAGGATGATCTAAGCAAAAGAATGTCCTTGAAGATACCACTCAACCTCCTTGGTCTATTAGCACTGAAAACCTACAGAGGGTCAATCAGCTTATACCTATGCAAAAAGCCCAAGAGGCAGGGCCTTGCACTTAGTTCACCATGGCAGTCTGGCCGCTGTAATTTAGTCCCTGCGAGGGACTTGGGATGGGAGAGGCCATATCCTTTAACTCAGTTCAAACAGTTTTACCATTTAGATGTGTAACCAGAACAGTGACTTTTACGGTGTTCGAGAATCTGGGCATCAAATCTGGGGTGGGGGGGTGTGTGTTCGAGGGTTCAGGCTCCATTAATTACCTCATGACTCTGGAATATTTCTAAATCAGATTAACTCTGGGTAACAGATGTACTATCTACAAAGAGAAGAATTTACTAAGCAAATCAATATTGTATTATTTCGGGAAAGTGGTTCTCAGAACACTTGCAGAGCATCCTCTTAGCTGGAAAAATCAACCATTTCGTTATAAATAATTCTGACCCGGTGATTAACGTGGTAGATCCCCAGGGGACCTTAATCTGCCCCCACATATTGCCTCTGTGGCTCGGGGCTGAGGTAGGCTTCAGAGGAGGATTTGACTTGCAGAACGGTTTATGCTCAGAGGGGTCTCTCCTGCTTGCCCGTGCCAGCGATGCTGAATAATTAGACCAACAAACAGTCGCTGTATGCTGCTACAGCAGTCCCTGGGCGCAAAGCTCACTTGGTGATCAGAAGCGCTGACATTGAGCCTGTGGTCCATTCGGGGGCTCCCACGCCCAGACCTGCTTCTCACAGGCTGCAGGGAGAGGCTAGGCCCCCAGGGTTGGTTAGTAAATTCATATATAGCCCCTTACCCTTCTTTGCCAATCTCTCCAACCTTCAGGGCTTCAACAAGAGGCTCTTTACCTAGTTTGGTCAAGTTCATTTTGGTCTCGAGAGTCATCAGAAAGGACCCATTGTAAGACATTTCCAAATCGATCCAGAGTCCTAGAGAGACAGTTAACAAAAACAAAAAAAAAAAGAGGTTGTTTTGATTTTTTTTTTTTTGCCTCCCAAGAAATATGAATCTAAACTACTGTATCAAAACTGGTATTTTCAGGACTAGAAAGATAGTTCACTGGTGAAGAGCACTTGCTGCTCTGCAGAAGAGTTCAGCTCCCAGCACCCAAATGACGGATTACAGTCAGTATCTAACTCCAGTTTCAAGGGACCTGACATCGGATTACAGTCAGTATCTAACTCCAGTTTCAAGGGACCTGACATCGGATTACAGTCAGTATCTAACTCCAGTTTCAAGGGACCTGACATTGGATCACAGTCAGTATCTAACTCCAGTTTCAAGGGACCTGACATCGGATTACAGTCAGTATCTAACTCCAGTTTCAAGGGACCTGACATCGGATTACAGTCAGTATCTAACTCCAGTTTCAAGGGACCTGACATCGGATTACAGTCAGTATCTAACTCTAGTTTCAAGGGACCTGACATTGGATCACAGTCAGTATCTAACTCCAGTTTCAAGGGACCTGACATCCTCTTTCACCCTCTGAGGACTCCAGGCATGCATGTGGTACACACAGGCACATGTAGGCAAAATACTCAAGACACACAAACCCCTCAATGTTCTTAAGTTGGCATAAAGTCAAGTCTACATGTGAATTGTACTGACAACAGAGGTGTGAAAGGGTAAGGTGCTCTGCCATCACGACGTGTGAGGAAAGACTGCAGTGTCTGTGTGCCGGGCAGTGGCCAGCACGGCTACTCAGGGTGTCACAGGGAATTCAGGGTCCACAAGACCTCTGCAAGGACTCCATCCTTCCCCTCCCTCCCTCCCTCCCCCCCCTCCTCTTCCCCACCCCCTCTCTGGCTTCTCCTCATCACTGTAAACAAACAAATGCCCAGAAGGCAATGGGCTGACCCCCAACGCAGTCAGAACGGTGGCGGAAGTGCTGCTGTTTGCCAGGTGAGGAGACTTCACTGGCCGCTGAGTGACTCCCTGACACTGTTTCCCTGGGGTGGTCAATGGTGTTGGGGGTTACTTGTAAGCATTCTCACCTATACCAGGAAGGTAGGATGGCTCAGCAGATAAAGGCCCCCTGCCACCACCAAGCCTAATGACCTGAGTTTGAGTCCCTGAACCCACATGGGAAAGGAAGAGAACCGACTTCTACAAGTTGTCCTCTCACCTCTGCGTGCACAAGCCCGCCCCATTCTACCTCCTCCCTGCAAATAATAGTAAATGGTTTTAAAAAAGAATTGTTTAAAAACAGAAAAAGACAGCCCAATAAACTCATTGTGGGCTCGCTCTCTCTCTCTCTCTCTCTCTCTCTCTCTCTCTCTCTCTCATGCGTGCGAGCACGGCACATGTGTGCACACACACACACCAAACTTTTAGCTTTTTTTTTTTTTTTAAGATTTACTTTATTTGTGGGCTAGAGAGATAGCTTAGCGATTAAGAGCACTGACTGCTCTTCCAGAGGTCATGAGTTCAATTCCCAGCAACCACATGGTGGCTCACAACCATCTGTAATGGGATCTTTCTCTGGTGTGTCAATGACAGCTTATTCATATACATTAAATAAATAAATAAATAAATCTTAAAGAAAAAAAACAGTTTGTTTTATAAAATGTTTTGGACACATAGGGTGCATGCACCGTGTGCAGGCCTGGTGCAGGAGCATGTCAGAGAGGACGGTGGAGCCCTGGATTTGGCTGTATGGATGCTTGTGAAGTCACCACACAGGTGCTGGGAACGGAACCAAGGTCCTCTGCAAGACCAACAAGTGCTCTTAACCTCTGAGTCATGCCCCTAGCCCCCAAATTTTTATATTTTTAGTATCCATTTGTTTCTGGAAATTACATAATAATAAAAACAGAAGGATTTCCAGGATTATCTAGGTAAATCTGGAGAACCACTTATGCCAGAGTTTTAAGAATTAAATCATCGGAAGGATGCTGTTGCCAATAGCTCATATCTCATTTCACCAGGATGGCTGCCACTGGACCAGCATCTGCAGTGTGCACAGACATCTCATAACTCTGTCAGCATGGGAGGGATGGCTTGGCAGGCGAAGCCATGTGAGATGCTTTTCACTCTTAGAGCTCCATAAGACCTCATGGATATTTAATCAAAATATAATCCTTCAAGTGGCTATTTAAATGCTAATAAGCTTTTATAGATTGTCATAAGACAAGTGACAATATGTAAGAGGAAGCAGGAAATTAATCTCAGACCATTCTTCACACATAGCTGCATTTCTAATCCGTTGCAGTAAACAGCCCCTCCCCCCGTGGCCAGCCCCGGGATAAAAGCGCTGTCCAGTCTTAAAGAACTACTGGTGCAAGTCTTCACTAAAGGCAGGATGATTCCGATTTGGGTTTCAACAGATTCTTCCTGTTACTGAATGCGATTATTCTCCATGAATGACTCGGTTTAATTAAGTGGCACAGGTCAAGGGTGATTATCTTCTTTGCGGGGGGACAAACTGCTTCATTTCTAGCTTACGGTAAGCAGTTAAAAAAATTGTTAGTTTACTCTTCAAAATGCTGTTACTGTGGAGAGAAAAAAGGCACATCTGCTTCAGGAAAGACTTTAGTCCTTAACCATTTCCAGGAGAAAGGGATTAGTCCAAGGGGCTACAGAGGAATTTAACTCACTGTAAAAAGGACACTAATTTCTTTTGGAAATCCTGGCCAGGTTTCCAAATAATATTAATGGCATGAATTGTCTTTGAAAGCTGTCATATTAAGGTACCAAAACTCTACTCCTTCTGAAATAGGTTTTGTTGTCTTTCTTTCCCCAAAAATATTAAAAAAAAAATTATGTGTTTAAGGGTGGTGGGGGTGGGGGGACATGTGCAGGTGCAGACAAGGCCAGAAGAGGGCATCTGGACCCCCACCCCCAGAGCCGTAGCTGTGAACCACCCAACATGGGCACTAGGATTCAAGCAAGCCCTCTGGAAGAGACCAGTACATAGAGCATCGGATTCCCTGAACTGGGGTGACAGCCAGCACTGTGACCTGGCGTGCTCTTAACTAGTGACTCAGCGCTCTAGTCCTTGGCTATCTTGTTGGCTGGTTGTTTTGACTAAAAACAAAAAGCAAAACAAACAAATAAAAACCCCAAGTATTATGGGCACATGCAGGTTCAGTGGGCTATGGCCACACCTTACCGCCAGGAAGACCAAGTAAAAGGCGTGGAGACCCATTACATGAAGTAGGGCTTGAATTCACTGTCAGTTTCTTGATCTCTGGACAGAGGTCTCATCTACACACAAAGGACACTACACTATCTTTTTTTAGGGAGGACTGTATGCAGCCAGCGGGTCCTACGCCCCGGCCATTCTTCTGGCTACAGATGCTAGAGGGTAAGACTGTACAAGATAACCAGAAACCTATCTCAGGAGGCCTAAATATAATCAGATATTTATGGTGGGTTTGCTGTGTTCTTTTTTTTTCAGTTGTAGTTATTGTTGTTTGAGATAGTATGTCAGGTATCCCAGCATGCCCTTATTTGCTGTGTAGTTAACCTGAATTTCTGATTCTCCTGTCTCCATTTCCTAGGTGCACACACCTCCTCTCTCAGTTCATGGAGTACTGGGAATCAAACCCAGGGTTTGTTCATACTAGGTAAACATTCTACCTTCTGAACTGTATCTCTGGTCCAGGGTCTGGTTTCCTTATCATGTATCATGAGGTCCACCCACAACCTAAGACGGACTCAGGAATGGGCTGACAGCTTAAGATTGATACAAACTGCAAACAAATATTTCAAATTGGTATGATGTACTTGTAAATGCAGAAAAGGAGACTATTCACCATTGCATTGAAAAAAATGCTTCAGCCGGGCGGTGGTGGCGCACACCTTTAATCCTAGCACTTGGGAGGCAGAGGCAGGCGGATTTCTGAGTTCGAGGCCAGCCTGGTCTACAGAGCAAGTTCCAGGACAGCCAGGGCTATACAGAGAAACCCTGTCTTGAAAAACAAACAAAAAAGAAAAGAAAAGAAAAGAAAAAAATGCTTCTATGGCAATGACTAGCAGGCATGAAGCACACTGAAAACCCAAAAGCATACACCCTTCAGAGCAGAGGCCTAACCCCATTGCTAATGCCCCAGGCCCCGGCTCGCAAGGCCACCAGATGAAGTGAACAGTTACTAGGAAGCCTTGTCTCTGCCTTGGGAAAATGTATAGATATGGTGACGATGTCAAGATGGGGTCAGACACCAGAAGTGGCACCTTACTCTGAACACAGACAGCTACATGTTGTTATTCTACCCATGCTCAGGGACAAATCACCAACCAAATGACAATTAGCATGACACACTTTAGAGGGTCTTTGTACAAGCTCTCCAAAACCCCAACCAGGAGCTCAGGGTGGCTGAGAAGGGTGCCACAAAGAATAGACAGCTCATTCCGAGGGTACTGAGCTCTTAGTGAGCACCATATCAGTCAGTGCTCTAAGGAACCCGTCTTCAGGAAGTACATGACTAAGATTAAAGGCAAGGCTGGGGAGATGACCCTGTCTTCTCAGTAAAGCGCTTGCTATACGGGCGTGAGGGAGAACCTGGTTGACTCTTGAGCACTCAGTTAAAATGCTGAGTAATGTGCCTGTGATCCCAGTGCTGAGAGGTGGAGACTTCCCTGGGCTTGCTGGCAAAGGGTTTAGTCAAATTAGTAAACTCCAGATTCAATGAGAGACTGGCCTTAAAAGAAAAGAGATGAAGAGGAAGAAACATGACATCAGCCTCTGGACTCCACAGCCATGTATGTACAGGTACTGAATAAAGATGGCTGCCTGCCGGGTATGGTGACACAGCTGTTACCCCAGCACTGGGGCGGAGGTGGGGGAGGGGCGGGGGGACAGAAGCAGAGAAGCATCCTTTGTAACACAGTGAATTTTGGGCAGCATGAACTACATAAGAGCCTGTCTCAAAAACAACAACAACAACAAAACAAAACAAAAAAAAACCCAAAAAAAAAAACCAGGAAAAAGGGGCTGGAGATGGCTCAGCGGTTAAGAAAACACTGGCTGCTCTTCCAGAGGTCCTGAGTTCAATTCCCAGGAACCACATGGTGGCTCATGACCACCTATAATGGGATCTGGTAGCCTCTTCTGGCCTGCAGGCACATATGCAGGGAGAACAATGTATACATAATAAATAAATAAATAATCCTTTTTTAAAAAATCAGGGGGAAAGAAAGAATAAAGATGGACTCAATCAGCTCAGCCCAGACCATAACATAAAGTTCTAATAAACAGCCATAACTGCATGTCCCCAGAAGCAAGAGAGGCCACAACCAGAATGGTGGAGGACCGTGTGTGTGTGTGTGTGTGTGTGTGTGTGTGTGTGTGTGTCCCCACAGCACCTCCCATCTTGTACTGTTAGACACACTAGTCTTGACTCTGCGGCTGGGCTAACAGGGCACCTGCTGCTTGGAAGGCATACTACCTTCACTTCTGTGGCTGTGACAGATGCTCTGACAAAAAGCAACATGGGGAAGGCAGGGTTTATCTGATGACAATTCCAGGTGACAGCTAACCATTGCAAAGAAGGCAAGGTGGTCCTTGAGACACCACATGAAGTTGGGGGCAGAGAGCAAGCATGCAAGTGTGCCCTCACCATTCTCACACGGTTCAGGGACCAGCCGTGAAGACAGTACCACCCACCTCCAGGGTGGGTCTTCCTACCTCAGTGAACACTCAAGACATTCCCCCTCAGTTGTGCCCATGGGCAAACCTGCTCTACATAATTCCTCATTAAGACTCTTCCTAGTTGACTCTAGATTGTTTCTAGTTGATAGATACAACCAGAAGATATTAAGGGTCCCAAGACCCTTGCTCATGGAGCTGACCTCAAGTCTCCCCTACCCCGCTGACTGGTGCCATATGCTCTCAGATACCAGAGAAAGGCTGTAATTTCTTGGATCTGGATGTGCCTTTTAACAACATCACTGTTAGCTCTTCCCATGTTACAACTCTTCTCTCACATAAAGTCCTGTCTCCTCAAAGTTGACACAATTTAATTCTCAATCTCTCTCCTTAAAAAGATTTTTAGGGGCTAGAGAGATTGCTCAGCAGTTAAGAGCACTGACTGCTCTTCCAGAGGTTCTGAGTTCAATTCCCAGTGACCACATGGTGGCTCACAACCATCTGTAATGGAATCCAATGCCCTCTTCTAGTGTGTGTCTGAAGACAGCAGTGACAGTGTACTTACATAAAACAAATACATCTTTTTTTTTAAAGGTTTTTTTTAGAAGAGGCTCAGTGGTCGAGAGCACCGACTACTCTTCAATTCCCAGCACCCACATGGTGGCTCCTAACTGTCCGTAACTTCAGTTCCAAGAGGATATGATGCCTCTCCTGACCTCTGTGGGTATTGCATGCACATGGTACATAGACATACATGTAGTTAAAACATTCATGAACATAAAATATGTATGAGAGTTCTGACTGCATGTTAGTTTGTGCACCATGTATGTGTGCCGTCTATGGACTCAGAAGAGGATCCCATTCAACTTGAGTTACAGACAGTTACAAGTACTCATGTAGATGCTGGGAATTGAACCCTGATCCTCTGTAAGAGCAGCACAAGCTCGTAATCAACGAGCCACTACTCTAGCCCCTTTCTCTCTGTTCTTGAGAGAGTCTCCCTCTGTAGCACTGCCTGGCCTGGGACTCACTTTGTAGTGCAAATTGTCTTTGACCTCATGATGATCCTCCTGTCTCCTGGCAACCACCAACTGCTGAGTCTGCCTATGTTACTGCACCCTGCTGCATTATGTTTTCTTCCCACAACACAGCCACCTAGGCCTACATCCTAAGCTTTCCAGTAGCAATATAGAAGGTAACAATAATAATAGTAAAAATACCACCACCACCAGGTGCCGTTCAAACTGCTTTGGGTGTGTGAAATCATGCACTCCTCATGCTCTCCGTGTGAGGTGAGGAAGCAGGGTCTGGGAACTCTCCACAACTGGGGGTTTGAGTTTGGGCATCTCACGCTATAGAACCACGTCAAAAGTAAATTAGCAGGCTGGGAGTAGTGCAGTATGCCAACATCCCAGAACTTGGGGGTGGGAAGAGAAAATAGGGATGTTGTATGCTTGAGAGTAGCTTGGTCTACATGACAAGTTCTAGACCAGCCAGGGCCACATAGAGAGATCCTATCTTAGAATTTAAAAAGTGCATGGCTAAGGCAGGATAGTTCAAGCAGCCCAAACAGCCTATGTGAACCGGAAGAGATTTTTCTTTCTTTTTAAAACTATTTTTTTTAAAAGCATTTTATTATTTTATGTGTATGGGGATTCTGCCTGCATTTATGTTGTGCACCCATGTACATGCAGGTCTCACTGAGCTCAGATAAGGGCACTGGACCCCCTGGAACTGGGTCCTCTGGAAGAACAGCAGGTGCTCTTAACTGCAGAGCCATCTCTCCAGCCCCTGGGAAGGATTTTCCACAGGGGCATTGGAGTCTTACAGGAGTGCCGCTATTACCAAGTCACCCCAGCTTTTGATTTCCTGAGGCTCTCCCCGAGAACAGTGGGATCCAAAACCCTAAACTCACCACAATCACACACTGCATGATGACTTTTGGTCACTAGTGGACCACATACAAGACAGCAGTCCTGTGAGATTCTGTCATTTAGTAACATGGCTGCTGACTAAGCCTAGGTTAAGCACACTTTATTGTTTACACAGTGTGGACACAGCGACACGGTTGCAGGAACATGTGACTGTTATTGAGAAACACCTCAGTGCATTCTTCAAGCTTTCTTCTGATTGGGTCACACAGGCACCCTTCAAAAGCATGGAAGAGCCTAATTTGATCAAATTCAAATAACCCCCAAGCTTTATGTCTTTCTTTGGTAATATTTTCTCCCTGTTATACAAGCTGGCAGATCGCTACCCTTGCCCTGAAAGGAGTTAAGTAAGCTTCAAGTGGATAAAAAGCAGCAAGGCTTTGATCTGCAGACTTGAAATGTCTCACACCAGCTCCAAAAAAACAGGAAAGAAGCTGGAGACTTAGGTCTCCAATTATCCTCAAAGCCTGACCAATGCAGTCCCACATCTTCCGTATAGTTCAAAGCCACAGGGACACTAGGCTGCGGCAGAGCCTGCTGCGCCCTGCCCAGTGCCACTTTCCTTAGACATTTCTACTAAACCAGGAAAAGGCGGTGCAGAGATTGGAGACACTGTGACCGTGTGAGAAACCTCACAGGCAGTAAATACCTTAGGATTTACTTATAAAAGCCCAGCGATCAGAAGGTCTGTGCAAGCTGATCATTTACTTACTGCTCCTTACCAGCCAGTTCCTGAAGAGACAAAGAGCAAAGGACAGCAGAGAGGCCACAGGTCAGAGGAAGACCCTGCACTTGTACTCTGATGGGTCGAAGATCCTAGCTATACCGCTAACTAGCAGTGGCACACCTCTGAACACTGTACCATGCTGTACTGGGGGCCGGGGTGTAGAACAAGTAACCTTGTACCAGGTTAGAAAGAATACACTACCTGTGGAGTCTAAATGTCTTCTAGCTTCATTCTGTGGGCCTGACGGACCCCAGCAGTGGTCAGATTGATCAGGTGCAGACAGCTTTCAGGGTTGCAGGTGAGCTCAGCATATGCAGGGACCAGGTGGACTTGTGTCTTTCTCAAAGATCAGTGTGTGTGTGTCCTGTCAGCTCAAACCCTGCTAGAGGGATGCACAGAGCTGCTGAATGTAATCACAGAACACTCACTCTCTTCATATTGTGTAACGGCAGAAGAGTGAGTTCATTAAATGTGATTCGACGGCCACAGAGTTGTTCTATACCTTACAAATTGTATGAAATATTGACTTCAAAACACATATCATTCCTCAGAAACTGTGCTACTCCTCTACTCTGGTCCTCGGCCTCCTTGGGAATATGTGATTCAAGGGGAAGAGCTTCCCTGACGGGATACTAAAGCTGAGCTGAGTGGGCAGGTTGTTAGGCTGGGCTACCTAGCAAGACCCTGTCTCAAAAAAGAGGGAGGGAGAGAGAGGGAGGGAGGGAGGGAACTGGTGAGGTTTGCCCGAGTGCCAGCAGCCTTTTCTGTCCAGTGGCTCACTCAGCTTTTGTGATTACTAAATTCCTGCATACCGACCCCTCTGAAGCCACGCGTCATAAAGGCTTAGAAAGCTGTGCCATTATTTCTATTTCTTCCACATTCTGATCAATTCTTTTCTTTCTCCATCCACAGGATTAGGCACAAATATTGTGATGGCAATATCACAATGTAGGATGTGGTGGCACATGTCTGTGCTAGAGAGGCTGAGGCAGGAAGATCATGAGTTCAAAGACAGACTGGGCTACAGAGCAAGGTCCAAGAGCAGCTTGAGCGACAGACACACAGCAAGCTTCTATTTCAATAATGAAACAACAACAAAATCAAAACAAACCAAAAATGGCTGGTGAGATGGCTCAGTGGGTTCTTGCTACGCAAGATGAATGGTCTAGGTTCAAGCCCTGAAACCCATTTAAAGGTAAGGAAGAGAACTGACCCCATAGAGTTGACGTCTGACTTCAGCATACACATCCCTCGACAGCTCCCAGTCTCTCTCACCCCCCCTCTCCCCACCCCCATCCCCCGCCAATTTAAAAACTAAACAACGAATAAGAATAAACCCATGGTCCACATGAACAGGAGGTCAGGGCTCAGGTTCTTTCTAAGCACAAGCCTTGGTGTGAGAACTACAGTCAGACAAGCATTTCCCCACCTATTGGTCAAGTCCCCTCCAGTCAACTAACCTTGGTGATCAACATAAGGCTTGAAGGCCTGAAGGATTTTTGGCACAGCCACACCCATGTCAAGCTCTGTCAGTGTTAGTTCATTCATAAAGTAGGGGAGCTGCAGAAAAGAAACAAACAGTGAATGAGACCCCGGAAGCCAGTAACACACTAACGTCAGTCAGGGCAGTCACGGGCTTGGGTCACATCTTTATGTACAGACCAGAGAGGAAGAAACAAATAAACAGACAAATGCTATACTCTCATAAAGCAGGGACTGGGGCTTGGTGTGGACTCGGTCAGCGACGGCTGTCTTGGCTGAGGAGGAGAAGAGGCGTCTGACTATAAGGAATGGCACCTACCAGGTAGAGGACATTGTATGAATGAGGAATGGAGGTAAGAAACTGTTACATTTCAGACAGGCGAATTTACCACAGGATTAGAAATAACTGGGAAACCAAAACTAAAGCCTAACCCCCCCCCCCCCCCAGCACAGGACGGACTATTTCCGTTCTCCTCCAATGCTCTGCCTGCTCCACTTTGCCCAGGAAGCCTGTGTCAGCCGTCCGTCTGTCTGGCTCCAGGCTGTCTATAATCACTGGGGTACACCAGGGAAGGACAGAGCGCCCGCCCGGACAGGCAGCTCCACCCTCACGGCCCCCCCGCCTCTGGTGACCCCGGCAGACTGCAGCCTCCCCTGGGTTTCCGCACCTCCGCTGGCTGTTCATCTGATTGTGCCATCTGGTCCCTGCTGGGTCTGACTGACACCCCAACTCTATCAGCAGGGACTGATCATAGAGGGAATTACAGAAGAGTACTGCGATCCTCCTCAGACCATACCATGACCTTATGTGTACTTCCTCTGACAGGATTTGTTCTCCCTCTCCCTCTCTCCTCCTCCTCTTTTTTTCTCCCCAAGAATTTGCTCCATAGACTAGGCTGGCCTCAAACTCAGACATTTGTCTGCCCCACCTCTAGAATGCTGGATTTGTATTTTCTTAATCTTCAGGTCATTTGTTATTTTAGTGTAAGCCCCACCCCCAAGGATCTCAATGTATCCGTAGTTGGACTGAACTCAGAGACCTGCCTGTCTGTGCCACCTAGTGCTGGATCTAAAGGCACGTGACATCTCACATAGCTTAGCCTAGGGTCTGAAATAGGGGTTCAGTATTTTTTCCAAATGGCTGGTTACCCCACCTATTCATTCAGCAACTAACCGATAGTTTCCCTGATCTGGACTATCGCCTTTTTTTTTCTTTTTTTTTTAAGATTTACTTATTATATGTAAGTACAATGTAGCTGTTCAGACACCCCAGAAGAGGGCAGCAGATCCCATGTGGTTGCTGGGATTTGAACTCAGGACCTTCGGAAGAGCAGTCAGTGCTCTTAACTGCTGAGCTATCTCTCTAGCTTTTAAATAACTAGCTTCCCACCACACTGGAGTCTGCACCGTAATGTTATCAGCACCAAACCCCCCTATCGCTGTAGCTTTATAATTCTGTCTGTCTGTCTGTCTGTTTCTGCCCCTCGCACCCCTGCAGGGTCTCACTGTGTAGCCCAGGCTGGCTTTGAGTTTATGATGCTCCTCCTGCTTCAGTCTCCTGGGTGCTAAGATGACAGCCACGCACCACCATACCTGGCTTTGACACACCTCTATAGTTTATAAGTCCTTCTTTTCTTTTCTTTTCTTCCAGAATTGTCTAAGTTATATTTATCTAGTTGAGCATTGGACTAAATTGTGAAAATTGAGATTTTTTTTTTTTTAATCTAACACACAGTGGGGTTGCACCTGGTCAGGGTGACTCTACTGTCTACACAGTGGGTCTCTGCGCCTGCTCTCAGTAGAACGTGGGATATGTCAGGACTCACCAGCTGGAGAACGTCATCTCTGTTGTCTATAGACACCCATGAGCATGGTATCTAACCAATGTTGTTTGAGAGATTCTCATGTAACCCAGGCTAGGTTCAAACTCACTCAGTAGCTGAGGATGGCCTTGAGCATCTCAAGTTTCCTGCCACAACCTTCCAAATATTGGGTTGACATGTGGGTACCACCATGAATGAGCCCAGGGCTTCCTGCATGGTAGGTAAACACGGTATCACCTGAGCTACTATGTCTAGCCCTCAGTCATATTTATATAGATTGGTGCTCCCTGTCTTAGACACCCTTCCCCGCAAAAAGCATCAACATAAATGTGGGTAATATCTCTATCAATCTACAAGATGTCACTTGGCTTGGCAAGTCTGCCACAGTGTTTTCTCTCTGTACCTGGCACTGAGGAGGTAGCCTGGTGAGGAGCCTCTAGTTACCTGGGAGTGTTAGGAGCGGGCTGGCCAGCAGAGCCTTCTGGGTCTACTTAACTCCAGGAAGCTAGCACATCACAACTAACCTCTCCTCATGCAGATCCCCTAGGTCAGCCTCTTTCAAATGCTGAAGAAAGCAAGAGAGTCCCTCCTCTGTGCCAATCAACCGGGAAACCAACAGGGTCCCACATGAGACAGGAACCCAGGGGTCACATTCCTTATCCTCCTAAATAAACTCAAGCGGGGCTGGAGCCGTCAGGTGTGTGGATGTGTTCTCATCTATGGATACGCATCAGGCTATATGCAGCGACAGCATCTGCCGAAGGGCATGAGCATCCCCAAGAGACTGTGAGCAGTAGGGGCAGAGGCTGCTGGCTTTAAACCCACGTCTGGATAGCAGATGCACCTCTGGCTGACCTGAGCCATCGTATGCAACCGTGGAGGAACATGGTGGCATTATCCTTGTGCCCTTTGTTCCTGCAGTTTCCTCTGTCTCCAGCGCACACCCAGTGCAGCAGATCACAGTGGGTGGGATGAGAGGAGGAGCCGTGAGAGGATGAAGCTGCCACACTGGCCCTGGGCGCTAACCTCAGTCCTTCTGACCAGAAAGGAGGAGCTTAAACTGGTCAACAGCAAGCACTTTCATGAGCAATGGAAGCAGAAAACTTCCCTAGCCTTCCTCTGGACTGAGGGACCCTTCGTCACTCCGTCATCACGTCCCTGGGGACGAGGCACCAGGACCTCCTATGCTTAGTTCAAAAGTTCATGCTTCTGGAACTGGTGAGCATCCAGGTGATCACAGGACTCTCGTGAGGCCTTAGTGACCAAAGTGTTCTCCCTGGCTGGACCTTGAGCAAGCCAAAGGCTTGCTTCCCAGGAACCTCACCAGGTCTCTGGTTGGCAAGTGTGTCCTTTAATGACAGTCACGAGGAATCCTTAGGCATTTTAAACACTTCCAAGCGGGCCTGGCTAGCATCAGGAGTGTTCCTTCAGCAAAGAGAGAGCCCAACACAAAGAGACATCTGGCCCAAAGCAAAGGTCAGTGGCAGACACATTTAACTGTCCTAGCTGAGGGAAGAAGAGCAGCCCAAAAAAGGGTCCCATGGAGTTCAAAATTTCCGTGTGGCTCGGCCCACATCAAAGCTAGGCCGAGTGTAAGCTGTCTAACTCAGACACAGATCAGCTATGGGAGCTCCTTCCTCCTAAACCAGCTTGGAAGGACCACCTAGAGAGGGAACAAACTGGGAAGGACCGCCTAGAGAGGGAACAAACTGGGAAGGAGCGCCTAGAGAGGGAACAAACTGGGAAGGACCGCCTAGAGAGGGAACAAACTGGGAAGGAGCACCTAGAGAGGGTAATGACATAGCAACAGTAGAAAAAGCCAGCACCACAGCTGACTCAGTCTCTAGGCACTTAGTTACAGATGCATGTGTGGCACACTTAGATCAGGGCGTGTTTTCACTTAAGACCCAAGGGGACAGAACATCCAGACGAGAAGAGGTAATGGATCGGAGGTCTCGGGTGAAAACAGATACCTTAATTTTGCTGAGTTTCATCTGGATTTTCTTCGACACCACATCAGACCAGTATTTCTCACCCAAGAAGTCCCAAAATATTCTTCCAAGCAAGGCATTCACCCAGGCTTCCTGTTCTTCCTCCTCAGAGGGTGGGGCCTCTGGCAACTGGCAAAAGAAAAGAGACCAAAATTAGCTGTCAGAAACTGGAGACTCAGACAGGTGCTTATTTCCATAAAGCCTCTGAAGGCCCCTCCTATAGAAACAGAGCGCGTGACTTGTCCATCTTCCCTATAAATTACAAGTCCCGCGTGGTGCTGGTGAGCAAGAAAAGGAGAAACGAGACCGGCCATCACAGCTGCACCTTCTCTGTCTCCTCCTGCTACTGCCTATCCTCCCATGATCCAGCTAAGCGCTGCGCAGCCCTAGCTCAGACAACCCGCCCTGCCCACATTCCCCCTCCCAAATAACTCTACGTCCGAGGGTTATCTGTCAAAGCCTGCTTATCTTTCTCCTAGGTAAGGCTTGGGTCCGTCAAGTCCATCTTCATCCAGGAGGAATGAGTCTCCCCACCGCCAGGACTCAAGTTCAGCCTGCTCCCCGCAAGGTGCTTACACATACTGACATTTGCATTGTGGTGCCTCTGAGACTCAACCTAGCAGAGTCAGGAGTTTCTGAAGCCCTCCCCTCTCAGCATGTGATGACAAGGAGGGACGAGCCACAAGGCTGGATGAGGATGTGGCTCTCAGGACAGATGTTGGCCCCAACCCCAGCCCAACAAATACTCCAATGCCCACCTCTCGACCCACACACAATCTGCCTGAAACATCTGCTGTGACCAGTGGGTGAGCAAACCTGTCTCTAACCTCCTGGGTTAGCTGCCAGACTATGGAATCTGGCCTACTGTAGGTTAGAGATGGGCATGGAGGAGGAGCAGCAGCTATGAGGGACCGTGAGGTTTGCTGGAGAGCATGTGCTGGTGGGCTCAGTACTTACGAGGGTGACAGCATTAGTGCTGTTGGCCATAGACACACATAGATACATAGGGGACTCCTGAAGATCACCGTATCTGAGCATCACAATAGCCCAGAAAGAGGGGAAGGAACCTTGCTTCCATCTGAGGAAGGAGTAATCCCTAGTTCGTGACTGAAGCCTGATTCTTTGCTCCCTCTGTCATGAGGGAGGACAGGCACCAACATCCTGCCAATAAGACAGACACTTGTGGAGGCATCTGAATTAGACTGCGGCCTTATATAGAAAAGCAAGCAAACAAAAGGAAAGATCAAAAGATCTAGAAATGCAGCATTTCCCTTTGTGATCTCCGTAAACACATCTGGGCTCTACGTGCTCAGACTATAGACCATCCACCCTCTTCCCCTTCGTGCCTGTGCCTGTGAGTATGTGCCACCATGGTCTGCTCTGTGTAGCCAACTGGTCCATCTGGCTATGTGCCCAGGCCAGTGGCATGGCACACTGGTCATTAGGTGACAAGAATCCAACCTTGAAGATCTGCCTGGTTGTGAGAACCCTTCGGTTTATTTCATGTAACACATCTGAAGTCTGAACTTAGGGTTTGAGCCACATGAGCCACACACGGAATCTGGTGCAAAGCCAGCAGAGTGCTTGGCCCCCATGCCGTGTCATAGCTGTGCCAGCTCTCTCCCTGGTAACTAGGGAGTGGGGACTCACTTCCATTTTCCAGTAACATGTCAGTGTTTAGGACATGTTCTAGACTCCTTCAAATCTAGATGATTTCCAAGGTCTTCCTTATGAATGTCAGTGATTTATTAAAAACAAACAGGCTGGAAGGGCAGCTTGGTGGTTAAGAGCACTATTGCACTCCAGAGGACACACTTCAGTCCTCAGTACCCAGTGGTGGCTCAGAACCACCATCAACACCAGCTGACACCCTCTTCTGACCTCCACAGGCAACTTGCACACGTGACGGACACTCACACGGACACTCACGCATGCACGTCCATTAAAAATTAACACCTTTGCTTAGAATTGATACATATTAAATTTTCCATTTTAGAAGAGGTGGGTCTACCCCACTCTAGAATGTTCTATGTGTGCTTCCCGGGTGCTGTCATGTCCTGTACATTAACCAAGACATTTTCCACCACCAAGTTCCAGATGGACGGATAGAAGCTGGCATCAGCAATTTCTTATATCACATGCATGCATGCGTGTGTGGACATGTGTTTGTGCTCCCACCCCCCACTCCTGCACACTGTGCAGTATCATCTTCAGGCCAAACCCCATCAGATTATCTGTGTAGACATCTGAAGAAGCATCATATGTCTGAAGTAAATGGCCCCCAGGCTACTAGGGCCGAGCCAAACCACTACCCACGTCAGACTCTCACCACTTTTAGTCTTGTAGGCTACACAGAAGAGGCCACCTCTTCCTTTCTCAGGAGAGCACATGTACCCTTTATCAGTCTGTCTTTAAAATGCTCATTTTTACAGGAAACACCTCCTCCCCCAAAGCAGCAAGAAACAAAGACTATTTCCCAATGACGTCCAAGCCAGTGGCACATGACGCGGTAAAACGTCTCAAGGAGCTGACAGGCAGGTTGCTTTTCCTTTCTACCAGTCCTGATATCTAAGGCAGGCTCTGCACAGGGGCACGCAGAACAAAGACAACCATCAGAGCCGCAGAACACAGACAATGCATCAGAAGGGCTTTACGAACAAAACCTGGGCTCCACAGGCTGCTAGAATGCATTTCCAATCACTGTCATAAAAATGCAAAGCAGAAGAGTAAATGTGCACCCGCTTCCTAATATCGCTCTGTGAATGCAGGGAGAAGTGTGAGGAGAATGTTCACTGCACCGCCTCCCCTCCACACGGGTAGGAAGGGTAACCTCCCAAGCCCGCTTCCAGAGCCAATGTTCCGAAGGTGAAGCAGGCCGTCCACACTGTCAGCCTAGCTAGCTCTTGGGGAGTATTGTAGTTAAAATGAGCTCATGCCCAGCGCAGCATGGAGGCCAGGGATGCCTTTCTGCCCGCACGGCTGCTGTGTCAAGGTGGCAGCTGTGGTGGCCTGGTCCAGGAGCAGAGACGGCAGGACGCTCTCTTCACGCTTGCGTGCTTGTTCCTGATGCTAAACAGTGCACATTCATGACAGAACACACACATCATCTCTCTTCCCAGCAGAACAGAAACGTCTTCACTGTATTTTCTTTAAGCCTAATCCCCCCTTTAAAGACATGGTCTCACTGTACGGCCACAGATGGCTTCAAACTAGCAATAACTCTACTCCAGGCTCCTGAGAACCAGGATTACAGACGCGCACCACCCGCCCAATTTCAATCTTTTTTCCAGTGTACCAGTAATTAAAAATTAATAATAGCCTGTACCTTTAATCTCTGCATTTAAAGGGAGGCAGAAGCAGGCAGATCCTTGTGAGTTAGAGGCCAGCCTGGTCTTTATAGTGAGTCCCAGGCTAGCCCTGGCCACATCCGCATAGTGAGTGTCTGGCTCCCTTCCACCTTCCCCAAAACTGGTTTTATAAGATAGAGTCTCCTGTAGTCCAGGCTAGCCTTGGATTCATTCCGTAGAAGATGGACCTTGACTTCTGATTCTCTTGCTTCCAGCTTCTAAGTGCTAGGATTACAGGCCGTGGCGCCATGCCTGACCGATAGAGCAATACTTTTGCTTTTAAGATTTCCCACCCATCCTCCAGACAGGGTTACTTTGTGTAACAGTCCTGGCTGTTCTGGAACAAGATTTTTGTCATTTTTTAAAACTCTCTGTGTCTCTCTGTCTCTGTCTCTGTCTCTCTCTCTCTCTGTGTGTGTGTGTGTGTGTGCGCGCGCGCACGCGCGCGCGTACATTTATATACATATTTGAATGCAGCTGCCCAAAGACACCAAAAGTATTGGATTCCCCTAGAGCTGGAGTTACAAGTAGTTGTTGGTGCTGGGAATTGAACCTGGGTCTTCTACAAGAGCAGCCTGCACTCTGTACTGAGCCACCTCTCCAGCCCACACATTTTTTCTTTGAAATATCTCAAATCCTTGACCCATTTTAAAAAAAATTATTATTATTATTATTATTTTTTTTTTGGTTTTTCGAGACAGGGTTTCTCTGTATAGCCCTGGCTGTCCTGGAACTTGCTCTGTAGACCAGGCTGGCCTCGAACTCAGAAATCCGCCTGCCTCTGCCTCCCAAGTGCTAGGATTAAAAGGCGTGCGCCACCACCGCCCGGCAAAAAAATTATTTTTGTGTGTATGAATGTTTTGCCTAAATGCATTCCTGTACACTATGTGCATGTCTGGTACCTGTAAAGGCCAGAAGAGGGTGTTGGATCCTCTGGGATTGGAGTTACAGAAAAATGTGAACAGCCACATGGGTGCTGTGACTTGAACCCAGGTCCCCTGGAAAAGCAGCCATTATCCTTAGCTGCTGAGCCATCTATCCTGTCTCCTGACCCGTTCTGTGTGTATGAAGGTCAGGGGTCTAAACTGGATGCTATCCTTTAGGCTGCCCACCTTGTTTTTTGAGACAGGGTCTCTCACTGACCTGAAACACTCCGAGTTGGCAAGACTGACTAGTCAGTGAGATCAGAATCCGCCTGTCTCTAATTCCTCAGTGCTGGGACCACAAGCACACACCATCACATCTGGCTTTTTTTTAATCTGGGAGTTAAATGTATGTCATCATGTTAGCAAGCCCTTACCTACTGAGCTTTCACTCCAGTCCCCTTTATACTTGTCTTTGTGTGTGTTCGTATGTGGTAAAAGTATGCATGCACATATATATGCATGGAGCCCAGAGTGTTAAAATTGGGAATCTTGATCTCTTCTCTACCTTATTAGTTTATAAAATTTTCTTTCTTATGGTGAGGGGTGGGGTGGGTAAGAAGTGCCTGAGACCCCCGGAGCTGGCAGTTAGACTGGCGGGATCTGCCTGATACAGGCGCTGGAACCTGAATTGGTCCTCGGCAAAAGCCGAGTGCACTGGTGCCTGCTGAGCTCTCTCTAGTCTCAGACCATCTTCCTGACAGGCTCTTACAGAACCTGACCTTATTAACTAAACTAAGCTGTCTGGCCACTGAGCTGCAGGATCTCCCCTCCCTGCCTGCCTAGCTCGGGGACTTCAAAAGAACCTCGTCACGCCGGACTTGGCACGGGTGCTGGGGAATCCACATCAGATCCTCGTAAAGCAGACATTTACGAGGTGGGCCAGCTCCCGTGCATTCACCTATTTCCAAATTCAACTATTTATGTCCTTAGCCTTGAGTCATAATCTCCTTTATATACTTTGGGTAGGAGACCAACAGAAGAGAAACAATTTGCAAATGTTTTCTCCTACTCTGTAGACTACTTTTTAAAGATTTACTTTTATTATTTTCGTTTTTGTGCGTCTATGTGTGTCTGTATAAGTGTGTGCCACACATGTGCGAGTGCCTAGGGAGGCCAGAAGAGAATGTCAGATCCTCCTGGAGCTGGACTTACAGGCACTTGTGAGGCACCATGTGGGTGCTGGGAATCAAACCCAGGTCCTTTGGAAGAGCAGTGTGTGATCTTAACCACTGAACCATCTCTTCAGCCCCTAATTTTTTTAACTTGAAATTTTGCTTTTATTACATTTTGTTTTTTTATTTAGTATGTGGGAATGGGTTTTCTCCACCAGATGGGTTCTGAGACTGAACTCGGGTCACCAGTCTTGGTAGCAGGCGCCTCTGTCCACTGCCACCTGGCTGCCGCTTTCAACGTCCTCTGTGGTACTTTTTACGGCACCAGAGGCTTGGCTTTAGGAGGACCCAGTTTACTTTTCTTTGGATGTTTGCTTATGTTGTCTTCGTAGGAGCTTTTATTTTTCTCTTTTTGCTTCCTCGTGTTCTTTTGGGCTGGCTTGAACTCATATTCTATCGGTTTCCTCTGGGCTAAAGTTTCTGATGTGTACCCCATGCCCTAACTCAGTCTAAGATTTACTTCTGTCATGTGCTTTATAGCTTAGCGTTTACCTTGAGGTCTGTGATCACACGATCTAGTTCTGGATGGAGTGTGAGACTTGGGTCACATGAACTAATTCTGCATGGAGCGTGAGGGCGCAGGTTCGACATCTTTCTTCTGCATGGACAGTTAGTTAGCTGTCCCCACATTACTTATTAAAAAGACTATTCTTAGGCCAGTGACATGGCTCAGTGGGTAAAGGTGTTTGCCACCAAGTCCAATGTAGACCAGACTGGCCTTGTACTCACAGAGATCCACCTGCCTCTGCCTCCCAAGTGCTGGGATTAAAGGTGTGTGCCACCATGCCTCACTATGACCCATATGGTGCAAAAAGACAATTGCCTCCTGCAATTCACCCTCCTACTTCCATGGTGTGGGCACAGGGGCATGCACACATGAGCGCACACACATGAATGCACACACCAAATACATGTACAGACGTTTTTAAATGAAGAGTACTTTTTTCCTTACTGATTTTTCTTGGCATTCCTGTGTCCTTTAAATTTTTATTTTTAAATTGGACATATTGCTTCATTTTTTTTTTTACTTATAATAAGCTTTTTTTTTTCCCCATTTGCAGTTTACAGTTTGAAGAGGAAAACAGGCAGCCTTGGGAACCTCTGCCGGCTTCAGGGTTCCTGCTTTCTAACTGATCCTGTAACCCAGCTCACAGATACTAGGTCAAAAATAGAATCCACAACCCCGAGTGACAGTGACAACAGGGCTCCACCCCAAAGCTGCCTGCAGTGTCTCACATTCCCTCAGTCCTCCCATGAAAGGAAGTGAAGTTCCCACACACCCTGAGTGCCACAGCCTCACGCCTGGAGGATGGGCATATGCCGCTGCCCTGGCAGGCTTCTCTCCCAACAGACAACTCCAGGGCAAGAAGAAACCATAACTTCCTGGTCTCAAATGTGGAGCATGTGTGCAGCCAACCTGCAGGTTGTCCCCTCCTCACACACTCATAAGCCAGAAGTAACATTATCCCACTTGGAGACATTTTAAAAGAATTTTCTGAATTATGACTAAAATCACATTAAACATCTAGAAACTGGTGATATTTTATAATTCAAATACAGTTTAATAGCTTCAAAGTTGTTTCTACACTGAATCTTCTCATCTTGTTTTTAGTTATTACGAGTAAGAGCAACAGCCAGTAGCGTTTCACACAGCAGGGCGGTCTGTGTTCACTAATTGGGTGCTGGGTATTTTCAATGTTAGTTCAGAGCCCAATAACCCTGGTCTATTCCCTCAGCTAGCGCTGAACACAACTTAAAGGGAGATGGATGTGTGGCGTGGTCAGAACACTCACGAGCCCTGCCCTCAGGGGCAGAAACGCTTTCACTACGGTCTGTAAAAGGGAGAAGGAAGGCGAGACGGCAGGAAGTGGGGGAAGGAGAACAAAGTGTCCCAAGCCCCCTTCTCTGAAAGAGGGGACCTATGCATCTGGGTGGTGGCCAAATCTGGACCATAACGGAGCAAGCTAAGGGAATGTCTAAGTTCTTCTGTGTCTCTGACCCCTTTAAGGCCTTCCTTTTGGACTCATATCGGAGGTAGTATGGACTTTTGGAAATGTCCTATCTTTGTTTGGCACAAGGCATGAACACTGACAATCCCCAAAAGGTTCATCTTTGGTGGTGTCAGAGAAACAGGCACTGCCGGACCTTCCTGGTAGGAATGAACATCGGTGCAACTATCAGGACGGAGCTTGGCGGTCTCTAACCAAAGCACACATGCACTGACCTTCTGACCTAGTAATCCTGCTTCCCAGACTTCAGCACTGAAGACACCCCAACACTTCGAAAGCACGCTCACACGTGACTCATTCTGGCACCGCCAGAAATTGCAAAATATTGGGGCTTAAACTATAGAACATCCACACATCGAAGACTCTGCATCTGTTTAAAAAGATGAAAGTGAATTCTATGAACCAACATGGAGTAATTTCCAGAAAGTATTTGTGAATGGACAGGCAATGCTCAAAGAACACCCATAGTACACTAAACTCTGAGTAAAACAGAAGAGCAAATGATGCACACAGACAGCACATCAGAGGCCTGGGGCACTTGCTGGTCTGGAAGTGGGTGAGGGCAGCAGAGAAACTGGCGAAAACAAAGGTTTTCTGATTTTTGGAACCGTGTTAGTAGTTCATAGGGTGGGGACCATTTGCTCAAATTGCAAAGCTGCTCTAAAGTTAACGCCGAGTCGGCTCTGCCGGCTTGGGGATCAGCAGTGCAGAGCACCGTGGCAGAGCTCACTTTCCACCTAACACGCCTCCCCTTGGGAAGGGCAAGGCCCATGCCCTTCCGCTAGACCAGACACGGAGGGAGGTTCCCCGACTGCCCTGATGAGAGTGCCGGTACACCCGCTGCACCATCCACCCCTCGGACGCTTGCCTGAAGGAAGAACTGAGGCCTCCAGCTTTCCGTGCTGGCTCAACTCCACTCAACAAGCTCCAAGAGAGGGCACTTCCCCTTGGCAGCTGCTTAGTTAGGGTTTCATTGCTGTGAAGAGACACTATGATCACAGCAACTCGTACAAAGGACAACATTTAACTGGGGCTGGCTTACAGGTTCAGAGGTTTAGTCCATTATCATCATGGTGGAGGTATGGCAGCGTGCAGGCAGACATGGTGCTGGAGAAGGAGCTCAGAGTTCTACACGTTGCTCCCCAGGCAGCAGGTGAGCCACACTGGGCATAGCTTGAGCACAGAGGACTTCAAAGCCCGCCTCCACAGTGACACACTTCCTCCAAAAGGCCACACCTCTTAAAAGTGCCATTCTCCATGGGTCAAGCATTCAAACCCAGGAGTCTGTGAGGGCCACACCTACTCAAACCCCTACAGTAGTGGATCATCCTCCAGGCTGCAGTGCAGTCTCCCCAAGTGACGAAATTGCAAACTTGTGAGGAAAATAAATACTGACTATTGTTTGAAGCAACCACCCTAGTGGCTGTTTGTTTCACAGTGATGGATGACTAACACCTGCACCCCACTTCCAAACCACCGGAGAGCCAGAATATGGCTCTACATGCTTCAGGCAGGCCAAGCAGACTTGAGGAGTCCTGAACTCATGCATTTTGTTCAAATGCTGTCAAGGCCACTGACATGTACACAGGCCTATGCAAGGCCAGCTCTCTGGTTCCCTGGAGCATAGTGGTTATTCAATTAACCTCTGGACACTATAGGCTTTGGTGTTTATTTGGTTTTTGTTTTTTGAAATAACGTTTGTCTGTGTAGCCCTGGCTGTCCTGGAACTAGCTCTGTAGACCAGGCTGGCCTTGAACTCAAGAGATCTTCCTGCCTCTACCTCCTGAATGCTATGATTGAGAGCATGCACCACCACCCCCAGGCTGTTTTTTGTTCTTTTAAAGACAGTATCTAACTGCATAGCCCAGGATGGCAATCCTCCTGCCTCAGCCTCTTGAGTGTTAGGATTACAATAGTGTGCCACCGTGCTCAGCTTTCATTTACCTTTCAAATGTGAGGAAGCCGTTCAGGCTCTCTGTGTAGTGCACAGCCCTCCCTCTGATCTGGTTGGGCCTGATGAGAACCAGACAACTGATGTCCTGGGATAAAGGGAATGTGAGGGAAGGAGATGATCCACTCAAACTGGGCAATTCTTGAGGAGCTGACAGAACCTGCACTAGCCTAGAGGAAGTCTGCTTCCACCAGAGGCACATGGTGGGTCAGGTCAGCAGTTACCTCTACACAGAGGAGACTCAACAGAGCTAGGAAAGCTCTGGGCAGCCAAAGGCACGAGAGGAGACACCACAGGTTCCTCATTAGAGGCAGAAATCTGGCCGGAGCAAGAGGTCAAACATGACTGACTGTCCGTGGGAAGAGGCTGGGCACTGTGCAGGCCCCATTATGCCTCAGAACGGTGGGGCACAGCGGAGACCTGTACGAGGCCTCTGGACTGGATCTCATGACAAATCTTCAGGAACACTGACAAAGCCAAGGGTAGCTGAGGCATTGGGCCAGTGACTGGGACCTTCCTACCTACAGCCCTTTGCTCAGGTATAAACACTAGGCAACCTCCTGCTTCCCTCTCTCACACCCACATCTGTCCATCAGCAAAGTCAGTTCCTCTCCTGGCCACCCACTATCCCCCGAATCTTAGCCCACCCGCCACCACTTCCCACCTACTCCTTCCTTCCTGCAGCCTTTCCCAGAGTCACTTACACTTTAGCCTTCCAACAACGGCTCTCCCTGTTCAAACCCTTTAGGGCCACCCATCTCCCTCAGAACACATCTGAAGAGGCCCTGCTGAACGTCCACATCTGTTGCCTCCCTCTCTCATCTTTGCTCGTGCCCACCTTTGCGTATCCCAATTGACTCCTGCTGTGGAACCTTTGTAGACAGTGGGGCCCACCCTCTGGAATGTTCTCCTACCTGTACCACCTCAAAGAGACCCAGATAACACACATAGTAGGAGCCTTCCTCAATTGCCTTTACCCGGCTTCAATTCTTCCTGCCACCCAATGCCTGCTTTGTGCCATCCCCCTGAACATGAGTTCTGAGAGAACACATGCCTTTCCATGCCTAGGTCATCACCATGTCTTCAAATCTTGAAACGGGAAGGGCCTGGCATGAATCCCTTACACACGAAGGTGACTGAGAAGAGCAGAAAGGCCCCGGGCCCGGCAACTTTACCTTCTTCCCAGCTGTGGGACTGCTTTCTGCACTCTGCACAGGGCTCCTGTGGGGGCTTCGGTCGTCCTGGGGCACACACCTGCCCATGTACACACTGTAGTCTAGAAGCATCTTCTGTCGCACGCTGCCCACCAGCTCCTTCTGCTTTGGCTGGGACATCATTTCCTCCACGCTGCCTTTGCTGCTGCTGCGGCTATGGGTCAGGTGCCCGGAGGGACTGCTGTGCCTGCTGTGGGCGGGCAAGACCCCTGGGTAAGAAATGATAGCTATTAATGCAAGGGATAGAAAAAGCAGGAATGAACTGTGGGTAAATGCAAAAGCAGTTAAAATGCTAACAAATGATTAAAAAACTTTACCCTAATGATAGGTGACTTTTAGAATGGTTTTTATTCCAAGGTAATCCTGGGATGGGGTTATTGCAGTATGCCGGGTGACTACCTTTTTCTTTGCTCACAGTGATCTTTTTGGAAAACATAAAACACAAAATGCAGCACCAGTGTACCCTCCAGTCAGGGTGGAGCTATGAATGCTCACAGGGTAAAGGGAGGGTGGGCAGGAAGACAATGAATTGTTCATCCACAGCTCAGGGCTCTGCAAAGATGCCATCTCTCTCTCCTCTCTCTCTTCTCTCCTATCTCTTCTCTCTCTTCTCCCTCCTCTCCTCCTCTCTTCCCCTCCCCTCCCCCCTCCTATCCCATCCCCCTCCCCTCCCCTTTCTTCCCCTCCCCCCCTCTCTTTTGGTTTTCTGAGACAGAGTTTCTCTGTATAGCCCTGGCTGTCCTGTAACTCACTCTGTAGACCAGGCTGCCCTCGAACTCAAGAAATCCCCCTGCCTCTGCCTCCCAAGTGCTGGGATCAAAGGCTACCACTGCCCAGCTGCCATCTCTCATTTAATGAAGCAGTCCTCCAGCACCTTCTATGGACCAGGGGAACAAGCTGAATCCTTGCCCTTGAAGTAAAGACACACGGGAAGGTAAGTCCCCGTCACCTGGAACAAGCATAGCCAGGAACTGTTGGCCTGGCACTGACAACCCACCAGGGGCACCTGTGCTATCTGCTGAGGAACGAGCTGCCATCTTCTTTGCCCTGGCAGAAGAATGATCCAGATAGAGAACAGAGTATCAGGAAGCAAGATTCAGGGGAGTCCCAAGAGGAAGACACACAGGGGGACAGGAAGTGTGGGTGGACGGGAAGGTGGGAGCCTGACTGTCAAGTGCCTCAAGTGTGACCCTGATTCAGTTTATCCTGTTGCAATCGGGTTTAAGCATGGAAGTATCTGACCCTCAGGTTTACAGTGAGACAAGGTAAGAACAGAGGTCAACCAACCGGATCACTGGTGTCGCCTGCTTCCAGCTGTCTGACCTGCAGCAATCTCCTGGTCGCACAGACACTTGGGAAGGCTACTTTAACTTAGTGGTTGACTAGGTTATTTCCAGGACTGACTATCCATGGTTTTACCTAGAATTCAAACTTTTTATAGTCCTTCATCATTAACATTATTTTTAAATGTCAGGACAATGTAAATCGCCCCCGGCACCCCATTTTTTAATAGAACTTTAGTAGACAATGCAGTGCAATCCAAATAAACTCCAGATTTTACCTTATAAATAAGCAACATTTTAAAAAGAGAGAGCCAAGAGCACCAGGACAGGGTGAGCCCCCCTCTGAGGGGCACGGCTGCTGTGGGGCAGCGCCTCTGCTTGGGGTGAGGCAGAGCCTAGGAGCTGTCACTGCTCTGGAGCTCACGGAGCCCTTGGCAACTACCATCAGTCTGGAATTGTGCTGGGGCGCTCATGTCTTCCCCGCCCTCAGCAGGGTCCGCTCAGCCTGCAGCTACTTCTGACTGCAGACAGAAACTGTGCTAGAGATTTGGAATCTCCACCCTCAGCTGGGTCTCCTAGGCCGGAACCTGCACAGCGAGTTGCCAGAGAAACCTGTGCTATGTCTCTAAGCGGTAGTAGCATCCCTGAGAGAGAGAGGACAGGCCTGAGTCAGTCAGCAAGACTTCTCTCCTGTGGTGTTTACAGAGGTGCCTGGTCCTGGAGATTCATCACCAATGTCACCTGATGACAAGCTAGCTTTGAAATACAGTACAGTCTTCCCCGCTCTTCTAAACTCCATCTCTACTCACAGTATTTTAAGGCAGCCCCAGCTAACCAAGGGATTGCTAAAAGTGTGAGAGTGGAGGCTTGCTTGATTTCAGTGTGAAGTAGGGACCAAGGCCTCGCACAGTCCCGGCTCTTACCACTGACTTTGTTGTGCCGTAAGTGCAAGCCATTAAAAATAACCAGATATAGCTGGGCATGGTAGCGCATGCCTTTAATGCCAGCACTCAGATGCGTACACCAGGCTGACTTCCAACTCACAGAGATCCGCCTGCCGCTGCCACTGTCCTGAGATTAAAGGTATGTGCCACCATGATCTGCTCTACCCACTATTTTCAGACTATGGTCTCCTGGAGCTGTTTTTATGAGTGCCAAGAAAGGAGAGTCCCAGGGCATCACCACAGGCTAACCGCATATACCTACAAATGGACCATCACGGGAAAAATGACTTAGAACGAAGGGTGGTGGTGGTTACCGTAGAAGGCACATACACTTGAGGTTGCAGAGAGTAATGATGTAAAGGCGGGCTTCCTGTCCGCCTGCCTGCCTGCCTGCCATTCTCTTAATCCTCCCATAAGCCCTTTAAACAGGTACACACTTAGCACAAATGCTATTACCTGATTTACTTCCAGACACAGCAGCCGGCTTCTTGAGGTCTGACTTCAGCCTGGATGCTAGAACGAACCGCCTGAACCACTCCTCCTTCTCCCGGCCAGTTCTCCCAAACAGATACAGTATCGGGTCTCGCTGGCTAGACTTTGTCCCCTCTTGAGGCTGGGATGGCTTCTTAAGGTCTTCGCTTGGCAGCTCTTTCTCAGGAGGCGGCTTCTCCTCAGTAGCTTCCTTATCAGTCTGCGCCTTAGACATAAAGTCATCTTGCCGACCAAGCTCAATACAAATGGGGTACTTTTTATTCCAGATTCGCTTTCGAGCCAAGCTTTTAGGCACAAGATAAATCTACGGAGAAAGGCAGATGATGATTTACATACTAAAAAGCGTGTCTACCTTGTGTATCAATAGTACAAGTATCAGAAAGGTCAGCCTTTGACTGAAATGGTGGAAGTTAAATAACTCTAACCATCCGTCTACAATCTGAATGTAGAACACAGAATAAATTTTAGAGATAACTTGTTATTCCTCAAAATTCCTAAGTGAACATATTTAAGAGCTATGAATATCTTTCATTCGCAGGCAGCAGTAACAGTAGTAACATTTACATGGTCATCTTCAAACAGGCTTGGATAACAACTGAGTTAGTGACCCTAGGTGAAGTTTAAGCTCAGTCTAGACAGAAAGTGCAGGTCAGTGCTGGGATCAACTCAAGGATGAATCTACAGAGCAGCTACCTTACATACCGCCATCACTGCAAAGGGATGGAAAGACCACTCACAAGAGCTATGACAACAGAGACCCATGTGTCATGGTTTGAAAATGCTGGGCCCAGGGAGTGGCACTATTTGGAGGTGTGGACTTGTTGGAGTAGGTGTGTCACTGTAGGCGTGGGCTTTAAGACCCTCATCCTAGCTACCTGGAAGTCAGTATTCTGACAGCAGTCTTCAGATGAAGATGTAGAATTCTTAGCTTTGGGCTGGAGAGATGGCTCAGAGGTTAAGAGCACAGTTTGCTCTTCCAGAGGTCCTGAGTTCAATTCCCAGCAACCACATGGTGGCTCACAACCATCCGTAATGGGATCTGATGCCCTCTTCTGGTGTGTCTGAAGACAGCCACAGTGTACTCGTATACAATAAATAAATAAATATTAAAAAAAAAAAAAGAACTAACTCTCAGCTTCTCCTGCACCATGCCTGCTTGGATGCCACCATGTTCCCGCCTTGATGATAATGGGCAGAATCTCTGAACCTGTAAGCCAGTCCCAATTAAATGTTGTCCTTATAAGAGTTGCTGTGGCCATGGTCATGGTGTTTGTTCACAGCAGTAAAACCCTAATGCAGCATATCTGTGGAATAACAATTTATATTTCCATGAAAATACAAATGATGCTTTATCAAAATGTGCTAGAATGAGTGCACCTTTTACGTTTTACAGAGCTTTATCAATACCTGGCAACACATTCATAGCATTAGACTGAAAATCCAGTGTTCGTTTGTTCTTTCTTTCTTTCTTTCTTTCCTTCTTTCCTTCTTTCTTTTGGTGGAAGGGTATGTGTGGGGCAGACTGAAACAGTTATTATGTAGTCCAGAGCAGCCTGGCCTGACTATGTAATCCAGGCTGGCCTTGAAACCATGGTGCTCCTCCGCTCTGGCCTCCTGAGATACAGATGCCGTCACGCCTGGCGTTAATGCCAGGGATAGAACTACTGGCTTTGTGAATGTACAAGCATTCTACCAACTGAGTTGCATCCACAGCTCCAAAAACCAGCTCTTAAAGTCAAAATTCTGAGTGCAGAGAACCCTTGGCCCTGGAGTGCGGTCCACGGAGCTGGGCATGATGAGCTCCACCTTGGAAACTCAAAGAAATCCAGGCTCAGCCAGCCGGTGGCGGCTCACATCATTAGTCTCATTGCTCAGAAGGCAGAGGCAGGCGGATCTCTGTGAATGTGAGGCCAGCCTGGTCTTCAGAGTGAGTTCCAGAACAGCTAGGATTACATAGGAAACCCTCTCTTAGAAATCCAAGCTCTTGGGCCCCACTCAAAAGTTGCTGTGCCACAACCTGCATTTCCAAAGATGCCCATTGGTTCCGTGTCTTTGAGATGCCGCCCTAAAGTGCGCTGCGCCTTAAACAACATCACTGGGTGGGGCACAGCACAGCAATCAAGACTCCAAACACTTTTCACTCATTCAAGCTCTGCTTCCAAAATTTCCTAGACTCACCTTGCTGTCTGAGAGGTCATAGATTTTCTGGCTGATGTATGTGACCTCTGGCTTTGTCTCATTGTGGCTTGCCCTCCTGGATATGTTTTTGTTGGGCTTTGAGATTCTTAAGGTTCCACCCTCCAGTCGGACAAAGACTGAGTGCGTCAAAGTCGCATGGTAAGTTTCTGGATCGTAGTTGTAAATCTCATTCATCCATCCCTGGTGGAGAAAAGCCTCTATTAGTAATTACTCAGAGAGAACAGAGTGCCAATGTAAGAACCAGATAGCAGAACTGGAGGTTATGATGTACAGTGTTAGCTTCCCCATGCTCAGTGCTGAGGAGTAATTTGGTATGATTTTGATAACCCAAATTTGGGGAGTCAGAGTGGTAATGTCTACTATCCTAAATATATGGTTCTTTTCTTAAAGCTGACAAGCAAAAGGAGAAACTCAAGTCTTGTGCATTCAACAGAGCAAGGCTCTCTGCCAGATCTCCCTTGGGAATGAGCACTGATCCAGTCTGGCCTTTTCTGGTTGTTTGTTAGACGGTTTCTTACGTAGCCCAGGCTAGCCTAGAACTTGAGCTCTTCCTACCCCCACAGCCCGAGAACTGTGGTTATTGGTGTGTGTCACCATGCCTGGCTCCCAGCCTGCTACGTTGATTTGTTTATTACATATGTGGTGCCTGTTAATTACATGCGTGCTGAATGTTTGTCACACACAGGCTGCAGTGTGCCTGTGGAGGCCGGAAGACAACCTGCAGGGGAAGGCAGGGCTCCTTTTACCACGTGGGACTCAGGAGTGAACTCGAGTTGTCTAGCTTGAAAGCAAGAACCACCAAGCCATTTTACCAGCACCAGTCTAGCTTTTTAAATCAGCTAGACTTCTGCTGACTTCAGCCTACTTTGCAAACAATCCTTGACATCTCACAGATCACATTAATTCCTGTTACCATTCATCCAAGACTCAGAAAACTTACTGGCCTATTTCAATGAGATGGTAACACGTACCTCATGGAAATCATACAGTGAAAAGCAGATGAGTAACAATTAGGCAGCAAATAAAGAAACAGGTACAATGAACACGTCTCCGTTATTACAGTAATTTAAATAAGTACAAGTCAAGGACCGATCCATCTTGAAATTGGTATAAATATATTCATATGGTGGCTTGGTTTTTGTTTTGTTTTGTTTTTAAGTTTTAAAGACTTATGAGTGTTTTGCCTGCATCCATCCATTTGTCTGTCTGTCTGTCTATCATCTATCCATCCATCCATGTATGTATGTATGTATGTATGTATGTATGTATGTATGTATCATCTATCTATCCACCCATGAATGTATGTATGCATCCATCCATCCATCCATCCATCTGGGAGGTCAGATCAAATCTCTTGGACTGGAGTTAAGGATGGTTGTGTACCATCATGTAGGCACTGGGAACCAAACCTGGGTCCTCTTCAAGAACAATAAATGTTCTTAACTGCTAAGCCATTTCTCCAGCCTTGATTTGTTTTACTTTTATGTAAGTGTATCAATCTGTGTAAGTATGTGCACATGTGTGTGTGTGCTTGTAGAAACCAGAAAAGGGCATCAGATCCTCAATCTGGAGTTACAGGAAGTTGTGAGATTCATGTACTGGTGCTGGGACCTGAACTCTGGTCCTCTGGCAAACAGCAACCATTCTTCACCACTAAGCCGCTTCCCCAGGCTCCCATTACCCCTTTTTTGGAAACAGGGTTTTATGTTACTGAGAGCTAACCTTAAACTTTTGACCCTTCTAACTTTGGCCTCCTGAGTAGTGGCAACTGCAGGACTGTCACCAGGCCTAGTCTTCTTACACATGGGTCTCAAAAATAGCATTTACACATACTGATATATACAAACAACAAAGAGAAGGCATAATATAATCAAATATATCATACATACACATGAGAACAATGAGACCCTTCATTTTGTATGATAATATATGCTAATATATGTTAACAAAACAACACAACAGCAAACAGACTGTACTAATGTAATAATGTACTAACGGTATTTTCACTTAACACTTTGCCTGCCACAAAGCATTCTCTCAGTCTTGGTGAATCACTCAGACCTCTTAAGAGTTCCATAAGGAATGTTCAATGGCTCACTTTATAACAGGCAGGCAAGTACCTGAACCACCTAAAATGTGGAATGCCATTTCTATGGTACATATTTGAGTCTCACCAGTGTTGACCTGAGTAAACCTCTGAGAATGAGGACTCCTCAGAACCTCCTTCCTTTGTCCATCCATCGTCACGATGTACTCCAAATCTACATGCTAGAAAATACTGTGATTGATTACAAAGTTGTTTTTTTTAAGGTTTAAGTTTTTTTTTTAATGTGTAGGAGTGTCATGCCTGCATGCGTGTGCATCACTTGCATGTCTGGTGCCCAGGGAGGTGAAAAGGAGGTACAAAAAATGTTTGTGAACTCCTATGTGAGAACTGGGAAACAAACCGGGTCCTTTGCAAAACCAAGTGCTCTTAGCCGCTGAGCCATCCCTCCAGCCCCAGGAGCTGACATGAAGGTTTTGAAGGAGTCTAGGAGCTGGGGTAGCCCAGCAGTAGAGCACTTGTCTAGCATGCACGAAGCCCTGGGCTCTACCCCAGCACCTAAGAACAAGTTATGAACTAAAAGAGGTAAAACTCTTGACTTAAAAAGAGTGGAGAATTGGGTCTTTACCCCATCAGCCCACTGGAATATGAAAAAGAGACGTCGGCACAAAAAGGCAGCTCCAGTACAAGGCTCCAAACACACTGGTCTGTGTGTGAGGTGAGACTTATGAACCACTTACTCCTCAGGAGACCAGTTCTACACAAGCTGGGAGGATTCCACCCTCCCCTCTGAGTTACTCACCACGGGCACCATGCATTCGCCCACTTGCTGGATGAGCAGTGCTCACGGGAAGGGCGACAGTCTAGCATCTGAGAACGAACCACCAATGACCCATCGGAGAAGCACAGGCAATCTCCAACTCAGAAGGACGGAAGCAGATCAACTGTCAGCATCAGCTGGGGTGGAAGTAACTGCCAAGTGTAAAGCATTCTCTTGGCACTGCTTGGGTGCCATGATGAAAGCATAGCTCAGCCAGCATAACCTCCGAGGTACAGTCAACAAGCAGCCTTTCCCTCCTATCTGATCTATCTGGCTGCAGTGGTTTACCAGTCTTCCACGAACACCAGTATTAGGAGTACCAGATGGCAGCTGGGTGCTGCTGACGGAGGCCACACCCGAATGTCAAGCTTCAGGCGGCCTACCACTGATTTGTCATCTCAGAGGATTTTTGTTGTTCTCAGCATCCAGGAGCATCAGTTTTCAGGTTTGGTGGTTGCAACTATCTACCTCAGCACTGGGTCTGGAGGCAAGAGAGCTGCCCCAGTTGAAGGCCCATCTAGACTACAGTGCTAAAAACTCAGTGCTCGCAGAGAAATGGGAAAGCATTTCTAGGCTAACGAAAAGTTTTTGATCTTTAAACAGATCCCTCATTCTGAACTGCAGGGCTCTCGCGGCAGCAAGGACAATGTACCTCACTGCTTCAAAGGTGGCTGGAAGGGGCTCTGGGACGAAGATCACACATCAGATTGTTTTACCATTAATTTACCATTAAAATAAATTGTTAAACCAGGTAAGGCAGGTATGCACACCTTTAATCCCAGCACTCAGGAAGCAGAGACAGGCAGATCTCTGTGAGGCCAGAAAGGTCTACAGAGTGAATTTCAGAACAGCCAGGGCTGTGTTATACAGGGAAACCCTGTCTTGAAAAACTAAACCAACCAAACAGACATTGTGTATCTGCCTGCCTGTCTTTCCTTCCTTCTTTTCTTTGTTTTTAAGATTTATTTATTTATTATATGTGAGTACAGTGTAGCTGTCTTCATACACACCAGAAGAGGGCTTCAGATCCCATTACAGATGGTTGTGAGCCACCATGTGGTTGCTGGGAATTGAACTCAGGACCTCTAGAAGAACAGCCAGTGCTCTTAACCGCTGAGCCATCTCTCCAGCCCTCCTTCCTTCTTTCTCTTTCTTCCTCTCTTTCTCTCTCCCTCCCTCTCCCCCTTCCCTCTTCCTTTTTTTGTTCCTGTGTGAGTATAAGATTGGGCCGTATCTAGCCTTCAGTCATTCTTCACCTTACACTTTTAAGACATTGTCTCTCGCTAAACCTGGAATCTGCTGTTCATCTAGAATGGTATCTAGACGGGATCTGTCCATCTCTACCCCAGCACTGAGCTGTAGAAATGCACTTCCATGACAAGCATTTTTTAACACAGGTGGGAGAGATAAGGGTCCTTCTGCTTGTGCTGTAAGAATTCTACTTACTGAGCCATCTCCACCGCCCCATCGTTTGTTTGTTTGTTTAGAGACAGGGTTTCTCTGTGTGGCCCTGACTGTTCTGGAACTCACCCTGTAGACCAGGCTGGTCTTGAACTCATCTGCCTACCTCTGCCTCCTGAGTACTGGGATTAAAGGTGTGTGTGACAACATTGAGTGGCCCACCCGTGTGTGCGCGTGTGTGTGCGTGCGTGCGTGTGTGTGTGTTTTGTTGGGGATAGGATCCACAGCAGAATAGTTCTCTACTATTGAAGGTTTACTCTGAACCCCAAATCTTTTTTCTACATTATTCAATTAGATTTGCTAATGTTTCTCTAAATTTATGATGGTAAATAACCTAGTTTTCATACAATACCTTTTGGTATTAATAAGCATCATAAAATGAGTTAGACTGGGGATGTTACAGTATCTCAGTGCACCACCACTGCCAGGCATACTTAAGAATTTATTTGTTCTTAAGAACTATTAAAACAAGGGGTGTTTTGAAGAATTTATTTCAGCTAAGTTCTCAGGTTTGGGGTATTTCACTGTTATCTTTGGGTTTGTGTATGTGTGAGTGGGTTTGCCCGTGTCCAGAGTTGAGGCCAGGTCAGATTATATAGTTGCATAACTATCAAAAGATTAGCTGCTTGCTCTATGATTCCCAACCCTTTTCTCTTACATAGGGTCTTCCCCATCCCTGGGCCAGGCTGGCAGCCACACCTTGCTGCTCTGACGTGGGCTGGAGAGTCTCAGTGAGGGACTCACACCCGCACTTCAGGAGTCCGGACCCCTCTCTCCTCTCTTCAGTGTCTGGAGAGTCTTTGGTGACATCCTTCTTTCAGCCCTAGCAGTAATTTGAACTTTTCTCAAAAGCTTCTCAAAAGAAGTTTGAACATAAACTTCTACTACTGCTAAGTTTCCTCCTAAATCCTACATTCGAGGAAATTTGTTACACGCTGGATTTATTTCCTTTTTAAAGATTTATTTATTTATTTATATCTAAGTACACTGTAGCTGTCTTCAGACACTCAAGAAGAGGGCATCAGTTCTCATTACGGATGGTTGTGGGCCACCATGTGGTTGCTGGGATTTGAACTCAGGGTCTTCAGAAGAACAGTCAGTGCTCTTAACCGCTAAGCCATCTCTCCAGCTCCACATGCTGGATTTCTTATCTCACTCAATTGGAAACGTTTTCTAATTTCCTTTCTACAAGCTATTTAGAAATGTTTCGTTTTCAAAATTTTGAGAATGTTTAAGACATCTTTCTGTTACTGACTTCCAGCTTACATTATGGCCAGAGAGCATTCTCTCTATAATTTCTCTTTTGTTAATGAACAAGATTTGTTCATTTCTTACACTTGAAGCACTTCTGATGACATCCTTGGCCTGAGATTCCTTGCCACAGTCCTTAGCCACTGTACAGCAGGGGCTTCCCGGTCCCACTCCCCTAGATGCTTGTTAGCACTGGCCATAATTAGGCTGCCTTGGTGCTAAGCACAAGGGCCTCCGCTACCCTGAGATAGGCAGGCTCATCACAATTGGATGAAAACACAACGAGGGGCCATGGCAGCTTCACGAATTCCATGTGCTAGGGCATCATGGATGAAAGTGGCCTCAAACATCTCTTCTAAAGCAGAACTAACGTCCGCTCCAGCGCCAGCAGCAACGCCTTGCCTAGCCATGACAGTGGGTCACTGAGTCTGGGACACAAGCATCTCCAGCTCCTCCCAACTCAGCAGGGGGAAAAGTAAGTTCTTTCTTTTCTTTTTTTCTGAGGGTGAGGGTTGAAACAAGGTTTCTCTGTGTAGCCCTGGCTGTCCTGGAACTCACTCTATACACCAGGCTGGCCTTGAACTCACAGAGCTCCTCCTGCCTCTGCCTCCCGTTTTATATGCCAGGATGTGTCTATTTTGGTGGCAGGTCTCTTCTTTCGTTTAGTGCTTTGAGAGAGTTATTATGTACACCAGACTGGTCTCCAACTCGAGATCTCCCCTCCTCCGCCTCTCCGGCATTTACAGATCTGCACTGTCAAATTCTGAGATTAGATACACTCGCTGCTGCACTCAGCTTATCAACAACAGTTCAGTGTAGCTTCAAAAACAACCCCACTGGGGTCACTCAGTAGAGGCTTCTCCAAATGTATTCCTCTCTTTAAATAAACACTCATCTGTGGGGAAAGTTCTATCTAGTTTTTAGCTTATTTCTTTGCTTTTCAGATTGGAAAATAAGACAACACAGCAAAGGTGTGAGAGCTCCGTGCACAGGTCAGGAGTGCCGACATTATCCTGTGCCCTCTAAGGACCTACAGATCAGTTCTCTTCCTAGGTCAGTTCTTGTAACTGGTAAACAAAGCCAACCTTTCCCATAATGCTTCCGGGAGCTGGTTTGACACTGAGCAGAGCTCAGCCCAGAAGCCTGAGGAGCAGGCCCCTCCCTGCTCTGGCTCCTGTCGACAGGGACGAAGTTCAGGGATGAGTAAGCAGTTAGCCTCTGCTGACAGCTCTGACAGACACAGGTCACACTCCGTGTTCACTCGCCAAATACCAGGGCAGCCTGATTGAGAGCAATGCAAAGGAAGGGAGCTCAAGGCCTAACTACACAGATCAACACCATAAAACCTTATTATTCTAGTGGCAACTGCAAGGAGCCCAGGCCATGACCTCCCTGGGTATAGCCTGCTGCAACCTCTGTCCAGGGTGATCCAGGCCAGCGCCCCTCCCACCCCTCATCTCCCCAGAGGCCCAGCTGCTACGGTCTCTTCTTCTTCCCTTTCATCTTCAGATCTCCCGGTTCCTGAAATGCCTTCTTCCTTTAATTCTGCTCAATAGATCTAGTTGAGGCTAAAGTCCACAGCTTCCCAACAACAGACACACGCCACCCAGGATCAAGACCCGAACTGTGGACAACGTTGTCAGCTTTAGGAGACCCTATGTGCTTGTATTCGATTCTGTGTAAGACTGCGGATAAAACGCCCTGGCTGCTCACGGAGTCAGCAAGACTCCCGAAGTATCAGGTTCCAACCCAGCCTCCGACACCTGCAGGCTACAACGTGGGTGCTGCTCAGTCCTCAGGCCCCCGCTTTTCCATCCTGTAAAAGGGTGCAGCCTAGCTTCCTGCTTTCCTCATCCCAACTCATAGTCCATGTATAAACCACATTTCTCCATGCTGACAGAACTTGGGGAGCATAATTCATGCAGTAAGAATGAAGTCTTAAGCACGGTTTGAAAATACTAGTGAATACTCACAATAGCACCTGGTATCTAGAGTCTTATCGTGTTCTAGAACATCACGTGCACCATGTGGTTTACCCTCACCAATGTCCTACAACCACATTCATTTGAAACAAAGCTCAAAACAGGGTGAACGACCCGCCTCTTGATGGAGACTGGTACAGCTGGGACCTGGCCTCGGATCTAGTTGACTGAGGTGTGGCTTCCAACCATGGCCCCATGACACGGCCTGATAGTCTGGACAGTGCCTTGCCAACCTTTAGGTCAAAGCAAAGCTGATGCCTTCTCTGTTCTGGCCCTGTCTTGATTGCTTTACTAAACTGCCAACTCCACAGAGCAGGGGGAACAAGGCACGGCTCGGCACCAGCTATGTCTCTTGACCAAGCATATGCATGAAGAAGCCTGACTCCAAAAACAGCTACTGGGGTTAAATGACAGCTTTACAACTCACGAGCTGCACAGGCTGCCCCAACCCCACCCCCAGCCCATAAATCTGCTGCACTCCTGGAGACCCACAAAGACACAAGCTCAACAATTATTTGCAAGGAAGAGACTCGGCCACTGTCCTCAAGGAGAGGAATCAAAGTAAAAGTGCTTCAAACTGCAGAGTAAGAAAGTAAGACTCCTGGAGGGACAGGAACTGCTGCTGGAGCCATATTACACAGGAACCCGGGGCAGACAAGCCTGGGGCTCAGACCAAGATGCTAGCCAGAATCAGCTCAGCCTGACCCCCGAGTCTGCCCCTGAGACACCACAATACTTCAAACCAGGTCTCCCTGGCAAAATGCAATTTCCGTGCACAAACCTAATCACCGTTTCCTCCCATGAGCCAACCCAAATTCTCTCGGTACTTGACTGACAGACACCCTGGGTTAGGCTGAATATGAAATCTCTAGACTTGAGCAGTCGGATACACAGCGCTCAGAGCGGCCCGGCCCCCCATGCTGCCCCTCCCCCACTGTCCCCTGCACATGCGTTCTAACATTCTTAACCCTAAACTTAGTTGGTGGGATATTTCTCCAGCTTCGTTCTGTTATAGGCATGAAGAGCCCACACACAGGTGGTGCCACACTCCAAGAGCCTCCTGCCGCCATTCCTCACACACCACTGAGATGCCACACGAGCCTTGCTTCTTTCTGAACCTGGAACTGTTTAAATGGAGACCGTGCGTGCCACTGGAACAATGACCAGTCGCAGGCGGCAGCTGTTTGGCCTGCAGTCTGGACCTGGGACAGCATTTAGAAAAGGTCAGGGGTTTCTCTTCAATTCTCTGCTGGACTCAGAAGCCACGTTTGGCTGGAAGTACAAACCACAATCTATAAAGAGGTCCATTTAATCTTGGGAAAGATTAAAAGCTACAATTAACCTTTTGCAAAATAATAAAGCCTGGAGGAGCTACTATTGTGCTCGATCCCAATCATAGAGCCAGGGAGGAGTTCAAGGCCAGTGTTCTGTGCTTGGCTGGATGCTGGGCTGGCCAGGGGAGAGCTGATCTCTGGTCCCAGAAAGCGATGTGAGTCCTCAGTGTGGCGCCTGGGCTGACAGCAGTAACACTGCAGCAGGTTTTTACCCCGCGGCTGCGCTGGCATGCGGACTTGCTGGCACGCAGATCCCTGCTCATCCATCCCTTCATCTACCAGAACAGAAACCCCAGAGAAAAGCGGCTGAAGCTGGGGCCTGAGGCCACTGCTGCTGACACTCGCTTACCTCTGAAATGTACGCAGAGGTGGCTGAACTTCATTTGCTCACAAATGCCATACAAACAGGACTTTGTACTTACTGAGTTTAGCCCCTTTTGATATATTGACACTTGGGAACCAGAGTCACCTAATAAAAGACCATCAAAGATCTTTTATTAGTTGGAGAGCAAGGAACAACTTTGGCACAAATTTAACTTTACCCAAGAAGAGACAAAGCAAACCTGCAGACACAAAATTCATATTATGAATGATAGCCTCAAGCAGACAGCCAATATTTAAAATACATGCTACCCAAGACACTCCAGAGAACGAGGAAGGGTCCATTAGCAGAGGGAAGGACAGCATCAATCCTGTCCACATCCCCCTGACTGCTTCAAGGTCACCTCCACAGCCCGCCACTGGGGTCACAGCTAAGCCACAAACCGTGGGACATGACGTTTATCTGGGCCTTTTATTCTTCACAGGAACATCTCCCAAGCTCAGGTGAGTTTTTAATTGTGATGCAGTTTAAATTATAATGCACTGGCAGAGTGTAATAGTGTAGAAGATAAGAAACTCTAAAATTAGGCAAACAAATTAAATGATCTCAGATGAACCATGGAGATAACCAAGGCCCTATTTATATTCATACATAATAAACATCAGATCATTTAACTTCAACACTGGCTTGTTAATAATAGATCAGCAAACAAGTAACAAAGTGGCCCCAAGCTTTCCAGATTGCCTGTCCTATCAGTCAAGCAGTTTTTGAATACCTACCGACCCTATCTACCTTTACCTACAAGTCACACGAGAAAGAGACGCTGAGCAAGAGGACAGAACTAGCCTTTTTGTCCATTTTTACTACACTGTCGTGCTCTCTTTTAAGCTTTTTAAATTTTTCTTTTATTATGTTTATATATAGTAAACATCAGATCATATCGTGTGTGTGTGTGTGTGTGTGTGTGTGTGTGTGTGTGTGTGTGTGCGCATGCACGCTCAAGTGTGGACAGCTCCAGTCCATTCTCCCCTCACACCTTTACCTGGATTCTGCAGACCCGGGGTCATCAGGCTTGTGAAGTAAGTGCTTTATTGACTGAGGTATTTCCCCTGCCCCACTTCATACTATCTTTAGCTGACAACCGAAGGCACCATATATGTTTTCAGAGTGATGCTTCCTGTTAGTAATAATGGATATAAATCTGCATTTCAAGATCAAATAGATAATTTCTGATGCTTATGGCCAAAGGGGTGTGTGTGTGTGTGTGTGTGTGTGTGTGTGTGTGTGTGTGTGTGTATGATCATCTACTATATGTCAACTATCATAAAGCTCAGTCACTTTCTTACCTAGAAAGAGCAAAAATACAGATAAAAACTAAAAGCTAATATTTTCTTCTTGATAGTATCATCAGCAACATATTGGACAACACTAAGAGAAGCTGCAAAACAAAGCAGTAAGCTAAGAACAGTGCCTTGCCTCCAACACTGGGCACACCTGCATGTATGTGTGTATAGTACGTATACATACACTCAGCACACACATGTACATACACTCAATACACACTCATGCTCAACACATACATACCCAACACACTCTCACACACTGAATACACAAACAATACTCACACTAAACACATACAACATACACACTTACACACACACCACACCACACACACACACACACACACACACTCATGTGCACATGCCCTGGAATCACTTTGGGTTAAAGCAAACTTGTCCTGAAAGGCTAATGACTATACAGTAAGATCAGTCTACTGTAGGCATAAATTTTTTTGCAACCTGCTTTTTATAAGGGTTCAACCTCTCCTCTAGCCCACCATCCAGCAGAGGTAGTGGAAAAGTTATTAGGATATGGAGGAAGTGGACCTATCAGCAATAGTTCTTTGGAGGCAAGCTTAACCTTCTTTCTCAGGAGTTTGGTCCTGTAGCAAACAGCAAATACAAGTCAGCAGCTGCAGACCAGTCCTCTAGGCAGACAGACAACAGGCACGAACCAGCAGCTACAGCCTAGTCCTTTCAGAAAGCAGACACCAGACAAGAACCAGTTCAATCCTGAAGAATCCAGAAGGCTTGCCAACTGGTCCAAGGCTGAGGAAGCAGTACGGTGCCACAGGAACCTCACAAGCAGTTTTTGAGGAGTTTCTCTCAATGTCAGCATCACCACAAGTAGAACTCAACAACGCTACGTAAGGCAAACCAATACACGTGTTCCTTTAACAAAGAATAGTGAGGCGGAGCAAAGCAAACCAGTGTTCAGTGCTCGACTCCCACTCTCTGTGGGGTCATAGTTATCCACCTTCATCACAGGTCCTTTCATGTTTGCTATATCAAAACATCCTTTTGGTTCAGTGGTTAAGAGCACTTACTGCTCTTCCAGAGGTCCTGAGTTCAATTCCCGGAAACCACATGATGGCTCACAACCATCCGTAATGGGATCCAATGCCTGTCTTCTGGTGTGTCTGAAGACAGCTACAGTGTACTCACATACATAAGTAAAAATAAATCTTAAAAACAAAAAACAAAAACATTCTTTCGCCTGTATCTGCTTCAGAAAAACATTTCTTTCACGTGTCTGCTTTAGCAAGACATCCTTTCACCCATGTGCCCCAGCAAAACACCATTTGACATAACTAACTTTCCAAAGATACTAGTAGTTTCCACTTCAGTCTACAAAGGATTCTTCACTTCTGAAGGGAAGAGGACAGGGTTCATTTTAGACAGGGTCTCACTCTTAGTCCAGGCCTGTAACAAACTATGGATTTTTATCTTGTCTTGAACTTATAGTATTCCTTCCTCAGCTTCCCACATGCTAAAATTTCAAGCTATAACACCATGCTCAGCTTGTATTTTCCTTATACATTAAATATCAACATGGAGGTGGAAACATAGGTGGCTTTTGCCTTACTATTTGGAAAACACAATTTGAGAAGCCTGTGACCCCCCACGGCCTCTTTCTTTACGCCACAGATGACGCCCAGAGCAAATGCAAAGAGGATACTCTCAGGATAACCATCCAGAATTCAACGATTTTTAGGATGCAATGTGTTGGACCAGAATAACAGTCAGTCAAAAGGTAAATTAGTGAGGTGAAAGTTGGCAAGAGCCTGAGTGTGGTAGTGGCCCCTTTAATCCCAGCATTCTGGAGGCAGAAGCATGAGGATCTTTGTGGACCCGAGGTAGGCCATGGTGAGTTAGTTAAATGCCAACCAAGATGGACTGTTGGAAAGAAAGGAGGGAGGGAAAAAACAAAGTGTTACTGTCAGTGGGAACTGGGTACAATGGGAAGGGATCACTATATTAATGTCTCCTTACTTCTGGTTATGCTTGTTTTTAAAAGTTAAAAAGTAAAAGTCCAAAAGATAAATATTGGGATCACCTGCCATCATTAACCACATTGATTCTGTAGAATTCAGGAAGAATACTGCACACAGTTCGCTTTCACCAACTTTAAAACACAAAGAGCATGCTTGCTTGTGAGGCTCCTGCACAAAAGCACCTCACCTGAATTCCTTTAAAATTGTGTGTGCATGCGTGTGTGTGCGTGTGTGTGTGTGTGTGCGCGCGCGCGCGCATTACATGTGTGCAGAGTGTGTACAGGTGCTCACAGAGGCCAGCAAAGTGTGTCAGATCTCTTGGGGTTACAGGTGACTGTTAGAGGTCCGATGTGGGTGCTGGGAACTGAACTCAGGACCTCTAGAAGAGCAGGAAGAGCTCTTAACCCCTGAGCCATTCTCTAGTTCTCAGTTTTTGAGTTTTTGAGACCATCTTGGCTTCTAGCTCAACATCTTCTTCCCTCAGTCTCCCAAGTGTTGGTACCACCATGTCTGGCTCCAAAATTACTCTTGGTGTTTGTTGTTATGATTTTTTTTTTAAGACAGGGTCTAATAGCCCAGGCTGGCCTTGAACCTGCGATGTAGCTAAAGCTGGCCCTGAACTCCTGGTTTTCCTGTCTCATGAATGTTGGGATTACAGGCATGCACCACTGTTCATGGCTCAAAATTATCCTTTTATATATATATCAAAACCCAAGCCTATATTTTAGGGAACCTAATTATTAAAATGATCTGTCTCTTTTATTATATGTAACTCTCCCAAAGAAAGGTTTTCCAAAAGTCATCTTCATTAATCTCTGCAAAGGCATGAATGTTATTTTAGCCAAGCTTCTAACAGCCTTTCCCTCTGGAAGCGACATCCCACGGCTCTGCATGTTGGTAATTTATGTCAGATAAGAACTTGCGCATGCATATAACTAAAACTACATCTGAGTCACACTCCAGCATAAACCCAAGAACCTTACGGAATCTTGAGGAAGTTCTTCATTATAACCAAGTGGGAGAGTTGGCACACAAGAGTGGAGCTGAATGAAATGTGCTCCTGGCCAAGTGACAGGGTGTGCTCAGGAGGAGGGCATCCGTTTGGCTAGGAATGCTCAGTAGCCATCCTAAAGGCTAACGACAGGCCTCAGGCTTCCAGGTGATACTGTCATGGCTAGGGCTCCCAGTCCGGGACACACAGCTGGCCACTCCAGAAGCATATGCTAAAGAGGGGACCTGCACTGTGCCGGTCTTGGAGCCTATAGCATCAGGAAGCTGCCTTGAGCTCCCTTACCCAGCCCACCAGGTTTCCTGTCTGGTAAGGGCTCTTGCCCTCATGCTTATGCGTCACTGGGCTGGGTGCCAAGGCCTTACCCAGCCCGGCTCCTACCAGTTGCTTCTCATTTGCCTGATTCTCACATTTTAAAATAAGCATGCTTTGGTTCCGGGAGCTCTGTAGCCTTAGTGACAATTCATGGGTCCCACAGAGGCACAGGAGTGCTTGTGCTCCAGTCAGTATGGCTGATGACTGTCAGTATGGGCTAGTTAATGGTAGAGTACTGTGGTCCTCGACAGCCACAGTAGTCTTTGACAACAGCTACTTGGCCGCAGATTGGTCTTTTGGATTAGTGACTCCATACTCACTGTTACAGCACCATTTCCTCTGTGTGCATGTGTATACGTGTATGTGGAGAACCAGGCGCACACCCGGAAGTCAGAAGACAACTTGCAGGGCTGGTTCTCCCCCGCTGCCATGTGGACTCCAAGTGGTCAGACTTGGCAGCACACAAGCTCACATGCTCACCCAGCTCACTGGCACACACGAGCTCACATGCTCACCCAGCTCACTGGCACACACGAGCTCACATGCTCACCCAGCTCACTGGGCAGCACACAAGCTCACATGCTCACCCAGCTCACTGGGCAGCACACAAGCTCACATGCTCACCCAGCTCACTGGCACACATGAGCTCACATGCTCACCCAGCTCACTGGCACACACAAGCTCACATGCTCACCCAGCTCACTGGCACACACGAGCTCACATGCTCACCCAGCTCACTGGGCAGCACACAAGCTCACATGCTCACCCAGCTCACTGGGCAGCACACAAGCTCACATGCTCACCCAGCTCACTGGCACACACGAGCTCACATGCTCACCCAGCTCACTGGCACACACAAGCTCACAAGCTCACCCAGCTCACTGGGCAGCACACGAGCTCACAAGCTCACCCAGCTCACTGGGCAGCACACGAGCTCACATGCTCACCCAGCTCACTGGGCAGCACACGAGCTCACATGCTCACCCAGCTCACTGGGCAGCACACGAGCTCACATGCTCACCCAGCTCACTGGCACACACAAGCTCACATGCTCACCCAGTTCACTGGCCCTCCCGCACCTTGCTTGAATACAAAAGTCAATGGTGTATATGTGACTCAAAATTTACCCAGAGAAAGCACAGAACATCTTTCCTTTTCTCTTCTTTCTCACAAAGTGAAATCACAGAGAAAGGATACTGTTGTGTTCTTTAAATTAATCACAGGGCCAATAATGGAGTGACACCCGGTCCTACAAAGGCTCTATGTATTTCCTAACTCATTTTCTACTGTCAGTGACAACCTGTCCAGGACCCAGAGGCTTAAAAACATCTCTTTTACTCCAATAGTCTGTTTATTTTTTGTTGAGACAGAGTTTCCCAAGGTAGCCCAAGATGGCCTTGAACCTGTGTCCTCATGCCTCAGGCCCTCAAGTGCTAAAATAGTCTTAAGCAACCCAGCTCCAATTCAGTTGGATCCTGGTTCACAGATGGAAGTGGCTTATAGCCCTGAGGACCAGTGAGCCCCAGGTAGCTGTGAGTGTGGCTCAAACATGTTTGCAGATCACAAAGTCCTTTTGCAATATTAAGAGGTTGCCCACCCCTGGCTGTCAGGAGACTGATATCTGTGTTAGAGATCTTAATGCCAGTATTATGACCTACTGGGAGGTTTGGGGAGTGTTTTTAAGTTTTCATACTTATGCTCAAGATTTACATCACTTCACTCTCTACAGAAGCTAATTAGTATCACATACACGGAAAAGAACACAAATCAGCTAATTCATAGCTCAAATCAAACTATTCAAAAGTAGATATGTCTGCTCACCAGACAGGTTCACAGATGTCTTAGTCTGTTTCGGTTACTATCAACAAAATATTCAATCTGCGTAATTTATTTATTCATTCTATTGTTTGTTATTAGTGGTATTGGAGGTTGAACCTAGGGCCCTCTGGCATACAGGTCTTTTTCTCACTAAGTTATCGAGATTGACCTCAAATCCACTTTGTAGCCCAGGTAGGCCTTGAAACTGAATTCTCTTACCTTAGACTAAGAAGCTGGGATCACAGGGTGGCTGCACCAGGACATTTTTTAAAGAATAAATTTATTTAGTTGCAGAAATAAAGTCCAAGATCATGTCACACCTCTTCAGCTTCCAGGGCAGGGAAGGAGGTGCTGTTCCAGCCAAGAGTACAGGAGAAAGGGGGGACAGGCTCACGGAGAAGACAGACAGCTGCTCAAGAGACAAAGGGGCTGAGTACCTGCTGGCTGCGGAGCAGCCTGCTCTCCTGATAACCAGCCACTCCTACAGCAGCTACATTCATCCACCCTATCGTGAGGATGGGAGGAGGATGGGACTCTCATGATCCAATCACCTTTTTCCCCTCTTCGAGACAAGGTCCTGCTGTTTGTCTAGGTTGGCCTAGAACTCTCTATGTAGCCCAGGTTGACCTTGAACTTCCTACCTCTGCCTTTCAAGTGATGGAGTTACAGGTATGAACTACAGGAGCCCCTGTATTCTAAACTGGCCTTTATGTATTTAGAATGATCTTTAGACCTGGCTGTTCTGGAACTTGATCTATAGACCAGGCTGGCCTAGAACTCAGGTATCTGCTTGCCTACACCTCCCTTGGGCTTCAAGTGCTAAGATTACAGGCCTGTGCTGCCACGCCCAGCTTCTAATTATCTCAACACAGTTACACTGAAAATTCCATTTCAACCTGCATTTCAATGGGAGCACACCATAATCAAACCATGGCAATAGGCCTGTTTTATAGAGAAACCAGTGGCGGGCCCCTGTATCACATCACAGACATAGAGCTGGAAGCAGAAGAGGACCTGGGCTTAGCTGGCTTGCGTAGGCCTTTGGGACCAGCTTACAGCCTGGCCCCATCCACTTCTAGCACAAGTCCCCTTTCCTGTGTGCTGCTGTGTGATCCAAACAAATCCTTCCTCCCTTTGGTTGCTTCTGTCACACAGTCAGTCTCAGGAAAAGAAAAAGGAACGAGTACTGATCCACTGGCTCAACTCTCACTCACTCATGGACCCAAGCATTCAATTAACAACGATTTATCACGTAACTACCACACAGCGGTACTGAGGACACGAGGATGAGCTGAGGAACCCAACACATGCCTTCAACGAAGCACACAGAACACGGTGGAGGCCAGACAATCAGCACGTGACCACAGCTAGGAAGTCCGGTCAGGTGACACAGGTGCCGCCGGGCCTGTGTAAATCAACTCACCCAGCGAGTATGGAAGGCTGCAAGATGTCACTTGTGGGGCTTGACATCTAAGCAGGCACGCTTTTCCTTTCTGCCAAAGCACTGCAGGAAAGAACTCGTTACCTACCACAGGGCTTGGCAAACTGGGCACACCACCACCTTGCCCTGCTATCTGCGGCTGTTCCTCTGCTGCAGAGACTATACTGCCCGAAAGCCTAAGATATTTACTGTCCTTTAAGAATCAGGCTGAGCCCTAGGTGGAGGAACAGGACAGCAAACTGGGACTGGAGTTACAAATGGCCGTGAGTTGCCGTTCGGGTCTGGGTACAGAACCTGGGTCCTCTGCGGGGGCACCCACTACTGAGCAACCTCTCTAGCTCCTGGGTCCTCTGCGGGGGCACCCACTACTGAGCCACCTCTCTAGCTCCTGGGTCCTCTGCGGGGGCACCCACTACTGAGCGACCTCTCTAGCTCCTGGTGTCCTCTGCGGGGGCACCCAGTACTGAGCGACCTCTCCAGCTCCTGGGTCCTCTGCGGGGTCACCCACTACTGAGCGACCTCTCTAGCTCCTGGGTCCTCTGCGGGGGCACCCACTACTGAGCGACCTCTCCAGCTCCTGGGTCCTCTGCGGGGGCACCCACTACTGAGTGACCTCTCTAGCTCCTGGGTCCTCTGCGGGGGCACCCACTACTGAGCGATCTCTCTAGCTCCTGGTGTTCCCCCTTTCTAAACATCATTGCCACCAGGATAGAAGCCCAAGGAAAAAGACAGGGAAGGCAGAGAACATATGTCACAGTGTCCCTGTCACCAGCCATGATTCCCCATGTGCCTCAGCAGTCTGCCAGGAAGACAGCCTTTACCAGATAAACCCCTCAACTTTCGGTTAGAACCATGAGCCAAAATAACAGCTTTTCTTTGTTTTTTTGAGATAGGGTCTCAGAGTGCAGCCCAGGCTGTCCTCAAACTTACAAGCATCCTGCCCCCACCTCTCAGATGCTGAATTGACAAGTGGGTGCCACTAAATCTGGCAGTGTTTTCTAATTGCCTAGACTGGGGAATTACATCATTAGCAACAGAACACAGGCTAGACCACCACGAGACCTCATGGCCGCGGACGAGGGACAGCCCTGGGCCTCCCTCCCCTCACGAGCACATACCCGATCTGAACAGAGTTGTGATGCAGTTCAAATGAGACAACATCCCCACACCCTGCTTTACTGCCTCCCCTCACTGGATTAAAGCAAGCCAACTGTCAAAGCACAACACTGCAATGTTACCCTCTGGGTAGATGAAACTGTCAACCCACAGTTGACTAGATCGACACTGAGTTATCTGTATTAAAATCTTCCCGGGACAGACGTCTCCGTCAGTCAGTAGCTCTGGGACTGACAGAAGCACCCCCCCCCCCCCCGGCCTTTGGCTAAAGTTAGCACTAGGCCACTGAGGGCGTGTAAGTCAGGTGGTCACAGCATCATCCTTTGGAGAGTGGGGCCACCTTGCATGAGTCACTTTTGCCTGCTTCACATATTCCTGCTGCGCTAAGGGTGTCACATCCTCAGGAGCCAACGCCAGCTTCCCTTCAAAAAAGAAACAGCCTCACAGCAAACTGTGTGGGAAAGTGTGACGAGGTCAGACTGTAACACACGTGATCGCATAGGTGACAGAGTGGGTGAGTCTGCAGGTATGACACAGACACTACACTCCAGACCAGACCAGCACCAGATGACACACCCAGCATGGGTTTGACAAGGATTTTTTTTAATTGAATATATTCTTTATTTACATTTCAAATGTTATTCCCTCTCCTGGTCTCCCCCCTCCCAGAAAACCCCTATTCCATCCCCCCTCCCCCTGCTTCTATGAGGATGTTCTTCCACCCAACCCACTCCCAACTACCCTCCCTCATTTTCCCTAAACTGGGGTATCTATCGAGCCTTCATAGGACCAAGGGCCTCTCCTCCCATTGATGCCTGACAAGGCCATTCTCTGCTACATATACAGCTGGAGCCAAGTGTATTCCTTGGTTGATGGCTTAATCCCTGGGAGCTCTGGTGGGGGGGTCTGGTTGGTTGATATTGTTGTTCTTCCTATAAAGTTGCAAATCCCTTCAGCTCCTTTAGTCCTTTCTCTAATTCCTCTACTGGGGACCAAGAATTTTTTAATTTGGGTTTCCTGCGTTTTTTGGGGGGGATAAAGAAGGAAGGTAAGGAGCCTAGAAAACAACAGTCATGGAGAGAGCCCCTCCATCCACTGCAGATACAGCTTTCCTTTCTTGTGTTTTGTTTGTTTGTCTTTCTTTTCTAATAAAGAGAGATCATGTTGTCATTTTCAGAGTATTATTTAGATAGAAGGGAGGAGAAAAAAATCTAGAAATTTAACAGAGACCAAATAAGCTTAGAACTTGAAGAGAACTAAAGGTTACGATTAATAATGTTCAAAACTACACCAAGAAGACAGACTCTGTCTTGAACACCTGTGAGGGCAGCTCAGAGAGAGTCTAGGTGTGGCTTTTTCTGGAAAGATTTGCCACAGGAAGAGTGGGGGGATGAGGGAGGAGAGATGGACAGGGAAGGTGGGGGTATCACACTGGGCTCAAAAATGTGGGATGAACAGAGTCCCTGCCTCCTGGTGTATAAAACTGGAAATATCCAATGCCAACAGGGGATCCTGTAGTTGACCTTGACAACTATTATATGGCAGTGACCTTTAAATGTTCCTGATTCTATATCCTATATAACTATGTATACTAATAACTCAGAAACTGTATCAATGACAATTATACTTTTAGAGTTTAAATTTTAAATGATGTGTATATATGTGGGCAGATGGGTGGGTGTACATACATGTGTGTCAGGCGTCTTTGGAGCCCAGACACCTGGGATCCCCTGGAGCTGATGTTAAAGGCAGTTGTGAGCTGGCTGACATGGGTGCTGGGACATAGAATTCCAGCATTCTGCAGGAGAGGCTCCTGCTCTCAACCCCAGTTCTCCAGCCCCAACTGCCTGATGTTGTTTTGCTTTGTTCTGGAATGATCTCATTATACAGCTGTGTTCTGGAACTCACCATCTAGACCAGGCTCGCTGCCTGCCTCTGCCTTCCAAAGGCAGAGATTACAGATATGCACCACCAACATGCCGGGTGACAACCATAGCTTTATGCTAAAAAATCTTATGAAGTACACACAATGGCCAGAAAAATGTAAATATGGAGAAATAGAAATTCTAATACATTCATTCTAAAAGATCTCATGAGCCCCACCCCAGGAACCCAAAGCCTGGCACATGGCGTTCACAGAAAGATGACATTTCTCCTCAGCCCACGTTTCACTGTGTATTAGAGAGGCTAGCAGCAAGTGCCATCAAGTGACAGTAACTGGTCTCTTTCCTCTAGCCCTCTCCTGTAGTTCCATTAGCATTGAATCTGATGCCAGAATCTCCAAATAGATAATCTTTCTGGGCATGGTGGCACATGCCTTTATTCCAGCGGTAGGTAGGCAGAGGCAGGCAAATCTCTGTAAGTGCAAGGCTAGCCTGGTCTACACAGTAAATTCCAGGCCAGCCAGGGCTACAGAGTGAGACTGTCTAAAAAATATAGAATCCCAACATTCAGCTGTGACAGATCCTTAAAATATAGTATCTGGCAAATTGAAGGGCAGACCTAAGAGGAACTGGCTAGAAGCGTTGCTCTCAGGGGCAGTGGAGAGCTTCAAAGCTGCCTGGTAAGCAGATAAACATGCTCTACACACAAGGTTTCCAGATGAGCTGTTTGGGTTCATGGACAACAGAGATATTCAAAGTTTTAAAAACACCCCTGATGGGCTGAAGAGATAGCTCAGCAGTTAAGAACACTGACTGCTCTTCCAGAGGTCCTGAGTTCAAATCCCAGCAACCACATAGTGGCTCACAACCATCCGTAATAGCATCCGATGCCCCCTTCTTTAAAAATCACACACACATCCCAGCACTTGGGAGGCAGAGGCAGGCGGATTTCTGAGTTCGAGGCCAGCCTGGTCTACAGAGTGAGTTCCAGGACAGCCAGGGCTACACAGAGAAACCCTGTCTCGAAAAACCAAAAAAAAAAAAAATCACTCACACACACACACACACGATTCCAGCACCTTTAGCCATTAGCTCACTTAGAGCCATCAGCCAGAGGGAAGCTTACCTTCAGTATTTCGGGCTCCTTGATGTCCAGGGATCGAGTATTCCAGTGTCGCAGGGCTTTGTGTGATCTGTGGTATTTGTGAGCACTTGGTGGTGTAAAGAACCAAATCATGCAAACTGCAGTCATGAAGCCGAGACCAATGCCCAGGAAGAGGCCGCTCACGTAGTGGGGGAGGGGGAGGATGAGGTACGCGTACACACACATTATGAAGAAGCCGAGCGTCTTCACAGGTAAATCCTGGTGCTCGGGGGCCGAGTCCTCTTCCTCCTCGCTCTCCAGAGCCACATCGTCACTGGCAAGCACCTCTGTCTTGAGGGAGATATCGAGGGGCTTGTCAAGTCTCCCCTCGCCCTCAGCCTCCAGCTCGAAGTCCTCAGTGTACAGTTCACAGAACTCTTCGTCCTCCTTGCTGGCTAGAGCAGACAGTGAACATTTCTCCAGAACCAGAGAACTTGTCTTCAGACCTAAATCCTTCAGGCTGCTTGGCTGGGAACCCTTGGGCTCCGCGTCCTTCGAGGCGTCCTCGGAGGGCTTCAGGTGGTCGCTCCTGGGGGTGTTGGAGTCGCTGCCGTAGCCGTCCCCCTCCGAGTCCCCCTCCTCCTCCTTGATGCTGTAGTTATTGCTTTCCAAGTGCCCGTTCAGGCTGGACAGGTTGGAGAGTTCTGAAGCACTTGACGATAAGGCTTTGGGCCTGTGGCCACCACTTTCCTCCCCGATGATTTTGCTGAGCAGCTGGAAGGGTTCATAGATGACTTCAGAGAGGCGTCGCTTAGTGTCTTCAATTTTTGCCTCCATTTCGGGCACTTTAAAAAAGGAGCGAGTGTCGGAGGGAGAAGTCAGGGGGGAAGAAGGCGCGGTCTTGGAGTCTCCACCCGTGTTCCGTGGCTGTGTGAACTGTTTGAACAGGTGCAGGTTGAGTTTGGAGTCGGGGGGCTTATAGGACACGGTGTCTGACTCCTGCCGGGAAGTGTCTGTGGACAGCGACTTGACCAGAGTCTTCATCAAATGCCTGTGCCGTGGGGGGTGGGGGGATTCTTTTGGCTCCACCTCGGTTGACAGGGACTTCACCAAGCTCATGAAGGGCTTTGCGCTTGAGAGGGCGGAGGACGAGGCACTGGATGACAGGACAGGAGACTTGGAAGGAGAAGACAGTGGAGACGAAGAACTGGTTTTCTGCTCAGAAAGGGACGACACACTGGGAGAGCTAGCTAAAGGCCCAGATGAGGACGACCCTGGAGACAGAGCCAATGGCACTGGACTTAATACCTGCAGCGCTGGAGCAGGGCACTCCAGAAGCTTGACAGTGTTCTCAGAGACAGGCAAAATGGCAGGGGTCTCTGACACAGACAGTCCATCTGCTGGGGCCACCACCACAGCAAGGCCTGCAGGGTCATGGCCACCCTGGGGTTCAAGATACAGGTCCTCCTTGGCTTCAAGGCCTGTTACAATGCTTTGGTCATCTAGCCCCTCTTCCAGGTAGCCCCTGAACTCCTCCTCCTCTTCCTCCTCCTCCTCCCCGGATGCCGAGAAATGAATGGCGATGGTGTCTCGGGACACGGACCTTTGCACGTGCACTTTGGGGGCTGATGGTTTTGGCATGTCAATGGTTTTCTCGGCATGGCGACCATTCAGACTTGTCATTGCCAGCTTTGCAAGGGCTCAGGCTCTGGGAAAAACAGCAAGAAAAGAACAAGTCAGAGAGTGGCTTCTCCAAAGGTGACTGGACCACGTGTAGCTCCAAGCCTAGACGAAGCTCAATTTAGATAGTGATTATGTTTTTACATGGCAGATGGCCATAGCGTCACACTTTGGAAGGTTTAATGGTTTAATTTCCACAAGATAAATTCTAGCAAGGCATTCTCTTTTATGAGCAAACCACACACCAGCATTCTAAATGCCAACAATCTGTCTTGCTCACAACTGCTGAATAACCACTCCTTCCCCTTTAACTGGCTCATTTCTATCAGCAAACCTGTCTAATACAAAGCCAAAATGAAGCGCCCAGGTGAGTTTAGGGCTCTTGAGATAAAAATTTCACCAGTAGTGTTCTGGCTGTGAGAAGCTAAACCAAGACGGTCCCTGCTTCCACTGTGGGTTCACAGCAGCCCTGACAATGTACCTCGAGTCTCCCACAGTGGCCACATTGTTCTGTCACCTTGTAGTAAGTGGCAAAACAGCCACATAGGGAAACCTAGAAACTAATCGTCATGACCTGTCGTTGTTCTTACACGGCAAGTGCCATCCAGCCAGGGTACTGAGGACTCACATAAAACAAGCATTGGCTCAAAACTGGATCCATTACTCACATGGAAGAGAGTCAAGTGTCATCGCGGTAGCCTACAGCACGCACGGAAGCCATCGAGTGTGGCGGGAAGGCATGGGGGACAGGGGCTCTGCCCTTCCGGAGCCTGACAGCCAGGTGGAAGGAAAGCAGACCCCTGGAGAGCTACCACCAAACAGATAATGCCCAGTGCACCTGTGACATCAGGTCATGGCATCTTACATCACTGTGCAGCTGACTGTGTGGCTCAAGCCAGCATGATCCTCCTGCCTCAGCCTTGTAACTCTTACACGCTAGAGACAGTGGTGAGCCCCACAGCTGGCTAACTACGCCAACTTGCAGGGCACAAGGCATCACGCCAGGCCTCTACGCCTGGACAGAGATGCCACCAGAAGAGCCAGGATGTGGGACAGACATCAGGAGTTCTGAGGCCACAAGGCCAGGCAGGGTGAGACATGGGACACCTTCTGTGTTCTCTGAACTGGTGGGCAGTAGAGGCAGGATGGGCACGGGCAGAAGATTGAGACAGGGGCATGAAGACTAATGTATGCATGCAGTGGCTGGCTACCTAGATCTGTTCTCTGCTACAGGATACACAGAGGCCATGGAGGGAGGTCAGGTCCTAGAGAGGCTTCATGAGTGAGTGGAAGGGCATCTGCCTTGGACAGGGCCACAGAGCTTCTCGGAGTTACTCCATTCCGTTCCCAGCTGACTCTGTGGAGTTCAAATAAGTTACAACTCAAACAAGCTACAACCTCTCAGTCTCAGTATTATCTGAAAAATGGGTCTAGGGCATTTCCCAAACGTTAAATCCTGCTTGCTTACGGTCACAGGTGATGTACACAACCCAGCCCCACCCACAGGTAAGCAGCCTACCAAAGACCATCGATACCGCACCACTCACTTGCTCACTTATTCTGACACTCAGGTCCTCTGCCAAACACTCCTGGTTCAATGTGCTGGCAACTGATACCACCAACAAGTGCACAGATGGGGCTGGGGTGGCAGGTGTGGGACACCGTACTCCTAGATCACCAGAGGGAGGGCATTTGCCAGCGACGGGAAGAGCAGCAGAGTTGGGGCCCAGATAGCTCATGCCGCAAACAGCTCTGGCTTACTGTGTTCTGGCCACAGTAACTATCCTCTGTGCTCCATCACGATGTTTCCTTGGGAGCCAGGAGCTCAGGTCTGAACCAGCAGCATGTGACCAGCCGCACTGAGAAATGAAAGGCCTCCTTATCCAGCCCACAATCTAGCGCCATAAAAAAATGCCAAGCCTCGTGCCCTCTGCTGCTGAAATTCGATTACATTCAGGTCCAAAATGAAGGCAGCCTTCAGCCTCAGGAGCTAGAATGCCAGTACAGACGCAGTCAACACTCAATCTCTGACGAAGCCACCAGCAGACTCAGGGCTGGGGCCTCGCACTGACCTCTCCATCAAGGGTGACGTGCGCCTTTAGATTTGAAAACTAACCTTGTCACCAGGGTCCCTTGGGGACAATATCCTGCCAGTGATATGTTTAAGCAACTCTGATGTGATCACAGTGTGCTGCAGACTGTGTGCAGCCCTGGAAGGGGCTCAGAGGCAAGGTGGAGGGGCGGGCAGCGTCTGGAGTCGGACGTGAAGGCTGCTCCATTCTCAGGCCCACTATCCTGTTGGCAATGAACACGATATACACAGACGTTTACGTCCTCTAAGAAGCTGACACTTCTGCAATTAACCAAGGAACAAATGGAGAAAGACTAAGGAAGAGGAAACCCTAGAAATGGACCATAAAGAAGCCTCTTCTCCAAGGCATGGGCTGGTCTCTCTCCTTCTGTCATGGTTGTCCTAGAGAGGAAACTCCTGTCATCTCTCAGGCTCAGTAGCTGTAAAATAAGATCGGCACCATGTGACACCGCTGAGCTTGCTGCAGGGAGGCAAGCAAGGCCGCCACCATTAGGTGTTTGTCGTCCTTAAGAAATGAAAATGCATTATCAAAGAGGGACTTCAGTGCTGGGGCCGCCTCTAAATGCTACTGTCCTGAGTATCTGAAATGTGTCATCCCTCTCCATTACTCCGGCACTCTGGCACACTCTTTGGCTTCATTACAAGATCACTCAAGAAGAAGAAACACAGGGAAGGCACAGGTCAAGTCCAGAGAAAATAGAGAAATGAGCAGAGAAAACATCTGGGACCCTTTTCAGGATCAGAGTTTTCCTCTTAAGGGCAAGCAGAAGGCTTGGGGAGGGCCTGAGTTTGATCCCAGGAGCCCACAAGGTGGAAAGGGAGAACCAATCCCCAGAAGGTGTCCTCTGGCCTCCACATGTGCATCGCTGCACGCGCGCTGAGAAACCTCACAAAGCCAGGTGAGGCGGCTATGAGTGACCCCAGCATTGTGGAGGCTGAGGCAGGCCAGCCACAGCAACCTAATGAGACGAGACTCATCGACAAGTAAGCAAACTTCACTTGTTCTTTAGCAGTTCCTCCAGTGAGGCTGGCTGCTGAGGTGAGGGATGCAGATGTCTGTGCTCCCAAACATCTGAGGGGAAGCAAAAGCGGGTTGCGACTGACCGGATGCTCTGTGAGCCTGGCCTTGGCAGCCACATTCCTGGAAAGCAGGTCTGCCTGTTCTGCTGACCGCCTTTCCCCAGGTCCTGGCTGTGCGTCTCCAATAGAGCCACTGTCCCTGAAAAGACGTTCATCTCTCAAGAAAGCCGAGCTGGGTGTGGTACTGCATGCTTTTAACTCCAGAACTCAGGAAGCAGAGGCAGCCAGATCTTTTGAGTTTGAGGCCAGTCTGGTCCACAAAGCGAGTTCCAGGACAGCCATAGCTACATAGAGACCTTGTCTCCAAAAACTAAAATTGAGAAATAAGGTAGATTTAAAAATAGAGAAGCTTCTACTAAGGGTTTGTGCTCCAGACTTGATGTGGCATTCTCTCTACCTACAGAGAACGAGTCAACAGCTTCATTCGAACTTGAACAAGTTACCAAAGATTCCCGACAGAAGCCAGCTGCCTTCCCTCTCTCAAGCTCCACAAGCTGTCCAGTGGGCTGATAGTGGGAACACCAAACATCAATGAAAGGGATCACCCCTCTAAGCTCCCCCCAAAAGCTAGCCTCATTAATTAAGCCATGAAAAACCAATTGACAGTAAGTCAGACTGGACAATGAGAAAGGAAGAGTTATTTCAAGACAGTGTGGCATTTATTAACAGCTAATAACTGCTCTAAAATTGACTTATGTTTTTACAGTTTTCGAATCTGATAATAACTTCCCTTCCTACCTCTAGCTGTATTTTTATCAATACTGGCTTCCAACAACCAAAGCCATACAAACCTTCTGGGTACTATGTTACTGGTCCTCTCTTACTGGGACAGACAGAAGGTAGTGGCTATTGATCCATCCATCCATCCATCCATCCTTCCTTCCTTCCTTCCTTCCTTCAATGCTCAGTTACCACAAGAGGGGTGCTTGCATGAAAGTGACTCAGTACTGACCCAGCACAGTCAGGTTTGGAAGAGTTTCCTTTCTCAAGGGTAATCCTAATTTGTCAAGGTCACTGTTAAATTACACACGCCCTGCCTGGTAGCTTAGCTCTATGAGTCAATAGATTTAATTTAAAAACTTTTGGAAGAGGAAAAAAAGCAAGCTGCATCCTATTGCTGAGGACATTTTCTTTTTTTAAGACAGTACTTCACGATGTAGCCTCGACTGGCCTCAGCCTCCCCTTTGCCTCAAAAGCTGAGATTAAAGGCGTGCACTGTCACGCCCACCTTACAGAGGACAACTTACATTTTACTTATGCTTCTCTAAATGTGAGTTTCTTTTATAAGAAAGGGGCAAAGGAGGGTAAAATTGTTCAAACAGTGGATACATCAACACATCAACCATCTAGAAAGACCTGATTTAGCCTCAAAATCTCAAGTGCATCCCTAAATTCATTTACATCATCAAAGCAGCTGATAATTGGCAGCAGCCATCCTAAATTGGTAATACTCTTCCTTGCCAACAAAAATAAAAACTGACATGGTAGGTAACAAACTGGCCTCTACTGTCTTCCATACAAGACAGAGCTGGCCCCGCACGCTAGTCCTCTTCCAAGACACTTGAACTCTGACTGTTAGAAGCCAGGATGATTTCCATGGGTGATCAGGTTCCTAGACTCAGAGCCACCACCTCCTCATAGCACATCGCCACTGCCACCGCCACCCCTTACCCCGAGAGCTTACTCCATGAGTAAACTAGCAGGCCCGTGCCTCCCACCACTGATGGCTGAAGTGCCACACCCCAGAGGAAGGGGTGTTCAAAGCAACAACGTGATTTAGACTGGACACTCTCCTTACTACACTAGATGGTTCCAACAAGGAAACTAAAATCCAGCTCTCAGCAATCCACTCGGTTCCAGGCCCTCCCCCAGCACTACCTACCACACAAGACCTGTAGAGGTTTCCAAAGTGGGGAGAGAAAGCTAGGGCCTTACTGTTCCTTGAACTTTACACGCTTTTCTCTGAAATAATCACACTCTCGGAAAGCCTAGCCACACCCTATTGTTCCTCCTGGAAGTGTGACAGGGCCTAGAGAGCTGGCTCAGTAGTTAAGAGTACTTGCTGCTCTTGCAGAGAACCTGGATTCAGTTTGTAGCTCCCATATTAGATGACTCACAACTATGTATAATTCCAGCTCCAGGGGACCTCTTCTGAACTTGGGGGACACTTTCACTGAGGTCCACAAACCCACATTACTTATACACACATTTAAAAATGAATCCAAAAAAAAAATTCCAAGAAGTTAGAAGGAAATCCCATTTTAGACACAAACCATTTACTTCACCTCTTAGGAAAAATGCATGCTGACAAAGCAGTGAGGTTTCCTTCTCTGTCTGAAGACCATCTTAATGTCTTCAGGGTTAAATTTAGGAGAATATACTCAAGTGTTTCCTAGCCTATGAGCTGCCCGTGGGACAGTCCCTCCACCCTGAGGAAACGCTCACCAAGAGAGGTCGGCAGGCAGGTAGGTGGGACGTGTGTGTGTGTGTGTGTGTGTGTGTGTGTGTGTGTGTGTGTGTGTGTGTGTGTGTGTGTGTACACGAGTGTGTTGTTGTGCGGGAGGGAAGTGGGGAGTCGGTGTGTACATGGGCTGTACCCTATTCTCATTTTTGACCCTGGCTGCCATAAGACTGGATTTCTCACTGAAGGGGAAGTTCTCCCTTTCAGCCAGGTTGACTGGTCTCAGGATCCACCTGATGTGGGGGTTATAGACATGCAGTCACACTGGGCTGTCCTTTTACATGGGTGCTGGGGACTTGAACTGAGGTCCTGGATTCCTGCCAGGCCCATGAAAATTCTTCCTTTGTTTTGTTGTGTGGCACTGAGGATTGAACCCAGAGCTTTTACTGCAGGTACACAACCAAAAGGTTTGTCTGGCCTTTAAAAAAAACACCTACACAGGTCTGTGTATGAAAGCCAGCATGTTGGAAGTGTGCCTTTGTAAGAGCAGAAATGGAGTGTCAAATGGACTCATAATTAAATGTTCTGTTGCTGCTGTTTCTTGAGACAGGGTCTCAGGCAGCCTGGACTGACCGCAAACTCACTGTATAGCAAGACTGGCCTTAAACTCCTAATCCTCCCAAGTCCACTTCACAAGCACTGACGTCACAGGCAAGCGCCACCAGGAAGCTCATGTGGAACTGCTGAACTGTCTACTAATTATTTATAAATTTGTAGTGCTGCTAACATTGTTATTGTATAGAATACCCTCCCTGCTCCCTTGTCAAGCATAAACATCTCTTTTATTTTGTCCAAACCAGTAGCTAAAGGAAGATCTCAACTCTTCTGTAGTCACAGTATACTTCAGTGTCCCTCCTCCGCCCCCACCGAGTTATCTTTTTCTGTGAAACGGCCATTCTATTTCTATTTTAAGGTACCCAGGGCACTTCCCCTCCGCTCTCCAGCTTCTGGGTTTTATAGCTTCCTGAGAAACTTTCCTCCTCCTGTCTTCACAAACCATCAGTCTTAAAGAGCACAGAGAATGTGGCCGGTGATATGCATTTTGCTTTCAGAGTTCTGTGCAAAGATCGAAGTCTTGGATTTGTGGACTGCAGTGACAGCTCAGCAGTCAGGAGCACTTGCAGAGAGGATCCCAGACTCAGCTCCCAAGGCCCGCACTGGGAGCTCCCAACCTCCTGTGAGTCCATTTCCAGGGACGGGAATCCTCTTCCCGCCTCCTTAGGCCCCTCCCATGTGGCATACACTCATACAGATAAACATGCAACACGAATCTGTTTTTTTTTTTAATCTTTGAATTTTTCTTCCTTTTTTTTTTTGTTTTTTTTTTGTTTTTGTTTTTTGTTTTTTGTTTTCGAGACATGGTTTCTCTGTGTAGCCCTGGCTGTCCTGGAACTCACTTTGTAGACCAGGCTGGCCTCGAACTCAGAAATCCTCCTACCTCTGCCTCCCAAGTGCTGGGATAATCTTTGAATTTTTAAAAAAATTTATGTAAACTGCTTTAGATAGTCACATCTCTATGTTCTAGTTACAGCTACAGGGTACTCATATGTAAAATAAATCTTAAAAAATAAAAAATTTTTATTTTTTGATAAAAATATAACCGGGCAGTGGTGGCGCACGCCTTTAATCCCAGCACTTGGGAGGCAGAGACAGGTGGATTTCTGAGTTCAAGGCCAGCCTGATCTAGAGTGAGTTCCAGAACAGCCAGGGCTATACAGAGAAACACTGTCTTGAAAAAAACAAAAAAATAAAATAAAAAATAAAAGCCGGGCGGTGGTGGCGCACGCCTTTGATCCCAGCACTTGGGAGGCAGAGGCAGGAGGATTTCTGAGTTCGAGGCCAGCCTGGTCTACAAAGTGAGTTCCAGGACAGCCAGGGCTACACAGAGAAACCCTGTCTTGAAAAAACAAAAAAAAACAAAAAAAAAAATTTAAAAAATAAATAAATAAATAAAAAATAAAAAATAAAATAAAATAAGTCAACAGGCTCCCAGGAGGTTAAGAGCTAACTGAGGCCATCAGGGTCTCACTCCAAGTGACCTTTATGTGCTCTTCAAAGGTACAAGGCTGCTTTAAATAGTAATTTCTTTTTTAAATTGTTTTTTAAGACTTATGCTTTATTATTTTTAAATTATGTGTATACAGGTGGTGGGGTGTGTGCACATGAGTGCAGCTGCCCTTGGCATGCAGAAGAGGGTGTTGGATTTCCCCAGAGTAGAAGTTACAGGCGGCAGTTGTGAGCTGCCCAACTTGAGTGCTGGGAATTAAAACTCTGGCCCTGTGCTCTTCCCTGCTGAGCCAGGTCTCCGGTCATACCACCCTCTTTTGCTACTGGCTAGTGCTTTAGGAACTCACTGGGCAGCCCAGGCCAGCCTAGCACTCACTCTGGAACCCAAGCTGGTCTTCATCCTCCCAAATGCTGGAGTGAACCCTGCTCTGGCCTGGAACTCACTTAGACCTGGCTGGCCCCAAACTCAAAGATCCATTTGCCTCTACCTCAAGAGTATCAGGATTAGTCACTAACGCACACAGAAATTGTGTTTTGTTTGCTTTTTTTGTTTTGTTCTGTTGTTGTTGTTTTTTTCCCCAGGAGGGTTGACTTTTTTGAGACAGGGTTTCTCTGTGTAGCCCTGGCTGACCTGGAACTCACTCTGTAGACCAGGCTGGCCTCAAACTCAGAGATCTGACTGCCACCACCAACCAGCAATTGTTTGGTTTTTTTACTAGCTGTGTTCAGCATATGCACATCTTCCCAAATTCTGCTTTTTCAATCTATGTTTCAACACCCAGGACCACTGTCCCAGGCTGACCCAACCAACCTTCTTTCCTGTCCTCCCCGCCTGTTGACTGAAAATTTTGAAAGATTCTAACAATGTTTAACAGTAATTAATTAATTCACTTATTACCATTTCAAAACAGATCTGATTTTTAATCAACAATACAATTTATAAAGAGTTCAGTGTTATGAAATCAAATCACTGTCACAACTATGATGATTAAGCACCAATAAGTTAGAATCAGTAGGTTGCTTGATTTTGAGTCAAGGAAATGAACATTCAAGGGTAACCTCATTCATTCTACGGGAGTGAGACCTGCTGTCATTTCTGATAATCAAGGCTACAGTTAGACTAGGCCAAGCCTGCCTCAAAAGGTCCTATTATGTCACACACAGCCAATGAGAACTTGAAGCCAGGGTGAAACCACACGTAGTTGCATTTCCACACAAAAGCAAGAGAGGCTGAGGATGTGGCTCACTTGTTTGTCTAGCAAGCCCTGGACTAGTACTGCATAAACCAGGCATGGGGGTGCATGCCTGTTATTTGCTAGGATTCTTTGGAAGATAGAGGCAGAAGAATCAGAAATCCAAGGCCTTCGTGAGACTGTATCCAAAACAAAACAAAAGAAAGAAGAAAACTCAAAAGACAAGGATCTTGACGATTTGGGCAATTTTTGTGTTTTTATTCTAAATAGGTATATAGTTTCTAGTAAGCCCTTAAAATTTTTTAAATTTATCTTATGTGTATGGATGTTTTACCTACATGTATGTATATCCACCATGTATGTGCCTACTGCCCAAGGAGATCAAAAGAGGGCATCAGATCTCCTGGACCAGGAATTACAGTCATAAGCCGCCATGTAGGCGCTGGGAACCAAACCCTGGTCCTCTGCAAAAGCAATGAGTGTCCTTAGCCATCGAGCTGCCTCTCCAGCCTCTCAAAGTCTGAAAATGATTTCCCGGCTCCTGGAGCCTCCTTTGTAGATATGAGGTCAGAGGCACCATCCCTGGGTTTTTTTGTTTTTGTTTTTGTTTTTTTCCTATTACATTTATTTATTCAGAGTTTGGGAGGGAGACACAACCACCATGGCACATACACCTCGTGGCCTCAGAGGACAACCTGCTCTTCTTCCATCAAGAGAGTCCTGGGGAGCCAAGTCACGGCACAAGTACCTTCGCCTGAGAAGCTACTGTCAACGCTCTGACCATTATACTTAGTACTATGCTATATTTTATGTGTATGGTGCGTGTTTTGCTGCATGTAAGTCCGTACACGATGCATGGTGCCTGTAGAGGCCATCAGAGAGCATCGGTTCTCTTAGAACTGAAGTCACGGGAGGATGTGAGCCTCCATGTGGATGCTGGGACCTGGGTCTCTGGAAAAGCAGCCAGCACACTTACCTCTGAGCCGGATTTCCAGCCCCAACCATTACATTATGAGTCATAGTTTTCAAAGGACAACTGGGCAAATGATTTACCAATAAATCCTAGGAAACATCTTTAACACATGGATGCCCCAGCCATCCTTTCTCATCTCAGGGCTCATTATGATTGATGAGTAGAGAGGAAAAACATCATGTGGAAACGTTTCCAGCAGTCACAAACCTATGTGTGTAGAAACACACACACACACACACACACACACACACACACACACACGCACACACATGCTCCACATTGGTTACTCTGGGAACTGAGGCTCGCTAGTCCAAAACAGTATGGAACATAAGGAAGACGTGTGGGGCGGGGGGGACAGAGAGAGACAGACATGGAGAAACAGGTGAGGTTGGATCAGGAACTCAGCTGCTCTTGGGCATCTTGTAGTAATCAACTGGTTAATCCAGTCCTCAGCTACTACTTCAAAAGTCATTATTCTATGCCAGGCCCACACCTCCTCAAGGCCAGTCAATCAACTCCTCAGACACTTCAAATGAGGAGTGGGAAGTGGGCCGCCGCCGCCCTGGCCACACGGCGCAATGACTCAGTGTCCTGCTCCTGGTTTCTGCGGCACTGCTCTTGCACTGTTTGCCATGTAGGTGGGGCCCTGATCCAGGCCCACGAACCCTAGATGTGGAGTTGGCCCCAACATGGCTCCCCCATGTCCCTGAAGGTCTGGCCCAGTGCTATCACAAAGGCCAGACACAAGACAGGAAAGAGGGACAGTGAAGAAAAGCAGGTGAGCTGAAGAAAACCCTGGATGCATGAAGGCAGAGAGAAGGCTGCTGCTTGGCAGATCAGAGGAAATTAAGCACTCGGAGCATTTCATAACCAGAAACATGAGTACACAGCACGGAACCAGACGGTCTGATCCAATTCTGGACGTGCTCTAAGCCCGAGGGCTGCACTGGCTCAGCTGATGTTGCAAAGAAACAAGCTCTGTGAAGCTGTGCCCTCGGCGTCTTTCTGCTCACAGGCCCTGACTAACTGTACCACTAACTGTAGTATCCTGCCTTCCCACGTGACTGGCGCTGAGTGCGTTGCTGGGTTATCCTCTAGCGTCTGTGAGTCTTTGGAGACTAGTGCCTGCCCAAGCACAATGTTAGATAGACTCCGAGCTTCCTGTATATCCACATGTGAGGAGAACCATTAAACACCACTCAGATAACTCAACACCCCAGACTGCCCCACAGCACAACCGAGAGCCCAGGCTAACCAGAAGAGCATGTGTTCAGGAGTAACCTGGCTGGCTCCATACTCCTGCTTGTCTGTAAACATACTCCCCAAACTGGGAAGGAGACAGAGTTCATACACTGTAAAGGGCAAGAGAGTTACAGTTAACTACGTTGACATTTATTTATGCATTTGCTTACTTGCTTACTATTTGAGACAGTATCTTACTGTATAGTCCCCGGCTAACCTAGAACTCACTGTGGAGACTAGACTGGCCTAAACCTCCGGAACTCCACCTGTTTCTGCCTCCTGACAGCTGGGATTTAAAGGTATACACAGCACCACATCTAGATTCCCCTTGTATCTTAATGACAGAGAAAAATGCAACATCCAAAAGATAATAGTACTTGACCTCAAAGCCCCTATCTCTTTGGCAATTGTTATATCTAAAGAAAATTTGGATTTGTTTTCCCTGAGAAAATATCCACTATACAGTTTTATTTTTCTCCAGAAACTTTACAGGAGACCTAGGGAAATGGCTGAGCTATTAAGATCAATTGGTGCTCTTCTAAAATTCAGTTCCCAGTGCTTACACCGGGCAGCTCACAGCCTCCTGTAACTCCAGCTCCAGGGAGACCCAATGCCCTCTTCTGGCTTCTGCAAGTACACACACACAGACACACAGACACACACACACACACCTCTTTCTAATATACTCACACAATATACACATACACACACCATGTATACACATGTACACACATACACACCTATTATGTACACATATCTACCCACATATCCACAAATATACAAACAACTAAAAATAAATTTTATACAAATAGAACCCCAAACCCCTTGGGGCTGGAGAGGTAGAAGACCTGAGTTTGGTTCCCAGCACCCATGCTGGACAATTCTAGTCTCAGCTAACTCCAGCTCCAGGGAATCTGATGCCTCTGTCTCTTCAGACACACGCACATGCAAGCCTCTGTCTCTTCACACACACGCACATGCAAGCCTCTGTCTCTTCAGACACACGCACATGCAAGCCTCTTTCTCTTCAGACACACGCACATGCAAGCCTCTGTCTCTTCAGACACACGCACATGCAAGCCTCTGTCTCTTCAGACACACGCACATGCAAGCCTCTGTCTCTTCAGACACACGCACATGCAAGCCTCTGTTTCTTCAGACACACGCACATGCAATCCTCTGTCTCTTCAGACACATGCACATGCAAGCCTCTGTCTCTTCAGACACACGCACATGCAAGCCTCTGTCTCTTCACACACATGCAATCCTCTGTCTCTTCACACACATGCAAGCCTCTGTCTCTTCAGACACACGCACATGCAAGCCTCTGTCTCTTCAGACACACGCACATGCAAGCCTCTGTCTCTTCAGACACACACGCACATGCAAGCCTCTGTCTCTTCAGACACACGCACATGCAAGCCTCTGTCTCTTCAGACACACACGCACATGCAAGCCTCTGTCTCTTCAGACACACGCACATGCAAGCCTCTGTCTCTTCAGACACATGCACATGCACTCACACGCACACACGGAGAAATATAATTAAACATATGCCTTTAAAAAAATTATGAGAGAGCTTTAATCTTTCCAGTAAAGACCAACGCTCCATACATGTGACCTTATCAACTCAAGCAGAGAGCAGTGGGGCACACACCTGTAGCCCCAATACTTGGGAGGTGAGACAAGAGGAGCCCTACAAGTCTGAGATAAATCCGGGCTACAAAATAAATCCAAGCCTAGTCTGGGGTGCTGTAGCAAGACCCTCACTAAAAACACAAAGAAAGAGGACATGGAAGGATGGGACAAGGGCTCTCTTGTGTATCCAAGTCTCAATTGTGATGTGTGAAGATGCATCAGAGAGCTCTACTCCCCAACAACCTGTTACAAGGGCTCGTCGTGAGTGCCCTGGCCAGCACTGTCACACTTAAGCCCTTTCGCCACCCTATCTACATGTTCCAAGAGAGGAGGGACATCTGTTCCAAGAGATAGTGAGTCTAAAAAAACCTGGAGACTGGAGAGCTGGCTCAGGGGTTAAGAGAACTTGTTGCTCTTGCAAAGGACCTGAGTTTGGCTCACCATTTCCACATATTAGATAAAAGAAATTTAGATCAAGACAAAGTAGCTCTGGCAACTTCCCAAGTAACAAAGCTATTAAGTAGCAGAGCCGGGACTCGCTGCAGGCTCACACCCTTAATCACTGTGGGCGCTGCCTCTCTGCTGCCGCCATCCACGGAGGAGTTTTTATGGCACCCTGCGTTTTAGGAGATCCAGCCACTCACCAACCAAGCACACTACTAGGAAAACAGACTTTACCTGATCTACCCACATGGAGGTTCACAACCGTCTGTTACCCTGGCTCCAGGGGATCTTATGCCCTCTTCAGACTTCTGCGGGCATCAAGCAGGCAGTATGTGTACATACATGTATTCAAACGAACATCCATACACATAAATAAAAATCTCAAAGAAGAAAACTCAAGGTTGGGGGAAGAAAAGAGGGAAGAGAGGGAGGGGAGGGAGGAAGGGAGAGAGGGATAGAGGGATGAAGGGAGGGAGGGATGAATGGAGGGAGGGAGGGATGGAGGGATGAAGGGAGGGAGGGAATACAGAAAAGAGAAGGCGAAAGCTGCGCTGATTCACAGAGAAGGCTATCAACACCACTGTCTACTATCAAGGCTCTAAAAGCCTGTCTGGGGTAAACAGCAACCTGCCTAGGATATATGCATGACAGCATGAAGGTTCTTATTTAAGAAATCACAGATAAACAGCAGACATACACCCCTTCTCCCAAAGCACTAGCCATCCGTCCTGCCCTCTATACTCATCATTGTAACTAAATGTATAAGCAGATGTTTGTGTATGTGTTTGCATGAGACAGTCTTACTGGGTAGCCTAAGCTGACCTTAAATGAAAATCCTCCTGCCTCAGCTTTCCTGTAAATAAGTGTTCTGTTGCATAAACTAACCATGCGATGCCCACAGTAGCACACCACTGCTCACAGACATTTCTGTCCACAGGGAAGTGGGTGACAGTAAGAACTAGCCAAGCCCTCTATGAGGTTCCATGTTACCTGGTAGCTTTGTTCATGACTTGGTCTTTCCTTTCACACTGTCCAAGGGAAGTAAGATTTACCCCTATGCAAACATTTCTGTGCATCAGTCTAAGCGGCTCAAGGCGATACCAAAGAGGAACTGATTTCAAAAGTTACACCTAGCTAAAATCAAATACTTATTTCTCTCAAATTACTCTATCAAACAAGTATTTGAAATTAACCGTGGATCTTTCTTCGTTTCACAATTTACTCACTGCTACAAGTCTGTTTGGGGAAACATTCTAATGGCAGTCAAATGTCTCCAGGCCCAGGCCAGGAGCAGAGGTGAGGGAGACAGTAAACACCCATCAGAGTTCACAACACCTCCTCAGAGTTCTCAAAGCAGAACAGCACCCAGGGGCGGGGGGGGGGGGGGGGGAGCGCTAGAAGGGAAGGGAAGAGCCCAGTAATCAGCATGGAAGCCAGCAAGGAGCACAGCCAGCAGGGAGTCAAATCGGTTTGCAGATGAATCACAGAAGGGTCTCCTAAACAATGGAGAACTGGCCTGACACCCTAGATGAGAGGAACGGAGAGACAAGAAATGAGCAAGGACCCGAGGAAAAAAAATAATTGTTCTATGAAATGAGCAGCATGAGGGAACTTTCACTGAAGATTTATGTTCCCAACACTCGGGACACTCATTGCTCTTCAGGGCTCAATGAGACAGAAACTAAGCCTCCTGCTCCCTCAAGAAGGAAACCAAGGCAGACATGGCATGTCCTGCCAAAGGCATCTCACCAGTACGAGTGGGCACGGGCATCCCTCTCCCCAGCGCTGCTGACCAGGAAAGGCAAGCGCTTGCACACCGTGCCCGCTGGCCAGCTCACTGCAAGAGTCACTCTTACTGCTCGCACTGACTAGTTACTGTCTTAGCCTCAACATAGCTCCCTCCTCCCTTGGAGATAGGGCCTCAACTCTATAGCCCAGGCTGGCCGCAAACTCAAGGCAATGCTCTGGCCTCGGCTTTCCCAAGGTCTGAGATTGTAGATGTGCACCACTCCACACAGACAACCACCATTTTTTTTTTTTTTTTTGGTTTTTCGAGATAGGGTTTCTCTGTGTAGCCCTGGCTGGCCTGGAACTCACTCTGTAGACCAGGCTGGCCTCGAACTCAGAAATCCTCCTGCCTCTGCCTCCCAAGTGCTAGGATTAAAGGCGTGCGCCACCATCGCCCGGCGACAGCCACCATTTTTAAAGAACATTTTTTTTTTCGGTTTTTCAAGACAGGGTTTCTCTGTGTAGCCCTGGCTGTCCTGGAACTCACTCTGTAGACCAGGCTGGCCTCGAACTCAGAAATCCTTCTGCCTCTGCCTCCCAAGTGCTAGCATTAAAAGCGTGCGCCACCACTGCCCAGCCTCTGCTACAGTTTCTTTAAAGATTGTTTCATTTTATATTATGCATATACGCGTGAGTACAGAATCCTGAGGCCAGGAGCCATCAGGCTCCCTGCAGTGGGAGTTACAGGCCAATGTGTGCCACCCACTGGTGCTGGGAACTGAACTCAGGCACTTTGTAAGAGCAGCTTCTGGTCTTAACTCCTAAGCCATTTCCAGCCTCTAAAGAGATTGTTCAACATCCAATCATTACCCCAGAGCTTTAAGTTTTACTTATAATTACTAAGAGAATTTAGATCAAAATGTAAACTCAAGTTGGAAAAGAAAACCAAATGTTTGTTTTCTATCAAATGCCTACAGCACTTTTCCAACTCAAACTGCAGAAACAAGGGTAAACTGGCTCCCTTAGTTTACAAAACAATTTTCCATGCCGGGCGGTGGTGGCGCACGCCTTTAATCCCAGCACTTGGGAGGCAGAGGCAGGTGGATTTCTGAGTTCGAGGCCAACCCGGTCTAGAGAGTGAGTTCCAGGACAGCCAGGGCTACACAGAGAAACCCTGTCTAAAAAAACAAAAACAAACAAACAAAAAAAAAAAACAATTTTCCAGACATGGTTTATCTTTAAGCCAGACTCACAATGTTTCTCATCAAGAGATAATGCTGCAAGGTGAAATCCTTGCCAGGCCAGGGAAGGTTAACAGCTCAAACTGTCAACTAAGGATTCTCTGTGTGCTCACAGGAACCACTCTGCAGTCCTTACAGATGGCACATTTCTGAACTGCCCAGAAACAGGGGTGCGGGTGGGGGTGGGAGGGTAGAGGGTGTGTGTGTGATATTGTGACAAAGGAGGGCGAACAGTAACAGTCAGTCAGTCAGTACACGGAAGACAGTGTTTAAGCCCTGTATGTCACAGCAGCCGAGGTCCTCCATGCTTGTGTTGTATTGGTTTTTTATTTTGTTTGAGACAATCCTAGTAAACCTCATACTTCATTGTTGTAGCCTAGGCAGGCTTTAAACTGGTGGCAATTCTCCTGCCCCAGCCTCTTGAATGCTAAGATTAAGGCAAGCACTATCATACTCAGCTAGTCTGTCCATCATCTTTGATACAGACATATGGACGTGTGTAAGTGTGTACATGCATATGTAGCTCTCTGCTAACACATTTCTAAGCCCACCATTAACGTTCTAGGTGCCCGAGATAACGAATGGCCCTTGCCCACCCACAACCCTGCACCCTTTCCTAGCTGAGACTCGGCACCGGTGACAGAAGTGCTTCTGAAGCACAAGCGGGTGGACCTGGGCGTCGCAAAGGCCAGGGCCGCATGGGGTCAGGCCGCTTAGATGAGTGCCAGACCCTGGAAAGAGTGCTCCACCGGCAACCGTGCGCCAACCCTCGTCTGCCCTCACCAGCCTGCATCTGCCAAGTGACACCTGAGGGCACGGGAGGGTTCTATGGAAGCCCCTGGTGTGGGCTTCGCCTGGCCTGGTCTCAGTCTCCTGGTCTGTGAAGGAGAGCCGGTGTTGGGGCAGAGCACACAGAGACAGTAATGGTATGGTGCTGTGGGGATCACAGGAAGACTGATGCCCACCAACCTGCCGACTCCAGCTCTAAACAAATCTATTAATGTGCCCGAGACCTGTGGGGGTCAAAAGGTCACATACGTGGGAAAATGCTTTAGTTCGTCAGTACTATCGGCAGAATGAAACTGCTTCACAAAAGGCAGGTAGTCATTTGTGTGGTTCAAGCTTTGAAATACAGAAGAAAGAAGAGAGTCAGGCCAGTGACTACGTCCCCTATCCCTGTGGCCCAGGTCACCTGGTCTCTGGATGCTGTGCTCACTTCAGGGAAAGCATTCAAGGTCAGACTCCGTGGGGTGGATACTGAGTATCAGACCAACCGTGAGGCTTAGTATCCCAGCTCAACCGAAGGACAGGAGGCTGGCGGCTCACTTCTGCCTTGAACCACAGCCAGGCCGCCAGCAACTTCACCTCTCTCCGTTCTTGCCATAGAAAACTGACAATAAGAAACTAAAAGATGTGACTGGACCACCCGCTCAAAAGGAAAAAAAAGGTCTTCCAAATGAATCTGTCACAGACTCCAAAGGAGCCCACAGAAGTCTGAGATCCCAGAGAACAGGGTGAGCTCCAAGCTGGCTGCAGTGAACGGCTGGTCCTGGTCGCTGCTCAGGTGTCTCCCCTTTACAAAGACCTTCCAGACTGCCCACCCCGGAAGAGCGGCCTCCCCACCCACTACTGTATTTTCTGAAAAAGCTGTACTGTCTAACATCGTGTCATATGCCCATCACCTGTTGCTACCTATTGCCCTACAAGAATATATCCCAAAGAAACCGGGTGGGGGCCAGGGAGACGGCTCAGTAAGTCAGGTGCTCGCTGCCAACCACAGCACCCAGAGTTCAATCCCTGGGACCTACGTGGTAGTAGCATTGAAAACCAACTCTGCAAGTGACCTCCATACACATGCAGTAACACACCCACCAACACAAACACACTATAAATAGACAAAGATGTAATTTAATTTTTTTAAAATATACCCTTTGTGAGCAGAACCTATTTATTCACTGCTGTGCCCCAATGATGGCACACAGTAGGCACTTTATATACTGGATAAATGACGAAATGAACACTGCACATAAAACCTAAATAAGCTATTTATTTATAGCTGGGCATTAGTGGCTCACACCTTTAACCCCAGCACTTGGGAGGCAGAGGCAGCCTGGTCTATAGAGTAAGTTCCAGGACAGCCAGGGCTACACAGAGAAATCCTATCTGGAAAAGAACAAAAAACAAACAGATGAAAGCTATTTATGTCATCCTTAGAAAATTCTGGATAGATTTAGTTTGGGGGCACATGCCTAAACAATCCCAGCACATGGGGACACAGGCAAGAGGAACCTCAACTCCATAACACATAGGAGCCTATTCTGACTGTTCTAGCAGAAAACAAGGAAGGAAGAGGAAGGAGGGAGGGAGGGAGGGCGGGCGGGCATCTCAGAAGGTGAGCTCCAACTATGCATACTGTTCAGAAGGTAGCACACCATGGCTGCTATGAGAGAGTGAACAGGAACTAAAGCCCAGGCCAACTCTAGAGGCCCAAGGGAGGCAGAAAGACACTGTGCAGCGTTGTCCCTATGACATCTGCAAAGGAAAGCCCCTCCCAGGAAAGGGGAGACACCCTAGTGGTGGCAACATTTCAGACCTCTATCGGATAAACAAAGCCTCCTCTGCAGACAGCTACCTACCAAAGTCCACAGGCATCTGGGCCCTAGACCCGAGGCTCCAGGGCTTCATGTGTGCCAGGGTCACCCGCTCCGAGCCGGGGAGGCCAGTGGCAAAGTAGAACAAATGACTAGAAAGCAGGATGCAAAGCTAACACTTTGTAGTTTCCATAAGGGACTATTTTTTTGAGACAGGGTCTTATGTAGCTCAGGTTAATCTCAAACTCGCTATTTAGCTGAAGATGGCCTTGAACTCCTGATCCCCCTGCCTCAACCCATCTATCAAATGCTCAGATTATAGGCCTGTGCAACTCTACCCAGATTATACTGTGCTGGGAATTGAACCCAGGGCTTTACACATTGTAGGCAAGTACTCTAAAGACAGAGCTACGTCCCCAAGTCCAGTCCTGTCTCTCCCTGCTGCCCCCAATTTTTTAGTCAAGGCCTGGCTGGGTAGCTCAGGCTGGTCATGTGACCCCATCCTTAGCTACAACACATCTTAGTCTCAAATAGGAGATTTCTGAAATTGTATCATATACAGTAAAAGCATGTGATGCCTCCTTCGCCACTAATAGAAAAGCAATTCATCTGACAGAATAGTTTTGGGTCTAGCACTCCCAGGTCAAAGGCTACAACCTCCTTTTAACTCTAAGAGAAACACCCATAGGAGCAGCCCAAGAAGTCAGGGTAGAACGGGTGTCACACACAAAGTACCTTCAAAATGACCCTTCATGGGAACAGTGAGTCTAGGTTCCTGAAGAAAGGAGAGGTCTACTTTCCAGACCCCGTCTGTAGACTCCACAGCTCCCCAAATGAGGCCTGACTAGAGACCCATGTGTGCAATGCCAAATGAATGTTCTGTCCTCCGATGGAAACTGTGATCTGCCAACAGAAGACAGCCTTCCCAACACTGTCTTCCACCTTCCTGTCTTATTTTAAATCAGTTGTTTTGAACATCTACACACATGCAAAACTTGGTCTATGCACACACGGGATACACATGTTCAAGGGGTCAGTGTTCCCAAAGAAGTCAGCTTTTTTAAAAAATAGAAGAATATTTTGTGTGTGCCAAGGCACACGTGTGATGTAAGCTTTGGGTTGACTCTGCTGTCTCTGCCTCCTGTGTTGCCACAGGGCTGCGAGGCTGGGATTGAGGTGTGAGCCACCACTGCCATGCACCTTTAGCCCTGGGTCCCAGGAACTGAATTCAGGTAGTCCGAGGCACGCAGCAAGTGCCTTGCCTGCTGGGCCACCTTGTCCATAGTCTTTAAAGTGTACCTGCTGTGGTTTGACTGTGAGTCAGTCCCCCAAAGGGCTCGTGCGAAGGCTTGGCTCCAAATGCAGCCGTTTAGAGGTGTGGCCTGGAGAAGTGTCTGGGTCATGAGGGCTCTAATGTCAACACAGTAATTAATCCCTTGATGGATTCAGTTTGTCACGCCAGAAGTGAAGGTGAACATCTATAATCCCAGCAGTGGGGAGGCTATGTCAGAAGAACAGTGATTTTTGTGGCTAGCCTGGGCTACATAGTAAGTGCTAAGTCAGCCTAGGATACAAATTGAGACCTGATTGTTTTAAAAGCCTGATGGAATGGATGGTTCAGTGGCTAAAAACACTTGGTTGCTCTTCCAGAGGACCTAAGTTTCATTCCCAATACCAACATGGTGGCTCATAAGTGTCTGCAACTCCGGTTTTAGGTGGGATCTGACATCTTCCAAGGCCTCTGTAGGCACCAGACACACATGTGATGCACATACATACATGCAGACAAAACACCCATACACATAAAAAATAGGTTTTAAATAAAACCAAAGCAAACAAAAACGGCAAAAGCAGTAGAGACTAGCCAGAGGAAATACGTCACTGCAGAAATGCTTTGGTCTGGACAAGAGCACATATACTCTCCCCTAAACCACACCCTAGAGCTGCCCCGCATCCTACATCACTCTCTCAGCACCTCCCCAACCCCACCATCCCCCATCACCCCATCCTCCGTCTCCATCCAGTGAGAAGCCTCTTGGTTCTGCTGCTGCAAGTCTGCCTCAAGCCCAAAGCAAGGAGCTAGCCTTGGAAGTAACCTCTGAAACTGTGAGCAATAATTCTCCTTGAATTTTCTCCCCTGAGTATTTTGTCACAGTGACTAACATAGCATGAGAATTTTAAACTGGGTTAGTTTAGGAAATCCAGTGTTCTCAGAGCTGCCTCCGGTGAGTAAAGTTCCTAGCAAGTTTGTTTGGAATCCAAAACTTTTCTCAGGAAACCCACAAAGAAGCCAGGCCAGCAGCTCTATACCATCTTTTTGTGGGTGCAGAGCTCTCATGTTTTGGGATGTTTTGGGGTGCCCAACACAGAAACCTTCCAGTTTCAGCCCCCAAAGCCAAGACAGCAGGCATACGGGCAAGGTCTTCACTGTAGCTTCTCATCTTGGGTTTGCTTTGCACTGTTAAACAGGTGGCACTCCCTTCTGCAGGCTTTGGTAGTTTATGAAGAGCTTTTCCCCACCTCTAAGATATATTATTTTACCCAGCTTCACATGAAGGCTGAATTAATGCTGAGTCTTCAATACTGCAGCACATCCCTCAAGATACAGGGCACATCTCCGTGGAAGCTCCCCGCCCATGCAGGCTTTCCTGCCCCTTAGCAGCTCTATACGGAAAGGTAACCTTTACCTCAGTGTCACCAGGACCCTCAGCACACCAGGGCTGGAGTCTCAGTGGTTCTCACGCTTCCAAATGCTGTGGTCCTTTCATTTGTTCCTCATGTTGTGGTGACCCCCTCAACATAAAATTAGTTTCATTGCTACTTCATAACTGTAATTGATATGCAGGACACCTGATATGAGAGCCTGGTGAAATGATCACTCGACACAACCCCAAGGGGTTAAGACCCATGGGTTGAGAACCTGTCTTAGCATTTACCAAGTTTAACATCCTTGAAACACACATGTATCTTCCCTTCCAGGTTTTAGTTTTACTTCTTATTTTTGTCTTATTTTCTGCTTTTTCTTTTTTTTTTTTTTTTTGGTTTTTCAAGACAGAGTCTCTCTGTGTAGCCCTGGCTGTCCTGGAACTCACTCTGTAGACCAGGCTGGCCTCAAACTCAGAAATCCACCTGCCTCTGCCTCTCAAGTGCTGGGATTAAAGGCGTGCGCCACCACTGCCCGGCGATTCTCTGCTTTTTCAAACATGACAATTTAAGCAGCCCAGCACTCAGGAGGTAGAGGCAAGAGGATCATTGCAAGTTCAAGGCCAGCTGCAAGCAAGCTCCTGTCTCAAAAGAAGAAAAATGTAATTATCATACAAATTACATGACTTCTCTACTTTCCCCAACCCTAGCTGGGGCCTAGGGTTATCACCCCCATACTCTACAAACCTCAGAAGAAAATGCCTTCGAAAAACCAAAAAAAAAAAAAAAGAAAATGCCTGGTGGCTCTAAAGATCTCACTGTCACTACAAGTCTACCAGTCTTTTCTTCACTCAGGCAGCACTCTGCAGACTTCCTCTTCCCCAAGTGACTAAAGGTAAACGAAGCGGGAACTGAAAACAGAACTCCGCAACCTTCGCCTGGGAGACGACTTGCTGCCCCTTTTCCTAATCCAAAAGGTACCATTCTACTTGGAAAATAGTCCATTTTAGAAAAAGACACTTTTACGCTATTATTTCCAAGATGACTGGATGTGCAAAAGGAGAAATTACAATCTGCTGAGAAAATTGCAAAATAATTTCTAACTCTATTTGCTGTAATTTGACAATTCCCTTAAAAGCCTAGAAAATGAATGATTTTGAGCTATCTCAAACTCATTATCCTAACTGGAATCTATTTAGGTAGATAGTTAGCTCCCTTTCAAGTTACACAAAAGCACATATAGTGCAGACCCCTTTCCTAGTAAAGCGTAGAACAGTATGCCTGTAAAGTCTAAGTCACCAAGTAAACAGACAGTTTAGCCTCAAAATACCTTCAGTATCTACTATAGCATACGTAAGATCAGGAGTAAGATCGGCACATGCTGACACACATAGAAAACGCAGTGATGGGCGACCCGTCTTCAACAGAGTCAAAGTCACAGAGAGCAGAGGTACTGGTCTCCCTAGTTCTATTTGCCAAGTTTTTGTTTTCCACCTGTTACTGTTTCCCTGCAAATCTCCAGGGCAGGATGGCATGTGCCTATGGTCACAGCAGCTCAGAGGGCTGAAGTGGGACAATGTCTTGGTTCCAGAAGTTCTACACTGGAAGCAATTTGCTGAGATAGTGGAGGGGTCAGGGGTGGGCTAGAGAGACAGCTGTTAGAAGGGACTGATGTTCTTGCAGAGGACCCAGGTTCAATTCCCAGCACCCACATGGCGGTTCACAACTGTCCATTACTTTCGTTCTAGGGGAACCAGCACCCACTTCTGGTCTTCGTGAGCCAGACAGGGATGCAGTACATACATGTACATTCAGGCAAAACATTCACACACATAACAAACTTCCTAAAAGAGAGGAAAACACAAAAATAATGCAGGCAGAGAGCAGTACGTCGTTCTGTATTCTGCGGCCACAGCCTAACCATTTGCCCTGCATATTTGGTAGCCTCTCATCACAATAAGTTTGTGTTGTAGGAATGTGAGCCGACTGGATGAGGGGGAGCATCAAACCCAGGAAAGCCAGCTGAAGGCTTAGAATGCAGCAGGAAGTCATCCACACCTGGACAATTAAGGCCCCAGCCCTGACTCCCTGGTATTTAAAATCACAGCGCTGACTCCTCATTAATTTTAGATGAATCTCACGGTAGGTTTTCTGTAATTACCCCAGCTTGCATTGCCAGCTCATGAGACAGCTCTATCAATAAAGAGCTCCAGTTTCTTAACTGATGCCTCCAGATATTATGTCCACCTTTGGGTGCAGGCGTGTACCTCCACCAGGCTAAGGGCTCCTCAGAAGTAGAAGAAGACAGGTTTCCACACCCCCCCCCCCCCCAGAGCGCTGGTGGAGAAAATGGAAATGGCAAAAGCAGATGAGCTGGGGGTGATGGAGGCTAGTTCGGATGACAGGGTTTTGCTGCCACATTGCCACCTACTATCAGCTTTAGCACATATCATGAGGCCCCTCGAAGAATGGTCTAGGGAGAGAGATGGCTCAGGGGTTAGAGCACTGACTACTCTTCCAGAGGTCCTGAGTTCAATTCCCAGCAACCACATGGTGGCTCACAACCATCTGTAATGGGATCCGATGCCCTCTGCTGGTGTGTCTGAAGACAGCTACAGTGCACTCACATACATAAAATAAATTTTAAAAGAAGAAGAATGGTGTGACAGCAACAGCTTCTATCCTGTCTCACTGCCTCTGGCAACTCGAAAGGCGGAGAGTAGGGCGCGAGCATATGTTCATGAGCAGAGTTCACCATCACATGGCACAACTGTACAAGGAGGAGTCCTAGGCCGGGGGCAGGACAGGGCAAGCTGAGACCCCAGGGTCCCTCAGGGAGGAGCAGGGGTCACTGGCCGGAGCCACTGCGAGCATCAGGCTTCCTGGTCCTCCCTGACTCAGGCAAGAATCACTACACCTAACAGAAAAGCAGCGCACAGTGTGATTTAGAAAGAAGAACAGAGATAAACAGTAAAGCAGAGAGAAGAGGAGAAAGAATGAGAGAGGACCCGGGAAGCATGGCAAGAACCCCCGTGAGAGGGACAACCAAGCACTTGTCCGAAGAAAAGGAAGGAAACCAGAGGGAGAAAATACCCTGTGATCCTGAGGAGCTGGGGCAGGGGGCAGAGTTGACATGACACCTTCTCCACAAAGGCTTTAAGGATCTCAGCTGGGGGGGCCGGAGAGGGGGGACGGACCAGCAGCCAGGGAAGAGACATTTTGGTGTGTGAGGCCAACCTGGGACAAAGCTTGGGGACAGGTGCACCCAGTCCCTCGCCTGCTGGGAGAGGGTCACTCCAGTCTCACTTCAGAGCTGATAACAAGAGATCTCATAGCTGGTGTTGCTCAAGTGAGAGCTATATGAAAACTTGATAAACATTATAGACATCCCCCAAACATGTACGTGTGCACATGTGCATGCACGCGCGCGCGCGCGCACACACACACACACACACACACACACACACACACACACACACACACACAAACAAAATCATCTATCTACTCCAGACTTCCCTTCTCTTCCTCTGAGGTTAAAAAATACCTAGGTGCCTAGCTAGTAGGGGGCCTTTAATCTTAGCACTTGGGAGGCAGAGGCAGGTGAATCTGTTAGTTCAAGGCCAGCCTGGTCTACATAGTGAATTCCAGGGCAACCAGGGCTATATAGTGCCCATTCCACCACCACCACCCAAAAAAAACCACTTGATGTAAAGAATTCATTACATGTTTTTTTGTTGCTATTGTTTATTTGTTTGAGAAAGGGTCTCACTGTGTAGCCCAGTTGGCCTGGAACTCATGTAGACCAGACCGGCCTTCAACCCGCTTCTCCCTCCCAAGTCATTACATACTTTGACTAACATAGGTAAGTAAAGCTTTGATGGCGTCCTTTCAGGTAATGGTTTTGTAGTTCTAGAAATTTGGCCAAGACATGAGGCACTAGGTGAAGTCCCCCCACCCCCTGGAAAAGGACACCCCACTGTTTCACCAAGCCTAGACAAGAAAACAAGACATAAAAGTAACGAAAATACTGAAAAAAAATTGAAAATCTGAAACATACAGAAGTATTTTCTTAAATTTAAAAACAGAAGGAAAGAGAAAATGGAGGGAAACTGCTATACTGATTTATAAGCTATTGGTTTGGAAGAAAATAATCTAATTAACCATTTTATAGTTAAGAACTTATCAGGCTTAGTGCTGTCCCAGGTATTGAATCACATGCTCTAAGATTCTTCAAAGGCACCTAAACCTCAGCTCTTGGGAGGTAGAGACAGGAGGATCCTGAGTTCAAGGTCTTTCTAGGCTACAACACTGCAGAAGTTCCCAGAAGACTAGAGCTGCCAGGGTGGGCCAAGCCGTCAGGGTGCTGCATTCAGAAAGTCGAAGGCTTACTCCTATGAGATTCTGGGCCTTGCCCAGTCAGTCCCTCAGCATAGCCACTATCTGTGTGAGCTGTCACTCTGTCAGTCCTCCTGGGACTGCTGGATAAACAGTCCACCTAACTCAAGGCCAGGATAATCTGTTCTAAGCCCTTTAACAAGCCTCAAAGAACCAGCCTGAAGTCACACCAGTAGCTACATACTAGATAATGTTCCTTTTCTTTTCTCCCTTCTTTGTCTTTTATTTTTTGGAATTCAGGGATTCACTATGTAGCCTAGACTGGTAACTGGCCTCAACTCACAGCAATCCTCTGCCTCAGCCTCTCTAGTCTCTCTAAGGCTAGGATTACAACCATTAACCATCGAGTCAGGAGCCAGTTTCTGGTTCCGTGCACGTCTGTTGGGAGGCTTCGGTCCCTCTGAACAGCACAACCTGGAAGAGACTGACACTGCCCTGAGAGACAAGAGTAAAGACTAAGGGCCTGGCCTCAGGTACTGACCTGGCTGCAGACTACTTTAAGACTAGGAAATAGAACCTTCTGGTTCCTTCTTTAAAGACCAACTTAAGCATTTGTATAAATGAGCTGCTAAGGCCAGAACATGACACTAAAGATACATTGTCTCTCCTTAGCCTGCCACAAAAAACACCCATCTCAGCCAGTGTTCCCCGACCTCCATGGTGCCTGCTGTGCCTACTCAACAGGAGTGCCAGGCTGGGGCACCCCACTGGAGCACCGAGGGAGGATGCCCACGGTGAGAAGCTGCAAGCCCAGAAGAAGCTGCTGCAGCCAGTGTCCACTACAGATACCATGTTCTTATCAGCTAGGTTCAGAAATAGTTAAAGCTGCAATCTCACCAATATTCCATCAAAGACACAGATCAAAACAGAAAAAGTTCAGAAATGTGTGTTCAAGAGTAACAACTCTAGCATCACAAACTCACTCAGGCAATCCTCTGGAGGGGCCTCTTAACCATCGCCCCAGGAAATTCTCAGCCCTGGACTTACAATGCTTGCCGCCAAAGCACCTCTGCTGCCTAACACAGAAGCTGTGTGATGTGTCTTTTTCTTTTCTGAGATTTTTGGGACCACAAATCAGATCTCCCAAAATAAAATTCACTTCAGGCTATTAAGCCTCCTAGGAACACGCTCTCCATCACAGTCAAGCTTTGAGACAAAAGCCAAGGTGAACAAATGAGTTTGGTCTCTGGCTCAGAGCATGATCAATAGTCATTTCTGCTGGGATTTTTAGCCTTTAAAAAAAAAAAAAAAAAAGATGTTCCTACTTTACTATTACCCTTCCCGTCAGGATCGAACACCACCAACCCATCCCTGTAGGCTTCGGTCTACCCTGGGAAATTAAACCAAAGCAACTCCTGTCCCCTGGCTCTCCACTGCCCTGATGTGTTTTCCTCCTCAGTGTCACCTCTGAAATGCGCTGGGGCAGTGGCTCGACTGCCCCTGAGGACAGCAGCTCCAGGCTCACACAGCAGCTGCTGGAGTTTCTCAACTCTGGACAGTATGAGGTAGACAGAAGCCCAGAGGACAGACACATCAAAATAGTCATGATGGATGGGTACTGAGCACCGGCTCTCCTGTGTGCCTGGTGCAGGCCAATGGATGCGGAGGACAGGCAGCTAGGTGCTCTGAGGGTCACCTGCATCAGGAGCGCTGGAACAGTGTGTGCTCACATGTACTAGGTCCTGCCTTCAGTCCCTACACTCCCGATAAGGGAGTCACCGTCGTGGAATGATATCCAAGAAGTCATCCCAAACAAGCATCTGAACACTGGGGACACCAGGGAGGTCCCAGGCTCCAGAAAGGAAGCATTTCCACCATTTTAACTCTAAATAAACAATAACGCAGACAAGAAACACTCAGCTGATGATTTTAGGGGTAGAACCGGTCTGCATGAACATTGTTCACTCCTGGGACACCTGAGCTGACCCTCTGGACAGCTTTTACCTCAGCCATTGTCAACCGGCTTTTTCCTATTTAGTAGCATTAAGTGCAATTCGAGCACAGCAGCACATACACTTCCTGCTTTTTCTGTTCGGTGCCATTAAGCACAGCATCACTCTCTCTCCCTCCCTCCTTCCTCCTTCCCTCCCTCTTCCCTACCTGCTCTTCATGAGGAGTTCCCACATGATCTGCCTTACACAAACATCTGCCTGCTTAATTATACCTGCCAGAGGGCCTGTTTTAAAACCTGCCTGTTGCTGCTTAGGTCTGGTGGATGGAGTCTCACTAGGATATCACCTGCTCTCCTCCTGCGCTTTCCACTGAAACCAAGTGCTTACTCTGTTTCCATCATCAGGCCCTACAGAGTGAATCCCGCAGAGGGGTTTTCCTTGGGGGCCATATGACCCTTCCTTCTTGGTTCTGCCTCCAGTGCTAACTACCAATCCCCGTTCTTTGTGCTGCAGGGTTCCCAGTGCAAAGATGCCTTGCTCCGTGAGCTGCTCGGCCTCTGACATAAGTCTGTAGACACTTCAGCCCTTCTTTCAGTGCCATCTTCCACCTAAAAGTTCCTTCCTGGTCACCACTGCCATGCCAAGACACACACCAAGTCCACAGGCCCCCTTTTTGTCTGTATCTACACTTCTCCTCTATACTCTTCTGTGTCCTTAAAATCCACAGCTGGAGGCCATCTTAACCAGACTTGCAAGTCTCCCAGAAAACACATGTTGTGGTCTTCACGGTACCGCCTCTCCTCTTGGGCCAGGAGCTCAGAGGTACCAACCACTGCTTAGCATACACAGAGCCCTGGGCCAAGCCCCTTGCTCTGGCTTCATTTCTGTTGCCATGACAAAATACCCTGACCAAAAGCAACATGGGAAGAGAACTTGGCTCGCATTTCAATTTCACATCACAATCCATCACTGAGTACAGTCAGGGAAGAACCTGATGCCGGATCTGCTTCCTGTTCCACACAGCATTACCTCCAACTACAGAAGGCAACTCCAGCCACAGTGGGGCAGGAACCACACAGGATGTTGGTTCCTTGCCAGCCAGCAGGCAGACATATACTCACCTAGCTCTCCTCAACAGCTCAAGATCACCTGCCTGGGCAATGTAGCTGCCCACAGTGGGCTGGGCCCTTCCTATAGCAATTAACAACCAGGACAGACATGCCACAGAACAATCTAATCTGGGTAATTCTCAAACTGAGATTCTCTTCCCAGATATTTCTCGCTCATGTCAAGTTAACAAAGCTAATTAAAACGCTCAGTTACCCTCCCAACCCCGACACAAGGGGACCACCTCTTCTCTGGTACCTGAGGCCCTGATCTAGAGAGAGTCCCTTCTTCCATACAGATATCTAGAAAGCCATCATTGATAAGTCACACCAACTTTCTCTCTTAGATCATAAAACTATAGATGGAATTGACCCACCATCTTCACCCCATGTACTTCAATCTTCTACTCAAAACTTCAAAGTCTGGGAAAGATCAAAGTTCCTTCTGTTTCCCTGGTACGTGGCAGTGGGTCTGTGGGCACAGGCTGCTGGGCACTCCTCAATTCACCTGGAAGAGGGTCTGTGGAAGAATGCAAGTCTGCTGAGAAATACTGCCAGGGCTACATTCAGCTATACCTTATCTTCACCATCCTGGAGCCCTCTTCAGTGCCACCTGGCACAGTGTTTCAGCAGTTCCAGTGGCTACAAGCAGGTATGCCCTAAACAGGCTATCCCCGTTAACCAAAGCAAAGCCAGCGAGAGGGTGGAGAGAGACAACCGTGAGCAGCCAAGTCTCTCTGTGGAGGAGATCCTGCATCCCGACCACAGGCCGCACATGCAAGTCACACACCTAGAGGCTGGCTGCAGGCACACTGAACAAGGAGAGAAGCCACCTGAGACTAAGTACAGGAAGCCTGTTCGGACAAGGGTCCACCCTCAAACCCAATCCTTGTAATGGGGCAGAGAAATGTCTCTTAAGTGTGGGACAAAGGAATAGATAGAGCCCCCTCTAAACTCACCCTGAAGCTCTTCGAGAGGATTCCTTCAGACTCTCCCCTGCCTCTCCATCTCCTGTTGGCTGCCCTAATATTACTCAGGCTCTTCAATAAGGCTGAGTGTTAGAGAGCGGTCCTCAAGCTTGGCTTCCCAGTACTTCCTGGATGCCTTCTCTCAGCCAGTCACTCAACAGATGCTAGAAGCCCGCAGCAGAGACTGCTGGGTCCTGGGCATGTGAGGAGAGAGTAATCAACGAGGTCTCTGCCCTCCTGGGAAGGAGGGGAAAGCAACTGTTTATCAAGGAATCTGGAATAACAAGCTGTGACAGTCACGATGAAAAGGGTAACAGGAAGAGGGACGTGAGGTGTCAGGTTCCCTGAGGACTAATCAGGTCCTGCACATCCAGGGTGGGAAAAGTGGCAGCACACCTAATACACGAGGGGCCGGCCACGGCTGAGGAGGGCAGAGGGCAGACCACAGGCTACAATGTAATCTTAAGTCTTTCAGGGGCTGCACAGAGACATTGCATGATCCTGTCAGAGTTTTTACCCTTTTTGGGGGGGGGGGATGTTTTTCAAGACAGGGTTTCTCTATGTAGCCTTGACTGTCCTGGAACTTGCTCTATAGACCAGACTGGCCTCAAAATCACAGACATCTGCTTGCCTCTGCCTCCTGAGTGCTGAGATTAAAAGTGTGTACCATTGCCCAGCAGGATTTTTTTTATATTTTTATCTATCTATCGTGTGGAGGTGTCAGAGGACAACTTAGGGAATTAGTTCCTTTCCTTCTGTCTGAGGCCCAAGGATCAAAGTCAGGTCATCAGACTTGATTACCTACTGTGCTATCCCAGGGGCCTAAGTGGTTTTTAAAAGAGACTATACTCTGCCGTTTTGGTAAGCAGATTGTAAAGGCGTGAGCAGGAGAGGGAGGCCGATGGTGAGGAGCCCAAGAGATGCCATCAACAGCACACAGCAAGGGACTGGAGACGAAAGAGCAGAGGGGAGGGAGCCCAGCGTGTCTCTATGAGGAGAAATGTCGATGGCCTCCAGCTGAAAGCTGGCTGTGCGAACCCTGTGGCCCCTGGCACCAGCTTTTCAGAATTTTACATAAATGTTAGGCCAGTCTCCCAGTCACTGAAACTGCCATCCGGGTTAAATGTTTATCAGCCAACCATCTTACTCTGCCCTGGGGATAAAGCGCTGCCCCAGAAGCCCTGAGCCCTCCATGGCAGTCACTTTCCCGCCCCTGGGTGTTGCCTAGGAACAGCCTCTAACTCCTTGCAGTAGTGTACACAGCTCCCAGGCAGGGCTGGGGTCATCCCACCTTCTGAAGCCTTCCGAAGCTTCCCCTAGCCTCTCTAGCTCTCAGCGCATGGCGAACAAGCAGCTCTGGGGTTCAGGGAACCTGGGTTCCCAAGGCCCAGGTTCAGGAGACACCACAGCATCAAATCCAATTGTTCTGAGTCCAGCACTAGACCCTAGCCCCACCCGGGGGCTGTCCCTTCCACACAGACTCCTTTTCTATCACAGAACTGAGCGTGGGAAACACACCCAATGTGTACGCTTACATTTGCGGCTCAAATTAGTTGTGCTGGAGTTTGCAGAGATGGCTCAGCCATTAAAGGCTGGGCTCCAAGCAAAAATAAAAATTAGTTGAGCTGGGTTCTAACGGGTGGTTCCTGGTTTGGGTTTTTCTGTGGTATTGAGGATTAAACTCCCATCCCTACACATGCTAGGCAAGAACTCTACCTCTGAGCCACATTTCCTGCTGAGACTGGGTCTTGCCCTGTCTAAGATGATCATGTAGAACTATCTCAACTAAAAGCACTTAAAATTTCATAAACTAAAGCTTCAGTTTCTCAGTGGCATCCCCCACCTTCCAAATGGTAGGTGGCAACCATTAGAGAACCCGGTTCCAGAATACTTCTAGCTTTACAGGAAGATCTGCTGGACAGTGGTCCACAGGGGCACTGCTACAGAGTTATTTCCATAGTCAATCTGAATTGTCCCTTTAAAAAAAAAAGTTTATCATATAGAACTCAGTATGTGGACCAGGGTGGCCTCAAGCTCACAGATGCCTCTGCCTGCCAGGTGCTGGGATTACAGGCATGCAGCCCAGCCCCCATCTACTCTCTGTGCTGCGATTACACCCCATCTACTCTCTCTATATATATTTAAGGTTTCATTTGTTTATGTGTACAAGTGTTTTGCTTATATGCATGAGTACCATTAGCATGCCTAGTACTTCCAGAAGCTAGAAGATGATTTTGGGTCCTCTGGAAGTGGAGTTCCAAGCAGTTGTAAGCCATCATGGGGGTGCCGAGAATCAAACCTAGGTCCTTGGCGACAGCAGCCGCCCTTAACCACTGAGCCACCTCCCCAGCCCTTTATACCTCACCACAGCCAGGACTATAAAGATGTCCACGAAGTTCCCATTTGGATTAGGACTTTCAACACCACACATACAGGACCTTTCTTCTCTTTGATCACACCTAGCATGCAGTGTATCCTTGGAAAATCCACCAACACGTTCCAGCAAGAAGCCATCTGAGAAAGAGTTGAGCAAAATTCAGCAAGCATGATGGGTAGTGCATGCCTCTGGTCCCAACACCTGGGAGGTGAGGCAGGAGGATCAGAGGTTCGTGGCTTGTCCAGCTATGTAAAGAATTCAAGGGCAGCCTGTGATGCCTAAGATCCTGTTTCAAAAGAGGAAAAAAATGCCGCTAATTTGTGAAACTACATGATAAATACCCGGTTCTATCATTTTACCTTTTGCACAGTGAATTTAATTCTTTCTAAGCTAAAAGACTTCAAAAACTAATTCACTGATATACAAATTGGCCATAGTTAACACTTTCTAGGAAACCATAAACTGTGGTTGGGTCTGCAGCATTTTATGACTGACCATACCAAATAAAGAACCGAAGGAGTGGCCTTAATGACCCAGAATACAGCTGTCCCTACGGATGCCAAAACACCACAGCAAGTTAGGCCATGGTGGCACATGCCTTTCACGCCAGCACTTAGGAGGCAGAGGCAGGCTGATCTCCTGGTTAGAATCCAGCCTGGTCTAAATAGTGATATTTCAGGACAGCCAGGGCTACACAGAGAAACTTTGTCTCGGAAAAGAGAAAAAAACAAAAACACTAAAACCTGTTAGAGATGGGGAACTAAATACTAAAATATTACACATAGCAATATCTGATCATCTGATGATAAAGCCACTGCTTTTTGATGCCTCCTAAGGAAGAATGAACAAACAAACAAGCAAACATCTTCCCACATCCAAATACTAAAGCAGACACTAGGCCAGAAGGCTCGGTGGACGACAGTGCTTGCCTGTTCAATCTCCAGTGAGACTGACCGCACACAGGGGGAACGGAGAAGCAACTCCCAACAGTTGTCGCCTGACCTCCACAGGTGAGCTGGGAAACACGCAGTGCATGTAATTAATAAATGGAATTCAATTTCTTTAATCAGACACTAGCAACAGTTTCCAGTCTAGCCCGCTACACTCTGAGCACTGGGTCTCCTTCAGGCAGGACCGGCTCTCCCCAGGAGCAGGGGCACTGCAGAAGGCCACAGAGCAGCCGGGGAAAGCCTCGGAAGGCCAGTACAGCAGCCTCTAATGTTTACCAGTCCTGTCTGGGTCAGGTCTCCCTGCTGAGTCAGCAAGCCCTCATTCTCCTTCTGTTCACTCCAGGAACAGCCCTCAGGGTTTACTCAATCCTCAGGGCACAGGAGGCCCTCAAGGTTCAGAAACTTTCCAAGGCCTCCCAAGCACTGCCTGGCTCCTGAGGTCGCCTGTCCTGTGTCCCAAGCCAGGTACATATGCAGGCTGCACTGTCTGTCCATACGTCTCTACACCTGGTCAGCATGGTCACTGATCACCTGCCCGCCTCTCTGCCTGCCACGTTCTCTCCTGCGATTCTCTTCTCTTCCCCAGCTCCCTGTTCACTCCTCTTGGAGTGATTTCACATTTTCTACCGTTTTGTACGCGCATCTGTAGGCTTGTCTATTGTCTAGACCACATACGATGCCGTGGGCAGGTGGGGACCACATCTGTTTTACTTCTCATCAGACTGCCAATGCCAAGCACAGTGCTTGAGACCAGGGAAAATTCAAATGCTTGGTGACTGACAACCACTGTTCGGCCGGTCCTTTCAATAGGATATTTCTTAACTTCTCTATTTTAAACTCAAAATAATAAGTATTAACAGTTTTAGGAAAACCGCTTAAAAGACAGCACTGTGTGTGAGAAAGGACTAAGATTTGGATCCGAGGGTAAGCCAGCTTAGGCAAGCTTTACACAGCAAAGAGAAGCAATGCTCTTATAAAATGCATATTCTGATTCTGACTGGCTACTTGCGGATACCAACAGCAGCGTTTGATCTGGAACCCTGAGTAAGCTTAGGACTGGAGCCAGCTCCTCGCCCCACGCCATTCTCAACGGTGAGAATAAGCTATCGAGGCGCTCACTGTCTCAGTTCAATAAGCTCCTCAGGTGAAAGCGCTTAGAACCAATGTTCCAGGCAAACCCAAGAGACAAAGCCCACCTGGGCCTCCCATCCTGTGAGCTCCCTCAGGAGAGGTCAAGTTCACCTCTCAATAGTCCCATTTATGCTCATGGTGACCTGCCAATGGCTTTGTTCACCAAAGGAAAAGCCTTCCTTTCAAGGACTTAACTCCCTCCTAACTCCTGTAGGAGTTATTCTTTAGGCTTAACCAAGCTACCCCAATTTATTCACAGTTGAAAGGGTACAGGCTGGAGAGCTGACCTCAGAGCAGAGGACTCTTCCCTTTCGACCTGGGAAAGCTCCCAGAGCTCGTGGCTTGGAAGGGTTCCAGAAGGAGTGAGATATCATGACCATAGCCCAGAACTCATGTTGGGGGCAGCAGAACCCTGAGCTCTGACCGTGTCCTGTGACCCTGGCTTCAGTCTTAAACCTCTTAGAACTTCAGCCTTCTCATCTTACAATAAGATTCATTGCCAGGTGTGGTGGTGCACACCCTTAATCCCAGCACTACGGAGGCAGAGGCAGAGGCAGGAGGTACACTCTGAGTCCAAGGATAGCCTGATCTACATAGCAAATTCCAGGACAGCCAAGACTACATAAAGAAACCCTGTCTCAGGACAGAGAGATGGCTCAGAGGTTAATGGCACTGACTGTTCTTCCAGAGGTCCTGAGTTCATTCCCAGCACCCACATGGTGGGTCACAGCCATCTGTAATGAGATCTAGTGCGCTCTTCCGACCGGCAGGCATACATGTAAGCAGAACACTGTATACATAATAAATAAATATTTTTTTAAAAAAAGAAAGGAAAGAAAGAAACTCTGTCTCCCAACTTTAAAAAAAAAAAAAAAGACAAAAAGACAAAAACAACAACAACAAAAAACAGAATTTTCTGAAGTTTGAACTAGGTAATGTTTAGACCCTGGCACACAGCAATTCTGCATAAATAATAACCAGTCTATTGAGACTGGGCCTTACTATGTAGCCTTGGCTATGCCAGAATTCATTATGTAGACCAGGCCGGCCTCAAACTCGCAGACATCTGTCTGGCCTCTGCCTCCCAAGTGCTATTTTCTACTTTTAAAAACATTGTTACAAACATCCAAGTAAGACTCTGAAAGTCTTGAATGAAACTCTCAAATGATAGGATGAGCCAGTAACCCCAGCTAGTCTAGAAACAAAAGCAAAATCAAGGCCAGACTAGGACACAATACAAAACCTTGTCTCCAAAACAATAAAAAGGGCTGACTTTGCTTTCAACCACTGAGTATCTCAGACCCTTGGGTCCCATGCTCAGATACTGAGACTATGTTGGGGGTGGAGGCAAGAGAACAGACAACAAGAAAACAGTCGTTAGGATGGAGGGTCAGCTTAGTGGTCAGGAGCACTTGTTCTTGAGAAGGAGCTGGGCTCAGCTCCTAGCACCCACATGGAGGCCCCGATTCCTCGGGCATGCATGTGGTACACAGACATAACATGCAGGCAAAACACTTAGACACATAAAATAATAAAATGAATTTTTAAAAAAGGAAGTCCTCAATTTGTAAGAGACTGAGAGCCCGGAGTGTAAAGATGTCCCAGGAACCCAGGGATCACAGGTGACATCATCAGGCCTGCCGGGCCTCGAGGTACCAAGTGCAGGGCTCTGTTCATCGCATCCAGTACCACTCAAGAGTGTCTCCACACTCCTGCCTTCTAGCACCCCTCTCATTCTCATTTCATGCTAGACCATCAGGCGCTGTAAGAAGTTTCAAAAGGAACAACACGCAATCTTGCATATTACCTTGAATCACTTTAAAATTCACTTGTAAGAACACATCGGTATTGTGTTTCAATCTTTTTAAATCAATCTTTATTTTTAACCAAGGAAGGGATTTAAAGGTGACTTACAAAACTTAGTGAACAGCCAGGACGAAGGGAGCTGACTGCCCATGGCTCATTAGTTCCTGAAGCTGATGCTTCTCATGGGGACAGCAGTTAGCTAAAAGACAGTAGTACTCCGGGAAAACTGGAAACCATTCCTGCAGCCCAGAATCGCAGTCCACGGCTAATCCCCAGGCTCTGAGTGGATGCTCAGGGCACCCACAGTTAGCTGTTCACTCTGCCATCTGACAGAATCAGGTGGTACGGGGGTTCGCTGTATGCCAAGCCATGATCTCATTTAACCCTCCTCCTAACTGCCTATAAACAACCTACTACCACTGTCCATCTAAGCTAAGACCACTGACGATATGACACACCAACATTTTACACACCTAAAATCATCTCACAGGGCACTGTAAGGCTCTGTAAGTCTTGGCTCTTGTTAGGAGAACTGCGGTGATACAGACTGCACTGTCTTGGTGTTGTGACGCCATGAATACTGTCTCCACAGGTGATAAGACCGAGGTACACAAAGACAGCAGAGTCCCCAAGGTCACAGAGCTGCTGAACAGACAGACACACTAGGATGCAGTCCCAGAAAGCCGGATCACCTCTCCCCAGAGTTCCTAAGAATCTAAGGAACCCCCCACCCCCAGTTCCACCAGGCAGAGGCGGGGACGCCAGGTGCTGACTGTTCACAGACAGCACAGCAGCCCATTAGCCAAAGCCAAGCCTGACCGCCGGTCAAACAGACGCTGTTCTAGGTTAACTCTCACAGACTCCACCGGCTCTGGGGAAAGCGGTACGGAACAATTGGAAAAGCACATCTCGGGATAGACCGGTCGGAGGTTGGAGGTCCAGCTTTGTGTCCAGTGGGCTTGCCATCCTGGTTAAGTCATGGAACAATCCCGAGCCCCTTTCCTCCTCCATAAAAATAGGTGATCAACCTACCCTGAGAGGCTGCTGCAGACCAGTCCACGCACAAAGGACAGGATGCAGACTAGTCCACGCACAAAGGACGGGATGCAGACCAGTCCATGCACAAAGGACGGGATGCAAACCAGTCCACGCACAAAGGACGGGATGCAGACCAGTCCACGCACAAAAGACGGGATGCAGTACGTGGCAGAGTTACAACTTGAAGAACCTCCTTTATTCAGTGGTGGCACCCACCTTTAATCCCAGTACTTGGGAGGCAGAGGCAGGTGGATCTCTGAGTTCAAGGCCAGCCTGGTCTACAGAGTGAGTTCCAGGACAGCCAGGGCTACACAGAGAAACCCTGTCTCGAAAAACCAAAAAGAAAAAAGAAAAAAAGACAGACACCCACCATCAAGACACTGGCCAACAAACATAAAGATGAATATAATTTTGTACTGAACCTGACACAGAACCTGGTCTTTGAAGATTCAGTTTGCTATCAAAGTAATCTGAGGAAGAAAGATTTCTCCCTCTCTGTTTTTATTAAGTAACATTCTGTATATTTTTCTCTTCTTACTTCAAGGGCCTCAGAAAACGAGAGCTTTTGACTTTGATGGAACTCCCTCCTCCTCCCCCACATCCACAAAGCCTAGCAGATTCCAGCACATCACAGACTCTCAATAAAAATTTATCAAATAAATATTTTTGACTCTAGGCAATGTCTTTGTTCATAACATCCTACAGTTAATTCTATATAAACGTGTAATCAGCTGGGGAGATGGCTCAGTTGGTAGAGGGCTAGCCTACCACACATGAAGCTCTCTGGCTTTGACTCCTACACCACACAAACCTGGTGTGGTGGTGCAGGCCAGAAACCCCAGCACTCAGGAGCTGGCAGCAGAAGGATGAGACGCTCAATGTCAGCCTTAGCTAGGAACAAGTTTAAGGCCAGCCTGGGATATGAGAGACCTTTTCTCAAAACACATACACACATACACACACAGTCTAACCTTTGCTGCTTTTCCTAGAAGCAGTCTAAGAACATAATCTCTCATAACATACAGTGCTGTGTCTAGCACAGGCTACAGCTCTCTCTTCTCACCATTCAGCCCAAACCACTCTTTAACTGTCCTTCCTCACCTGCCCTTTACACCTGTCAGTGAACTTTATCACCTCCACGTTCTGATCTGAATCTCCTTGTTCATACACGTTCAAGGATGTGCAGTCCCCCAGAGCCCTCCTCTACCCATCTCCAAGCCTCCATGTCCACTCCCAGGGAGCAAAGGTCAGCCACACTCCGGCTTCATCCTCCTAGCCTCAAGACATTATCTGATTGGGAAGACTCTGAAAAGGTACTGAAACCATTTAAGGGTTGAGAAAAGCTAACAGAAATGGTGTTTTTCACTGGCCAAGACAAGGTACACTTCCCTGCATGTCACCCCAATCCAAAAAACGCAAACCCAGACCCTTCAAACTCCTTTTCCCAAGTGCCAAAGATCACTTGTCCCTCTGTTTCCCTAATTATTTTCCACATACAAGTCACTTTCCCTTCGGGTTTAATCTAGCTTCTGAAAAGACTATTCCTCTCAATTGAGCAATGGTGTCAAGACACTTGAACCTCACACCAGAACAGGACACAACCTGTGTCTTCAGGTTGTCATGATTTTCCTTCAACTCTAAAAATGTATGTCCTCCTTACACAGTATCTATGAAATCTAATGACAAAGTACTCCTTAGCTCTAGGGAAAAAAAAAAAGAGCGAGGGTGTTTAACAGACTTTGCCCTTAAATTTAATGCCGTGTAACCATAACAACTGATGGTTTAGGTAACCATCAACCCACTGAGGGGCTAAGTTTTTCAAAAATCGTTTTGCAGTGGGGGAAAAACTCCCTTGCACCAACTCCCGCGCGCAGAGTCGGCACTCCGGAATGGCATGTGGTGCAATGGAGCCGGCGGTACCCGTCCCTGCTTCGGTCCCCGGGTCTCCGCCACCGTCATCTCCGTGCTCCCAGCGGGGCAGCTAGCGTTAGGCCTCAGCCCAATGTCACTTGTTAACCTTCCGATCTCCCCAGTTTTCGGTACGCTGCCACCTCCCTTTTAAAGCACACAAACCACCCCTCGGTCCCCGCTGTCCGCCAGGAGTTGCAGAAAAACAAGCGAGGCGCCGACAACCACTGACAGATTCGCGCAAAAGTAACCGCGCTCCTCCATCCCCAAGCTTCTCCCACGGTGGCCCAGGGGGCGGGTGACAACTGTTTTCCTCCAGCAAGCGTGTGGATGCTGCTTCCCGGGACCTACATCTAGCCGCGGACACTAGGCTGGGTTCTGCCGGCTTGCACATCCCACCCCAGGGCGACTCCGCCCCGCCCGGCCCCCAAGCAGAAAGGTCTCTCCCGGGGCCACCCGTGCCGGCGTCCCGAGCCCTGGCAGTGTGGAAGGGGCTGAACCGAGCCTCGCTGCGCCAACGGCTGCGGGAGCTGCCGGTGTCCCGGAGCCGGGCCACCCAGCCAGGGCCTGCTCCGCCCGACGTTCCCTGCGTCGCCCCACCTGGCCCCGAGCGCGCTCACCCCGGACCCGCTGGCTGCCTCATCCTACTGCGCCGGCGCCCGTACTTCGCGGCCGCCGCGGCTCCAGCTCCTGCTCCGGCTCTGGCTGGGGCCGCCGTGCTGCTGCCCGCCCGCCCCCGGGCACCGGCCGCCCCGCCCCGCCGGCGGACCCGCCCCGCAGCCGCGGCCCCCACCACCCAACCACAGGGCGGAGGGGGCGGAGCCAGCCGCTTACCAGACGTGACCAATCCAGCCAGTGCCGCGCGCTCGCGAGAGGCCTTCGGGGATCGGCCGGCGATTGGTCGGGGCTGTTAAAGGGGCTGCGGCGCTGAGGACTGGAAAGGGGCGGCGGCGAATTACTGCGGGTTACCTGGCCGAATCCCAGTGGGAGGAGCAAGCGTTTCTCTCTCCCAGTTGAAACTGAGGCACTTTCCCCAGTTCTTTGCATTTCTTAATTTCCTCTTCCTGCAATTAAGCAACAAGTGCCTCCAGCCGTGGGGTAAACTGAGATTACGAAAATAGCAGCTGTTTGGCTAGGCAGATTCTTACGAACTACAGTCTTAGGAGGTAGTCGGATATTATCAATCCCTGCTACTTCCAGAAACTGGATTTCTGAGCTCCTCCTCCACACCTGACCATAACAACCAATCCCAGACTGATTAGTAGAATTAGCGCCTAGAACTCGTGTGACGTAAATTATGATCTTAGGTTTTTTAAATACTGGGTCTCCTGTAGACTAGGCTGTTTTCTGACTTGATATGTAGCTGAAGATAGCCTTGAACTCTTAGCCTCCTGCTTCTGCCTCTACCTCTACCGCTAGGACTATAGGCATACACCACTGCACCTGAATAACATAAATTTACCTTAGAGGGACGGTGTCTGGAGGTGAAAGAAGGAAGATAAGTTTTAACTTAAAATGAGCTTGGAATTTTTTGAAGGCTATTTTTACATTCATCAATTCCTTACCGGGTAGAGGGAGGAGGTGGAGGATAACCAGGACTCTCATAGCACATTGGCAGATTGTGAGAGTGCTCTTTGCTTATCTAAACGAGTGGGTCCCAAACTTCAGCATCTACCCATCCCAGAGGATTTTAGAATGCAGATTCCTAAATTCCACCTAAAGTCTCGAATTTGTTATGTCTGAATGAGTCTGGGACATTTATTTTTCAACATTCTTTCCCCAGAAGATTCCAATTGGGAGGGCTCTGAGGGCCATACTCTTTTGAGTCTCTCATTGCTGTGAAATTAAAACTCAACGGGTTGAAAATAAAGCTAGACTCCTCTGTACAATCAAAATCCATATGTTTGGGAGACTTGCTAGTTAGTAAACCTAGAGACCACAAGGGAACTCAAACTGGTTCGCTGCATGTGACATAGCAAGAACTGAATGTTGACGGGCTCCAGAAGCAACAGATGACAGTTGGAACTCCTGCAGGAGGAAAGGCGAGACTGTGGCCTAGCACTTAAGGAAGTCAGTCTTGTTCTCTGACTAGTGAGATAATGCATAAGCATTTACTAGCAAACATCCTCACCCATCTCCACACTAGGACTAGTCATAACCCTAGGAGGACACCCTGCCCCTCTGGGACCACATTCCAATGTCATCATCGAGTCCTGCTCCCTACCCTCCTGGCTGAATTCCTCTTCCAGCCCTAGTGTCCCAGACACCTGTGTGACCCAGAAGCCTCTGCCCTGGATTTGGAGGCTAGCCCTTGTATTAGTCAAGTTTCACTAGGGGAATAGAATGGATGTTAAAGATACAGAAAACAATTGGCTTACACAGTGCACTCTTCTTCAGAGATACTCAGGCCATAAAGCTGGATGAATCAGTTGCCCTGTCTTTTGCCAATGGGCTGAGGGATTCTTGGTGAGAAACTGGTCTTCAATCCATGTTGAAAATTCAAAGACATTGGGTCCTGATGTCAGTGAAGGATCCCAGCAGCAGAAAGAGCATTGTCCATCAAAAGGCCAAGACAGGCAGGCAAAACACATAAACTCAGACCTCCTCAGATCTCAGCTTCCACAGAAGGTTCCCCACAACCTAATCAAGAAGATCCCAGCCGGGCGGTGGTGGCACACGCCTTTAATCCCAGCACTTGGGAGGCAGAGGCAGGCGGATTTCTGAGTTCGAGGCCAGCCTGGTCTACAGAGCGAGTTCCAGGACAACCAGGGCTATACAGAGAAACCCTGTCTTGAAAAACCAAAAAAAAAAAAAAAAAAAAAAAAAAAAAAGAAGATCCCTCACAGGTGTACACAGAAGGACTCCTCGTTGGTTCTAGAACCAATAAAGTGTGGAATGTAATGATCTCTCTTAGAACTTGGAATCCCAGCACTGGGGAGATGGAGTTTGAGGCCAGCAGGGCTTTATAGCCAAACCCAGAAGAGAGAATCGGGGAGAAGAGTGGAGAGGGAGAAGAAAGGGGGTGGGGAGAAAATGTTGTCTCCAGAGGTGAGGGTTCTAATCATAAATACCTGTGTGGCGGGGCCAAGGTCCCACCATCTTGTCTATACTGCAGCCATCTATGGTCTGACTCAGAGCTGACAGTCCCCCAACCCCACTTACATTTCCTCTTATGGGAAAATCTCTTAGAAAATTACCCAACTCTGTCACAGGGACTCGAGGTCAAGACGCCCTGGCTAACTGACACCTTTGCTTCTGTTAAACTGTTTGCTCACTCTGCTTCCTCCTGCAACTGCCAACTGGGATACAGTTTTGGTTTTTCATTTTTCATTTTGTTTTTTTTCCATTAAAAGCTCCCTGCCGAAGGCAGTCAGGGCAGCTCTGTGAGATCTGTTCTCTCCAGGCAGGTGCTGGCTGGCTTACCATTCCTAAATTCCAACTCTGGTTTTGTCAAATAGTCCTTGGGGGTCTTTGCTCCAGGACACCCAGGACTGCATGGCAAGCATGGGTTTCAGTGGTGACACAACTTGAAGCTCTTCTTGGCCACATGTCCAAGCCATCACCTTAGAAGAAAAACAAGAAACGGTGACCGTCACCCTCCTTTCCTGGATCTAGCTTTCCACAAATATTAGACTGATCAACTCACCATCAACATAACCTCAAACCAAGAGCAATAAGATCCGGTGTGAATGCTAGAAAGAGCCCTTTTCTTTTCTTTTTCTTCATACATATATTTAGAGGCTGGTGAGATGGCTCAGCAGGTAAGAGCACTGACTGCTCTCCCGAAGGTCCTGAATTCAAATCCCAGTAACCACATGGAGGCTCACAAACATCTGTAATGAGATCTGACACTCTCTTCTGGTGTGTCTAAAGACAGCTGCGGTGTACTTACATATAATAATAAATCAATCTGTAATATATATATATACACATACATAGATATCTATAGTTTATATGAGTACACTCTTAACCACAGAGCCATCTCTCCAGCCCAAGGCTCTTCTTTTTTAAAGATGAAGATTTTGAGGCATCAAGATGACTCGCTTGGGCTGGAGAGATGGCTCAGCGGTTAAGAGCGCTGACTGCTCTTCCAGAGGTCCTGAGTTCAATTCCCAGCAACCACGTGGCGGCTCATGACCATCTGTAATGAGATCTGACGCCCTCTTCTGGGTGTTTGAAGACAGCTACAGTGTACTGGTATACATACAATAAATCAGTAAATCTTTAAAAAAAAGAAAAGAAAGAAAAGATGACTCACTTGATAGGGATATCCACTACCAAGCCTAACAATCTAGTTTAATCCCTGGGACCCACCAGGTGGGAGAAGAGAACTGACTCTCAGAGATTGTCCTAAGACACTGTAGCACAGCACACACACATACACACACACACACACACACACACACACACACACACACACACTCATAAAGTACATAAAGGTAATTAAAAAAGAAAAGTGGCTGGGAATGGTTGCACATCTTTTAAGCCTACCACTCAGGAGGCAGAGGCTTGGGGATCTTATGTTTGAAGCCAGCCTTTTCTACATAGCAAATTTTAAACCATCCTAGGCTGCATAGTACAACTCCCATCTCAAACACACCAACAAATGAAAGAAAGAAAAAAAATCAGTTAGGCAGTAATGGCGCACACCATTCATCCCAGCACTCAAGAGGCAGAGGCAGGCTGGGCAGTGGTGGCATGTGCCTTTAATCCCAGCACTTGGGAGGCAGAGGCAGGTGGATCTTTGAGTTAAAGACCAGCCTGGTCTACAGAGTGAGTACCAGGACAGCCAAGGATACACAGAGAGACCCTGTCTTGAAAAACCAAAAAGAGCCTGGTGGTGGTGGCACATGCCCTTAATCCCACCCACCACTCAGGAGGCAGAGGTAGGTGGATCTCTAGAGTTCCAAGGCAGCCAAGCCAAGGCTACATAGAGAAACCCTGTCTCAAAAAGAAAGAAAGAAAGAAAGAAAGAGGGAAGGAGGGAGGGAAAGAAGAAAAGAAAGGAAAGGAAAGGAAGAGAAGAGAAAAAAGAAAAGAAAAGAAAAAAGAAAAGAAAAGAAAAGGGAGCTGGAGAAATAGCTCAGTGGTTAAGAGCACTGACTGCTCTTCCAGAGGTCCTGAGTTCAATTCCCAGCACCCACATGGTGGCTCACAACCATCTGTAATGGCATCCAATGCCCTCTTCTGGAGCATCTGAAGACAGCTATAGTGTACTTACATAAATAAATAAATAAATAAATAAATAAATAAATCTTAAAAGATATATATAAACAAAGGATAGTACGCTGTTGAGTCTTCCTCCTAAGAAGTTATTGCGTATAGTAGACATGACTATGATTGTGTGTGGTATACAGGTGTAGAAACTGACATTCACAGAGAAACAATGGTGTATCTGAGACAGGGACAGCTAGTTAAAGGAAGACCCAGCACTCCTGACCCTAAAGACTAGGTCCCTCCTAACGTCTAACTGTTCTACAGAGCCTGCCAAACTGCCTCTTTCTGCCAGGCACAGCATAACTTCAAAAGGAGCAAATAGCACTAATCTATGCCAAGAGGAAATTTAATACAGGAGCACAGCTTTGGAGATTAAGTTCAGTTAACTTCTGCTTGCCCTTGGTTTGAGCAGTTATATAATTAAACTCTATCAGATTGCTCCTCCACCAACTGGAAAAAAAATAAGATTTTTACATAGATTTTTGTATAGCCCAAGGTGTCCTCAAATTCATTATATAGCCAAGGAGAGCTTTGAACTCATCCCTCTGACTCTACTTCATGCCCAATGTATGCATTGCTAGGGACTGAACCAGAACCAGAGATTTATACATACCTAATAAACTCCACCAACTGAGCTATTCTTCCCCTCCATCGCTGAAAAAATAAATAAATTCTATCTCTTTGGGCTTGCACAAAGATCCCATTAGCTGAAGACCGTATGTGACTATACGGATGGCCCCCAATTCATGATGGTCGAATTGATGATTTTCTAAATTAATTATTGAGGGGTGCATGTGTACCACTGCATGCGTGTGGAGGTTAGAGGACAACTTGTGGGAATCAGTTCTCTCCCTCCACCACGTGGGTAACGTGGGTGAAACTCAGGACATCAGGTTTGGTGGCCAGCACCTTCTCAGAGTCAGCCCTCCGGCCCCCATTGATAGTTTTAAATGTTATGACAGGACAAATGCAAAAGGCATTCGATAGAAACTATTCTTCGAATTCTGACATTTTCTCACATTGGCAGTGCGTGATGTGGGAGTTTCTCAGTGCTGGGCAGTGGCAGCCAGCGGCAGCTTCCAGACCACGTGACTGAGTGCTAACAGCCGATTCGCCACAGCTCGCTGGGAGGCTAAGCTCTGAAGGTTGGTAGGTTAGGTGTATTCACTGTGTTTTTGTTCGTTTGTTTTTATCTACAGTATAACTTCAGCATAGGTCAAGGAATATGGGGATGTCATAGATTTGGTTTAATGCTTGCATTATGGGTTCCCAATTTGCACGAGAATCCTGCAGGTGAGACACTAAGGGTCCCCGCCCCCAGCTGGTTCAGTAAATAAAGTTGCCGGTGGCAATGACAGATGCGGGACTTTAGATTTCCTGGGCAAGGGAACTAAAGGAAGAAGGATTGAGTGCTGCCATGCTGGAGAAACTAGGATAGGCTTGAGAGCTGCCGAAGCTGGAGCATAGAATCACGTAAGAGCCGGGGAAGAGCCGCCCCAAGGCCCATCCATTGGGTCTAGGGTAGGAAAGATGGAGTATAGACTTTAGTAAGTAATAATTCAGGAGTACCGGATGGGAGGCTTAGCAATGTGGAAGTTGGGGAGTGGCCCGGTCATTGTTCTGCTTAAGGCTTATTAAAATAGAAGGGTGTGTGTGTGTGTGTGTGTGTGTGTGTGTGTGCGCGCGCTTCATTCAAAGATCCAGAGCATTGGGGTAGTAGTGAGGAAGGCGTTTTTCTCACTACTGCCAGGGAGGTTAGAGTGGATTAATCTACTACTACTGCTACATGTAGCTTGTACAGAGTGAGCTATCACGGTCTCCCTACCTCAAAATTTTTCCTAAATTATGTTTCTTGGGCTGGAGAGATGGCTCAGTGGTTAAGAGCACTGCCTGCTCTTTCAGAGGTCCTGAGTTCAATTCCCAGCAACCACATGTGGCCCACGACCATCTGTAATGGGATCTGCTGCCCTCTTCTGGGCTGTCTGAAGACAGCTACAGTGTACTCACATAGATATAATAAGTAAATAAATCTTTAAAAGAAAACTATGTTTCTTTTGTGTGTACACATGTGTATGTATATATAGGTGTGTGCATGCCTGGCTGAACATGTGGAGGTCAAAGGACACTTACAGGAGTCCATCTCTCCTACCATGTGGGTCCCAGAGACTGAACTCAAGTCATCAGCCTTCGGGCAAGCATTTTTGCCTACAGAGCCATCTTTCTAGCCATACACCAGAATCTTAAGTCTTAGAACTCTAAGCCCATATAAGTTATAATTTTACATTATAAATCTAAGTTATAATTCTGGCTCCTCCCCTCCCCCTCCCACAAGGTTCTCTCACATCACAGACATCTACTATACATCAAGAATACATGAGGGCTGGAGAGATGACTCAGTGGTTAAGAGCACTGACTGCTCTTTCCAAAGGTCCTGAGTTCAAATCCCAACAACCACATGGTGGCTCATAACCATCCATAATGAGATCTGATGCCCTCTTCTGGTGTGTCTGAAGACAGCTACAGTGTATTTACATATAACAAGAAATAAATCTTTATAAAAAAATAATACGCCGGGCGGTGGTGGCGCACGCCTTTGATCCCAGCACTTGGGAGGCGGAGGCAGGAGGATTTCTGAGTTCGAGACCAGCCTGGTCTACAAAGTGAGTTCCAGGACAGCCAGGGCTACACAGAGAAACCCTGTCTGGAAAAAACAAAAACAAAAACAACAAAAAAACAAAAAACATGAATTTCAGTATTTGAAGTGTTCCTGACTGTGGAATTTCACGATAATCCTTTTCTCATGAATCTGTAAAATACAACAAAGCTAATTCCATTTTTGCCGCTGCCTTGCACATTTGGAAGGATGAGTGGTTAAAAAAAACAAAGGTCAGTTTGGAGAGATGGCTCAGTGGCTAAGAGCACAGTTTGCTCTTCCAGAGGTCCTGAGTTCAAATCTCAGCACCCACATGGAGGCTCACAACCATCTGTAATGGGATCTGATGCCCTCTTCTGGTGTGTCAGAAGACAGCGACAGTGTACTCACATAAATAAAGTAAATAAATCTTTAAAAAAGAAAGAAAAGAAAGACAAAGTTCCAGGCATATAACTCAGTTGGCAGAACGATTGCCCCACACATAGGAAGCTCCAGGTTTGATCCCAACCCCACATAAACTGGGCGTGATGACACATACGTGTGATCTGGGCACTTAGGTGTGAGCTGGAAGATTAGAAGTTCAAGGTCAGCCTCAGCTACTTAGTGAGCTCAAGGTCTGGGACACATGATACCAGAAAGAAAAAAGACAGAGGGGAGTGGGAAGAGACACAAGGTGGGAATGGGGGTGGGAGATTAAAGGTTGATCCACTTGTGCGTCTAGCAAAGGTTAGGGACCCATTGTATCACAGACTGTATTGAACATTCCAGAAGTACCAGGTTGGGTGGTGGGCAGCAGTGCCCAGGTGGGCCGGGGATGCAGATCTAGGGATGAAAGTCCTATAAATTGGTAGGACAGTGCAGACTCCCTCAGACGTAATAAGCCCAGGAGAGCCAAGGGAGAGAACTAGGCTTTTACACACCCTCGCTAGGGTTTCTCAATAATGCTTTAGGGTAACCAGATGAAGGTTGTTAAGATAAATCAGAAAAGTACTAAAAACTCAAACAAACCAGATACAGTGACATACATCTACAATCCAGCAGGAAGACTGGGAATTCAAGGTCACCTTTGGCTTGACGGTGAATTTGAAACCAACGTGGGCTACGTAAGAAATAGTGTTGGAGCCGGGCGGTGGTGGCGCACGCCTTTAATCCCAGCACTTGGGAGGCAGAGGCAGGAGGATTTCTGAGTTCGAGGCCAGTCTGGTCTACAAAGTGAGTTCCAGGACAGCCAGGGCTACACAGAGAAACCCTGTCTCAAAAAACCAAAAAAAAAAAAAAAAAAACAAGAAATAGTGTTGGAGGGTTTTTTGTTTTTGTTTTTTTTAAGTGTTGACATATTAGGCCAAAGGACAAAAGGTTCATTTTTGAATTGGTGATGTAGGTGGGACTGGAAATACAGAGTCTCTCTGGAGCCAAGCTAAGAAGAATCATGAAGAAAAGAGACAGGGAGGCAGGCAGTGATGGCGCACACCTTTAGTCCCAGCATTCTGGAGGCAGAAGCAGGGGGTTCTAGCTCTATGAATTTGAGGTCAACCCAGGCTACAGAGCGAGTTTCAGAACAGCTAGGGCTACACAGAAAAACACTGTCTTAAAAACAAAAGGGGGGAGGAGGGGGAGGGTGGGGGAGGGGGGAGGCTGGAGAGATGGCTCAGTGGGTAAGAAAGCACTGACTGCTCTTCCAAAGGTCCTGAGTTCAAATCCCAGCAACTACATGGTGGCTCACAACCATCCTTAATGAGATCTGACGCCCTCTTCTGGTGTGTCTGAAGACAGCTACGGTGTGTACTTACCTGTAATAATAAATAAATCTTAAAAAAAAAATAACATTTAAAAAAAACAAAAGGGGCGTAGAGAAAGACAGGGAGTGGGGAATTGTGGAGGCCGAGAGAAGAGGTCTGAGGAGACAGGAAGATGGTCGCCTCCTCCCCAGAGGTGAATGGAAGGCGTGTCTTGGTGCTGATTCATTCATAGGTACAGGCAGGAAGCAGAGGAAACTCTGGCTTGGCAGCTAATGGCTTTTAGCTTATAAGTAGGAACGAGGCTAATCTCTTGAGAGTGGGTAAGGAAACGGATGCTGGGAGGCCCCTGGAGGACCTGAAAGACAGGGAGCCAACACCAGAGAGGAATATTCTAGGCAACATGTGGCATTCCTTACATTTCTTGTGACCGAATACCTGACAAAAGCCATCTAAAGGTTGATTTGGGGGGTGGGGGGACAGTCACAGTTTGAGGGGGCTGCCAAGCATGGTGGAGAAGCCACGCCAGCAAGCATATGAGGCAGCCGGTCACATCGTGTCCCCAGTCAGGAAGCCGAGAGATGGAAGCCGCCGCTTAGCTCTCTGTGATTCAACCTGTGGCCCGTCATCATTTAGAACAGGTCTTCCTACCTCCAGTAATTCAGTCTAGAAACCCCTCACAACATCCCCAGACGGTTGTCTCCTAGGTGATGACCATTCCTCTTCTCAAATTGACAACCAGTATTAACCATCACAGGTCTGGAATTTGCAAGAGCAGATATCGGGGCTCCGGCTTGAAGAATTTGGGGTCGGTGGCTAACAGATACTGAATGTGACTGAAAAGATGTGTCACTGATTCCGTGTCACATGGTGTAAGAAGGGACCCCAAAGAGCCAGAGCTGGTAAGAACCAGACTTCCTGTTCATCCAGGCACAGAGGAGGCCAGAGGGTCACAGGCGAGTTCTGATCAGTGACAAGGTCAAGTGTGGCCACAGGATTCAGAGCCCTTAACTTCTCAGGGGACTGGAGTCCACCTGAGGCCTGGAACAGCCCCCGGCTGTCTTTTCTGTCTCACCTCATGGGAGCAACTGCCCATGGTGGAGGTTGGGTGGGGAAGAGCTACTTCACAGCGAGTTGTTCTTCACAAAGGAAACGCTTTACTAATCAGGAGGTCTCAAGAGATGAGCATTTGTGGGAAAGCTTTCTGAGGAGAGTCCTCAGATGATTATAGACAACCTCACCAGGAAGTCAGATGGTCCCAAAAAGAATTCCTTTTTTTTCTTTCTTCCCCCCCCCCTTTGGAAACAGGGTCTCTTATCTCAACCTTCTACTTATAAGAAGATAACCTTGAACTTCTGGTCCTTCCTGTTTCCATCTCCCATGTGCTGGGATTACAGACAGGTACCATGTGCTTGGTCTTAAAACACAACTCTAACTCCGGAGATTGGGGGTGGAGGTGGGGGTCAGAAGCACAGCCTTCCTATTCAGAGTGCTTTCTCCATCCCCGTTTCTCTCGACCCAACCAAACATCACCCTTTGTATTGCAACTGTGGGGAGATTTAACAAGCCACTTAGTGATACCTGTATCCGTATAAATACAGAGGCAAGTCAGGTATATCCTGTTTGCCTTTAACTTTGAAATGGTGGCTTATACACCCCGATACAGCATAGCTAGAAGCAGAAAATGTCGGCCGTCCACCAGGTCATTCAACGGAACTAGGAATAATGGAAACTAACTAGGAAAATGGTGGCATCACTGGCCCCTGCCATATGGCCATTTAATCCCTACTTGATTCAGAAAACAAAGACAGAGACCATGTTTGAGTAAGGACTTAGACAAGGAAAATGTTTGAATCTGTTTTGGCCAGAGCTGCCTAAAGCTAATCGTGAGAGACAGAGGCTCTTGGATTTGGCAGCTGTGTAACAAAGCCAAGCGACACGGTCATTTCTCTGATAGCGGTTTTCTATGTGGTCCTCTAGATGGTAAGCATAGTGGCTGGTCTCTGTGAAATGTCTATAGTGGTTTAATGACAGACACCATGTTGTAAGAAGCCCCAGTGGCTCCCCCATCCTCAGGGAGCACTATGTAGCCTGTGTAGTCTTTCTCTGCCTTGATGAGGTACTTGGCCTCCAAGTGATTCTCACTCTCTGCTCACTCTCTCAGGTGACCTGGAGCTGGTCTTTGTGGTAAATAGACAGAGAAGACAGCGCCTTTCAGGATCCTGCCTTGGTGTTTTGTATCACTGGGGAAGTTGCCATGTTGTAATGATACTCAAGCAACCCAGAGTGTCCTACGCATTGAGAAACAGAAGGCTCTTGCCAACAGGATGGCCAACTAGATAACTGGATGGATAAGCCACCTTGGAAACTAATCTTTCAGTCCCAAGTAAGCTTTCAGACAAGTGCAATCCTGGTTGTATTTTTAAAAATAAAGAGTGTGTGTGTGTGTGTGTGTGTGTGTGTGTGTGTGTGTGTACAGAGGTCTCATATACTATCCTGGCTGGCCTTGAACATACTATGTAGACCAGGCTGGCCTTGAATGATCCACCTTCCTCTGCCTCCTGAGTGCTGGGATGAAAGATATACAGCATCATGCCCGGCTTCCCACCTTATTTTTTGAGATGATATTCTCTTTGAACCTGGAACTAAGTGATTGGCTAGACTGGCTATCTAGTGAACTTGGGGGCCTGCCTGTCTCCTCCCCCGCACCCTCCCTGCTAGACTTGCAGATCCATGCTCAGCTTTGATGTGGGTTCTAGAGATCTGAACTCCAGTCTTCATGCATGTGCTTCCACGTGGGCCCGGGACACAGAGGTGATAGGGACTGAATCCAGAGCCTCACACAAGCCTGACATGCCCTCTATCAAATGAGCTACATCTCCATCCCTGCTTATTGTAATTTTAAACCACTGAGTTTTGGGATCGTTCATGCACCAGCAGATAATTAATATACTTTATAGCTAGCTTTAACCAATGGACTAAGACAGAAGCGATATTTCGACACTTAGCCCAGGTCTCAAGAGGACCAAAGGTTTTACTTATGGCTTACCACCAGCTCCCTGTTGTAAGAAGTCCACGCCAAAAGAAGAAATCTCCTACAAAGGAAGTTAAATGCTCCGGCTCCAGAGAGACTGCCCAGCCAGCACCAATGTATGAACCATGGAGGTTTCCACCAAATTGGACCCAGAATAATTGCAGCCTTAGCTAACATGACATGGGACAGAACACAGATCTGAACTCAGTCAAACCACAACCACCTGGAAAAACAAGATGGCCAGGGTTTCAGGACTCTGTTCCTCATCCTGTCCCCCCTTCCTTTTTCTGTGGGTCCTCACCGACCCCAGCAGCTGCTCCTTAGCAAGAGCTCCTGAGGTGTCCTACCACAAGGCTTTGAAACTTGGTTAGAAGTGGGCAGTTGAGGCCCTCCACCTTACAGGTGACACCTGCTCATTTTAGCCAGAGGGAACTGGAAGCAGTCCCAACGGCTCCCTGGGACACACAGGCAAAGAGTGGAACAGATGTTGTTTGCCATTTGTCTTAGTCAGGGCTACTATTGCTGTGATGAAACACCATGGCCAAGGAAAGCTGAGGAGGGAAGGGTTCATTGCCCGTCATAGAAGGAAATCAGGACAGGAGCTCAAGCAGGGCAGGAACCAGGAACATGGAGATGGGAGCTGATGCAGAGGCCATGGAGGGGTACTGCTTACCGGCTTGTTCCTCATGGCTTGTTCAGCCCATTTTCTTATAGAACCCAGGATCACCAGCCCAGGGATGGTACCACCCACAATAGGCTGGGCCCTCTCCCATCAGTCATTAATCGAGAAATTGTCCTACCTATAGCCAGATCTTATGGAGGGATTCTCTCAGTTGAGGGTCCCTCTACTTCAATGTCTCTAGTGTGTGCCAGGTTGACATAAACTAGCCAGCACATCATCAAAAGGCCAAGTCCTGCCTATTGGTTAGAAGATGACTGGCCTGTCACAGTACCAGGGGCCTGAGCTAAGTTCAACACAGGGTTGTGGTCTCTGTTTCTGAGAAGGTCTCAGCCGCTGGTTTATGAAGTTCCTCTGTTTACCAAAGAGCCGCCACTTAATCTTACTAGCAGAGGCTACAGCCACAGGTGAGGTGAGATCCATAGCATTCCCACTAAAAAACTGAACTCATCAAAGTAGTAAGTCAAGAAGCTATGGCCCCTGGTCACACGGGTGAACTTGGTTTTCCCTCCTAATCCCAACTCTTGCTCCTCTCTGTCTTGTCTCCGGCATCACACTGAGCAATTGTAGAAGTGACCCATTTAACTTGCTCTTGGCAACAGCCGCTGACCCTTCCAGACTCTACGCCATCATGAGTAGTAAAGCCATATTTATTAAGCTAGGAAGGCCCGACTTCAGAAGCTATCCAGTTTCCAGAGGCTGAATGTGGGGCAGTGAGCTGTGATAGGCAGCCTGGTCCCTGGTTGAGCTCAGGCTTAAAACCCCGGAGACCCAGCAGGTGACTGTCGCTGGCAAGGGGCAGCAGGTGTTTGGCCACACCCCCTGGGCCCCTGTTACATAGCTACAGTCTCCCACAACCCCCCACAGAGAGATCTATGGTCAAGCCCTCCCACATGCAAATAAGGTTTCCCCAAGCTCTCAGACCAAGCCAATGAGAAGTACCTGTTGTCAGATCCTGACCTACCCCAAAACTGTATAGAAGCATCCTATCTGGAAGGATTAAAGGTATGCGAGAACTACTCCATTGTCTGAGAGCTTCTGTCATAAGAGCTGTGACACTTGGGAAGAGGTCTGCTCTTTCCTGAAACACCACCAGAAGCTCCCCACACTCCTCACTGGCTAGTCAACCTCTCATCAGCCCAGCACAGTTCAGTGCAGGGCATCGTGGAGCAACTGAGATAGCACTGTGGAGACAGCTGCGGCAGCAGAGGCGGCGGAAACAACTCCCCCTTCCTGCTCACTCTCTCCCCTTTACCTGAACCCTCGCACCCAGCCAGGCCAGAGATCTCCGTGGAAAGCCTCCAGTACACAGGCCCACAGCTGGAGGGCATGATGTCACTTATGGATGCAGGCTAGAGATGCAGCAGGACATGACATCACCTAGTGGGAAACACCAATCTTTACCTGGCTTCTTTCTCCTTTAACAAGGTTGTTGTTATTCTTATTGCTCGCGCTCTCTCTCTCTCTCTCTCTCTGTCTCTCTTTCTCTCTCTCTCTCTCTCTCTCTCTCTCTGTGTGTGTGTGTGTGTGTGTGTGTGTGTGTGTGTGTGTGTGTGTGTTTGAATGTCGTACCTGTGGAGGTCAGAAGGTTCCGGGTTGTTTGGCAAGTGCCTTTATCTGTTCAGCCATCTCCCCACCCCTTCCCTCCACCTTTCTTCTATTGTATTTCCTTGCTCTCACTTCTCAGAACCCACACTTCTGGAACAGCCCGACAATGGGGCAGCTTTCCTGGGCCTTTGTTAAATAAAGGCTGCTTTGACCCAGGAATCTAGAACAAAAGCCAATTACATCTGTAACCCTGCTGTTTGTAATTTTATCTCTTGATACATCCACTGGCACCTTCCAACTTGTCCAGGACTCTCTGACTTGGCCTAGTCTCTCTTATTGTCTTCAGACTGGGGTTGAATTGAGATTCTTTTTTTGTTTTGTTTTGTTTTGTTTTTTGAGACAGGGTTTCTCTGTGTAGCCCTGGCTGTCCTGGAACTCACTTTGTAGACCAGGCTGGCCTCAAACTCAGAAATCCTCCTGCCTCTGCCTCCCAAGTGCTGGGATTAAAGGTGTGCACCCCCACCACCCAGCAGAATTGAGATTCTTGGTCACACATTTCTGGGGGTCCTTTTCTTTCTTTCTTTTTATTTTTTATTTATTTTTTTTAAGATTTATTTATTTTATGTATGTAAGTACACTGTAGCTGTCTTCAGACACACCAGAAGAGAGCATCAGATCCCATTACAGATGGTTGTGAACCACCATGTGGATGCTGGGATTTGAACTCAAGACCTCTGGAAGAGCAGTCAGTGCTCTTAATGGCTGAGTCATCTCTCCAGCCCTGGAGGCCCTTTTCATATGTAAGAAATCTAATGAGGAAGCCCAGGAGGAGGATCGACAGGGCGGGCCATGAGATGACCACTATAATCCCTGAACACCGCCCCCACAGCCCTGCTCTCGTCATGAACCACACATGCTCACCTATAATCCCAGCAGAGGCAGGAGGATCTCTGGGATTAAGGCTAACCTGTTCTACAGAGTGAGTTCCAGGACAGCCAGGGCTACACAGAGAAACCTGTCTCAAAAATAAAACCAACCAACCAAAGAGGGTGATTTGAGGATAGAGAAGATGACCTGTGTTACCTTCCCTTTCCTCCTCTCCTGTCCACAATTACTGTTTTAACAATGTTTGGGCAACATGGGAACATCAAACAAACAATACTGAGAGAACTTGACAGTCACGAAGATCCTACCCTTCCGTGAGGAACAAGGGAAAGACCACCACGCTGGGAGCAGCCCATGACAGATTCTTTGTTGCTTTGAAGGACAAAACAGCCAGGGGCCCTCAAGGTGTTACTCAAGGTTTCCATGGAGCTGGGTTCCAACTTCAGGGACCTTTCCAAGATCGAGCTACCAAACTCATGTGTCAGTGGTAATTCTGTTTAATCTTCGTGCTTACGAAGACCACTCTGGGAGACAACATGGGACCTGCTGTCTTTTCTCGCTCTCTAGAGGTCAAGCCTTTGTGTGAGTGCCCTCATCCTCCTACCACGACCCCTGCCCCTGCCCCCCAGACTCAGGCTTACATTCTTCTTCCTCTAAAGATGAAATCAAGCCTGTCAGCTGGGTAACCATTTCCGTTGGCCTTGGGTTGTAAGTTGAGAGTGGCCTAAGTAGCCCTGCTCCTCTCTTGCTGTGATCTCTGCATCTCCTTTGTGGCATTTGCTGAGAGGGATTCAGGTCATTACTGGTGTCCCCAACCCAGGTCCTTGACTTCCAGAGGATCAGGGACCAGTTCTCATCCTTCTCCAAGGCCAGGATGTCGCCGTCCCTATTAACACCTGTTACTGACAGAATGCTGCCCATTAGGAGATGGTGAAGACTCGCAGGAAGTGTGCTGGGCTCCAGGGGTCTTCATACCGCTGTGTTCTCTTCAGTCAGTCAGAGTGGGAAAGAGCACTTAGCTACTCAGCTCGTTGGCACCCCCTTATGGTCAAACTAGGTAACTACTCTTTTCAGTTACACAGCCCTGGCTAGCGTTGAATTTCAAACAATTCTCCTGCCTCCACACTCCTGCCTCTGTCTCAAGAAATGCTAAGATTACAGGAATCTGCCATCGGATAGTTTGTTGTTTGTTGTTTGCTTTTAGACAGGGTCTCTCTATAGCCTTGGCCCCGGAACTCACAGTATAGACCAGGTTATCCAGGAACTTACAGAGATCTATCTGCCTGCCTCTGTCTCTCCCCCAAGGACTGGGGTCAAAGGTGTGTGCCACCATACCCAGCATCAGTGGATAGTTTTAAGCAACTATTCTTAGGGGAAAAATCTATTGAAAAATTCCATTGATAATGGCACACCTCTGTAAGCATGAAGAACATTGCACTAGGTCACCTACGGTGTGGCCACCATCGGTCCACGGTCACAGGAGTATCCCAAAGGCCTTATTGATCTTAGGTGAGGAACATGTGACTGAGCATCTATACCCCCGCCCCTACCATGTTTGTGCGTGTGTGTGTGTGTGTGTGTGTCCCACTTTCTCCAAAGCTAGTCTAAACTTTTCTGGAAAACTGTCTCTGTCCTTTAGAGACCAGCTGGCCCAATGTTTTAGGCCAGTTCTTCAAAATCCCAGCACCTGCCTGTCAGCACGCCACCTGAGGGAGGTGCAAGCCCAGAAGGAACAAAGACCTGGATTCTCCTTGGTAACTCTACCCTCTTGGGAATCTTCCTGGTCACCTTGTCTGTGTGCAGCCTAAGTGAGGAGTGATGTTGTTAAAGTCACACAACCATGCCAAGCCGAGGAGGGAAACCTGAAGCTCCCAGAAGCCAGTGCCCTTTGGAGAGACAGCAGCCACCTCTACAGTCTGTTGGCATAACCGGTCTGATGTTGCTACCCAGAAATGTTGACATAGGTGTTCAGACAGAGCTTGGTACTCTATAACTGACAGGAACTCAGTAGGCTTGGGGGCCTGGGAGTTCTCAGACAATGTCTGTGAAATGAAGAAAGTATCCTTGCAATGCTGAGGTAAAAAATTACCTACTGTCACGTGTTTACATATAGTCATAAGTATTTGCGGATACCCCCCCCCCCGTGGTGGTTTGTATATGCTTGGCCCATGGGAAGTGGCACTATTAGGAGGTGTGCCCTTATTGAAGGAGGTGTGGCCTTGTTAGAAGAAGCACGTCACTGTGGAGATGGGACTTTGAGGGCTCCAATATATGCTCAGGTGTGACATAGAGTCTCCCCCTGGTGCCTGCGGAAGACAGTCCCTTAGTGCCGCCTGCACATCAGTATGTAGAACTCTCTGCTCCTCCAGCGCCGTGTCTGCCTCCATGCGTTCGTGCTTCCCACCGTGAAAAAATGGACTGAACCTCTGAAACCATAAGCCAGCCTCAGTTAAGTGTTTGCCTTTATAAGAGTTGCATTGACCACAGTGTCTCTTCACCATGGGAATCAAACCCAGGTTCTCTGGAAGAGCAGCCAGTGCTCTTAACCACTGAGCCATCTCTCCTGTCCCTGGAGCTGTGTCTTTTTAAAATTATGTGGATGTGGCTGAAGCTACAGTTCAATGGGAGAACACTTACCTAGGACGTGTAGGGGCCTGCTCTGAACACCCCACCCCTCACTGAAACAAATAGATACACTCTGTTATGGTTTGAACATATGTGTCATTTCCAAGGTCCCTTGCCCTTCAGTGGAACAGTATCAAGCGGTGAGACCTTCTGGTGACAATGTCACGAGGCCCCATCCTGATGGACAGGAGTAGCGTCCTTACACAGGGGTTTGAGGCAGCTGTTTATTGGTTTGAGGCACTGTTGAGCCTGCCTGTTTTCCTGGGTTCTAATTCAAGAAGCCCTCTGCACGCTTGCCCTGACACCCTTACAGCCTCTCTTTCTCTGAAGTGCCTCCGCCCCATGCAGCTGCTTGCTGACCTCGGTCAGTTCCCGACCAAACTGGCTTTCTTGAACCCTAACTCAAAAAGGTGTGGCTTCCTCTCCTCCTCTTTCCAATCTCCCTCTTCCCAGCAGCTGCTGAGGCTTAACTTGCTGCCCCACCCCCACCGCGGTTGTTTGCTCTCAAACTGTCCTCAAGGGAATGGGGAAGAAGGGAGAAAAATGTTTTGAGGGAGCTTATCTCTTTCATCCCTTCAACTATGACTTCTTATGATTGCCACAATATGGCCCCCCCCACTCCATTTATTTTTTTTGCTGTGCTGAGGATTAAACCCAGGGTCTAACATGTTAGACAGATACTCTACTGCTGACCTGCAGCATTCCTAGCCCAAGGTGCCATCTTGCAAGAAGAAAGTGAACACTCATCAGACCCCGAGTCAAGAGCACTTGATTTCGAATTGCTGGACTTCCCAGGACAGAGTGACATCATCTGTCAGACCCTATCCTCCCCACCCCCGCCCCCACATTCCCCGGTCTAAACCATTTATTGTGACAGACAAGCAGTCCAAAACAGCATCCTGAGGAAGCACCTGTGGGTGTAGCTGAAATGCAGGGTGCACCCCACCTCCTCAATGCTCTAGGGCATCCAGGCGCAAGCCCCTGTTGTGGACAACCTGCGCCTTCTTCAGAAGTGATACTTCCTAGGGAAGCATGGGGACTCAGGAGCCCTTGGCACTGGCAGAGGGGACAAATGGCTCTCTGTGGTGCATCAAAGCACATGCAGACCTCCAGGCTCCCTGGGTATCACAGTACCAGACTCTTCTCACCTCCTCCCCTAGCATAGCCTTCTTCAGCTCAGGAGTTTCCCTCCTGCAGCGTCTCCTTATAACCCTGCTACCTTGGCCATACCTCTTCTCTTGGACTCTTTTCGTCCTCTCTCCTCTCCCGGCCAGGCTCAGTCTGCTGGCCACGTTCTGCGCGTACTGCTTTCTCTCTGTGCTCTGGACTCTCCCAGATGCCTCTGGGTGTATTCTTCCCCATTTCTACAATAGAAACTTTCCCCTTAACATACCGTGGAGTGGTTGTGCCTCCAGTTTATACAATGGTAGGCAAACTGTACTTCAATCATTTATTCCTTCTGGAAAGGAGTCGGGGCAGGCAGGGGAGGGAAAGGAGACTGGAGAGATGGATCAGTCAGTAAAAGACTTGCCACACAAGTATAAGGTCTCAAGTTCAGATCCCAGAACCCACATTTATAAAACTCTGCAGTTAAGAGCATGTACTGCCTTTGGAGAAGACCCAGGGTTGGTTCCCAGCACCCACATGACACCTTACAACTGCTTGTAACTCCAGTTCCTGGGGATCTAATGTCCTCTCCTGGCTCCTAGGACCTCATGTGGTGCACAGGAACTCATGCAGGTACATGCACATATATATATATTGAAACAAAAAAGCTAGGCAATGGTATGTGCATGCCTTTAATCCCAGCATTCAGAGGCAGAGGCAGGAGGATCTCTGTGAGTTCAAGGCTAACCTGGCCTACAGAGCAAGTTCCAGGGCAGCCAGGGCTACACAAAGAAACCTTGGGATGCCTGGAGTTCATGGGACAGTCAGTCTAGTTGAATCTGCAACCTCCAGGTTCAGTGAGAGACCATATTTAACTGGACAGATGGTTTAACTGTTAGGAGCACTGGTTGCTCCTCCAGAAGACCAAAGTTAGGTTCCTAGTGCCATGTCAGACAGCTCACAACCCTGAAGTAACTCCAGCTCCAGGGATCCAATGACCCCAGCCTCCACAGACACCTGCATTCGTGTGCACAGCCCCCTCGTACAGGCATACACACCTACATACAATTAAAAACAATAAGTCTGAAAAAATACATACTGCAGCCGGGCAGGCAGTGGTGGCACATGGATCTCTAAGTTCAAGGCCAGCCTGCTCTACAAAAGGAGTTCCAGAACAGCCAGGGCTACATGGAGAAACCCTATCTCAAGGCACCAAACAAAATTATAACACACTGGCAGTTCCCCATGCGCAAGCGTATGCATGCACACACGCAGTAAACAAAATACAATACATTTTAAAGTAGACTAATACATATGAGTTAGGGAGACAGGCGATACATAAGAGGGCCTATAAGACCTTGGCTTCTAGCTGACAGACATGGGGGCTGCTTAAGTCTGTTTATTAGTCAGTGACCTTGCAAAGGATAGAGGCTTGATCTCAATCTGTTCTCTGGAGAGCCAAGTACAAAGCTATAGCAGGGGAGGAAATCTACTGAAAAGATGGAATTAAAAACTGGAGAGATGACTCAGCGGTTAAGAGCACTGATTGCTCTTCCAGAGGTCCTGAGTTCAATTCCCAGCAACCACATGGTGGCTCACAACCATATGTAATGGGATCCAATGCCCTCTTCTGGTGTGTCTGAAAACAGCTACAGTGTACTCATCATATATATAAAATAAATAAATAACATCTTTTAAAAAACAACAACAGGCCGGGCGGTGGTGGCGCACGCCTTTAATCCCAGCACTTGGGAGGCAGAGGCAGGAGGATTTCTGAGTTCGAGGCCAGCCTGGTCTACAAAGTGAGTTCCAGGACAGCCAGGGCTACACAGAGAAACCCTGTCTCGAAAAACCAAAAAAAAAAAAAAAAAAACCAACAACAGAGGGCTGGAGAGATGGCTCAGTGGGTAAGAGCACCTGACTTCTCTTCCCACATGATGGCTCACAACCATCTGTAAAGTGATCTGACGCCCTCTTCTGGTGTGTCTGAAGACAGCTACAGTGTCCTTACATATAATAAATAAATCTTTAAAAAAACAAAAAACAGAAATTACACGTGTTTGGCTTTGGAGATGCTGTGCATGGCCTTCTTCAGGCATCCTATAGCACGGACAAGGCTTCTGTGAGTTATCTTTGAAGAGAAAAGAAGGAGCAGGTTCAGAATGGGGGAGGGGTGGGGGAGGGGAAGGTAGAGCACCGGTTATGTAGGTGGTGGCAGGAGGAATATTCTGTGGGTTTTGACTGTTTTTAGGGACAGGAATTCATGTAGTTCAAGCTGGCCTTGAACTTACTATGTAGCTGAGAATGGCCCTGAACCCCTGATCCTTCTGCTTCTACCTCCCATATTCTAGGATCACAGCCTTGTGCCTCTATACATTTGTTAGTTCATAGTTCAAACTGACCTTGCACTAACTATGTAGCCGAGAGTGGCCCTGAACTCCTGGCCCTCTTGTTCAGCCTCCCTTGTTCTAGTGTGTGTTTCTATCAGCTAGAGTGGAAGACCCTGTTGCTCAGAGAGCATACTTTCCCCTCAGTAGTGGCAAGAATGGGTTCCAAACACTGCTATGTGTCCAAACTAACCAAGATTAATAGCAAGACTCAGAAGGATCAACATGTCCTGAGATGGACATGATCCTGGAGTAAAATAGTAATCGAGTTTTTGGTTGGTTGGTTTGTTTGAGATAGGGTCTCTCCTCTCTCTGTAGTTCTGACTGGTTTCAAACTTAGAGATCCGCCCGCCTCTGCCTCCGAAGTGCTGAGATTAAAGGCCTATGCCACCACTGCCCAGATGTGAGTGTGAAGAAACTTTGGAAAATTCCACCAGACCTCTCCCCTCCTGGAAGAGAAAGGTCATAAAGAACAATAGGAACCCCTGCCCTCTGGAAGGGGGGGGGGCTAAATTACATTCCTTAGACCACAGGGAGGAGGGACCGACCACCGGCCACCTTCCCAGAGCTGACCATTGGTCATCCACCTCATTCCTTAAAGACCAGTCAGTTTAAAAGTCACACTATTCTGCCAATCACATTGTGCCTAATGGTGGCTGTCCTGAGATCTGTATAAAGGCTCTCTGGATGGACTGTGGGTGGTCGTTCTCTCTCTCCACGTGCAGGGCAACCCGAGCATGCTGGAACAATAAATTCCTCTTGCTTTTTGCATCGATTCCTGGCTCTGTGTCCTTCAGGGAGTCCCCAGTAAGCTAAAGCTCGCCAGAGTCTTACAAGTGTTCTCGTAAGAGAGAAGTTTCGAGACGAATGCACACAGAGAAGGCAGCGTTCAGACAGCCAAAAGGTGCTAGACTCTCTACGTGGGGACTGGAGAGATGGCTCCGCTGTGGAGTGTTTAATGCTCTTCTAGAAGATCCAGGTTTGGTTCCCATCACCTACATGGGGCAGCTCATAGCCACTTGGAACTCTTACCTCCGGGGATCCAACGCTCCCATTCCACACTCCATGGGCACCAGCAGTCACACAAGCATGCACCCACACGCACATGTACAAACAGTGTTTAATTCTTAATTTCCTTTTAATCTTACAAAAACAAAAAACAAACAAACAAACAACAACAACAAAAAAAAACCCCAAAACCCTGCCAGCCTGAGCAAAGTAAGTTGGTACACTCCTGTAATCCCAGAACTCAGGAGGCAGAGGCAAATTCTCTGAGTTCGAGACCAGCCCAGTCTACAGAGTGAGTTCCAGAACATCCAGAGCTCTGTTACACAGAGAAACCCTGTCTTGAAAAAAAAAAAAAAAAAACCTAAATAAATAAATAAATCTTAATCAGAAGAAGATGGTTCTATCTTTACTTGTCTTTCCTGTGTCCTTGGAGGATGGAGATTACCTCACACAAAACGTCAGGAAATGTTCTCTTGTTTTCAATACTCATAAAGACCGTGCTCAGTTGGAGAACACTGAAGTACCATCACATCCATTCAAACACAACACAGTCCCTCCCAGCCTGGATCCACAGCAGAGGGATGACAGCCTCCACTCACAGAGACACACCCCGGGAACCTCCAGGAGAGAGGCAAGTGACTAATTCTCTCAATTACAATTTATTCTTCCTCCTTTTGTTCTTACAGGCCTGAGGAAAGACATAATAAAACTCCTTGAGTCTGGCAGAGAAAAACAACATAAAATCCTATTTGAAACTGGAAGTAATCATTCTGTCTACAGTTCTAAGAAAAATAAACAAAGCATTGAGTGGCATTTAGGGCTGCCTCCAAGTCGGTGCCAGAGACCCAGAGGGGAAAGAAGGCCCGGATGAATTGTTTGGCTCCCTAGGGTGCTGCATGGCCTAAACTTTGTGCTCTGGTTAACCCTCTCCCCACGCCATCCTGGAACTTCAGCCAGTCCTGCTGGTTTCAGGGGTCTCTCCTCACTTCCCCAGGTCTGACCTCATTAATCTGGCTAATTGAGCCCCATACTCTGTGGCTTCCTAACTCCAACCCCGACCTTGGCTGGGTCCCTTCAAGCTACAGCTTTTTTTGTTTGTTTTTGAAACAGGGTCTCACTGTGTAGCTCTAGGTGTCCCGCAACTTACTATGTAGACCAGGCTGGCCTCAAACTCACAGAGATCTGCATGCTTCTGTTTCCCAGTGCTGACATCAAAGTGCACCATCATATCCTGCTCAAGCAAAGAGAGGTTATAATGAACTTAGAACATTTGGGTGTCTACCTTATTGCTTGTATTCTTTAGAAGTTCAAGATCTACCCATGCCACATCAAGAGTGCACATGTGTGTGTGAGCATGCACACATACACACACACACACACACACACACACACACACACACACACACAAAGACATTTAATGGACCATATCATTTTAAGGGGTTTAGGTGATTACCAATGTTTTTGTACAATAGCCAAGATCTTCAATGCATAAATCTTCACTTTTGATATGTTTTCTAAAAGGCAGTATGATGTGGTGTGAGGGGAGGGGGAGTCTTAGCTGGACCCATGCTGATGCATTCCCCTGCGGTATCACCCATAGGACAGGTCTAGAATAAAAGGAAGTTTATTTGGGATCTGGGAAGGGGGTTGAGTCAGAGAAAAAAAAAGGGGACAGAGAAGGACAGAGAAAGAGGAGGCCAGCCAGGAACACGTGGGGAGACAGGAAGAAGAAGATGGGGAGGAAGACAGGAAGGGAAGGAGGGAGGGAGGGAGGGAGGGAGAGAGAGAGAGAGAGAGAGAGAGAGAGAGAGAGAGAGAGAGAGAGAGAGAATGGACAGTCCTTCTGTATGTGAGCCAGACTGTTGCTAGGTAACTGTTGGATGGATCCAAGAGGAAAAGGTAACAACTTTGCCTTGAGACAGGGTTTTTGTTGTTGCTGTTTTATTCTTGGTATTTTTAAGACAGGGTTCCTCTGTATAACAGCTCTGCTGTCCTGAAGCTTGAGCCCTCTGCCTCCCAAGTGCTGGTATTAAAGGCATTTGCCAGAGACAGGGTTTCATGTAGCCCAGGCTGGCCTCTAACTTGCAGCGTACCCAGGGATGACCTTAAACCTCTTGCTTCTACCTCCCTGTGCTGGGATCAAACCCTGGGCTTCCTGTGCACCAGGCACGCACTCTACCGACCAAGCTACACCCCAGCCTTGGTTTTCACCAAGAGATGGTGTCACTGAGAGAGAGAAAGGTTCCCTAGTCCTTGGGACTGATGCCCCTGCATCTTCCCAAGAACAACTGTGGCACAGCCCTCTCTGCCAGCAGCTTCACGGACGCTTGTCTCAGCGCCCCCCCCCACAATTATGACCATTAAATTATGACCACATTATGTGCATTAAAGAATGCAAGAATAGTCACCATTAAATGTGAAAGACAAATTGCCTAGCTGGGAGCTTTTGAAAGAGGGGCATTCAGCGAGCTTTTGACGCCTAATTACTGTTTAATCAATCCAGGAACACAGAGACTGGTTATTTGCCTGTTGCTGAGGCTGGGGATTGCAATGCACGGCTGACAATTTTGCCGGTGTTGGGACCGCCCTTCATAGGCTTTTCCAGGCTTCCTTCCCACTCTGGCGGAAGCCTGTAAAATCCCTCCTCCCCATACATATGCTTATCTCAGGAGCAGGCCCCCTCAGTGGGCAGCAACTTAGAAAGAGGCTCACCAGGCAAGCAGGGACTGGCTGGCTGCCCTAGCGTTGTCCAAATTCCCGGCTTTTAGCTGCTAAGTTCCTTCCTCCATCCGTGGCAAGCAAGGTGTCCTTGGCAGAATTTCTAAAAGTTTGGAGCCCCGGAGGCTCCACTAGGCAGCTCATTCTTACTTTTGCTTGTTTTGCTTTTGAGTCCGGGTCCCTCTGCGTAGCCCTGGCTGTCCTGGAAGTCACTCTGTACACTAGGCAGGTCTTGAACACAGAGATCTGTCTGCCTCCACCTCCTGAATGCTGGGATTAAAGGTGTGTGTGACCACCCCCTGGCTGGCAGGTTTTGTTTCTTTCTTTTCTTTTCTTTTTTTTTTTTTTCAGAATGGAAAAGGCCACAAGTCTCTGCTCTGCTCCAGGAGTAGAGGATCTCCTAGAGCTACAGAGTAGACAAAGAGAAGTTTCTAGAAGGAGAGAACAGCACCATCACTAAATCCAAAGAAGGATAATATCCACTCAGATGCTCAATGTGCTCATAATGACCCACCCTTGATTAAGGAAGACGTGGTCGGTCCATGATACGGTTGAGGGAAGGTTTTTATCGCAGAATTGAGGGAGAGGACAGCCAGAGGCATCTGGAAGAATCCAGAGCAGGGAGAGAGAGAGTAGTAGACTGAACAGGGCCAGCCGACTGGACCTGGTCATAAGAGAAGGGGGTGGGGGGAGAACATTGGAGAGAGGGAGAACAGAGGGGCGGGGAGGAGGAAGGTGAGAGAGGAAGACAGAGAGAGCATAGCCAGAATAGCGGGTCATAAGGAGAATGTTTAGCTGGAGGGACAGAAGCCGGACAGCTGGAAGGCATTTAGGGGAGGGGAGGAGGTGAGAAGGCTAGCAAGCTAGCCGGTTTTTAAAATGTGTGACTAGAGCCAGGAGGCCAGTGTGTGGTATGCTAATAGCCACACTGATAGCCATTTGTCCAGGCTGCCTTTTGGAATTTGGGGAAATGAAATGGAGTTTCTTTTAGACCTGACTGGGAACTTCTTAAATGAGGCCAAGGGTCGTATGTAGGCCATCATGGCCTTCTGGAAAGCAGAGGCCATTTTGGGTTTATGTGAGTGTCTGTGGGGTGAGCCCTTTCCGAGGTCTCTGGGCCACCACAAGTCTTAGTTAGGGTTTCTATGGATGTGATGAAACACTGTGACCCAAAGCAGCAAATGGCAGACATGTTTCAGTTTACAATGCTCAGGTCACACTCCATCTCAGGAGGACAAGCTCTCCAGGCAGGAAGCTGATGCAGAGGCAAGAGAGGAATGGTGCTTACAGGCTTCCTGTCTGTGGGCTCTTCAGCCTGTTTCCGTATACCACCTGGGACCACCAGCCCAGGGACGGCTCTGCCTACAGTAATCATCTGTCAAGAAAATGCCCTGCAGACTTGCCTAAAGGCCAGCCCTATGGAGGCAGTCTTCTCTATTAAGATTTCCTCTTCCCACGTGATAGCCCTAGCTGGTACATACTTTAATCCCAGCACTCGGGAGGCAGAGGCAGGTGGATCTCTCAAGGCCAGCCTGGTCTACCTAGAGAGTACCAGGCCAGACAGAGTTACATAGTGAGATCCTGTCTCAAATAACAAATATAGCACACTTTTGTACCACCTTCTGTAGCTCGGTCAGTTGATGTGATTCTTTTGCTTTTTTTTTTAAAGATTAATTTATTTATTTTGCTGTCTTCGGGCACACCAGAAGAGGGCACCAGATCCCATTACGGATGATTGTGAGCCATCATATGGTTGCTGGGAGTTGAACTCAGGACCTCTGGAAGAGCAGTCAGTGCTCTTAACTGCTAAGCCATCTCTCCAGCCCTTGATGTAATTTTTTTTTTCCTTGATGTGATTATTAAGAAGTCAACTGGCAGCTGGGCAGTGGTGGCGCACACCTTTAATCCCAGCACTTGGGAGGCAGAGGCAGGCAGATTTCTGAGTTTAAGGCCAGCCTGGTCTACAGAGTGAGTTCCAGGATAGCCAGGGTTACACAGAGAAACCCTGTCTGGAAAAACCTAAAACAAAACAAACAAACAAACAAACAAAAAAAAAGAAGTCAACTGGCTACCCCACCCTCATCCTAAATGTCACATGCTCAGAGCAGTCTTGTTTGCTTGACTCTTGGCCCCGTTTCTATGCACAACAGACTTGCCTGCAGGCATTTAGGGGTGTCTCAACTGCCTTGCCCTGGTCCACCCCGGACACTTTCTGAGGGCAGAAATCTTTCTTTCTGTTCATTTGCTCTCCCACTAGATGTGACTTCCTATATGCCTCGTACACAGTAGGGACTCGGAGCTGAATGATCTTCCCAGACACGGGAGCCAGCAAGAAAACTCTGAGACCAGTTTGGTCTGGGGGCTGGGAGTGCAGAACAAACCGACTCACCTGGGTCCCGTTCCTGGCAACCTGGAGACCTGGAGACCCCTGACCGGGATCCCTCGGTCTAGAGGGGGCATGTCTCAAAACAGAAAAGTGGCCGTCTTTCCTGGCTATTGCTTCAGAGCCTGTTGCAAATACACGAACAGCTTTTAAGCCCCAGGGACCATGCTTAGAAGTGGGTGGGGGGAGAAGAGGGATGAGTGGGCTGTGGCTCCTCCCCCATCCAATTGTGTAAACATGGATGACGTGGGAGGGACCGCTCTGAACTTTATCTTCAAAACAAACTTTCTACACACGGCAGAATAAGTTGTGTGTCAATGAACTCATTCTCTGGAAGAGCCAATTATAAAGCATGAGAAAGTGTGCGTTGTGATTATCAGCATTAGTGTAAACACTGGGCTATCAGCAGAAATAGGTGGATCAGGGGCTGGGCAGAACTAGGTTGGGCTAATGGGGAGGAAAGAAAGGAAACTGGTTTTCTGGGATAAGAGATGTGCAGAGGGCCGGAGGGCCTGCTCAACCCTATGGGTGAAGCTTGGCTGAAGCCAAAGGGAACCACAAAGTGACCCCTAAATTTCAGGCGACCTTTGTTTTAGGGTTATTGTTTTCTCTCCCTGGACTCTAAAGGCAGGTGCAAAAACTCCGAAGGCTAACCCACCGCCTGGATGAGTGACAGCTGATGGAGAAAGCCTCGGGCACTGCGATAGGCTGCCACAGATAAGATCCCGCCTCGGGGCTCCGTCTCAGGGTCAGGACAAAGAACTGGAGAGAGGCTTAGCCTCGCTAGTGCTTCAAGCCTGGAGCTGCCTGGGTGCTCTGTGTGCACGAGGGGGCTGGAATTGTATCAAGTTCTCATAAGGAGCCTAGGGAGATGTAAGCCTACTAACCCTCTACCTTGACAAAGAGAAACCTCACTGTTAGGGTTTCGCTGCAGAAGGAAAGGTACCCTGGTAGACCGGAACCAAGGAACACTACAAAGTCACACCATGCAACAGGCCTCATGCGAGAGTTTTATTGAGGAGGGCAGTTATACAGAGGTAGCCTCTGAGCGAGAAGAAGGCAGGCCGTGAAGGCGTTGGTTTTTATAAAGGGCTTTAGCACATGGACATAGGGAGAATATGAGACCTGTGACAACAGTGGACATGTGTTGTATTTTGGTGACTGGTAATTGATGTGTTTATAAAAAGATAAAGAGAGAGGGGATGTGTAGTAAGGTATGGGGGGGGTTCCTCCGCGCCCCCTTCCCTCTGAGGACCAGCCACACGATGATATAGTATAGAATAGAGTTTATTCAGGGCATAGGGAGGGGAGTTGAGAGGGTAGTAGAGAGAGAGAGAATAGAGAAGTAGAGGCCAGTCATGAGCGGGGGGGGGGGGGGGGGGGGTAGGGAATGGGGAGAGAAGACAAGATCAAGAGAGAGTGGAGGGGTCAAGTGGTCCCTTTTATAGTGAGTCAGACACCGGGCTGTTGCCAGGTAACTGTGGGGCGGAGCTTAGACAAAATGCTAATAGTAATAATGTGGCCGCTGTTGCTGGGTTACTGAAGATGGACTTGTGGGTGTGGTTTTCCATCACTCACTCCCAGCCCAATCCCAGGTCAAGGTGGTCAGCGCACCCACAGTGGGACAGCGGCTACAGAGGCAATGACTCACCCGGCTTCCAGTGCAGCCTCCTGACCTCAATCCGCCCTTCAGCCCAGGAGACGTTTACCCAGTACAGGCCTGCCCAGCACCAAGTCAGAAAATTGTTGGGGTTCTGGAATTGCCTCACAAGCCACACAAACGCCGATCTCAGTTAGATAGGGATAGTTTACTGAACAAAGACACCAAGACTGATCAGTCAGAGTGGCAGAGGACTTGGGAGCCAAACCGTGACACAGGTTTGCTCTCATGGGAGGCTTTTTATAGGAAAAATCAAAGTTGGGAAGTTCAGAAGCCGGGGTAGTGGGGCTCGCAGTATGACATTTTGGGTGACTAGATAAAGTATTACCTGCTGAACTTTAAGTGGTGATCAGGGGGTTTCTAGAGCGTTAACAGACCATGAGCTGTACACCCATAACCTTATGGCCTTTTAGTAGAATTTTTCAGCGTTAGCTTCCTTGATTACTTTGGGTAAATGGAGTCTGAGAACCTGAATTGTGCCGGGGGGCTAGCCTGGCATCCAGTTCCCCGAAGAAGGCAGCAAAAGTGGGTATGGAATCAGCGATTGTGTGACCAAACAGGAATTACTTTTGGCAATTTAACTCTTTCTTTAACTCTTTGCTATTCTGTAGCCAAAAGCTGAGAGCAGCAGGGGATTAAGGGGGAAGAAGGCTTAGTTACTGGGGCGCCTTTTGGCCCAGAGTTTGTTAACTTTTCATGAGCCAGAGAGAAGAAAAAGAAGAAAGGAAGAAAGTCAGGCTCGCTTGCTTGCTCTCTCTGTGTCTCTGTCTGTGTCTATGTCTCTCTCTGTCTCTCTGTCTCTGTGCCTCTCTCTCTCTCTCTCTCTCTCTGGTTAGACCTAATCACCTGTTTCATCAATTTCACAAGTGTACATGCACTTATATACACACCAATATATGAAGTGAAAGTTTCAGGTTGTGTCATGTGATACAGACTCATGGGCTGTTTTACTGAGGCAGGACCTGCTGGGTGACTCAAGGTATAAGGAGGACTCACCTGACAGTGACAGGGCTTGCGTAGCTGCCTGTGCAGCTCTTTGTCGAGAGAGGCAGGGCAGAGAACTCTTGGCATTCCAGCTGGTCCTGATCGCTCCCGCTGACTTGTGACAATTTAGTGGAGGCCTGGAGGTTTCCGCTGATTCATGTTTGGTGACATTTTTGAACTGGACTGTTGGTATCCTGACTATGGAGATTGGAATTGCCCCAAAGAGCTACTTCTAAACAGGTCCACACCCCCTTGTCCTATTTACCATCTTTTTTCCCTTACCTTTGGATGGTGGGCTAGAAAGATGTGTGTGTGTGTGGGGGGGGTGTTGAAGCTTTTAAGAACTCTTATTAAAGTAGGTTTTGAAAAATCTAAGCCTACACACATATCTATCTAAGTATGTATGTATATACATACATATATACATATATATACATACATATATATACATACACACACACATATATATATACATCTAAACAGGATTAATTCATGAAAGTTCATCTTCATGTTGATCTGCAGAAAATTTGCCCAATAGGGTGGACTGATGCCCAGGAATCATTAGGCTATCATTAGGAAAGGCATCTCAGCAGTGAGAAGCAATCCTGGGGCAAAGTCTCTGGGGCTGGGCCATCTCCCTATTGTAGCCATGCAAACCAGTGGGCCATCTCTAGGAAACTCACTTGCTTGCCATCGCCTTTCCTAGATGGTTTCTGTTAGAACTTGATTTTACCTTTTGAGCCCAGTGGAGACAATACAAAATGATTACAGGTATGTTAAAAGGAGCAGGCCTCCACGTGAATGAGAGGAATTAGAAAGTCCGAACTCCATTTCTTTATAGATACTTGTATGTGAGGTGGAGCAGTCAAGAAACTGCTGGCAGGAGAGCTCCACTATTAGGGGAATGGGAACACCTAAAGGCATCTGGAAGAGTCTCGAGAGGAGTTTGAGCTACAACAGCTGAGTTGAACCAGCCAACCAGATATCAGAACAAGAAAGGGTGAGCTTATTCAGCAGTAAGTCTCAAAAAACTGAAAACATTCTAGGCCTAGATTAGATTGTATGGAGGCTAGAAACTTCCAGGACTAGGCCTGGGTTATCAGACTGCCTCTGAGACAATCATTACTACAGAAGGATAAAAAATGCGGTTACACAGGCCCTCCTACATGCTAGGCTCTACCTGTAGCCTCAGGTAGGTAGTTTCTCTCTCTCTCTCTCTCTCTCTCTCTCTCTCTCTCTCCTCTCTCTGTTTTCCAAGGCAGGGTTTCTCCGTGTAGCCCTCACTCTGTAGACTAGGCTGCTGGGATTAGGTGCAGGCCACCATCTGACTCAGCCTTCTCTACTCTTTATTCTGAGGAAGGAACTCATTAACTCAATGATCCAGGTTGTCCTTGAACTCAAGGTCCTCATGACTAAGCCTCCTGAGTAGCTGGGATTAAAGGCCTGTGACACCAAAGCTGGCTTCCTCCTCCTCCTCCTCTTCTTGACTTTGTCTCCCTTAGTATTTGATCTTGGCCTCAATTCTTCTGCCTCCCAAGTGCTGGGATTGCAGATGTGTACAGTCATGTTTGGCTCCTGCTCTTTTTTAAGTCTGGAACCCAACTTACGGTTTTGTGCTGCAGATACACATGTAGTCTCAATAGTCTTAGCTATTCATCTATCTATCTCTCTCTCTCTATCTATCTATCTATCTATCTATCTATCTATCCATCCATCCATCCACTGGTAACCCAGGCCAACCCCAAGTTCATCATCCTCCTGTCCCAGAGCCCCCAGCTGAAATTCTAAGTGCCAACACTCTTGGCTTACTTTGGTCTCTTTTGACATAGAACACTTCCTCAGTCCACCCATTCTCTTCTGACAAGGGCATCAATCATGTCACATTGCTACGACAAGATCCGTGACGAATGCCCCTCCTGGGTGGGGATGCTTGGGTTCACAGCTTGAGGGTATTGACTCTTGCACCTGGGAAGGTACAGCGGCTAGAACATGAAGCAACCAGTCCCATCCTACTGAAGTCAGGGAGCAGAGGGAGGTACACGCAGTGGGCGTGACCTTTCCTCTCACTTTCCTTTCTATTAATTACATTTTTATTTATCTTCTGTGTAGAGAGGGGACGAACATGTGGAGGTCAGAAAGTAACTGGGAGGAAGTGGCTTCTCCTTCCAGCCTGCGTTCCAGGAACTAAACTGAGGTCGTCCACCTTGGTAGTAAGTGCTTCTACCTGCTGAACCATCTAGAACCCCCAGGCTGCTTCTTTACTCAGTCCAGAACCACAATCCGTAGGATAAAGTCACATCTTCCTCTGTTAAACCTTTAGGAAAACATCATAGACTCACTCGGAGGCATTGCCGTGGCAATTCTAAATCCAGCCGGTTGAGAAAGGAGAGTAACCATTACAGGGCTGGGGATATATGGCAGTTAGTGGAGTGCTTGCCTCGAGTGCAGGTTAGACCCCGCAGCACTACATAAACTAATTCCGGGACTTAAAAGGTGGAAGGATTTCCGGGGTCATCCTCGGCTACATATAGAAGTCAAGGTAAGCCTGGGCTACGTGAGATTCTTTTTTTTAAATCACATTTTAAAAAAATCCAAGATAATTGTGTTAAAACTGTAATTATTTTAAATATCCTCCAATTCTTGAGGATCGGGATCTAGGAAGGTAAATGTTATGAACACACTCGGCCACCAGGTGGCGATCTCTGCCGTCCATGAACCTCAAAGGCCCTTGGAAAAGAGCTGTTTAAACCCTGTGGGAATCAGACAAAGCTTGAAAGATGCTGCAAGCCTCTGTGGATTTCTAAAGACACGCGGCGGAGTCTTTTCCAGCAGGGCTTCTAAGTGAGTCACCCAGGTTTGGCTTTAGTAGACACAGGATATGTCCCGAGATTCGTCATTTCTGACCCACCCTTTGAGTGACAGGAGTTTGGAGAAGGCATTTGAAGAAATGGATCTGTGTACAACTAGGCAACCTCACTGATTCAACAAGGAAGGTGGTCTCAGTATTGCTCTCCTGCTCGCTCGGTCCCTTCAGCCTCCTGTACCTCGGGACCTTTGTTATTAGCTGGGTCCTCTGCAAGAGCTGTAGTTTTGAGCCCTCAGCCACTGACCAATCCCTCCAGTCCCAGACTTCCCTCCAGCCTTTCTTTCTGCTCACACTGCCGCAAAGACTGCACTGTATCTTGCCACAATCCTGCTTCAGCCTCCTCAGTGCAGCGATTAGAGGCTTGTTCCACCTCTCTCTCAGCTTAAGGAGGCTCCCTGAACTCCCTACGGAATGAGAGATGCTCCGTAGTTCCGCCCCCTCCCCCCAGATCAAGCCTTTCCTCCATAGCGCCCCCGCGGCCCCCCCCATCTTCTCTTATACCATATAATCTACTTAGTGTATCCCAAATAGAATTTGCTGCCCACTCAGCAAATTCACCTTTCCTTTTTTGGCACCAGGAAATTGTTCTTCACCGAAGAGCAGAGAGAACAGTTGTCTTCTGCCACTGCTTAAAAAAAAAAGTCTTCTTCATTCTTTAGTTGTTGTTGTTATCGTTGTTATTGTTATTAGTAGTACTGTATTTTAGAAGTCTCGCTGTGTCGCCCTTGGCTGGCCTGAAATTCAATATAGAGATCCAACTGCAGCCGGGCGGTGGTGGCGCACGCCTTTAATCCCAGCACTTGGGAGGCAGAGGCAGGAGGATTTCTGAGTTCGAGGCCAGCCTGGTCTACAAAGTGAGTTCCAGGACAGCCAGGCTACACAGAGAAACCTTGTCTCGTAAAACCAAAAAAAAAAAAAAAGAGATCCAACTGCTTCTGTCTTCTCGGTGCTGGATTTCAAAGGCATATACCACAGTGTATAATATCAATAAATGTCAATAGCTATTTTATATATTCCTCCTGGTCTTTTTCTTCTCCCCATTTGAAATTTTTCTCATGCATTTATTTATTTAGTTAATTTTCTGGCTGGCACTCTTTTATCTGCTTATTTTGAAAATATTCACTTTATGTATATGACTGTTTCAACTCTATGTATGCATGTGTATCATGTATGTATGCCCTGTGCCCTTGGAAGCCAGAAGCAGGTTTGGTAGCCTGAGTTCAATCCCTGGGGCCCATGTCAAAGTGGAAAGTGGGGCTGGAAGAGATGGCTCAGCGGTTAAGAGCACTGACTGCTCTTCCCAAGGTCCTGAGTTCAAATCCCAGCAACCACATGGTGGCTCACAACCTTCTGTAATGGGATCTGATGCCCTCTTCTGGTGTGTCTGAAGACAGCTACAGTGGTACTTACCTATGATAAATAAGTAAACATTTAAAACAACAACAAAAGCAGTGCCACAAGGTTGTTCTCTGTCCTCTGTCCTCCAGATGTGCACAATGACATGTATACACCCTCTTTCTCAACACGTATCACACACACACATGTACACAGCACACATGCTGAGCCTGAAGAAGCCTGATCCTTTTGGCAAGAGCCTGAAGCTGCGAGTTGTTGTGTTAATTCTTTTTCCTCAAGAGGGTCTGTCAGGTACCCAGGTGATTTCACGTGAACCTTCTCCCCATTTTAACTGGTCAAATAAAGGTTAGAGCCAATGATTGGGCAGTGGAAGGGAAGGGTGGGGCTGGAGGTTTTAGACAGGGAGAGAGAGGAAGGAGGGTAGAGAGGTGGAGACAGAGGAGACAGAGACAGAGGAGACAGGCAGAGGAAGATGGAGCAGAACCACGTGGCCTGGAGAAGCTGTAAGTATCAAGGGATCTCATAGATGGAGTAGTGTAGTGGTGTATCTGCCCAATCTAGGTGTGCAGCTTATAAATATTATAACTGAGTCGTGTGGTCTTTGCACGGGCTTATTGGGAGATTTACTGCAACAGCTAGTTCCATCCATCCAGTCAAGAACAGAAGAAATGAATGCAAGCTTGCCTGCCACTCACCTGCCTTCTCTAGGCTTCTACAGTCCAGAGGTGCAAACTCAGGGATCATGCTACCCACTTTTAGGTTTGGTCTTTCTACCTGGGGAAGGCAATCAAGATAACCCCCCACAGACATGAAACCTTCACACACATTTTTTTTTTTTTGGTTTGTTTTTTGTTTTGGGCATGAAACCCAGTGCATCCAAAAATCTGTAAAGTTGTTTTCTGAGAATATTTGATCCTTAGTCGATTATTTTTCTGAGTATTTATTGGGTTCCTTGGGAAAAGACCCTTACTGCTGCCTTGTTTCCTCCTGAGCCAGTGCATGACAGGAAAGAACTCTACCAACTAACTGAGCCACATCCCCCCATATAGCAGAGCTTCTAGGGATGGCGTGGCATTCAATTCTGACTCAGGAGATATGCCCTCACTCTGGAAGACACTCCGCACGGTCCTGTTTCCTTTTCCTGGGACCCTGTAGAAGTCCTGAGACTGGGGAGAGTTTTCTTCATTGCAAATTCTGATCTCAACAACACAAGGCTGAAAGAGAGTATCGGTATACCAAAAAGGAATGGAGCCATTGCTGGCACCCACACCCACTGGTGACAAGACAGCTCGGGAAAAGTGAGACATGCAGACCAGGAGGAAGTTAGGCTGCAATGAGGGACGTTCTCCTAAAAACAAATAAACACTCAGAAAAAATAATCCCCAATGCGGAAAAGAACTTCACAGAAAATCTTCCACATATCTGGCTTTTGAAATAAACGACCGGGAATGTAAAGTTCGTCAGTAACTGTAAGCTGTGTGCACTCCTCTCCTCTCTCAGTCAGGGTTTCTATTCCTGCACAGACATCGCGACCAAGAAGCAAGTTGGGGAGGAAAGGGTTTATTCAGCTTACACTTCCACATTGCTGTTCATCACCAAAGGAATTCAGGACTGGAATTCAAGCAGGTCAGGAAGCAGGATCTGATGCAGAGGCCATGGAGGGATGTTCCTTACTGGCTTGCTTCCCCTGGCTTGCTCAGCTTGCTTTCTTAAAGAACCTAAGACTACCAGCCCAGGGATGGCACCACCCACAATGGGCTCTCCGCCCTTGATCACTAATTGAGAAAATGCCTTACAGCTGGATCTCATGGAGGCGTTTCCCCAACTGAAGCTCCTTTCTCTGTGATAGCTCCAGTCTGTGTCAAGTTGACACAAAACCAACCAGTACAGCCTCACCTCTGTTCTGATAATTTATTTAATTATTTTATGTATATGTGTACACTGTAGCTGTCTTCAGACACACCAGAAGAAGGCATCAGATCCCATTACAGATGGTTGTGAGCCACCATGTGGTTGCTGAGAATTGAACTCAGGACCTCTGGAAGAGCAGCAGTCAGTGCTCTTAACCGCTGAGCCATCTCTCCAGCCCAGGAAAAAATTAAAAAGCATGATGGGAGGGGAGTGGGGGGGGTGGGAAGAGGAGGAAAGAGACTGGGAGAATAGGGAAGTGGGTGAAGTCCTTGCCTCACAAGCATGAGCGCCCGAGGTGGACCCCAGCGCAGTCCCTAGGATCCAGCTACCCTGCCTGTTGGTCCTTGTGAAGCTCCAGCTAGAGACAAGAGAGAACCACTTAGTTCTCTGTGACACTGGACGCGGCGAGAGTCTCTAGGGCTGCATTTATTTTATTGGCATGTGGCCTCTCCCAATAGATGACACTTTGCACGCAGATCACTGAAGAGTAAAAATCAATTTTTATTTAATACAACTCCCCTCAGGGGGCCCTGTAGCTGGGTGGCTGAGACAGATAGGGAAGGTGGGGAGGGTTAGGCATGATTCCACGGCGAAATGTCGGCAGCTCCCGTCCACCCACTCAATCCACCCTCAGAAACAGCTCAGAACTCAGGAGACTGTTTCTTTAGCGAGGAATAAATAAAGAAAAATTAGTGAGAAAAGTACACATTTCCTTTTACTATTTAAAACAAAAACAAAGAACAGTTGCTGTAGCCAGCCATTTCTCTTCTTTGGGCCTTCAGTGTGGAGAGGGAAAGAAAGATCCAGGAAGCGGTTTAAGGATGTCTGCGCTCGTTCCAGTCTCTAGTTTTTCCATTGCAGGCTTGAGGCCTGTCTTCAAGTGACCATTCCGAGGGCCTTGCTCCCAGTCAGCTGGTCTCCCTTGGTGGGGGAGGTCACACAGGGGACCGGGCAAACTTGAGCAGCACTGTACACCTCCAAAGATTAAGGTCAGCCCAGAAAGAAAAAGAAGAACAGAAACAAAACAACAAAAAAAAACTAACCCAGTAAATGACGACAGAGCAGAAAGTGGCTTCTTTCTGGAGGACCCACGAAGAAGCACTCTGTCTATCCGAGACACAACATTTGAGCCTCACAATACTCCAGGGCATTAGTCTCCTGGAATCTCCTTTCACCTCCCAAAACGCAAGGAAGACAGGTCAGGCTGGCCATTAAAGAGCGCCTCTGATTCTCCGTATACCCAACATTAACAAGGCAGGGGGGGATTTAAAATTGGAGGGCTTGGCCTGAAGGTGTGCTACTTTTGGTGGGGCCAGGGCTGGCTCATAAATAAGTGCACAGGACTCTTGCAATACAGGAAGCAGCTGCTCTTCTCGGGACACGGACGACCTCCCGGGGACGTGCGCCTGCCTTGGCTGTCTTAAGTTCCATCAAGGGAGCCTTCCGTTCTCTGTAGGGCAGAAGACAAGAGTTAGATCACACCCTCAGGACTGGAGATCACCCTGGAGGAGAGAGGTATAAATTGAACCAACACAGCACATTCGAACACCAAAGGGGCTGAGGGTGAGGGTCCTTGGGTGGAATGTTTGCCTCTCTTGCAAGAGCCAAAGGCTGCATCACCACCACCACACATGGTCCACGTCTGCAAACCTGGGACTCAGGAGGTAGACGCAGGAGGATCACAAGTTCAAAGTCCAGTTCTAGGTTAGCCTGGATCCGCGGGACCTTGACGCAAACATACAAGAGCACCAGCCACTGGGACTCCTTCTTCTAGAACAGCTGCGGTTCCTACCCCGTCTTCTTTTCTCTCCATGATTGCTCTGTAGAGACTGTTGCCTCTACCCCTACCTGTACATCAGTGTGTCAGGCCAGTGCATCAAGTACCCACGTGCACCCATCGTGGTGTCCCATGGGTGCTGCACAGGGATGGGATGGAACCATCAGGTAGAAGAGCTCTTACACCTAACTCCCTCAGGACCTGCGGCTAACAGACTCCTTCTCCAGTACGCCTTTGTTTTGTGTTTTGAACCAGAAATTCACTCTGTAGCCCCGGGCCAGCCTGGGACTCTCAGTGGTCCTCTGGTCTTAGCCTTTTCAGTGTTGGGATTGTAGATGTGAGTCACCAGGTCATCTGAGGTCATGACGTCAGCTTAAACACTTGGTGGCTGGGTGTGGTGGTGCACACCTTTAGTCCCAGCATCCATCCAGCTGACAGAGGCAGATTTTTGTGCGTTTAAGGCCAGCCTGGTCTACCTTGCCTGGAATCCCAGCCCTGAGGGGAGCACAGACTGCTAAAGGCTTTCTGGTTTCCAGCCTAGTGGAGGATATATGTACCCCAATTTAGGGAGAGAACCTGCTACAAAGGTAGTCATAAGCAACAGCTAGCACCTTCTTTGCCTCAAGGTCCCCTACACGATCGTGCACGCACACAAATCCTTTATAAAAAGAAAGTACTGGAGGGCTGGTAAAGTGGCTCAATAGAAAGATGCTGACTGCCAAGCCTGATACACCGAGTCCAGTCCCAAGATCCAGAGGGTTGAAGGGAAGAACCAGCTCCCAGAAGCTGTCCTCCAACTCTTGAATGCCCACGTGCATGCGCAAACAAACATGTAACAAGAATTTAAGGAAAAGAATTCTAGAGTGCAATGTAGTGACAGTTACATTATGGCTGTGCCTTGTGCAACTGAATTCTTCTTTTTTTAAGTGACGGGGACCGGCCTCACACGGCAAAACACTGCCCCATCGATGAGCCACATCCCAGCTCTTGAACTATATACCTTACAAAAATATAGTGGTTAATTTTAGGTTGTGTATGTTTTACTGTATAAAATAATAAGGTTTAAAAAAAAATGCCAGGCCTGGAGACAAATGTTCACAACCCAGCACTCAGGACCAAGATAATCCTCAGGCTAGCCTGGGCTGTCTTCATATGTGACCTGTCTCAAAATAGCACCAAATACAGCTCCAAATGGTAGTTTGAGTCACCCACCTACTTCCTGGTTTCTGGACCCTTAATCTGACCCAGCATTGATCTCTGTCCTAAAGAGGATAGACTTTGCCCCAAGGATTTCATAGTCCATCAATGATGCTGCTTGTGTGTGTGTGTGTGCGTGCAATGTGTGTATATTTGGTTGTGTGTGTGCTATGTGCATGTGTGTGCTATGGGGTTCATGTGGAATCAGAGGACAGTCTCAAGTAGCTTCACCTTCCATTTTGTCTGAGACAAGGTCTCCTACTGTTCACTGTTGCTAGCTGGCCCAAGAGCTTCTAAGGGTTCCCCACGTCCGTCCCATCTCCTCCAAGGAATGCTGGAGTAACCGATGACTGGCTTTTATGTGGATTGTGGGATTGAATTTAGGGCCTCACACTTGCCACGCATGTGATTTACCCACTGAGCCACCTCCCGGCCCTTTATCAATTCCAGATCGACATTTCGATGAAGCAGTTTGGAGGCATTGAGGGCACCACATTCTGACCAGGGTACTCCTGAAGTACTCAGAAGTGACCTGAATCGACTTTGAAGATTTTGTAAAGTGGAAAGAAATTTGCAGAGTAGAAGAGCTGGGCATGCTGGGAGATACCAGAGCAGAGAGTCCTGCGAATGGAGAGCCCCCAAAGAACAGGAAACCCCAGGTCACTGTGGACAGAGGACACCTTGCTGTAAGTAGAACTTACAGAGGTGGGGGCAAAAGAAGATGTAAAGGTTGCCTGGTGTTGTCAGGAACCTTTGGTCAGGGAGGCTGGCTTCCTGGAGGGGAGCTGGGGTAGTTTCCATTTTGTTTTGCTGGGCCTGGGGCTTTTAGCACAGGATGCAGACCTGAGAGGCCCAACTAGAAGACCAAGCAAGGCTCTTTCTCCTCCCGTGTCAGGACGGAACTGCACAACTGGGCCAAGAAAGCTGTGTGAGCCCAGAGCACTGGAGGCTTGCCAGCGCTGGCAGCTGCTGCCTGCCATTTCCTCCTCTCTCCCAGAAAAGGGAGACGTGATTCTCGTGTCCAGCCTTGGTCTAGCACGCCCCAGACCAAGTCTCTCCCCAGACGCCTCTGTTCTCCCTCTCTTAAGGCAAACAGCACTCTGGATAACGTTATAGGACCAAGCTCACAGACAGGAAGGGCTAGTCCATCAGCAGGGCCCAGGGACTTAAAAGTGAAGGTTAACACACTCTCAGTGAGGACCAGACTCGCTTAAGTCAGAAGCCAGCTATGGAACTGCCCTGTTTCTGCTCAGCTTGTGGGGGCCGAGTAACCCCACAGGTCCTTCTGACTCCACCTCCTTGCCCGGGTCCCTAATTCCTACTTCTAGAGAGTACTCGGTGTGAGCACTTCCAGTCAATCAGGGCCGAGCTGAGTGTTCTCTTAATCCCTGCAGAATCTAGGTAAGAAGTCACCCAGTTTGCAGATATAGAAGTGCTTGGTGCCCAAGCCTGAAGGCCGGAGTTTTAACTCTGAAACCCAAGGAGGCATAGATGGACTCTCAAACATTATCCTGACTGCATCATCTGCATGCTCGCGCACGCGCACACACACACACACACACACACACACACACACAGAGGCTGTTTTAAAATGATTACTGATGAGAAGACAGAACTAGTTAGGATAATTTTTTTAAAAAATAGTTTGAGACAGGGTCTCTCTCATGTTATCTTTTTGTTTTGTTTTAAGATTTATTTATTTATTATTATTTATAAGTATACTGTAGCTGTCTTTAGACACCAGGAGAGGGTGCCAGATTTCATTACAGATGATTGTGAGCTACCATGTGGTTGCTGGGATTCGGACTCAGGACCTTTGGAAGAGCAGTCAGTGCTCTTAACCACTGAGCCATCTCTCCAGCCCAAGTTAGGATAATTTTGTATGTGTTTCTCCTAGGCCTATGTCAAGCTTTGACTTTGATGAATCCTAGGCTTTGAGTGTGTTTCCCCTGCATGTGTGTGCACGTGTTCACGCGTGTGCGTGTGTGTGTGTGTGTGTGTGTGTGTGTGTGCATTTCAGAGCCAATAAAGTCAATCTCTTAACCATATCCACTGTTACCAGAGTGCTTGAGGAAAAGATCTTTATAGGAGATGAGTGGCTTTTCTGTGATGGCTTGAGTTTGCAGTCTCATTTAACCCTTAAGAAAAAGAAAAATCCCAGTAGACAGATGTTACTTCATTTTTTCATCATCATTATCACCATCACCACCACCATCATCACCACCATCACTACTTTACAGGCTTAGGTTGGAGACTGTAGAACGGGGATCCCCCCCCCCCGTTCTTCAGCAGCCTCAGCCCCACTTCTGCACAGGTCCTACCACAACTTATCTCTCTGCTGGTCCTGGGAAAGAGGGAAGGGACCCAGAACTGATAATGTCTTGTTCCCAACCCGTAAGAATCAGGGGTTCTTTCCACAATCTGGAGACCTTCACATAGGTCTAGATTCGAGCTTTCTTTTAAGCACAGGGTGTTCTCTTCCACATTATCTGTCTGCGTGGGCCACAAACACAGTTTATAAACAAGGCAAAAAATAGCAAGAGGAAAAATGACGTCAGCGTGCACCATTGAAGCGAGTCAAACAATACCAAGTTAGTAGCTGGCTAAGTGGCTGTCTCATTGTCCAGATATTTCCTCTGATATGTTTTCAGAAGCAACGGCCATTAAACAAGAGAGGAATGATTGCCAGCTTTGATTTCAGGAAGGAAGCCCCTCCCATTTCCCTGCTGGGCAATTCAGTTCATTTTCTTCTGACCCATGCGGCTGGTTATTAGGGAAGCTCTGCCTGCTTCTCTCATAAACAAAAGCTATTTGCTTCAAGATTCAAAATTCTTTTCTCAACGGCTGGGAACCCCCGAGTTCCCGCCAAATGGCTTTATTATTTTGGGGGTAGGGCTAGACCAAGTACTTGGAGCACCCTGGGAGCAGAGTAGACTTTGGGGGCTGAGGGAAAGTCATTCTTCTACTGGCCTGGAGTTCAGAGCCTTTGTCCAGAGAGCCCCTTTGGGTGGCAAAGTTCCAAATGCTGGCCAGCAGCCCGGCCTCGGGTGGCCACAGATACACGGAGTCATAGGAACAGCCAGAGAATCAGTTTTTATCAGGGTCCCTCTCTGCCTATGGAGCAAGCTTGTCCTTATTCTCAACTCTTGTGCAACGGTCACCCTTTTTTTTTTTCCTTTTGAGACAAAGTTTCTCTGTGTAACAGAGCCCTGGCTGTCCTGGAACTCAGGGTTAAAGGATTGTAGACCAGACTGGCCTTGAACTCCCAGAGATCCTATTGCCTCTGCCTCCGCATCGTGTGCACCATGATGCCTGGCTCCTGTCACTTCTTAACAGTGAGGGCAAAGCACAGACCAGGGCTTTTGGAGACTTGGCCTCTGTTTCTGCTACTGGGGGATTCTGGATGAGCTGTTTTCACCAGGCCAGACCTCCATTTCTTGAGCTATGAAATAGGCTCCCTTCCGAGACAACAGTGCTTTCAGCAGCCCGAGGGGATGCAGGCTAGGTTCATTCCATTCCCCTTCTCCTTGAACGGACAGCCTTCCTCCGTACAGAGAATGTCAGCGCCTTCCTGTCTGTCCAGAGCATAATGAGCTCTGCTTAACAAGAATTCAGCCCCAGCAAAACAAAGGAAGCCAGGGGCCCACTGAAGGCTACAGAAGTCTTGCTGGAAGTTTCTCCCAGACCCAAAAGACCGGTTCAGAGGCCAGTTCCTCGTTTTTTGAAGATAATAGCTGCCCTGTCAACCCTTATGCTGCTAGGTGCCCACAGACAGGCTGGGAACCGGAAGGCGGTGGGCTATGCATGGGTTGAACTTAAACCCCTCTCCTTCCTCCCTCCCTAACTCCTCCCTTTATTGTGTGTCCTTTTTTGTGTGTGTGAGTGTGTGTATGTGCACATGCCTGTGTACGAATGTTCCTTTGTGAACAGAAGCCAGACATCAATTTCAGACGTCATACCTTAAGAACTGTTCATCTTTTTCTTTTTCTTCCCTTTCCTTTTCTTTCCTTTCTTCCTTCCCTTCTTTCAACAGGGTCTCTCGTTGGCCTCAAGCTCACCAAGTAGGTTGGCAAGTTCCAGGTATCCACACCTGTCTTCTCCTCCCCGGGACTGGGACACACATATGCCACTACAACTGAATTTTTCACTTTGGGTTCTAGGATTAAACTCTGATCCCCGTATAAGCACGTTACCAACTGCCCTATCTCCCTATCCCTCCTCTCTCTTCCTCCCTTTTCCTCTCCTCTCCCCTCTCTCATCAGAGACTGAGTGTGGAGTCCAAACTGGCCTGGAGTTCACACTCCTCTTTCAAGTGTGTATCCCTTGCTATGTCCAAGACCCTTTCTTACTAAAGATTCCTAACTGCATGGGAGGGTTCCCAGGGTCCCTCTCCCCATACAGGCTGAGCTGTAATGGTATAAACAGGAAGAGAGAAGCAGGTACTGGGTCTGGTTTGGACTGCTTGAGGTCGCCAGGGCTTCTGGTCTCAAATGGGCCAGGTTAGAACGAGGTGCTGGGGGAAATTAGTGGAAAGTGGACCCTGGACACATCGGGAAATAGTTCATTGTTCTATAGAAGACTTCTGTAAAGCAACAGCAACAAAACCCAGTCACACACTGCAATCCTGAAAAGTAACTCTGTAGCCGAGGAAGGCTTCAAACTTTTACAACAATCCTCAGTGTGGTGATTCACATAAGAGCTACTACTAAGCTCCTCTGAGCCTTTTTAACATAGCGTGTATGACGTATGTACTTACAGAGTATCGGTTTTCCGTGAAATCTGCAAAACAAAGACGGCACAGTCGTGAGCGTGCAGGGTGGGGTAGCCTCATGCTGGATCTGCTGCCAGAGTTGAACAAGGCGGCGTGTGGGCGGGCCAGGGGGTGGGGGGAGGACTCTAATGTATAAGGGGTCTCAGACCATCTGCTGATGGCCTTTTGTCCCTAGGCAAGCTCCTGGGATCTTCTAGGCCATGAGATAGGTATGTAGACTTTTTTTGTGTGCCTGCCTTGTTTTTTTGAAGCAGGGTTTCATGTAGCCCAGGCTGGCCTCTTAACTCACTATATAGTCCAGGATAATCTTGAGCCTTTCATCTCCCAATTATAGGCATGAACCACCACACACACAGTTCATGGGAGGCTAAGGATGAAGTCCAGGCCCTGATGCATGTGAGACAAGCCGTCTACCAACTACACCCCCACTTAAAGACAGAACTCACTATGTAGCTCTGGGTGTCCTTGAGCTATCTATTCAAAACTATCCAAGGTATCCTCAAACTCCCAGAAATCCACCTGCCTCTGCCTCCAGAGTGCTAGGACTGAAGGTCTGAGTGAAGCAACATGCCTGGCTTCTCATTTGGCATTTTAAAGATTTTTTTAATTAGTAGAGAAAAATAGAAAATTAACAGGAAGTTAGAAAGTTGCAAAGAAAAATGATCTCTGTTCCCACCCTCCACCCACTTTTGGCCCCTCCCACTGTCCCCCAGCAGTGTTCCGAGTAGACTGTTGGGGAGGGTCAGGGGAAGTTAGGGCGACGGGCCTGTGACATGTTCTACCGTGTCCTTTCATGCAGTGTGGTTTTATAAGGACTTTCAAGACCATTCTCAAAAGCTACACAGTCAAGTGGCTACACATATTTTTTCTTTTTTTTTTTTTAAAGATTTATTTATTGTTATATGTAAGTACACTGTAGCTGTCTTCAGACACACCAGAAGAGGGCATCAGATCTCATTATGGATGGTTGTGAGCCACCATGTGGTTGCTGGGATTTGAACTCAGGACCTTCAGAAGAACAGTCAGTGCTCTTAACCGCTGAGCCATCTCTCCAGCCCCGTGGCTACACATCTGATTGCTTAACCAGGTTCCTAACTTTAAAAAGTTAGGTTCTGGGGCTGGAGAGATGGCTCAGTGGTTAAGGACACTGGCTACCCTTTCAGAGGACCTAGGTTCAATTTCCAGTACCTACATGGTGGTTCACGACTATCTACAATTTTAATCTTAGGGCATCTGACACCTTCTGCTGGCCTCCTCGGGCACCAGGCTCATACATGGTACACAGACAGGCACACAGTCAAAACCTCCATACACATAAACTAAACTTAAAAACAAAAAACGTTCTTTCTAGCTTTTTTGCTGTCTTAAATAAATAATGTTGCCAATATCTTGTGATGATGGCAGCAAACCTATTCCAATAGTTGATTTTACGCTGTCTGCCCATTCCTGGGAATGAGGCTGGAGAAGGACGAGGAGGGGGAGGGGGAGGGAGGAGAGGGAGGGGGAGGGAGGAGAGGGAGGGGGAGGAGGCCTGAGGATAACTCAGGCTCTTGGCATCCATGGCCAAACTGCTTAAAGGCAGAACCAGCCATTTCCCTTTCCCAGGCGGGGCTCATCTTGACGCATCCTTTTGCCAGAATGCACAAGGTGCCTGGCTAGCTGCCCTGCCAGGCCATCGTTGTGCCCACGGCCTCTGCCAAAAGCCTGGAAGTGGAGAGAGTGAGAGAGCAGAGAGCAGGAAGTCCTGCATGGAAGGATCACATCACTGCCTGTATCAGTGGGAGACACATGCATCACCACCAGAGGGAAGGCTGGGGCATGATTGGCCTCTTTGCACAGGATCAGGCTCCCGCCCATCCCAGTGACTCTGTGTCAGAGCTCATTCTCCAGGTCCTGTGGAAACACAGTAATGGATGCTTCATCTGCTCTCCAGGGAAAAGGTTCCCATGTGGTGCTGGGGGCAGGGCAGGCAGGGGTGGGGGCAGGGGGTGGTTAGGAATTGGTGGCTGCTCTTAAAGGTCATGGTGAGAAAGCCAAGAACAAGGGTGTAGTCCAGCTGGTAAAGTGCTTGCCTGCAATGCATGGAGCCCTGGGTTTGACCCCCAGTATCATAAAAATTGGTGTGGCAGCACAGGCTTGTAAAGAGATGTGGAGGCAGGAAGATCAGAAGTTCAAGGTCATCCTCAGATTTTTTATATATATATATATATATATATATATAGAGAGAGAGAGAGAGAGAGGGAGGGGGGAGGGAGAGAGAGAGAGAGAGAGAGAAAAGGGGGGGAAGAAGAGGTGGAAAAGGAGGAGAGAGAAAAAGAAGGCAAAACCAAAAAAAATCCCAAGAAACAAACAAACAAAACCCTTTGAGCCTTGTATGGTGGCTCTCTCTGTAAATCCAACATTCAAGCTGCAAGGCAGGAGGATTACCAAGAGTTCCAGGGTCTGTCACAAAACAACAATCAAATAAAAGCCTGCCTTCCCCAAGTCTACCTCCCCTTCAAACCCTGTCATATAATATTCCATTGTTCCTAGTTAGAGGGAACAGGAGCCGCTGTCCCTAAGGGGTCCCTCTTCTATTCTAGCTGGGACCAAGGCAGTTGGCCTCTCAAAAATCTATACATCAGCCCAGGCACAGAGCAGCCACTCTGTCAGCCTCCACACACAGAGGGAAGACATGACGGCGGCCCCTGATCCAGGTCTCCTGGGGGGGGGGAAGACCCCCGTGCTCTGACTTCCCCCACCCAGCCCATGTTCTCCAGAACTAGAAACAAAACAAGATATGTGAAAACTCTGCATGTGAGACGGCAGTACTGATGGGAGGCAAATCTGTGCCCACTTGGGGAATGTTTCTTCGGGGGTAACATTACACGGTGGGCATGGCATAAAGTACTCTCCCCTCCGTGCCTCGCATGTTCAGGCAGGAAGTGCCACCCCAGCAGTACCTGGTGGCCCAGCTGGCTTTGAGCCATACAGGATGGGTGGGAACCGACTTTCAAGTGTTCTTCTCTCCCTTCAGAGGGGACTTAGCCAGGCACATGCACACACCCTCCTATTTTTTCCTTCTTAAATGTAGAAACAACAGAAATGTATTGCTCAGAGTTTTAGGACCAGGAAAAGGCCAAGATGAAGCCCAGGGCTGTGACCAGAGAGTGCCCCACCCTTAGACATGGTGGCTTCCTGCTGAGAGACGTCCCCTCCCTTTATTTAAATTGATACAGGGTCTAATCCTGGACCAGTCTTGGCCTCAGACTCACAGCAATCCTCCTGCCTCAGCCTCTCAAGTGCCATGATGCCCAGGTTAGTTAGGTTCTTTCTTGATGACCAGGTGCCCTGGTCAGCTCCTGAGGTGGACACAGGGAAAGCAAGAGCTGGTGTCTGAGGGAGCTAGCTCTTCTGGTGGACAGGCATAGAAGATGGTGTCCTCTAAGCCAGGGCTTCTCTATGTTGGCCCTGTAGACATTCTGGGCTGAGAACTCTCGGGAGAGACTGACTGTGCACCATGAGATGTTTGGTAGCATCCCTGACTCCTACCCACCAGATTCATCAGGACTGCCCTCCCTACACCAACTTGTAGCAACCGTGAATGTGTGTTGAGATGGGGGTGTGACTCAGTGGGCAGCATCTAACTGGCATGCCTGAGGTCCTGGGGGTCACCTCTCCAGCACTGCAGGCCACTACCATAAAACAACCCCCCTCCGAGAGCTCAGGTGTATCACAGATTATCCTGTATGAAGTCTGAGGTCAATGGAGTCCAGAGTTAAGTGTATCCAGCCTTGGTCTGGCCTACTTTCTCTTACAGTTCACCACTGTGCACTAAAAGACACACAAACACTTAACTTTCCCCTCTTCTGGTAAGGTAATTCATTCATAAACCCGAGCTAGAGCCATTGACTGAGGCTTGTGAATCCTAACCTCAGGCAAGTAATATAAAAGAAGACATAAAGGTTTGGAGAGTTGGCTCAGCGGTTAAGAGCACTGACTGCTCTTCCACAAGACTCAGGTTCGGGTCTCAGCATCCTTGTGGCTACTCACAACGAAACACCTGTAATTCCAGTCCCAGGGCAACTGACTCAGTCTTCCAGCCTTTGTGGTACCAGGCACCAACATGGTACACATATGAAGGTTTTGTTTGTTTGTTTGTTTTTCTTTTTTTTTTTATAGATTTATTTATTTTATGTAAGGACACTGTAGCTGTCTTCAGATGCACCAGAAGAGGGCGTCAGATCACTTTACAAATGGTTGTGAGCCACCATGTGGGTGCTGGGATTTGAACTCAGGACCTTTGGAAGGGCAGTCAGGTGCTCTTACCCACACTGAGCCATCTCTCCAGCCCTTGTTTGTTTTTCAAGACCAAGTTTCTTCGTGTAGCTCTGGCTGTCCCAGAGCTCACTCTATCCTCAAACTCACCAAGATCTGACTGCCTCTGCCTCCTGAGTGCTAATATTTTTTATTAAAAGGGAAAAATAACTTTTAGAACCATGAAAGGTTAAGTTTGCATCTAAGCTATGAGGAAAGACTTGGAAATGTGGATCATGGGCAGAGTGGGTTCTTAGCAGATAAGAGGCCTGGCTTCGATCCCCAATACCAATCAATCAATCAATCAATCAATCAATCAATCGATCACGGAGGGTGGGGGGTGATCATCAACAGCATCAGCCTCACTCCTCCATGAAAACTGAAGATTAAATCAACAACATAAAACAAAAACAAAAAACAAAAACAAAACCACGTGCTTGCTTCCGCAGCACGTGTACTAAAATTGGAACGATACAGAGAAGATTAGCATGGCCCCTGCGCAAGGATGACACGCAAATTCGTGAAGCATTCCATATTTTTAAATCATTTGAAATATAAATAAAGAATATATCTAATTAAAAAAAAACCACAAACAACAACAACAACCAAAACCCCACACAGATTACTGAAGGACTGTTTCTTAGATTGTTTTGGTTGTTGTAATCAATGGATATTCTCTCCTTTCCTTTGGCCTTTCTAGATTTGGCTCTTTCCTCCTCCTCCTCCTCCTCCTCCTCCTCCTCCTCCTCCTCCTCCTCCCCCTCCATCACTTGAACAGTTTCAAGAGGCCTAGGCAGGACTTGGACTTTCTATCTATACCACTTGGGACAGTTTGCTTAGCTCTCCTTTGTTCTGAGAATGCCCGCCTGCCTGCCCTTCCCCCACAAACAACCAGGGGACAAGCTGGCATTAGCGGCTCTTGTAGTAACTGGAAAGGTCAAAGTTCAAAGGTCTAGAGGTGTTCTTTTTGTTCTGTTATTTGCTACTGTTAATATTTTTCCAAGACAAGGTTTCTCTGTGTAGCCCTGGCTGCCCTGGAACTTCCTCTATAAACCAGCCTAGCCTTGAACTCAGAGATCCACCTGCCTCTTCCTAAGAGGATCTTACCTAAGAGTTAATTGCTGGGGCAAGAAGGTGTCAGTGGGCTGCACAGAGACTTGGCAGACCCTGAGTGGGGTTCTGAATGTGTCAGTTAGGAGACAGTTTGCAGATGCTACTGACCTATCACAGCCCTTATCCCGCCAAGATTCACTGTAGTGTATGTATCTCTGCCTACTTTTATAGTAGTCCCTGTGCAAGGGTCACTCTGTCTGTCTGTCTGACAAGACCAGAGCCAAAGCCAGAGAGCCCTGCTTTGGTGCTTTCCATCACAAGGGCACAAAGAACCGTCCAGGCTGGATTCTGGCCTGGGTGAGCTCCAGAGAAACGAAGAAAGGCAGACCCTAAGATCCAGGAAGCCCTGAAAATATCTGTAGAGTCTGAGTGCCCACAGAGAGACGAGGGTGAGTTGACGATTAGACTCGAGTTAACCCTTAAAGTGACTGCGCTCCATACGTCCAGGTGGACAGAGCTAGAGGGGCCAAGACTGAGGAGATGCTCTCCATTTCCAAATGCCAGGAACCTGAAATGATTCTTTATTAATTAATTAATTAGTTGGCTTGGCTTAGTGGCTCTGACTGGTCTGAAATGTTTTTATAGACCCAGCTAGCTGAACCCACAGAGATCCACCTCCTGAACACTGGAATTAAAGGTAAGCTCCACCATGCCTGACTTATTTATTCTTTTCAAATTTTTTATCTTTTTGCTTTGTTTTTCAAGACTGAATTTCTCTGTGTGTATTCCAGGCAGGCCTCAAACCCAGAGTTCTGTCGGCCTCTGCCTCAGGAAAACTGGTATTAAAGGCATGCACCACTACTGCTGGGCATTTATTTATTTTTATTCCATTTATTTATTTAATTTGGGTGGTGAGGTGCACATGCCACCATGCCCATCTGGAGGTCAGGGGACAGCTTTCGGGGTTCAGTTTCTCCTTCCACCATGTGAAATACAGGGTTCAAACTCAGGCTGTAAGGCTTGGTGACATTGCCTTGACCCACTGACCTTCTTGCCAGTGCAACCCTGAGACTCTTTAAGTGTTGGGATTAAAAGAGAACTTAAACCCACTGGTTCAGTGGCTTTGTTTGACAGATGAAAAGTCTGAGCTTGCTAAATTCACAGACAGGGTATGGTGTGGTGGGATGGCCAAATTCACAGACCCACGGCTGGGGCAGGCAGCGGTGGGGATGGAGTTACTGGGACCGGGAAGATGGAGATTGGAGAAATGGGTGGTGGGAATCCTGGCTGCCCAACAGCATCAAAGGACATAAAGGACACTACATGAGCCACCTGACTGTTTGAAAACGGTTAAAGCATTAAGTTTTATGTACATTTATAACAATACAGGAAAAGAAGGTAAGCTTAGAGTCTAAGCCGAGATTGCAAACAGCACAGTACCTCCCACTGCAAGCTCCCTCCTGCTTCTTTGTGAGACTCCCCCAAATCTCTCCAGGGGCCCCTTGGGGGGGCTGCTCCTTGGAGGTTGTCCTGCCTAAGCCCTTCTGCTTATCTAGGGGAGTGGCCTTCCTTTGAACCTCTCAGGGGAAAGGGGGTTTCAGAGCCAAAACTCCGCCCTATGAGCCATTTCCTCAAACAGCCTGCCCTGGGGTGCCACTGAAGATATGGAAGAAAAGACTGTGAGAGGGAAGCTTCTGCTGAGACCCTTCCCTACACCCAGCCAGCTGCCAGCTGCTCACACAAACCTTCCTTCTGTCACCCTCTGCGCACACACAGTGTATTTCTGGGTTTTCTCTCTCCCTATTCTGATCAGTCCAGAGTGCCTGGGGAGTGAGAGAGACCCTAGGGGCAGGACAAGTGCGGCACAATCACAGCACCCACAGATTGACCCTCAAACTGGAGTCCCTGGGCAGCCTAGGCCAACATTGTATGAGTGGTTAGAAATGTAAATTCTTGGGGGCAGAGAGATGGCTCAGGGATTAAGAGCACTGACTGCTCTTCCAGAGGTCTTAAGTTCAATTCCCAGTAATCACATGGTGGCTCACAACCTAATGGGATCCAATACCCTCTTCTGATGTGTCTGAAAACATGACAGTGTGCTAATATAATTAAACTAGGTAAAAATCTTAAAAAAAAAAAAAGAAAAGAAAAAGAAAAAGAAAAAGAAAGAAAGAAAGAAAGAAAGAAAGAAAGAAAGAGAGAGAAAGAAATGTAAATTCTTCAACCTAAAGGACTCAGACATGAAGGGCTGGGAGTGGATCGGGCAATCTGAGTTTTAACAGATCTTGAGAACCTGGAATCTAGTTCATTCCCACAATCCACAGAGATGACTATGCTGGTTAAGTTTTAGAATCAACATGGCACAAGCTAGAGTCATTCGGGAAGAGGGACTCTCAGTTGAAACAATGATCCCATCACATTGCCTATAGGCAAGCATTTTTTGATTAATGGTTGATGTGGGGAGCTCAGCCCACTGCGGGTGGCGCCAACCCTAGGCATGTAGTCTGGGTCCTGTAAGAAAAGAGGCCAAGCAAGCCAAGGAGAGCAAGCCAGTAAGCAGCACTCTTTCATGGTCTCTGCATCAGCTCCTGCCTCCAGGTTCCTGCCCTGCCCCGACTTCTCTCAGTGATGGGACTGTGATGTGGAGATATAAGACAAACAAACCCTCCCTCACCCAAGTTGCTTTTAGTCATAATGTTTTATCCCAGTATTAGAAACCCTAACTAAGACAGTTACGGAAGTCTGGTAATGTTTCATGGCTTGACCAAGACCACCCAGGGCCACTCTGGTCACACAAGGATGCCGATTTTAACATCTATAGTAGGTAGGATTGGATTATCCAGTGGGTCTGGTGACAACTGGAACCCAAATCAAGACGGATGAGCAGTGAAAACCTTGAGAAGCCTAAGGACAACCTGCCCCGATAGCTATCTGCCCGCTGCCTGCTTTCTTCGGAAGATCAAAGATCTGTTTCATTTTCCTTCTCTATGTGTCTCTTTTTCTGTGTTTCTCCTTTCCTTCTCTTTGTAAATTTAATTTTTTTTTAACTTTATGTGTATGGATGCTTTGTCTGAATGTATATATGTGTACTATATGCATTTCTCATGCCTCTGGAGGCCAGAAGGGTGTGTCAGATCCCCTGGAACTGAAGTTAAAAATGGCTGCCAGCCACCACATAGGAGCTAGCCTCTGAGTCCCATCCTCTGCGAGAGCCTCTTAACCGCGGTGTTCTTAACCGCTGAGCAGTCTCTCTCCAGCCTCTCGTTCTTTCTTCTCTCTCCCTCCCTCATGTAGCCAAGCTATCCTTGAACTTTATATATAGGCAGTGGTGACCAAAACTTGCTTTTCTAGCTCTACCCACCCTGTGCTGGGGTTACAGGCCTGTATCGCCATGCTCAGTATCCTGTCCCTTCTGTACACAGTTATGGTTAGGCAGTTACGTAACCCTTCCTCCCCCAATCTTCTTTCTGAGTCACTCCTCTCTGAGATTTCTTCTGCATGTTAATCAACCCAGTTTGTTTATCCCTTGCTGGACTGTCTCATTTGCAAGGCCTCAGACAGGAACCCAGAAGTGTAAGAGGAAAAACTGTCCTGTCAGCTTCTTCCCTCTAACCAAAGACAGTGCAACTCAGTGATCGGGAATGTGGAGTCTAGCTCTGGGTACTTCTGTGACCTCGGGCAAGAGCCTTATACTGTCTGTACCTCTGTATGCTTAGGGTGGTAGGAGGGACAGAGTCAGACCCTAATATAAGGGTTGATTGCTCTGCTAAGGAAGTGGTGTCCCACACCTTTAATCCCAGTACTTGGCAGGCAGAACCAGGTGGATTTCTGAGTTTGAGGCCTGACTGGTCTACAGAGTGAGTTCTGGGACAGCCAGAGCTACATAGAGAAACCCTGTCTCAAAAACCCAAAAGGGGAAAAAAAAAAGAGTTGATGCTCTTCTTGGCTTTCCCCCTCCCTCTGCCCACTCTCCAGGCCCCATTAGTGATTCTAGCACAGGCCCTCCCACTCTGAGGATCAGGGGCCCCTCACTCACTAGGGTCGACCTTCCAGATTTCACTGTACACCGCCTCTGTGGCGCTCGTTCCCAGAGCTGGAAAGGGAACCAGGCACAGGTCAGTAGCTGCCCTGGAGCCCCAGGCTAGCCCACTGCTGTACCTACCCGCCACCCGTGCCCTGTCCAGAAGCATCACAGAGCATATCATTCCCCAGCTTCAGAAGTTCAGACCTCACCAGAGGCTCCTAGAGACTGAAAATATGTCAACAGGCCACTGTGTGACGAGCCTGGCTGCAGAGAGACTCTGCACAGACCCAAAGTTCCCAGCCCGGTGACCTCATCCTCCTTCCTCGGCCACGGAGACCCTGTGCCAGCTGCTCTGCCCGATAGGACTTGCCTATCAGGGCAGGCTATGTACAGCCTCACCACCACCGGGCGGCTGGATCCCAAGAATTACAATTGGATCCCGAGGTCTGGGTTGGAGCCTGACGGCAGCAGCAGCAGCCGCCATACAGATCATCTGGACAACAGCAGTTTGCAGATAGAGCTTGCCTTGCTGGCTGCCCTTGGTGTTAACATCTAGGCTCACTACAGCTTCAGTGAAGCACACTGGGGCCTGTCCTCGCATCAGTTCTGTGATTTTTGCTGCTGCTGTTGTCGTTATTGTATGTACACATTATACATATGGACATGTATTTCATGTATACACACTTGTACGTAGTATCCAGACTCACACTGGGAATGCATTCATGTATATGCATACATATACCCAGAGACCCTGAGGAAGCAGGACAAAACCGGAACGCATGCTAGGTTTCTGATACTTGCAGGAGAGACCAGGAAGTTTCCTTGTACAGCTGAACGGGTTTGGGCTAGCCCCCTCCTCTGCCTGTCTTCCTCAGATAGCCTGAGACATCTTGCCACATGCTGTTCTCATTGCAGATGCTGGGGCCCCACATGGATTCTAACTACACCAAAGATACTTTTTCACTTTGCTGTGAGGCTATTCTTACAGTGACCTCTTCCTTTCTCTTGGCCCCTCAGCCCTTCCACTGCTGACTCCGTCCTTTCTCTTACTCCACTTCTCTAAGATTCCGAACAAGCATCATCCCAACAGCCATTTGCATATACATCCCCAATATTTGCATTCTCTGTGCCCAGAGCAGTTTGGTGGCATTTACCCCAAGCATGTTTACTTCCGTTTTTCCCACAGTTGTCAGCCCAGGTGGATTCCCAAGATCTTATAGAGCAAAGGCCCAGCTTATGGTCCACCCACCCCACCCCACCGCCCAGGCTTTGCATAGTCTTCCAGTCAGTCTCTGCAATCCTTAGCATTGTCTGCAGGGATGGTGAAAGAAAGCACCAGGCCATGCCCTGAAGCATTGCCGACCTTGAACTTCAGAAGGAGGAGGCACAGTCAGCCCCTTCCTGAGTCCTGTCTATGTAATAAGGAGCACTCTGCAGGAGGAATGGTGGGTAGGCTGTGGGATCAAAGTCTAGGTTCCTCATTAGACACTGAATGTCGGTGACTGTATAAATCCTGTGTGACACAGAAAGGCCAGGAGTGGTCCACATCCACCCAGGAGAACCTGGGGCACCCAGAATGATGAAGGTGTTGCAGAAGGAATCGAAGCGATTCCCCAAGGCAGGAGTAGAGTAGCTGCAGTTCAGCAGGGTAGCTGAGACCCCGTCCCCAGTATAGACATCCCCAGTATAGACATCTGCCTAAGAGAACTATCAAGGAACAGCAGAATCCCATGCAAGCAGAGAATGAAACTCTAGGCGTCTCCAAACCTGCTGCGGGACCTTCTACACACTAAGAGATCATTCAACGACTGTACACCTCTCCTGTGTGGCCTCCACCACTAAAGGAGAAAATGTGGATCTGGTGCTAGCTTTCAGGCGCTCTAGGCTTCGGAGAAGACAGATGTGCAAAGGGTATTAATGAGCACTTGGAGTTCATAGGCAGCCCGGGCTACACAGTGGGTAGGGTTCCGAATGAGACTCCGAGAAGTTGAGCAAAGCCTAGCTCAGCATAAACAAGGCTCTGGGTTCAAGCCCCAGTGCAAACAAACAAACAAACAACATACCATGGGGCTAGGAAATGGCTCAGTGGATAAGAGCACTTGTACAAACGTAAGACAATGAGCTGGAATCCTGAAATCAAATCCCAGACAATCTGGGGCAGAGCTGTAGGCACCTATAACCCCAGCAATTGTTAGGGACAGAGGACTGACTGACTGCTAGGACCTGCTGGCTGCCAGCCTAGATCCAGGATCAGCAGGAGACTGTCTCAAAAGAATAAGATAGTAGGTGTCAGAGTATGATACCTGACATAAATCTGAGTCTGTGACTTCTTCTGCATGTGCTCATGGACACACACAACACACACACACACACACACACACACACACACACACACGCTCACACACCATACACACACAGCTAAAATTAACTGTGTGAAAACTTCTGTAAGATGTTGTCTATAAGAAGCAAGGTCAGCTCTTCTTCTGCCCTGTCCTACCTCGGAGCTAGGACAGAAAGGGGATGAATTGGGATGGGGGGTGAAGAATGGGCAGCCAAATGTGGGTGGGGTTAGTCTGGATATCTTGTAAACTCTACAGTCCCAAGTACCTCTCTGGTCTCCTTGGCAACAGTCTAATATTCTCTGAACCTCAGTAGCTTCAGTCTGTGCCTACCTCACGTCAGTCAGGGCTGGCTTCCACTTCTAGATTGAGCTGTGCCCATGGTCTATAGTTGCCCCAGGTTTTGCCCAGCTCAGTAAGAGGGCGTGGAGGCAGGGGAGGAACAGGGTGCAGCTGCTCACTGCCCTTCCCCCTCTTATGTCCCCTTGGCAGCAGCTGCCTGCTAATGACTAGCCCAGGCCAGGAGGCTGTTTGTCTCTGCTTGTCAGAGGTATTTCCTGATGGGTCTCTATTTTGGTTTCTGTTTTTCTCTGTGCTAACTGAGAGATGGCTTCTACGTCACGGGGTTTTCCCAGCAATTAGCCTCGGAGCAAACAGACAGCAAATCGGGATTTAATGAGTTCCTTCCCGCCCTCCTCCATCCCCAGTGACCACTTGGTTAGCTGCCAACCAGGATTAGATCTGGACCCGGTCCCCATAGCCTCCTCCAACTGTGAAGGATGAGAAACCTTGAGAACAGGAAACAAGGCTGGTAGGCACCAGTTCATGTTTAGTCATCATTGGCCCTGAACCCACAAAGCCCTTCTTTCTTCACCTAGCAATGCCTTAGTCCCTGCTTAGGGGAGGCCAGGGGGCCAGCACCAGTGGTCCAGATCTGAGTTCCTCACTGTCCTTCTGCAACAAGGAGGAAGCAGCGATAAGTAAACACAACTTGTATCCTCTAAGTACCTCTTGCCACCCAAATGACCTTTATTCTAGAATCTTTCCCAGAGCCCTGGCTGGGTACCCAACAACTTGTGCAAGCTGGGAAATGTGACTGATAGCTTGGCTGCACAGAACAGCTATGGATCTAAGGAGCGAAGCCAGAGGTAATTGCCATGGTCCCACCCTATTCTAGGAACTGCCACATTTCCGCTATTCAATCCCTCTACACCCTCAAGAAAGCAAAAGAATACCAGATACAAGGACATGCTTTCAACAAAAGGGAAATGGAGACTTTCCCAGGGGCAGTGATGCTTCCTTCTTCCCTCTTCAGCTTTAAGTTCCAGTGCACTCCCACACGAGTAGCAGGTATCATGCACAACCCTCAGACTTTTGCCGACCCAGACCCAGTCCTGGAAAACTGTGGGAGGATCGATCTAGTCTGGTGTTAGAGCCCAGGGTGACAGGGGACTTGAGGATGTTCTGAAGACAGAAAGCAGGGATTTGGTCCCCTGTGCCTTCCGCTGTCAGTCTTCACCCGCCTCGGTAGAGTGCGGTGGTCCAGAACAGAAAGGAAGGTGAGGGCCACCCTGATCTTGCCATCCTACCCTCAGGCTAATACCTTCCCGTACCTCTAACCTCACTTCCACTTAGGAAGAGGAAAGCTGTTACCTGAGTTGCCAGCCCAGGCTGGACCAGTGACAGCTGGTACTGAGCACGCGACAGTTTCATCTGTCCTGGCCTACACAGGCTTGCCTCTGAGCTCCAGACCCCCGTGGTTCCTGCTCTTGGGTGTCTCCCCAGAATCTTAGACTTAACCTAGCCAAACCAGATCTCATCCTCAAACACCACAGCCATCCATGCAGCTACTCCAGCAAGAAATGTGGGGACTCTAGTTCCCTAATCCTGGCGACAGACTGTAATGGGTCTCAAAGGCACCCAGTCTTGTTCTTCCTTAGGCCACTTCCTTGCTGGTCCTGAGTTTGTGTTTGTTTTTTTTTTGAGACAGGGTTTCTCTGTGTAGCCCTGGCTGTCCTGGAACTCACTTTGTAGACCAGGCTGTCCTCGAACTCAGAAATCCTCCTGCCTCTGCCTCCCAAGTGCTGGGATTAAAGGCGTGCGCCACCACCGCCCGGCTAAACATTGGGTTTTTTTTTCTTTCTATATTTAGTTATTTGCTTTTTTTTTTTTTTTTTTGGTGAGACAGGGTTTCTCTGTGTAGCCCTAGCTGTCCTGGAACTCACTCTGTGGACCAGGCTGGCCTCGAACTCAGAAATCCACCTGCCTCTGCCTCCCAAGTGCTGGGATTAAAGGCGTGCGCCACCACCGCCCGGCTAGCGTTTGTTTTTATATACACATATGTACCTGCGTACGTATGTACATATGTATGTGTGCATGTGGTTGCATGTGGGAGGATTGGGTATGCACATGTATCTCCACTATGTGCACACCAGGGAGGGAACACCCATGCCTCTGTGTCTCACATAGTGGCTGGCCTTTATGTCCTTTATGACCTTTATGTCTTTGTCACCACTAGCTACCAAAATGAGTCAAACACTTCACTATAAAATAAAAAAAGACAAGAGCATCAGGCCTTCCATGTTCCCCACCCACCCCTCAGGTCCAGTCAGGACACCTCTGACACCCAGACAGCTAAGCACATTAAAGTCTCCAGTCCACACCTCTGGAGACAGTTCTGACCAGAGATCACGGGGACGTGCCGGTGGTATAGCACAGGACAGCACAGGACATGTCCCCTGATTGCAAAGTTTCACACATATAACTACTGTTGCGGTACTTGGAACCACGCTCAGTAAGAGTAGGAAGAGAAACTCCAGAACTTGTCCTAAATCATCAAGCAAGAGGTGGCTTCAGGATGCCATCACCACGTGGCTCCGGCTAATGATTGGCAGGCCCAGCCTGGAAAACTGCCCAGGGTTGCTTGGCTGAGAACACAGCACACAGCTTTAGCCTCGACACAAAGGGAGACAGATGGCAGCAGTCCTGAAGAGCTTCCCCCAAGGGCCGGAAGGCTCAGGATGGCTACTTCCTTTGAGGCACACAGGAGCCCAAGGGTGGGCCAAGACGGAAAAGGGTTGGGAGATGGGTATTGTTTCTGGTGCTCAAAACGGTTGAGATCCATGTTCGGGTATCAGCTGTAACCCACCTACTGTGCGTCCATCTCCCAGCACTGAATAAGATAGGGACTTATGGGCAGCTTGCTCTCGAGTGAACCACACACCCAACAAAACAAGCTAAAGCACAGATCCCGTGCCACACTGAAGGAGACTCTATTCTTTCCCCAAAAGTCCCTCTAAGGAGGAAAGGCCTCTGTGATGGGCAATCTCAATTTGACTGGATTTAGAATCACCGAGGAAGTTTTACCTCTAGGCGTCTCTTTCTCTCTCTCTCTCTCTCTCTCTGTGTGTGTGTGTGTGTGTGTGTGTGTGTGTGTGTGTGTGTGTGTTGGTCTAAATTGGGCTGATCAGGGTGAAAAGAGTCGCCCTAAATGTGGTTGGCACCATGTCATGGGCTGTGGTCCCAAGCTGCATAAAGAAGACAAATATGGCTAAGACCCAGAATTCATTGCTTTCCCTGGACACAGTATCTAAAACCATGTCTGAGTTATCATCCTTTCCATGCCATGAAGAACTGCATTGCCTCCAACAGTAAAGCAAATAAACCTCTCCTCCTGTAAATTGGTCTTGTCAGGCATTTGGTCACAGCAACAAAGTAAGTAGCATATACATTGTCCACCCCCCACCCTCATCATCATCATCATCATCAGTTGTGTGTGATATCGGTAGGGGCTCTGTGCAAATGTGAGTGCAATGCCTGCAGATACCAGAAGAGGATGCTGGATTCCCCTGGAGCTGGAGTTACAAGTGGTCTTAAGCCACCCGATATGGATGCTGGAGAACCAAACTCAGTTTCTCTGGGAGAACAGTCTGTGCTCTTAGCCACTGAGCCATCTCTCTAGTCCATGTTCCCCATTTTAAGCATGCATTTGATTGACACACGTTTGGTCCACACAGGCAACTGTTCTAGGAACACAGTGCATCTGGGAAGGGGCTGGCCTCTGAAAGGCCTGAACACCCAGGGGGAAGGGGGAAAGGCTGCTCCCAAAGACTCTTCCAGAGAAGAGCGCTCAGCTCTTAGTCCCTGCCTGGCCCGCAGTGAGCACTCAGGATACAATCACAATTTTACACCTCCAGACTTAGGTGTATCTAGTAGGTCTGCAGAAGACCACCCTCCATTCCAAGAGACAATTCTGACTATACACGGCATCTCGTGTGGTATCTACATCTAAGCCCAGAGCCTAATGTGGGCTCGGCTCACTTGCGAGGGCTGCTTACCTTGGTGAGGCTCAAGGGAGGAAACTTCCACTTCTGTGTATTCGGCATCCGGGTTCTGGGGGTCTGTTAAAGGAATCACAGCGCCGTGAGTTTAGACAGCACCTCCTCTGGAGGTATCAAACCACACTAAAGACCTTTATTCTGGTCAGCCCTACACCGGTTCGGGCAGCAGACACTGTACATAGCCACTGTGACTTGTAGAGTGCGGGAGGATTCTCAATAGGTTAATAGGCATGGAGAACAGCCCAGGATGGGCTCCAGCAGTCAAGGCCTACCCAGTCTCAAGGCAATCAATGGAAATGGATTTGAATGCTGTGGCACCAGACTTACCAGCCTCTAAGTGTTTAGAGAAGATGAGGCATTCTGGGTAACAAAATCTCCAAGCTCTTTGGAGACACCCAAGAAATTATTTTTGTTTTCACCTCTGGCTATTGCTGCTGTTCCTCATGGCTGGTATCCCAGGAGACCAAGAGAGGGTGTCAGATCCTCTGGGACTAGCATTACAGATGACTGGGAGCCATTCGCTGTTTGGGGACTGAAGCTGGGTCCTCTGACAGAGCAGTCAGTGCTTAACAAGTGAGCTATCTCTCCAGTCCTTACTGCTGTTTCTTGAGACAGGGTCACAAGTATCCCAGGGCAGCCTGGGACTTGCTACACAGCCAAGGCTAGGCTTGACCACCTGGTTTTCCTGCCTCAGTCTCCTGAGTGAGACGATTACAGATGTGATCATGTCTGCATTGTTTTAAGGCTTCACGGAATTAGGGGTTCTTGCTGGCAGCTAAAACAGATGGTGTAGCCAAAGAGACTTTACAGAAGCAGGTTGTGAGTTTCAGTTCTCAAGAGAGCAGCACAGAATAGAAAATACTTTTTTGTTTGTTTGTTTTTCGAGACAAGGTTTCTCTGTGTTGCCCCGGCTGTCCTGGAACTCACTCTGTAGACCAGGCCAGCCTCGAACGACTGCCTCTGCCTCTCAAATGCTGGGATTAAAGGCCTGCACCACCACTGCCCAGCAGAAAATACTTTTAAGAAACAATTTAAGTCAATTCCTCTAAGCTTTAGGCAGAAGTAAACTGTCTATTGTTAATTGTCTTTAAAAAATTCTTTAAAATCTCCACCTCAGCTACCCAAGAGAGACATCCTCCTACAGCACCTAGAGAGCCAGAAAGGTTGTTTATTTGTTTGTTTTTTAGGTATGACAGCTTGCTTCTATTTAGATTGGAGGCATTACCCTTCAGAACACTGGCTAACATCTTTGGAGAAAAAATGAAGCCACCTACACTTTACCATTAGGCACATATAGATAGAGCCTCCAAGAGGGTAGGGAATTATCCAGACACCTCAGAGTTAAGTTTTCTTTTTTCTATGGCGATTTATTTATTTTTAAAGACAGGGTCTTACTACTTACTATGTAGCTCTAGCCTAAAACTCTCTGTATAAGCCAGGTCAGCTTTGGTTCCAGAGACACACCTTCCTCTGCCTCCTGAGTGTTGGGATTAAAGGTGTGTGTCACCACAGCACACAACTGCCTGTGATTTTTTTTTTATGTAAAAGTTTCTAATACAATATTTAAATAATTACCTTTATTTTGATTTATGGGTTTTACTGCATTGTTTCTAGGAACTTCATCATAACCTGGATGAAAAATAACAATCAGGATGAGTGACAATAGAAATTAGTTTCCTGTAACCGTGTGTGTGTGTGTGTGTGTGTGTGTATACTCTCACCCAGGTGTGAATGTGTGAGTTCATGCGTGTGTGTGAGTGCATGTGTGTGTGTGCTCTCACCCATGTGTATGTGAGTGTATGAGTGCATGTGTGTGTGTGCTCACCTATGCATGTATGTGTGCTCTCACCCATGCATGTGTGTATAAGTGCATGTGCATATGTGCTCTCACCCATGCATGTGTGTGTGTTCTCTCTCATGCACAAGTGTGTCTGTGCTCATGTGATATCACATGTCTTCCTCTATCATTCTCCGCCTTATTTTTTGAGGCAGCATCTCTGTGAACCTGGAGTTTGCTGATTCAGCTGGACCGGCTCATGATGGAGCCCACAGGGTGTGACCATTTCCATCTACCTCCCCTAGTACTGGGGTCCCAGGTGCTTGCTGCCACATGCAGCTTTTACATTGGTGCTGAGGAATCGAACCCAAGGCTTCAGGCTCACACAGAAAACATTTTATCATCTCCCCACCCCTCCTGTAACTTCTAAAACCCCCAGTACTGCTAAGAAAGCAAAGTCTATTCCATCAGGTGACAAACACCTTTGCCTCTGGTCCTGGGTCTCCTCCTTCATCTCTGTGGTGTGAGCTTTTCCTGCATGCAGTGGGCCCTCCCTCCACTGCCTGGATAGAAAGGTACGGCTAGAGGGGCGCTTTTGTTTGAGAGTTATTTGGAATTCAGAATGGTTTGATATAAGTGAACTAATTAAAAAGGAACCTTCTTTCTAGAAGGGACCAGTCACTAAAACCAAATACGAAGGCTGATGGTTAGCTAACGTTCTCTGGTTAGGGAAGTGGGTTGACAAGAATACAGTTTAAAGAAATAACAGTGTCTCTGGTTTATCACATCAGTGCACACACACAAAATGAAGTGTGGGGCTTGCTCGGTGGTGACGCCCTTGCCCAGAATGTGTGAGGCTTTGGCTTAATCCCAAGCACTATAAATACAAACAAACATTTTAGCGTGTTCTTTGCCTTAAGAAATTCTTATATATAAAATATTATAAATATATACACATGGTTCTTTAATGTGTGTTTGAGCTAATTAGTGTTATTCAAATTGTTTGTTTTTATTGTTTTGAGACAAGGTCTTGGTGTGCAGACCTAACTGGGCTTGGAATTCACTATGTGACCAAGGTGGACTCTAATTTGTAGTGATCCTTCTGCATCTGTCCTCCGAGTGCTGAGATGTTAGGTGTGAGTCATCACTCTTGCCTCCGAGTGACTTTCTCACAGACCCAGGGGTCCTGACACTCACTCAGCAACCTCTCTCCACTGAGGCCTGCACCAGAATGACATCTCAAGCCGGGCAGTGGTGGCGCACACCTTTGATTCCAGCACTCGGAAGGTAGAGGCAAGTGGATCTCTGTGAGTTCCAGACCGAGCAGAGTGAGTTCCAGGACAGCCAGGGCTGAGAAGTCCCATCTTGGGGAGGAAAAAAAAAGGTACCTTAGCACTTCTCACAAATGCCTCTGCCAAGAGCAGACTGTTTCCCTCACTCTCCCTTGGTGGCAGGGTTAAGTAAAGTGGTGGATCCCATCGGAGATGTGCTACTGAAGATTCAATTGGATTTGATTTAGTATCTGGTTTCTGTCTCCCAAGGGCCACCTAATTATTCTGGTCTGTGGAGGCAACAAGCAGTAGGGCCAGTCTCCATTTTTCATCCCAAAGAAACAAAACAGAGAAGGGGAAGTAGAAAAGGTCCTGCCTTCCCTTTCTGTTAGGTTGTGCGTTAGCTGATCTTCCCATGGCTGGTTATATATGGTACCGGCACCACGGTCTGAAGCTGGGCTTTCCCTTCTACTGCAACCCTAAACCTTTTGTAATTAAAGGATGCCTTGGCTTTACCGTAATGGCTGTTGGCTTCCATGTTGGGCTCAGAAACCTTCTCACTGTTGGGCTCAGAAACCTTCTCGCTGTTGGAGTTCAGAAGTGGAGAGGCTGGCCTTCACGTGCAAATTAAAAAAAAAAAGAGAAAAGTATGTATTAATATTCTCCCCCCAAACCAACCAAACCATCAAAGGAAGATCATGAGAAAGCAAGAAGAAATATGCCTATTACACACTTGTAATCATGGCACTGGGGAGGCTGGGGCAGGAGAATGGCTGTGACCCTGAGACCAGCCAGGGCTACACAGCAAGACGCAAAAAGCTGGTCGTGGTACCACATACCTATAATTCCAGCCCTTGGGAGGTAGAAGTAAGAGGATCAGGAATTTAATGCTAGCCTTAGCAAAAGGAAAAGGTAAAAGATGCAAAAATAATTTTTTTTAATTTTAGGGATATGTGTGTAGCATATGGTACCAGCAGAGGTTGAACCATATCTCCAGCTTGGTAAAAACACATTTCTTTTAAAAGGTCAACTCTATTATTCTAAGTATGTAATGAGTTGGCAATCTTCCACTGAGACAGACAGAAACACACACACCCATTATACCCAAGGCCCTTATTCTTCATGAGTTTGCTAAGAATCTCTGATAACATCCTAGCAACTAGTCTGGGCTTGCAGACAAATCCGGCCCTGCCCGCAAAGAAGCCACCCCCTCTTACAGGGACACTAACCTGGACATCTCCACGGGTTTCTGTTTGGCTTTAAAAAAGAAAGGAAATTCCAGGTCAGTATAAGTATACAGGATAGTGACAGTCTTTCCCTTGGCTCTCCCGAAGCCTGAATACTCAATAAAGGAGAAAAGAGAGACTGGGAGTGTAGCTCAGTGCAATTCTCCTACCTTGGAAAAAGACAAAAGACCTCAACCCAGCTCAGATAGTGGTACCATTTTACTTGAGCCTAGGCTAGACCCTATTCCCACAAATGTATATGATACACAATACAAGATCATGGCACAACTGAAAGATTATCTAGGAGGCACACATGGTATGTGCGTGCATGTGTGTGCCCCGCACAGGACACACACCAAGAAATAGCTTCTTGTGACTAGATCAGGTGTAACGTCACCCAGATTCCCCCCCCCCTAGTTGGCTTGCCCAACTAGACAAGTACCCATGTTCATGAATAGCCAAGGCTTCACACCCTTAAAAGTCAGGCAGGACCTTGAGTTACCAAGCTGACATCCCATAAGGAGAATGCATGGTGCTCCCTCAGCCTCCTCTGGGATGCCTCGCAGACACAGCCAGTTCTCTGGAAGTGAAAGCTGCAGAAAGACACTCACCCTTGGCTTTCCTCAGGAAGTAGCATTTGGCTGCAACTATCAAGGCGGTGATGACCACTCCAATGACAACCACCGCAATGAGACCTTTTTTCCATGGAGCAAGAAAGACTGGAAGTTGAGGAGAAAAAAGGAAGCACATGTTTTTCTACCAGCAAGAAACAGCAGATTTAAGCAGCAATCCAGACCCAGTTTTGCAGTCCTTGTAAAAGGCATCTTGCTCTGGCGCTGCCCATGAGGATTTCTATACTCAGCCTGTGCAATGATGGTGGCTTCTGCCAGAAGCCAAGGTCAGCTACGGTCTTCAAGGAGGTGCCAAGCTAATTTTGCTGAGGTGCTGATCCATTTGGGGTGGCCTTTCCATCCTCCTTCCTCTCTACAGGACTCTCCCATCCAAGCACACAGCTAGGTTCCTATCAACACATCTGTGTTTGGGTACAGGCATTTCATGGATAGACATTGAACTCCCAGTATGAGTCAACTGGTATCTCTCTATCAGATACTTAGAACTGGGACTGGATAAAATATTTTCAGTTCTTTATATATAATCATCTCCTTTTCTGCTCAAGTTAGTATGAGTGGGTTTCTGCCAATTGTAACTAATCAGACACCGGTCTCTTAGCTCTCTCAAATGAGCTAGTCTCCACTCCTCGCCCTTTTACAAGGAATGCATGCTTTCTGTCCTTTGGAAGCCCTGTACTTCCCCGTGCTCTGGTGGGGTGTGGACTCACCTCTGACTGTTAGAGTGCTGCTTCGGGGACTGGTCCTCATAATGCTGGCTCTGTTGGAGGCTGTACAATAGTACTGTCCTTCCTGCTCCTTGCTAGTTTGTTTGTTGAACCAAAACGCTTGGGTGTCATTCACAACGTCTTGGTGGAAGGGTCTGTCCTCTTTTTCTTTGTAAAATTGAAATGTGATCGGGCCAGTCCCCTCTTTCACAGAGCACCGAAGCACCATTTCACTTCCAGACTGTACCTCGTTACTCGACAGGATGGAAATCATAACTTCATCCACCGGGGCTGGAAAGCAGACCAAGGATTAGCCCCGAGCAGAGAGGGGAGGGAAGCAAGTCAGAGGTGTGCCACATCCGTAATCCCAGCACTTGGCAGACGCATCAGAAGGATCTCAAGTTCCAAGCCAGAATACAACACAGAGAGCCAGTCACAAAGAACCCAAGAGGGAAAGACAGGGAGTTGAACAGAAAGGGGACACAGAATGGCTACTTCTTGTTAGCTTCTCTTCCAGCCTAGGATAGACAGACAGACACACCCCATCCCCATTCACTGATAAAACACAAGATGCTAGGGACACGCACCATCCTCCCACCTTGAGCATGACTGGCCACTCAACAGAACGACTCTCTCTTGGAGTGCACACGTGTGTATGTTATGTGTGTAGGTGCACATGTGTGTTTGTGTGTGTGTGTTTGAATGATTTCTCTCTGCCTTTCTGCTTACAACGATGTGTGTGTGGCACATGAGCTGGAGAGATGCCTCAGCAGTTGAGAGCACTTCCAGAGGACCCTACCAAGGTTCAATTCCCAGCGCCCACACAGCTGTTCACAACTGTCTGTAACTCCAGTCCCAGAGGATCAGACACCCTCACCTGGATATACATTCAGGGAAAACACCAATGCACATCAGATAAATAAATGAGAACTTTAAAGGGTGTGTGGCGCTTATCCCTGTTTTTTTCCACTTCCAGTGTGTTTTTTAAAGCCTCGTCTCCCATTTGTTTGCTCTCCCTCAACTTTGCCTTCCAACCACCTGGTTTTGTTATTGTTGTTTGCTATTTCCATTGTTCATTTATGTATTGTGAGACAAGGTCTCTCTATGTAACTCTAGCTGGCCTTGAACTCACAGAGATATGCCTGCCTCCACCTCTCAAGTGCTGGGATTAAAGGCATGCACAACCATGTTTGTTTTGTTTTGAGAAAGGGTCTCACAGAGCTGGCCATGAACTCTAGATGTTAGCTTCCAAAATCCTGGGATTGCAGGTTAAGTACTACCATCTGTAGATATCCATCTGCTTTTGAAACTGCATTGTTATTTCTAGTTTCAAAGAAGCTGGAAAAGTTCCATGGTCCTAAAGAGAAAATTCAGTGGAGGAGGTTTTAACCATTCTTAACCTGGTTTTCCAGTCTTGGCCTCCAATAGCCCGAGCATCCCCCAGCCCACCACTGTTGACATGGCTTTACTGTCTGCTGTCTCTGAGGCTGATTCTCCTTCCTTGCTAGCTGCCTTCTTCTTCACTACTTCTTTTGGCAGTAAAATATGGGTTTGGGCTTTCTGGAGAGTTAGTCCTCAGTCTTCCAACTCCACTCTTACACACACACACACACACACACACACACACACACACACACATATTTTAATTATTTATTCTGTACATGGGTGTATACATGGAACTCCGAAAACTGGGAGACAGAGGCAGGCGGATTTCTGAGTTCGAGGCCAACGTGGTCTACAGAGTGAGTTCCAGGACAGACAGAGCTACACAGAGAAACCCTGTCTCGAAAAACCAAAAAAAAAAGGAACTCCGAGAACAATTTGCAGGAATCTGTCCTTCCACCAAGTAGGGTCCAGGGGACCGAACTCAGGTCATTAGGCTGAGTGGGCACCTCTCTACCTGCTGAGTCATCTCACCAGCCCTCCATCTCCACTTAGAGACTTTGCCTCCATACTTAGCTTTTACTTCTGAGCACTGAGACCTAAACAGAAGTTTCCTGTCCAGACAGCTTCCCGGAACCTCATGGCTTCCTTCCCACCTGGAAGCTCAGAGAGGCAAATCCACTGCGCTCCCACTGTGCCCCTTTCCTCGGCAACATTCTTCACCACTCAAATTCTGGTCCTATGTCACCATTCCAGGCCACCTTCCCTACTAGTGACAGTGGACTGGCCAGCAGACAGACATGAGTCACCTCTCTGAGCACAAAGGGTGGCATTATCTTGAAGGAAGCTGAGAGTTCGGCCTGGGATGGCAGTGGTCCCACACCGGGGCAGACAGCCTGAGCATGCTACGAGACCCAACAATTTCTCCCACTGGGAAGCACAAGAGGTTAATGGTGAATGGGTCTCAGGAGCCACATTGCCTGGGTTCAAATCCCCACCCTACCTGCTATGCATTAGCTTGAAGTCTTAGTGAGTTCACTGCAAAATCAATGGTAAACCGTGATGAGTCTCATGTGCTATTTTAAATACTACTAGGGATAATTTACTACAATGCTTCACCCAGGGCTGGGCGCATGTGGCGGGCTCAGTAAATGCTAGTCACTAACACTGACCCAGTTTAAACTCAGCCTTCCTCTTCCTTATAGGCATTTACTACTTCCTCCTCTTCTTCCTCCTCTTCTTCTGTGGTTTTTTTGAGACAAGTTTTCTCTGTATCGTGGCTACCTGGGAACTCACTCTGTAGACCAGGTTTGCCTGCCTCTGCTTCCCGAGTGCTGGGGTTAAAGGGGTGTGCCATCACTGTCCAGATGCATTTACTTTTGAACATCTGGAGATCTGAAGTCTTCACTCTTCAACAACAGCCCGAATGCACAGCAACCAGGTTCATCTCCCCAAACCTATTCTTATTATGCCCCTCCTTTCTCCCTTGCCCACCAAGATTTGGGTCTTATATAACCTCGGATGGCCTGGAGATCTCACTATGTAGCTAAGGATAACCTTGAACTCCTGATCTGCCTGTCTCTGCTTACTAAGTGCTGGGATTACAGGCTTGTTCCACCACTTACCCCCTACCTGTAGCCAACTCTTGCCCACACCAGCACAGGTACGCAGTATACAATTATACTTCATGTTAATAATTCATTTGTATGTGCATTAGTGTTTGGCCTGCATGTACGTCTGTGTAAGGGCACCACATCCCCAGAAACAGTTGTGAGCTGCCACGCAGATGCTGGAAATTGAACCCAGGACCTCTGAAACAGTAGCCAATGCTCTTAACCACAGAGCCATCTCTTCAGCCCCTATAAACTGCATGTTGATGACACAGAGTTGTTAAACAAAAGTTGCGGAAGGACAGAGGAGAAGGCAGACTGAGAGTCTTAAAGCAGGATTCAGGGCAGTGGGGGGCAGCGGTGCTGCAAAAGCCACCCAAGGGCACAAGTCAGATGCTCAAGGAAAAGATATCCAACCCCAAGACCATGGTGAGAACCCCAGGCTGATGTCAGCAATTTCCATGAGTCCCTGGTTAGCAGCAATGCCTGTTGCAGGTTTCATGTGTGACTCAGATATTCCACTAAGGCCAATAGCAGGAAAGAGTTCTGGCCTGTAGTTCTTGGGGGCGGCTCTCTCTTTATCTGAAAAGGCCCCCAAACCAAAGAAGCCTACAATACCAGCAGTTCCTGAAGTCCAGCCACCTTCTCTTTTGGGGGTTCAACTGTCACTTGAAAGGTAAAAAGGGGTTCCACGGCCACATCAAGAGCCCCCACCTATTTCCCAGACCCACCATCTGGACCTTGGTCTTTGATACGTATCTGCTCAATGGGATGCATGGGTAGCATCCTTGTGAGCCCCACAATCCCTAACCTTGAGCCCCCACCTTTGCTTCTCGGAACATAGCTGCTTACCTATCACCTTGACCCTCAGGATTTCGCTGCGCACCTCGGGGTGGGAATGGCAATTATCCGCTATGCACTGGTATTCCTCATCTCTGGTGGGCTTATCTGTGAATGTTGCCGGGGCATTGGAGTTCATCTTGAGAGTCTGGAAGTCTCTCTTTGCTTTTGTAAGGCGGTAATTGATGGGCGCGGTGCCGTTTGCTGACTGGCAGCTGATGCTCACGGCATGTCCTTTTATGATCTCAGACGTGGCATCGTGGAAAATCCTGGGCTTAGAGAGCATTTCTAGAACCACAGGGAAAATCCAAATAAAACAGGAGCAACAATCCAGCCCGGGGCCTTCCTTCTGAAAACTCTGAGCTTGGCTTTCTCCATTGAGATCATGATTTCCAATGCCTGCCTGCCTGCCTTATCCATCTTAAGGGGCGCCTATAAGGCTGCCCAGGCCAGGCTAGGCAATGCTTGTCTATACGTGTGTGCATGCGATAACAAGGGAGAAAAGAAACTGCTGTAGATGGATGGGGATGTGGCCCAGTGGTAGAGCACTTGCCTAGCATGTGTAAGTACCACAAAGAATGTGGAAGCAGGAAGAACTTTGTGAGTTTCAGGCCAGCCAGGGCTATATAATGATACCCTGTGTCAAAACAGCAAATATATATATATTTTTAAATCTAACTTTTGTTTTTGTTTTATTAATCATTCCTGTTGTTTACATCTCAAATGATACTGGCTTTGGTTCATTTAGACAAGGTTTCTTTGTATAATCTTCAATGTCCTGAAACTAGCTCTGTAGATCAGGCTAGCCTCGAATTCACAGAGATCTGTCTGTCTCTGCTGCCTGAGTGCGGAGATTAAAGGAGTGTACCATTACAGCCCAGGTTGAAATACCTAATTTTTATAAGCAAAATAATGATATAATGTCTGGGTATAGTGGAGCACACCTTTAGTTCCACACCTGGGAGGGCAGGCAGGAAAACAGCAAGTTTGAGGCTAGCTTGAGCTACAGAGTGTAACCCTGTCCTGTCTCAAGAGGAGGAGGGAAATAGGAGGAAGTCTGGGAGAGTGTGGGGAAAGGAAGAGGAGGAAGTAACGGACGGAGACAGGAGGTGGAAGATCCAGGGATGGTGGTCCCCTGCCACCATCCAGATGTGGTGGCTTGTGCATGAAGCAAGTGCCTGTAACCACTGGGCAATCTCTTTAGATCCCTCGTGTGTTTGTTTTTTGAGACAAGATCCTGCCCTGTAACCCAGGTTGGCCTTGAGCTTGCAGCAATCTTCCAGCCTCACTGCTGGAATTAATGGCATGCACCACTAACACCCAACTAGAATCTTCTTTTCTTAATACATTTCTTTTAACACGTTGGGAGTCAGGGAGGATTGAGTATCCCAGGCTGGTCTTGAACTCTCCGCAATCTCTGTCTCAACTTCCTGGGTCTCCTAAACAGGTCTTAGATATACACAGAAGTCTGCGCGTTCTGTGTGCACACACATACACAGATTAAATACGGAGGTCAAAGGGCAGCTTGTAGTTGTTGTTTCTCTGCTTCCACCATGTGGATCACAGAGACTGAACTCAGGTTGTCTGAGTAGGCAGCAAGCACTGTTACTCAGTCCGCCATTTTCCTGGCCCTCCCTGGAGTTCTCAACCTGTCTGAATCCCATCAGCCTTTGCGACCGCACTGGGGACAGCTGACCATCACACTCCCTGTTCCTACTCAACCTTTGTATATCTGAGAGCTGAGGGCGTACTCACCGCACACCTGAATCGATACCAAGTCGCTTCTCTTGACCACTTTACCAATGCCTGCGGTACAGCTGTACTGCCCGCTGTCCCTCTCCTCAGCGATCTTGCTGAAATTCTGATACTGTGACAAGACTGTCTCTTCCTTCTGGATGGTGAAGTTGACTACAGGCACGCCCGAGACGAAGCAGGACAGGTCCAACATTTCCCCTTGGTCCAGACGACTAGAGGAGAATTCTAGCTTTGGCTTGGGAAACAGCTCTGAGGAACATCAAGTGGGAAGGGAGAGAGATGTGTCTGGGTCCCACCTCAGTCCTCTGCTGGGGACACTTGTAGCCCAGTTACTTTCAGCAGAAATAACCCTTAGGAGCCTGCAAAAAGTCTTCCCATGCTTCTCATATACCTGACGGCATGGCCTTAAAGAGCCAGGACTCCCTCTGAACCTGAGATCTCTCTGCAGACTCTTCCTGCATTTCCTATGAGGACTCACTCATCCATCCATCCATTCACTATTTCATTCATCCATCCATCCATTCACTATTTCATTTCCTATGAGGACTCACTCATCCATCCATCCATTCACTATTTCACTCATCCATCCATCCATTCACTACTTCATTCATCCATCCATCCATTCACTATTTCATTCATCTATCCATCCATTCACTTTCATTTCCTATGAGGACTCACTCATCCATCCATCCATTCACTGAGACTGGGTCTCAAGCAGCCTAGGCTGGCCTTGAGCTAACTATGTAGCTAGGGATGGCCTTGAACTTCTGATCCTACCATCTCCACCTCCCAGGTATTGGGACTACAGGAGTGCACCACTATGCCTGGCTTCCACAAGTGTTTACTGTGGGGAAGACCCTTTGCTGGGCAACGGGGAGATAACTGAGATAACTGGGTATGAGACAGTCTGACTTCAAGGAACTTATATCTAATGCTCAGTTCAGGAATACCGTTTGCAGCAGAGTCCACAGAGAGGAAACTGAACTTCACCCTGGGGATTAAGGGAACAGTCCCTGGAAGGGAGTTGTCCTAGGTGGTTGCCTAGAGAAAGTATATTAGATAATATTTGCAAGTTCATTATGACTAGAAGAAACCACCATTGACAGGCCTACTTGTATCTGAAGCCCTCAGTTCCTAGTAAGCAGCCCAGTATACAGAAGAATGTGTCATATATATCTTATGGCTTTTTTCTCTAACAAGAGAATGCATACCTTATCAAGAGCACTCCAAATGTTTGTCATTATCAATAATCTGTGCTGGGAATGATGGGGCATGCCTTTGATCCCAGCACTCAGGAGGAAGATCTCTCTGAGTTCTATATAGGGACCAGCCTGGTCTACATAGGGGAGTTCTAAGGCTACATCATAAGAATGTCTCAAAAATTATAAATAAATAAATCACTAAATTGCACATGATGTCACACCCTACACTAGGAGGATCTGATATAGTGTGCTAATCCCCTAATTGGTGAGTTGGTAACCTACCTACCTATTATAAGCCTGGGGGTGGTGGCTGTGACTGCAATGTTCAGAACTTGACACTTGGGGGTTTGGGGGAAACTACCAAGTAAACTGATGAACGTTTGTATGAATGGGGACGTTCAATGGAAGAGAAGAACCAACTCTGCCCTTGGCAACATTCTGACACAAGGCTTAGCCCAATCCTCCCTCTACAGTGCCAGTTAAGGACATAGCAGAAGAGTTAAGGTCTCAGCCCTCAGCAGCTCACATTGTAACAGCTGAATATTCATAGCCAACAAGAAAAAGTACAGTGTTCTTTTAAGTGGTAAGTATTTTAGAGAGATAAAGCCGGGAACTGGGGTACCAGTACTAGGACAGTGCCTGCTATGGTAGAGCATGTCTGGAGTCCTAGTACTTGCATGGAGGTATCAGGATCAAGAGTTCAAGGCCAAATTCCACTAGGTGAAAGGCTAGCCTCAGCTACATGAGATCTTGTCTTTTAAAAAATGAAGGAAGGTAGAGAGATAGCGCAATAGTTAAAAGCACTTAGTGCCCTTGCAGAGGACCTGGATTAGGTTCCCAGTACCTACATCAGACAGTTCACCACTACCTGAAACTCCAGTTCCAAGAGCTCTGACATTTTCTGATCTCAGTCTCACATGCGCGAGCACACACAGTACACATAAATGCACACAGACATACATAAATCCTTTTTTCAAAATTTTTTTGTTTGTGGTTTTTGAGACAGGGTCTCACTAATGTAGCTTTGGCTGGCCTGGAACTCACTATGTAGACCAGGCTGGCCTCAAACTCATAGAGGTCTACCTGCCTCTGCTTCCCAAGTGCTGGAAGTATAGACGTGTGGAACAGGTATGTGCCACCGTACAGGTTAAAATCTTTTACAGGCTGGCTATTGTGGTGCACGCCTTTAATCATCCTAGCAGTCAGAAGACAGGCGGGTATATTTCTGTGAGTTTGAGGCCAGCCTGGTCTACAATGGGAGTTCCAGGACAGCCAGGGCAGGTTTTTCAAGACAGAGAAACCCTGTCTTGAAAAACCAAGAGAGGGAGGGAGGGAGGGAGGGAGGGAGAGAGAGAGAGAGAGAGAGGGAGAGGGAGAGGGAGAGGGAGAGGGAGAGGGAGAGAGAGAGAGAGAGAGAGAGAGAGAGAGAGAGAGAGAGAGAATACCTTTTATTGAAACCTACCCCCTAGCATAGCTGTAGCCATTTTGTTCCATGCCCGCTGGCTACTTCATACTGTTGAGGTAACACGCCTGCCAGTCACTGATGCAGAAAATTATTCAGAGCAGGGTTATGCTGACCACACACCCTGTTATATTCTGTATGTTATGAGGTTAGTTGACCTTAAAAAATTCCACACCCATAAGCGTCATGTAGGACCCATCAAATTAAAGGTCAATATGAACCGTTATGTCTAAAATGGCTCGAGTCAGGGCTGACCACTGGGCAGCACTTACAGCACCTGTGTACGTGCCTATGGTGGGTTTTTGTGGTTTTAACCTTTATAAACTGATAGAGAAAAAAAATGTTTGGGGGTCATAAACTCAGCCCCCAAATTCTGAACTACGGCCCTGATTGATCGGTCTTAGGGTGCGTGTTCAATACAGCCCTTTCTGACTGACATCAGAGTCTGTGTGGTTTGTGGGTTTACTCCTGGACCCCAACACCTTTAAGAAAAAGATTTGGGCTAGAGTTTGAGCTCAGCACCTAAGAGCACTGGCCACTCTTGCAGAGGACCCAGGTTCAATTCCCAGCACCAATATAGTGACTTCTAGTTCTAGGGTAGCCTATACCCTACTCCGGCCTTCATGGACCAAGTGGCGCACAGACCTACACGCAGGCAAAGCATCCACACACATAAAATTTTAAAAATTTAAAGAGGTCATGAAGAAGAGCTCGGCACAGAAGAAAGATGTACATACACCTGCGGAGATATTAGCCACTGTTCACTTAAATGCAGACCAGAGCTATCTCATTTAAACAGACATTGTGACGGTCCCATGAAGTGAATACTATCACATCCCCATTGTATCTCACACAGTTGGGGCAGGTTCAAGAGTTCAGCCCAGGACACAGAAGGAATGAGCTGCAGGACGAGTCAGCGCCAGCACCTGAACATTCAGCCAGCACAGCCGACTGTTATACATCCATTCTTTCCCACAAACCCCAGCACCCAGCATGAATACGCCCAAGATAACCTGGAACAGAAAAGGCATCACGCTCATTGGCCAGGATCTCACTAGATAGCTCAGGCTGGCCTTGAACTCATGATCCTCCTACCTCAGCCCCCCAAACGCTGGCATTATAGACATGTGGAACTATGCCTAGCCACAATTGCCTCTTGAGCACCCGCCACTTGCCAGCCCCTCAGCATTCCTACCTGTGATGTTGACCATGATGCTACTGGCCTTGGAGATGCGGTTTGATTCCACTTTGCAGGTATAGTGTCCACTGTACTCTACCATGGCCATGACTGAGTAGACTGCTTCGCTGCTTTGCTTGGAGGTGGCTACAATCGCCTTGTCTTTTTGGATTATAATTTCTGGAAATTCCCGGACCAAGTGTGTCACTTGGACGATGCACTTAATATAGAGCTGGTCTCCTTCTATGATTGTCCCAGGAGGCTTGATTTGAAACTTGGGAGTAGAGAAGGACTCTACAAGAAAGACGACAAACCAGTTGGACTCAAGTTCAAAACTCAGCACTTTCTACTCTATTTATCTGTGTGGGGGGGGGGGAGGAACCCTGCGTGTGTATGGGGGCGCGGTGTTCTGGTGTTTGTGTGTGTAAAGGCAGGAAGAACAGCAAGTATGCTAACCACTGAGCCATCTCTCTAGCCCCATTTGCCCTGGTTTTTTATGAGACAGACTCTCTTATTGACTTGGGGCTCAGTAACTAGGCTGAGAGTATCCTGAATCTGTCTGTCTCTGGCTCTCTAGGGCTGGGATTACAAACATGCACCACCATGCCGGGCTCTACACAGGTTTAGGGCCTCAAACTCGCTTTGCTTCCTGAGCTATCTCCTTGGCTCTTTTTTTCCTTTTCCTTTGTGGTCCCTCCCCCAGGGGATTTAGGTTTTGCCAAATGCTGCTCAAACTTTCCACCACATGTCTGGATCTCTAGTCCTCTCTTTCATTTTTACTTTGAGAGAGGGTCTCACTCAATTGCCCAGACTGCCCTTGAACTTTCAATCCTCCTGCCTCAGAGTGCTGAGTAGGTGGGATCGCAGGCCTGCACCATTTCACCCAGCTGCCATTCACGCACCCTACTTATTCTTCTCAGTCAATGTTATTTATTTATTTGGCTCATGGGAGAAAGAGTCTCATAGCTGAGGGCTAGTCTTGAACCCCTGACCCCCCACACACACACACCTGTACCTCACCAGGGCTGGGATTGCTAACAAGCTTATAATTAGGAGAGCAGGCGCCCCAAAAGGAGGTACGTTTTTTTCCAGTTCTGGGCTCCTTTTTGATACATGCAACCTGTCACCACAAGGGATGGGAAAGAGGACAGGATTCTGACCCTGCACAGTGACATATTCACTCCTGATGAATTCCGAGTCCTCTACTTTGCTTCCAGAGAGGACCCCAGCTTGGCAGCGAAACACTAGCACGTGGTCTTGCTCCTCAATGGGGAATCCCATGAGCACAAAGTTCTCGTTGGAGGTCTTCTCTCTCCTCTTCTTGACCAACTTTGTCTCCAGCTCTACTTTTTCAATTTTAAAAATTATCGGTGGCTTTTCTTCTTGCACGGAACAATTGACTGTCACGACCCCGCCCTCTGTTACCTCCTTTTTGTCCAGTGTTATCTTGGGCATGGTTACGCCTTTGGGGAATGAGACAGTACAGTTAGAATCAGTTCATAACGGCCCCTCTCCCTCACCTGTCACTGCAGCTGATCGGTCTCAGGACCCTTTATTCCCTGAAGATTCAGCCCTACCTACCCCAGGGGATCACTGATGGCATCTGTGTGCCTGGTACTATAGCGTACCATGGTGTTCTCAATGGTGTACAATCCCCTTCAGAAGGTGGTGCAACTAGATTCCCAACTGGTACAGTTTAAAAAGGAAAAACCCAGATGTGGCAACGCACACCTTTCATCCTCATTCTTAGGAAGCAGAGACAGGTCTATCTCTCTGAGTTCAAGGCCAGCCTGGTCTATATACATAGTGAATTCCAGGACAGCCAGAGCTACATAGTGAGACCCTGCCTCAAAACAAAAAAAAAAAAACCTCAGTATTTAATAATGTTACTTCAGCTGATGCTTTCATTGTCTGTATTCGTGTGTGTGTGTGTGTGTGTGTGTGTGTGTGTGTACCTCCATGTGGAGGCCACAGGCCAATACTGGGCATCTTCCTCAGTTGCTCCCCACCTTACTGTTTGAGCTGGGTCTCACTGAACTTGTATCTCACTAATTCAACTAGGCTGAATGGCCAGCAAACGCCAGGGATCATCCTGCCTGTCCACACCCCCAGTTGCAGCATTAGAGGCGCATCCCAGGCCACAGGTACTGGGGATCCACCCACTCATGTCTTTCGTTTTAGTGGAAAGCTTTTTACAGATTGAGCTCTCCCTGGCCTCTGTGTGGTTTGTGGTACTAGGGATTGAAACCAGACCATTTTACATGCTAGGCAAGCACCCAACTCCTGAAATGCATCCTCAGCCCTCCCTCAACACATCTGTCTATCTTTCCAGATAGGGTTTCTCTGTGTAGCCTGGTTGTCCTAGAACTCACTCCGTAGACTAGGCCATCTTGAACTCACAGAGATCTACCTGCCTCTACCTCCAGAGTGCTGGGATCAAAGGTGTGCACCACCAAGGCCTGGCTCACGTGGTTACAGCCTGCAGCGGTCGGTCATTCTCACAGAAGAGCATAAACACTGTAAGGACTGGTGCCCTGGGAGAAATCAACTCTGTTGAGAAAATGCTAGAAGAAACTCAGTAGCGGGGTGTGGAGATGCACGCCTGTAACGCCAGCGCATGCGCAGGAGACTGACGCCAACTCAGGCTGTGGGGAGACTGCATTTCAGAGAGGGGGTTGGGAGGATAAAGTGTAGTCTGTGACATAAGGAGGATGGGGAAGGGTGTTCCCAAGGCCGGGACATCATCCCAAAGGAGGAGGTCCTGCCCTCACATAACAGGAGTTTCTAAAGCCTAGAGTTTCAGGTCAGGATGTCAGGTAGTGAACAGGATAGGTGGTGCTTAACGGAGAGGGAAACCAGCGTGACGAGCGTCACCCCACATCACCAGCCTGCTAGTCTGCTTGTGCCGTCCAAGCCCCCGGACTCACCATTCACTTTCACCTGGTGCTCAATCGTGGTTTTTTCCTTGTTGTTAAGGATCACGGTGCATTTGTATTTCCCTGAGTGGAAGACCCGAGCCTGAGGGATGACGTAGCTCTCGGAGGGCTCCCTGGAGGAGACGTTGTACACCAGCACATCATCTTTATAGAACAGCACCAGGTGCTGAGACCTGGTTTCCGAGGTGGTGCTGATATCCACAAGGCACCGCAGGGTCAGTCTGTGCCCGTTCGCCACCTCCCAGGATGGCAGGCTTTCCATGTGGATGCTGTTGATGGTGAAAGCTGAGGCAAAACAGAAGGATGGGAGATGCTGTTACCTCAGAGACAGCATCGTTCTGAGAGACACGGACCCACGAACTCACCACACCACAACACACACGTACCCCCCTCACACACACATCACACCACATACCACACCACATTAGACTGCTTCCTCTGCCTTATTTTGTATCTCTATTTTCTTAACATTTAAAATGCTTTCTCTAGTAACTGTTTTTAAGACCCTGTGGAAAAATACAGATCAGATCACATCACACAAAATTAAGGCACAGTATTGGTCAGATGTGGGGCTAACATCTGTAAGTTCCAGCATTTGGAAGCTCAAAGCCAGTCCAGGCCCCAGAGAGAGATTGTGTCTCGTTTAAAAAATTAAATGTGTGTGTGTGTATGTGTGTGTGTGTGTGTGTATGAGAGAGAGAGAGAGAGAGAGAGTGAGAGAGAGAGAGAGAGAGAGAGAGAGAGAGAGAGAGCGCGCTGTAGGATTCTAGCAAATTCAAGGCCAACCAAGGTTACACAGTGCATCTCAGGCAACCCAGTGAAGTTCTAAAGTCTAAAATTAGACAGATGGGTAGACAGATGGACAGTTGGACAGGCAGACAGACAGACAGATGTGTTGAGGGAGGGCTGAGGATGCATTTCAGGAGTTGGGTGCTTGCCTAGCATGTAAAATGGTCTGGTTTCAATCCCTAGTACCACAAACAAAAATGTATCTTGAGGCTGGACATATAGCTCAGAGATAGTGTACATATGCTGTGGTTTCAGAAAGTACCTTGGGGGACGGACGGGGAGGGGGGGAAGGGGGGGAAGAACAAGCTTTAAAAGGACAGTCATTACCTGAAATAGGTGTATGTAGGTGAAAACAATAAACTCCCATGTTGTGGCCAGCAGGCGTTTGTCATTTAGTGACCTCAGAGTGTGGGACATAAAACCACGTCAGGAAGTCCGGTAAGGTAGAGCAGGTTGAGACCCAGAAACTGGGTGGACACACATGAGACTTAGGTGACTTCCGGCTCCCTGCCAGACTCCTGGCCTGGAACATGTGCCAACTCCTCACAGAAAAGAAACGTGTCTTATGGTCACATAGGCCCAAAACAGTTCTCTATGCTTATGAAGTACCTAGAGGCCCAGAGGGCTTAGCCAATAAGCCTTCCCAGACATTCCTCTCTGTAAAAGGTATTTAATCTCAGGCCCACCCTGAGAACTGGGTATGGTGTGGTATGGTATGTATCCATTTTTTTTTCCATGAACAAACAATAAACTGTTTAGAACCACAGACTGTCTCTTACATCAAGATCCACGGTAGGGAGCCACGGATGGACTATAAAAGCACAGTTTAATTCTACCACAGAAGGCCTCTCTGTGCTCCCAGCCACAACTGCCACCAAGTCAGCCTCTGCCAAGCTAAGGACAATCACCGCTGGGACAAACCAGAGCTCCCCTCCCCACCCCCACCCGGCCCCAGGCTAGACACTGTCCCCAGCCCAAGGCCCCTGACTCAGTTCTCGGCTCCTCCTTGATTCCCCGTGGTGCCTGAATGACCAAGAGTCAGAAAACCCCCCCTCAGCCCCCGCCTGCCCGGGGAGCAGAACGGGATAAGTGCGGTCAAACTCCCCACGTTGCGCCTCCCCAAGAGGCTGTGCCCAATGGCGGGGAGGATTCGAATCCACATCAGAGGTGTCACCAGATGGGGAAGAGTTTGGTGTAGCCTGGCACTTCCTCTAGCTCATTATACAGCTGAGAATAACTGAACTTCTGGCCTTCCTGCCTCCACCTCCTAAACCAATGGTTCTCATCCTTCCGAATGCTGCGACTTCAATACAGTTCTTCATGCTGTGGTGACTCCCCTACCATAACTTATTATTTATTTCATAACTGTGATTTTTCTACTTTTATGAATCTTAATATAAATATCTGATATACCACCCCCAAAGAAGATCTCTCTCGACCCACAGGTTGAGAACCAGTGTCCTAAATGATGGGATGGGGCATGCGTCACCAGGCCAGGTTTACAGAGGCACAGATGAAAGCTTACACCCTTACACATAAAATAAACAAACCTCAAAAAAAAAAAATCTAGAGACAATTTTATTTTTACCTAATTTAAAGCTAAGCATACTGACAGACTCACACCTGTAATCCCACAGTAGGAAACTGAGGCAGGAGGTTACCTGTGAGCACAAAGCACACATAAGAAAACGTAATCGGGAGCTCCTCTGGCCTGTTTACGTAAGAGATAGCATGCTACACACCACACATAGGGTCAAGCCTAGCAGTTGACCAGGGTAAACCCAAAATGCATGTGGCTATGAAAGATTCAAACACAGGAGATGGTGGAAGATATCAGGTATTAGGTACCAGGCATGTAGTGGTTTGAATGAAAACGGCCCCCCAGAGGCCATTGGGAAGTGGCACCGTTAAGAGGTGAGGCCTCGCTGGAGTAGGTTGTGGGGTCACAAGGCTATGTGCACTGCCTGGACATGCAGGCCCAGAGCAGGGAGGAAGTAGTCCTACTCCTGATGGTCTCGGGATGAGATTTTCAGGGTTTGGATGAATTTTGATCTCACTCTTGCTCTGGAAGAGCTCAGCAGGTCACATGGCTTTCAGGGTCCAACAGTGGGTGAGGGTTTGTTCGAGGAGGCTTGTCACTGGGGGTGGACTTTGAGGACCAAACTTCTCAACCATAAGCCAGCCCCAATTAAATATTTTCTGTCATACAAGTTGCTGTGGTCATGGTGTCTCATCGCAGTGATAACCTCTAAGACAGGTAGACAAGTTGTGTCAGCTAAACATAGACTCCATGGCTCAGATAAGGCTCTCTAAAAGTTCAGTTCCTACCTGGTGAGAGGAGAATATTCATAGGTCATGATAGTCAAAATCACCTCATTGACAAACCAGGAAAGACATCCAGGAACAGTGATTATACCACCTTGCCACACCCTCACCAACTGTGCCAGATTGACTAAGGGAAGGCATCCTTTTTTTTTTTTTTTTTGGTTTTTCGAGACAGGGTTTCTCTGTATAGCCCTGGCTGTCCTGGAACTCACTTTGTAGACCAGGCTGGCCTCGAACTCAGAAATCCGCCTGCCTCTGCCTCCCAAGTGCTGGGATTAAAGGCGTGCGCCACCACTGCCCGGCAAGGGAAGGCATCCTAACTAGATCCTTGAGTTAAATTGTAACCTCCAGTTTTGCCAAATGTGAGTAGGTGGACCTCAGGCCTCCTCTACTGAGACCATTAAATTAAATTAAAAAGAGGCCTGTACCTAAATCTGCTAGGTCTATGTTCCTGTCTCATGAACACAGATCCCATGTGAAGACGTGGCTGAGACAAGGGGATTGCTGTGAATTTGATGAGACCAGTCTGGCTGTATACTAGATCCTATCTTCAAAAAGGAAAGAAAGGGAAGGAAAAGGGGCAGTCATCCAGGACCAGGAGCGACCTCAGAAGCCAGAACTCATCAATCCCTAGAACCCACGTGGTGGAAGGAGAGATCCTATGCCATCACGCTATCCTCTGATGTACACATGTGTGGAACGGCTGTCCTCCTCCAAAGGAATTTTTCAAAAATGTAAAGAAGAAACTAACACCCTGTCTACACAGACACATAGACACACATACAAACACATAGGCACACACACAAATAGCTTGACATGGTGGCACATATCCTTAACGCCAGCACTCAGTTGACCAGTCTGGTCTACACAGCAAGTTCCATGCCTGCTAGGAACTTACATAGTAAGACCCTGTTTTAAACAAATGAACAGAACCCCCCCCCACCCAAGACAAACAAAACCCAACACTCACAAAACGGTTTTATAGAGGGGCAGAGGGCATGGTTCTATTTGCTTGTCATGTGTGAGTCCTGGGTTCAGGTCCAGCACCAGGAAAAGGATAGAGAAAAGTAAAAGCTGAGAGCTGGTATCCCAGCACCAGACAAGCCAGGCCAGGGAGCCCAGCGGACTCATTTCTAGATTCCGAATCCTCATAAGCCACCAACGGATCTTGTGTGTGTCCCTTTTGGATCCAAAAGTTCTCTAATTTCAATGAACTGCTTGTCAAGTAGAGGGAGGAAGATCAGGAGCTCAAGGTCAGCGGTGGACTGCACAGCAAGTCTGAGGCTAACCTGGCCTGTATATTGAGACCCTGTCTCAAAACAAACAATAACAACAACAACAAAAACCCACATAAAGCAGGGGCTGGGGCTCAGTGGGAGAAGTTGTAGGCCAGCCAGGGCTATATAATGAGATCCTGTATTAAAAATAATAATAATAATAATAAGAGTAACTAACTGGAGGGTCCCACGTGTACCAACTTCTCAAAGCAGAGATGACTGTCCACGCCCTGCTGGCTTCCTCGTGAAGATTTTGGGGTTTATGTCCTCCAAAAAGGTTACATGAATATAAACAGGGAAAAGATGAAATTATATCTATACCATTCACCACAAATTTTCATACACACGTAAAATAGAGAAATCCAGAAACAACTCGGTATAAATGTAAAGTGAGACATTCTCAAGATTTGACCTCTTACCAGGAAATGAACGGCCACAGGCCACCTCTGCCGTGGGCAGGGCAGTTAGTTACTTCAACCCACGGTTGTTAGTGGTGGGCTCCACTCAGCCCAGGCTCACATCGCCCTCTAAGTGGACGCCAACCCGACCCAGAGTTTTTTATCCTCCTGCCATCACCTCCCAAGCGCTGGCTCCCAGGCGGGAGCTGTCACTCTTGGTTTATGATGCTGAGGAGTGAACCTACAACTCTGGAGTGTACTAGGCAAGCATCACATCCGCTGGAGACACAACATCGTTCTTAGCACTGGGGAGAACACCTGGGAAAAATGTAGCTGCAGTCTGCTGTCTGTCTGTCACAGAATAAATGGGAGTTTTAAAGCTTCATCTCTTCTCTGTTTCTAGAAATTTATTTCACACAGAACAACTTGTAACATCGCAATGCCCAAACTGGGGGGTGTAGATCAGCAGTAGACCAACCACACGCCTAGCATGCATAAGGTCCTTGGTTCGATTCCCAGGACTGCCAGAAATAAATAAACCGATGAGTTCTTTAGGCTCCCAGATCTGTTCAGACTGTGGGGTCTCCACTCTAGTTACAGACAACTGTGTAGACAGCATCCTGAACAAGCCGCCTTTAGCTAGGTAGGGTTGAGAGTTGTTTTTGTTGTTGCTATTATTATTACTATTTAGTTTTTTGAGACAGGGTTTCACTGTGTATATCTGGCTACCTACCCTAGAACTCACTCTGTAGACCAGACTGGCTTCCAACTCAGAGATCTGCCTGCCTTTGTCTCCTGAGTGCTGGGATTAAAGGTGTGCATCACTAAGCCTGGCTGTTTGGAAGTTGTTTTGTTTGTTTGTTTTTAACTCCTGTAGTCTTTCTGCTTCTATTTGTTGAAACGGGGATGCTAACACATCTGCATTTCTTGGGAATTCTTTTCTTGGTGCCAGGAAATCGAAGCCAGTGCCCTTCGAATTCTAGGCAAGCCCTCGGCCACTGAGCCAAACCTCATCCAGCCCCACTCCCCTAGCTCCATATTTTTATCTCAGACAGTAACTGAGGCAAGGTGCCTGGGGTAATAAAGAAGCCTGGACCTGATGGATAATCCCTTCTCCCCTCCACACTGCAGGACAATGATAGGAAACACTACAGGGGCCTCTTCAGGCCAGGCACTATCCCCAGCGCTGAGTGGGTCAGCGATGGCCCCGCCCTCCAACTTCAAAATTAAGTTCAAACAAAACATTCCATACTGTTCATACTGTTACTCCATCTGTTGTCCGTTGTCATCCCGTGCATGAGTGTATTCTGCATATGGGTTTATTTATATTAACTCAGTGTCCAAGGAGGTTAGAAAGGGGTGTCGGGTTCCCTGCAGCTAGAGTTATGGGCAGTTGTGAGTTACCCAACATGGATACTGGGCATCCTTCCTCTGCTAAAGCAGTAAGAACTCTTAACCCTTGTGCCATCCCTATCTTCCCTTCCCTTCCTGCCTTTTAAGAGTCAATCCAGGGACTGGAGGGATGACTCAGTGGTTAAGAGCACTGACTGCTCTTCCGGAGGCCCTGAGTTCAAATCCCAGCAACCACATGGTGGCTCACAACCATCTGTAATGAGATCTGACACCCTCTTCTGGTGTGTCTGAAGACAGCTACAGTGTACTTACATATAATAATAAATAAATCTTTCAAAAAAAAAAAGAAAAAGAGTCAATCCAACCAGGCCAGTTAATCAGCTGGAATCCCAGGAATGCCTCCCCAAAGGGAATTCTGATCCACGTAAATAAAGACCAGCTAGAAGGAACTTTTCTCTCTTTGAAAGGAAGTCTCCTGCCTCCAGGCAGCTGTGACCAGCTATTTGAAGCATCCTACCCAGTGGCCCTCGTAATTTCCCTTCTTTTCTGTTTCCTCTTCCCCCTGATAGTGATCAAAGTCTGGGGGTCCGGGCGGGGGCGGGGATTCTCTGAGACCCACCTGCACACACTGGCATGATGCTTCCCGCCACCCTCCATTGCAAAGGCATGGCTTCCCCTCTCCTTCATTTCCCTGAAGTTTTATAACTTGGCTGCTCTGTTGCTTTTCTCAAATTCTAACTGTCCACAAGGACAAAAAAAAAAAAAACAAAACACCCCAAAAACAAAAAACAAAAAAAAACCAACACACACACACACCTCAGTTAAACACCAAGTGTGGCTTTTGATTTTTTTTGTTGTTGTTTTTTTGAGACAGAGACTCACTATGTAGCCCTGGCTGGCTTAGAACTCAGTAGGTAGATCAGGCTAGCCTCAAATTCACAGATATCCACCTGAGTTTCTGTCTCTTGAGTGCTGGGATTAAGAGGTGTGCCACCACACTTGGCATGTGTGGCTTTTTAATTTTTTTAAAGATTTCTTTATTTATTATATGTAAGTACACTGTCGCTGTCTTCAGAAACTCCAGAAGAGGGCATGAGATCTTGTAACGGATGGTTGTGAGCCACCATGTGGTTGCTGGGAATTGAATTCAGGACCTCTGGAAGAGCGGTCAGTGCTCTTTTGTTTTGTTTGTTTTTTCTCAAGTCAGGGTTTCTCTGTGTAGCCCTGGCTGTCCTAGAGCTCACTCTGTAGACCAGGCTGGCCTGGAACTCAGAAATCCGCCTGCCTCTGCCTCCCAAGTGCTGGCATTAAAGGCGTGCGCAGCTACTGCCCGGCCCAGTCAGTGCTCTTAACCACTGAGCCATCTCTCCAGCCCATGTGTGGCTTCTGTAAGGAGGGTGGTGTCAACACGGGTGAGTTTTCTGGCACACATCCACTTGTGTAACGCACACCTGGATCACTGGAAGGAATGTCATTCATATTCATGTCACCATTCAGCCAGCTGGAGTATCACAGCACGGAAGAGGGGAAACATTGCAGAAGACTCAAGGAGCCAGGTGCCATGGCGCGCATGCCTCTGAGTCTCGAGCTCAGGAAGCAGAGAAAAAAAGAACTGTCAAGAGTTCAAGGCCCAACTAGTCTACAGTGCAAATTCCAAGTCAGGGAGGATCACAGGGAAAGCCTGCCTCAAGGGGAGACGGGGGGGGGGGGGGCAAGAGAAATGGCTTGGTGATTAAGAGCACTTGTTCTTGCAGAACTAGGGTTCCATGCACCCACCCAGCAGCTCACGACCATGTAATACACATACACATGAAAAAATAGGGCTGTTGAGACGGCTTAGCAAGCAAAGGTACCCGAGTTTGCAGATCCCAGGACCCACAGGGTAGGAAAGAATTAACCCCTGCAAATTGTTCTCTGACCTCTAAAAGGACATCACAGAGTACACCCAAAGCTCAGGCACACACTAAATAAACGTGCGTTAAAAAATTAAAATAAAGTAAAGAAAATTTCCAAAATGAGCCAGGCCCAGGTCAGCTTCTCACCCTAAGAGGGAATATAACCAGCTTCTACATTATGGCCACTGCTCTGCCCTAGACACAGCCTCCAAAACAACCCTGGGCCCTGCTTATCACATCTCCCACATTACACCAGGGCTATCACAGGATTGTCTACAGTGCAGCCACAAGAGTCAGCTTGAAATCAGACGCCCAGGTTTAGTCAGCCTTCATGGAATAACTTTGACCTTGATCCCATGGGTCTATCATCACATGAGATCCTGAGTCAGTTACCCACAAGACTGGGTGAGGTGCTGAATGTATTCTACTTTCAGCCAGAGTCTTGGAGTACTTCAAGGTTTGTTGTGGTTTTTTTTAAATATTTGTTTATTTTAAGACAATCTTGCTATGTAGCTCAGGCTAGCCTTAAACTCTTCACAATCCTCCCTTGGTTTCCAAAGTACTGGGACTACAGCGTGAGCTGGTATACCATTCCCCTAGCCCCTTTCATGTTCTGTTAGCACAAAGTTACCAAGCTTGGCTGGACACTCCCTCTGTAATCTTGGTAGTCCTAGAAAGTCCAACCTCCCAGATTCAGCGCTCCAAGTACGGCAATGGGAGTGTGCCCACAGGCCTGACCTTTGCGGTAATTTTATTTATTGTTTGTTTGTTTGCAACAGGGTTCCTCTGTGTAGCCCTGGTTGTCTTGAAATAGTTCTATAGAGCAGATTGGCCAGGAAACCCACTATGTAGCCAAGGATTAGCATGGGTTTTGAGCTTTATGATTTTCCTGTCTCTACCTCCCAAGTCGTAGGCATGTACCACCATGTGTGGTTTAGGCAGTGTTGAGGATCAAACCCAGGGCTCTAGACACACCAGATGGACTCTGAGGAATATTCCCAGTCTTGTTCATTGGTCTTTGATTTTGCAAAATCAAGCAAGCAAAATAATACACCCAGCAGATCTTGAGAACTCTCCTTGTCTATAAAACAGAATTTTACTCCTCTCTCTAAGTAAATTCTGCCCCCCCCCAAGAGAAGCACACCGAACTGTTGCACATACAGCACAGTAACTCTTCCCAGCCTGGGGGTGTACAGGGTGTTGGAAGTGTCCCACAGATCTCCTGTTATGCATAATTGTCTTTTCTGGAGGGCCCTCCACTCCTTCTGCACTCCTCATTAAGCCTCAAACTGTTCAAAACGGCTCATGGCGAACAGAGCACCGAACAGTCTAAAGAGATCGTTCCTACGAAGGGAGTTCCAGGACACCCAGGGCTACTCAGGGAAACCCTGTCTGGCAGGAGAAGGGGTAGGCACAACGATAAACACTAATGCTTTAGTGGTGGGGCTTCCTTCTCAAATCAAGGTCCTCTTAGCAAGACAAGCCCTTCTCCCCACCCTCCACCCCCAGCCACCTGGTTCTCAACCTGGAAATGACTCAGAGTTGTGGGGGAGGGGAGGAGGAACTACCCACCATTGTCAGGAAAATTACAGAGCTCCTTGGAAACACGAGTCCCAGAGGCACTTCCTTGTTATCACAGGACACGCTGGCCCATCTGCCCTGGGGACTCTCAAGCATCTCCTCTGTTCACTTCAAGTTCCCACTCACATTTATTCAACTACGGTGCCCCATCCCGTACTGGGTGTCCAGGGAAAATAAGAAATTACCCCTCTCCCTGAGAGTGCAGGCTGGTGGATAGTTGTTGGCTATAGCTCAGTCAATGATGCAGAGAGATAGGGATTGCTCAGGAGAGGGCCAGGACAGTGTGCTGGATGTGATCCGGATTGAGTCTGCTGGGCCAGAGGCAGGTCAGCTGATGGGTGCTCCGGAACAACGCGTATCAGGAGCAGGAGCATAGGACACCAATGCATTCTGGGCATGGCCAGTTCTGGGCACAGAGTGTGGGAAAGAGGGGTCAGTGGGTCAGGGTGGTAATGCCAGAAGGAACTGGAGTTCTAGAAAAACCATAGTGGTGATGGCTCAGCGATTAAGAACACCCACTGCTCTTCCGGAGGTCATGAGTTCAAATCCCAGCAACCACAACCATCCGTGATAAGAAACAAATAAAGAACCTATGGGGGGGGGGTGGAGCATGAGGGAGAAAGGGAAGGGGAAAAAATAAAAAATAAGGATAAAAAAATAAAATAAAAATCACCATGACCTTAGAATCCAAGGCAGTGAGTAGCCAGGGATGGTTCAGATGAAGTGGTGAAGGCCGTGCAAGACTCTCAATGGAACCAACAGGCTTCATTTCTAGAGTGATGGAAGCCTTCTAGAACTATACAAGGCTGTAAGTGCTCTAAATGTCAATATACTTTAAAGGCAAGCCAAGTGGCATATACCTTTAATCTCAGCACTGAGGAGGCAGATGCAGGCAGATCTCTGAGTTCAAGACCAGCCTGGTCTCAAGTTCCAAGGATAACCAGGGTTACATAGCGAGATCTTGCCTCAAAATAAATAAATGAATACAAATTTAAAAAATAAATTTTAGATTATATTTTATTTTTTTAATGCCTGATTTGATTGACTGTAGAACCTGAAAGATGGAAGACAGTTTCCTGGCTATGGATAATGCCAGGTAAAAGATAAGAGTGGAAAAAAAAAAACCTTGCTTCTGAGGAGAAATCTGAAGGCCTGACAGATAAATACACGGTAGGCTCAGGATTAAAGCCTGAGGTTCACGGGAGAGACCAGTATGGAACGGAGAACCAGACAGCATGCTGAAGAGGGAGGCTGACTGTGAGGAGTGGGGCTGGGCAGAACCAGTCTCCCCTGGGAGCAAGGAAAGAGGGTTTACAAGGGAGAGAAAATGGAAGGAAATCCTAGGTCAAGAGAAGCCGGATCCCAGTATGATCTTTAGTCAAGGGCAGCAAAAGTGACAGGACGGAAAAGGCTTGGCATCAGATGGTCTTGGTGGAGTTGAGATTCCAGGCAGGGAGGCCATAACCAGAGGAAGGCAGAAGTTGGCCATTCTAAACTAGCCTCAAAGTTCCACTGAGAATGGAAGCAACTGGGGCCTGGGGTGGGGGTCCTTGTGGTGAGGGAGGGATAGGCTCAGGCCCAGGTGGGCCAGCAGGGGCCTGGTCAGCCTGAGGGAATGTGCCTGTGTTCCAACACCAGGAGGGAGCCAGCAGGATGAGTGGGAAGGCAGATTAGCCCACAGCCAGGACTAAGCCGGAAGTCCAGGGAGTTCCCTCCAGTCTGAGGCAGGCTGAGGTGGGCCAGAGGCCTGAGAAAAGGGTCAAGTTTGGCCAGAACCTGACTTGCAGAGTTGGGGAAATTAAACTAGAAAAACAGTAAAACCTGCATTTCACATACTCCACTAGGGTGACTTGGGAGGCAGAGACCAGTTTGCTTACCCCTAGGGTTGACCCTGCATAGCTGGGTCTCAGTTGCCTGGATTGTAAAAAAAAAAGTATCAGGGATCAGAGGGGTCAACAGGCATGTCATTAGGCCTACCTTGTGGAGCTGATGCAAGAAGGAAATGGTTCTCTAAACTAATCAAGAAGCCCTCCCCATCTCAAAGACGTCATGAACTCAAAGACTGCAATTCTTTTGTTCTAGTCAGGACAGGGGTGTCAGTGCCTTCCTTTGAAGGTTGGAGGTGATCACAAAGCACCACTGACTGGTTTTTGTTCTTTTGGTTTTCTTCCTTCCTCCCTTCTCCCCCTTCCCCTTCTTCCTCTTCCCTCTCCTCCTCCTTTTTTGAGGCAGGGTTTCTTTAGGCTGGCCACGAACTCAGAGCTCTCCCTGCCTCTGCCTTCCAAGAGCTGGGACTACAGGAGGGTGGCACCAGCAGCAGCAGCAGCAGAAGCCTGACATTGTTTTGTTTCTTGAGACAAGATCTCATGTATTGACATTTGACCTCCTGGCCCCACCTCCTGAGTGTGGGGACAGTATGGCCTGTACCACCATGTCTGGCATAAGCTGTGCTGGGGACATCTTCCTTCTAACGCCTTTCCTGGAGAGATACTGGGCCATATTGAGTTTTACTGCGGCCCCTTGGGCAGACCCTCCTCTAAAGTACACTAGCTGTTGCCTTTCTACCCTGTCTATTTGTCAGCTCAAAGAGAAATCTGCACCCTAAACCCCTAAGAGCAGGCCAGGTGACTTCTGAAGGGGGACCCCATGCCATCCCACTCACCCCTCTTTTTACTACTCTGGACATTGTTTTTGGGACTCCGAACTAGAACGGCTGGACTACATCAGTTAACCTCTCTGCCTCACCTGCTCTTGAAAGCCTTAGAGAAATTTCGGGATCAGTGTAATATCCTTCAGGACCGACTGGATTCTTTGCAGAGCTGCAAGACTAGATCTGACTCCTGATAAGGATGGGATCTGTGCCCTCAGAATGGGGCTGCTTCTGCACCAACAAATCCTAACTGGTTTGAGATGGGGCCTAAAGATACAGCGCCAAGACAAAAATTCAACCACAAGCCTCCTCCTAAGAATGGGCTCTTAGTTCCCTCCCACTCCAGCTCCTCCCTTAGGACTCCTCCTTGTTCTCAAACTCACTTTTACTCTGTCTTTAAAGTGTTTTACCCTTGGAACTTCCCCCTATACCAAAACAATGAGTTCTAGGTAAACTGTCCCAATCGCTCACACCTACGGCAAGGGAGAGGGCTCTAAAGGCACAACAAACGACCAATCAGATTAAGGAAGACCTGATCTTGGCACAACAAACCATAGTCACCCTACAACATCAAATAGATGCCCTGGTTGCAGTGCCCTCCAAAACTGCGGAAGACTAGGCTTAATGATGCCCCCCAAAGCGAGGCATCTGTGCCTTCCTAGGGGAAGAAGGCTGTTCCTAAGCAAGCCAACATGGTCTACTACAGGAGACCACGGAAGGTTCCTGCAAGGATACCTGGATTTCTTAGGGCTGTGGGTCAGCCCCTTGGCAGACCCGGTCATTATGGTTGTACTAACTTTGTTCTTTGGTCTCTGCATTTTCAATCGTCTCACCAAGTTTTCTTTTTTTTTTTTAATTTATTTATTTATTATATGTAAGTACACTGTAGCTGTCTTCAGACACCCCAGAAGAGGGCATCAAATCTCCTTATGGATGGTTGTGAACCACCATGTGGTTGTTGGGATTTGAACTCAGGACCTTCGGAAGAGCAGTCAGTGCTCTTAACAGCTGAGCCATCTCTCCATCCCCCCACCAAGTTCTTTTAAAGGGTCACTCAGTTCTTCACAGATAAAAACTACTAGCTACTATCTTGCCTGGAAGAGACATAAGAATGCTCCTTTCACCATTGGGACTGTCTAGCTGGAAGAAGTCCTCCTTCCCAAAACTACAACCCTCCCCCTGCCCCCCCACCTTCGCCGGCTCGCTTTCTTTCTTTCTTTCTTTCTTTCTTTCTTTCTTTCTTTCTTTCTTTCTTTCTTTCTTTTTGAGACAGGGAGGGTTTCTCTGTGTAACAGCCCTGGCTGTCCTGGTAAACCGCTTTGTATACCAGGCTAGCCTAAAATTCACAGAGATCCACCTGCTTCTGCCTCTGCCTCCCAAGTGCTGAGATTAAAGACCTTCACCACCATGCCCAGCTCCATCCCCTTCTTCTTTTTACCCTTTCATATCTGGGAATATGTTATATAATAGCCCCAGGCCATGAAGAATTAAGTCGGGCTGCACTGGGCAATAACCCTAGCCATAAAGAATGGCTCCGCCCCAGCCTGACTGGTCAGCTCTATTTGCAGAAACAAGGTACCCAAGTATCAAAAAGAACCCACCCTGCTTTCAGTCCAGCTACAGAAAAATAGCTGTAACTTCCTGGTAGCTATGCATACACACACACACACACACACACACATGCACACATACACACATCCCTACACATACACGTGCGCACACACACACATACACACACACATGCACACATCCCTACACATGCACGTGCGCACACACACACACACACATGCACACATACACACATCCCTACACACGCACGTGCGCACACACACATACACACATACATACATACGCACATACGTACACACACATACACACATCCCTACACATGCACGTGTGCACATACACATACATACATACACACATCCCCAGCCCCTCATCCCTCATCCCCAGGAAAAGTTGAGGCCCCTCCCAGTTCCAGCAAAGCAGCTTCAGTCTGTTGCCTGCTTCTCTGCCTCATGTTTCTTAAAGACAAGCTATGGGGATCATGAGAAGCAAGCCCCCCCCCACACACACACACCCCTCTAGGACTGGTAGAGCAGAACCCAGACAGGAGACAGCGAGTGCTGGGATGGGGTTCAGTCGGTAGAGCACTTGCCTAGCATGCTTAAAGCCCTGGGTTCGACTCCCAGCGCTGTGTAAACCTGATGTGGTGTGTACCTATAATCTCAGCCCTTGGGAGAGGAAAGTAGGAGGACCAGAAAGTCAATGTCATCCTGAGCTACACAGTGAGTTTCAGGTATATGACACTCTGTGGGTGAAAGAGAGACAGGGTGAGGGTGGGGGGCACGGGTGCAGTGGAGAGCACAAATTTAAATTATAAAGGAGGGCTAGGAGTGATTACCCGGATCATTTACTAATCCCTATAGACAGCGCAAGTACCGCCTCCTCCCTTACTCCAATCTCAACTTTACCCTGCTCCATGATCCATGACAACCTGGTATGTGGATGATTTCCATTTTATAGCCAGGGGAAAAAGTTTCAAGAAACAAAGCACATCGGGCTGAGTGACACCAGAGTGGTGGCACACAGCTGAGAACCCGGCACTGGGGAGGCTGAGGCAAAGAGGACTTGGAGTTCATAGGCAGCCCGAACTACACAGTGGGTTCAAGACTACCTTAGGGTACCGAATGAGACTCCGGTATTTGAGAAGTTGAGCAAAGCCAAGCACAAACCCCGGAGAGATGCCTGGGTTCCGAGTAGTGGAGATCGGAGAGCTGACAACCCCTAACATTCTAGACTGAGTCATGTGTTTCTGAGGCTGACTGATTCCGCCCTTTAGTGATGGATGGCTTGAAGATAATACACAGTCTGTCTCCAGGTATTGCCAAGGGAGCGGAAGCCTGAGGAAGCAGACACAGACTCACAGTCCACAGCCCTCCCCACCCTGGGGCCGCAGCTCCCCGGCTTGACTCAGCCCTGTCAGGTTCCTCAGCTCAAAAAACGCCCGCAGCCCAGCATCCCTGAGTCTTCACACACTGAAATAACTTTTGATTGACCAGAGAGTGTAACCTGGGGCTTCCTTCCTGACCCACAGCCCCTGGGCTGGGCTGAGCCCCTTCCTTCTGAGTCTCCGGACCAAGCAAGACAAATCCCCTTAATCTGAAAAATTTGGAGGTTCTGAACCAGCTCTCAAGTGGATGATAGGTCTGACTTTAAGGACAGACAGAACCCTTCTCCATGCACAAACTCAGAAAGGCTCAGAGAGGAATGGGGCTTCCCAGGCGGGTGGGAGAGGGGACCTGGTCGGTCCTAGCCGGTCCTTTCATTTAATCCCTTAGGAGAGAGGGAAGTCCTGATATTATTTACTCTCCACTCCTTCAGCTTTCAATGTTTGTCATGTCAACTGGGTCTTATTTGTAAATTAAAACAATTGAAAGAAAAAATATTTTTTTAGTTTTTATTTTTGGAGTCGGTTTTGTACTGTTTCAGACAGGGTCTCTCATGTAGCCCAGGCTTCCCCAGAACTTCTATGTAGCTGAAGATGGACTTCACTACCGACCTTTCTGTGCCTGCCTCCCAAGAACTGGGACTACAGACACCAACCCCCAATAAACAGAAGAGTTTGAAAGTAAACAGAGACGTAGTTTGACGTAAAAAGAAATAGTTTAAGACAGAAAGACCACAAACAAATAAGGAATCACAGGGGTTTTTAAAAAACGCATCTCTCCAAGTCCAACAAACAGAAACCCGCCAAGATCTAAGACTGTATTTGGCAATGCTCGCCTATAACGCTGTTTCTAAAACACACTTTTTGAACCTTGACTTAGAACAAGGTTTTGTTCTAAATGCCTATATACATATATGTACATAAAGACAGAATCCACTTTAGATTTGTCTCCGTTGTAAACACCAACCCTAAGCAAACTGACATGAGTTAAGAATTTCAGAAAAGAGACAAAGAAAGAAGCCATGTAAAAATACCGGGACTTACAGTTTTCCTGAGCCTGGAGGCCTGCATCTGGAAGAGAAAGAAAAAGAAAACCAATTAGATTAGTTGACTTCTCTAATTCAAGTCTCATGAAAATGGAAGAGAGAAGTAGGTTAAAAACTCACAGAGCAGCGGCGTGAGCACCAGAGCCAGGAGCATCTTGTCTGTGGACTGAGGCCCACCTCAGCTGAATCCTGAAAGACTCCTGCAGACTGAGGCGCACAGCTAGTTCTGCCTTCCGGCCATGCCTCGGGGGCAGAATTCTCTTCCCTGCCACAGACCAGAAGCCTGCTGTGTGAAAAGCAGAAACAACTCTGACAACCTCTCCAGCTCTGGTACTTGTCAGGTAATGGCGGCCATAGCTGGAAACCAAGAACAATGAGGTCTGGGCTGGCCTGATATCTCCTCAGGAAATGACTGGCCTTCCGGAGGGACCACTGAATCCAGTGGCTTTGTCTAGAAGAGGAGAAAACAACAGCAACCAAAAAAACCCACAAGTGCCACTTTTTTGCCTCCAAGTTCTTGAGCCTTCTCTTGCCTCATCTGGGGTTGGGGACTTCTTCTCCTGACAGGACAGGTTTCTATTTCCCTCTCTTTGGCTTCCACCCAAAAGTGCTTTTGTGGGATACCTAGTAAGGCTTGTCTGCCTTTCCTGTGGGCTCCCTAAGTGGGGGGGGGTGTCCATTACTGTGTAAATCTGGGCCTCCTACCCTTCCTTCACTGGTTAGCTTCTCCTACAATATGCAGTACTTGTGAGGAACACTGCTTCCTGGCATCACCCCTGATGACTCCACAGAAAGAGGGATTTTGTTAAGACTCTGCAGTGGGCCCTGATCACTGACTTAGTCACCAAAGGAGCCCCTTTGGCCGTGTGAGTGTGTGTGTGTGTGTCTGTGTCTGTGTGTGTATATATATATATGTGTGTGTCTGTGTGTCTCTGTGTGTGTGTATTGTCCACACTACTCTCCCCACCCCCCAATTCCCAATCTTTTTTAAGAAAACATTTATTTGTGTATGTGGAAGTAAGGTAGAACGCATGTGTACCATTATGTGTTTGAGGGGGTCACAGGTCAACTTGTAGAAATCCTCTCCTTCCATTATGTGAGTCCCAGGATCAAACTTATACCTTTACCCAGCAAACCATCCTGTCCCCCTTTCAAATACTTATGTATCTCCCTGACAGAATGAACACGTGCTTTGAGGGAGGAGTGTCTGTGTGCCTGTGTGTGCTTGGAAGCCAGAAGAGGCTGTCACGTTCTCCAAAGCTGTTGGGATCTGAACTCCATTGCTCTTAACTGCTGAGTAATCTTTCCAGCCTCCCTCCTCCCGACATCCTCCTCCCTCAGTCTTCTTTGGCTGTCAGAGAGATTGAACCCAGGGTCTCAGGAACGCCTGGAACATGCTCTACCACTGAGCCAACATTCCCTATTCCCTTCCTTCTTCATTCTGACCCAGGGGATTGCTAAATTTCAGGCTGCCTTTCAACACAACCCTTCCATCACAGACAAACAACTGAGATTACAGATGTGTGTAGCCTTGCCTCCTAGGGTCTATTCCTTTGCTTTTGTATTATTTTGGGACATAATATCATGATGTGACTCTCTCGTGAACTCCAGACTGGCCTTGAACTCATAGAGATTGGTCTATGTGCCTCTACCCCCAGAATCCTGGAATTCAAGGTTTGTTCCTCCATACCTGACTTGTACCGAAACTCACTATGTAGCCAAGAATGACCTTTAACCTTGGACCCTCTTGAATCAGGCTCCCTAGTAGGACTGCAGACACGTGCCACCACACCTCACTTATGTGGTGTTCAATGGTAGGTGAGACCAGAACTGCAGCCCTGGTCTCTGACTGATATGTTTTTATTTATTATTATGCTTTTTCCCCCCAAGACAGAGCTTTTCCGTGTAGCCCTGGCTGTCCTACAATTTGCTCTATAGACCAGACTGGCCTTGAACTCAAGAGATCCACTGGCCTAAGACTCCCAAGTGTTAGGATTAAAGGCATCCACCACCATGCATGGCAGCTTTTTATTTTTATTTAGGTGTATGTGTGTGTGTATGTGTCTGCCGTGTGGGGTGGTACTCTCAGAGGTCAGTAGGGGGCACTGGCTCCCCTGAGTCACTACTAATATGAGCAATCTGTTTTGAGTTCTGGGAAGCAAGCTCTGGTCTTCAAGATGGGCAGAAATGCTCTAACCACTGAGCCATCTCTCTAGCTCCCTGACTAATGCTTTGTGATCTACCAGGAACCAATCACTTCCTCTGCCATCAGGGAGGTCTTGGTCTGTCTGAGGAGAATAAGCTATTCTCCTCACACTGTATTATTCCTACACACTGTAAGAAGGGTCTTACAGGGAGAAGTCTAGGGAGGTAAAGGAACGTGGAGGAAGTCAGCTCAGTCTGAGAAAGAGTGGGGACATTTCTAGAGAAATTGATGCCAGACAGTGGTGGCACACACCTTTAATCCCAGCACTTGGGAGGCAGAGGCAGTTCCAGGACAGCCAGGGCTACATAGAGAAACCCTGTCACAAAAAACCAAAAAAAAAAAAAAAAAAAAAAAAGAAAGAAAGACAAAAGAAAATAAATTGATGCGTAAGGAGAAACTGAATAGACCCAAGGAGTGGTACTTTGATGTTTGTCTAGACTAGTGATGGCAATTACTGTATTGTCAGACTTTGACTATTCCTGCCTTAATGGTATCTGCCTACCTGCCTGTGTGTCTCCCTCCCTCCCTCCCTTATTTTAGGAGCAGGATTTCATATTGCTTTGGCTGGCCTTGAACTCACCATGTAGAGAACTCGGCTCTCCCTGACCCTGCTGCTTGCATCCAGCATGCAGCAACAAGCCCATTCCGCCACTTTGTTTCTGAAGCACCATCCTTTAGGGCTTTCAGGGGTCACCGAAGACACAGTTCAGTTAAAGATTAGTCTCTTGTCTCACTCTAAGAGCCACAAAGCGATGGTTTCCAGCTAGAAAACCATTCCTTGCTGACTGGTTTGAAGAGCTGTAAAAGAGCCCTTCCTTCCTTCCTTCCTTCCTTCTTTTCTTCTTCTCTTTTTGTTTCCTCCTCTTCTTTCATTCCATTAGTTTGGTCTTTCTTGGTTTTTTTTTTTTAAGATTAATTTATTATTATATCTAAATACTCTGTAGCTGTCTTCAGACACACCAGAAGAGGGCGTCAGATCTCATTACAGATGGTTGTGAGCCACCATGTGGTTTCTGGGATTTGAACTCAGGACCTTCGGAAGAGCAGTCAGTGCTCTTAACCTCTGAACCATCTCTCCAGGCCCAGTTTTTTGTTGTTGTTGTTTTGTTTTGTTTTTGGTTTTGGTTTTTTTTTTTTTGAGACAGGGTTTTTCTGTGTAGCCCTGGCTGTCCTGGAACTCACTCTGTAGACCAGGCTGGCCTCAAACGCATAGAGATCCACCTGCTCTGCCTCCCCAGTGCTGGGATTGAAGGTGTGTCCTACACCGCCCAGTTTGTTGTTGGGTTTTGTTGTTGTTGTTGTTCTGACTATTTTGAGACAAGTCCTCACTATTTCTCCCTATTATGTAGCCCAGGTTGTCCTGGAACTCCCTATGTAGACCAGGATGGCCTCAAATTCAGAGATCTGCCTGCTTCTGCCTCCTGAGTGCTGAGATTAAATCCTGTTCCATCATGACCACCACCATGACCAGCTGTGGCCACATGTTAAAAAATAACAAATTGAAGAGGGCTCAGAGGGTAAGAACCTTTATGGCTCTTGCAGACAGGACCCTGGTTTGATTCCTAGTACCTACACAGTGGGTTCACAGCCAGGAACTGACACTCGTTCTGACCTCTGTGGTCACCAGACATGCAGGGGTCACACATACACACATGCAAGCAACACACTCATACACAAAAATAAAAACATTTAAAAACAGTAAGTTAAGAATCAGAGAGAGAAAGAGAGAGAGAGAGAGAGAGAGAGAGTCAGTCAGTCAGTAGAGGTGCCTGTCACCAAGTCTGATAACCCAAGTCTGAGTACACAGCAGGAGAAAACCCACTCCCACGAGCTGACCCCTGATCTCCACACAAGCGCCATGATGTACATGCCCCTTCCACAAGAAACCAACGAACAACTAAAAATTTTAAATTACTAATTAAACGAATTGCTTTTTGTTTATGTGTAATTTTTTTCTACCTTCTCTCCCTCCCCTGTTCTTACTGAAGCCCTTGATGGGAAGACAGGCAGGGAAGGCTGCCTACTGTTGACTCCTTGTTAACGGATCAAGGGTCTGATCCCTACACTGCCAAGAATGAGTGCCCTGATGTGTCACTAGATTAGACTAGATCCACTAGATCCCATCAGGTCCCTATTCTCTCATGATGGCAGCGACTTCTTCTTCCTCCTCTTCTTCCTCCTCCTCCTCTTCTCCTTCTTCCTCTTTCTCTTCCTCCTAATCCCCCTCTTCCTCTTCCTCTTTCTTCTCCTCTTCTTCTTTTATCTCCTCCCCTCATCCTCTTTCTCTTCCTCCTCTTCTCCCTCCTTTTCTTCTTCTTCCTCCACCCTCTCCTCCCTCACTCACCTAAAGAAGTACACATGGTCATCTCTGTGTGTTGTGCTCCTGCCTACAAGTGACACAGACTCATGTTACACCTAGAAAGCTGCCCACTGGCCTAAACTTCTGGAGGCAGCCTTCTGAGGAGCTGCAGTGGGTGGCCTGGGGGAAAGAGGAAGACAGGGCAGATGACAGACCCCTTGTACAGGCACCAAGCCAGGCAGACCTCCATCTACTTCTAGGCTGTGGTGACAGTAAACATGACTCAGAGCCCCGTGTCCCCAGCCTGTGCACGTCTCTACTGAACCTTGGGATGTGGTTGTGGAGGACTAATCCCCTATGCACAGGCATCAGGCACAGCCCAGGCAGGGTTTGTGCCTGAAAGAGTGTGCAGGACAGGAAGTTCTAGTCTCTCGTCAGAGGTTTGTGGATGAGCTCACCCCTCACCTAGAATGGGGCTAACATGACCGTCTACCCATTGCATGCATGCGTCAGGAAGCTCTGATGAGAACTAGCATTCGCAAGTCACTTAACCCTCAGAGGACACTGTCAGTCAGCTGGACACTGGAAACCATGGAAGGATTTCAAGAGTTGAAATCAGGTAGACATGAGTCCTTACGGCTCTCACACAGTGTCCCAAAGAAGTCAGGGGAAGTGGGCAGAGATACTGGGCGATACAAATTGATGTGTTTTAAAAACTTGATACAAGTTTTAAAAAACGGTGAGATTTCCTCGCTAGAAACTGCAGAGATTGAGGAAGAACAGGTGTCCTGTGACGTAGAGGAAGAGGAGAGGTTATCTGACCTGGTTAAAGATACCCAGAGGCAGGCATCTGCTTACCTCTGCAGTTGCACTTGGAGGGCTCAGACACACCGTAATTATCTACTGCAGATCCCTGTGGTCAGAGGGTCCAGGGAAGCAAAGTTCATCTTCAGAGGGTGGGTGTCCCGCTTCCTAATGACTTCTGACTTCCTCTGCCAACATTTCTTCTACAATGTGTGTACATTTTTTCCTCTTATTTTCACAATAATAAATATAGGAGCCAGGGATATTGCTGCCTGGGGACTCTTCTCACTCTTGAGAGTTTATCTCATTTTCTCTTAATAAATCTGGCGACACCAAACTTAAAAGATGGGGGTGGGGGGTGGGTGGGGGAGGGGGCTGGAGAGATGCTTCCGCAGTTAAAGAGTACTTGTTCTCACAGAGGATCCGGGTTCAGTTCCCACATGGAGGCTCACAACTCTAGGTAACTTCAGTTCCAGGGGATCCTAGGCTCTCTTCTGACTTCCATGAGCACATGCTGTGTATACACATACACTGGCAAACACTCAGGCACATCTTTTAAAAAGTTAAGTAAGTCTATAAAAAGCCAGGCGGTGGTGGTGCACACCTTTAAACCCAGCACTGGGACACAGGAGGACCTTCATGAGTTCAAGGCCATCCTTGGCTATACAGTGAGTACTGTCTAAGTTAGCCTGAGCTTAGAGGGAGAGACTGCCTCAACAAAGCAGCAAACAATTACTGTAAGTCAGGCTTTAAACAGGTGAAGGCAGCCGGGCAATGATGGGGGGAGGGGAGGGAGAGAAGGGACAAAGGAGAAAGAGAGAGAGATGGCTCTATGGTTAAGAGCACTGGCTGCTCTTCCAGAGGACTCGGGTTCAATTCCCAGCACCCACACGGCGGCTCACAACTGTCTGTAACTCCAGTTCTAAGGGATTCAATACCCTCACACAGACACACATCCAGGCCAAACACCAATAAACATAAAATAAAAGTAAATTAATTTTAAAAATAGGGGAAGAAGTAGAAGTAGTTTTTTTGGGGTATTATTATTATTATTATTATCATCATTTTTAATTGTTTTTGAGACAGGGTCATACTATACAGCCCAGGCTGGTCTCAATCCATCTGCCCATGAGTGTTTGCTTTTTATTTTAAAAGACAGGGGTTCATCTATCTCAAGTTGGCCTTGAATTTGTCATGGAACTAAAATAACTTTGAACTCAAGATCTTTTTACCCTACTTCTAAAGTGCTGGAATTACAGGTATGCACTAGCACACCCAACATTTCTTCTTTTCCTTTTTAAAGATGTATATATTTTTATATTACATGTATGTGTTTCGCATTTGTGTAATATGTACATCACATATGTGCCTTGTGCCTGAAAGAAGCCAGAAGAGGGTATTGGGTATTGGATTCCCTAGATTAGAATTATAGATAGGTGTGAGCTGCCTTGTGGGAGCTCGGCCCTCAGCAATAGCAGCAAATATTTTTTTTTAAGATTTATTTATTTATTTTATGTATATGAGTACACTGTCGCTGTGTTCAGACACACCAAAAGAGGGCATCGGATCCCATTACAGATGGTTGTGGGCCACCATGTGGTTGCTGGGAATTGAACTCAGGACTTCTGGAAGAGCAGTCAGTGCTCTTAAGCACTGAACCATCTCTCTAGCCCTGCAGCAAATATTCTTTGTTTTGTTTTTTTTTTTTTTTGTTTTTCGAGACAGGGTTTCTCTGTGTAGCCCTGGCTGTACTAGAACTCACTTTGTAGACCAGGCTGGCCTCGAACTCAGAAATCCTCCTGCCTCTGCCTCCCAAGTGCTGGGATTAAAGGCGTGCGCCACCACTGCCCGGCTGCAGCAAATATTCTTAACCACTCTCTGGGCCCTGACACCAGCATTTCTGTTTTCAATAACTCTATGGTATTCCATATGGTAGCCCAAGGGGTTAACCCCGACACACATTACAAATAGGGTAACACCCTACAGGATGGGGATCAGGACTTCATACTTTCCAGGCAACTCTCAGCCTCCCACAGAGAGCATCATGACCCATATTATAGCAATCGAGGGCCGGGGGGGTTATTCCAAACGGCTCCTCATTCCTGTCTTATAAAAGCTGACTAATTTGAAACTCAACAGTAACTGAACATCCTGGGTTGATGTCAGCCTTCCTCAGGACCTCTCAGGGGTGAAGACTGTCTCAGGAACACCTTTCCACAGAAATACCAGACCTTCCCAGGGCTGAAGTAATCTGTTATCCAATACCATTTCTCTCTCAAATCAGACAGCACTCACTGGGTGAGGCTGGAGACTTCGAGGGGCCAGGATGCTTCTCCACGACAGGCCTGGAGCCAGAGGCATAGGGAGGAAGCCATGGGACCTGGAGTGGCTCTGGGTTGGGCCCTGGGAAAGAGACAAGTGGCAGCTCTGCCCTCTAGAGCTTGATGGGAGGCTGGTTCATTAGCAGCAGATCTTTCCATGCTGAGTCAGCTTACAGAGTGAGTTCCTGCTGGGAGTTCCAAAGTAGGGAGGTAGGGAGGTTCCTTCTCTAGCTCATCTGCTCGTGTTCTCTCTCTCTCTCTCTCTCTCTCTCTCTCTCTCTCTCTCTGTCCACCTTCACCTCTGCACTGGACAATGGCATCTGTTACGGGACATTGCCTCTATCACTCTTTGTGTGGTCAGTTGCTGCTGCTGTATATATTTTCATAGGTTCTCCTAGAGTCCTGGCAAACCACTACAGAGCATCTTCTGGTCCTCTGCCTGCACTTCCAGTTTCGCGCCTGGCTCCTAGTGACATTTTTGACAATTGATTCTATCTGTTTTCTCCCTTCTGGCTCTATGTCATCCTCAAATCTAATCTCCAAGCTATCAAAACCCTCGTTAATAAACTACTCAACGGAAGCATAAAGAGACCTCAGGGACACTCTACCGGAGATTTGTCACAAGCTAAACTTAAACAAAAACTTTTTTGTCCACTTACGTATCTAAAGACAGTGCCTCGTGTACACCAGGCTGGCCTCAAACTCACTATGGAGAGGAAGATGATCTCAAAGGTCTGATCCTCCTGATTCCACAAGAGCTGAGAAACACCAAGAAACGGGTGAAACACCAAGCCAGTTTATAGGGTGTTTTGGATGGAACTCGGGACGCTGGGCACGCTACGGGTTTTGCGCATGCTTGGAGCTTCATTCATGATAGGACCAACTGAGCAACCTTGCCAGCTCCTCCGCCAAAACGCCTTTGAAACAAAGTTCAGCTGTGGCATGGCTTCATTTTCCACACACTTCCTCAGGAGGGTGTGCTGCACTGTGTGTGTGTGCGTGCGTACGTGCGTGCGTGTGTGTGTGTGTGTGTGTGTGTGTGTGTGTGTGTGTCTGTGCCCGTGTGTCTGTGCACTGCATGCAGTGTATGCACACAGGAAGACTCATCTACACAGGCCCATGTGAGGACCAGAACTTGACTTCAGGATTGTTAGGGTTCTGTCTAAGCTCCACCCCACAGTTACCTGGCAACAGCTAGATAGGCCCCGCCCCTCAGTTACCTGGCAACAACCAGGTAGGCCTAGCCCACTTCGCACTTTCTCTTTTTACGATCACAACAGGGATGCCTTTCCCCACCCTCATGTTCTGAGAGGGTATCTCACTGAACCTGCAGCTTGCCATTTTTGGCCACATTGTCTGGCTAGTGAACCCCCTGGGATTTGCTTGTCTCTGCTTCAGAAGCCCCGGGGGTTATAAACAGGTGACACTGTGGTACAACCAATTTATGTTTATCCCTGACTAGCTTACAAATGAGACTGGGACTATGGTTCTTTTATTTGGCCTTGACAATTACTGGATGGTCCCCCCTAATCTACTTTTCTAACTGCTGGCCTGGCTACCTCCCCAGCAGTGTTCCCCAAATACTTGCTGTTTCTCTTGGCCATGTGCTCAAGGTAGCTCTCTTCTCATGGTGCCTTTTCCTCTCCCTCCTCGAGGTATCTCCTCCTCTTCCTCTCGCTTCTCCACCCCCACAACCGGGTCACTGAAAACCCCACCTACCTCTAATCCCTCCAGTAATTGGCTGTAGTCAATTTTATTTAACCAGTAGTTTTAAATCAAAGAACAAGGTTTGCACAACAAAATCCGGCAACCTTGAGCATTCCCTTGTAGGCCTAGACCTCTGGGTACAGAATTTAGCATTACAATACAGAGCTACAGATCAGACCTTGAAAGGACAACACACCAGCTTTTATCTAAGTTCTGAAGATTTGAACTCAGTTCCTGAAGTAAGCGGTTTGCCCGATCCGCTCAGAGTAACTTCAAGCATTCCTCTGCAGCCCCTATTTTACATCGAACCCTCAGTTATAGTAAAACCACCTGGTCTTCATTAACCCCATAAAAGTTGAGATAAGACTGCTGCCTTAGAGTAGCCTTGGGCCTATATTGTAAAAAGTCACATCATATGGTAAAAAAGTCCCATCCCAGGACTAATCCTCAATTTATAAATTTCTTCTTTATTGTCCCCCGAACATCTGCTTGTGGTTTATGTATCAAAGGAGATTTGCTCCTGCTTTTTTAGGGTCAGGGCAGACAGCTGACTTCTACCCTAACCAGTTAGAAGAATTTTCCCAAAGTGAATAAAGTTGCTTTTAGTTTATTTCTGACTTTGGTGGTTCTTTCCTCATTATTTGCATGTCCTGTGACCCCAACATTTTGATGTGTCGGCTGAGAAATGTGCAGTTTGAGGGAAAGATACCCCAAGTTTCTGGCAACTTTATTCTTTTGGTCCTGCCTGATCAGTAAGTTTTTCTCTGGTTTCTGTTTCTGGAGTCTGGACAAACTGGGGCTCAATGGAGCACAGCAGATGTGTTATTGATCTCAGAGCTGGATGGGTTGAGGGACTCCTCAACCCTGCTTTTGGCTGTTGGGTTGTTCATGTGAAACCCTTTGGGAGAGGCTGGAGAGGTGGCTCAGTGGTTAAGAGCACTGTCTGCTCTTCCAGAGGTCCTGAGTTCAAATCCCAGCAACCACATGGTGGCTCACAACCATCTGTAATGAGATCAGACTCCTCTTCTGGAGTGTCTGAAGACAGCTACAGTGTACTTACATAAAATAAAGAAATCTTAAAGAAGAAGAAGAAGAAGAAGAAGAAGAAAGAAACCCTTCAGTTCCGGATTGGTACAGGTCTGCCAACTCCTGGTGGACTGACACTCAGTGCCCTTCCTTCCATGTTGGCTGGTTTTCTGTCTGGTTGTTTTCTAGCCTGGTGCTCTCTCCTGGTTGCCCCACCCCCTCTTGGTAAAAGCCTTTTATTCTCCCTCCAGGAAATGGGACCATAATTCTTCCCATTCACCAAAAGAATCAGGAAGGAAATCTCATGATCTGCCCTCCTTGCAGGGTTTACCCCCATCATCAGATCCTCAATAAGAGGATTTTCCCCCTCCCTACAACCCCCGATCTTGCAAGCAAGCCAGACCTGCAACCCCCACTGATTCATATGAACTTTCCACTCCTTGTCTGGGTCAAGAGACATCATAAAGAGACCCTTAGACAGGGCTGGAAAGGACCCCACAGGGTAACCCTGACCATCCAACCGCCATTAAGGTCGACAAGGACCAAGACTTAGATTCTTCCTTCTCATATCAAGTCTGTTCCCAAAGGAAGACGAGACAACCCGGACATCAGATGGAAGAAGAGCCTCCAGATAGTCCAACAACCCGCTAAAGATAAGGCTTACAGGTTCTGTCTTACTTTTATCTAATTCCTGGGATGTCTGAGAGCCCACTAATTCCTGCTAGCACCTTTATCTGAAGACTATTGGACAGGCCACCTAATATCTGTGATAGTCCAAACATACCTAAGGAAACTTCCAGTTTTAAAGATCAATTATGTCTCTTGTGGTCAACTCTGATGTCATCATGACTTATCCTAGCTAAGGTGAACCTTTTAAAGAAGGATATAAAAAACTTCTCAACAGCTAAATATTTTTCACAGAGTTTTCAATAGTACCAACTGCAGTGACCAAAGCCGGTATTGATGTCCGTCCTAGGGATGTGAAACTTGGGACCCTGCTTGGGGGATTAACCGAGACCCCCACATAACAATTTCAACCTCTGTTATAATTCCTGCACACAGCCCCAGAGTTAAAGCATGGGACCTTCCACGGACTTACAGCGTCTGGGACGCAGGAAGAGCCTGGGGATTCAGATCACAGAGGAGGGTGTTGGCCGTGGGATGGCACTGACAATACAATGCTCCCAGGTCAAAGCTCCTGTCCTTCCTATAGGTCCCTTATATGACCATCTGTTGCCCACACCACTTACCCTTATATACAACTGGTCCTGATGATAAACAATGCTACTTCTCCAAGCCAAGCCAACGCATTAGATCAAACTGATCCCCTCCTTAACATGGTACCTATTTTCTCCTTAATTCTACCAATGCTAACCTCACAGATGATTGCTGGCTGTGTCTGAACCCTTTTTACATAGGGGTGGGTCTCCTAGATAAATCATCTTTCCAAACGTTTAGATCAGTGTCCCTGACTGATAGGACAACCTGTCCCTGGGAGACCACCCCCCTTACTCTGGGGGACATCCAGGGAAACACCACTCGCTTTCGCTCCCATCACTACCCCTTAAATAAGACCCCTTATTCGTTGATGTATAATCCCTGATTTATATATAGTCCAGGAGTCCTCCCAACTCTCACAGTTAAAGCAACTCCCACCAGTTAGCTGCCTCTCAGGGATCTTGGTTTGCCTGCACCACTGGACTATACCATTGTCTGTCTACTGGCCTCGTCATCAGATCATCCCACAGGTATACTCTTATGAAGGCCCCGTGGGGAGAGGACATTTAGCAGCGGCCCTTGGGGCTCTGACATAAAAGAGTGGTTCCTGTCCTGGTCCCCATGCTGGTGGGACTGGGCCCAGCTGGCTCTGCTACCCTGGGAACAGCTGTTCCCCGCCCCCCCCCCCCGCCCCGTCCTGGTTAACTACGTTGTTAGCGGCCATAGCTGGACCGTTAATTCACCTTATCCAAGACAGATCCTCCAGCATTAAGTTGATGGTGCTCAGGTCTCAATATTCTCCCTTGGTGCTAGCCTCAGCGGATGATCAGAGTGGATCAAGGGTTTGATTCAGTTAGGACTGGGGGTGGGTGGGTCAAGACCCTGCAAGAGGCCCTCTGCTGCTCTCATTTTGCTACAAACCCTCAAGCCCTATTTACTCTTTTTACTTACAGTAAAACCACCTGGTCTGCGCTAACCCCATAAAAGTTGAGATAAGACCGCTGCCTTAGAGTAGCTTTGGGCCTATATTGTAAAAAGTCCCACTAGTTAGGACTAACCCTCTATGAATTTCTTCTTTATTGTCCCTTGAACATCTGCTTGTGATTTTATGATTCAAAGGATGACTTGTTCCTGCTTTTTCAAGGCCGTTGCTGTCAGCTCCGAGCCTGACTTCGGACCCTAACTGCTTAGCATTTTCCCTCAGTGAATAAAGTTGTTTGGGGTTTATTTCTGACTTTGGTGGTCCTTTCCTCATTATTTGAGTGCCCCCTGTGACCCCAACATTATTCACTGAGCTATCTCCCAGCCTGAGTCTTGATGCTTAAATGTAGTAGATGGAAGCGGCTCTTGCTACTATAGCAACCGTGAAGCTATTAGCAGCCAAACCAACTCTGGTCTTTGTCCTCCGCCTCCTCTCTCTCTCTCTCTCTCTCTCTCCTTTCTATCTCATACAAAGGGAAATTTGGTAAAATAAGAGGAAGCCTTTAATTGGTTTATCTGAAGTTTAGAGAGCAGTGTGCCCTGCCAGGAACAGCTCTGGAGGGAGAAAATGGCTGCGGTTATCTAAAGGTCGAGAACCTTGGGTACAAACAGTAACTCTGGTGAAGGGACGGGCAGTCACTAGCTTATCACCTGGTTTTGATCCAGATGTTTAAGTTGGCTGCTGAGCAAATGCTAAATCTACCGAGAAAGACAAGCTGACAAACACAGATTATGTTCTCTAGCTACGACTCCCCTCAAGCCCTCTATGACAAGGGGAGGTAGTTCAGGGACGAGGCCCTTTCAGGGAAGATACAAGGACCTAGGTTCCCTCTCTGGGTAGAGGAAAGAAAGGGGGAGGGGGAAAGTAAAAGAAAGGAAGAGAGGAGGAAAGGAAGGAAGGAAGGAAGGAAGGAAGGAAGGAAGGAAGAAGGAAAGAAAAGAAAAGAAAAGAGAAGAGAAAAGAAAAAAACTGAACCATTAACCTAAGCCCAGAGTCTCTTCAAGCTTCTGGCTGTGAGCCCTTTGGCCTCAGGGGAGTAGGACTTGAGAAGGCTTAAGAGTTTTCCTTCCCAGCAAGTAACCCCCATAGCTGCTTGTCCGTATGGATTAAGTCCCAAATCTGCAACGTTTACTTAAGGCAGGAGGATCAGGAGTTGAAGGCCACCCTCTGCTACGTGGCACTTTTGAGGCCTGCTGCACAGGAGACCCTATCTCTACACACCACACATCTAGCAGTGGCCAGTGTCTTGCTAATGGCTCAGGAAAAGCTGTAAGCCACTTCTAAAACCTGGATGTCTGGACTGTCATAAGGACTGGAGAAAAGAAGAAAGCAGAATTCAAGAGGTCAGGGCACAGAGTAATGGTTGGCTTTTTGCTGCCCTTCTACAGACATAGCCCCATTTCTGCAAACAGCTCAGAGGATTTAAGAGGGAAAAAAAATGGTCCATTAAAATATCAAGGAATATGTTAGGCTGGCCTGGGGCATATAACCCACCCTGTCACCAAAAATAAAATCAAGGCTGGGATATGGCCCAGTTTGCAGCATTCTGGCCTCACACTCACAAAACCCTGGGTTCCTTCCCTGGCCCTGTGTAAACTGGGCATAGTGGCTGCAACCTGTGACATCAGCATTCAGCTTGTTGCAGAACCATGAGGTCCTGACTTTGATTCCCAGCACCCACATAAAAAATGGAGCAGAGCTGGGGAGGCAGAGACATGTTGTATGACAAGACTTCTCCTGGGGAATCTCGATACACACATCTACTAGCTCCAAATGGGGAGCCCACAATAGAACAAAGTCTACCTTGGTGAACGATGGGCTTTACTGGATGTACTTACAGGAATATGGGTGAGGGGTTACTTAAAAGAATAGAAATGACTCAAAGATAACTACATGATCAAAGCCCACCCCAGAATGGGTGACAGCTCACAAGAGCTTGGAACCTGGAGCACAGTCTGCAGGTGGTTCTCCAGGCTGGAGAATGTCCTTTCCAAGTGACTTGGTTGGTCTAAACCTTTTCCAGGCAGCTCGGCTGGTTTCTGCCAGCCCTGGGCAGCTGCTCTGGTCTCAAGTCTTCTTTGAAGCTTGGCTTGTCTGAGAGTGACTTCTCAGCAGTCTTCATTGTTTATTCTGACAGGTAAATCTGGTCAGTTTCAGGGACTTCCTGAAGCTGTTTTGTGTCTGTTTACCTTCCTGCTTAAGGAACTTCCCTGCAGGATAGAAGAACAGCTCAATCAAGGAAACTGTTAGCTATCAGCTGGGAAGAGCCTTGGGGCTTGCTCCCAGCCTGCCTAGCTGTTGTCTCTGTCCCATTCAACATATTTTTTGATGGCTCAAATGAAGAATTTTTGCTGTTGTTGTATTGCTTGTGAGAAGATCTCTTGTAGTTCAGGCTGGACTCAGACTCATGGCAACTCTCCTGCCTCAGCCTTCTAAGCGCTGGGATTGCAAGCACATATCTCCATGCTAGTTTTACAGAAGATTCACTGCTACAGCTCAGGCCTGGAGCCCAGCAGTACACAAGGCTCAGGGTTTGATTCCCAGTGCCAGAAAGGAGGAAAAGAATCACATATCTGACAGCTCTCTACAAGATCTCCCCAGAAAACGTGGCCTACTCCTTCTCACATCCCCCACCCATGGATGGCCTTTAGCAAAGGCTCTCCCCTGGTTGATTATGAACGTGGGTGCTTCAATCAACTCAGACAGCAACCATCCCTGCCCAGATGTTGCTTAGCTAAATCACCCAGCACAGGCTACGTCTTTACAATTGACTCTCACAGGTTTAGGAAGTGCAGTGGACAGTTTGGAAACCTTGCGCACAGTGGATCCTTCCCCTGGCCCCAGGCCCTTTGTCCTCCGTGCATGGCCACTTTGCTGGGTCACTTTAGTTCTGAGTCTGTAGGCGTTCTTACTGTGTCAGAGCACCATTCAGACGCTTCATGAGGAGAGGGTGGAGATCTCAGACCTGTGTACCCAGGGCAGAAGGAATTTCCTGGTCTTTTGTGTCAGGGAATGACGTGGGGCTGCAAACAGGCAGGGGAGATAGCTTTACCTTTTAAGTGGATCTATAAATAACCTACATTATACATCCACTTGCCACTTAGAGTTCGAAGATTTATTTTCCTCCATCGCAGAAGTATGGAAAGGAGCCAGACTCCTGGACCCACGTCTTCCTCATGCCTCAGCTCACTGGATGAAAGATTGTTCTTTACAAGGTCAGCATGGGTAAGAAGTCATCTAGGGAGGCCAGGAATGAAACTCAGCTGATCAAGTGTGTGTCAGGTATTCTTGAAGTCCTGGGTTTGATCCCCAAACAAATGGAGCAGAGTGGCTCATGCTGGTAATTGTAGCACTCGGGAGTCAGAAGTAAGAGGATCAGAAGTTCAAGGTCATCCTCCATTTATATTAACTCTAGGCTAGCCCAGACTGCATGAGACTGTCAGAGAGAGAGAGGGAGACAGACAGACAGACACACAGAGAGAGACAGAGAGACAGAGACAGAGAGAGAGAGAGAAGGGGTGAGGGGTGGAGGTCTTCGGAGAGCTAGGCAATTTTACATGTTATCCTTTTGACTTAACTTTATGTCAAATTAACAAGTGTCAGAAGAAGTTGGGAAAAAATTTGTCATAGATCAATTCCAATAAAAGCTGGGCATTGACAAGTACTTAGTACAGGAGGCATACACTTGCCAGGGACAATGTATATGTAGAAGTCAGAGGTCAACCTGAAAGAGTTGGTTCTTTCCTATCGTGTGGGGCCTGGGGACTGAACTCAGATTGTTGGCCTTGGTGGCAAAGCGCCTTCCCAAGGAGTCATCTCACCAGCCCTCGAGTGCTCTCTTGTAGAGTGAATCTATAGATTATCTGTGCCTTCCACTTGTCTTTCAATACTTTATATCTCCCTAGATTGTAGAATTCTGGCAGTGGCATGGATAACTGACATCCAGAAAAACTTGACTTGTACATGATGAGGACGGTAGAGCTTAGTGCTGTCCTACTCAAGTGGAATGATTTGGCATCCATTAAGCAAAGCCATTTCAATGTCCTTTGTGGAAAATATGTATCTCCAGATGAATTAGTCTGTTAGTCTATCATCTGGCTACTCATACATGCGTATATATTAGTTTGTTGTTTGTTTTGTTTTTGAGATAGGGTCTCACTCTGTAGCCCAGGTGGACCCAAAACTCTCTGTATAGCTCAGGATAGCTTTGAAGTTATTGTAATCCTCCTACATCGATCTAGCCAGTGCTAGAATTATGTGTGTGTGTGTGTGTGTGTGTGTGTGTGTGTGTGTATGATTTTTTTATATATGTTCTTCTGATTCTCCTTTCAGGCAGATGTAGAATCTCACTGATTGCATCAGCTGGTAAGAAAATAAAATATAGCCGGGCGGTGGTGGCACACGCCTTTAATCCCAGCACTTGGGAGGCAGAGGCAGGAGGATTTCTGAGTTCGAGGCCAGCCTGGTCTACAAAGTGAGTTCCAGGACAGCCAGGGCTATACAGAGAAACCCTGTCTCGAAAAACAAAACAAAAAAAAAAAAAGAAAAGAAAATATATGATAATTTACTTTATATGTGTTTGAGGTTGTGACTTAAGAATTATCCTTTAACACAAGACTATGATGACCCTTATGTTTCACACATAATAACTAACATTTATTTATTGAGACAGGCTCTAGATATATAGCCCAGGCTGGCGGCAGACATGGATCAGTCTGCCTCTTCCAGAGTGTTGACTTTACAGGTGTGCAGCACCATGCCCACCTTGAGCATTATTGTTACCCTTATTCCTTTCCTTCCTCCCCTCCGTCCTTCCTTCCCTCTCCTTTCTACCTGCTTACAGACATATCTTCTCACAGGTACCAACAGGTGCCCGGGGACATGTGTGTCCCTAGTCCCGGGGAGCATCTCTTACCCAGGAGGTGGGTTGCGATGAAAGGTGGTATTGGTGCCACGCCCTGCTCCCGCTCCCCTTCCCTGTCTCCTGGCTGCAGGCTTATGCCCTGAAAGGAGGATGAGATGTCACTTTTGAAATGCAGGCTCTGAGAGACCCCAAAATGCTGTTGCTTCTCTGTCTATGATGTTAATAATCCTTATAATGAACTCCTTAATCCCCAGCAATCCATCTTGGGGTCTTGAACGACTTGAACCACTCTCCCCTCTCCCAAACCTAACTGTTTGAAACTCTCAATCCCGTTGCTTAGGCCTCCTGCCTCTGGGATTACAGGTGTGCCCCCCCCCCACCTCTGGCCTGCCACCATCTCCCTCCCCTGCTCCCACCCTCTCTCCCACCTCCTCTTTCACAAGAGAAAGGAACCTCTCAGAAAGACCAGTGCACTTGGCTGGAGCACCCACAGTTGACTATCTTGAATGGTGGAATTAGTTGGAACTCCTGCTGTCTGACTCCAGCCCTGACTCCTCTGTGGACCTGGAGAAGAAAATCATTTCAGACATCTTGAAATGCCACACAATAGAAAAAAAAATTGGCCTAGAACATAGTTGAAGAGGTCAAAGTCTGAAAATGTCCAAACACACTAAATATGAAATACTTAGTTCCCGGGGTTACTCTAGGATGCAATTCTTCATTCCGTTCTATACAGCTGTCTCACTGCTTCCTGTTTCTTCACAGCTTCATTACCCGATTAAACACAATCCAAATAAATAGACACTTTAAAAAAAACATTTTTTTAAAGGGGAGCCAAGTCGGGATTTGAGAATAGGCACAGGAGAAGGTGCTTGTGGATGGCTGCGTGGGTCATGTGACTCAGGACGAAGTCAGGAGCCACATGAACAGGGCTAAAACTGGGGTGGGAAATGTACCAGGTCTTAGCGAGCCCCCTCCAGATGCTCAGTGCCTCCTCAATTAGGCTCTTTAAAAATAGAACAGTTGGAACTGGAGAGACGGTTCAGCGGTTAAGAGCACTGACTGCTCTTCCGGAGGTCCTGAGTTCAAATCCCAGCAACCACATGGTGGCTCACAACCATCCGTAATGAGATCTGATGCCCTCTTCTGGTGTGTCTAAAGACAGCTACAGTGTACTCACACATAATTAATTAATTAAGTAATTAATTAATTAAAGAAATAGAACAGTAGGGGGCTGGAGAAATGGCTCAGCAGTTAAGAGCACTGACTCACTCTTCTTCCTGAGGTCCTGAGTTCAAATCCCAGCAACCACATGGTGGCTTACAACCATCTGTAATGGGATCCAATGCCCTCTTGTGGTGTGTCTGAAGACAGCTACAGTGCACTCACATACATGAAATGAATAGATATCTAGGACGGCTCAGTGGGTAAAGGCACCTGCTGCCAAGACTAAGAACCCGAGTTCGACCCCTGGGACCCATATGATTAACAAAACAAACTCAAACAAGGTATCCTTTGACCACATATGTGTGTGCATTGGTGTGTACATGTGCATGTACACACACACACACACACACACACACACACACACACACACACACAAAGTTAAGACTTTTTTAATTAAAAGAAAAAAAATGGACCAGTTGAGATAGCTAAGAGGGCCGGGTTTGGTGATGCACACCTTTAATTCCAGCACTTTGGAGGTAGAGGCAGGTGGATCTCTGTGAGTTCAAGGCCAGCCTGGTCTATGGAGACCCTGTCTCAAAACCAAAACAAAACAAAGCAGAGAGTGCAAGAGATGGCTGGGAGGTTTGAGGCTCTTGTCGACCAAAGATATCACCCTGGTGTCCTGAATTCCATTCCCAGAATCCCACTTAAGGGTGGAAAGGGGAATACAGCACATGCTTACACCCACATATAAGTGTGCTTGACTGCACACACACACACACACACACACACACACACACTACATGAGTGGTCACAGCAAGGAGATTTTCAATTTCAGATTTCTTGAGAAAGTAAATGCTCCTCAGTGGGTGACTGACTAATAAATGTCAGTCTACCCAGACTACAAGACATTAATCTATGACAAAAAGGGACGGAGTTTAGATACACACAATTTGGGTGAATTTCCAGGGATTTTTCGGAGAAAAACAAAACCTAACCAAACAAAAAAGCTAATTTCTCACCCCAGATATGATCCAATTTGTGAAACGTTTTTGAAACACCAAAAATAAATCTTCAGGGAGAGGACAGATTACAGGTTGAGCGCACTACTCCAAAATGCAGAAACCCTGCCGGGTGGTGGTGGCACACGTCTTTAATCCCAGCACTTGGGAGGCAGAGGCAGGCGGATTTCTGAGTTCGAGGCCAGCCTGGTCTACAGAGTGAGTTCCAGGACAGCCAGGGCTACACAGAGAAACCCTGCCTCGAAAAAAAAAAACAACAAAAAAACAAAAAAAAGCAAAATGCAGAAACCCAAATTGCTCCAAAATTGGAAACTCTTTTTCCATGGTATGGAATCCACAATGCAAATCTTTGTTCCCTGCACAAAAGTACTTAAGATATGGTATAAAATTATCTTTAGTAAATAAACTAAGGAGTGAGTGAATGACATTTGTCCTGTCTTGACAATATCTCATCTGCATATATCATACGTGAAATAATAATCCAAGATCTGAAACATTAAATCGGAAGATCTAAAGTACTTTGGGTCCTAAGCATCTTAGATATGGATATGCACAGCCCATAATAGCAGCAGATGTTAGGACTAGGAGTCAGGAGGGAGTGGGGTGATCCCCAGGGACAGATGGGGGACTCTTGTGCTTTGCAATGGTGCAATGGCTTTTTCCCTTCGGTACTGTTTATTTAAAAAAGTATTGCCAGTCAGTGGTGGCGCACACCTTTAATCCCAGCACTTGGGAGGCAGAGGCAAGCGGATTTCTGAGTTTGAGTCCAGTCTGGTCTACAGAGTGAGTTCCAGGACAGCCAGGGCTACACAGAGAAACCTTGTCTCAAAAAAACCAAAATATATATATATATAAAAATATATATATATATATATTAATTATCAGGCAGGTATGACATCGAATACCTTTGATCCCAGCACTCAGGACACTGAGATATGTGGATCTCTGTGAGTTCAAGGCCAGCGTGTTTTCCATAGCAAGTTCCAGTCCAGCCGAGGCAACATGGTAAGACCCCGTCTCAAAAATATATAAAATAAATTTATTTTTAGCCTTGTGTGTACACATGACGTTCGGGCATATGAATGCCACATCATATATGTGGAGGTCGAGGACAACTTTGTGGAGATAATTCTCTCCTTCCTCCTTCATGTGCATTGTGGGAATCAACTCCAGTTGCCAGGTTTCCACAGAAAGCATTTCTGCTCCCAAGCCATCTCACGGGACCTTATGCAGGGTATTGCCTGGTTTCCTGGTATACGAATCTACACAGGTAACAAAGCTACACAGAATTTCACCCACATGCAGACACAAAGAACACATGTAATACCAGGAAGAGTCAGATCTCTGGATGGAACCCACAGGAATGCCCGCCTTGTGGTGTTTAAGACGGGGTACTTTGTGGGGCCGGCTGGTCTTGAGTTCATGTCAGTTTTCCTCCTTCTACATCTGCAAGCCTGTGCCACCATGACCGCCTATGCTGAATATTACTCTTGAAGAAACAGGACAAAGGGCTAGGCCTTTTTGAATATTTTGAATATTTTGTTGTCTCTGTTTAAAATATCTTATTTTTAAAGGGGAAGGAGGGAGTCTCCTGTCCTTGGAGGATGTAAGTGCTTGGGGCAGTGTTGCTGGGGACAGCATCTGGGGACAGCATCTGGGGACTCCCATGGCCTTCCGCTCTCTGTAGGACTTTGTGAGACCCTTCAGGCTGTGGAGCACAGTATGGAAGTCCCCTGCTTCCGCTGGTCCCTTAACACTCAGAGGAGCATCCTCTGAGCCAGAAGAAGGACTAGCATTGTCCCAGTACTCCTTAGGTCCTGGCGATGTGAGTGGCCAGTGACTGCCATGCTGGCAGAGGGTTGAAATATCCTAAGGGGCTTCTTTCATTGTCTCTGGGATCCTCTTAGTTCTTGCCCCATGACCTTTTGTCCCCAAATATGGCATAGGTATATGAAGAACTCATCTGCAGCTTTAATTGGAGAACAGATTCCTACTAAGGTTCCCCCAAGCCATTAACACCCATACTGAGTCTTTGACCACACAAAGGGCCTTGACATTTCTACCTGAGAACTGTAGATCCGTTTTTAACCCCCTGACTCCAGAGGCCCCTGAAGGAAGGAGAAGGCTGGGCCACTGAGGCTGTATTGTTCTGTGCCAGCATTGTTCAGGTCCTCTCTGACCCAGAAGGCCCCTGGAGCCCAGGGGAATCCAGCCTGATTGTTTTTCCCAAGCCCGGGTCCTTCAGGTGTGAGTGGCAGTCCTGAGGCCACGTAGGTTACTGTGGCATTTCTGCAGCAGGAAAGAGGAAGGAACTGTGACCTGCTCTGCTGTGGCATCAACAATGCGTCCCCAGCAGCAGCAGCAGGGACAGCGGAAGAGAGCTCTGTTTCCATAGTGATAAATCACCGGGAAGGGAGCTAGCTCCAGGATTTTTCCCTTCTCTAGGTTCCCTGCAAACCCACTCCAGGCGCCAGGGTAGTTGGAGGCTTGGGACTCTAGGGTATGTGTCTGGGTCTTCAGAAACACAAGTCCAACATGGCCTGGCATGGAAGCACCTACAACCCCCAGAATTCCTGACACTGAGGCAGGAGAATTACCTGGTGTGGACTGGGCCACATAAGGAATTACAGTCCAGTTAGGACTACAGAGAGCCAGAAAGACCTTATCTCAAAACAACAAGAAGCGGGTGGGATGGCTCAGTGGATAAAGAGTAGCTGCTGCCAAGTCTGATGACCTGAATTCAATTTCTGGTACCCACATGGTGGAAGGTAGGAAGGAGAGACCCAATACTAGCAAGCTGTCCTGACCACACCAGGATGTGCACTATGTCATGCATGCCTCTACACTGACAGACAGACAGACAGACAGACAGACAGGCAGACGCACACATGGACACATGTTTTGTTTTTTTGTTTGGTTTGGTTTGGATTTTTTTTCCAGGCAGGGTTTCACTATATAGCTCTGACTGTCCTGGGACTCACTCTGTAGATCAGGCCAGCCTCAAAGTCAGAGAAATCGACCTGGCTTTCCCTCCCAAGTGCTGGGATTAAAGGCATGTGCCACCACTGTTCAATATCCAACATGTGATTTTTAATCCCCCAAAAGAAAGAAAAAGGACCTATCCCAGTCCTCTCTCCTTTTTTGTTTTGTTTTATTTATGAGACAGGGTTTCACTGGCTGTCCCGGAACTCACCAGGCTGGCCTCCATCTCACAGAGCTCTGCCTGCCTCTTCCCCTTCACAAGCCACAGTGATGAGATTAAAAGTTCGCACCACCATGGCCAACCTCTGTTGTTGCTTTAAAGCAGAAGTCACGGGTCTGAGAGATGCTTCGGCTGGTAGAGGTGTGAGCCGGGTAACCTGCATTCCTCCCCAGAATCCAACCAAAGGTGGAAACCGAGAACCAGTTCTGCAAAGCTGCCCGCTGGCCTCTACATGCGCACCGCGGCACCCTCGTCTGTCTACACACTCCATGCACTCACACACAGGACAAAAATTTTAAAAGATAATTTGAAAGCAAGAGTCAGCTGTGTGTAGTGGTGCCTGTTCATAATCCTACCACGAGAGACTGAGGCAGGAGGGCTGGAGAGATGGCTCAGCAGTTAAGAACACTTCTGCTCTCCCGGAGGGTCTGGGTTTGTGACTCCATAGGACACCTGGCATGCACATGCTTCCGTGGACATACATGCAGGCAAAATGACACACTAATTAAGTAGGTACATAAATATCAAATGAGCAGGGGCCATCTTTATGGGCACTCCCTGGTCAAAATACTGTGACTTATTCTTTTTTCTTTTTACTTTGGAGATAGGGGTTCTCTGTGTAGTCCTGGCTGTCCTGGAACTTGCTGTATAGACCAGGCTGCCCTGCCTTGACTTTTAATGGATGTTAGAAAAGGTGTCCCATGGTTGGTTATGCTCTGGCCCCTGAGCACAGTGCTAGGCACATTATCCCTAATATTTCCTTTGGATATACGTTCCTTTAAGACTAGTGCAGACAACGAAGGACCAGCGTTTTGTCAGAGTAGCATGTTGTGGGCTCACATGGCCCTTCTGAGTGTCTACCATCCCCTCCCTTCCTGCCTGCCCTGCCTGGAACTGGAAGAGATCCCCACCTTCAGTTCTAGGCCACCAGGCTCAGCCTGGCCACATCTATGGAACACCAAGAGATCAAAATAACCCAGAGGCCAACAGGCAAACTTCACCCAGGGCAGCTTTCCCCCTGGTCTTACTTGAAAATGAAATCAAATTCCACATGCAAATGATTTAGCACTAACTAAATTGTGCAACAGCCAATTCTCACCTCTTAAAAATAGTTATCTTGGGCTGGGGAGATGGCTCAGCAGTTAAGAGCACTGACTGCTCTTCCAGAGGTCCTGAGTTCAAATCCCAGCAACCAGATGGTTCACAGTCATCTGTAATAAGATCTGATGCCCTCTTCTGATGTGTCTGAAGATAGCTACAGTGTACTTACATAGATAAATAAATAAATAAATCTAAAAAAAAAAAAGAATAGTTATCTCTGCTGGGTATGATGGTGCTCGGGAGGAAGAGGCAGGAGGATCTCTGTGAGTTTCAAGTCAGCCTGCTCTACAGAGTGAGTTCCAGGACAGCCAGAGCCACATAGAGAAGCACTGTCTCCAAAACAAACAAACAAACAAAACACCTCCCCAAAACCCTACAAACCAAAGAAACAAATGAACATAATAAACCAAAATAAACCTGGGCTTGGGGAGCGGTGGTATATGGACCAGAAGGGACTTCTGTGATGGCAGAAAGTTTCTGAGACTGAATTGGGGTACTAACTGTACACTGCATATATTTACAACATAAAAAGTCCTTAGACTTAGTAGGTAAAAATAGAGGATGACCAGCTAAACTTGAATTTCAGATAGCAAGATGTCGTTTTAAGCCACGGCGGTAGACACAGAGCTGTGATCCAAACTACTCCGGCGGCTGACACAGGAAAAGCCCAAGTCCGCAGTTGATGGGCTGCAGAGTCCAAAGCAATCGGAGGTACCATCATCATTGAAATGGGGATTGTGGTGTAGTAGTGTGGGACTTGCCTGGCATTATTGAGGCTCTAGGTTCAATCTTCAGTTTTGGAGGGTGGGGGATAGGAAATATTTTTGTAAGTGTACCCCAGAATAGGAAACTCAGCTCTGGAGAGCTGGCTGGGTGGTTAAGAGCACGCTTGTTTCTTTCTATCCGTTACCAGAACCTACATGCAGTGCCTATAATTCCAATTCCAGGGCATTCAACACCCTCTTCTGGTCCCCAAGGCACTTGTATGTATGTGGTGCACTTACAGGCACTCCACATTAAAACAAAAATGCAAGCTTTAAAAAATAATAAAATAAACAAAAATCAGAACAATACAAGCCAGGTGGATCTCGTGAGTCTGAGGACAGCTTTGTTGGCATTAGAAGCGGCTTTACAGTCAGCCTCCGAACCCAGCGATGACATCATCCCCAGACAGCAAGGACCCTCTTGCGTCTGTTGCCACGGCAACCGTTACATACTCCCGGCATATGCCTCACCTGTGCGGGTCATTACCTGGCATTTACATCACGGCCCGAATAAAAGACAGAGGCCCGACCGACCCCTTGTCTTCTTTTCTTCTTTTTTCCTCTTTCTTCTCTTCTTCCCTATTCTACACACACACACACACACACACACACACACACACACAGACATCTAATTTAAAAAAAAAAAATCTCTTCTCGTGGGACTGTGCTGGCCTGGAGTGATCTGTCCAGAAATAAGTCGCCTTCTAACTAACAAGTTTGGTCTGCAGAGCGAGTTCTAGGACGGCCAAAGCTCCGCAGAGAAACCCTATCTTGAAAGGAAAGAAAGAAAGAAAGAAAGAAAGAAAGAAAGAAAGAAAGAAAGAAAGAAAGAAAGAAAGGAAGGAAGGAAGGAAGGAAGGAAGGAAGGAAGGAAGGAAGGATGATAGAAAGAAAGAAAGAAAGAAAGAAAGAAAGAAAGAAAGAAAGAAAGAAAGAAAAAGAGGGAAGGAGGGAGGGAGAAAGATGGAAGGAGGAAAGGAGGGAGGGAGGGAAGGAGGTAGACAGAGTTGGGCATGGTGGTGCAGGACCTAATCCTAGCACTCTGGAGGCAGAGGCAAGTGCACGTTTGTGAGTTCAAGGCCAGAGTGGCTTACAGAACAATCTCCAGGCTTCCAGACCTCCAAAGTCTTTCTATGTAGCCTAGGTTGGTCTTGCATTCTGGATCCTCTCATATCTATTCCCAAAATGCTGGGGTCACAGTCATCTAACACTATGCTAATGACATTTTGGATAAAATCTTCTAGTAATGAGGTTTGTGAAATAAAGATCATACAGGAGTTATCGATGAAGAAAGAGGTAACAAAGACCTCAGCTTGCTCCAAATTCTAGAGTAGCTGACAATCAGGAACCCGCTCTATGTGGCAGTCTTCACATACATTCTGGGTACTTTTCAGTTCAGGACTAAATAGCTTTAGCTTATCCCCCCCACACCCTGCCCCCCTCCACCATCCTTCCAAGTAACTCCAGGAAAAAAAAAAGTCAAATCAAGACAATAATAGGCAAAGGTGAACAGCATGGTTCCATCCCAGAACTTTAAAAATTACAGAAATTTGACAATGGTGCCATCTAATGGAAATTAGAAAAAGTGAACACACAGCCTTCCCTAAATCTGAACCGTTTCTTTACAGCTATAAACTGTAGTTTTGCGGGATATGATAGCATTAGCCCATGTTTTGAGCTTTTTAGGAGGATAAGAAATAAGGACAAAAAAATTCAAGTCCTGCCTTGTACATATTATGAGTTCAAGACCAACCTCAGCAATTTAGAAAGATAATGTCTTAAAACAAAAATAGATAAAGATTGGGATATTTGTTTAGTGTGTTATAAGGTGCTACATTCAATCCCAGTCTCTCTCTCTCTTTCTCTCCCTCTCTTTCACACACACACACACACACACACAGTCGTGCACGCACACATACACATACCATAACTTATCTTAAAATACTTCTCTATTTTTTTTGACATATTTAGTTCTCTTTTCAGGGTTTTGGTTTTCTTATGGGGGAGTTGTTGCTGTGATTATTTTACTTAATCTTAGGCAGCATCTCATGTGACTCAGGGTAGTCTTAAACTTGTTATACCATGGAAGCAGGTCTTGAACTCCTGATCCTTCTGCCTCTATTTCCTGACAGCCAGGACACAAGGAGGTACCGTTCTGGTTACTTTTTATTTATTTATTTAATATATTGAGATATGGTCTTGTGTAGCCCAGGCTGGTCTCAAACTCACTATGTAACTGAAGATGGCCTTGAACTTCTGATGCTCTTGCCTCTATATCCCTAGTGTGCATTATCACACGTAACTTTTTACAGTGTTAGAAATTGAACCTGGGGATTCATACTTGCTAGGCAAGCACTCTGCCAACTGAGACGCAGCTCTCGGTCTCTCACCCTCTTAGAGCCTGAGGTTTTCGCTATGTGATGTAGGCATATCTCATACCCACTTTGTAGCCCTGGCTGGCCTCAAATTCATAGTCAAACTGTTAATTATAGGTTTGTATACCACATCTGGCTCTTTTCTTTTTTTTTTAAGTGATTTCAAAATAACTCATTAAGCATGGGTTTCTTCAGGAAATTATGCAAATATTCTAAAATTAGATTGTAGTGATACTTTCTTTTTTTTTTTTTTTTTTTTTCGAGACAGGGTTTCTCTGTGTAGCCTTGGCTGTCCTGGAACTCACTTTGTAGACCAGGCTGGCCTCGAACTCAGAAATCCTCCTGCCTCTGCCTCCCAAGTGCTGGGATTAAAGGCATGCGCCACCACTGCCCGGCTTAGTGATACTTTCTTGTGTAGCTTTAATTAGATAGATCTCATGGGTTTTGTTTGTTTTTCAAGACAGGGTTTCACTGTGCAGCTGTGGCTGACCCTGAGCTCTCAGACACCTGCCTGGCTCTACCTCCCAAGTACTGGGATTAAAGGTTCTCTCTCTCTCTCTCTCTCTCTCTCTCTCTCTCTCTCTCTCTCCCCACCCCCTTCCTCTCTAACTTACTCTCCAGTGCCTCGGATAGCCCAGGCTGGCTCAAACTCACTTTGTAGCCAAGGGTGATTTTGAACCTCTGATTCCCCTACCTCCATCTCCTGAGTGCGGAGATTATAAGCATGTACCCACGTGACTGATTTATGCAGTGTTAGACATTATACTTGGGCTTTGCACATGCTAGGCAAGCTCTTAGCCGATTTGGCTACATCTCCAGTGTCTAGACCACTAATTTGCTGTTGGATCTGATGCTGTCAGAGGCTACTTGGTCCAGGTTGGGCTGAGGACAGGTGACCTTGTCTTAAGGAGCCTGGGAAGTCCACATATATCACTGGAATAAAAGCCAGCTCTTAATGCTGCAATATGATACAAGCCCAGGGACCCTGACATCAAAAAGTGTGGAACTCAGCTGAAATCCCCAACTTTGCTTAAATCTTGCCTCGACCTGTCTGGACTTCCTGTCTCTGCCTTGGTTACTCCTTCAATAAATCACATGTACTGAAGAGTACATTGGAAGCTATGCTGCCCAGGAGACTGACCTCAAACAGCTGGCTGTGAACTCTGCAGGTGTGACATCCCCATCCTCTGATGACGGAATTAAAGATGCGAATCATGCAGCTCTGAAAGTGTTTTCCTGATAAGCTTTTTTCTTTTTTCTTTTTTTTTTAACATTTCTTTTTTTTGGTTTTTTTTTTATTTTGTTTTTGTTTTGTTTTGTTTTTCGAGACAGGGTTTCTCTGTGTAGCCTTGGCTGTCCTGGAACTCACTTTGTAGACCAGGCTGGCCTCGAACTCAGAAATCCGCCTGCCTCTGCCTCCCAAGTGCTGGGATTAAAGGTGTGCGCCACCACTGCCCGGCTTTTTTTCTTTTTTCAAAAAGATTTATTTACTTTTATTTTATGTGTATTGGTGTTTTGCCTGCATGTATGTTTATGTGCCACATGCATGCAAAGCCTATGGAGGCCAGAAGAGGGCATGAGAGTCCCTGGATTTCGAGTTATGGATGGTTCAAGCTGTTATATGAGTGCTAGCAATTGAATCGGGTCCTTTTGAAGAGCAGTCAGTGCCTTTATCCATTGAGGCATCTCCCCATTTAAACATTAAGGTCATCATTTTTCTTAAAAAAAAAAACAAACAAAAAAATGTAAAAAAAAATTATTTGATGGTCTGTGGAGGCCTCTGGGGGCCCCAAGAGCTACCAGCTTGGAGCCCTGTCCCACTAATCTCTTTACAGTCCTGTCAGCCTAGAGCACAACCAGAAGAGGTGAGTTGTGCATGGTCCCTGACCTCCATTGTCTGGCTCTGGGCTCATTCTTCAGTCCTGAGGAGACTTGTGGGACCCCAAGAGCATCCTGCTTCCCTGTGAAGGACTGCAAAGACCCCAAAGAATACCATCTGGGAACACTGCCCCACCAATTCCTTGCTGGTAGGGTCCACTTGAGGCACAACCCCCAAAGTTGGGTCCTCTGACCTTCGTGGTCTTGTCCTGTAGCTCCCCGCACCTTCCTGAGAAGCCCTGCTGTCATTAGGATCATCCAGCCAACACCAGGGGAAACCAGATGCTTAAAGGATAGCATAGCACAATCAACAAGACCCAGGGCATATGGCATCATCAGAACCCAGCTATCCTGCTACAGCAAGCGATAGATAGCCTAATAAAAAATAAGCATGAGAAGATGATCTTAAATCTCATCTTATAAAGATGATAGAGGCCTTTAAAGAGGAAGTGAATACATTCCTTAAAGAAATACAGGCCAGGCAGTGGTGGCGCACGCCTTTAATCCCAGCACTTGGGAGGCAGAGGCAGGAGGATTTCTGAGTTCGAGGCCAGCCTGGTCTACAAAGTGAGTTCCAGGACAGCCAGGACTACACAGAGAAACCCTGTCTCGAAAAACCAAAAAAACCAAAAAAAAAAAAAAGAAATACAGGAAAATACATTTAAATAGGTAGAGGCATTAAAAGAGGAAGCAAGTAAATATAAAGAAATACAGGAAAATACAATCAAACAGGTGAAGGATATGAATAAAACTGTCCAAGACCTTAAAATAGAGATAGAAGCAATAAAGAAAACAAACGGAAGCAATCCTGGAGATGGAAAACTTAGGAAAGAGAACAGGAACTACAGACACAAGCATCACCAACAGAACACAAGAGACAGAAGAGAGAATCTCAGGTGTAGAGGATCCCATAGAAGAAATTGATATCTCAGTCGAAGAAAATGCAAAATTTTAAAAGTCTGTGACACAAAACATCCAGGATATTTGGGACACCATGAAATGACCAAACCTAAGAATAATAGGAATAGAAGGAGAAGATTCCCAGCTCAAAGGCCCAGAAAACATCTTCAACAAGAAAATGTCCTAACCTAAAGAAAGAAATGCCTATAAAGGTATATGAAGCTTACAAAACACCAAACAGATTGGACTAGAAAAGAAAATTCTCCTGCCACATAACAATCAAAATATTAAATAAACAGAACAAAGAAAGAATATTAAAAGCTGAATGGAAAAGGCCAACTAACAAATAAAGGCAGACCTATCAGACTTATATCCTACTTCTCAACAGAGACTCTAAAAGCTAGAAGGGCGGGGAAGATGTCTTGTAGACACTAAGTGACACAGATGTCAACCTAACTATTACACCCATCAAAACTTGCAATCACTATAGATGAAGAAACTAAGATATACCGTGACAAAACCAGATCTAAACAATAGCTTCCTACTAATCCAGCCCTATAAAGGATACTAGAAGGAAAACTCAAACACAAGGATGGTAATTACACCCAAGAAAACATAAGAAATTAATCATCTTACAGCAAAACCCAAAGAAGAGAAACACACACACACACACAGAGACACACACAGACACACACAGACACTACTACTACTACTACTACTACTACTACTACTACCACCACCACCACCACCAATATCAAAATAACAGGAGCTAAGAGTCATTGGTCATTAATATCTCTCAACATTAATGGGCTCAATTCCCTAATAAAAAGACATGGCCTAACAGAATGGATATGTAAATAGAATTTATCGTTCTGCTGAATACAAGAAACATGTCTCAGCAACAAAGATAGATATTATCTCAGAGAAAAGGGCTGGAAAAAAGTTTTCCAAGCAAATGGACCCAAGAAAAAAGCTGGAGTAGCTGTCCTAATATCTAATAAAATAGACTTTCAAACAAAAGTAATCAAAAGAAATAGGTAAGGACACTTCATACTCATCAAAGGAAAAATCCTCCAAGATGACATCTCAATTCTGAACATCTATGCCTCATTACTAAAGCTTAAATCACACATTGAACCCCACACATTAATAGTGGGAGACCTTAACACCCCACTCTCACCAATGGACAGGTCATTGAGATAGAAACTAAACAGAGAAATAATGAAATTAGGAGAGATTATGATTCCAATGGACCTAACAGATATCTATAGAACACTTCACCCAAACACAAAAGAATATACCTTCTTCTCAGCACCTCACAGTACCTTCTCCAAAATTGGCCATATAAGCAGTCACAAAGCAAACCTCAACAGATACAAGAAGATTAAAATAACCCCTTGCATCTTATCAGATCATCATGGATTAAAACTGGACTTCAACAACAATGGAAACAACAGAAAGCCTACATATTAATAGAAACTGAACAACTCTCTACTCAATGATCAGAGTAGAGAAGGAAGAAAGAAAGAAAGGAAGAAAGAAAGAAAGAAAGAAAGGAGAGAGAGAGAGAGGGAGAGAGAGAGGGAATTAAAGACTTTCTAGAATTCAATGAAAATGAGAGCACAACATATTCAAAGTTATGGGACACACTGAAAACAACTCTAAGAGGAAAGTTCATAGCACCAGTGCCTTCATAAAGAAGTTAGAGAATTCTCATTCTAACAAATTAAAAGCACATCTGAAAGCTCTAGAAAAAAAATAAGCAAACACTCCCAAAAGGAGTAGATGGCAGGAGATAATGAAACTGGGGCCCAAAATTGTTCAATTAGAAACAAAAGAACAACAACAAAAAAAGGGTGGTGGCGCACGCCTTTAATCCCAGCGCTTGGGAGGCAGAGGCAGGAGGATTTCTGAGTTCGAGGCCAGCCTGGTCTACAGAGTGAGTTCCAGGACAGCCAAGGCTACACAGAGAAACCCTGTCTCGAAAAACCACACAAAAAAAATAGGAAACAAAAGAACAGGGCTGGAGAGATGGCTCAGTGGTTAAGAGCACTGACTGCTCTTCCAAAGGTCCTGAGTTCGAATCCCAGCAACCACATGGTGATTCACAACCATCCATAATGAGATCTGACGCCCTCTTCTGGTGTGCCTGAAGACAGCTACAGTGTACTTATATATAATAATAAATAAATCTTTGGGCCTGAGCGAGCAAGGTTAATCAGAGCAAGCAGGGTTGACCCAAGCAAGCAGAGATCCTAAATTCAGTTCCCAGCAATCACATGAAGGCTCACAACCATCTGTACAGCTACAGTGTACTCATATACATAAAATAAAATAAATCTGTAAAAAAAAAAAGAAAAGAAAGAAACAATACAAAGAATCAACAAAACCAAGAGCTGGTTCTTTGAGAAAATCAACTGAGGAAATTCAAAGAAACACTAGGTCTTACTTCAAAAGCCTGTACTTCACAAAACTGGAAAATCCAAAAGATGAATGATTTTGTAGACAGATAATAATCACCGAAGTTAAATTAAGATCAGGTAAACTAAACAGTCCTATAACCCCTGAGGAAATAGATGCAGTCATTAAAAGTCTCCCAACCGAAAAAAGGCCAGGGCCAAATGGTTTTAGTGAAGAATTCTACCAGACTTTCAAAAGAGAGCTAATACCAATGATGCAAGATATTTCCTATCCATTCACATTGAGGCAGTGAGAGGCCAGCGATTGGAGGGGAGAGAGGAGGAGGAGCTAAGAGGAGGAGGGGCGGAGAGAGAGGGAGCCCGCCCAAGGGACCGGAGGAGGGACCACAGATCCAGATGGTGTCAGATGTGTTTCTGGTGTGCTGAGAGGTTAGAAATATTGGGATAAAACTTTATCATTGTAATTTGGCATTACGTAATTGGTTGTTTCATATATATAAATATATTTGGTTAACTACTCAAGTTTAAGAGTCATGCTTTGCCAGATACTTGGAAGGAGTGGGTGCTGGGCAGGAAAGAGAGACCTGCCAGGACTTGGAGCAGAGGCCTGGCAGGGCGGTACTCCTTGCTAATTAATTACCCACTACATACCAATATTCCTCAAACTATTTCACAAAATAAAAACAGAAGGAACATTGCTAAACTCATTCTATGAGGCCAGAGTCACCCTAAACCACACAAAGACTTAACAAAGAAAGAGAATTTCAGACCAATTTCCCTTATGGACATTCATGCAAAAATACTCAATAAAATACTTGCAAACCAAACCCAAGGACATATCAAAGACATCATCCACCATGATCAAGTAGGCTTCATCCAAGGGATACAAGGATGGTTCAGTATACAAAAATCCATCAATGTAATCCACCACATAAATAAACTGAAAGAAAAAACCCACACGATCATCTCATTAGGTACTGAAAAAGCCTTTGACCAAATCTAACACCTATTTAAAGTCTTGGAGAGATCAGGTATACAAGGTGCCTACCCAAACACAATAAAGGCAATAGACAACACCAAATTAAAGGGAGAGAAAGCAATTCTACAAAATCAGGGATAAGATGAGGCTGTCTACTCTTTCCCTAGCTCTTCAATATAGTACTATCTAGAGCAATAAGACAAGTAAAGGAGATCAAGGGAATCCTAATTGAAAAGGAAGAAGTCGGTTAAGAGCACTGACTGTTCTTCCGAAGGTCCTGAGTTCAAATCCCAGCAACCACATGGTGGCTCACAACCATCCGTAATGAGATCTGATGCCCTCTTCTGGTGTGTCTGAAGATAGCTACAGTGTACTTATATATAATAAATAAATAAAATCTTTAAAAAAAAATTAAAACAATTTAAAAAATTGATAGGGCCTTGAGAGATGGCTCAGTGTCAAGTATGTGTACTGTTCTTTCACAGGATTTAGAGTTGGATTCCCAGAACACACTTTGAGAGGCTCCAACTGTCTATAACACAGACTCCAAGGGCCTGGCTTATATGTGTATCCATACCCACATCCACACACAAATGAATGAATGAATGAATGAATAACTCTTTAAAAAGTTCTTTATAGAATGTGCCTGTGCACGTGGTTGCTCATGGAGACCAGAAGAGGAAGTCAGATCCCTTGAAGCTGGAGTTAGAAGCAGTTGTGAGCCACCGGGCTGGATGCTGGGAACAGAATTGAGGTCCTATGGAAGGGCAGCAAGTACTATTAGCTGCTGAGCCATCATCTCTCTAGCCTCTATTTTAAATTGTTGATATGTATTGAGCTATATATTTCTCTGTCTTTACTGCCTGTTAGTATTTCCCATAATGCTTTTGCAGAGTAACTAGAGACTTCCTAACGACGGGATGAGGTCATCACTACAGGCCCGTCACTAAGCATCAGTCGGCTGTGTCCTTTTAGGTTCATTGTTTGTCTGTCATACCTGTGTAGCCCAGCATCACGAGACATGAAACCTTGAACTTGGCATGCGTTCTGGCCTAAGGGATGTGTCAGGTCTAAGGATGAACCTCTCTTTTTCAAATCAGTTCTTCATCTCAGATTTATCACGCCACCTCCGACAAGCATCTGCCTTTTTGTGGGGCCTGGCTGAGGCACCCTAGCAACGTTTGTCAATAGCCATGGCAGTTCTCTGATGCCATCTGCGGTCTCTGGGCCAACTTCCTTCTGGTTTCCAAACCTACTACGAATGCCCAGAAATGGCATCTTTTCAGTCCCAGACCCAGCACTTCCCTCTGCCCAAGCAAGACAGACTGGGTCAATTTGTGGGAAAGAGTCAAATGAAATTCTACCAGGTATGGTGGCTCATGCCTTTAGCACTCAGGAGGCAGAGGCAGGTGAATCTCTGTGAGTTCAAGACCAGCCTTGTCTACATAGCAGATTCCAAGCCAGCCAGAGCTACATAGTGAGACTCAGTCTCAAAACAAACAAATAAGCAACAACAGGCCTGGAGAGACGGCTCAGGGGTTAAGAGCACCGCATGCTTTTCCAGAACTTTGATCTCCAACACCCAAATGACAGTTTAAAACTGTTTATAACTGCAGTCCCAGGGGATCCGAAGGCGTAAGGTACTAGGCATCCATACATACGGTACACAAACCTACATCCAGGCAGACCACCTATATATATAAAATAATTAAAAAAATTTAAATAAATACATTTACATAGTAATGTCTTCAAACCTCCAACTCTGTTTAGACTATAGATGAGGATCATCCCATAAAAATAAAATTCATAGATCTTTTCAGTCAGATTTCCTTTTTTTTGTAATTTAAAGAACAGTCAATTGTCTGTGTGTCTGTCTGGATTTTAAACAGGTTCTTGCTATGTAGCCCAGGCTGGCCAGGAACTAGACTAGTCTTGAAATTCTGAGCCGGGCGGTGGTGGCGCACGCCTTTAATCCCAGCACTTGGGAGGCAGAGGCAGGAGGATTTCTGAGTTCGAGGCCAGCCTGGTCTACAGAGTGAGTTCCAGGACAGCCAGGGCTACACAGAGAAACCCTGTCTCGAAAAACCAAAAAAAAAAAAAAAAAAAAAAAAAAAAGAATCAAAAAAAAAAAAAAAAAAAAAAAAAAAAAAATTCTGACTTTTTGCCCTACTTTTCTAGCACTGGAATTATAAGTCTTTGTCACCCTGCCTTAGTCAGGGATTCTATTCCTGCACAGACATCCTGATCAAGAAGCAAGTTGGGGAGGAAAGGGTTTATTCAGCTTATATTTCCACATTTCTGTTCATCACCAAAGGAATTCAGGACTGGAACTCAAGCAGGTCAGGAAGCAGGAGCTGATGCAGAGGCCATGGAGGGATGTTCCTTACTGGCTTGCTTCCCCTGGCTTGCTCAGCCTGCTTCTTATAGAACCCAAGACTACCAGCCCAGGGATGGTGCCACCCATAGGGGGCCCTCCCCGATTGATCACTAATTGAGAAAATGCCCCACAACTGGATCTCATGGAGGCATTTCCTCAACTGAAGCTCCTTTCTCTGTGATAACTCCAGCCTGTGTCAAGTTGACACACAAAACCAGCCAGTACAATTGACCCCTTGTCAACTTGACACACAAATGCATCACTATTAAGCCTCAACCCTTACTTTCTTATTCATTCCCCAGATCTAAATAACTTTAAAAGTTCCACAGTCTTTACATATTAAGAGTTAAATCCCTTTAAATATCCAATATCTTTTAAAATTCAAAGTATTTTCAAAACTCAAAGTCTCTTAACTGTAGGCTCCACTAAAATACCTTCTTATTTCAAGAGGGAAAAATATCAGGGCACAGTCACAATCAAAAGCAAAATCAAACTCCAACTACCCAATGTCTGGGATCCACTCACAATCTTCTAGGCTCCTCCAAGGGCTTGGGTCACTTCTCCAGCTCTGTCCTTTGTAGCACACACCTTCGTGGGGGCATTTCCCCAACTGAAACTCCTTTCTCTGTGATAACTCCAGCCTGTGTCAAGTTGACACACAAAACCAGCCAGTACACTCCCCACCTCATTCTGGCTTTGGTATCAAAAGGCAGGCACCAGGCCAGCAAGGCGACTCAACTGTGCAGTACTTACTACTAAGCCTGGCACCCGGTGCTGAAGCCCCAGAACCCGCATGGCAGAAAAAGAACTGAATCTTACAAGTTATTCTCTGATCTCTACATGTATAAAGTGACATATGTACCCCAACACACACTAAAACTCACACACACACACACTAAAACTCACATACATACACTAAAACTCGAGCGCTCACACACACACACACACACACATACACATACACAAAATAAATTACAATGTAGAAAAAAAATGTCTGTTTTGAGATAGGGTCTTACTGTGTAGTCCTGGCTGTCCTGGAAATCTGTAAGTGACCAGGGAGGTCTTGAACTCAAAAAGATCCATCTGTCTCTGCTTCCTACGTGCTGGAATTAAAGGTCTGAGTCACCGTGCTTGGCCTCTCTTCTTTTTTTGAGACAGGGTCTTGCTGGGCAGCCTAAGCTAACCTGGAACTCATTATATAGCCTACACTTATCTGGAACACACAGTCATCCTCCTGCCTCATCCTCTTACATTCTGGTATTGGAGACATGCTTTGTACCCATGGCTATGATATACCTTTCCCATCTTATTTTCTGTTCTGTGATAAAAACAGACCAAAAACAACTTAGGGGAGGAAGGGGTTATCTATCTTACACCTCCAGGTAATAGTTCAGGAAAGCCACAGCAGGAACCTGGAGGCTGAGACTGAAGCCCAGGCTATGGAGGAGCACTGCTTGCCCCCTGGGACTCATTATCTTGGTGTTTTGTTTTGTTTTTCTTAGATCACCCTGGATCATCTGCTCAGGGGTGGCACCACCCACAGTCACTGAACCTTCCTGTATCAATCATCAACATTAATTAGGAAAATGTCACACAGACAAGCCCGTTTGTCAATCCGATGGAGAGCGAGATTCCCTCAGTTGAGGCTCCCTCCTCTCAGGGTGACTCTTATTTGTGTTAAGCTGGTTTAATACAAAACAAAACAAACAAAAACAACAATAAGAACAAACCCAAGCCTTCCATTTACCATGCACAGCCAGATTCCCCCATTAGGATGCTAGCATTACATTGTGTGGGTTGGATGTGACTCCAGCCGGCCCCAGTTAAGGTGGCCCTCAGGTTTCCTTATGTGTCATGGAGATTAGAAAAAGAGGACACGTGCAAGGCAAGAGGCTGGAGAAGCAGGAGGGTGACTGGAGGGTCCTACAGAGCAGCCTGGTGCTGCTGACCTCCCTTACCTCCAGAGGTGGTGTGAGGAGCTGAAAGCAAGGTTGCTGAAGTTCTGGTCTGAACAGGCCGACCTGAGAGTAGAATACCAAAGGACTCTCTGAATTCCTCCTCCGATTACCTTCAGGCCTCGTGCATAGATGTACCTTATACATCTGGAACCTATCACCTCATAGGCAGCTAGTAAGTGTGTGTATGTGTGTGTATGTGTGTGTGTGTGTGGGGGAGTGGTGGTGGTGGTGGTGGTGGTGTGTGTGTGTGTGTGTGTGTGTGTAAGTATTGATCCTATTGGGTGAGAGTAAGAACACAATTTTTGAGCCAAATTTGAAGCAAGCAATGCTAGCTAAGACAATGAGCCCTGGCCAGGTCCATTCTCGGGATTCCTGGAGTTATATCAGTCACCAAAGTACATTAATCAGAGGTTCATAAAGAGAAGCAAACCCCACAAGGCTACACATACTTTCCACCTTTGTCCAATCAGGGGCAAGCAGACATCCTGACATCCTCTCTGCTTGTGTACCTCCAGCCTACATGTGATCAAGCACATCCTGTGCAGATGGGGCAACCAAGCTTGTCTAAAGAAAACAAGGAACTTGTTATCTTACATGAACAGCAGCCGCCAGCCGGCCAGGCTGAGCTCAAGGGGGTGGGGTTTACATGTTAGAGGCATTTTTCATTTAAAGATATCTTTTTTTAATTATATATATCTTTATTATCAATTTATGATTTTTTTATTTTTGGTTTTTTTTTGTCAAGACAGGATCTCTCTGTGTAGCCCTGGCTGTCCTGGAACTCACTTTGTAGACCAGGCTGGCCTCAAACTCAGAGAAATCCACCTGTCTCTGCCTCCTAAATGCTGGGATTAAAGGCGTGTGCCACCACTGTGCGGCTAAGATCTCTTAATCACTGTAATTTAAACTTAAAGCATAACTTTAGCATCACAGTATAAAGAGGGAGAGAGGGGGTGGGTTGGGGAATAAGAGTTCTGTTATCACTAAGCGCATCCAAGCGAGATAGGAGATCTTGCGGTCTGAGCAGCTGTTCCGGTAATATGAAGGACACTTAAACCAACGAGTCACGAGTCCTGTTGAGTAAACTTGCCTGAATCCTCTCATTTCCTGCATGTGGTTGGGAAGAGGAATCTTAGAAGCTGAGCCCCACTCTGTAGTAGCTCCATTAACCATGGGCAATGGTGACTCTCCCATGCGCTTCTCTGTCGTCTCATTCAAGGGAATGAGGAGCTGGATGAACAACCTGTTCCTCTGGGTTCTTATTCTTCCTACCACATGTAAGCCTGACCTGGTATTCTAAGAACTGACTCTGGGGCCAGCACTTGGGAGGCAAAGGAAGGTGGATCTCTGTGAAGCCTGCCTGGTCTACACAGAAAGTCCCCGGCCAGCAGGGCTACCTAGAGAGACCCTGTCTTGTAAAAACGAAGATGAACAAACAAATGAGAATCAGCTCTCAAAATAACCACGTGGGAAATGAGCTTTATTTTCCTAATCTTCCCTTTTCTCTTTCAGTTCAAAACACCACAGTGGATCATAGGAGTGTGGAAATAAATGGTAAGTTTCATTTCCTGAAACATGGGCACCAAAATGGCCAGAGAGCTGACTCTGAACATGAGTGTTCACTTACAGGGATTTCTGTGTTTTTAGATCAGCAACTAAGAGCAAAGCCTTTCCTTTATCTGCTAGGAGGGAAAGAGCTGAGTTTTAGCAATTTTTTAGCAATTGTAGCAATTTTTTTTTGCTACCTGAAACTTGACCCTGCAAAATCTTGAGACTGTTTTTAACCACGAAAACCTCCAAACTTCCTTTGTTATCACTTTTAGCTAGAAAACCCTCACGTAGTTTTTTGTAAATTTTTATTCATGTATTTACTTTTGAGGCTGAGTCTCCGGTAACTCAGGTTGGCCTCAAACTCCATTATGTGGCCCAGGCTAGACTAGAACTCCTAAACTCCCAAATGCTGGGATCCAGCCCACCATGCCCACTCAAAACACCCTTTAAATTAATCCAGGCAACTCGTACTATGCCTAGGAAGAACTCTATGCTGCTGCCCGGCCGGCAACCTGGGAGCACGAACTGATGACTTTTGAGTGTGGTTTCTTTCATCGGGGAGCAGAAGTGCCCCAATCCTGGTTCCTCCGTAGTCTCTGTGGTACCTCGGTTGGGTCCTTCGGTGCAAGCTAACCACATAAAGTTGCAAGTGCTGTTGTGTGTGCACAGCCTGTCTCCCCTCCCCTTCCGGAAGCAGGCAGTTTCTTTCTGAGGACTGTTTGCGATAAGATCTTGCTTCTTAGCCTAGCACACATTATGTAGCCGAGGCTGATGTTGAAGTTCTAGGAATCCTCCTGCTTCAGCCTGTTAAGTCTTGAGTGTGGGTGAACATACAGTGTAGCAGCCTAGATGGATATCTTTGTGTCTGTCTGTGGTGTCAGAGTTTATTGAATGGCAATGAATTCACAAGCTATGTCGGTTCTCTTGGCTGTGATTTTCCAAGTCCTGATTTCCCTTGATAGCCAGCAAGTTAGCAAACACGAGTTCTTTTATTCCAATTCTAAATTTAAGATGAACTCTCAGAGCACGTATTACATCTCTTACAGTAAATACACACATGAGTATGTATGTATACCAGCTTACAGACTGACTACCAAAGCCACAGCAGACAGAGTTTAAGGAGTTCTACAAGGCCTTACTGAAGGAAGTCTTATGTAGCCCAGGCTGGCCTAGAACTCACTAGGCCAGCATAGACTGACCTTGTATTCTCCATCCATCTGCCTCCATTCCCCCCAAGTCCTGAAATTACAGGAGAAAGAAAGATCCTGGGGAAACTGGGGGCACCACAGCAGGAGAGCGGAAAAGGGTGTGTCATGGGATCTGAATTATGGCGGGTTATTTAATGAAAGATTCAAAGCTGTAGGTCTGCCCCTGGCTTATAGGAAATGCAATTGATGATAAGAAAATTTGGCAGGATCTTACCTGAAAAGCAGTACAATTGGGAAGTTAAATCCCCTGTCAAAGTCAAACAATAACATAGAGACAGGTGTGCTTATAATAAAGGAAAAGCAAACGAGACTACAATATGGAACACACAATTTCCCCAAGGTGTTTGCTTCCACCTTAAAAGGGGGCATATTGCTTTTTATCACTACTGTGAGAAATGATTCAATGAAATATCTGACAGGAAGCAACTGGAGAAAGGAAGGGTCAACCTGGGCTCACTGCTCAAGGGGAGATCTGGCCCACGATGGCTGGGGGGCCATGATGGGAGGGACCTGAGGCAGCTGCTCGTAGAACATCCATAGTCAGGAAACAGAGAGAGAGGACTGAGGATTGTTAAAGTATCTTTTTTTTTTTTTTTTTTGGTTTTTCGAGACAGGGTTTCTCTGTGTAGCCCTGGCTGTCCTGGAACTCACTTTGTAGACCAGGCTGGCCTCGAACTCAGAAATCCTCCTGCCTCTGCCTCCCAAGTGCTGGGATTAAAGGCGTTTGCCACCACCGCCCGGCTTGTTAAAGTATCTTTTATTCGCCGGATGTAATCGTCCTCTCTGAGTCTCACTGCCTCTGTCTGCTAACTCAGGCCTAGTCCTGGAGGCTTCTAGCCTCCATACAATCTTTTTCTTTTCTTTCTTTCTTTCTTTCTTTTTGGTTTTTCGAGACAGGGTTTCTCTGTATAGCCCTGGCTGTCCTGGAACTCACTCTGTAGACCAGGCCAACCTGGAATTCAGAAATCCGCCTGCCTCTGCCTCCCAAGTGCTGGGATTAAAGGCGTGCGCCACCACTGCCCGGCTTGCCTCCGTACAATCTTATCTAGGTCTAGAATGTTTGAGACTTATGGCTGAATAAGATCACTCTTTCTAGCTCTTTCTGCACTCTGGCTGGCTGGTTAACTCGGCTGTTCTGGCTCAAACTCCTCTCCAAGCTGACTGATTTCAGTCTGGCTCCTCACAGCTTCTTACTACATTGCTCCACTTGGCCTCATGCTAACTTTGTCAATCTGTTCTAATCTTCTGGCTCCTTCTCATTCTCTGGCTCATTCTGTCTCCACCTGTGTCTAGCTCGTTCTCCCTGTGTAACCTGTTTCACTATAACCGTCCTGGTAAAACTGCCTTGGAACTCGGTGAACTGAACTGCCCCAAACTCCATTCCACAGCTTCTCAGCTCAAGGTCTCAGCCAAACTGACTGATTTGAACTCAAGAGATCTGCATGCCTCAGTCTCCTAAGTGATGATGAGGGCGTGTACCACCGTGCCTGGACCTAAACTTTTCTTTACCTGAAACTTGCTCTAGAACAGGCTGGTCTTGAACTCAAGAGATCTGCTTGCCTTTGTCTCCTGGAATTAAAAGTGTTTTTGCATTCCAGTCAGATCACATAGACCTAGAAGGTCTTAGGATGGGATCCCTTGCCAGAGTAGCTATTCCACTGCAGTGGATGCTTGACTCTTTGGCTCCCTGGTGTTTTTTTATTCACTCTGGGAACCCAGACCACTGATGGACCACACACATTCAGGGTAGGTCTTCCCACCTCAGTTAATCCAGTCTAGAGATTTCCTCAGACACGCCCAGAGATGATCTCCTAGGTGATTCTAGATCCTGTAAGCCTTACAGTACTAACTATACACTGGCTCTCATGTAGCCTAGACTGGCTTTGAACTCCTTGTACAGCTGAGGAGAGTCCTGATCCTCCTGGTCTTTCTTGCTTCCATCTCCCAAGAGCTGGAATTACAGGCATCGAGGTGTGTTCAGGATGGAATCGAGGATTTTGTTGTGCGTGCAACTCCCCACGCAAGCTGTGGTTCCAGCCCTGTCCAGTGGTTTTAATGAAGCCTCCTGTATCATTTTGTCTTCCCAGAATTACCTTCTCCAAATCTGAACTCAAGTATGAATGTGGTCAGGATGGGCCAAAATGTATCTCTGTCTTGTTCCACCAAGAACACGTCACTAGACATCACCTATTCGCTCTTTTGGGGTACAAAATACCTAGAAAGCAAGAGAAGAAGAGGCGGGGCTGTGGATTTCTACCTGAGGCTCTCCGATGCCAACAAGACAGGCCCCTACAAATGCAAAACTAATGTTTCCAACTCGTGGAAATACAGTCAGGATTTCAACTTCACAATCGCCAGTAAGTGCATCTGTATACAGTGGGGGCGGGTGGCCAGTGGGATCCTCTCCTGTGGTGCGAAGGGTCCTTGGAGGCTGGAAGCGTTCAGTCAAGAGTCTGGGAAGAGCTCATCTGTTTAGCGCAACTGCAACACGCTTTCTCCCTTTTTTCTTTTTTAATTTTTTTCCTTCTTTTTATTCCTTATCTGCGCCATCAGTCTAAAAGATGGTACTCCCTCAGCAGAGAGGATCCTCCCTGCTTAGCTAATCCTCTATACCCCCACTTCACTGATCTCCTAGTCCCTCCCTAATCTAATCAAGATTAGTCAGCATATCAATCTTCAACGTTCCCTTGAAGCCTGAAGCTTCTCAACCAGCACATAGAGAAGGGATTCCTTTTAAAAAAAAAGATTTATGTATTTTATGTATGCTAGCACACTGTAGCTGTCTTTAGACACACCAGAAGAGAGCATCAGATCCTTTTACAGATGGTTGTGAGCCACCATGTGGTTGCTGGGATTTGAACTCAGGACCTCTGGAAGAACAGACAGTGTTCTTAACCTCTGAGTCATCTCTCCAGCCCTCTACCTCTTATTTTTAAAATTTAATAATTATTACTATTTTTTTTTAGACACAGTCTGATTATGTAGCCTTGGCTAGCCTGGAGCTCACTGTGTAGACCAGGCTGGCCTCAGATTCACAGACATCCATCTGCCCCTGCTAGGGTTAAAGAAGCACATCAACAGGTTACATTCTGTTTCTTATTCAATCTGGGACTTGTCCCGTGGATGATACCAGCCACACTTGGGGTAGGTCACCTCAGTTCACCTAATCTATATAACCTCTCACGACCTGCCCAGACATTTGAGTCCTAGGGGGGGTCTAACTCTGATCAAGTTAAAGCCACTATTAACCTGCACAGCTAGAAGTAGTACAGGTTTTTGCAGGAGTTTTATGCTATGGGCTCCAGGTGACAGGGCATGAACTAAGTGGCTGTCCTAGGAATGAGTGGAGAAAGGAAAGACGAAACAGGCTCGGGGATGGGATGTGGTGCACAGTGCGGACCAATACTCTCTACCCTATTGGTAAGGCCCCCAAGCATACGTTCTCCACATGTGACCTTCCTGCAGTTTGTTCAAGTGACATACTATCCTATCAAACACGATCATCTTCAGTGAAGCCTCACAGATATGTCTCTACCGACTGCCCTCTTGGTGTAGGCAGTTGCTTGTTGCAAGTTATGGTGCTTCCAGGACTTCCAGGACATCGGTGACACTTAAGACGTGCCCCATCAGGACAGATGGTTGCTGCTACAAGCACAGGTTCCTTAATAATGGATTGATTCACTTATCAGCTAAGGTTAGAGGACCTGGATGCACCACACCATGACTTACATTGATTGGTTGCTGCCCTCGTAGGGCTTCCGGTCTAGAGGGAAAACACAAAAAAACCAAACAAATGGCTCACAAGCTGTGCCAACTGTTGTAAAGGAAACAGGCACAGTGTGGAGAAAGGTAAGGCATGGAGAAAGGACCACCTGGGGAAGGTAGGAGGGCCTGTCCAAGGTGCTGGAAAGATGAGCGGGAGCTAGCTATATGGGGAGACTGGTTGAGGTCCTGACATCTCCAGAGCTCCAGCTTGAGAGGGAAACTGGGCTGGTTCAAGGTGGTTGAAGGTCAGAGAAGAAGCATGTGAGCCCAGGGGAGACTTCACACAGAGGGTGTAGAGTTTAGAGGGGCCTGGAGTAGTGGGAGGAGTGATGATGAGTTTGAGGCTAACTTGGACTACATGAGACTCTTAACAGCAGGGGTGGGGGGTCTCACTTTGCAGTTAGTCTGCTATTTGCCAGCTCTGTGACCTTGGCGTTCCTCCCCCCCCCCGCCCCCGCTTTGGAAGTAGCCTCTCAAGTAGTCTAGTCTGGCACTATATTCACACACGTAGCCAAGGATAACCCTGACTCCTGATTCTCCTAGCTCTATTTTGCAAGTTCTGGGATCACAGGTATGTGCCACCCCTTCCAGATTTAGGGTCATTTGTAGCATTTTGAAGTATAGCTGGTTCTTCTCTGAACCCTAGAGACTGTTCTAGGGGTCGTGGAAAACCGTGTGGGTAACATGATGGATGGCGATCCTTCCTTCCTTCCTTATAATATTTGTGTTAAGGAACCACATAACATATCACATTGCTGGGTTCTTCCAAAAAATAGAGTAGGGGAGCTGGAGAGATGGGTAAAACTACCTACTCATCTTCTAGAGGATCCATGTTCAAGTCCCAGCACCCACATAATGGATCATGGCTATCTTTGACTCCAGGTCCAGGGAATCCAAAGCCTTCTTTTGGCCTCCATGAGTACCACATGTATGTATTGTGGACACACATACACATGGTACACACATATACATACATAGAGACCAACTTTTTTTTTTCCCTGAGACAGAGTTTCTCTGTGTAGCTCTGGCTGTCCTGGAACTTACTCTGTAAACCAGGCTGGCCTCAAACTCAGAAATCCACCTGCCTCTGCCTCATTTTTTAAAAAAGATTTATTTATTTGTTTTATGTATATGAGTACACTGTAGCTGTCTTCAGACACACCAGAAGAGGGCATCAGATCCCATTATTACAGATGGTTGTGAGTCACCATGTGGTTGCTGGGAATTGAACTCAGGACCTCTGGAAGAGCAGTTGGTGCTTTTAACAGCTGAGCCAACTCTCCAACCCCCCATATAGACTAACTTGAACTCAGAGAAGCACCTGCCTCTGCCTCCCCAAATGTTGGAACTAAAGGTGTGTGCCGCCACTGCCTGGCCAGTTTGTTTCTTTTTTCTTTTCTTTCTTTCTTTCTTTTTTTTTTTGGTTTTTCGAGACAGGGTTTCTCTGTGTAGCCCTGGCTGTCCTGGAACTCACTTTGTAGACCAGGCTGGCCTCGAACTCAGAAATCCTCCTGCCTCTGCCTCCCAGTTTGTTTCTTCTTAAGAGTGACTACTATAAACAATTTATTTAAACCCACAAATGTGTCAAAGACATACAATAAGATAAATCTAGACAGCACTTGGGAGACAGATCTCTGTGAGTTTGAGGCCAGCCTGGTCCATGGAGTTTTAGGACAGCTAAGTCTATACAGAGAGACCTTGTCTCAAAAAAAAATCAAAATAAATAAATAAGCAAGCAAACAAACAAATAAATAAATAAAAATAAACTGACAGCTGTGCTCCACACATCTGTAGTCCCAGCTTTGGGAAATTGGAAAAAGGAGGATCAGGAGTTTTAGGCTAGCCTCAGCTACATAGCAAGTTCAAGAAAAGAAATAATAGACCATGACGCCTGCATATTGGTTCGTTGGAGCAAAGACGCACCGTCGTCCTGCCCTCTGATTTCTCATCCCGCCCTCTGATTGGCTTGGGCCACACTGCACAGGGCAGTCTGGTTAGCTATTTGCCTGGCCTGCTGCTCTGCATGTCTTCAGTTCATTCCCCTTGAGGCTGAGGAGCTGCAGTAAGGGGTTGGACAGTGGTTGGCTACGGTTGGGTGTGGTTTCAGGACCTGCTGGGATGGTATTAAGAGATGGAGACAAAGAATTTCCCAGTAAACACCAGTGTCTGTCTTGCCGGGTCCTGGCTGCTGCGCTGCGAGGGAGCCAACCATGAAGTGCCTGGTTGCTCTGTGAAGCCCATGGGGAAGGGAGGCACAAGGGTATGACTTTAAGAACCTCATGGCCCTAATAAGGGAATTCTCATGAGTTGCTGGGATCAGGTACACAGTATCCTGGTGAACACAGGCGACAGCCATGATGGCCTTTCCTAGAGAACTTAGGTCAGTGTCATAGACAAAGGAAGCCAGCGGTGACCTATGAACTTTTTTTCTTACAGAAGACGAGAGCTGCCCTTCATGTCGGCTGTCACTGTTGCTCCTGGGGGTGTTACTGGGGCTACTGGTAATATTCCTAGTTCTGGGTTTTTGGATTCATCTCAAATACAAAAAAGGTAGGTTCTCCCTGGTGTGTTCCTGTGCAGGGCAGAGTGGGAGGGGAAGCCTGGTGGTAGTGGCGCACGCCTTTAATCCCAGCACTCAGAGGCAGAGGCAGGGGGATCGCTGAGTGGGAGGCCAGCCTGGTCTACAGAGTGAGTTCCAGGACAGATAGGGGTACACAGAGAAACCCTGGTGGGGGGGAGAGGGGAAGAGAGGGAGGGAGGGATGGAGGGAGGGAGGAAGGGAGAGGAAGAGGTGGACAGACAGACTGCCCTTAGGTTCCTTCTGGTGTAGGTTGCCTGGAGAACCAACCTCACATGGACACGACTTATACACACAGCCCCACACCCTCAGCCCCACGACTGGATTAGAATTCTGTAGCTACCATCTGAAAATCATTGATAAATTTTGTACTCTTAAAGGCTGTTGTAAGGTCTTCCTGGCTGGCTTTGAACTCACAATGATCCTCCAGCCTCAGCTTCAGAATGCTGAGCTTACAGGTCTGCACCGCTACTTCCAGCTTATACGTTTTTTGAGTCTTGTCACTGGGGATGGTGTCAGACTTATCCTGCACTGGAGAATGGCCTTGACTTCTGGTCCTCCTGCCCCAGGGCTGGGACCACAAGCACATGTTCCTACATCCAATTCGTGTGTCAGTAGGGATGAAACCTAGCGCTTCGTGCATGCCACATTCTACCAACTGAGCGCCAGACTGTCTTCATGTCATGCTAAAATATACACACAGTGAGATTTGCTATTCTACTCCCCCATCTTTCTGTTTCCTTTTACTGTGTGAGGCCCTGTTATGTGGTAAACAAGAGCTCTTCCCAGTCACATGCTCAGCTAGTTTGTCTGTGCGTGTCAGTGACAGTCACACTTATGTCGGTTGTGAGACCACCGGTAAGGCCACCGGTAAGGCCGCACCCGCCTTTGTCAGCTTCCCTGGCTGAAACCCAATGCCCCTGAGATAGTTCCTCATTCTGTTCTCCTGCTCTGTAGTCACATTGTGCTTTCTGTCTCGACAGACAGAATTATTCTAGGATTTCATTTGAGTGAAACCGTGCAGTTGTCTTGTTTTATTTTGTGACAGGGTCTCCCGTATCCCAGGCCAGTCTTCAATTCACCACGTAGTTAGGATAACCTTGAAGTTCTGGTCCTCCTGAGTGGTTGGATTACAGGCCTGCAGAGTGAACTCAGGGCCCCCTGCTTGCTAGGCAAGGGCTCTGCCGGCTGTGCCACACCCCCAGGGACTGTTATTTGATGTTTAGTTTCCTTTGCGTATCAGAGGATCTTTCCTTTTAGGCCGGGGGAACCATCTGATCTTTCTGAAAGCCTCCATCATTTCTCCACTCCTGGTTCCCATGCTTGAGTTGCTTCAGTGCTGCTGTGCACGTGGGATGTGTGTGTGTGTGTGTGTGTGTGTGTAATACTATTTCTAACAAGAGGCTTCTGACACTCACTGCATTGCATGCAGTCCGTCCAAAGCAGCAGCCCCTCAAAGGGCAGCCTTCTGCTTCTCAGCTACCCCCAGGGAGCTTGGTGTGTGTGTGAAGTCGGAGGGAAACACGTCTCTGTCTTTCCACTTGACCTACTATAGTGATAACAAACCCTTCGCTCTCTGGGTAGAAGGCTTTCCCTGCTCACCTCTAAGCCCTTCTCTGGTTAAGATTTCAAAGGGGCCCTTTCACTGGGCACACACGTGTGGAGAAATATCTAGATTTGCACAAAATAGCATTTGTGTCTCAAGCACATGAGGTGCCAAGTCGAGGGCGGTTGGGTACCTGGTGTCCTTGCTTCTCTGGGCCTCCGCCTTCTGGCCTGTGGAGGCACTGTCTGAATGAGTGAGACTCGTTCACAGATGTCAGGTCCCTGTGCATCCTCCATCTCTACACGGATAAAGGTCACCGAGGGCAGCGCTCAGCTGATGCAGTTGAAAAGTAGCTGGGGATGGTCAGCAAATGCAATGACAGGTTCCAACTTAGCTTACACAGGATCCAGCACTGGCTCCAGACAAAGCCAGACCCTAAAACCCCTTGAAAATAGACACCCTACTTAACTCAACTTCTCAAACATCAACAATGAAATCACCCCGAGTTTTTGTCAAAGTGCCATTAAGATGTTTGATTTCAGTTAGGTGGTGGTGGAACATGCTGCTAATCCCAGCCCTCGGGAGGCAGAGGCAGTCAGATCTTTGAGTTCAAGGGTAGCCTCGTGTACTGAGTTTCAGGAGAGTCAGGGCTACACAGAGAAACCCTGTCTCAGAAAAACAAAAAACAACCAAACAAAAAATGGTGTTTTGATTCCTGCCAACATAGAAGTTAGTTGTATTAGTCATCTTTTGAAGAGACCTCAAGGCTCTCTACCTTTGAAGAAGGAAAGAAAATGTGAACATTTCCATTATGATACATAGGCTAAGGCCTCCCAGGGCCTGGTCAGGAGGACTCTGGACCAGAGCAGTCAGAGCTATATAGAAACCTGTGATTTTTTTCCCCCTCATTAGTTGAGACCACTGGCATGTCACTTAGAATCATGAGAGATTCTTCCCCTTGGCAGAGAAGACTGGAAAAATATGTCTAAATTGGTTCAACATGATGATTATATGTCTTGTTTTTCTTGTTTTGGGGGGGGTGGTCAGGAAAGACTCTGAGAGAGAATGCGTCCAAGGGTTCTGGAGATTCGCCCACGCAAGGTGAGCTGTATGTAAACGTCTGCAAAACTCGAACAGGTAAAGGGCTTTGCTGGCTGTTTTTGAGAAGTTTGGTTGGTTGGCTTGGGGGTGACTGTATACATATGTATGTATAAATGTATATATTTGCTGAGGCACTTTTAACCCTAAGGTGTCCACACATGCTAGACAAGTACTATACGCAGTGCTGGTTATATAAAATAAAACAAAATAAAATAAAATTCTCTGGAGACACATGTTTAAAAAAAAAAGGAAGCAAAATAATAGAGACTCCCATCTGCCTCCCACCTCTGCCTCCTGTCTCCAGTCCAGGGTCTGTGGCCAGTGTTCAGAGCCCCTCCCAGACGTAACTTGTCACCAGTGGGTCATCCTATCCTTTGTTTTTTTTTTCATGTAACATATTTTAGAGATGACTTTATTTCAGCTTGGGATGATCCACACTCTATCCCAAAGTCTCTCGTGATCATCGTTTAAAGAAGTTTATGGCCGGGCAGTGGTGGCGCAGGCCTTTAATCCCAGCACTTGGGAGGCAGAGGCAGGCAGATTTCTGAGTTCGAGGCTAGCCTGGTCTACAGCGTGAGTTCCAGGACAGCCAGGGCTATACAGAGAAACCCTGTCTCGAAAAGAAAAAAAAAAAAAGAAGTTTATGTTGTTCATTTGCTTTCTTTTCAGACAGTCATGCTAAATAGCCCAGACTGGCTTCGAACTTGCAACCCTCCTGCCTCAGCCTCTCGAGTGCCAGGATCACAGACCTATGATACTATGTCCAACAAACTGCTCTTTAAAAATATCTAGTTTGACAACAAATGAAAGCTATATTAGCATCTAGCCTAGGCTAGCTTTGTACTACTCACTGTGTAGTCTAGGATGACCCGAACTCCTAACAATCCTCCCACATCCTAGGATTACTGATGTGGCTTAATTTGTGTGTCATCGTTCCACAGAGGCCATGCAAATCTCTGAGTCTTTCTATTTTAGTCTGCGCGTTGTAGAATCGAACCGTCTCATTCCTGTTTGCCAGTTTCTTTTTTGCAGTACTTGGGATCAAACCCAGGGCTCCACCTGTGCCAGCCAAGTGCTGGAGAAAACGAGAGTACATAAACCCGCTCCCTGAGAGCTTTGCAAGATTGTAGTATTTCGTGATTAGCTAGAGTCATCAACCTGTACAATATTTAGTCACTTATCAAAGCAGACATTATATGTTGGATGCTTCATGGTGGAAGGGCCCAGCTAACAAGGGCCTCCAATCTAGTCAGCCCCTCAGAGCCCTACACACTTTCTGAGCACCGAGTAAGCCCGCATCAGTTCCCAGTTTCTGGCATTTCCATCTTGCCAAGCTGGAGCCTGGGTCAGACTGGGAATGACAACGTGTTCCCACAACCCCAAAGGAAAAGTTCTCAGTCTAAGCCCCAGACCACCGCCCTCCCATGGTCAGAGGATCCAAGACCTGGTCCAGTAACACTTATGCACTGTCTTTTGCCCAGGGGCAGAACAACTCCGGGAGATACACTATGCCATTCCAGTCTTTGAGAAGGTGGCACCCACAGAACAAGGTGAGTCGTGATGGGACAAGAGACACTGTTGCAATGACACAAGTGTCCCTGCGACATCACTGTGAGCAGGGGCTTTGTATCTGAGGATGGGGTTTGCAGACTTCAGGCTCCTAGCAAGTCAACAGTAACCAATCACAGCTCCCACTAATGTAATTCATGTAATTGTAATATAATCAAAATGGCAGATGTAGAAGTGGGTGGAGGGAAAGCAGGGTAGGGACTATCTTCTAAATACTTCCAAGACAGGCTGAAGAAACGGCTTGACATTTATGAGTGTGTACTGTGCTCTAGAGGACCCGGGTTCACATCCTAGCACTCATATCTGGCAACTTACAACCACTTGCAACTTCAGCACCGGAGGCCTCTGTGCTTCTGGTCTCCATGGGTGTCTATGCACACATGCACATCCCCCCCCCCAATTAGTTAAAATTAAAATAAAATCTTGCTTCTGGGTTTTTCAAGGCAGGGCTTTCTATGTGTAGCTCTGGTAGACCAGGCTGGTATCGAACTCAGAAAGATGGTGGTGGTGCACACCTTTAACCCCAACAATCTGGGAGTCAGAGACAGGCAGATAGATCTCTGTAAGTTTGAGACTAGCCTGGTCTACAGAGTGAGTTTCCAGGCCAGCCAGGGCTACCCAGAGAAACTCTGTCTTGAAAACATAAACAAACAAACAAACAAATAGAATCTCAACAACAATAAACCACCACCACCAAGAAAAAAAGATCCCCAGTAGAGGATACAGGGTCACTACTAAAACATTTTTTCTTTTTTTTACATTATATATATATATATATATATATATATATATATATATATATATACATATATATATATATATATGAATACACTGTAGCTGTCTCAGACACACCAGAAGAGGGCATCTGATCCTATTTCAGGTGGTTGTGAGCCACCTTGTGGTTGCTGGGAATTGAACTCAGGACCTCTGGAAGAGCAGTCAGTGCTCTTAACCTCTGAGCCATCTCTCCAGCTCTAAAACATTTTCATTTTTTTTTTTTTTGAGACAGGGTTTCTCTGTGTAGCCCTGGCTGTCCTGGAACTCACTCTGTAGACCAGGCTAGCCTCGAACTCAGAAATCCGCCTGCCTCTGCCTCCCAAGCGATGGGATTAAAGGCATGTGCCACCACCGCCCGGCTCTAAAACATTTTCAAGAAGAAATGAGTGCTGGGGAAATGGCTCTGGGGAGAAGAGCACTTGTCTGCCTCACCCGCATGAGAACTTGAGTTCGGATCCTGGGCTCTTGTGCAAAAAGTTGGGCGTGGCCGTGCTTGGGCCTGTGAGATGCAGAGATGCAGAGATTTCTGGGGCTCACTGGCATCCAGCCTTGCTTCAGGTTTAGTGAAAGACCCCATCTCAAGAATAAGGTAGGAAGTAATAGGGCAGGAAATATAATGGCCTCCTATGGCCGTCATATATATATATATACCACACACACATACACACACACACAGAGTTGCACACACAGAAGAATTGTTATTAAACTGGAAAAGAAACTGTTATTAAACCTTTAAACCTGCTTCTTTCAGGTTGTTCATCTAGAAATGGGGTTTTTAAATAAAACCATTCTATTGTATTTACTTATTGTGTATGTGTGTGAGTGGGCCAACATATGCCATAGTGTGTGCACAAAAGTCAGAGGACAAGTTGGGGGGGGTGTCAGCTTCTTTCTCCTGCCACTATGAGGGACCCAGCACTGTTGGCCCCTAAGCCAACACACCTGAAATGGGGACCCCTTTTAGAGTTTCTCTGAACTCAGAGCTGTAGCTTACTGTGTTATTTTCCCTTTCCAGTTTCAGAAGACAGTGTGGATAGAAAAGCTGATTACATCTACTCTGAACTCACCTACTAAAGTGTGAAGAAACTGACTGTATCCCATTGTAAAAGACTTTCTAATAAGCTGATGTGTGTGGAGAAATGGGAAATTCACCTGGCACTTAAAGTTTCATCCTGGGCCGAGGCAGGAGGACCCTGAGACCAAGGCCAGCTGGGACTACATAGCAAAACCCTGTCTTAAAACACAAAATCAAAAAAGATTTAACCTGGTCACCTAAAGTGAATGTATTTTTCACATCCAGACACTACTCCTTTGGCTAATTTGGGCATCTAATCTTGTCATCAACGTAGCCAGGCTTGATAAAAAGTTAAGAAAACACTCAGGTTTTGTGGTGTTCCAACTTCTCCCTTTCCAACACAATTATCTTAGGGCTGAGGGGGTGGCTCAGCAGTTAAGTGCAGACACTGCTCTTCCAAAGGATGGGAGTTTGAGTCCAGATACTACATTCCACAACTCACAGTTGCCAATAACATTGTTTCCAGTGGATCTACTGCCCTCTTCTGACATCTGCAGGTACTACACTCATGTGCATGGACACACCTAAAGACATAGTTAAATAACCTAAACACATAATTAAGTAAGTTGAGGTCGGAGAGATGGCTCGGAGGTTAAGAACACTGACTGCTCTTCCAGAGGTCCTGAGTTCAAATCCCAGCAACCACATGGTGACTCACAACCATCCATAATGAGAGCTGATACCCTTTTCTGGCATGTCTGAAGACAGCTACAGTGTACTTACATATAATAAATAAATAAATAAGCCGGGTGGTGGTGGCACACGCCTTTAATCCCAGCACTTGGGAGGCAGAGGCAGGCGGATTTCTGAGTTCGAGGCCAGCCTGGTCTACAGACTGAGTTCCAGGACAGCCAGGGCTATACAGAGAAACCCTGTCTTGAAAAAAAAACCAAAAATAAATAAATAAATAAATCTTTAAAAAAAAAAGCCAGTGTGGTCTACAAAGTGAGTTCTAGAACTACCAGGGTTATATAGAAACCCTGTCTCGAAAACAACAACAATAACAGCGAAGAAAGAAATGAAAAGAAAAGAAATCCAACTATAGGAGAAAGTATTCAACCTTGTGGGGCTGGGCATTTGGTCTTCTTTTTAAGAGGAAAAGGTGTTAACTTTGCTCAAGATCACACAGCTGTTGACTAGCAATGTCAGGTCATATAGCCAGCTATCTATACATACTATACAGGAAGTATCAGCCAGCACAGGAACAATGAAATGCTGGCCCAAGGTAAGCAAAGGCAAACACAATTTACATCTCCCCAGTTCTGTTTTCCACCTGACGTGTCCTCCATAAATAGCACCTAGGGGCGGCAGCTACAGGGGTCAACTTCCTGTAAGACACAAACCATCAGGAAGAGTATATACACGGGCATGTATCACTCAGGATTTCAGAAGGAAGGGCGTGAAACACAAGGAAACTGAGAGGTGAGGAAGCTTGGGGACTACAGGGTACCTCTCAGTGACTGGTGGGACAGAGTAGACTTGCCAGGTAAAATCTGAAGCACTCGCACACATAACAGTAAATGTTCAAGGTCACTTTGTATTATGTCATGAATGATAGAGAAGCAATTGTGATGTGTTTTGGGGTGTGCCCAGTGTGTCCCAGGGGATCAAACCCAGGGCCCTGTGCATGCTATGTGATCGATCACTCTACCTCTGAGGTAAAAGCCCAACCCAGGATGATTAGTGAGAAAAGCATGTACTAAGTTACATATTATTTTGCCCATAAATTTCAGTACTGAGAGAGAAGGAGGACTTTGCTAGGAACTGACCTATCACTAAGGGTGTGCTAGTTAGCTTGTGACTGAGGCTGCATGGAACTCTGGCAGCTAGAAAAAGGGAAACCTGTCTCCTTGTGAAGTCTCCTGAAGATCTCTCTTGACAAGTAGCCTGAGCAATACTACCCAGAAGTGCCTATTTTTAGTTCCTTTCTGTCCCCCAGAGGATCCTTCCACACTATTTAGTGGCAAAGCGTCTGTAGTTCCTGGTTTCCAGTATTTATAAAAGCACATGAATGTATTGTCAGACACGGGTAAAAGTCCACTTTTTCTTTTCCAAAAGCGTGTCTTCATCAGTATTGTTCCTGTTCTGCTACTACTGAAGGGAAGTTGAAAAAAAAAAACCACAAGAACAAAAATAGAACAGAGCTGGGGACCAGGGTGTACCTCAGTGGGCAGTGGTTGCTTAGCAGTCAGTGCATGACACCCACAAACTAGGTGTGGTGGCACAGGCCTATGATCCCTGCACTGAGAGGTGGGAAAGTCACAAGGTCGAGACTGGGCTAGGGAGGCGTAACAGCTGGTAAATGCTTGTCAAGCAAGCAGGAACAACAGAATTAGATAACCAGCACCCACTGAAAGCCAGGCTCTCTGCCGTAAACTGTAATCTTAGTGCCAGGAAAGCAAACCAGAAGGATCCTTGGGATTCCCTGGGGCACGCACGCACGCACGCACGCACGCATATACACCTGCCTTTGTGTATTTACACACACACACCCCATCAAGATTTGCATTTTCTTTTTTTTTTCCCTTTTTTCTTTTTCTTTTTTAAGACAGGGTTTCTGTGTAGCCCCGGCTGTCCTGGGGGATTTACTCTGTAAACCAGACTGGCCTTGAACTCAGAGATCCGCCTGCCTTGTCCCCTGAGTGCTGGGAAAAAAGGGGCACACCACTATGCCTGGCTAGATTTGTGTTCTTTTTATTTATGTTTTTTTTAAAGATTTATTTATTTAATGCATATGAGTACACTGTAGTTGTCTTCAGACAAGCCAGAAGAGGGTGTTAGATCACAACCACATGTGGTTGTGAGCCACATGTGGTTGCTGGGAATTGAACTCAGGACCTTTGGAAGAGCAATCAGTGCTCTTAACCACTGAGCCATCTCTCCAGCCCCTAGATTTGTGTTCTTAATAGACCTTGTCTTTAGTTAGGGTTTTACTGCTGTGTGCAGACATCATGACCAAGGACAACATTTAATTGGTGCTGGCTTACAGGTTCAGAGGTTCAGTCCATTATCATCAAGGTGGGAGCATGGCAGCATCCAGGCAGACATGGTGCAGGAGGAGCTGAGAGTTCTACATCTTCATCTGAAGGCTGCTAGTGGAAGACTGACTTCCAGGCAGCTAGGAACAGGGTCTTAAAGCCCACGCTCACAGTGACACATGGTACTCCAAGGCCACACCTCCAAATAGTGCCACTCCCTGGAGCCAAACATATTCAAACCACTACAGACCATATCAAAAGGATAACAAAAAAGTGATTCAAAGGAAGGAAGAACCAAAAATGTCTACTTTATAAATACAAAAGGCCAAACCATATTAACATAAGTTAATGAAGTCAACAGAGAATATTTATTACAGAATAACAAAGCCCTACACATTTCCAGCCGAAGCGAGGTACTTGACCAGGAAGTCTCTCAGCTTGGATATGTGCATCATTTCCTTCATCGTGGTGTCTCTACTCCGCATCTGGACAAGCCCGTTTTCCAGCGTAGTCTCAGTGACCAGAACTGTGAAGAGGATACTCATCTCATCGTACCTGAGAGAACAGTTAAAGGAAATACGTGAGCATCTGTACAGACATCAGCTCCTCACCTCCTGGATGCCCCAGAGCCTGGGTGCTCTCATCTCGGTCGGGTGGTCCTTTACAAAGGGGCCAGATTATGCCCTACCCCCACTCCCATTTCTAAAGCATACTCAAAGTGAAGGTTTGAGCTTACTGTATTGGCTAAAAGTCAGAAGAAAAACTAAAACTCAAGGCACCTGTGGGGGTATGGAGGAATGCCTTGATGACCTCAGTGTTTCCAATTTGGCTTTAACGACAGAAAGACATCTGCAGACTAAATTCTCTTAAAATAAACCATATTAAAATAAGGATTTGGTATACAACAGATTACAAAAAATCCATACTCCATGCATGACTTAACAGGCTACTTACTGTTTCTAATCTGTTAATCACTGACTAAAACACTGGCTTTCACACTTTCCAAATTTGACTAAACATGAATTTTTAAACATTTTACTTATTTTCATTTTGTGCACATGAGTGTTTTACTTGTATGTATATTTGCATACCATGTGCGTGCCTGGTACCTGTGGAGGCCAGAAGAATTTTATTTACTTATTTAATGAATACGAGTACACTGTGATCCCCTGAACCTGGGGTTAGTGGACAGTGGTGAGCTGCCGAGTGAGTACTGCTAACCACATCTGTGTTCTCTGGCAGAGCAGCCAGTGCTCTGAACTACTGAACCTTCTTTCCAGCTCCAAACATTCAGTTTTTAAGAACTAGGCTTTGCCGGGCAGTGGTGGCGCACGCCTTTAATCCCAGCACTTGGGAGGCAGAGGCAGGAGGATTTCTGAGTTCAAGGCCAGCCTGGTCTACAGAGTGAGTTCCAGGACAGCCAGGGCTACACAGAGAAACCCTGTCTCAAAAAACCAAAAAAAAAAAAAAAAAAAAAAAAAGAACTAGGCTTGGTGGATTATATGCCTATCATCCCAACACCCGGGAGGGGGAGGCAGGTCGATCGAAGTTCAAGGTAATCCTCAGCTAGGTACTGAGTTCAAGGCCAGCCCAGGACAAGGATGAGATGCGTACAGAGGGGTACGATCCTTGTGCATACATATAAGCACTAGGGAACCAGGCACAGTTGAAACACGAATACTCATCTCTTCAAGGGAAGGGCATGTTTACCTGTCTTCCATCTGGAATGTGAAAGGGTGCAGTTTACAGTCTGGTGATGTTTTGCGATCTGTAGGGCCAGGCATCACCTGAGTACCCGGGAATATTATGTTTGTTTATTCCAGACTCCCCCCTGAAATCTTGAGCATTGCTTCCCACTCCATAAAACCCACCTTTGAGATGTCACTTCACAGCCTAAGTGACTTCTACGTTCTCTTAGGACCTGACTCCCTTCAGTTGTTCTCCTAGACCCTTATCTAGAGCATTGTTTCTAAGTCAGCAGAACCCGTCTCTATGGGAGAAGCATGTGTACTTTATAAAGAGTTACCATAGCCGGGCAGTGGTGGCGCACGCCTTTAATCCCAGCACTTGGGAGGCAGAGGCAGGCAGATTTCTGAGTTCCAGGCCAGCCTGGTCTACAGAGTGAGTTCCAGGACAGCCAGGGCTATACAGAGAAACCCTGTCTTGAAAAACCAAAAATAAATAAATAAATAAATAGTTACCATGTAAATACTTCTTAAGCTTTGTTGTACACTAGGGACTGAGTTAACTGTCCTCAGGAAACGTTTTTCAAAAATTGTACAGCGAGTAAATATCGCTAAATCAATCCACCTGGTGTCAGACTCTGGACATTTGACCCGGCACTGGCTAATTAAGTTGGGCTGTACCGAGTTTCATTCTAGTCTCTCCCAGGATCATTTTGCTGCAGGCTGTAGAGTTTGCAGGGACCCCTACAGATGCAATCTCAAAAACACCCTGTAACTCCAGTTCCTGGACATCTGATGCCCGCTTCTGTCCTCTGTGAGCACTGCACACACATGGCACACAGATATGCATGCAGACAAAATACTCATACACTAAAAAAAAAAAGTAACAACAACGACAAAAGGATTGTGAACTGGACATATGTGCTATGGCACACCCACAATGAGAAATAAACGTAAGAGAAAAATTTAAATGATGCTCCCTCTCCATAAACAAGATTTTAGAGCATACAAAAACTAGGAAGTTCAAGTTCCCCTCCTTCATTTTATATCTGGACAAACACCAGTTATTCCACTTCCATTCTATTTCCACTGGAGTCTATAAAAACCCAGGCCTGAGCTCGGCTCCTGAGAGGCCGCTCTCTGCCACCACACCTGGGGGCTGTTCTGTCTGCTGAGAGCTGTTTTCCTGCCGATATTATCTGGAAGGTATATTTTAGTCATGTATTGCATTTTAGATACGGGATCTCATTATGTAACTCAAGTTGGCCTGAACCTTGTGATCCTCCTGACTCAGCCTACAGAGTGCTGAGACTGCAGATATGAGTTACCATGCCAACAAAGGAAAAGAACAAAATACAAAATTTCCTAATCTTAGATACATTCAACACACAAACACACACACACACACACACAAAAATGCTGGGCAGTGGTGGCACACACCTTTAATCCTTTTAACTTGGGAGGCAGAGGCAGGTGGATTTTTGAGTTCAAGACCAGCCTGGTCTACAGACTGAGTTCCAGGACAGCCAGGGCTATACAGAGAAACCCTGACTCGAAAAACCAAAAAAAAAAAAAAAAAGAAAAAAAAAAGAAAAGAAAACCTACAAAAATTTTTAAAAATCAAAATAAAGCATAAAAGTATAAATTATTTTTATTAGCTCTCTTCTTTGCCTGCTTGTACTCACTTCCAGCTCATCTGTAGGAACCTACGTCGTCAGGATTCCAGCTTATGCGGAAGACAAGCTGAAACATCTAGCTTCATGGAACTGAGAAACTACTAGAATTTTGGACTTCCCATTGACAATTGCCCATTGTTGGGTTAGCTGGACTGCAGACTGTAAGTCATCCCAACAAATTCCCTTAATATATAGAGGCATTCCATAAATTCTGTGACTCTAGAGAAACATGAGTAATACAGTATTTTATCTGAGGTCGAACCAAAGAACCAGGGGTGCTTGCCTAACCTGGAGGAAGACCTGAACCATGGAGGGATCATCTGTCCCCAGGAGAGCACCTAATACCCACGACCAGAAGCCACGGCATCACAGATTCCCACTGATCACACTAAAATTGATCATCACTCACTCAGAGCCTCAGTTGAATCTCTGCATATGAATAAAAGAACACCATGGAATAAAATGTAAAAGAAAAAAATTATTTTTATTAAAAAAAGAAGAAATAAAATTGCAAATTAGCAATACCAGACAGAATTCAACTATAAGATATTTTAACAATCCTGGCAAAACACTAATGACCTTAATCTGCGTAATGGTGGGAAGAGCAGTTGAGATCTATATAGAAGCCAGGCATATACAGGCTCACACCTATAATCCCAGCACTCAAGAAGATGAGGCAAAAGGCTTTCCATGATTTTTGAGGCTGGTCTGAGAGACATAATAAGATTTAGGGTCAGTCTGGGTTACAGTTTGAGACTCTGTATTGAGAGATCTTGAGGATGTGTGGGATGCTGTGTGCACAGACAGACAGAGGTTGAGACTGAGGAGTCAAGCTCTCATCATTTGGTGGTGGGCTGGATTGGGGGAAGCAATGAAGATGCCTCTGATTGAATATTCCTTATCTGAAATGCTTGGATCAGAAGTGTTTTAGAGTTAAACAAAAAAACAAACAAACAAAACAAAACACCTTGTATCTTTAATTATATAATTAGCTCTCTTGGGGCTAGGGCCAAAGTCTGAATATTAAATCTATTCCTATTTCCCATCCCCTTATACATACAGCTTAAAGGTAATTCTAGACAGTATCTTTGTTTTGACTGTAGTCTGTCATAGGTCAGGTCATATGGAAATTTTCATTTACAAAAATATTAGTACTCAGAAGGGTCAGATGTTGCATTTTTCAGTGAGAGATAATTACCTAGAAGCTAGGTTCAGCTTGTCATTAAAAAAGGTGCCAGCCAGGAAAGGTGTTCCATTTATGTTCCTTCCATTCTAATTCTATGCACCTAACTTTCATCCCTGAAAAACTGATAAGCTGAGGTGTACATGTAAATACCGTACTGTTCTTTCCTATGGCGAGTAGCTCAAGGCACAAGGTCCTACAAAAGGAAAAGCTAGGAGCATTTTATAAAAAGATTGATTTCTTTCTATTTTATGTCTGCCTGCATGCACGTACGCCGTCTGTGTGCCTGGTACCCACAGAAGCCAGGAGGAGGCCTGGAACTATAGTTACAGAAGTCTGTGAGCCTCCACGTGGGAGCAGGGAACCAAATCCAGGCCCTCCAACAGCAGCCAGTGCTGCCCATGCTGGGGTGTCGCTCACTAATCATTTACTATTTTTAAGGCCTTATGTTTTGTGTGTGTGCGCACGCGCGCGCGAGTGCAGTGCCTGTGGAGGACAGAAGAGGTTGCTGTATCCCTGAGGAGCTGCAGTTATGAGCTGCCTAACATGGATGCTGGGAACGGAACTTGGGCTCTCTGGAAGAGCCCCAAGCACTCAGCCAATAAGCCGCTCTCCGGCCCCGCTTTTTCAGATTACATTTAGAAGAGATTTGTTTCTATCTGTATAGATAATCAAACTAAACAATGAGAAGAAAGGTAATTCTTACTTTGAATGGAGTTGCTCTAATGAGGAATGCATGGTTTCCGAATATCCAGGCCACACAGAAATCCCACTTTCCAGTAACTCATTAAGTAGCCCTTGACAAACCTGGAGGAAACAAAAGAGATTTCAAATATGAAGGAAAAGTGCTTGTGAAACTGTAAGCCCCTTGTAAACTGGTTATACAGTGTTATAGTTTACACATTGAACACGTTACTGGTTATACGGTGTTATAGTTTATAGTTTACACGCTGAACATTTTAGAAACTGCATGTTGCCTCTAAAAATAAAGAAATTAAGCAATGCCAACCAAGTACTGACTGCAAATCTTCCAAGAAATAGTTTGATACCAACAAAGAATTCTCACCATCGTTGTTCAGAACACAAAACGGAAATAGCCCTGTTAGCTGTACAGGCATGGAATGGGTGGGAACTGTGCCCTAGGGGTTTTATTTCCACATCAGAAGAAGGAAGAACTGCCTGAGAAACCCAGCAGGGCATTGCAAAAGTCAACTACACAAACTGCTTCCGGACCACTTCTTAGTAACTGGCAGCAAGATGGCTCAGTGGGGAAGGGCGGTTATTGCCCAGCCCGAGTGCCCGAGGACCCACAGGATGGAAGACGGAATCAATAATCAATGCCTAAGCTGTCCTCTGACCTCCAACACGTGTGTGCGTAAGTAGTCATGGCAACTCACCTGTCGTAATTCTACTGTTGGACCTTTCCCCACATCCAAAGCGACCTTAATAGGGGCTAAACAAGGGTGAAGTTTAAGCACCTAGGGCAATTAAGGGACAAGAGGAAGAAGGAAAGCACCGTTAATGTATAAGAATAAAAAAGCAAAACAAACAAACAAAAAAACCTTAACTTTAACTTTCTGAGTCTATGTGAAATAGCAAAAGCACCTTTCTCTGGAGATTCTTGTTTCTCGAAAAGGAGTTCTCCGCCAGCTGGAAGGAGTCATGGAGGTAAGCCAGCGTGCCCAGGTCTAGGTCCCCATTTACAGACAGAACGCAAGGAACCACATTCTTCCGCCCATCTCGACCCTTCATAGAAGACAACAAAATAAAGTACCATTTAGCAGAACCTTTTATTTTTTGTGTGTGCGTCTGGATTTTGTGTTTGAGACGATCTCAATGTGTAGTTGTCCGTCCTTGAACTCAAGAGATCATTAATCCCAGCACTTGGAAGGCAGAGACAGGCGGATTTCTGAGTTCAAGGCCAGCCTGGTCTACAGAGTGAGTTCCAGGACAGCCAGGGCTACACAGAGAAACCCTGTCTCAAAAACAAACAAAAAAAGAGATGAATAAATCACAGATTCACTTTATAAAGCACCTACTCCATGACAGGACTATGCTGAGCACTGGGCCCCAAAATAACACTGTCTTCTGTTCTCAAGGAGTTCAATTATCTGACAATGTCAAACCTAGCAACTCCACTCCGAGAGAATGAGCTGACTCACCTGGAGTGGAGAGAGGCCTCAGAACCTTTTCAATGATGTTTAGAAAGGGAACATTTAGGGTTTTTTGTTGTTTTGTTTGGTTGAGATAGGATTTCTGTATAGCTCTGGCTATCCTGGATCATGCTTGGTGGACGGACTGGCCTCCACCTTAGAGATCCACTTGGCTCCGCCTCCTGAGAGCTAGGATCAAGGGCGTGTGACACCACTGTACAGCTGGAAAGGGAACATTTGTTTAAATAGTTCCTTTACTATTATTATGTATGTGTGGTAACGGGGAGGGGTCACAAGTGCATGTGATGTCATAGGACCTACGTGGGTTCCCAGTTGTTAGTTTCACTCTGTGGGCACCGGGAACTGAACTCAGTAGTTAAGCTCCACAGCAAGTTGTTTTTACCAGCCAAGCCACATCAAAAACCCTGGTTTACTTTTCAAGCCAGTCTCTCCTTGAAATCTCCCGTCTCACCCGCAGGCGTTCTGGGATTAAAGGCATGTACCACTCGACTGGTTCCCGGATTTACATTTACTAAGACTTGGGTTTCATCCCAAGATATGAATGAAAGTACACTGCACAGAACTGGAGAGATGGCCCAGGGGTTAAGAGATTTTGTTCTTGCAGAGGACCAGGGTTCTAGTCTGAGCACTCACATGGTGGGTTCTCTCTGTAACTCCAGTTCCAGGGTATCTGATGGCCTCTTGGGCACTACATACATATGGGCCACAGAGATACATGCAGGTAAAACACCAACACACAGAATAAAATAAATTAAAAAAAATAAATGGATGTACACTGGAGAAGCCTAAAAGGCACCATCTTAACCAAGTGATATAAGAGAACACCCAGCAGTGTCCCCTAATATGCCCAGAGAAGGGCACACCGCTTTGTCATATTCCTGGCATGGCACAAATAAAAAAAATCATGAAACTTCAGAACTGCTCAAAGACTCATTCTACGAAGTAGCTAGTTTCTTCCAAAGGGTCAGAGACATAAGATGAGGAAAGATAAAAGAAACTTTTCATCTGGAGAAGAGAGACGGGACAGCTCCATGAAAGGCACTCTGGACTAGATCCTCCTGGGCCTTGTGGGAGGGATCATCACGGTGGGTCACTGTTAATTTCCTGACTTTGACAGCTGCAGTCAGGGTTATGTAGTTGGGCACTGCCTACAAAATGTACATAAGATAACCGGTTCCCAGGACACCCCACAATTATCCTTCAGTGGTTTGGAAAACAGAGAATCTGGGACAAAGAACGTATGGGGGCTCAGGGTGACACGCACCTGTATCGTAGACACATTTCCAGGATACATGTGTAGGAGTTCCTGATCTCCTAGATTCCACAGGCTTTCTATTGGCTCCTTTCCCCAGGGGAAGCTGTAATAAAGCTTGCTTCCCTTGCGTCCCGATTCATCCTGACAGTCGGCGCTGCTAAAGTCGGAGGGACTCATAGCAAACTGCAAAACAAAGTGTCTTATTGATTTAGTGAAATGTTAATTTTTTTTTCCCCTGAGAAAGGGGGTCCTGGAGCTTCAGCCGGCCAAAAAGATCCACCTGCTTCTGCTCTCTGAATGCTAGGATTCATTGACTGCCAATCCCACAGTTATCTCTGAGAATTGAGGTTGCCTGAGACTTTTATCCAGCAATGGGTTGAAAGTAAGTTAAGTCCCAAACATCAAGGCTCAGGGATGGTATCAGCGCTCAGCACATCTGTCCCAGGAGAACACTGATACCCACTGGAACAGTAAGTGCCATTCAAAGGACTTTCTGTTTGAATCTGCTATTACAAGTTATGTCTAACATCCTGAGAGGGTAGCTCAGTAGCGGAGTGCTTGACCAGCACATTCAAGGCTTTTGATGTTATAGCCAGGACTGCAGTAAACTGCAAACAAACGGACCGGCGGGCTGGAGATTCACACCTGTAATGCCTTCTAAACTAAGAGGAATGCCGTGGGCTGTAGGTCCAACTGAGCTGAAAGTGAATTCCAGGCCAGCTTGGGTTTGCCAAACTTAGGGCCTCTGAGATGGTTCAGTAAGAGTGCTTGCTGCTCAGCCCTGAACGACTGAGTTGGCTCCCCAGAACCCACATAGTGGAAACAGAATTAACTTCCTAAAGTTACCCTTTGATCTCCACCCATTGGCCATGGCATTCATGATGGTCATGCCCCCAAGTGCAGTAACATTTTTTTTAAAGATTACTTTTTGCCAGGTGGTAGTGGTACAGGCTTTAATCTTGGCATTGGAGAGGCAGGGAGATCTCTGTAAATTCAAAGTGAGTTCAAGGACAACCAGGCTTAGAGAAAACCTGGAGGGGCGTGTGTGTAATTTTATTTACATCTGCCTGTCTGTGTGCTATGTTTATAGATGCCTTCAGAGGCCAGGAGAGGGAGTCAGATCCCTTAGAGTTGGAGTTACAAACAGTGATAGACTGCCTAACTTGGGTGCTGGGAACCAAATTCTTCCTCTGAAAGACCACTGAGCCATTTCTCCAGGTACACAATAATTTTCTTCAAAAGAAACTAAAACTAAAACAAACACAAAAACCACAGCTAAATCAAGTTCTATTTATAAGCCCGGTGTGGTGGAGTATGTCTGTAAGTAAGCCCAGTGCTTAGGAAAGGGAATCCCCAAACTAGGGTAATAGCTCTCTTCATAATCTCAGAGCTCAGAGAGGCAGCAAGTTCAAGGTCATCCTAAGTTTGAGACTAGCCAGGGTTACATGAGGCCATGCTTCAAAAACTAAAACCAAAATAAGAGTTCAATTATTAACTATTGAAATTATTACTGGAGTACCTTTCTCCACCACAGAAGCCGATGACGCAACCAGAAATCAAGCCACTGGCCCGAAGTCCTTGTGGGAGTAAACCACACCAGTGAGGCTTCAGTCTTTTCACCAACTCTTTATTTAAAAAAAAAAAAAAATCAAAACATTAATGGAGATTATATAATGTATCACAAAGTGAAGTAATGAGTACTTGAGTATTTAAGTACCAAACCAGGTTATCTGTCACATTTTGTACCTTGTAACACTGCTGGGTATCTGCTTAGTGTCCGAAACAGGATGGAAACACACTCCAATCTGAGCAAGACCAAAAGGTAGCTTTCTGTTTACCAGATCCAGGCAATTAACATAGTGCTCCAAGGCACCTGCCAAGAAACAGACCAATCATCGTATCCATCTACTTCACATAGGGAAACCAACCGTCAGTGACTTGGCGTCCTGGTATTAAGGGGCGGAGGCAAGAGGATGCTGACACTTTGAAGCAAGCCTGGGCTACACAGTAATTTCAAGACCAATTTGAGATTCAAAAACAAACAAACAAAAAAATCAGGTCTCAGGGCTGGAGAGATGGCTCAGCGGTTAAGAGCACTGACTGCTCTTCCAGAGGTCCTGAGTTCAATTCCCAGCAACCACATGGTGGCTCACAACCATCCATAATGAGATCTGATGCCTTCTTCTGGTGTGTCTGAAGACAGCTACAGTGTACTTACATAAAATAATAAATAAATCTTTAAAAAAAAGCCAGGCTGTGGTGGCTCACACCTTTAATCCCAGCACTTGGGAGGTAGAGGCAGGTGGATTTCTGAGTTCGAGGCCAGCCTGGTCTACAGAGTGAGCTCCAGGACAGCCAGGGCTACACAGAGGAAACCCTGTCTTGAAAAGCCAAAAAAAAAAAAAAAAAATCAGGTCTCAAAAGCAGAAACAAAAGAACAGTCCATCATCTTCAGAGAAAAAAAAAAAGTCAGGTGTGGGGCAATACACCTTTAATCCCAGCATTTGCCAGGTAAAGACAGGAGGATCATGAGCTCAAGGTCATCCTCAGTTACACTGTGGGTTTGAGGTCAGTTTCTGAGGCAGGAGACCCTGTCTCAAAACCAAGAAAACCCAACTCCCAAACCACCAAAGAGTATCTAGATGCTCTTCACCTAGACTTGTCAGTTAACATTTGCCATGGTTTTTTTTCCTCACTCTAAAAATCCTAAAATATTTCCTAAAAATATTCTCTATAACTGTTGTTAAAGTATAAATTTAACATGAACTATCATCTAACATATATCCAGTGTATATTTCATGTGTGTCTGGTGGTTTTTTTTTTTTTTTTTTGGTTTTTCCAGACAGGGTTTCTCTGTATAGTCCTGGCTGTCCGGGAACTCACTCTGTAGACCAGGCTGGCCTTGAACTCAGAAATTCGCCAGTGTCTACCTCCCAAGTACTGGGACTAAAGGCATGTGTCACCACTGCCCAGCGTATTTTTGCTTTAATCCTCACCCAAAACCAGTTTTTAATTTTCTGGCTCATAAGTAAGATTCATGAATTTGATTTTTGATTACACATCTTCAATCTTTCCTTCAAGAATATTTCCTTAAACCTGGAGAGATAGCTTGGCTGGGAGATGTGGCTGCTGCCAAGCCTGAAGCCCTGAGTTCTATCCCCAGGATCCACATGGTAGGAGAGAATTGACTTCTAGGTTATCCACACTGAATTCAAAATCTCATTTTCAGTCTGCAACTTTGAAGAAGATTTCATCTAAAAGACTGGGAGGTAAAAACAGCTGATATTTGGGGACAAGGTAAGTTTAATGCAAGGACTGTTTAATGCAATCCAAGAATATGGAATAAAATATACTACAATCTAATCGCACTTATCACCGGCTTGCTTTATTTCACTAAGGTAATATTTAAAGGTTACAGTATATACTAACTTTCACAAGTTTGGATTTGTAGGGTGTTGCTAGCTACTCCTTACTACTAAATGGCAAGGCAGCATTTCCCAGAGATGAGCTGCCATTAACACTAAGTCTTGTAAAGAATGTCAGTGGTAGCTGGGCCTGGTGTCAGAATCCCAGCACTCAGAAGGCAGAGGCAGGAGAACTTCTAAGAGTTCGAGGTCAGCCTGGTCAACACGGTGAGTTCCAGGACAGCCAGGGCTATACAAAAAAACACTGTCTCGAAAAACAAGTAAGTGGGTTTTCTGTTCATTTTTATTTACTTTTAGAACTTCTGTATCTTGTCATATTTGACTTTAAAGATGTGTATCTCATCTTTTAGCTGACAAGCTAAAAAATTACCTAGCCAAAAAAAAAAAAAAAAAAGACCTGAGTTGATAATTGTATATATAAAACTGGAGCAGAGGAAGTCTTTGAAAATGCTTTGTTATCAATGAAAGCTCAAGCATGTGACTGAATTCAGGTCCTACCTCTATAGTTTTAGGGTTTGTTCGTCAAACTGAATGCTTTACCCATTTTCTCAGGAATGATGCCACGGACCTTTGCCTCAAGGTGGATCACTGTGATATGTTATTTAAAAAAAGGAACCTGGTCACTTCTTTGCCTGGAAGCCTAGCGCGGTTGCTGTCTCCAAACTCGTGCAAGATTGCCTTTCGACCCCAAATCTGTTCAGAAGCACGAAAAGCGAAGAACCATACCGTGAAGAAGAGTCTCCCGTAGTTTCCCAGAAGTTTTTAATAAGTTCTCAAGAAATGCCACTAGCTGTTCCTTACTCAGCTCTTTGTCTTGCAAGATTTCTCGTATACATTCGGGAGAAACTAACCTGAAGGCACTGTCCCCGGGCTGCGACGAGCCCAGCTCGTGGTGGAAGGAGTCCACCGCGAAGACCTGCTGTCTGAACTCTACTACAGAGGACCACCATTGTGAGGCTAGGTTCTTTCTTAACTCTACACCCAACGGTCCAAAGCCCGAGTGGCATCCGCTCAGGAGAGCAGCCGTGCTGAGCTGCTGTGGCGTCCCGCTGAGAAAGTGCCTCCTCCGGCAGAGGTCTACCAGCGCCTCGCGGGCCGCTGCATGATCCGGGGCGGCAGGCTGCTGAGCACCATCTGCGGGACCCGCACACCCGGACAGCCAGCGCCTGCAGGTCCTGCGGCAGGCCCTGGCCGCGCCACCGGAGTGCATCGCTTCCGGAGTCGGGAAAGCAGCACCTCACGTGGGAAGCCGTTTCAAACCTAGATCAGCACTGGAGCCTAGGCGGCAGGCGCGGCGGAAATGGACGTACTGTAGACCACGCCCCCGGAAGAGCGTCACCGGCGACTGGGCGCAGCCGCCTTGGGCGTATCCCGGCCTCCGCGGCTGACGCCAGCGTCTGTGGTTTACTACCTTGGGGATTTTCCGTTTGGCAACTCCACATTCACTTGTTCAGCTTTTACCACCCTGTTACTATGGAGTTACCATCAACTCGCGTTTTCCCGAGCTGCCAAACACAAAAAAGCCCTACCAAAATGTTGTCCTGGACGGCGCTGATGTGAGGCTTAGCGTTCAGGCCCCAAGGGAAATGCTTTCACCTCAGCTTTAGCGTGCTTTTAAAGACATTTGTCTTTCATTTTAATCGGGAAGGTCCCTAATGCTGACAAACATTGTCACCGGTTAACTCCCTCCTGGGTGTGGCTGGACAAAGAGGGTGTGGTTTTGTTTAAGAGAATTGCAGGTCTTTAAAAGGACTTCCAGGATCTTGAATCTAAGAAACACCTCCTTAAAACAAAATTCTTATTTACTTCCCTTAAAAAGATTAGTAAATCTAGTAGAAACTAGGATAAGGGGGTGGTTTTTTCTTAGTGTAACATCTTAACCTAGGTAAGGAAGGTCAAGCTAGTAATGATGGAGTGTGATTATGAGGTGCAGGACTGTTGTGGTAGACCTCACTTCTTTAATCTTTAGAGCACTGAGAAGGGACAATCTGACTTCAAGGCTAGCCTGACCTATGTATCAAATTCCAGGATAGCCAGAGTGGGGAAGGTGGGTGGGGGCGGTAGTGGTTCAAAAACCCAGTAAGAGGCCTCTACGCGAATAAATAAATGAAGAGAATGGGGAGAAAAATCACATTTATTAGTTAAGACAACCACAGGCTGGACACAACACACATGCTAAAAAGTGGACTGTCTTTTAAAACTTCAAAGGTAATTTTTTCCAAGCCCCACAATCATTTCCATAATTATTTACAAAAGAAAAGGTCCACATTAAGACATTAAACAGTAAAATATGTAATAAATGCTCCAACTACACCTATACTTAAAAATCATGAATCTGACTAGCCATGCCATTGAAAACCACTCAAGAGTACTAGATGAACCAGTTTTCAATGTTATCAGCCCTGGAAAACACGCCCAGCTCCCACCCCCAGCACATTCTAATTTGTTTAAACATTTTATAAATAAGGCATTAACAATAAAGCCCATTTTAAAAACAAAAAACTAAATGAACTTCCTTTAAGACTTTTGTCCTGGGCAAAAACACACCATTTTCTGGCAAGACATTTAGACCTACTTCTAGCCATTCTGAAATAAAGCTGTTTGCTAGTGATCCCACTTAAATTAAATCTAAAGCTTTCCCCATCTTTCTAGCTGTAAGCCCATGTTGAACCTAACCCAAAAACCTTTTTACTGTGCTTTTGGTTATGATGCCTGGTGCTAATCTTCCTTGTGACTAGCCTACAGTTTCAAGACCCCTAAAGTAACATGGAGACATTTCTGACTTCCAGGTGTGGCCATAAGCACTCTGGCAAGTCTGTGAGGACTAGGAACCTACAAGAAGGTAACCTGCACTAAGGACACTGTGCACAGCTCTTGGGCTAACAGTCTTTCAGCTTGTGCATTTTAGCAGTTGACAATAAAGCCAAGAGATGGAATAAAATTGATAAAGCAAAATATGTCATCACTTAAAACTGTTTTGCAAAGGAAGTCACCATGTTATTTATATAGTTCCTGTCCTCTTAAATGACTTATTTCCCTGATGTTGAAAACTGACAAAGCTTTTATTCAATTAATCTAGAATTAGTCTCTAAATTCTTCCCATACAAACAGATCATCCTAAGGGCCTTCTGAGTTCCTCTCCTAAATCAAGGAATAAGAAGTAGTCAACTTTAGTTGTGTAAAAATAAACACCAAAACAAAAATCCCCCCAAAAACATACTATCTAAGCCAAGTTGTACATGACATTATATATGTAAAATAAAGTACAATTTCACTTAATTCAGTCTTCAAATATCTTTTATTGGAAGGCCATGCGTTGCCTTCATTTATTGTATTTGAAATCACTGTACAGTTACTTTTGTGAAAACACTGCCTGCATTTTCTAGTACAAAAAAAACCTAAAAATTGTTTCAGGAATGTAGAGAAATATCCAACTTAAATAGCGAAAAAAGTGCACCATAATTACTGCTGCACTGCAGTCATTTCTGCATTTCCCATGTTTCTTAAATAACTATCTTGTCTGATAACACACAATATAAAGAGCAATTATGAAAAACAGACATTTACATATACTTCTAAAGTCTTATTGAGAATACCCTGTTGGCATTGGATAGCCAATCATAGGCGCAGCAGCTGCGGTAGCAGGATATGCATATGCCTGTTGGTTCATACCATTGTGCATATTTGCAACATTACTTCCATATTGCTGAGTGCTATCATAACCGTTCTGGTAAGTCCCTGTTGGATTACCAGTCCTAAAACTGGTCTGTATACCAGCAGATACAAAATTACTTCCAAAGCTCCCATTGGTGTAATTTGCAGCACTGTAAACACCATTCTGAGTTTTAGCCCCAAAATCTCTCTTAAGCAGACTAGAGTAGCCTCTGTCATAGTTTTCCCTGTCTCTAAAGGTATTAAATCCACCCCTTTTGCCTGCAGAGTATCTGTCACGGCGATCATCCTTCATGCCTCCTCTACCCCTGGAACGACCTGTCAAGAAAGTAGAAATAGATCAATTTTATCTATGGCATAAGTGTGCTAAGATAGGAGAGTTAGCTCTATTTATGCTGGGTCCTAAGTGCTTTTAGATTCCTTAGGTTTCAAAATAAAAACTACTCATTCCTGCAATCCCACTTCATAGACTAGAGGTGACTGCCAGCTACCCGAAACATCTCTTATGGAAGATTCTTACCTGAACCTCTGTCTTCGACCAACTGAAGCAACTTGGGATTAATTGCTTGATTAGCTTCCCGAAGCACAGAGATAAGGTCGCTCACTTGCTTTATGTTATTAGGTGTAAAGAAAGTGTATGCTGTGCCTGTTTTGGTACTGCGAGCAGTTCTTCCAATTCGATGAATATAATCCTCTGAGGAGTTAGGGTAGTCATAATTGATGACAAATTTCACATCTTCCACATCTGTAAGGTGTTGCAGTGTGGCAAAATAGCAATGTACGGAGTTTTGCACACCACAACAGCCAGACCAAAAATAAAAAGTTAGACAATTGTATTCCCAAGAAGGTACGGGCTGAAAAAAATACAGTTAAAATGGTTATCCATTTCCTGTAGGAACACCATTGAGGTAGAAAAAAGGGTAGGAGAAAAAAAACCCAAAAAAACAAAAAATGCACATGTCAGCTGTCTTAACACCCACCCACTGACAGCCTATCAAGGGAATGTGTGTTCTCCATTGCACATTCCCAAATTGACAGTCCCCTTACAGATCATCAAGTGACATCTGAATGCTTCTGCGCAGTAGGGCCAATTAAAAGTTTCACAGCAATCTCTTCATGTGCTCATTTTTGAGGACCTTTAAACAAAAATGTAAAGGTCCTTTGTATTACTCATCAGAAGTTCAAAATTCTGGCCACACTGCTTGTCTTGCCAAGACCTTATAACTGCAGCTGCAAGAAAAACATACCTGTCCCCCAAAAGTTGTTTTAATGCACTGTGTCTCGTCTAGGCAAGCGCTTCCAAGAAGCCAGGATTCACTTGAGAATGTGTCTCTCTCTGGCAGGTCTCGACATGACGACTACTGTGTAGGTGAGGGAGGAACTTTCAAGGCACTTTCTTTTCCCACTGACTATGTGTGAGAAGTTGGTCCTGCTCTAGGTCTCATGTGCCAGTACTCACCAATTTGTAAAAGGCTTAGTACCTTTTAAAGCTGCTCTCTCCATTTCAAACTTGAACAAAAATTTCATTGAACATTGAAGTTTGGAAATATTTCTTCGACATTTCAGCAAACTCACTGAAACTCAAAGACCCACAGATCACAGTGAACAGTTTGAAACAATGCTGTACCATGGCAATCATGCAAAGCATGGGACAGATGAAATACCACGGCAGTGAACTGTGAGGTAACTTCCATTTTTTTCCCCCGGAGAGAACAGTTTATGGGGCAGAGGTGGTATGTTCTGCCCTTTGAAGATTACTGGCACACTTTCAGCTTTTCACCTCTCTAATCGACTGGAAGCAGCCAGCCGATCACTAGTCCTCCATCCCCCTCGAGTCCTCCGATTGTCATGCCTAGGCCTTGCCACAAAGACTGCACCTTTATGTGAAAAAAACTTAGAAAAAATGCAGAGGTTAAAGAAAGCAATAGACTTTCTTTAAAAAAAACTACACGGAGATCTTCTGGGAAACCAAGCCATGAATTCGAGTTTGTACTAACCTAGCCCTCTGGAGGCCACATCGGTAGCAATCAGAATAGGAGCTTTTCCATGTTTGAATTCTATAAAAACAAATGTGAATAATCATTTATGCAAGCAAATAATCTTATCAAGCTACAAACTAATCACATCTAATTTGAAATACATACCATTTAGAACCCAGTCACGTTCCTGCTGACTCTTGTCACCATGGATGCCCATGGCAGGCCACCTATATTAAGAATTAAATTATCAATGTACCCAACTTGACTCTAGTTCAAAAATCTACCAATATTTATCCTCACTGCACTTCATCTTGGTCAAGTGCTCTCCCACTAAGCATTTCAACCCATATCCTACTACAACAGTCACGGGAAATAATTCAATTATGCCTATACATCATAGCACATGATTCCCAAAACACACCCTGCTTCTGACTTTTTTCTTACAGTCTGCTTTGATTCAGGAAACCACATACCCATCTCTCCTCATTTTTCTGGTAAGTTCATCACATCTTCTTTTGGTTTCAACAAAAACAATGGTTTTATTCTCCTTCTCACTCATGATCTCTTCCATCAGACGAATAAGTCTAAAGGTGAAGAAAAACTCACCATTTAAAAAAAAAACCCACAACCAAATCAAATCAACCCTGTTTTTGTGCTTAGTGAATCAATTGACCATTTATCAAGGTTAAGTCAAAATGACAAACCCACTATGCCACCACAAGCACAACACCCTAAGAATAGATTTTCATAAAGACTGGTGTACCATTTTTTGCAGTGGCTAGGTTCAAACACTCGTAGTTTTTTCCTCATGCAAGTCAAGCAAGTCTTTTCTATCACACCAAGCCATATCACCAACAAACAGATTTTACAAAGATATGTAGCACACTACCTTATATTTTATTGTGACAATTTTCAAAACTGATTATTCTTATATTAACAAAATTTTCTCAACTTACTTTTCATCCTTTTCGACGTCATGACATACATCCACAATCTGAAGAATGTTATGGTTTGCACTCAGTTCCAGTGCACCAATATTGATGTGAATATAGTCTTTCAGGAAATCTTCAGCAAGCTGTCTTACTTCTTTTGGCCAAGTTGCACTCCACATTAGTGTTTGCCTATCAGGCTGAAGATTTAGGGAAATAAATTAGACTTCAACCCTAAGAGCAAACCTAGAACCAATTTTCACAACATAAGGACAACTTACTCTTATTTGATCCACAATTTTCCTTATTTGGGGTTCAAATCCCATATCAAGCATCCTATCAGCTTCATCAAGGACAAGGTAAGTTGTTCTTCTCAGATTGGTTTTCCCACACTCTAAAAAGTCAATCAGTCTTCCAGGTGTTGCAATACAGATTTCCACGCCTTCAATTAAATGAGCAGATAGGAGATTTAACTATAATACATAAAAACTTTCATCTCTATCAGCGACAAAGAGTCCCCATGATGGTCACATACCTCTTTCCAAATCACGAATCTGTGGTCCTTTGGGAGCACCACCGTAGATGCAAGTAGATTTCAAGCGACAAGCTCTACAATACTCAGCAGCGACTTGCTGCACCTGCTGTGCCAGTTCTCGAGTTGGTGCCAGCACCAAGCACTAAAGTTTGAAAAAAAGTGTTTAGTATATATAAACCAATTTACTAAGATGCTATGTCTTTGTGTGTTGGGAATTGGAATGTAGATGGTCACAAGACTTTTTGAGACAGGGTCTCCTGTTATCAAAACTGGCCCCCACTCCAGCTTCTTCCTCCCATGTACTACACTCAGGTTAAAGAAACACCAGTTTAAGGAAACTCTTTGATATTTGCTTTTTGTGTGTGGAAGCACATGGAGAAACCAGAAGGCAACTTTTGGAAGTTGGTCTCTCCTTGTGGCAGTTCATTGGGCTCATGACAGGTATTATTGGCCAATCCAACTTATTACTGTCTTTGGATACTAATTTTAAGTGGCTCATTTACACTGGCAGTTCCATTTTCCCTATATAAAAGTCAAAGGAATTCTAGCAAATAGCATGGGAAACTAATACTTACAATAGGCCCATCACCTCTCTCTAGGAATGGCTGGTGGTTTATGTGTACAATGGCAGGCAGCAAATACTATTGAAGAGTAAAAACAATAGAAATTGAATTAAAATAGTTTAAAAATATCGACAGGTCAGCTCTTCCACAATTTATCAAGGTTTCCTAGACTTACAGATAATGTTTTCCCAGACCCAGTCTGAGCTACTCCAACCATATCCAATCCACTGAGAGCAACTGGCCAGCCCTGAGCTTGAATAGCAGTGGGTTCAGTGAAGTTCTGCCTTGCAATCACATCCATAACATTCGCTGCAACCAACAATACCATTTTAGCAACAAACTTATTGGCAAAAAAGATGGAAAATAGGGGGCAAAGATGAAAATTAGTCCTTACCAGGAAAGTTTGCTTCATAAAAATTCAGAACAGGTTTTGGACAGTTGTGACCTCTAACTGTAATTTCCTTGCTTCTTCTGTATGTATCTACCTCTTGCTGAAAAAGAAATGATCTGTCTCAGTCCTCCGCCAGCTATGACAAGTTCCCTATAGCTCAATAACAATTTTTAAACATACTCATATCTAAAAATCTAGACCCTAAAACTCCACTTAGCAATAAAAATTACTTCACAATACATATTTAAAAAACCGAGTCTATGAAGCCCAATAGGCTTACTAGTCTGTTCCCCCAGTGAGTATGGAACCATTACATAAGAAAAATTCAACAGCAAGTATACCATAACTCTCAAAATCATTTGCAAGGCACCTGTTAAGTTCCCTTCTAATTGACTAGAAGCAGTTACTGAGTTATAGAATGAAGAAGGCACACTGAGTACTCACTGCAGTGCGCCTTGCCAAATCAGGGTGTTCCTGATAAAAATTCTTCTCAAATTTGGGCAGCTCATCAAGATTCCACTTCTTTTTAACTAGTTTCTCCCCAGGATTTCCAAACTTCTTTCCAGAGAGGGGTCCTGTTCTACTCCCTCCAAATCGAGGTGCACCAAACCTACAAAAAAAAAAAAAAGTTAGGTATATTGTGAAAGGGTTCTACATGAACAGGTTTGTCCTCACATTTCATTTACTGCCTTTTGATACCAGCCAAAGTGTGCTTCTGGAATCCTTCCCAACTGTCATTCTCCCGACAGCCACAACTGGCAGCGATTCTTTTCTGACGTCCCAAGCACACTCTATTGAAGCCAAATAAATAAACAGCGTGGACTTATCAGGTCGCAAACTGCCCAAACGTCTGAAGTTCAGATTACAAGGACAACAGCTAGAGCCTCCATCTTCTCTCCCCACCGAGCTTAGGAATTAGTGTCTAGGAGCTGGGCATGTAGGGAGGAGCTTAGCAAGCTTATTTTTGCCACTGTTTTCTTCAGTGGACCCGATCTTAAAGAAATAACGGGACCGCGCAGGCAACGTGAGCGGCCGAACGAGGATAGAACCGCGGGCGGGGTGGCAAGGGGCACAGGCGCCAGCGAGCCGCGGTCAGGGAATCGCCGCGAACGGCTGCAAATCAAGGTAGCAAAATTATATAACGCGAGGGAGAAAAAGAGGAGGAGCCGACGGCAACCGGGGGAGGAGTCCCGGGCCGGGCGGCGTTCCCGCTGGGGCGGCGCTTCCTTCTTTGTCTCGCATTTCTCTCTGCGCCACATTTTCTCGACGCTGCCATTTTGAGCTCCTCCGCCGGGCGGGGTAACAAAGGCGCCGCCGCCATGTCCGAGGCCGGCATTTTGTGGCTGCGGCTCAGCCACATGGCTGAATCCGCTGGCGAAGGCCATCCGACCGGGCACAGAGAGCCTCGAAAGCGCCCCTTCCCCCCCCCGGGATCCCGAGGACCCCGAAAACACCCAACGAAAGCCTGCGCAAACAACGCCTGGAGCCGCCTCAAAGGCGCGGCGCTTCCCGACCTAAAACACTCTTCGGGGTTTTTCCACAACAGCCGCGAGGTCGCCCGGGCCGCCACGGGTCCCGAACCTTCCAAACAAAAACCAAGGTTGAACCCAGTTACCAGAATTGTTATCCAATTACCTTTAACGGTTTTTTAACAGGATGCGTAATGAAAAAAACAAAGCGAGGCCTCCTTCCAAGGAGAAAAAAAAATAAGGGTCGCTTGGAGCGCCGAGCTTCGGCCGCGCCGCTCGCCCATCCCCCACCCGCCCTGACAGGTCCCTTGTTACACTCACCCTCGATCCCGGCCGCGGTCTCGGTCACTAGAATAACTCGACATGGCGTCAATGGTTGCGGTGTGCGGGCGGAACCCAGTGAAACAGAATCCAGTTGCGACGGGTCGCTAAGAGGAGGCCTCGGCGACGGCGAAGCCTTTGCGGGGGCGTCACCAGCGGAGGGACGGCGGTGCGGAGGGCCGGAGCTATAAACCCGATGACCGATGGAAATGAATGAGGTGCCGGCTGCGTCTCGGCAGCCGGTTTTATAGTCTGGACCGCCTCCTCGCCGCAGAGCATGCTGGGAGCCGCTCTATGACCTAATCACCCCGCCCCCTGGCTCGGAGGCCTCAACGCCCGCTGGCGTTCCGGAATCCGCCATGTTCTCGCCCCTTCCCCCCGCGGGCGCTCCCTCGCAGGCGCCCGTTTATTACTCGTTTCACGACTGGGTGAAACCCCTAGAATGCCTCGTCCCACACCCTTTTGGCAACACCACCTTCTCGTCTTGCTACACCTCAAACAAGCTGCTTCCCGGTGGCCAGCCGGTCATTAAAATGGCCAGCACCAGCCATTCCACAGTCTCTAATTGAAGATGTTTACGTCTCCACAGATTCCCCCACGCCCATAACCAAAGAAGACGGGGGAGGCGGAGCTTGGCGTTGTCACGTGATTGTACCCAGGGCAAGGCGGATCGCACTACTTCCTCGCTTGGTATCGGCGGAGGAATACAGACCACAAACTCACCGGAAGCGCGGATCCAACGCCTCCGGGAGATCGGCCGGGCTGCTGGGTGACCTGGCTGCCCTGCCCGCCGATCTGAGAACCCTTAAGCGGGATCTTGTCCGCGGGGAATGGTATCTGGAGCCCGCAAACTGCCGCCTAAGCGCGTGCGGCAAAAGGAAGTGCTTCTCTGATGACCAATCAGCGGCGAGAAGCCGTTTTAACGTCCCTCCCTCTCCCACCCCTCCTTCCCCGCTCTCTGGTTTCTACCCCCTCCTACTCCCTTCGGCTCTACGGGATTCGACCCTTCTAGGACACCGTCGCCCGCGCTCTCGTCTTGAAGTCCCGCCGCGACCTCTCTTGGCAGTATGGCCAGCTCAGAGGCTGGTGAGTCTCGGCCTGGAGCCCTAGTGTTTTTGTACTGCAGCATTCTGCAGGCCGTTGGAGATGCTCTTGACTGTCGGACACTAGTTGCAGTCATAGGGGGAATCTCTGAAACACTTGCGGTTTCCTGGAGTGGAACTAAGACTTGGGATGAGACAGGAGCTCTTTGACGAGGCTGGGACATCCTGTCTTTACAGAGCCGTCAGGATCCTTCTTGGATCCGGATTTCTGTGGGGTATCTAGCCACAGACTGTCTCTCATTCCCCTTGCTTTGTTTGGACTAAGGCGGAACCTATCTTTATATATATATTTTTCCCTTTTGAGGCATAGCACTCATAAGTTCTTTTGATGCCCTCTAGAGTAACTGGCTTTGTCTAGTACTGCCTTTGAAAAGCCAATTGATTCGGTTGTCTAGGACGCTTTCCTGTTCCTTTCCAAGACAGCATACAAAATGGTTGTCATGGCTTGGTCAGCTGTGCGAAATGGGCATAAGGAGGAGGGCATTATGGGCATGACACGTTCAGACTATTGTCTCCAGAACGTCTGTCCATACTGGAAATGTGGCCAATTCTAAAATGCTTTCTAATACCCAGTCATTTCAGGATACAGGTTTTTCAAGCTTTTGGAATTATTGCTGAAATCCTTAACCTTAGTCCTGCACTGTCTAGGGGAGGGCAAGAGCTGTTTTTGGGAAACAACAGCGGGGAGCTTGATTAGTACTATTAATGTGCAAGTTTAGAGCTTGGCGATTTTGGTTTTTTTTTTCTCTTTCATTTTTACCTTCGTATACATTAAGTATAATAAAAAGGAAAACTAACAAATGCATTAGTGTCGGTGTTGTCATTATTCAAGTTCTTAACGGCCTAAATTAATCCCTTGTTCAGGCACCTGAAAGATCTTGACTTATACAAGATAATTGGGTAAAAACATGTCTAAAACTGGTGGGAATTCGGAGTCACCTCCGTTAGTTTCTAGCATCTTCTAGATTATCATTTACAGCTGTCTTATGACATTCCTGGCTACCTATAAATTTATTGTAACTAAAAACACCCATGTGAGTATAAAAATACTGGTAAATAGGATTTTAGGTTGCAAGAATAAGAGTTGGGTTGGCACAGCAGTTTTGACTGCAAAGGAGCTAGCTAGCACCGGAAATCATCCCAAAAAATTAAATACATCTTTTGAAAACTTGCCTGGTTGAGTGTTTGAAATTTCATAACAAAGTTCTTACTTTTTACAGTTTTCAATGTATATTTTTGTGCAGCAGTGATTTTTAAATGTATATACATATGACTTTCTCTATTGCTATTGAAGACTGATTTCCCCCGCTTCTTCCCCAACAGAATGGGTAACAATTGCCAATAACCTTCTTTTTAAATGTCACATACACCTGAGGATACATGAACTTCAAGACTGTGATGCTAATGTTTTTATTGCCCTTTATCAATCCATTTTGGGAGAAAAGGTTCCAGGTAAGGGTACAGAAAAGTGAGAATAATTTTATGTTTTAGGTCACAGGTTTCCTTTGACATAGAATTTTGTTTCCTTTTCAACATCTTATTTCTATCCAAATATGGCACAAGTTGCTTTAATGAGTACATTATGGCCCTCACCCATAATAATAGCCATGATTAAATAGTTTGGCATTTGAGTTAATCCCCATTTGATTCAGTCTCATACAGTTCATGCCTTTAAAGACATTATTTCTATAACTACCCTCAAGATTCTAAATTTGAATGGGTCTTGGAAATTTGTTGGATCTTACTTAACTACTGATTATAGATAAGAATTAACATTACAGTGAAGTGTGTTGGCCAGACTGGTCTAGGTAGTGAATTCTAGAATCATATAGACCTTGTTTCCAAAAGAAGAAAAAAAAATGCTGTTTGTATTTGGTTAACCTAATTTACTAAGGACAGCTAATTCATGCTGTAGTGGTGCATGCTTTTAATCCCAGCACTGGGGAGGCAGAAGGGAGGTAGATCTCTCCACAGAGATGGGGGCCAGCCTGGTCCACAGATCGAGTAAATGAAAACAGCCAATAAATGTGACTTACTGCGACTGCTCATTTTCTTTTAGGTGGCAGATCATTTGCATATTCTTAGATTCCTTTGGCTCCCTCCTTTGGCTCTAACTGTTAAAGCATGACTATAAAATGAGTACCCTCTGGACCTCCCCACCATTAACTTGAATGAGTGTCCTCCACATTTTCTAGAATAAGAGTGTGACCTGGTGTTGTGGAAGCTTGATAATAGTTTCAACTGTCTAGGGTTCATCTTTTTGTTGTTGTTACTGTTTCAAGATGGGGGTCTTTCTCACTATGTATCCCTGGCTGTCCTGGAACTCACTCGGTAGACCAGGCTTTACTTGAACTCAGAGATTCACCTGCCTGTGCCCCTTGAGCACTAGGATCAAAGGCTTGCACCTCTACACCCGCCTCTAGGGCCCACCTTCAAGACCAGAGAGACACTGGCTTGCTGTTGAGATCTTTCTATACCCTCTCATGTGTGTGCTTTAGCTTTTATGCCAGCTACCCAGAAGGTGCTTGTAACGGCCTTTAAGAGGCCTACTTGAGCGCTTGCTGTGGTTTGGCGCTCTTGATTCTTGAGACAGTATCACTGTGTAGCCTCAGTTGGCCTAGAACTTGCTATGTGGACCAGGCTGTACTTTGCCTTCTGAATGAATTCTGGAATTAACCGCATGTGACACCATGTCTAGCTGATTTGGGATTTATTTATTTATTTTGCTTTACTTTGTCAAGGAAAGCAGCTCATAGTTAGGCAGTTAAGTATCTTTTTGATTGAGACAGGTCTTGTTTTATAGACAAGTGTAGTTGCAAACTCATAATACTACCACAGCCCCTCCAGATTATAGACATGTGTCATCATGCACAGCCTTGTTTTTATTATTAGACCATCTTATTGCCTTGAATATAGGTATCTCTTTATTCCTTTATATGGTGCTTCCATAAAATATATTCATACATTGCGTGAAAAATGTCTCACTAATATATCCAGAGTGTTGAAAAACAAGTTCCAATCAACAGTCAATCAATACAGACTCTAGTGCATAGTATTTAGGCTCCTTAAGTTCTTTTTTTTTTCTCTTTGAGTTTCTTTTATAGCAGTAGAGTTTACTCAGAAGCTTAGTCATAGACTATTAATGACAAATATAAATATATGTATTGGCCCCTTAAAAATCTAAAACAATGTGACTTTCCCTCCCACCCCACAGACCTCATAGTTATTCCCAGGAATCAAGAAGACGAGGCCCACAATGTGCAGGCGGTAATTGATTCACTAGCTTTGGATTACCTTCAGGTCAGCCTGTCTCATATAACAGGTTAGTATATATTTACCCATCAGATAATGACATATTTTATTAACTGTCAGAATTTAGGTGCTATTTAACCAAGTTCAAACAGGAAACTGTAAGACTGAGCTACAATAATCAGTGTCTAGTTAGACCACCATGAGTGCCCTGGAAAACTGAACATGGAGTCAGAAATATGTTGTATGTGTTTCTTGGTTTTTATTGTTTGTTTTCTTGAGATGGTTTCTCTGTGTATCCCTGGCTGTCCTGGAACGCCCCTGTAGACCAGGCTGGCCTAGAACTCATCTCCTGCCTGAGTACTACCCAGAGAAAAACCCTGTCTCAAAAAAAATCTGCCCCTCCAGCCCCCCAAAAAGGTATGTGCCACCATGCTTTTAAAGCATCATGCTGAATGAATATTGTAGCTAAAGAAACACCTAAATGTCCACAGTTAGGGGCTGATTAAATTACAATTTATTTACTAATGTGCATTGGTGTTTTGCCTGCATGTATGTCTGTGTGAGGGCATCAAATCATGTGAAACTGGATTATGGACAGTTATGAGCTGCCATGTGGGTGCTGGGAATTGGAACCTGGGTACTCTGGAAGAGCAGCCGGTACTACTAACCACGGAACCACCTCTCCAGCCCGAGGATATTCTTAATATACAATTTTCACATTACAGAAATAATCTTCAGTGGATACTACGTTAGGAAAATTCATCTTTCTGGTGATAGATCACAGCACATGCCACAGTGTGTTAGAGCAGATGTGGAAAGAGAATCTGTATGTTCTTGATTGCATTCAGAAAGACTTTCTAGAAGAATATGTAAGGGACATGTTACTCTGATGACATCAATTGAGACCTTCATGGATTCTGAAAGGGACAAGCATTGTCTTTGAGCAATTTTAAAACTTAAAATTTATTTTTTGAGATTTAGTTTATATGTATGGGCATTTGCCAACATGTAGAGGGTGCCAGGTCTCTTTTGGAACTGCAGTTACAGACAGGTCTGAGCTCCCATGTGGGATGGAACCCAGGTCCTCCAGAGAGTAGTAGTCAGTTTAGCCACTGAGCTATCTCTCCAGCCCCAAGTCTTTGAATTTTGAACTATGTTATCCATTTAAACTATTGGGGACATAATTTAATTGGTTCCCTATATGCTTGCCTAGCATATAGGAGGCCTGGATTCATCCTCTTAACCCCACACACAGACACAGATATAATTTCATGTAAACTATTTCTTAAACTTTTCCCAGAATTATACATGGTATACTACGCTGCATTCAAAACAGAGCATAACACATGTATTCATAGTTCCAGACTGAGAGTTAAGAATTCTAATAAATGAGTTCAAGCTTATGAACAGTGAGAATCTTAGAAATGCCAGAGTGTATTTTAATCTCAAAGCAGGCTTATACTGTTGATTTATTCATTTCAAGAGGGAAATGTTTTTTTCTGTTCTTTTGCTTTAGTATTTTGAGGCAGGGTCTTTTTATATAGCTCCAGCTATCCTGGAACTCACTGTGTAGACCAAGCTGGCCTCAGATTTACAGGGATCCACCTGCCTCTGGCCCCTGAGTGTTGGGATGGAAGAAGTGCACCACTGCGCCCAAGGAGTGAAATGTTAAGATAGGTTATATCTCTTGATAAACTGGCGAGGGCCATGCACCGTGGCATTCTAACTCAGCTCTACATGAGTAAATGACCTTGACCAATAGGGAGAAATGAATGTGGAGGGAGGGTTCCTGTTCTCGCAGCTCAGTAGAACTACTGTATTGTCTGAGCAAGGACAGCCGCTGGTTTGTTTTCAGACAGTGTGTCACTGTGTTGTCTTGGTTGGCCTAGAACTCACGCCCCACACTGCTGAGATTAAAGCTCTGTCACCACATCTAGCTGCTGCTTCTTCTTCTTCTTTTTTTTTTTTTTTAAAGCCAGGTTCTCAAATTGTATCCTTGTCTGACTAATTAGCCCAGGCTGGCCTCAAACTCCTAACAGTCCTCCTATCCCAGTCTCTTTTGTGTGGGGTTTGTTGGTACAGGTTACTGTGAATGGCTTGGTATATGTGCTCTCTAAACATCCTGGAGCAAGGTTATAAAAACTCCTATTTGTAAATGTTTTTACAATAGAGCTGCCTTGCTAGCACAGCAGTGAAAAGCTGAAGGTCCGCTTACCTCTTCAGGCTGACCGCAGAGCAGCTTTTAACCTCCTACGGCTCCTTTAAAGCATTGCTCCCACCACAAAGCTCTGCACTCTGCTGACGGTCCAGCTGCTGGGTTGGCATCTGACGCTCCCCATCCTGGAAACGGAGGAGTCTGAGTGTACCCTTGGGACACAATTACATATTTTAATCCAGAAAAACACAGCACTTGAAAACATGGTTTCTGGTGTGTTGTTTTAAAAATTAAAAAGCCTGTCAAACTCTGTTTTTACCAGCGGCAGAGGAAAACATCAGAGTTCTGAATTGGGTTTGTTTTATGTCGTGGTTAAAGTAAATGGGCTGCTTTTGCTGTATTTTTTTTTTTTAACAATAGGCATAATTTTCCAAAGAATAGACAGTACAGGAAGATAAGTTCCATCCAGACTTGATATTGATTAGAGTCCATTTTAGATGGTTTTAAACAAGTCAAGCCTACCAGCTTACATGTTTTACCAGCCCACTTCTATTCAGCATTCCAACTTAACATTTATCTGTGGTCGCTTATGGCCAGGTGTTATGCTAGAGCCTTTCTACAGATTAATTTCCGAGAGCTAGAGGTATAAATCAGTGGGGAGAGTGCTTGTCTAGCTTGCAGGAAGCAGGCCTCTGCTCTCCAATGCCATCTTAAACCAGGTATGCTAATACATGACTGTAATAGTAGGAAGAGGAATTTACGGTCATCTGTTACTGCTTAGAAAGTTTGAGACCAGTTTGGGATACTTGGGATCCTGTCTCAAAAAAGGAATAAAATGGTTCAACTTTTACAAAACAAATAAATGGGAACCGAGGTTCCTGATGGAAGCAGCTGACAAGTTGTTAATTTTGTCTTGCTGTGACTTTTCCCAGCCAGCCTTGAGAAGCAGGCACCACAGTCCTTGACTAGTTGTTCTAAAGTTCCTGCTCTTTCCTGTTTTGGTGGGGGATCGCCCAGAGGATGTTCCCTGGGGACACTTACTCAGCTACTAGGAAAAGGACCATGCCAGTGAGTGATTAAAAGCCACATTCAGGCTCCCCCCCCCCCACTTGTGTCTTCAGATACAGACAGACAATAGGAAATAGATGTTTTTGATAATTTATCATTGCTTTTTCTTGGTTAGTTTATACCTGTGTTCCCAAACAGCACTCAGATATATTTCATGTCAAAGTTTATGAAGCTTTCTGGTTTCTTCGTTAAATGTCTTAAAAGTCTGTGTCTTCTGTGTTCAGGAGAAAACATAGTGAAAGGGGATAAGGAATCTATCAAGAATCTCCTAGAAATATTTGATGGATTGCTGGATTATCTGACAGAACACGTCAGTGAATCGTCTCACAACAAAAGTAAGTTTAACTACAGACAGCCAGCTCAGAATCTCTAATACAAAACAGCTGGTACATGTAAGGATAAAGTTCTAGTTCTTTCTGTTGTCAGTGGTTGGAAACTCTATCCTAGACTCCCATTATACTCTCTGCTAACTTGGATGTGGCTCTTAAGTTACAACCGATCAATAACAAAGTTACGTTTCTAGCTGAATTATTTATTGTCCTGTTATTACATGAAATCTCTTGTTCCAGGGTTTCGTGTCAGAACTGCTATCACGAATGGTAAGTGTGGATATTACTGAAGCATCAGCAGGGAGACCTTGTACATCATTGGTTTTGACCTAAATTGGCATTTTGTGACAGACTGAATATTTTTAATATTACTCTTTAGTAACCTAATTCAGACTTATCATATGAAATTTCTTTAATGAAATTCACTGCCATACTCAAATTCATTTTTTCACCTTTGAGAATTCTGTATCTATGAACTTACCCTAACGAAGTAACCTAAAGACATTTAAATTTGCATTGATATTTGTAATTATGGAAAAGGATGTTATATTTTGTGTGAGAGCTGGATAAACAGGGTCTGGGATCATAGGCTTTTACCACCACATCCCTCAAGAAGCTATAGCTTAACAATTTAAACTATTCTGTTGACAATGGATAGAATGATACATGACCCGTTCCTGGATAGCAGAATTAAACAGAAAGTTTTAGAAGAAATAGTAAAATTATGAATTCTAATATACATTAAAACAAAATGCCATATTCTGCTGCTGATCCTGTGAGACCTGAGTTCAGGCTGTGGCACTTGCAAGCAGTCTTCCAGTCTCTGGGTAGATGGCCGACTCTCCATATCAGTGGCTAAGGAGACGTAAAAGCTGTACAGGAGCCTGGGGGGAGGCGTGCTGGAAATGTCTCTTTCAGGAATTTTGAGTGATTCCTGTTAAATGCTACTCCGTGTACTCAGAGAAGATGAGAGCTGTGTGCCATGTTTTCTGTTTCAAAGAATCCTATGCTTAATCAGGGAGACAGTTCTAAATGTGTATAATAAAACATAAACGGAGTGGGGAAGAATGCTGAAAGGGAATGGCAGGTGGGACTCACTAACTCAGGGCTAACAGGAGGTACTTGGGTGTGCTGTATCGTTTAAAATTGTTTCTGTTACATCCTTTTTTACTTACCTTGTGGGCACAGGTGTGTGTGTGTGTGTGTGTGTGTGTGTGTGTGTGTTTAAAATTGTTTCTGTTACATCCTTTTTTACTTACCTTGTGGGCACAGGTGTGTGTGTATGTATATAGCGTGCATGTGAAATGAGGTCTCTCCTCCCACCATGTGAGTCTCAGGGACCAAACTCAGGTTGGCAGGTTTAATAGGAGGAACCTTGACCCACCGGGGCCTTTTTCTGTCTTTTTAAAAAGTAACAAGGTTAAGAGGCAGAAACTCTAAGTAAAGAGATTGAGATTAATTTAAATGGTAAGAGCAACCAGGCATGGTGGCACCCACCTTTAGTCCTGTCACTCGGGAGGCCACGGCAGGGCGATCTCTGAGTTTGAGGCAAATGTTGTAAGCACTTTTACAATTTAATGCTTGATCGCAGGGAGTAGGGATGCTGGGTATCTCGCTGACCGGCAGTGAGGACTGTCTTAGTCACTGTTCTGTTGCTGTGAAGAGACACCATGACCACAGCAACTCTTATAAAAGAAAGCATTTAACTAGGGGCTCGCTTGGTTTCAGAAGGCTATCCTGTCACCAGCAGATAGACGCCGTACTGAAGTAGCTGAGAGTACATCCTCATCCACAGCAGAGAGAGGCTCTAGGCTTGGCATGGGCTTTTGAAACCTCAGAGCCCACCTCCAGTACACACTTCTCCAACAAGGCCACATCTCTGTCCTGATCCTTTCAGATAGCACCGCTCTTGTGGCTAAGCATTCGGCTGTATGAGCCTATGGGGTTATTTTTAGTCCCAGGGGAAGTCTGTAGTGAGTTGAGTTGTGCAGTTGAGCCCCTCTCTGTAATAACACCTTAGTTAGACAATGTTTTCTAAGGTTCCAGTTCCACTTACACAGGGCCAAAGTGTATTTATTTGTTATTGTTACCTAGAGCTGATCATATTTTTCAAAGTTCCATTGAACAGCAACAGGAACCAAATGTCTATTGTCATTAATCACATGACCTGTGTAGGGTGGCTTCCACCTGGGACCTAGCATTATTGTTTACCACTGAAGAATGAGGCTTTGAAAGCAGAGACTCAGGGGTCAGTACTTGGTTCTACGCCTTGCTGGATTGTTGATGTTTTCTAAGCTTTTGTCTTTTTTCTTTTTTTTTCTTCAGAGCTGAGGACTGAACCCAGGGCCTTGCTCTTGCTAGGCAGGCTCTCTACCACTGAGCTTAATCCCCAACCCCAACTTTTGTTCTTTGTTCTTTGGGACAGGGCCTTGACTAGCCGGTACTGACCTTTAGCTCCTGATAGTCCTTCCTCAGTCTGCTCATGGTGGCAGGTGTGCCCCGTCACACCCCGCTCTCAGCCTCTATTCTTTTCTGAAGGGTGCAAACAACGTTAAGTGGGAAGAGTTAGGGACGAGGAAGTGCACAGGAGTGTCAACAGATGGTCCTGAAACACACATCTGGGAATGCGCAGGTAGACAGAAGTCAGGTGAATGCTTCCACAGGGAACATGCAGAATGCAGGGGAAATCTGGTCACTGGAGGCCTCCTGTCTCCTGGATTCATCCTGACATTGGTGAAAGTGAATAGTAAGAGATGGAGATTTTTAGCTAAGCTGTGATGTGGTCTCCTAGCCTAAGGCATGACTGTCTTGGAACCTGAGATATGTTGGTACAGTCATGCTTTCGTGCTGACTTCCTTTATTATCCTCTGCTGTGCTATCCCTTACAGATGAAGCGGTGAGCACGTAAGTGAGCCTGGCTTTAACAATGGGGCTGGATAGGGCTGGGAGAGCATTGGTGGGTGAAAGCATTTACCTCATAAGCCTGACAACTTGAATTCCATTCCCAGAACCCACAGAGGAGAGAAATAATTCCCCAAAGTTGTCCTCAGTCCCCCATACATGGGTTGTGACACTCAAGATCCTGTACAAGTATGTCCCCCACGTGTGCAAACGGGGGACTAATGAAGCCCTGCCGTGGTCGCCTGCCCACCCTGCTGTGAGAGCCCGCTTGTTGCTTGTTTTCCAGTGGACTCACTGCAGGTGGTGGCTGGCTTTCTTCCTTACAGGGTATCAATTTAGCCTTCATTTTTATCTTTTTAAACAGGTGAAACTGAGCAGTATTCTAAAGACTCTCGTGGAGAAGAGGCTGTGGAGGAGCTAGAACGTGCAGAGGAGTCCAGGTCACCATGGAGAACAGCTGCTTATATGAGGAGGTGTGCAGTGCCTGTGAATTTCATCAGACAAGCTAAGCTTTCCACTGAGATTGAGCCCAGCACACTCTAGTGGTGTCCCTCCAAAGGCTAATGTAAACATTTTATATACCTTTCTGAGGGACTTGCAAGAACATTGAACTATACTTAATAATTTAATGCTAATTCTCAATTTTAACTACCTATTAATTTTTAATTTTCCCTTGATCAATTTTTCTTTTTGAGACAGGTCTTACGTAGCCTGGGCTGGCCTTGAACTCACTGTATAGCTGAGTATGACTCAGCTGGGCACAAAATGTTACAGAAATGCTTTTTGGGGGGCACTTGGGGAATGGGTTCCTAGCCTTTGCTGTTCTGTAACTTACTCTGTAGACCAGGTTGGCCTTGAACTCAGAGATAACCCTGCCTCTGCCTCCCAAGTGCTGGAACTAAAGGCGTGTGCCACTGCTGCGTGGCCTAGAAATGTTTTTAAAGAGATGAGATCTAGTGTTCAGAGGTAAATACTGTCAGCTTCTGTTAGCAGTGCTGATGCTTTGTTCTTTTTTTCTCTTTTCTTTTTGGTGGTGTGGAATCTCATGCTAGGCTGACATTCTAACTCTGAGCCCTTGAATTTCCTGTCTTTCCCATCTCCACTTTCACTACCTTTTTCATTCTAAACTTTTGTTTCGATGGTTCTAAGTACCCCTGGCTGCCTTGAATTCCTGATTCTCCTGCCTCTGCCTTCCACCTGTTGGGATTAAAGACATGTAGTAACGCACCAACACTTAATTCTTTTTGTTATCTTTCTTTCTTTCTTTTTGTTTAATTTTCGAGGCAGGGTCTCACTATGTAGTTTTGGCTAGCCTAGAGCTCACAGATCAAAGGCATATCTTTGATCCCAGTACTTAGGAGACAGAGGTAGGTGGATCTCAGAGTTTGAGGCCAGCCTGGTCAACAGAGTGAGTTCCAGGATAAGGAGGGCTACACAGAGAAACCCGGGAGGAAGGAAGGATGAATACTGGTATTCTACCAACTCTATCTCCAGCTTAGACTCACTGGGGTTTGCTTGCTTGCTTTCTTTCTCTTTCTTTCTTTCTTTCTTTCTTTCTTTCTTTCTTTCTTTCTTTCTTTCCTAGAAAAGATTATTTATTATGTAAAGTATATAGTGTTTTGCCTGCATGTTAGTCTGTAGGTCAGAAGAGGATACCAGATCTCATTATAGATGGTTATGAGCTACCACGTGGTTGCTGGGAATTGATCTCAGGACCTCTGGAAGAGAAACAGTGCTCACTTCTGAGCCATCTCTTCAGCCCCCAGGTTTGCTGGTTTTTTTAATCCTTGATACATGAAGCTGTTTCTACCTTGCATATAGCAGTCAAAACCAAATGGAAAAAAATGGCAAAAGGAAATCTTCCCTTCACCCCTCACCCCATCTCCTTTCTGTGCTGGGATAAACCAAGGGCTTTAAGCATGGTCGTCAAGTGCTGAATTACTGGGCTACACCAAAGCCTCAGTCTCTGTGCACCTTGGAATAAGTGCTGGAATACCTGTAAGCCCTGTTTGAAAGCGCTCTGTAGTCAAGCCAGGCCATAGTGAGTGAGCCCCTTTCCAGGTGTTCCTTCTCATCGGATGCTTTGGGCCCCACCTGGGGTGAAGAAGACGCTGAGGCCACAGGGGAAACGATTAGGCTGGGAGACACTGCACATACCTTTTCCCTCAGAAGTAATGGTGAGTAGACAAACTTTAAATATCAATTGTTGTGTTAGCCCAAGCACAAAAATGGAGACTCATACAATTTAAGGTTGAGATAATAGAGCTGCAGTTAAGCATCCTCATTGATGTCACAGAATGGCACCATTGCCCACTAAATATGACATTCCAGCTGTGTGAGAATCAAGGGCCCAGACACAGGTCAGTGTGTGCAGAGCTGTCATCTAGTCTGTTAGGCAAATGAGATGAACAGTTACCGAGGCAGCCTTGAGCTTGGTCACATCCTGGGAGTATTTGATTTTCTGAACTAGTTCAAGTCCTCTGTTCATGGTGTGCATGAACAAGTTCGTGTTCCTGGAAGTATGCTTCAGGCCCGTGTCCTACAGTCTATTGCTTCTAGACAGGGTGCCTCCCATTGGGTCCCCATTCAGCTTCCCTACCCAGTTCTATCCCTGCTCTCAGTTGGAACTCCTCGGCCAGCACATTGCCCCATCTATTAAAGGTAGGCTCATGTTCCAGTGCCCAGCCCCTCCCCCGGGCCAGACTCTCAGGCATGTCCTGTGCCGTGGCTTTCTCTGTACTTCTGTAGCAGCATTCATACAGCGCATGGAAAGTTACAGGCTCCTAGGTAACCTCTGAGCTCTGGAGAAGGAGGCAGGTGGCACTTCCCCATCCGGGCCCTGGCGAGTAAGCAGCCGCAGAGCCACCTTGACGGTGCTCAGCCTGTGTGAGGATGGGCTGTCAAATGGACAGTAAAATCTGGTTTATCTTAGTCTCAAAACCTGGCAAGATACAAGGCCACAATAAGGATGTTTTTGGATGAAAGGTGACTGTGGAAATAGGTACAATAAACTGAGAATCAGGAGGCTTCATTCCATAGCTATTGGCTTTGTGACTTTGGACAAGGCCCTTTTCTGAGTTTGATTTCATCAGTGTGAAATGAGACACTTGGACTAAGCCATCTCTGTAGTCTCAGTCAGCGTTAACACTGATTGGAGGGAAGTCTTACATTCCAGCAGCAGCCCAAAGTCAGGAGGGAAAGGGATGGGGAGTCTAGGATGACTGTGTGATATCAAATGCCATGAAAAATGTATAACTGCAAAATCTGAAACTTTGAGTACTGACATGCTGTAAGTGGAAAATTTCAACCTGTGTCAGCCAAATGGCTCATCTAGTAAAGGCACCATCGCCAAGCCTGACCACCCTAGTTCTAGTCCAAGGACTGACACAGTAGGACAGAACTCCCGTTATCCTCAGACCTTCATATAGCCACAGTGGTATCCTACGCCCAAAAATAAATAAATACCAAAAAGTAGGAAGTTGCAGAGGTTCTATGGTCATTTGTATTGTATATTATATATTATATACTGTGCCTGACTAGTTTTATGTCAACTTGACAGAAGCTGAAGTCATTGGAGAGGAGGGAACCCCAATTGAGAAAATGCCTTCATAAGATTAGGCTATAGGCAAGCCTGTAGGGTATTTTCTTACTTACTGATATATGTGGCAGGACCCAGCCCATTGTGGGTGGAGCCACTCCTAGGCTAATGGTTCTGGGTTCTATAAGAAAGCAGGCAGAGCAAACCAGTAATTGGTACTCCTCCATAGCCACTGTGTCAGCCCCTGTTCAGGTTCCTGTTTTTACCTCTTTGGATGGTGAGCTGATGTATGGAAGTGTGAGTGAAATAACCCTTTCCTCCCCAAGCTGCATTTGGTTATAGTGTTTCATCATAGCACTAGTAACTCATACACACAGACATACACATACATAAAACTCTCAAGATAAAGAAAAACTGGTTTGATGTGGTGGTGCTTTCTTTAATCCCAAGGAAGAGACAGAAGGATCCCTGTGAGTTTGAGGCCAGCTTGGTCTACATAGTGAGTGTCAGTGCTATACAGAGATACCCTGTCTCCAAAAAAAAAAAAAGAAAAGAAAAAGAAAAGAAAGGAAAAGGAAAAAAATGTTGAGGCTGTGTGTTAAGGCATACATGAATCATGAATGAATTAGGTCCTCCCTCTAATAAAGATTATTTGGTATATGAGCATATTTCCAAAGTTGTAAACCCTTTTGGTCCCAAGCACTCAGATTTGGGGTATATATCCTGTTACTTGTTTTCAGATTAAATACAGAGCTCTAGAAAGTCAATTCAGTCAAGAAAAAATTCAAACTAAAATTTTAATTAAAACTTAAAGACCAAGAATAAAAAACAAAGAAAGGTGGGGTAGTGTTTGAATTTCATGTGATAAAAGGTCACCTTCCTCTTATGTTTAGATAAATATAATAGTCAGATAACACTTTCACAGACATCTAATTCAGGCTTTGCTCCCAAACTGTAAGTTTTAGGGAATGGTACCACCACCGCCCAGCTTCATACAGCAGCACTAATGCATCTCTGGCACCTACTTTCCTAAAGCAAAGCAATGCAGCACTGATCAGACTGCTTTCAGGCTGTGGGGCACTGCGTCACAGGTGTTACAGGTAATTGGTATCCTGAGCACTTGTGACAATATATTCTTTGAACATGTCGTTCCTATTAGCTTTTAATATATTTAACAAACTTCGTTGATGGTTTAATATTAGCCTTATACTCTTCTCAGGTGCTCAGAATGCTATGGACTCGTGGTCTAGAAGAGCCTTGGCTTCACCAGGCATGAAGCCACCTGAGGAAATGTTGAGTCCTGGCTGGTCCAAGAATGGGCCACCTTGTGAGGAAGGTGAGTTGTGCTGGGTCTTAGTTCTTGACGCTCCCTGTAGCAGAGCGTGTGTGTGTGTGTGTGTGTGTGCGTGCATGCTGCAATGCCCATATGCAAGACAACTGGCACAAGTTAGGTGTCTCTGTCTACTGTAGGTTCTGGGGGTTGAACTCAGATCATCTGGCTTGGCAGCAAGCACCTTTACCTACTGAACCATCTTGCCAGCCCATGAGCTCTGTTTTAGTTAAATTAAAAATATATTCCTGTCTTAGTTGGGGTTTTACTGCTGTGAACAGACTCCATGACCAAGGCAACTTTTATAAAGACAACATTTTACTGGGGTTGGCTTACAGGTTCAGAAGTTCAGTCCAGTATCATCAAGGTGGGAACATGGCAGCATCCAGGCAGGCATGGTGCAGGAGGAGCTGAGAGTTCTGTTTTCATCTGAAGGATGCTAGGAGAAGACTGGCTTCCATGCAGCTAGGACAAGGGTACTAAAGCCCACACCCACAGTGACACACTTACTCCAACAAGGCCATATGTACTGACTGGTTTTGTGTTAACTTGACACAAGCTGGAGTTATCAAAGAGAAAGGAGCCTCCCTTGAGGAAATATCTCCATGAGATCCAGCTGTAAGGCTTTTTCTCAATTAGTGATCAAGCGGGGAGGGTCCCTTGTGGGTGGTGTCATCCCTGGTCTGGTAGTCTTGGGTTCTATAAGAAAGCAAGTTGACCAAGCCAGGGGGAGCAAACCAGTAGGAAATATCCCTCCATGGCCTCTGCATCAGCTCCTGCTTCCTGACCTGCTTGAGTTCCAGTCCTGACTTCCTTTGGTGATGAACAGCTGTGTGGAAATGTAAGCTGAATAAACTTTCCTGCCCAACTTGCTTCTTGGTCATGATGTTTGTGCAGGAATAGAAACCCTGACTAAGACACCATACCTCTAAATAGTGCCACTCTCTGGGCCAAGCATATTCAAACCACCACAATTCCTAAACTGAGCCTGGTGGCTGATGGTATAATCCTAGCACTTGGGAAGCCAGGCAGGTGGATTGGTGTGCAACGTTTGAGGACAGCCTGGACTAGAGAGTGAATTCTAGGACAGTGATGCTCTTGTAGAGTGAGGCCCACTGTGATCTCTCTTGGCAGCAGAAACAACTCCTATGAGCGTGGTTCCAAGTGCCAGGAAGCTTGGCGAGCCGATCCGAGCTGCCATTCCTTTGCACCCTCCCTACCATCCTCCTGAGCCCCGAGCACCTTGTCCCATAGGCAAAGAATACCTCTGGTCAAGTCACTACTTGTCTACGCTGAGTTCTGGAGAGCACATGGCACCTTCTGTGGTAAGTGGAAAGGTCTTCTTATAATCGGCTAGAAGCCCATATATTACTTATTTTTGCTGCTGGTGATTGAACCTAGAGCCTTGAATAAATATGCTGAGCATACACAGTTCAACGGATCTGTAACCCCAGCCCCAGAAGTCCATCTACTTAAAGAGGTCTCTGCTAGAATGGTTGTCAGGTATAGTAATCAAAGTCTGAGCTAGGCACAATGACACATACTCGAAATCTCAAACAAATGTAAACTAAATTAAATAAACAATTTAAAGATTTATTTATTTATTATATATAAGTACACTATAGCTGTCTTCAGACACTTTTTCTTCTTGCTCCGGGCCATTCTCTTGATGTAGCTGTCTTCAGACACCCCAGAAGAAGGCATCAGATCTCATTACGCATGGTTGTGAGCCACCATGTGTTGCTGGGATTTGAACTCACAACCTTTGGAAGAGCAGTCGGTTCTCTTAACCCCTGAGCTATCTCTCTAGCCCTAAATAAACAATTTAAATAAACAAATAAATAAATAATTTTTTTTATTTTCTAAGTTTTTTAAAATTTACATTCAAATAAACTTTAAATAAATAAATAATATGTGTGTGTAGTCCTGGCCAGCCAGGTAGGAACTTGTGATATAGACTAAGCTGACCTTCAACTCATAGAGATCTGCCTGCTTCAGCCTCTCCAGTGCTGGGAATGATGGTGCATCATACTTAAAATTTACATCAGTAGGCTGGACATGTATCTTAATTGGTAGAATGCTCACCTAGAATACACAAATCCCCAACATTTCACAAACCCAATCCTCGGGGTGCAGAGGCAAGAAGATTAGAAATTCACATTCATCCTCAGCTATAAGAAACCCTGTCTTTAAAAACAAGTTGGGACTGGAGAAATGGGACAGTGATTAAGAGCACTGGCTTCTCTTCCAGGGGACCCAGATTTGATTACCAGCACCTATGTAGCAGCTCACAACTTCCGGTAACTTGAGTCCCAGGGGATCAGACACCCTCTTCTGCATAGAGACACATGTGTTGCCATACACACTGGCAAAACACCCATATACACAAAATAATAAACTAAATAAGTAAAAATAATTTAATAATAAACTTAATAAATAACTTATTTTGATTTGTCAAGATGGAGTTTCTCTGTGTAGCCCTGGCTGTCCTAGAATTCACTACAGACCAGGCTGGCCTCAAACTCAAGAGATCCACTTGCCACTGCCCCACAGTGCTGAGATTAACAATGTGTACCACCACTGCCCAGCAATAAAATACATCTTAAATTAAAAGAGAAAAGTTGAGCTCTGTGTCTCCCTTTATGCCTTACCCTAGGCAGACAGGGGAAGCACAAGGGCGGCTGGAGTGGCACATACGGGACGTTCAGGGTCTGCCAAGCCAGCTTGGGTGCTCTTGGGCAGCAGACAATAATCCTCAGGACAGTAGTGGAGGGATAATGCAATCCCGAGGGAAAGCTAATCTAGAGAAGTGAATACCTCGTTCAAGGCTGTACCGCCATCGTAGAATCAGAATTGAGCTCAAGTGTAAATGTCTGACCCGAGCTGTATATCCCTAATTAAGTACTTACAAATTATAAAGACAAGAACAATCACATGTTCTCACTGTTTTGCACAATGCACTTAATATCTTGGCCTATTTGTTTCTTCTTTGCTTGAAAAAAATCTATTTTCATATTGTCATCTTGTACCTCAATTTTCTGGAAAAACCAGGCATATACATGCTGGGGTAGAGCTATAAGGAGTGATCTCATTATGAAATGCAAATCACCATGCCAGGGGTGGGGCCACACACCTTTGATCTACGTGTGCAGGTCTGTGAGTTTAAAACCACAGTGGTCTACAGAGTAAGCTCTGGGCCAGCCAGGGCCACATAAACAGTGAGAGCCTGGCTCAAAAAAGGGAGGGAGAGGCAAACAATGCAGGAAAAGTACAAGAACTGTCCCCGTGTGCTTATCAGTCTACACTGTGCTTCTGCCCAGGAGGACAAGGAGGGATGGGGCTAGGAGAACTGACCTTTGTTGGGGTCTTGGGGGTAGGGATGGATCCTGGGGTTCTGGTAACATGCTGTTTCTTCCCTTGGGTGATGGTGAATGGGAGACACGTTTCACTTTAAAAAGGTTTTCAAAAACTGGGAGTATAAAGCCTGGGTATAACAGGGCTTGGGAGGCAGGGACAGAGGGGTCTGTACGGGGCCAGCCTGGGCTACCTAGTGAGTTCCAGACCAGAGGGGGAAAAAAACTAAAATATTTTCTAGGCGGGTCCCTGTAAAGTTAAGACATAAGCTATTAAAAATGTTAAGCATCCCTGTTTCGGAGGGCTTCGTCCCAGAGCGTTTCCGGACATCTGTTGGCTCCTTGGTGCTGGAGACTGAACTCAGGCCCCATGCCGTGTGGCAGGCACTTTACTACCCGAGCCATCTCCTCAGTTTCTCAAGCAATCTTTTCTTTCTGTTCGAATAGGAACCAGATTATGTTTTCTTAACTTCTACATTATCTAAAGATGATGATCAGGAAACATATCCTGCTCTGACTGAAGTCTCCAGGCCAAGGAAGCTTTCTACAGGAGAAAGGTAATGTTGCTGTGGGCTTCAGTGTTTACCGTATGTCTGCCATAAGGGGATTTGAAAAGTGAAGGGGCTGGTGAGATCACTTACGGCAAAGGTGCTTGCCCAAGCCAGGTGACCTGGCATGGATCCCTGGAACCCATTAAAGGTAACTTGTGGCAAGTTACTCCCCTAATAATAACTTTTTTTTTAAATAGTATCAAAAAATTTAGCCTTTGTGAACCATAATGAAATATTTGTTAAAGTGTTCATTATAGTCATTTTGAAATAAGTAGTGTATATTTGGCAAGTTAATTGCCATGTGACCATTGTATTACAGAGATGAAAAGAGAGCTGTGCTCCCCTCAGACTATTCACCTTTCCCTCAGAAGGCCAGGAAGCGGTTAACGGAACAAGAACTGCATGCCATGTCAGAGAAACTCTCTCAGCGGCTCTCTGAACTAGACTGGGCAAGTCTTGTCTTTTAATCTTGGTTGAGATTTCTGTGGTTAGCCTTTCAGTGGAAGGTATTGCTCTCCTAGCAGAAGATGAAACCTAGCCTCAGGTGTTGGGAGATGAGTTGTGTTTTGGGTTCTTTAAAAAGTTCCATAAGTTAGCTTGGTGGTAGTAGAGCATGCTTTTAATCCCAGTACTTGGGAGCTAGGTAGATCTCTTGAATTTGAGGCAAGCCTGGTCTTCAGAATGAGTTTCAGGAGGGGCTGGAGAGATGGTTCAGTGGTTAAGAGCACTGACTGGTCTTCCAGAGGTCCTGAGCTCAATTCCCAGCAACCATATGGTGGCTCACAACCATCTGTAATGGGAACTGATGCCCTCTTCTGGTGTGTCTGAAGACAGCGACAGTGTATTTATATACATAAAATAAATAAATAAATCTTTAAAAAACAAAAACAGGTGGCCCATGCCTTTAATCCCAGCACTTGGGAGAAAAGGCAGGCAGTTCTCTGAGTTTAAGGACAGCCTAGTCTATAGAGCAAGTTCTAGGAGCTACACAGAGAAACTTTGTCTCGAAAAACCAAAACCAAAAATAAAAATAATGAGGAAAGATTGAGTTCCAGGACAGCCTGGGTTACATAGAGCAATCCTGTCTCAAAACCAAAAAAAGTTCCACAAGTCAAGCAGGAGGGTCATAAACAATGGCACCCACCTTCCTTACATAACCAAATGTGGCATAGGTTTATCTACATTTTATCAAGTCCTGATGGAATCACTTAATGTAATTCTATTAAACCATTTAATTTTAGTTGCATCTATACACCTTTGTTATCAAAGACTGATGTGGTATTAAATGGAATAGGAGGGTAACTACCTTGAATGATTACATGAAATCTGTGTGACTTTCTGTAAAATTTATTGAAGTTGAGTGTCTGTAGCACAGATCGTTCAAAAAACAAACAAAAACCAAAACAAAAATGAGGTCTGAGGCTCACTTAGATGGTCTAGAACTTCCTACACGGGCCAGGCTGGCCTTGAACTTGCTGTAATTCTGCCTCTGAGATCAAAAGTGTGTCTACCCATGCTTTAGATGCTAAAGATAAAGCTGGCCATCACGGTGCCTCTCCTCCCAGCACTGAGATACTGGGGTAGGAAGATTGTGAGTTCCAGGCTGACTTGGTTGGCACAAAGAAATCCTATCTCAAATCAAATACATAAAGGGGATGAAGTCAAGCTGTGTTGTAAGATACATGTGTAAGTCTCTACAAGCTTGGTGCTGGTGACTGCCAAAGGTGACTTAGAAGGCTGCTCCCTACTATTGTACACTGGACTTCCTGCTGAAGTCAAGGACAGATAGTGAAAGAATTTCTCAATAGATGTTAAAAAATGCACTGGGTGACCGAGGAACGGACGAGACTGATGGTAAAGACGGCAGTGCTGGAGATGAAGAGGTGTACAGTGGGAATGAGGAGATGCTATCGCAGCACAGTGACAGCGTCATGGAGTACGGACCAAAGAAGCCCAGGCCAGGTACAAACCCAGGGAAGCCTAGAATGAGGCGTCCACGATAGCTTTTCAAGTAGTGTCATGTGTTAAGTTTCATTCTATATAAGGATAAAGAAATGATAGCAAACTCAAGTTAGTATTGTTTCTTACTGATATTTCTGTATGTCACAACTTATATATTACTTGTCTAAATATGCACTATTGTTTCCTTTTTAAAATTTATGCTAACACTATAAATATATATCTCCTGTAACTTTAACCTATTAAGCTTATTTAGGAAATGTTTGTTGATATTTAAAGATACAGCTGAATCCACAGTGTGCCCCACTAGCATAATGAGTATTACTGCCCATTAGAGAGGACTCCGTGTTTAGTCATGTTACCTTTTACTGTAAGCAAACTGCTATGTATGTATTTACATTCTGTTCATAGACCTAGACAGACAAAAGACAAAGCCCACAAGTTACTTGTTTCACAACCAAGGGGACTTACTTTCCATAGAACTTTATACGTAGCATACATTCTGCAGCCTGAATTCAACCCAAGGTTGAATATGCAATGCCTATGTACTTAACAGTACACATTTTTGTGTGTGTGTATATGCAGGTTGGTTCATATGAGCATGTGCATTTATGTTTGTGAACATGTACGTGGAGGCCTGAGGCCAACATCAGGTTTCTTCCTCAAGTGCTCTTCATGTTATATTCTGAGCCGGGCTCTTCTGACTGAGCCAGGAACCCATAGACAGAGCAAGGGTGGCCGGCCACTGAGCCGGAGTTACAGATGCTCTGTCACACCCAGCTTCTTGCTGAGTGCCAGGGATCTGAACTCATGCGTGAGCAACAAGCGTTCAGCCTCCCCATCCCTGACAGTCTGTGTGCTTGGCATGACTAAGCACACAACTACATGTTAGGAAAGAATACACTTAACACATTAGCTTGTCATTCTCTTTTTTTTTTTTAAAGATTTAATAGTTTCCAGCTTAACATTTCTGACTGTCAGGAACTAATGGTGACATTTCTGTGTTGCAGGATTTTCTACATACAGAAAGGTGCCTTACAGGTCACATTCACTGTCGCCATCTTCAGTGAACAAACACAGACAATTGGAGAAAGAGAGAAAAAGGCAGCACAAATCTAAAGGGACAGACTCACGCCATTCCCAAGCAAAGGTACAGCTCCACTCCTTGAGTATTACTCATCACTCGACTAGGTGTTACAGAGCACACACACCACTGACCGAAGGTCTAAGTGCATTCACCTGCCCGAGTTGAATGGACGGCAGAGGATTATATAATATGGTGTATGTTCTCACTAGACATACAGTCATGAAATCAAGAAAATAACCTTAGTGTTCAGTGGATGAAGAAAAAGAGGTCAGTGTGGCCTGCTCTTTTCAAATAGAAGTCAGAGGTAAGGGGATTAGGAAAGATACAATGGGATGAGACAGTTGCTCATTAGAGGAGGTGGCCAGGAGCTCATCTTTTAAGAGCACTGTCTGTTCTTACAGAGCACCCATACAGTGGCTCACAACTGTCTGTAACTGCAGTTCCAGTGGGTCCGACACCCTCTTCTGGCCTTCACAGGTACCAGGCAGGCTGACACACAGTACACAGACTTACGTGAAGGCAAGATACCTGGTATCATTACCAGGGAATATGTATTATAGAACAGAGATTTTAAAATGGATGAATTTAGAACATTTGTTTGCTGTGGGTTTGTTTTTTTGGTTTTGTTTTTTGAGACAGGGTTTTTCCTCTGTAGCCCTGTCCCTGAACTTGATCTGTAAACCAGGCTGGCCTTGATCTTGGAGATCTGCCTGCCTCTGCCTCTGCCTCCTGAGTGCCAGGGATTAAAGGCGAGAGCCACTACTGCCTGGCATGGTGAGTTTTTATAATGTCATAATTAAATTGGTGAAAATTAGAGTTAATTCAGAGGACATAAAATAGTTATAGCTCAGGGGTTGGGGAGTTAGAGGCCTGGAGTCTGATCTCCAGGTTCAGTAAGAGACCCTGCGCTATCAGACAGTGCGCTGGGGGAGAGTCTGAGGAACACACCCCACACAGTGAGTTAACTTGCATCTAGAGGAGTATCATTCTAAAACCTGTGAAAACAGAAGAAAAAGCACTGCCCCCAGCCCCATGTATGCACCGATTCTGGGGCGTTAGCACAGTGTATTTTATGAAGCAGTCTGAAAGGAACTTAGGAAAGTGTGAATGAACTTGGTATTTTTAGACCGGGAATCCAGATGAATGTTGATGACAGCTGTGTTATATGACCTTATTCTTTCCAGGCATTAACTGAAGCATTTGAACGGGAACTAAGGAAAAATAAAGTTCAAGAGAACGTTGGCCTTCGAGGGATAAGGGACGAGGAGGAAGAGGAAACAGTGGGTAAAAGTCTTCACCTGCGATGAGTGCCAATCATGAGAAGGATAGTCATTGGTCTTGGGAGAAGGCAGGGCTGCATTTCATGACACAAGAGTTCCTCCAGCTCAGATACAAGAGGACTAAAGTTTAAGGCCTAAACTTTGGCCTTGAACGTTCTTGCATACTGGTTTGTAAAGAGTTAGAACAGGTTTAGTTGACAAAGAGGAGGCAGGATCCCAAGCACTGTGTGCCTGACTGTGAGAAACCCAAGTCCTTGATTTCTGTGCCTCAAAAGATGGCTCCCAGCTGGGTATGGTGGTGCATGCCCTTAACCCCAGCACTTGGGAGGCAGAAGCCAGAGGACATCTGTGGTTTGAGTCCAGCCTGGTCTGTATATCGAGTCCCAGGATAACCAGGACTAAATAGACCCTGCCTCAAATACACAAACTGCTGATGGCTCCAGTGAAGGCAGGACAGAGGTGCTGGAGATGTAAACACATGCTTTGAATTGCTTGAGGGTTTTGTGATGTTTTTTTTTTTTTTAATATACTTAGAAAAGGTTGTAAAGAAACTAGCACATAAAAATTTCAATAGCAGTTGTATTTAGGATATGGGACTATGGTCACTGAAGCTGGGAGAGAAAACCAAGACTAAGAAGGTGGTCGGTGCGTTGTCTTGAGATGACTGGAGAAAAGCATTTGTAGACCCCTTGCTTAACTCTGTCCTTTTCATCTGCCTCTAAGGACAAGTCACATGGAGAAGCCTTTCCTAAAGGAACTTCAAAACGGAATCAGGTTCAGAAGATTTACTCCAGAAAACTTGCAGCTCCAAGTCCAAAAGGTGGTGCTCTCCTGAAGTCAAGCAAGACATCTCCAAGTAAGAGCCTCTGACGTCCCTGATGCCAGCAGGCAGCCTCTAGGCACAAAGGTCGCATTCCAGAGGCTGGTGGAAGCAGACATCCACCAGATAGCTGTAAAAAGGCCCTTCTGTGTTACCGCCATAGGGCTGGGTTTCATCTGTAGGCTCTGCTGCTCCAACAGAGCCTCTCTCCAGGCACTCTAGTTCTCTTTGGTGGTGGTGTTGGCTGCTCCCTTTGTTTCTGGGAAGCTGCTAGAAGGCAAGGGATGCCCCAGGCAAGCAGATGGCCTGCTCAGCCCCAGACGCTGACAGTCGGCTCTCCCGAGTAGATAGAGCCTTGGTGCAAAGAGACAAGGTCAGGTGAAATGCCAGGCTTTCAGCCATTTCCCATCAGGGACTGTGCTCTCCTAACCACATGCCTACAAGCAAGCCGAGGTGGCTTCCATTGTCACATGCAGGAATTGTCTGCCACAGGCCCTCAGGCTGCTAAGGAGTGTGGTGACTCCTCAGGACTACAGTCGTAACTTTTCAGCTTTTCACCCTCAATAGAAGGAATATAGAAGTAGCAAGTACACTCCAGATGGTGTTTAGAACCAGCATCACAGGGCTGGAGAGATGGCTCAGCGGTTAAGAGCACTGACCACTCTTCCAAAGGTCCTGAGTTCAATTCCCAGCAACCACATGGTTGCTCACAACCATCTGTAAAGATGACGCCCTCTTCTAGTGTGTCTAAAGACAGCTACAGTGTACTTATAGATAATAATAAATAAATCTTTAGGCTGAAGGGAGTGGGCTGAGTGGGTCCAACCGGAGCGAGCAGAGATCCTGAATTCAAATTCCCAGCAACCACATGATGGCTCACAACCATCAGTATAGCTACAGTGTACTCATCTACATAAAATAAATAAATAAATCTTAGAACTAGCACCACAGTCCTGAGATTAGCTTAGTTTAGCAGGCAGGTGGGGATGAGAATTCTTTTAGATGGTTGGTCAGATTAATAGCATCTCTCATTTCCTCACAGTGAAAGTAAATGAACACAATCTGCTGCCCCTGATGCTGGAACAGTTTCCATTTCTCTCTGTTTCTGACCCAACACTGACCAAAATGTGGAAGCAGCAGATGGTACAGGTTGAACAGCTCAAAAGGGAGGCACAGAGAGAGAACCGCTCCAAGAAGAAACTCCAGGATGAAGTGAGGTCCTGCCCAAGCAGAGCGTATGATGCGCACAGGGAGAGCTTGCCTTCAACAGCATCACTAACCTCCTCGCTTTGTGTCTCCTTAAAGATAGAAGAGGCCCTGCGAAGGCATGACCTCCTTACTGCTCTTGTCAAGAAAGAATATGACCATAACAAGAGGCTGGTATGTCAAGAACAAACCGAGCAGTTTCTTTATCAGTATCAGCTGGGCAGCAGACTCTTGTAACACTTGCCTGTGGGAGTGAATGGGTATCTCGAGCTTTAACTCAGAACTGATGGGGAAAATATATCCCACACTGCAGCACCACAGACCTGAAAACACACCCAGCAGTTGGCAGCACAACTCTTTTTATCCCTGCCACATGGCTGTTTAGTAACAAATTAGAGATGGTATCCTCTGAGATGAAAGCCCAAGCTTTCAGACGTAATGGGAGTTGCCTGGCTTTCTCTTTGACGAGCAAAAGGCAGAGTTGAAATTTTATCCCATTTCTGTCTCTACCTCCACAGCCCATGTAGGTGCTTAGAATCGTAGCTTTAGCACTGGCGTCTCCGATCCCAGGTAGAGAGCCAGTTTTGTTATAATTTGGATTGGAAATCATACTTATCCCTAATTAAAATATAGTGACTGGAAAAGGCAGAAGTTAGCCTGCCAAGGATATTTAAAAATCTTTAGTTGGGAATAGAGCTAAGTATGGAAATATTAATCTTAAATAGTTTCTAAAAAGCCATCTTCAAAATTGCCTGGTCACTGAGTCAGGAACATCTGACCAGACAGACAGAACCTGTGGAGTACAGGAACCCGTGGCTCACGGTACTCAGGGTCCCAGTGCTCTGCACAGTGAGATGTCAGCGCTGCTCCACAGTTATGGTGATGGAGCTACAAAGGCTGAAGAGCCTGTGTGGGCCACGGTCTTTCCTGTGTGCCCAGCTTACTGCCGGAAGGCACCATTCATGGTGGGGAGCTGAGGGGTGAGAATGAATGCTCAACTGGCCTTCTGCTTCCTTCTTACCCCCTTCCCTAGCAAGACTTCAGGGACCGAATTCACAGGCAAAGGTTGACCCAATCTAAGATAAAAGAAAATCGTCATCAAAGTGTTCGTGCCCGAAAATATTATGATGATTACAGAGTTCAGTTACGTGCAAAAATGATGAAGATGAGAACCCGGGAAGAAATGGTATGTGTACCTTTGCATCTGTCTAGCTCTAGGGGAACTTGTTTTGTACCAGTTTGTATACAAATCTTACCTCAATTTGGATCCAAAATCCAAATCCAAGTCTCACATGCAGTCAGGACTTGTGCTTGGCGGTGATTCCCATCTACTGTCTTCATGGTCCTCCTAACATGCAGCCATCATTTCCTCAACCTCCTTCACACGCTCTGCAGTACAGCGGCTCTAAGGCTTTGGGAGCACACTGCAGACAGCAGAAATTAAGGTATGCTATGCTTGCGTGATGCAAAAGAACATGCAAGGAATTTTCATGCTGAGAGCTGTTCCCACAAGATACAGATTGTCCTAGCCAAAGTTTGAATTACTGATAAATTTTATTTCTATAGTAAAACTTGATCATAGTTAAACTGTATTAAATAAGACCAAAGTTTTCTTGAGGGAGATACGCTATGGCTTTGAGAGGTTAAGTAACTTGCCTAAGATTACATGGTAACCAATACGCGCTGTCAGCAGCAGTAGTCATTTATCCAGAATTCCACTTTATGAAAGGAAGACAACTGGGCATGTCCAAATCTCTAGAACAGTTGCTTTATGGTGGCTGCCCAAATGCTGACCCTCCCCTTCAACTGATACCTAGGTGCAGAAACATTTGTTTCCATCTTGTATCACATACATAGATGCTTCAGAGATCTTTCACAAAGGCAGTAGAGAGCTGGGTACATGAGAGGGTGCTGAGCACCACTCTTCAGTAGGAAGACACAGACGAAAATCACAGCAGACACCACCACGAGGATGGCTAAAACAGAACTCGTGAGGACGCGGAGAAGATGGAACTCAGGCAGCTGGTGGGCTTGTAGGGTGTGTGATTGCTTTTGTAAATCGGGCAGTACTTCACAAGGCTACTGGAATGCTAGGTAGTGTAAATATTTTTGTGTGTGTGGTGTGCCCACATAACAACCAAAACAGCTAAAAACAGTCCATGCCTCTCAGTTTAAGAATATGTTGGGCTGGAGAGATGGTTCAGCAGTTAAGAGCACTGACTGCTCTTCTAGAGGTCCTGAGTTCAAATCCCAGCAACCACATGGTGGCTCACAACCATCTGTAATGAGATCTGACGCCCTCTTCTGTGGTGCTGAAGACAGCTACAGTGTACTTATAATAAATAAATCTTTAAAAAAAAGATTTTATTATATTCACATAGTAGAGTGACAAAAAGCAACAGCTCTATCTGACCTTCGAAGCATGTGGGGTTAAGGCTGTGTTCAGAACAGGGAGGGAGGACAGCAGTGCTGAGTGTGGGTGTCATGTCTGCGATCGCTACACAATTCTGAGTCTACTAAAACTTACAATGTATATATATTTTAAGAGTTAATTTTATGTATGTGAATAATGAGGAAAGCTGTTATTTTGAAAAGCCTTTGTGAAGTGCAGTATAATGTATGATTAAATAACCAACAGATCTTTAAGAAACTGTTTGAAGAAGGTTTACAAATTCAGAAACAAAGACTACGAGACCTAAGAAACTACGCCAAAGAGAAACGCAATGAAGAAAAGAGACAGCACCAGAATGAGCTGGACTCAATGGAAAACTACTATAAGGACCAGGTGGGCTTGCTGCCGCCGCCACCAGTGTGCTTGATCCAAGCACCTGTCAGTTTGGCTTAGTTTATTGCTGGCTAATATGCAAATTAGCACAGAGCTTTGCAGCACCAGTCAGGCTATACTAATTGTTTCTAAGGCAAATTTAAGACAGTATTTAAAACAGTATCCCGAGTGTGTTGCCCTATTTCTATTTTGATGTAAGATGGAGTATAAGAATAATTGCATGTGATGGAAGATTTGGTTTTTTCTTCCCCACAGTTTTCACTGCTGGCAGAAGCCATCTCACAGGAACGTCAGGAACTCAAAACAAGACAGAAATTCCAGGCTCAGGTAATAATGAACAGGACAGGAAGGAATTAGGAATTATTCCTAAAAGTAAATTGTAACTTCAAAAAAATGGAAAGAATACGAAGAGAATCCATATCTGCTCCCAAGTACCTGATGGGCTCTGATGTTGTCAGCTCTGGTCTTGGAAGGGAGCCAATAAATTACTGAACTCTCTGGAGGAATCTGCTAGGAGCAGGCAAATGGGGGGTTAGGGGTGAGAATAGAGGGTCTGGGCAAGAGTCACAAGCTTCCAACTGAGAGTTCTCTTTCAGACGCTGCGTAAGGTGAAGAGGGAGCTGAGAGATAAGATGGAGAGGGAGATCCAGCAGCTGCAGCGCATGACAGCGCAGAACGACGACGACGCTTTCTTCCGGGAGCTAGAAGCTGAGCGCTTCAAAGCTCGGCTGCAGTTGGCTTCCTTCCAGTACAGTAAAAATCCTTTCCCAAGAGGCCAAACTTCATAGGTGAAGTTTCTAGATACCTTAATATGAGCAGAGCTAGACCTGAGCCAGTAAACAGTACAAACCAGAACATGCCTTATTTATGTATTCATGTTAAAGCTTAGAATTTTTTAAATAAAAATTTTTTCTTAAAGCTTACTGATTTTGGATTTATAACCTAAAACCTGCGAAAAGGGAATAAAGGCACTTAGCTATGTGAGAGCAGTTAACAAGTCCTGCCAGCCCACTTGGGAAGCATGTTGACAGAGGTCAATAAAAGTTATTGACTGCGCATGAACTCCAGGACCATGAACAGCATCTAACAGGGCGTGGATAAAGCCAATAATGGCTGTTTTGGATTGAGGAGCTATGTAGCCTTAAGTCCTCATCTGCCATGGGGGAGCTGACTTCCATTTCCCTAGCCTTATCTACTTCCTGGCCAGAAGAGGTCATCTCTATACAGGATGACTGGCTTCTTACTCATCGACTAGAGTCAACTCTGCAGAGGCTGGTGGTGAGCTGAGTGTAACAGTGCATGCCTTTATCCCAGCACAAATGAAAGCCATCAGCTTAGCATAGCCCACTGGGAAATTACACAACTCGAAAATAGGCAAGAAAAGTTTTGTTCTGAGACAGGCCTGCATTCCTATTGTAATTCAGGCTGGCCTCAAACTTCTCAAGCCTCTAGCAGGCTCTTAAGTGCTGGGTTTACAGGCTTGTACCACCATACCTGTCAGGAAAATTACCTTTTACATAGCCTTTTAACTATTAACTACAACAAACCAGTTTAGAGTATTAACATAAAAGGGTAATAACCCTCTGGTGTAATTACTTCCATCTATCCTGTAACTAGTCTCTTGACTTCATGTTATCATGCTATGATGATCTGGGTAGAAAACCCAAACATCGGAACATGTCTACCCATTGTTATAAATAATAGAGGCAAACTACTGGTTACCACAAAGCAGAACTACTTTCAAACAAAGCAGTCAAATCAAGGTGGTTTGAACTATATACTATTAAATACCAAAGATCTTTACTGTAACTTTGTTTTAGATAAAGCCAGTAAACATAGCCATGTGTAGCAGAATGTCTACCTACTGCGGAGACACGATCAAACAATTCTTCACCTCAGACACTGGCAAACAATTCCACCCAAATCTAATTTGATGATCCAGTGAGTTTACTGAGACTTTTGACTGAAAAGCCCTCCAGCTAGGTGCTGCCACGAGGGCAGTATCACTGGAGTGTGGCTCCCCTGAACAAGCCTCTGCGCCAGCAGCTCTTCACCACGGCAGTAACCTTTCAGGACTGCAGGGGCATGCCTCAGAGGGCTGTGTGGGCTTCCCCAGTCCTGGAGTGTCCCTCGTCCCTCTAGGAAAGAGTGGGAGGAAGTGGCTACACACACTGTCTAGGCTTGCTGCACCGCTGCTGTACAGAGATTCACAGGCCACACGTTATGGTGAAAAGTAAACCCACATGCAGTTCTCTTCTGTGTATTTAGCTGTACTCTCATCCACTGGCATCACAGAGCTGTAACTCATCTCTCCTTTTCATTTGCAAGACTTTACTGGTTAACATCAAGGCAAAGTTTAGGCCGTCTGCCAACCACAGCGCTGCCCTCCAGACCCCAGACAGACCTGGTTGTAGATAAACATTTTTCTCTCAGAAGTCCCACCACCTCATGGCCCCAACCTCGGATGGAAACGTCTCAGCAGCCATGGTAGAGGACCTCTCCCCTTCCTGCTCCACTAGGTAGCCGGGTCCCAGCCTCTGAGCCCTGGAGGGAAGCAGCACTCTCTCCAAGTCAAGGCTCCCTGCCATCACCTGTGAAAAGCCAAAAGTGTTTCAAAACAAGTAAAAACTCAATATTCTTAAAAACCTCGCTGCTGTGACAGTGCAAACAGCATTCATTTTTATTGCTCAACTTCGGCTTGGGCACATACATACGTACATAGTTAATTTTTAAAAACCATTTATACAGATGTTATTGATAAAGCTCATGTAACAAATGAGTGAAATTACAAAGAATATCAAGGCTAAAACATTCTGTAATAAATACAATGGAAATGATAAAACTTTGTTTTTAAAGTCAGTTTAGAGAAAAAGAAGAATATTACATAAAGTGAACTAATTACATCTAGAATAAGCAACTCAGCATTTGGTACAATCGTCATCCTAGCGTGAGAGAACATCAACCACCACACGTGGCCCTGACAGTAAGCTGCAGCTGAAGGGCAAGGCGCTGTGCTGCTGACCCTGCAGGCACTGGAAGCATCTAACACCCATCAGTGCAATCTGTCCGATGCGCTGCAAGTTCAGAGCAGATTTAGTGTTGTCAAAGAAAGCAAATTATAATGGATTTAGGAGAAAGGAACTTCGTGCTCTGGCCTGCAAATGGGGGTGGGGTGGGGGTGCACTGTAAAACACAGAGCAACAAACTGCAAAACAAAATGCACAGGATACGCAGCACTATTTTAAAACTGCCAGGAAATAGTGGCCTCTTACTGCATGTGAGCACAAGGTAACCATTGGTCAGAACTAAGCTTTCCTGATGGAACAGAGCGACTGGAGGAAGGATACGTGGGAACAGATAAATATTCACATTACACACAAGGCAAGTCCAGGTTCTGTGACACTGGGGATTTTTGTTTGCTTAGCACCTATTTGGAAGTAATCGGGTAAAGTAATTTTGAAGTTGAAATCTAAATCATGTTTTCAGATGTTGTGTGCTATTGAAGACTGTTACATAGGGCAATTTCCTTTAAAGCTCCGTCAAGTCACTGTAATAAAGTTAAAAGGCACTCAAAAAGCGGTGGGATTTGCCTGCATTACACTGCATGGAAAACCACTGAAAGCAGCATCTCCTTATCACTGCATCCCTGTCGGTCATGGTCCTCACCCCTCACATAAGGATCTGAAGTGGCTGCAAACCCACCGTGTAGGTGAGGCTTGCCTTGACATGCTGATCCTTCTGCCTCTGCCTCCCCAGTGATAGGATTATGGGTGTCAGCCACAAGGCTGTTACACTTTCTGTCAAGTGTTCCTCATGACCTGTGCCAGGCTCAGCAAAATCTGCTTTTCTTATTTCACATCAGTGTTTAGAAATAATAGTGCATTATTCTGATGGTTGAGTTCTAAAATCCAATGTGATTTTTTTGATGGTTGCAACCCCTCACCCCAGAATTTTTGTTACCTTCTAGATCAGAGGATGAAAACTTAACCTCAACACTTGAAGCCAGCAGTGTGGCAGCCTGGTCTCCACTCCCTCACTTCTGACGAGCTCTTCAGTTTTAGAGTAAATTGTATGATTGACCCAGAGTCACTCTTATTTGAGTGAGGCAAGATCTGCGATGTAGCTCAGACTGGCCTCAAACTTGAACTGTACTCCCTGCCTTAGCTTCCCAGGAGCGGGGATCACAGGCATGGTCAGCACAGCTGACTTCACTCATGGACGACATTCCTGGTCCACCATGCCCACTACCACCTCCAGTTCAACCAATGAGGTAAAAGCAGGGTTCTCTAAGCTTGCTAAATGATCTTTAGAGCAAAAATTTTCCTTTTAGAAACTTAATTAAAATATAAGTTAGATGTACTTATTAGCGACTTTGGTTTATAGAAATAGCATATAAAAGACAAGCTGACCCAGCAAAGAATGAAAATCCATTCTGTCACATACTGAGAAGCTATAAAAATGTAGTATTTCAATTTAAGATGAAAGTAAATCCAAAATACCTGATCTTCTTGATTCAAGAACATGAGGTTTTTTTTTTGTTTTGTTTTGTTTTTTAAAAAGTCATCTTAAAAACAGGGAGGGCAGCAAATAAACTCAGCTTAAATGGCTGCAGTAAGAATTTCCAAGAAAGTCACACTTGAAAAATATAAAATCCCACTTAAGCTACGGTGACCCACATAATGCAAAATATAACACTCTGCTATAGAAAAACACAACTAAACATGTAAATGGCTTAATTTCATAAAGGTAATGATCCCTTTAGCCAATTGTTTACAAAGGTGGAACAATCCAAAATAACTTTATTTAGTTTCTTACAAAGAGCAAGTACAGGAGCTGTTTGAAAATCATGTATTCAATCAAAATGAAATGTGACTTGTACCGACTGCTGGAGTTGTCTTGCTGTGCGGGAGAGACACGAGTCTGAGAAGCAATTTGGAGAGATAACCTTGTATAAAAATAGTAGTAGTCTTTTAAGTGTAGAACACTGCCTAGCTCTGGAGACGCGGGGTCAGCGTTCTTTAGGTTCAAGGTATTAATCTTTACATAGCAGCTGAGTGTGTCCTCATGGCAAAGCATAAAGACCTTTACTTTTCCTTGAAAAGGAATTTCAGAACTGTCCTTCCCCTCCGCTGTCCTAGCATCTAAGGAGCAGGAGGGGCTGTCCTGCACCCCGGCGTCCTCTGAAGCGCTGCTGAAGGAGGCTGTTGGCCAGGGGATAGATAAGAGTTGTGGTAAGTCCTTGGCGCCCATCATTCCACAGCAAAGCCGCATGTCTCCTCAATGGCTGTTAGCAGCTTCTCATAGAGCTTCTCGTAGCTCTCATAGGGTGGAATGTCTATCCGGTTGAAGCTGTGAGTAAGCAGATCAGACTTGATCATTTGTGCAGAACAAGTACAGGTACAGCAAGCAAGCGTCACAGGAAGCTGGAAGCTGGCGGCCCTCTAAAGCAGAGACCACCACTTTGGGGTTTGCCTACCTATTTCTGAATAACTTTACCATTTAAATCATTTCTTTTAAACTAAAACCTACCTACAATGACAGAGGAAAAGCTACACAAATAACTCACCAAGTGTGGGCTTTTGGCAAGTTGTTCGTGCAGGCATCAATCTGGTGTATGGTGAAGAGCCGTGGGCCTGCAGCACCTGCCAGTGAAGGAATGTGGGTCAGATCACAGCAGGTACACGATTCCATCTCCAAAGCCTCAGAATAAACTGGAACATGAACCACAGGAGCTGGGAGCACCTTGTATCCACACACACCAACTTGGGGGCTCATAGGAAAAGTAGCCTGGCTTTGAGAGTGTAAGGCCAGGTGCTGTAACAGCAGCAACACTGTCTGAGAGAAAGGCTTAACTGATGCCAGCTAAGTGCCATAGAACATTTGCATCCCAAACAATAACAACCGTTTGCTTTTTTTTTCCTTTTTCCAAGACGAGAGACAGGGTTTCTCTGTATAACCTTGGCTGTCTTAGATTCCCTCTCTAGACCAGGCTGGCCTCTGCCTCCCAAGGGCTGGAATTAAAGACCTGTGTCGCCTTTTTTTTTTTTTTTTTTTTTAATTTTTGAAATAGAATCTTGCTGTGTAGTTCAAGATAGTCTTAAACTCAAGATCCTCCTGCCTCAGCTTCCAGAGGACTAGGATTATAGGCATATGCTATTATGCTTAAAATATACATTTGAATCATATTTTAAAAGATGATACTCTAATGCAAATTTAGGTTTTTGACTCAAACTGAGCTCAGCAAAGATTAACAGTCTACAGGATATGCTTTCAGTTAGCACAAATGCCCCATACAAACACAGAAGAGAAGACGACACCACGCTCCCCAAATAGGGAAGGGGAACACAACTTCAGGCAGCTTTGCCTGGGCTTTCTGAGCATCTGTACTAGTCTCCTTTGCGGATTCTCCCTCCTCACAAGCAGCTTTGAAAACAAAGAGCTTATAGGTGAAGGAAGCAATGGTCACTGAATGATACATCACAGTCGTCAGCAGTGTTACCAACTCAACCAAAACTCAAACAGCTTATTCCACAGAAAAACAATCCTATTTAAGATGGTTGTAAATCAATGGTCTGAAGTCATGTAGTAAATAAAGTGCTCTGACCAAACAGCTAGCTTTCAAAATTCATGCTGCCTCTCTGTTAAAAGAAAGGCAGAACAGGCATCTCAGGTGGGTAAAGGTTTTGCCAAGCTGAGATGTGAACATGGAGGTGAATGACCTTCCCTACAGAATTAAAGCAAGGTGACCACAAAGTGCAAAACAGAGCGCCAGCACAGAGGCTCCAAACTACACTCCATACCACACACTGATCACAGAGAAGCCTGTCAGAACAGCCTCTCCAGAAGGAGCTGTGATGGGAGGTCCACGTGGGAGCTAGTCAGAGAAGATCTTTATAAGCACAGGACTTATAAACTGCAACCTACTGTGATCCTCCCCACCCTGCAGGAGTGGATGCCAGGTACCTGTGTGCCCACCCCATGACACCTCACCTTGTAGTGCTTTGAAGCCCTGCAGAGGCACTCGAGAGGACCCTGTCACAAACTGGAGTAACCGTGCTCGTCTCTCTTCATCAAAAAACTCCACAGCTTTCCAGAACCACTTGACGACGTTGCTGTCTGGGGTACAGTGTTTTAACCGGGTGTTGACCTTCCAGTCACTCACGTCAATTTTCCCAAGTCCACAAATAATGAGCTGTTGAAATATTTGCAGGAGTGGTGAGCCAGTGGACATCATAGCTGGGCCTCCCACGTCTTCTTAGATTTGCAGTGAGCATTCCCACAAGTGGCACACAGCTGAATTATCTGGAAAGCTTTTCAAAACACACCCAACAGGCCCTATGCTGCAGAGACTGTAACTCTGTGTCTGGTGGCAGACAGGTCTGAAGCCTTTTTCTTTCTTTCTTTTTTTTTTTTTTTTTTTTTTTTTGAGACAGGGCTTTTCTCTGTGTAACCTTAGCTAACTTCGTTGAACAGGCTGGCCTTAAACTCAGAGATCTGCCTGCCTGTCTCCTGAGCCCTGGTATTAAAGGCAAGTGCCACCACTGCTCTGTGAGGGTCTGTATCTATAAAGCTCTATAAGTATCTACTCATTGTAGGTTCTTTCCCTAGTGTCTAACAATCACTATAATGGACTCTGACAAGAACAAAGATTTGTAAAAATTCCAGTTTCAAAACAGAACTCTAAAATTTTAAAACATTAGACAGAAATCAAGACTCAGTAAAAACAAGCGTGGTGTAACACCCGATGCCTATAATCCCAGCACTTCAGAGGCTGAGGCAGGAGGGTCAACACAAGTTTAAGGCTAGCCTGAGCTACTACCTTATCTCCAAAAGAGGATTCAAAGAAATAATACTACAGGTTTATCTGTGCCTTTCTTAGGCCTGCATTGATTTACATTAATTCTAACACTGTTAGCTTTGCAATTTGAGGTAATTCAATTTTGTCATCAGCTCGCAGTGTTCTTTGCTCTAATACCACAGTCACTTCTACCTCATTTTCCCTGTGAAAATGATCCAGAGTGTACAGCAAGAAATGTGCTGGATATGTAATATAGTTCTCTTAACTTTGAAATTATATTAAAATGTAAATACCTGAGGGCCAGGCGTTGTGGCATACACTTTTAAACCCAGCATTCAGGAGGCAGAGGCAGATCTGTTCGGTCAGCCTGGTCTACACAAAATGAGTTCCAGAACAGCCAGTGCTACACATAGAGAAACCTTTGTTTGAAAAAATAAAATAAACAAAATACATGAATTCTGCTGTAGTGTTCCACTTGACATCCTGATACAATCAATACACAAAAACTATACTAAAGTTACTTTGATACTACTAACATATCTCTACAGAGTCCAATACTAACCTATATATGTATATATGTCTAACAGGTTTGCTTTATTCATTTAATTGTGTGTGTTGTGGATAGTCCTGGGCTTGTATTTTGATGCTAATTCCACTCCTCAGAGGGGCTGCAGATGAGGAGTTGGATTAGGAACCTTCTCCCTACCTTAACTTTTCAAATAAAGGCTTGAGCCAATGATTAGGCAGGAGGAAGGAGGAGGAGCTGAGAGTTTGGGGGAGGAGAAAAGGATCCCCAGGAAGACTGAGGAGCTATGGAGAGGCTGCAGAGAGAGAAGCTCCTGGCCTGGAGAATATGCAAGTTATATGGGATAATATAGATGGGAATAGAGTAGTGTAGTGGGAGATCTGCCCAATCTAGGCTTATAGCTTTTATTGTTACTGATTGAGATTTTTTTACCGGGTAATTGGGTTGGAAAAATATAGCAACAGTGTGTATGTATGTATGTATGTATACATGAACACATGCTATATACACAGGTGGAATTCAGAGGACAGCTTTAAGGAATACTTTTTCTCCTACCATCTAGGGCCTGGTAACTGAACTTAGGTCATCAGATTTGTTGGCACGTGGCCTCACCTGTTAAATCATCTTGACAGACCCCCAATCAAGTGTTTATCAGTGAATAATGACAGTGTGTAAGCCATAATGTAACTTGTATAGTCCCTATTTCATATACTTAATTTTGATAATGTATCATAACATTAAAACTACATATTTTCTAAAAATTTAATTATTTCAATAGTGATAAAACTACAGTGTAAATCTTACTACTACCAAATAAAATTCACCTCCCCAAAATGTGGTTTGAATGTATCTAGCCCATAGGGAATGGTACTGTTAGAAGTGGCCTTGTTGGAGGAAGTGTGTCATTGTGGGGGTGAGTTTTGAAGCTCTACCTAGTGTGGAAGCTCTGCTCCTGGCTTCCTTTGAGTGAAGATGTAGAACTCTCAGCTCCTCCTGCTCCATGCCTGACTAGATGCTGCCATGCTTCCCATCTTGATGATAATGGATTGTAAGCCATCCCCAATTAAATGTCTTTTATAAGAGTTGCCTTGGTCATGATGTCTCTTCACAGCAATTAGAACCCTAACTAAGACAATGTCTTTGAAATAATGAATTCAGACCATTAAAGATGCCTTCTAAATCCTGTCCATCAGAAGAGTGCCTGTTATAGAGCAAACTCTTGATTCACAACATAAACAAAGAAGATCTCAGATCTTCTCAGATCCACTATCTCAGTATATCTCAGATCCACTCCACCCTAGCCATTTAGCTCTATATTCCCCCTCCTCCTGACTTGTCTTTGGCCATTTCATTATTCAATCACAAAAGGAATGGGGGATAGTACTGAGTCAACTGATTGTTTGCAAACATCCATTAAAAAGACTAGCAGACCTGGAGAGATAGGTGGCTCTGTGGTTAAGAGCACCTGCTGCTCTTCCAAGGGAACTGAGTTTACCATGTTGGGTGGCTACAACCACCTGTAACTCCAGGTCCAGGGAGCTAAAACCTTTGGTCTCCCTGGTTACCTGCACTCACACACACATACCCACATGCAGACACATGCATTTATACATAATTTAAAAATAATAAAAGTAGATTTAAAAAAAGACAAGCAAGAAAAAGCCAGTAATACTAATAAAAAATCATTTTAAAATGAATGATCTATACTCTTTAAATACTTGTTATTTCCTAACTACTGGATAAATTGGTAGAAATAGGTCTTTTTATGTACTTAACTTTTCTTGAGATAAGGACTTGCTATGTAGCCCAGGCTGGCCTTAAACTTTCAATCTTCGTGTCTCAGCACAAGTGCTGTATTACAGCCATGCTCTATCACTCCCAACAAACCTCACTATTTCTTCCATAGTAGCTCAGTTTTAAGGTTGATGTGTTTACTGTGGTACTCTAAGGGTAAGCTTCACACAGAAGGAATGTAACTGTTCAATATAAAGCTGATTACTGTTATTATATGGGTGTTTGCAAAGGCCCGGGAATGGTTAGACACCACATAATTTATCTTGTTTCATGTCTTCTAAATGTATTCTAGCAAAGATGAGCACTAGTTGAGCTGAACATTTTGCTGAAATAAATTTCAGTATGTTAGAGACATAGTCTATTTAAATAAGCCAATTAAATCAAGAAATGACAAAAAGTTGGGAAGAGGGCCCAGACTGCAGGATGGCTCAGTGGGTAAAAAGACTTGCCAAGCAAGTATGGCAACCTGAGTTCAACCCCCAGAACCTATAGTCATGAAGAAAGAGCTGACATCACAAAGCTGTCCTCTGACCTCCACATGTGTACCATGGGAAGAATTTTAAGTGGGAAGAATGTCTATGTGACTTGAAAAGAAAAGGGACTTGAGAGGTGGCTTAGCTGGTAGAATGCATGAATCCCTGGGCTTAATCCTAGCACTCAGGGGGCGGAGTCGAGCAGAAAGCCATAAATTAAAGGTCATCCTCATCTACATAGACCCAGACTAGTTAAAAAGAAGGAAAAGGGAGCTGGAGAGATGGCTCAGCAGGTAAGAGCACTGACTGCTCTCTCAAAGGTCCTGAGTTCAAATCCCAGCAACCACATGGTGGCTCACAACCATCTGTAATGAGATCTGACACCTTCTTCTGGTGTGTCTGAAGACAGCTATAGTGTACTCACATATAATAATAAAATAAGTCTTTGAGCCAAAGTGAGCAGAGGTCCTAAATTCAATTCCCAGCAATCACATGAAGGTTCACAGCCATCTGTATAGCTACAATAAATAAATAAATCTTAAAAAACAGAAAAGTAATTAAAAAAAAAAGGAGGAAAGGATCTATAAATTAAGAATGTCTCCATATGGGGCTGGAGAGACAGCTCAGCTTACTGCACTTTTTCAAAGAGTCAAGTCTGATTCCTAGTACACATGACAAGCAGCTAACAATCACCTGGAACAATAGCTCCAAAGGATCTGACCTCTCGGATCTCTGAGGGCGCCTGAACCAATGTGCACGTCCCTGCACACACGGGTACATGTGCACACACTCCGAAAGCCACAAATAAGAGATTGCTTACCCACAGAAGCTCCAAAGCCCAAAATAATTCCTGTAAGAATTCTCAGAGGGCTGACTCAGCGAAACTCTGAAAGCATTAGAAAGCCCCACTTTCCTCATCAGCCAGCAGGAGAGCCCCCAGCCTTGTTACAGCACAGGATCAGAATGGCAACACACTGACCTCCAGCTCCTTCTCATCAAATGTCTTCAGCAGATGCTGTGGAATGACTTCATTAAATCCCTTCTGCAGCGCCAGGAACTGAGCTTCAATGCCTCGGAGAAATCTCCAGTTTACATAAAGCCTGCAAACATTGGTCAGGGGTGTCATATGACTGCATAAATTCAGATCTGGTAATTGCCATAAATATCTACTTTGGCAACTTTATAAAGTGTTTATCATCAAAATTTTAGTCTAATAGGGCTGAGATACAGGCAAGCTGCAGAGTCCTGCTCACAGGCACAAGACTCTGGGTTCAGTCTCTGGCCTGAAAGAAAAAGACACTAAAAAAAGTAAAACAATTTAGTCTAATGTCTAAAATAAATTTAAAACTAAAGGGACAAGTGAACCCTAAGTGTTGAGACAGTTCACAGCCAGCAGCTCAGGGATCTACTCTTCAAGCGGGGCCTGAGTATAACAGACCTGTAATCCCAGACACTAGGAGGGCGGAAGCAGGAGAATCAAAAAAGTTCACACCCTGCCTGGGCTACAGAGTGAGTTCAAGGAAGCCTGGGCATTCAGTGAGACCTTGTCTTAAAATTAAAAAAAATAATGAGGAGGAGGGGATGCAGTCCAATGGCAGAGCCTTGCTGACACACACAAGGCCTTGCACTTAGACCCCGGCACTGCTTACTAAATAAAACAACTCTTCCAATCAGAAAAACCTCCTAGTAAACTGAACATCTACTACAACTCAGGGTCTGAAGTTCAATTTTGGTTCAGATTTGGTAATTACCATAAATATCTATTTTGGTAATTAACTATAATAACTTCAATAACATTTCTTTCAAATATTTTTTTAAAAGATTTATTTATTGTTATATGTGAGTACATTGTAGCTTTCTTCAGATACACCAGAAGAGGGCGTCAGATCTCATTACGGATGGTTGTGAGCCACCATGTGGTTGCTGGGATTTGAACTCAGGACCTCTGGAAGAGCAGTCAGTGCTCTTAACCGCTGAGCCATCTTTCCAGCCCCCCAATTTTTTTTTTTTAATTTCATATGTATTGGTGTTTTGCCTACATGAATGTCTGTATGAGTGTCAGATCCCTGGAGTTATAGACAGGCGGGAGCTGCCATGTGGGTGCTAGAAATTGAACCCAGGTCCTCTGGAAGAGCAGTGAGTGCTCTTAACTGCCAAGCAATCTCTCTAGCCCCAACATTTCTTTCTTAATTTATAATATGCAAGTCAATAAGCAGAATAAAGAGTCCAATCTCTTAAAGACTGACCATTCCCAGGACAGGACAGGATGGGATGGGGGTGGGAGGGGTAGGGATAACTTAAGAATGCTGTCTGAGCATGTGGGGAGCTCCGTCTGTTTACCCAAGAGGAAAAGAACAGGAAAGGAGGCAAGGTGGGAACTAGCAAACCCAGAGAGGATTCTGTCAGAATAATGCTTACTGTTCCCCAGAAGCTGTGAAACCTTGGAAGATGTCAACCTACCAACAAAAATACATTAAGATACTACATCTTTTGTGAAACTTTCCTTGTACCTTTTAAAATCTGTTTTTTGAGACAAGGGTTCATTAAAATGTTATATATGGTGTGTGTGTTGTATAAACATGGGTATTATTTGGGTTTCACAGGCTGGCTACAGGAGAGCCAAGGATGACTTTCTATACATCTGATCCCCCTGCTCCTGAGATCAACATACCCAACTTAAGAACATTTCTGGGCTAACTTTTAATATTAACTGAACATCTTTGTTCTCACTTAGCTGCATGTATGTTTCTGTAATAGAGTTCTAAGATGGGGTTGCTTGAAGGGTATGTTCATGTTCATATGGAGCCGGGGCTCCCAGTGTATCACTTCACAGCAGAAATCAAGCTGGCCACGAGTACACGTAGACCAAAAAAACATCAGGCACACACAGGTTGGAGAGATGGCTCAACAATAAAGAGCACTGGTTGTTTTTCCAGAGGACCTGAGTGAGTTTGATTCCTAGCGCCCACAGGACAGCTCACAACCATCTATAACTCTAGTACCAGGGAATTTGATGGCCTGTTTTGGCCCCCATGGGCACCAGGCATGAACATGTTACATAGATATACAAGCAAGATAAACATCCAGACCTGCTACTCTAGGACTTGGGAGGTAAAGGCAAGAGGACCAGAAATTCAATGTCTTTCTCAGCTACGTAGTAAGTTGGAGGCCAGTATGGGCTACATAAGACCCTGTCTCCAGAGGGGTATGGGGAGGGCTAGTAGCTTCTGAGCTCTGAAATATCAGCAGCCCATAAAAAAGAAGCATATTTTACTGAGAGGCGAAGAAAGGGAGCAGCCTTTGATACCACATCGGAGCTCAGTGAGCTCGGATAAAGCCAGTCATTTGTACCATCCTGGCTGAGGCCTCAAATCTAAGAGTCAGAAGGCCTGCCTTGGCCTTTTAACCTCAGCCAACAGCTTGTGGACTAGCAGTGCACAACACTTATTACTAATCCCAGGGATTACGAAACAATATTTGAGTGGGAGTTTTTAAGTCATTCAATTCCACAGATGTTTCAGTAGTAAATAACATTTCATAAACACTTGAATATTTTCTATATTGATGTCCTGGAGATTATTTTTTTTTAATTCAAGCATTTACCTGACATATTCTTTTTTATTTTCTTCAGTAACAGGGATACTTTTGCCATTTGGTTTGAGTTCATGCTGGATAATTTCACCATATGCATTATGTTCAACACAGAAGGTATGGTCCAGAACACCTGTGATATCGTTTTCACTAGATAAGAAACAAAAAAAAAACACATTAACAGGGTAACCTACCTCTTATCTTCTACAATGTGTTTATAGGTGAGGCATTCAGCTAAGACAGTACTGAGATATAGCAGTTATAGGACCAAACTCCTCCCACCAGTTCTTATGCAATCATGCCATCTTTTCTTGTACAGAAAAGTCAAAGAGACTTCTTATAAATACAGACAGCATTTTACTTCCTGAGCAACAAGAATGGGTTCTGTCAAAGAGAGACTCTTTGAGAACAGCAATACATTTTTGGTATCCAGATAAAAGGCTCTTCTGAAGATGAGTACCCTCAAGAGAACAAGCACTGCGTTTCTTCAGTGAGAAAGTGATCTGTGAATTCTATGAAACTGTGCACCTTCCCATGCAGAATCAACTAGTAGTTCTTACTTTGTAAAGTATGGTTCCAACAATCACTGCCTTCATCAAAACGAAATAGGATAGGCCAGATGTTAGGCCAGATGCTTTTCCAGAGGACCTGAGTTCAGTCACATGCAGTGTGGAAAATGTTCACTGCATTACTATAACCTGAGTTCAGTCCCCGGAACCTACATGGCAGCATTTAGAATCTACTATTCTGTCACATGTTGGCTGAGACAGAATCCGCCTTAGTCTTAGGATACTATTCCATACAGTGCTTAGGTTACAACAGTGCACAGGTTGAGCACTCTCAGTTTGGAAATCTGAAATTCAAAACAAAACACTTATGAATTACCATCAGGGTATGTGTGTAAAGTATGAAATGAAATGTGTTTTAAACTAGGGTCCCCCCCCCAAATATCTCACGGATAAGCAAACATTCTAAAACTGCTGAGGTGATCACAATCAGAAATACTACTATAGTCCCAAGGACTCCAGATAAGGGATGGTCACTCTGTACTAGATTAATTTTCCTTTTCAAAGAAACACGAGACTTCTAGAAAGGCTCAGATCAGGTCTCAAATAAGCCTGTGTTTCACCAAAGAAACAACTTTTTGAAGCAGATGGAAATGATTACAGAGATCCACAATTAGTCATAATGCAGAGAGTAAGTGACCATGGGTTGCTTAACCCAACTTGATAATCTATACTGCAACCCCTACACACAAGGTCCAGGAAGCCATCAGAAGAGAGCAGGAAGATCCCAAGAGCCAGAGACCAGGAGACCTGTCATGAGACACTGTCTCCTAGACATGACACAAAAATTCCACAATATGGTTGCCTAAACAAGGCCTGCATAATGACAACACTAGTTGTCATGCCAACGTTGATGGGAAAATCTCTACTGTCCCCACCTAGATGGAGAGCTACAGGCAGTCGCATATACATGCTAGCAATACTAAACGGACTCTCTCTCTCTCTCTGTGTGTGTGTGTGTGTGAGCTCAAGGGGATATGACACCCTATTCCAGCATCCTCAGACACTGGACACATATGGTGCACAAATATCTATGCTGGTAAAATACTCATACACATTAAGAAATATTTTTAAAACCTTTTAAAGTAATAACATGGGCTGGAGATATATCTCAGAAGTCTAGTCCTTAGCACACTAGTTTTCCTTTCAGGAATCTTAAATGTGCAGAGCACCAGACTAGGCATGGGATGGGGGGGGGGGGGGAGTCTTACATGGTTTTATCATAAACCACACTTAACATTTTCTGTGCATATTTCAAATTAAAAAAATAAGTGCATTAGGTTTTTTTTTTAATTTTTTAATTTTTTTTACTTTTTATTTTTTAAAAGATTTATTTATTATGTATACAGTATTCTGCCTGCATGTATGCCTGCAGGCCAGAAGAGGGCATCATATCCCATTACAGATGGTTGTGAGCCAACATGTTGTTGCTGAGGTGCATTAGTTTTGAAATGTATCTTTTTATTTTATTATTTGCTTTTTAAAAATGTAGTATTTCATCTTTGCATGTATGGATGTTTTGCCTACATGTATGTGTGAGCACCATGTGTGTGCCTAGTGCTTGAGACCAGAAACAGATGCCCTGAATTATAGATAATTGTGAGCCATCATGTGTGGGTGCTGGGAACTGAACCCAGGGGCTCCTCTGTAAGAGCAGCCAGTGCTCTAACCACTGAGCCAGCTCTCCAGCTTTCTCTCTTCAGTTTGTTGTAGAGCCTGTCCTTGACTTCATGATTTTCCTAGACCTCCCAAGTGCAGGTCTTATAGGGATGAACTATCAGATATAGCTTATATTTTTAAGATTTACTTTCATTATTAATTATATGGGGTGTGAGTGCTCAAAAATGCCAGTTTAGATGCCCTGGAACTAGAGTTCCGGGAAACTGTGAGCTGCCTAACACGGGTGCTGGGAATCAAACTCAAGTCAGTCAGTCCTCTGGTAAGATCAGTACATTCTCTTAACTGCTGAACCACCTAAGCAGTATTTGTTTTGTTTGATTTTCTAAAAAATGTGTATGTGTGTGTGCCTCTGTGACTATATCGACTGTGTGCTGTGTGTGCAGGTGACTGTGGAGGCTGAAGGAGATATCAGATCCCCTGGAACTGCATGATCTGCCTTATGGAGAGTCCTGGGAACTGAACTGTGTCCTCTACAAGAGCAATAAGGGCTGTTAACTTCTGAGCCATCTCTCCAGCTCCTTGTTTGCATCTTTGTAAGAGCTCATATGCTAACGATGCTGATAGAAGTAAGATTCAGTACGTACAGTATCCACACCAAACTGTTATGAAGGTCGGGATCGACTAGCTCCATGTCATCCAAAGTAATTGACTTCCCAAGGAGCTGTTTATAAAACGGTAATGTGAAGCCACCATCGATATAATGTCCATGGAACACAGCCATTCCCATTATCCGTCCAACAAAGTGGAAATAGGATAAATGTTCCTGAAATGAAAAAAAAAATGACAAATACTCAAGTTAGAAACTCTTCAGTAAATTGTCTTAATAAAAAGTAAATATTTGGGGTTGGAGAGATGGTTCAGTAGTTAGGAGTACTGACTGCTCTTCCAGAGGACCCTGGTTCAATGCACTCACATGGCAACTCACAACTATCTGTAACTCCAAGATCTGACAACCTCACACAGAACAGGCAGGCAAAAACAGCAATGTGCATAAAACACATTATCTTAAAAAAGTAAATATTTAAGCAACATTTTTTTCCCTTTGTCTCTCTCCTTCCCCTTCTGGTTCTGTCTTTGTTTCTGAGACAGGGCTTTCCTTGCAGCCCAGTCACTCTCCCCACTGCTGGGATCACAGGTATGAGCCGCCATGTCCATAGCTCTCTCAGGGCAAAGGCCCTTTAGAAAGCGATTCCTTGACAAATCTTTGCAAAGCTACTTGCACATCCTGTTCTCTGAGTGCACTGTCAAATAAAGCTGTTAATCCTTTCGTTGCTTCCTCAACCAGTCAGAGACTGAACTTTAGGACACCATGGATTTAAGACATGGATTTGGTCTCACATTTGGATTAGTCCACCAACTACTGTTTATATAAAAATTAATTAGCCCCTCTGGGACTAGTCCACACACAAGGAATAAAGACCGTATCCAGAGAGAATACTCATGAGGAGAACAGCAAAGTGATAAAGCCCAGGGGACTGGGTCTACTCCTGGAAGCACCCAGCAAAGGTTAGATGACACACATGAACAGTAGTGAGCTGTCGAGCAGCAGCTTCCTACTTCCTAAGGAGCCTCAGTCACCTCATGTAGATATAACTGTTCTTTCACCATATTGTTTGGTTGGTTGGATATCTGTATTTTTAAATGTCTTTGCTTTTCCATTTAATAAGTAATCTTTAATTTTAAAACTTGTTTTATCTTTAAAATATCTATTTTAAGAAATACATGCTTGGGGCTAGAGAGATGGCTCAGCAGTTAAGAGCACTGACTGCTCTTCTGAAGGTCCTGAGTTCAAATTCCAGCAACCACATGGCCGCTCATGACCATCTGTAATGATATCTGATACCCTCTTCTGGTGTGTCTGAAGACAGCTACAATGTACTTAGATATAATGATAAATAAATCTTTTTAAAAAAAAAGATACATGCTTACTTTAAAATATTTAGATAAAACAAGCACAAGCAAAGAGGACATTGAAAATTACCCATTATCTAACACCCAGACAAAATTATCAGTTTTAGGGTATAGACCTTTTAATGCTTTCTCTTACATATATCTACCACAACTATATCACATTATAACTTTTCATTTAACATCACTTGACATATAATAATACACATCTGTATTACACATCATCTTCATTTCATAGTATGCCCTTGCATGAAAACAGAACAGAGATAATTAGAAAGTAACAATAGCAGTAACTACTGACATCTGGACCGGAAGCTTGTGCTAGGGCCTCATGGATGCTAGTCAACAGCACGACCACTGAGCAACGGTACAACCTTAACTTGTAAGTATTTAATAATGTATTACAGGATTAAAAAATATAATTAAATGTTTAATATACAGGACCTCATGTAACTTTCTAAGGTGCAATTCTTCCTATTAATTTTTAACAATAATTGAGGCTTAAGGCAATGAACTATACCACAGTCACAAAGATAGTAACTTATGTAACAAGAATATGATTCTACATCTTTTTGTTTTCAGAAACAGGGTCTTATACCACAATCCAAGCTGCTCTATAACTTGGTAAGGGCCAGGCTGGCCTAAACTTTCATGATCTGCTGCCTTAGCCTGGAAAGCACTGGGATCTCAGGTATGAGCCTGCACACCCAGAGACTCCATGTCTAATTTCATAATCTGTGTTGGTTTCTTTGCTTTTTTACTTTGAAACAGGGTCTCACTATGTAGTCCAGTCTAGTTTCAGCCTTCCAAGTGATGTGATTACAAGCACACACTCCTAGACCCAGATCAAGAACAACCATTTACACTATTATATGTCATAATTTAATCAATACTCTGCATGGACAACTGTGTTGTGTCCAAAGTGGGATAATCAATAGCAGATAGCCTAGTGTCTCAATGTAGCACACAGCTGTAATCATTTACTCGGACAACTTTCAAGAAGAGGAATTGCTGAATCAGTGGGTGTGGCCAGAATCAGCCAAGTGATTCCTCTGTGAGAGTCACACTGATGTTTACAGAGGAGAGCAGAGTGGATCCCAGCACATTCACACTGTTGTGACCACAGCTCATACCGGATTAACTGCAGAATCAGGATTGATCTGCAACGTGTAGATATCATCTCTAGAATACTGGAAGAGACCGTAGTAAGGATTCAACATTTCATGTGACAGCAGATACAACCATTCCCTAGAAAACAAGATAAAGTAATTTGTTAATAAAGATATGCCATTAGTCATTCTAGTAGATGATGTTTTTTAATTTTTAACTTTTATTATTATTATGGGTATGCATGGCGTGTATAAATACATGTGTCACAGGATATATGTGGAAGTTGGAGGACAATATAGGGTTGGTTTTCTCCTTTCACTTATGTGGGTTTGGAGACTGAACTCTGACTGCATGGTGAACACTTTAACCTGCTGGACTTTACCTAGGCTGGACTCAAACTCAAGACATCCACCTGCTTCTGTCTTTCAAGTGCTGGAATGAAAGGCAAGCTGAATTATGCAAAGTTTCCACAGTTCTTTTAGGCTAAAAGAAAATGCAGTACTAACTGTGGTTCTATAAAAAGGTTAGTACTTTTTACTACACAACAGAAAGGTGCTGGAGAGATGGTTCAGAGGTTAAGGGCATTGACTGCTCTTCCAAAGGTCCTGAGTTCAAATTCCAGCAACCACATGGTGGCTCACAACCATCCGTAATGAGATCTGACGTCCTCTTCTGGAGTGTCTGAAGACAGCTACAGTGTACTTACATATAATAAATAAATAAATAAATAAATAAATAAATCTTTTAAAAAAACACAACAGAAAATGAATGTTTAAAGAGCAATTATACCTAGAAGTTCAGTTGCTCATCAGATGCTGTAGCTCTCTAGAGTTTGATCACTTTAAATGTTATATAAGATTTATAACCCATAATAAATCACCTAATGTCTATTTCTATCAGGATATATTCATACTAGATTCATAATGATACATAATACAGTAGGCAGCAGATCCCTGTGAGTTCAAGGCCAGCCTAGCTACCTATCAAATTCTAGAAGGACAGGATATATGCAGAGATCCTGTCTCAAAAGACATATAACACAGCATGAATTTATTCTACCTTTTTGGGCAGTGGAGTGCTCTGTGGCACTGTTTTAGTAAAGAAGTGTCAATGTCTACCTCATCACCTTTTACTGCATAAAGTCTAAAGCAAACCATGAAGGACACCCAGGTCCCAAAGCTTTGGGTCTAAGTGGACACTGGTATTCTTTTTTTTTTCCCCCTCTGGTTTTCCGAGACAGGGTTTTTCTGTGTAATACCAGGCATTTGAGACATCTGCTGCAGTTGTTGGTCAGTGTAGTCTAAGCGATCCCAAAATAACAGAAGCTATTGCTGTTGCCTTTGGTTGCCTCTCAAGAGGTTGAAGGTAATCCACTATAGCTATAGCTGAAGATACTGTATGCCCAAAACACAGGATTCAGAGGATCTGAGCTGGATCTAACCCAAAAACGATTGTCTTACAGTCTTGCTTTCATAGTCCCATAAAGTACTATAAAAGGTGTCAAGGAAGGGAAGCAATCAATAGTCACAATATTCAGCTGTGACACCATGAACTATAACAATGACCAGCATGGCCAGAGATGCATATAGGTGCAGTAGTGGTGTGCCTGTCTTGGTGATAACTCACAGCTGTCTGACTATACACTAGGACCATTCAACACAAAGAAAATCATGCATGGTACTAAAAACCTAGCCAACTACATGAGGCTAATGAAGTCAGGACTCTTAGAAGAGAGCCTATTACTACCATTCTGCTAGATCAGCATAATTTCTAATTTCATTCTAAAATTTGCCTTTTTACCCACAGATATGTGTAACTCTCATCCTTCTTCAAAGAAATTTTTCTTTACAGCAAATGGAGACAATTACAGAAAACCACAACTGGTTATAATGCAGACATAAATGGATCATGGGGAACCCAACCCCAATGGTTAGATACATCTGCAACACAACTTCTTCACCTAAGGTTCAAGATGGATTTTGGAAGAGGTGTTAGGAAAACTGTAAGAGCCAGAGGACCAGGAAGTCTGCTGTGAAATGTGCCTTCTAGAAAAGACAGAGAGCTACACCCATGGTACTGCAATGATATGGCTGCCTAAACAAAACCTGAATGACAGTTATGAATAGACATGCTAACAGAGGGGGAAATCAATCTCATGGGAACCCAACCCCAGACAAAGTACTAAAGGTAACTAATGACTGCTGAGAGGGAGAATTGGCTTCTCCTAGGGATGTGCCCAACTGGTTATCCAATACAAACTCGTCAGGCATGAAATCATATACACCCAAACCACACTAAACAGACTCACCATGTTGGATTTATATAGTTATACATCTATATAAATATACATAATAATAAAAAAGAGGCTATTAATTTGGGGGCTAGAGGGAAGAAAGGAGGAGAAAAGTAATGTGATTATATTTTAACTTATATAAGCTGTAATAAAATAACCTCAATAGACACAAATATTAAAATTCCATAAAAACACATAGAATAGTCATAAAAGAACTATAAAGTGCAGAAAGTGCACATTTTTAGGTAAAGGCTGGTAAACACAAGTGGCACTAACAATTACAGGACTTGGTGAGAACAGTTTACTTAGGTTGGATTTAGAATAGGAGAACCAAGACTACTTAGCAGTCCTTACAATAGTTCTGTCCAGGGCTGTGGTTTTCTTACAGTCATGTAAAGTAAATGCCACACCTGAAAAAATCCTGACAGCACATACGCCATCAAAAATAAGTTGGATTCAATGTATGATTAAGAACATAGCAGAGACAGTATACAATACCTTCTCTTAAGGCATTCTTAAGAACATAGCAGAGACAGTATACAATACCTTCTCTTAAGGCATTCTTAAGGGCCATTGTGAGACATACATGCGTACAAGCAAGCAAATATAATACATCCTTGTTTAGCAAGCAAAGGCAACAACATTCAGTTTAAAGCTGACAAATGAGGCAGAGGAAATAAGATGTGTTGAAGATGTAAAAATGCAGGTGGCTGGCCAGCCGTACATGATCCCACAGGGCTTCCGGGGCCCAGAGTATTAACTATGCTTCTGTTACTGTCATCTCATTGTGAATAAATCCACTGGACTACATCTGTATTGCAAACAGTGGGGAGTTTTATACCTGAACATTCATTCGTGACAGCTATAAGCTATAGGCTTATCTTAATTTTGTTTAGTTCAAAGATCCATATAGGGGCTGAAGAGATGGTTCAGTAGTTAAGAGTACTGCCTGCCCTTGCAGAAGACCTGGGCTGTGCTCCCAGCACCCCAGAGTGGTTCACAACAGTCTGTAACTCAAGTTCCATGGAATCCAATGTCCTTTTCTGGCCTCCTTGGGCACTGCATGCACATGGTACATATTCAGACACGCAGGCTACTAACACAGACTAGCTATAAATAAATAAACAAATGATGACTGGCTGAATGAATGAATAATAAATAGATATCCATGTATTTACCTGGCAACTCCTCCATAGTCAAGGCCTTCTTCTCCACGAAATTTTATCATTAATCGCTTCCATAGATCTTTTGGCCTCATTTTCATGACCTGCCGATATGATTCCTGAAAAATAATTTTAATATACTATCATCATTAGGTGCTTTAGCCTCTAATTTAAAAGCTTCCTTCTCTTCCAATTCACAAAACTAATTTAAGTCAGAGGAGACACCAGTAGAAACCAAAAGTAAAAGAATCACAGTCCTAAAAGAACGTAAGTAAAATATTAACCACATAGACAACTTTATATTGGGGACAGGGTAAATATAAGACTCTTATAAAGCCCAGACTGTCTTTGAACACCCTATGTAAACAATGTTGGCCTCTGGACAGCCTGGAAATTGCTATGTAGACTAGGCTGGCCTTGATCCTGCAGAGATCCTCCTGTCTCTAACTCTTAACTCCAGAGTGCTGCGATTGTATAGTTAGGTGTGATGTCACATGCCTTTATCTTTTTCTTTTTTTTAATGGACTTACTTCACTTTTTCCTGTATAAAAATCTCTTTATAGTAGCCAACAGCTGGATCCTGGCTCTTTTGTACAGAGACCCTAGTATGAATATTATAAGATAATCAGGTAGTTCCTGATAGGAAGACTTGGTGAGCACATCTGTCTCTCAAGGTCTAGGGTAGCTGTAGATCTTGGAGATGTCATCAAAGGCAACCCTGGGTGGTCATGGCAATCAACAACAGCTTCTTATTTTGTCTCTCTTTTTTTTTTCCAGGGCTGAGGACCGAACGCAGGGCCTTGCGCTTGCTAGGCAAGCGCTCTACCACTGAGCTAAATCCCCAACCCCCCAACAACAGCTTCTTGGACACAGGTGCTTAGATGATGCCAGTACCTCTGGGCTCATGGTCTGTTACCTTGCTTGGGACACTATGGTTTGATTATCTTGCTCCCTTGGTAGCTTTTGTGTACCAAGACAATGGAGAGTTTATCTAAGATGATGGGTGGTTGAATGCTGGTGGCTCTCTTACTGGTGTACCCAGCACTAACATCAATGTGGCCATTGTAGTCTCCAGTGGCCAACAAATACCTTGAACCCATCCACTGGCCAGTGTAAGACTGCCTTATTAATCATCACAACCCTAGTCATGGACAACACCCCAAGAAGTTATTTTTGGAAGTTGATGGACAAAGAAAAACTCTGGCTAGGGATGCTTTTTTTTTTTTTTAAAGAATTATTTTATGTATATGAGTACACTGCAGCTGTCTTCAGGCACACCAGAAGAGGGCATCAGATACCATTACAGAAGGTTGCGAGACATGTGGCTGCTGGGAATTGAACTCAGGAACTCTGGAAGAGCAGTCAGGGCTCGTTACCATTTCTCCAGCTCCCCCTGCCCCCAACCCCTTATTAAAGATTTATTTTTATTTTTACTCAGGTGCATGTGTTGGTGTCCACTGAGGCCATTGCATCCCTTGAATCTTGTGTTATAGGTGGCTGTGAGCCATCTGACATGGATGCTGTAACTGAACTCAAGTCTTCTGGAAGAACAAGTATTTTTAACAGCTGAGCTGTTTCTCCAGGTTCCAATTCTCGACCACAAAGCCCAGCATGATAACAGGATCTACTTCTCGTTTCAAGCCTTACTTCCCTCTATGAGCTTCAAGACTGCAGCCTCGGGGGCCATGATGGGGATCCTGGCCCAAGTGTACTTGCAGCCTCTAAGGAAGACTCCTCTGCCTCCTAAGACTGGGAACCCAGAACCTCTGGATGCTTCCAGTGCACAAGTATCACCTACTATTATGTAGTGTTTTCCAAATGGGAAGAAGCTCTTTTTATCATTTTGAAATACAAATTACACTGTAACCAAGGACAAAAAGCTCATCAGGAGGCAGATCTCTGAGTTTGAGGCCAGCCTGGTCTACAGAGTGAGTTTTAGGATAGCCAGTGCTAAACAGGGAAACCCTATCTTTGAAACACACACACACAGAGAGAGAGAGAGAGAAGCAAAGAAAGACAGGAAGAAAGAAGGAAAGGAAAGAAAAGAAATTAATAAGAATACTTTTACTCCAGTCAGATAAGAATTCCAAAACTGTATTCTTAGAGTAAATCAGGGGCTGGGGAGATGGCTCAGTGGTTAAGAGCACTGGTTGCTCTGCCAGAGGAATTGAATTGCCTGAGTTCAATTCCCAGCATCCACACGGTGGCTCATGACCATCTGTGATGGGATCTGATGCCTTCTTCTGTATATACAGATCATTCATACATTAAAAAACATTCACAAATAAACTAATAAAAAAGAGTAAAACAAAGTCCAGGCATGATGGTACATGCCTTTAATCCCAGTCTTTGAGGGAGGGAGTCAGAGGCAGATGTTTGAGAACGGCCTGGTCAATATCAAAGAAAAAAAAAGGGCAAATCACTAAATTTTACTTTCTTCTAATTGGAATTAAGGTTTATATATTTACCTCAAAAATCTCTTCCCTAGACACCTCAATGCGGCAGTGGCCAGCTTGAGGCTGCTGTTGGGAAAGTTCTTGCCGCAAGATTTTTAGTTTTTGAACCAAGTCTCGCTTGTACCTTGGCACTGTCAGACACTCAGTGTCATCGGGACACAGCGACACCACTTGCTGCTGCTGCTGGTCTTTCAACTGGTTCTGACGACTGGAAATAAACAGAAAAGTTATCAAAGTTCTTTAGAACATCAAGGTTGCAATTCTACATTTAAGTCAGCATCAGCCTAAAAGAGAAATCTATCAATGATCTGCCTCATAAGGCTTAGACATCAGTCTGACAGAACTGGTTACTGAGGCTCTATTCCTAAAGCCTTATGCAGAAGCTAAGAACTGCTCAGACACCATTTCCTCTGCCTCATCCCATCACCGAATTTAAAGCTGAGGCAGGTGCTACGTAACCCATTATCTAGAATCTGTTTTTCTGGAAGAACCGAACAGAAGCCTAAACTGGCAGCTCAGTGGAAACCTTTCCTCCTATACCTGATTCTGTCTAAACCACAAAAATAAAAAACTAGTGAAGCAGCCTGTCTCCTCAGCTATGCTAGGGCATGTAGGGATATATAAGGGATGATGTCAACCCTGGCAGAAAACAGTGGGGACGCCGACCTGCTGCCTGCAAGGCCTCTGACAATGTCCAGAGCCCTTATCAAGCAAATTATTTTTCTGACAAACAGAAAAGATTCAAGTTGTAATCTTTGTTCATAGTTACTTTTAAAAGTTTCCTTTTATGATAAGGTAGAATTTCTGTCAAGCATTAAGAATATCAGGCATAGAGTTAAAGGGTGAGAACAGGAAGAGAAGGGGAGACCCTCCAGAGTCAGGCTGAGGCCACAGTCCAGCTGCAGCACATTTTCTGTACCTCTGGGAAAGCAGTGAAGCATCCTTTCTCACTGATGAAGAGAGGACTCAATGCATAAAATATGCTTTGCAAACAAGATCCTTTTTTAAAAAAAGATGTATTTATTTTATGTATATAAATAGCTGTCTTCAGACACACCAGAAGAGGGCAGATCCCATTACAGATAGATGGTTGTGACAATTGAACTCAGAACTCAGAACCTCTGGAAGAACACTGCTCTTAACCACTGAGCCATCTCTCCAGCCCTACAAGATTCTTTTTAAAAAAGGGGGTTTGGGCAAAGGATATGTGTCCTTGGCTATGTGATTCACTGAATCCTAATGACAATATTTTGCAATAGTTTAATAATGTTGTATGATGACATTTATAGATTATATGGTGAGGCCTCAAACACAGGAAAAATTTAATTGCATAACATCAAAAACTTCCCTTTACAGGGAGTAACCACAGTATTTCAGGAGGGACTCTGAAGGAGAGAAATGAAGGAGGTTCGGGTACCCACAATACAACTGCAGACTGGAGGGCTAGAGAGGTGGGGCTCAGTGGTTAAGAGCACTGACTGCTCTTCCGAAGGTCCTGAGTTCAAAATCCCAGCAACAACATGGTGGCTCATAACCATCCATAATGAGATCTGATGCCCTCTTCTGGGGTATCTGAAGACAGCTACAGTGTACTTACCTATAATAATAAATAAATCTTTAAAAACAAAAAAACAAAAACAAAACAACAACAACAAAAACCAACTGCAGGCTGCCCTCAATGCACACACTACATACAAGCCCACCTCAGACTTCTAACAGGCAACTTTTTTCATTGCTTCTCTCAAAAAAATAATCCCCAACTCTTTTAGTTTCAATTCAAGACTGCACTCTAAAATGTAACTTGCCTACTCTTTTTTTTCTGGCTTAGATAACTGCCCTCTACATGACTTGTATAGCAATCTACAAATGTTTGTTAAAGTTATATATAATCCATACATAACAGCTCCCTAAAAGTCAGACTAATAGTTAAACTAACTTCAAGATTTTATTATTTGGATAACAGCCAAAGTCCTCAAAGAACATTTTTGCCACAGAGACACTTACCTACCCTTCTTTTCTCCCTGACTGTATGGGCTTAAAAAATTATACAAAGGAATAAAAACCACATTATAAGCCAGGCATGGTATCCCATATTAGAAGCCAGGCAACCTCTGCTACTTACTAAGTTTAAGGCTGCAGTGGGCTCCTCTAAGACCCTGTCTATTAGTGCTATCAAATAAGGTAACAATGATTCAAGTAAGGCCTGGTGGTGTAGGCTACCTAAGGCACAGGATCCCAAGCTTAACGGCTGCTAAGGCCACAGAGTGAGTTCAGGACCAGCCTAGGCAACTCAGTGATACCCTGTCTCAAAATAACACACACAAGAATAAGCTTACCACAAGAACAGGTAGAAAAAGAAAATTAAAGAATCCAGCACTTGGGCTGGAGAGATGGCTCAGTGGTTAAGAGCACTGACTGCTCTTCCAGAGGTCCTGAGTTCAATTCCCAACAACCACATGGTAGCTCACAGCCATTTGTAATAGGGTCAGATGCACTCTTATGGTATGTGTCTGATGATAGCTACAGTGTACGCATATAAATAAAAATAAATAAATCTTAAAAAAGAAAGAGAGAAAGAGAAAGAAAAAGAGTGAGTGGGGGGGAGGGAATCTTGGGGGAACACTTGAGAAGCTGAGGCAGAAAAATAAAAAAAGTTCAAGGGTGATTATAAGACCAGTTCCAACAGGCCTACACAACAAAGCTAAACCTTCTCCAAATAAATATCACAACAAAATACAATTTAAAATATCATCATAGACCTGTTGTGGTGACATATATGCCTTTGATCCCAGGACTCAGGGGGAACTATGAGTTCAAGGCCAGCTTGGTCTACACAGTAAAACCCTGTCTCAAAACAAAACAACCCCCCCCAACAAAAAATATCATCACATTTGCAATTTTGATTCTTTTAGCTACTGAAAGTTTTTTTAAATATAGCTTCTTGAGAAGCAAGATGCATAGCACACTACACAGAACCACATGGGAAAGATATGGTGTTAAGAAGACAAACCCAAGTCTTAAGCTCATGCCTTTACTGGGGAATTCCATAAGAAAATCAAGGCCAGGGAAGGTGAATAGACAGTTAAGTCAGTAGTACCAAGGGTTCACCAGTGCTCATGGAGTGTTAGTAAAAGACTGAAAGGACTTTACTACTTAGGAAAAATAAAAATATTTTATTACATTCATTTATTTACTTAGGGCACAGCTATGCCAATGTGTCCACAGGGAGGTTACAGGACAACAGGTCTCCTTCCACCACGTGAGTCTCAGATAGCCAACTCAGGCTTTGTGGCAAGCACCGTTACCCAGTGACCCATCTCATGGCACTAAAAACATTTTACGATACTTTGATTCTACCATTATGTTAGTGCCCCAGAGCAGTGTTAATCAAAGGATAGGCTACACACTGTATTTTGCTACCTAGGTTGTAGATTTTTTTTTTAAGATTTATTTTATTTATATGAGTACATTGTAGTTGTTTCCAAACACACCAGAAGAAGGCATCAGATCCCTTTACAAATGGTTGTGAGCCACCATGTGGTTGCTGGGAATTGAACTCAGTACCTCTGAAGAGCAGTCAGTGCTCTTAACCACTGAGCCATCTCTCCAGCCCTAGGTTGTAGATTTTAATGTATAGATTAACAGTCCATGATTTCCTGCCATTTCTTCAAATGCTTATAAATATTTTGGAACTTCATTTATAACTAAGGTTTTAGCATCTAGCCACAATAAAAAGGTCTATCACCACAATGAGTCTGACAAGGTAATCATAAATATTCAAAGTGTTGGGCATAGTGGTACACACCTTTAATCCCAGCACTAGGGAGGCAGAGGATGGTGGATCTCTGAGTTCAAAGTCAGTCTGGTCTACATGGTGAGTTCTAGAATAGCCAGATCAAGAAGACCCTGTTAGGAGTGGGTGGTGAGGGAGACAAACCCCTAAAAATTTTCAAAGAGGCAACAAAGATACATATTAAATGGGTTTTTTTTTGTATTATTCTAAATAAGTGATAGCTAGTTCTCATTTAATTTACCCTATTGAATCTAAAAAAATTAATGAAGCAAGAATGTTTCCCAAAGTCATCCCTGACCTCTATTACTTAGTTTTATTTTATTCTAACATTTAACACAATATCTATTGCATACACTAATGAATGAGGAAAACAGAGCAGGCAGTATTTATTTAGAGAGTCTAAATTGAGTTATTCTGTGGACACAACTTTGTTCTCAGGATTCAAAGAAGCCCTGGTCTGTTGTTCCACCACTACCCAAGGGTCTTCACCAGAACTGGTGACAAAGACACACTGCTACTTTCCTGATGATGAAGCCCCTTTTCTCTTCCCTCCCTCCCTCGTTTCCTCAGAAGACAATGTGAGTAAATAATGAGGTCAGGAGAAAACAGGTAATTCGAGATAAATCAAAGTAAAAGATGCAAATATGGTATAAAAACCATGTAGTACAGACATGATCAGAAACCAAAGCATTGACAGGTCTGAATCTAGTAGCACTTCACATTGGGAAAATGACAGAAAATCAACCTCTGCTTGTTCCCTCATCTGTAGAAATATTATATTTACCAGGAAGAAACTGTTAATACATGCAAGGAACAAAGAACAACACTTTACACACAGAAAGTGCTACTGAGACAGTCACTGTTATCAGTTGTATGTGATTCTGTGTATGGCAACACAGAATTAGCCTGCTCAGTCTCAGCTTCTGCTCAAGCTATGGCCTCTGTAAACAGCCTTCTTGCCTGAGCACTTCTCATGCATACCTCTTCCTAACATTCTAGTACTGGTTCCTGTTTGAGCATAGTGAAGGTAAGATATGCACTACATCAGACTAAAATATCTCTTTTTTTATATATATATATATACTCTGCTCAGTAAAAGTAAATCATAGCACCGGGCAGTGGTGGCGCACGCCTTTAATCCCAGCACTTGGGAGGCAGAGGCAGGAGGATTTCTGAGTTCGAGGCCAGCCTGGTCTACAAAGTGAGTTCCAGGACAGCCAGGGCTACACAGAGAAACCCTGTCTCAAAAAAAAAAAAAGTAAATCATAGCTAGGCATGGTGGCTCATGTCCACAGTCCCGACATGAAGAAGCAGAGGCAGGAAGAGCTGCCAGGCTACGCCAGTAATTCAAGGCCAGCCTGGTCTATCCCTTGAGAACTCATCATAAATATAAATCAATATTGTAAATTTAAGAGAGTGTATATTCTCTCACGTTTATTATAAAAAGCACACATATATCCTCTTGTTTAGAACAATATTTTCACATGTACTACTTCAAAACTTACTTTAAAACTAAATGCAAGTTAGCAGAGAGCCGGGGATCTGTAAATTGTGTTGTTCTGTTGTTATGGTCAACGAAATAAACTCTTCCAGTTGCGGTATTGCGGATCTCCCACCCAGGAGGCAAAGGACCGAGCTCTTCACAATTGATGTTGCTAAGATCCCTGCAAAACAAATATATAACAGAAATACCTCATTCCTGGGCTTGCTGAGCCAAGCAAGTGTATGTGACACAGTGCAATACCATGAGTCTGAGAAAACATATTGTTTCAGAAACTTGAGATGCTCAGCTGGAATCTTTAATTCCCAATGGTTTCCCAAACTTGCACATTCAACACCCAATCCCTAAATGTCTCAGAACTTATCACATAGTCTGGCTTTTAGTAAGTTCCTAAGCTTTCCTGTCATACACACTTTAAATTCATACAGAGCAATCATTCTACTTGCCAACATAAACTACACTTCAACATTGGTTTGACAGAAAGTATTGTTTTACAAGCATCAATGATATAAGAATTATCTATTCAATATTTTCCTTTATTATATCATAAAGTTGGTGTAAACAAACATGTATGCAATGAGTGATTGTATGTTCTCCAACAAAGCAAAACTGGAAACATTACTAAAATCCTGATCCTGGAAATAATCGTAACATATTTTTTTAACAAAATATGTTGTTTTAAATTTTGAAGTCTATAAACTTCATGAAGAAAAACCAGATAAGGATACTTAAGAGGAATGCTTTAAGGCTTATTGTAGCAACAAAGAAAAGCTCAAGTACTTTTATCAGTCAAGGACCACTGTAACTGTATCACACACCATAAGGGTGTACAGGACCACACAGAAGACAGCTGAACACAAATGAAGTGGCTGGTGGGGTCGGGGTGCCCAGAAACATAGAAGATCTTATCCCTCCACAATCCTGTTCTATGTGTACTGCTCCCTTCTGGCTGTTTATAAACCAGCAAAAGCATTGCAGATGCTTATCCTCTATTCTGCTAGCGCAACACCTTCTACAGAAAGAGACCATCCTAGAGTGTTTAAGTTACTGGAGGCTGCAGGTGAAGATGTACAGTGCCCACTGAGGCATTTCCAGCTCTTAAGAGATTTCTTCAAATAGTGCTTCTGACTTCTGCTTAAAATGATCCTGGACACTCCTCTGCTGCAAAACAACTAAAGCTTGAAAACCACTACAGAAGAGGCAAAGCAATGCTGAGAACCTTCAAGTCTCAATAACCACGGAGAACTAACTTGGTTCTGTTCAACAGAGAACGAACTCCCTGGTGGGCGAGCTCAAGTGGGGGATGGAGCGGCAGCTGCGAAGGCAGGCGGAGGTCAGCATCAAGATTGGGAAAGAAGTCCTGGGACTTCTCAAGCTGAGCTCAAAAGGGTGAAGCAATCCTAGAAAAACTTCCCAAATTCCCATCTTAGGCCCAGAGAATGCCAACTAGTAAGGATCAAGTAACACCTCAGGCATGGTGGCATATAACAGTAATCCCAGTGCTCAGAGGCTGAGGAAGTAGGAAGAATGCAAGTTCAAGCCCAGCCTGGGCTATAGACCAAGAATGTGTCCTCTAAAAAACAAAACAAAATAAAACAAACCACACACACACACACACACACCTTTAAACCCAGCAGAAGCAGGTGAGTTTCTGTGTGGTCTATGTTAGCCAGAGCTACATAATAAACCTACCTCAAAATCAAACAAAACTACACAACACAACAAATTCAAGTAAGAACCTCACACAACGTAAGGTCAATGAAGATTTTAGAAATGACCACATTGTGACAGCTAGTATAAACAGTAAGTCACAGAATTAGAGCTCTAACTAAAAAAGACCATAAAGAGAATATAGGGTGTGATGTTTAAGATTTTTAAACAAGGGCTGGAGAAATGGCTTAGTGGTTAAGGACACTAGCTCCCCCAATGGACCTGGGTTTGATACCCAGCATCTACATGGTAGGTAGCTCACAACCATCTGTCATGTCAGTTCTAAGGGACTCAATGCCCACTTCTGGCCTCCATGGGCACCAGACATGTATGTGATAAACATGCAGGCAAAAAAAATAAAAAATAAAAAATAAAAATAAAAAAGTCCATAAAATAAATAAAAATTTAAAAGCCAACTATGTGGTATAAAAATGATGTACAAACAACAGGAGATAAAGGCTAAACAATAAAGTGCTTTCTTTGCATGTACAGGCCCTGAATTTGAACTCTACCACTGCAGATTTAAAAGAAACATAAAAAATAATAAAAATAACAAAAGAGGTACACAATTGCAAGGATGGGTTATCAAGGAAAGATTATTTAAAAGGAACAGGTGGCTTTTCTTAGAGCAAACTATTAGTAGTGGGAAACAATTACAAAACACAAAGGACAAATAATTCTACTATTGATATAATGTAGAATTTACTTTCATATGATTTAAATCTACAGTGACAAAAGTACCAATTAAACGAGTAAAACACTAGAAATGATTTTTATGCTCAAATGGAGAATAACTATCAAAAAATGTAAAGTTAGACAGCTTCATAAAAAACAATACAAGTCTGCATTTCAAGACTTTGGTCAGTATGTAACAGAATGAATTACAGGAATTAAAGAGAGATGCAAACCATTATCACACAGGACTTCTAAGACACTGGCTACTGGAGTACTGTGGGCAACTTTAAGCAGAGCTAAGCTGGATAGGATACACTACACAGACAAACTCTTTTTTTTTTTTTTTTTTGGTTATAGTCTGGTTTTGTGAGACAGAGTTTCTTTGTGTAGTCCTGGCAGTCCTGGCTGTCCAGGAGCTCACTCTAGTAGACCAGGCTGCCCTTGAACTCAGAGGTCCACCACAGACAAGCTCTTTAAAGAAGCCCACTATACTTAACTGGTGTCTTTAATGAGACTCAGCAGACTTATCTAGGCTTTTTATGCCTGATTTAAGCAAATAAAAAGGAATATAATCTCCCATAAAAGAGACACATTTGCTAAATGATGCTCCGAAACAAAAGACAAAATACAACTTTTAGAGATAGTTGAGGCATATAGACAAAAATAATACAGGGCATTGTTAATTTAAAGTCTTATTCAAATATAGATGTCATTACTCCACATAAGCCAAATCTCACTTTAGGCTGGCCTAAAGCTTGTGATCTCCCTCCTCTTTACTGAGTGCTAAAATTACGTATGTACATCATAACTCTGCTGGGCTGTCAACATAAAACACGCTTGGCTTTTTTTGTTTTTTTTTCCTTTTTGAAATAGGGTCTCATTATGAAGCCCTGGCTGGCCTGGACCTTGCAATGTAGTTATGTAGAGCAGGCAGGCCTTAAACTCACAGACATCTCCGTCTGCTGCTTCCAGAGTGCTGAACCCGACCATGCCTGACTTTTGTTTACATTTTATAAGTTATCGGGGGAGAGCTTACAATTTAACAAAACCCCAAGTCTAAAACTTTAGGTCCTTAGGTTTCTTTCAGTGAACTTAATAAAAATGAATATAAAACTCCCCCTTGACTACTGCTTTTTAAAAATTATTCATTTTATTAAGAGAGAGAAGAGGAGGAGAGAACACTACCATTGTGGAGACACAGAAATGGCAAACTTGGTAGAATAATTAATGAAGCACATTTTCTGGGTTGTTACCCTCAAAAGTTTCTAATTCTAAACTCTGTAACAAGGTAAAATGTTTTCATTATAATTGTTTTAAGACACAGTATCAAAGCAACCCCAGTCCAGTCAGTCCCATCTGTTTTTGATAAAACTACAAAAAAGAGGTTTGGATATAAGCTTTAGGAAGATCTCCTGATCTCCCTGCTTCCCCCACAAACGGTTTGCCTTGTTTTTTGGATATGACTGGTATATCATATATAAGACCTCCTCATTACATAAATATGTTATACACCACAGAGTCGATTCCAATTAAAATTCAAGTCTTTTTTTGTGGCTTCAGCTAGACTACTTGGTACTTAGTACATGGCTCACTAGAAAATAACTCAAAATAACTATGCCTGAAAACCTCATTATTTGCAATATAAAGGTAATCAAAGTTATAATAGCTCACTGGGCAGTGCAGGCACTCAGGGGCTGAGGGAGAATCACCTTAGTAGAGGAGGTCATGACTAACCTAAGCAAAACCAAGGACCAGTCTCAGAACAAACAGCAGGTAAGGTGGTAAACGGCAGTGACATATGCACCATCCACTCTTCGTCTTCTCCCCGGAGTCAGCCTTCCCAGCGCTAGCACTGCACCGTGTACAATGATGTGCAGCTCCCCCTCCCCTTACTGATCTTTTTCTATTTTTTAAGGGTATGCTTACATGTTGTTCCTGAAATTACTTTTCAGACTCCTATAGACATGTGTTTTGCCCCACATCTTTTAGCCGGGGCACTGAAGGGAAAGGAGTTCGAGACTAGTAGGGAGCTAGGGTGAGACCAAAGATACTATCTAGACTTTTACTAAGTATCAAGCTGAAGCACTATCAGGAAGAACCAAACTTTTATATAAACTGTTTTTAGCAATTAATTTTTGTTTATTTCTTTTGTTTATAGACCCTTTTCACTAAAAGTTAATTTTTTTTAAATGAAAAAAATCCTGGGTGAAATGGATAGCCATGGTTGGTATAAAGAGTGCTTAAGGGACAAGAACAGTAGCTCACACCTTTAATCTCAGCACTCAGAAAGTAGATCTTTATGAGTTTGAGGCCAGTGTGGTCTACATAACAAGTCCAGACCAGTCAGAGCTACACAGTAAGGCCTAGTCTCAAAAAAAATAAAACCAATAATATTTAAGATATGTTCTTACCTAGGCACTCGAGGATCATGCCATGTGCTCACACCAGTCTGAGTATGTAAGAAATATACCTGACCCTGCTGCGTTGTCCTCTGTTCTGTAAAATAAAGAAAATGGAAACATACTGTTTTTCATATGCAATCAAACACCATGACACTGGATGATATTCTACTAGGATAAAAATCTCCAATCTCCCAATTGCCAGTTTACTTTCTTACAAAAAAAGAAAAAAAAAGGCTGTACAAATTATTTATTCAGACAGGCATGGTAGATCCTAATACTCAGAAGGCAGAGGCAAGCAGATCTCTTATGAGTTTTGAGGCAAGAATGGTTTACATAGTGAGTTCTAAGCCAATCAGGGCTACTTAGTGAGATCTGTCTCAAAACAAATCATTTGTTCAATCTCTGGAAACAATTTTATAAATGGTGGTGAGGTATAGCTATTACCCCAAAAGCGAGAAGACAATTCAGAGGAAGAGGCCAGCCACTTTAAAAAATGTTTTAACAGAGCTTTTTAAAAATTTTTGAAAGACTTTTAGGCTAATGATTTTTTTTTTACTATGGCAATTTTATACCCAAATTTGTGATTTCTCTTTCCATAACAAAGATATATCAAGATTCTTCCTGGATTGCAAGCAAGGTGTCACAAACCTGCAATCTCAGCACACAGGAGGCAAAGGCGGTGAGATAACAAGTTCAAGTCTAGCCTGGGCTACCTGTCAAAACTCCAGCCCATCTAGGGTATAGAGACTCTAATGTAAACAAAACACATCACATAGTCATAAAACTCATTTTGAAAGCACAATGGAAATTTGTGCACTGAGGGGAGAAAAAAGTGTATGAGTTCAAAGCCTGGAAGGGTGTAGAGAAGCCACGGTGAAAAGACAGTAAAAACTTCTTAAAGTGTTATGTTTCCGTAGTTGTCTTTTGCCTGGAAACTCATTTTAACAAAAATATAGTGAGAATGCCAATGTATAAGATAATAAAGCTACTGCTGACATCACAGCACACTGCATCTATAGACCCGCAATGAGGTCAATGAACACCTTCCACTTAAGGACAGCTTCAAGGACCAGAAGAAGCTCACTGACTATTTGCTTGCCTTCAATTCGAAACACTAAGAAAGAACCCAAAACTGACAATAGCTACAATAATTTCAGCCTTGGTAGCTACTTTTTTTCCCCATTTTATTCTTACAAAAGAACATCGGAACTCAAATCACACACAATGTAAAAATATAATTCACCTTTACTCCAAATAACCTGGCTGATAAACCCCATGGGAATTATCTCCAAAATATAAAGGTAACTACAGATACATTTTGCTAACTTGTTTTTTATGACAAACATAGACACTTCACTAGAGATTATGTCATTTCTTGCAACAAACCAATATGGTTGTTACTATTATTCCTCTCATTTTACAGCAGATAAATCTAGGTTCTCAGGGGTTAAATAATATGATTGGTGTCAAGGCAAAGCCAGGTCTGTTTCCCATGCTGGAATCATCACTGCATGGCAAGTTAAATGATGTGATATAGCAGTGAGATGAAACTTCTTTCAAAATAAGAGACTAAAATTTATTTTAAAATATAATTATAATCATTTGTTTGCAAAATAGTTTTTATTTAAATTCTACAGTAAAAATAAAATTACTTAGAAAATGTAATTCCCAATTTTGGTCATTAGGTGTCACTATCACAACATTTAAAGTATTAGGCAGAATATCTAATCTGTCCCCAAAGTCACACTAAAGGTCTAAGTTAAGATGATCCTGTACAATAGCATTGTATAGTGTCTGCTTGCAAAGTAGTTTCATCTTATTCCATTAGCTTCCTATAATAACCGTGTGATTCATATCTATCACATTTTATTATAAATGAGCATACAATCTAAAGTTCATAAGTGACTACCTATGGTCAAACTCTTGGTTAGATAGCCTTCTAATCATTACAGACTTTTTAAAATTGGAGATTATATTTACTTTCACACAGAATCCCTAATCCCTGATTAGCCCCCATCCACTGTCTAGTGTAGTATGTTTTTCCTATGACTATTCCACAGAAGAACACAGGGCCTTGATCGTGTTAGCATCCCCAGGCCTAATTAACTTTCAGATGTTAGTACTATTTTAAAGTACAGTGTAGTGGTACACACTTATAATCCCAGTGTGTGGTGAGTGGGCAGAGAAAGGAATATCAGGAGTTCAAAGGCTGTCTGCCTACACATGAGACCCTATCTCAAAACAGACAACAATAACAATTTTTTAAAAAGTTCTCTGGCTGAGTATAGTGGCGGCTCACACCTTTAATCTCAGCACTCAGGAGGCAGAGGCAGGCAGATCTCTTAGTTGGAGGCCAGCCTGGACTACAAAGAGAGCTCCAGGACAGCCAGGGCTACACAGAGAAATCCAGTCTCAAAAACAAAAACAAAAACCAACCAAACAAAAAAAACCCAAAACCCAAATAGTTCTCTGACATTCTTAAAGCAAGGTGACTGTTCCCTTTGCTGCAGTCATACCATAGCCTTCTGGGAGGTCTGGAGGAGTGTGTAAGTGTGTCCTGCTCATGTAATTTCTATGTCGCTGGGACCTGACTCTTCTCTCTGCTAGTCTGGGGTCTGAAGACTGTCCACACGTTGCACCATTTGTTCCAGTAATTGGAGTATTCTCATCCACAAAGCAGCTAAGAGGTCTGCCAGGACTAGAATATTCTGACGCCGGTCTATTGAAAAGTGACAAGGGAAAAAAGTCACCAATTTAGACAGCAAAATCAGAGGTCTTTAGACAACATATATAATATAGTGAAAATATAGTAAATCAGGCAAGAAAATGAGATGAGTAAAGGAAACACAATTTCAATTAAGTTTTAAAAACATCCATACATACTTGTATATGTGCTACTGGGTCACTAAGCACAAGGACTTAGACCTGATTTCCACCATTTTCCCTCCCACAGGGCTTTTGACAAGTAGGTGTTCCTCTAGGCCTTTAATTTAGTCCTTGGAAACAGTACCACTTTCTAGGTATGGCTTTGTCACTCAGAACAGTTTATACTTAAACATTGCCTCCTGGGAGGTCTTCTAATGTACAGAACTCACTCTACAGTTCGACAGCAAACAGCTCCTAACTTACAATGGTACAACTTACAAGCTTTGCTGGTTTTGTTTTTTGGGAAAAGACCTCACTCTGTAGTTCAGGTTGGCTGTGATTCGTAGCAATCCATTTGCCTCAGCGTCCTGAGTGCCAGGGCTGCAGGCATGAGCCACCACATACAGCTCTCAACTAGTCATTTCTTGACCTTTTTTTGATAGTCAAAAGCCATCAGCAGTTAGTCAAAAGTGCACTTTAAATTTTTACCCTTTTCAGGGCTAGTGAATGATATACATGGTATAGAGATCTTCAAACTACTAGGTAACAGTCACAAGCTACGGCTCCCAGTCAACCTCATCAGGAGGGTAAGCAATGGCTACTCTATAGCATACCTCATTGTTAAACTACATGTAATAAAATATGCATATTGAACATAATTTTTTCACTTTTAACTTCATTGGACAGAATCCTAATCATTAAGTCAAGAAGTACTGTACACTGACTTAGTTACTCAATGCAGCAATTAGCTATCTCTGGTATTTATTTACAGCTGTATTTTTGTTCGCTGTTCTTTACAATATTCCTGGAAGGAAGGAAGTTTAAGTGGCTTATTCTCTATTATAAATAGCCATGTCACTCTGTCAGTCACATGTAAGGAATAAAAGTACCTTAATAAATGTTATCAAATAAAGCAGCTAATATGTCTCATCAAGGACTTTCTATTCTATAAAGTAACCTTCAAAAACAATAGGTAATGGCGTTCATTTTCATTGGTTTTGTTCCTGCTTTGTTAGGACTGGGTAGGAAACCTAGGGCATCACTCAGGCTAGGAAAGTTCTCTACCACTGAGCTGTATTTCCAGTCCAACAAATCATTTTCTTTCTTTTCTTGAGGCAGGGTCTCACATCATAGCAATTCTCCTGCTCAGCCTACTGGGCAGTGGGAATAGATGTATAAGTCATCACACCTAAATTAAAAGCTCTTTTTAAAAATATCCATCTGTGTGTGGGTATTTTGTCAGCATAGGTATATCATATAAGTGCTCAGTGTTCTTGCAGAAGAAGACACCATATTTTCTGGGACTGGAGGGACAATCATGAGCCACCATGTAGGTGGCTGGGAACAGAGCTGAGTCCTCTGCAGAGCAGCTGGTACTCTTGCCTATCAAAACATCTTTCCAGCCCCAAAAGTTCATTTTCAAGCTAACATTTATTAAGGGAGAAAATGCTTTACATACACGTAGAAATTAAAGATGTGTTAGAAGAAAGCAGGCTTCACTTAAACACTGATGTAAGTATAAACTCATTTATGCTTTTAGAATAAAAACAGGTTCTTCTTCAGCTTAATTGATACCCTAGGCAGCTTGAATTAGAAATAAATGTAACTTTGAACTAAGCATTTTTTAAAAAATGACCAGATAGTTCATGACACTTCAGCCTAAACAAAGACCAAATGCTGATAGCAGGAGAAAGTCTTCCCTAGGGAAGAGCATGTTGGTTGGTTATCTATTACCCAAGTCAGTCCTGAAAACACACATACAAGTAACAATATGGACTGAGTGGGTCGTATTTTTCTATTTAGGAAGATAGATAGATAGATAGATAGATAGATAGATAGATAGATAGATAGATAGATAGATAGATAGATAGCAACATTTTTTAAGGTGATAAATTTGAAAGAAGGGTAGCACATGGGAGTGTTTGGAGGAAAGAAAGGGAAATGGGAAATTATAAATAATTGTTTAAAAATTTTAAAATGGCAAGGCTTTAATCAGACATTCATAATGTAATAAAACACCTTCTACGCTGGGTGTGGTGGCATGCACATATAATCACAGCACTTCAGAGGATGAAGCAGGGGGATCTTAAGTTCAAGGGTAGACTGGACTATATTCCAAGCTCTAGACTAGCATGAGCCAGAGAGCAAGACAACAGCAGCAGGAGGGAGGGAAGGAAGGGAGGGAAGGGAAGGAAGGGAGGGAAGAAGGGAAGGAGGGAAGGGAGGGAGAGAAGGAGGGAAGGGAGGGAAGGGAGGGAAGGAGGGAAGGAAGGAAGGAGGGAAGGGAAGGAGGGAGGGAGGGAAGGGAAGGGAGGGAGGGAGGGGAGGAAGGAAGGAGGGAGGGAGGGAGGGAGGGAAGGAAGGAAGGAGGGAAGGGAGGGAGGGAGTGAAGGAAGGGAAGGGAAGGGAAGGGAAGGGAGGAAGGGAAAAGCAAGCAAGCAAGCTTGATTTCAATAAGTTAAACAATCCTCAATAAACAAGCAGATACAGCTAATGAAAACCATTTAATAATTTATTCTGTGCAGGAATCATGGGGAACCAGTAAGCACTAGCAGAAATGGCATCTCAGCTTTACTCTTACTCGTGACCAGGAGTACAGAGGAGGTAACGCACTCACCTTACTCACTTTCAGCTGCTTTAAAAACACTCCTTTTCAGTTTCCAAGAACTGCTTTGCATCCTGATGTCTCTACACAGGAAGTACCACAAAGACAGGGGCTCTAACTACCTACCACCTGCCAAGATCTATTTCAGACTTTTCCTTTGCAAGGCCACCATCTCCTCACCACTCACTCTCAGATACTCACCTTCCATACGGGTTTTCTTGATCATATATCTTACTTAGCCATGATCTAATAGCATCCCCCTATGGTGTTCTTGAATAAATAGTTTATAACAGCCATTAATATTCAAAAACAAACTAATGACACCAAGAAACAAAATAACTATGTATCCTGGTCATTTTTTTGTTTACTGAGCACCACTGAAGATCATGGACATACAAAGGATTAACCTGTGAAAAGTCTTTGTTGACCATTATTTCTTTTAAAAAGTAATAGGAACCAGGCATGGTAGCACATTCCTTTAATCCTACCACAGGGGAAGCAGAAACAGTTGTATCCCTATGAGTTTGAGGTCAGCTTGCTCTACACATATGATTTCCAGGACAACCAGGGCTATCTATGTAAAGAGACATTGTCTCAAAAACTAAAACAAGTCATTATACTTCAAATATAATTATTGTAATTACATTATAAAAGAGAATTTAAATATAAGTATTTTAAAAATAATAATAGTATTCCCTCTAAGACCTAATGGTTTATACCAGTATAAAGCAATGGGGAAATGAGATAACAGAAAGGAATCCAGGAAAGGCTAGCATAGACTATAGAAAATACTTGTATGATTTTACCGTGTTGGGCGTTCCCACTGTGTAGTTCTCGTGATGTGGTTTAGATATTGGATTCTTCCAGAAGCAGTTCGCCTTTCTTCCCAACTGCAATTAAAGCATTGAGAAATAGGGCATTAATGAGTATCAGTCAGAAGTGAGACTTGGAATGTTCTCTCTGAAACCACTAAGTCAGAAAGACTTTTTCTATCACAAATCATAGAAGACAATATAGGAAATCAATTCATAAAGAGCCTGCTATTTTTTTCAACTTGCATTAGAATTGTACAATGGTGTTTACAGAACTTTGAGCTATTTTGTTGAGGTCATATTTTTCTTATCAGCCAAACTGAGAACTTTAAAAAAAAGTTTAGTAACATTTAAATTGACAATAATTTTCCAAGAATTTTGTGTTACATGCCTGAACTGACACATTAATTATATATTGTACCAAATTTTACAGCAATTAAGCAAGAGATCAAGGATCAGAACCCAGTCTAAAAAATGTTTAATCCCTTGTAATTAAAAAAAAAATTAAACTTTACTAGGAAAGTATCTAAAAGCTCTTGAAAGTAGTTAAGCTTATTGAAACTCAATTTTTAAAATTTTATCTCCTTATTCTATGGGCATGGATGTTTATGCCTGGTGCCTTCAGAGGCTAGAAGAGAGTATCCCATCACCTGGAACTGGAGGTACAGATAGTTGGAAGTCAACATGTGGGAGCTGGGAATTGAAGCTGGGTTCTTTGGAAGAGCAGCCAGTGCTCTTAACTGATAAGCCGTCTTTTTAGTCCTCTAAACTAATTTTTAAAAATAAAAACACCATTTGTCCCTAAACTCTTTATGCCATTTCATCTAATGAAATATCCAAATGACTGTGGAAATGTGGCTATATTCCTCCTGTGGTTAAAATTTTAATACAATAATAATCAGCAAGGAAACATTAGTTATGTCTCACATTGGTATACTGTCTCAATATTGATTACTTCATCTTTAACTGCCTTGTGAAAAACACCACAGACTTCATTTTCAAAACAAATTAACAGATTTATCAAGAAGCTAAAACAAAGGGCTAGACAAGTGGCTCAGTGGTTAAGAACATTTGCTGCTCTTCTAGAGGGCCCAAGTTCAGTTCCCAGCACACATAGGGTAGCTCACAACTATCTGTGTAAACTCCAAGTCCAATAGGCATATAAACACATGCACTGACATATACATCTAGACATAATTTAAAATTTTAAAAAGCTGAAACAATCTAGTTATTTTTACAAATTAAAAATGTGTACATTTACATATTGTATGTGCATATTTACCTGAGTATATGTAAGAGTGCACATGCCACAGTACAGGTATATAGGTCTGAAGGCAATTTGTAGAAACTATTCTATCCTTCCACTTTGTAGGTCTGGGGTTCACATTGTCAGCATTGGTGGCAAGCACTTTATCTCCTAAACCATCTCACCAACCACTATACTAAATTTTTATTAGGTATTTTCTTTATTTACATTTCAAATGTTATCCTCTTTCCTCGTTTCCCTTCCGAAAACCCACTATCCCATCTCCCTTCCCCCTGCTCACCAACCCTCCCCCTCTTGCTTCCCTGTCTGGGCAGTCCCCTACACTGGGGCATCACGCCTTCACAGGACAAAGGGCCTCTCCTCTCATCGATGTCCGACAAGGCTCTGCTACATATGCGGCTGGAGCCATGGGTCCCTCATGTGTACTCTTTGGTTGGTGGTTTAGTCCCTGGGAGCTCTGGGTGTACTAGTAGGCTCAGATTGTTGTTTCTCCTATGGGACTGCAAACCCCTTCAGCTCCTTGGGTCCTTTCTCTAGCTCCTCCACTGGGGACCCTGTGCTCAGTCTATTGGTTGGCTGTGAGCATCCACTTCTGTATTTGTCAAGCACTGGCAGAGTCTCTCAGGAGACAGCTATATCCTGTGAGCAAGCACTTATTGGCATCCACCATAGTGTCTGAGTTTGGTAACTTTATATGGGATGGATCCCCAGGTGGGGCAGTCTCTAAATGGCCTTTCCTTCAGTCTCTGCTGTCTCTGTATCTCTTTCCATGGGTATTTTGATCCCACTTCTATGAAGGACTGAAGTCTTCCTTCTTCTTGATGTGGTCTGTGAATTGTATCTTGGGTATTCCCAGCTTCTGGGCTAATATCCACTTATCAGTGAGTGCATACCATATGTGTTCTTTTGTGATTGGGTTACCTCATTCAGGATGATATTTTCTAGTTCCATCCATTTGCCTAAAAATTTCATGAATTCATTGTTCTTAATAGCTGAGTAGAACTCCATTGTGTAAATGTACCACATTTTTCTGTAGCCATTCCTTTGTTGAGGGACATCTGGGTTCTTTCCAGCTTCTATTACAAATAAGGCTGCTATGAACATAGTGGAGCATGTGTCCTTACTACATGTTGGAGCATCTTCTGGGTATATGCCCAGGAGTGGTATACCTGGTCCTCAGGTAGTACTGTAGTGGCTATTCCTGGTTGTCAACTTGACTATATCTGGAATGGACTAATCAAGAATTGGAAAGCTCAACTACAATCCTAATCTGAAGGCTCAGAGATACAAGTTTCTGTCCTAGATCTTGACATGGAGATCTTGAAGCATAGTGGCTATGAATTCCAGAAGATTAAGACAAGGAGATCTCCGAGATCAAGGTCATCTGGGATTAATGGCGCAGTGGCACACGCCTTTAATCTGGGCCACACCCTCTGCTGGAGACCTATATGAAGACATTGGAAGAAGGAAGATTGACTCTCTTCCATGCCTGCTTGTCTTGTGGGACTGAGCAACTGCTAGATCCTTGGACTTCCATCCACAGCTACTGCTGACCATTGTTGGGGAATTGAACTAAAAGCTGTAAGTCATTGACAAATTCCCTAACTATATAGAGACTACCCATACGTTCTGTGACTCTAGAGAACCCAGACTAATACAAGTACTATGTCCAACTTTCTGAGGAACCACCAGACTGATTAACAGAGTGGTTGTACAAGCTTGCAATCCCACCAACAATGGAGGAGTGTTTCTCTTTCTCTATATCCTCATCAGCATCTGCTGTCACCTGAGTTTTTGATCTTAGCCATTCTGACTGGTGTGAGGTGGAATTTCAGGGTTGTTTTGATTGGAATTTCCCTGATGATTAAGGATGTTGTGCTTCTCAGTCATTCAGTATTCCTCAGTTGAGAATTCTTTTGTTTAGCTCTGTACCCCATTTTTAATAGGGTTATTTGGTTCTCTGGAGTCTAACTTCTTGAGTTATTTGTATATATTGGATATTAGCCCACTTCCAGATCCTATACTAATTTTTAAACTGATTTTACAATTTATTGTAAGTTTTACTTCATTGAAGTTAAATAAAAATACTTTGAAATAAAAAAAAATCAGTAAAGTATCAGACTTAGTATAAAAAGTGGAGAATAATGATAAAATTCATAAGCTTGGGAATTAAGACAGGCGTAAGATCCAGCTCCCCCACTTATTACATAACCTCAGGCAAATGATTTATATTGCTTTCCACTTTGTTGTAAAATGAGAACAACATTTTTAAAAAGTAGCTAATTATTCAGTACTTGTTTTTGGTTTGGGTTTTGTTTGTTTGTTTGTTTGTTTTGTTTTTTTGAGACAAGGTCTCACTATGTAGCTCTGGCTGTCCTGGAACTCATTAAGTAGACCAGGCTGGTCTCAAACTCACAAATCTGTCTGTCTCTGCTGGGATTAAAGGTGTGTGCCACTACCCCTAGCTTATTAAGTAAGCACTTATGATGTGCAAAATATTGAACAGCTTTACGTGAATGATTGCACCAATTATGGCATACTTTATCAATCATCCTGTTAAAATTCACAAAAGTTAAATTAAGTTTACAACATCACTTAGCAGAAGAATGAGGACCAGAACCCAGGTGGTCACTATACACTGCCTTTGCTGCCACAAGAATTAAATATCATACCCTGAACTGCTTGACACAAATATACTTCACTAAATGTCACAATGTTACAATTAGTATTACTCAATTCTCCTTTCCTTAACTCTAAAAATAAGGCAATATAGTCAAATTCAGTACTTTGTATGCTCTGTTCTAGATAATTAAGGAAAAATCTTTTTCTTAAAAAAAATAAATTTACCCTGGGTAGGGTAAATTTACCCTGGTAGGGCACTGAGGCAGGACTGGGTGGGTGGGGGAGCACCCTTATAGAGGCAGGGGGAGGGGAAGGGGATGGGGGTTGTGGAAGGGAAACTGTGAAGGATTATGACATTTGAAATATCAATAAATAACCAATAAAAAATGAAAAAAATCAATAAAGAAAACAAACTAAAATTCATAAAAATAAATAAATTTACAGCAGAGTAATATTTGATAACAAATTTCCTTTTCTTCCTTTTCAAAACTCTTTTTAAATGAAATTTAACACCACTTGTGGCAAGTCCTTATAATTTTCCAAGTAGAAGAGAAATCTATGTTCTGTTTCTATGCTCATAGAAACTCCTCGGTCACTAGCTTGAGGGCAGCACTGCTGCATGCATGTCTCTAATGACTTTGAGATGTCCACTTACCCATCTGGTAAATCATTGTCAAACAAACGACTGCAGTCCACAACTTGTCCTCCTGTGCCTATTCGGTCTCTGGATTGAAGACTTACTATTAAAAAAACAAAATCATTATTAAGATTTTGACAGTACTTTCCGGTTCTGTCAAGCTAAATATCCATGTTAAGCCAAGTGTGGAGGTGTTTGTCTGTAACCCAGCACTCAGAAGGATGAGGCACAAGAACTGCTGAAGTTTGATGCTAGCCTGGGTGCACAGCAAATTTAAGCCCAGCCTGTATATACTGAGAAGCCCTTGTCTCAGAAAACCAAGTAGCATAAAATGTAGATTATTTTACTTCTTTGGAATGATTGAGCTGAAGATGTACTTCAGTGACAGCATTCTTGCCTAGCATGCATGAGGTTCCCAGCACTGCAAAAAACAAAGTAACAGAGTTTAGAATGAATTTCTTGGTTTCTACTAAAATCTGTAACTCTTTTCTCATAGATTTTTCCTCTTAGATGTAACGTTAAAAATCAATGTTTTCTCGATTTTGTTGTGATTTTGGGGAAGAATCTAGTGCCTTTTTCAACATCAGAATAGGGCAATGTAAAGTTACCCACTGCACTTAAGAGACAGGACATTAAGAGAGTCTGAAAATACAGTCTGAACATGAACTTAGATTGCATTCTTGAAAATGTGAACTGCTATAAAAAATACACTGGATCCTGGCAATGGGACAAACCTTGGGCCACGTGAGTATTAACAGCTGTCAGTATGAAATGTAGTATAAAATCACTACTGGGCAGCTTGGGAACAGGGCATACAGGCGCTAACATAGCCAGCACCAGAATACCTAATTCAATGCAAGTTTTCATAATCCCAGACTAAATAAGGAAGTTAGGTCACATGACAGCTCTTCCTTGTCCTAACTGAAGTTCTTCCTTGTCCTACTATTCCTTACCTCTATTTTTGGCATCTTCCCCAAAGATAGAAGAGACATGGCCAAATTTGACTATCACCGAACATTTTATAGAATTCATAAGTTACAACATAAAATATGACATCCAAAGACTTTTTTTCAAAGAAAGATCTCAAAATTCTCTTTAAATTTGGAGAGAGACTGCTATTTTTTTAGGCTTTAAAAAAGATGTATTTATTGTATATGTCTAAGTGTTTTGTTGACATGTGTATATGTATACCACAGGAAGGCCTAGTCAGAAGGTGATAAGTCCCTAGAACTTAATGGATGGTTGTGAGTCACTATGTGAGTACTGAGAACCAAACCCAGTGGCCAGTGGGTTGTGTGAAGGAGCAACAGGTACTCTTAGTCACTGAGCCCTCTCTCATTTTTTGACATTCTGTGGCATTCTTTGACAAAAGGCCTCATTATGTATAAAGAGTGGCCTTGAGTTCATTACGTTGCCCACCCAGTCCTCAAACTCATGGAAATCCTATTTCTTTAACGTCTTTAATGTTGGAATTATATGCATGAACCACCACACCTGGCTAAAATTTTAGAAAAAATTAAAATAATTTCAAGATAAATCTCCTTTATATTATGCTTAATTTAAAGGAGAGAACTGTAATATACTACAGCTCAATAAATGTAAATGTTTTATAAAAAAAAGTGAATCACTAAATTATTTAGTCTTCAAAGAGAAGAAAAACAAAGTGAAATTTCCAGAATGCGAGTCTTATTGATTTATTTTGTTTTTTCCAAGACAGAGTCTTTCTGTGCAGCCCTGGGTGTCCTAAAAATCCCTCCGTATACCAACCTGGCCCTGAACTAAGAGATTTTTCTGCCTCTCCCTTCTGAGTAGTGGGATTAAGGCATGTGCCAACAACCTGCCTCACTGTTTTTAAAAGACAGGGTTTCACATAGCTTAGGATGGCCTCAAATTCACTATGTAGTTGAAGAGGATCCTGAACACCTGATCTTCCTGCTTCTACCTCTCAAGTGCCAGTGTCACATGTATGTACCACTGTGCTTGGGTTAGTTAGGTATTTAATTATTTTTGTTTATAAGTTTGATGTTATTTTTTAATATTATTTTATTATTTCATGTGCCTTTGCATGAACCACAGTGTATGATGTACACCAGGAGCATGCAGGTGCCTACAGAGGCCAGAAGAGGGCATCGAATTCTCTGTAACTGGTGTTACAAGTGGTTGTAAGAGCTGCCTGATGTGGATAATGGGAACAAAACTTGGGTCTCATCTAAAAAAGCAGCAAGTGCTCTTAACTGCTGAACTGTCTCTCCAGCCCCAGAAGAAAAACTTGCTCCTCCCTCTTCCTCCTGAATGCTGCAGTAACAACTATGTACCATCACCCAATAAAACAGTGAGTTTTCTACAATGTTTTTTCTCCATTTTTCCCAAAGGATATCATTAGCTAGATGTGGGAGCTTATGCCTATAATCCTAGCACTCAGAGAAGGAAGAGACAGCTGAATCACTGTGAGTACAAGACCAACCTGGGTTATAGAATAAAATCCTGTTTCAAATAAACCACAGACATTATATATATAAAATCATATTCATGTCTATGTATATATGCATATATATGTATGTACATATGTATGTGTGTCTAAGTCCATGTATGTATGTACGTATGTCCATATGTCCCTGAACTGGACTTACTGTTTTAGAATGACATAACAAGATTTTTAAATACAGCTTATAATGTATTTAATAAAGCTATACTATGAAAATCGAGTTTCACACAAAATCTTTACATATACACACGTAAAGTAAAACACTTGTTCTAATAAGTACATTTTTAATATGACAAAGTCAAGTCTGCTATGTGGAGGCAAGTGCTGGAATTATAAGAATGTAGCACTGTATCTTGTTGATTCATATTTATAGCTAGTGAAACTATTTTTGTTACCTAAAACTATCAACTGGCAAGCATTACATAGAATACCAAATCAGCAGGCAAATTCCATGCAAAAGGTTTGTGTGAAAGGATTTATATTTGACGTATTTTACCCTTTCTCAGTTTAAAAACAGAACTTATCAATAATTTGTTGTATAGACACTCCCAGGGATAAGTCTCACAGGATTTTGTTATGTGGCTACTCTGGCAACTTACCACCTATAGATTCAAATTCTTGCTGTACTTTTGGGAATGAAAACTTTTCTGATAGAGTGAAAATCATTTTAGTCTAAATCCTGCTCTACCTCAAGTGGGGAAACAGCAATTTATTTGTCTAATTTAAGAAGCCCCAAAGCTGGGCTGGAAAGATGGCTCAGCAGTTAAGACCTTTGCTCTTCCAAAGGTCCTGAGTTCAATTCCCAGCAACCACATGGTGGCTCACAACCATCTGTAATGGGATCCAATGCCCTCTTCTGGGGTGTCTGAATACAACTATGGTATACTCACATACATAAAATAAGTGAATAAATCTTTAAAAAATAAAAAAGAAAGAAAGAAAGAAAAGAAAAAAGAAGCCCCAAAGCTGTCTGCCTTAGAGTCCTACCATACGATGCATCTTGAGCAATCTAAGATTGAGCCATTCCTTTGAGGTCAGTTGAAGATCTATTAGACCATTTCCATTAAGTGTCTTGTGAATGTGATTCTTCCTTTTTTTTCCTAGTTAATGTTACTCTATCAGATAATGTTACTGTCATTTAATGTTAGTTACTCTGTCAGTAATGTTACTTTTTGACAGGTAATGTTACTCTGTCAGTGCTCATTTTTTCTGTTAGCAGATTTCTACATCAATGCAGTAAACACTAACCAAGTTACCAAGCAATGACCTTTTTTTTAATTTATATGAGTACAGTGTCACTGTCTTCAGACACACCAGAAGAGGGCATTGGATCCCATTACAGATGGCTGTGAGCCACCATCGATTGCTGGGAATTGAACTCAGAACTTCTGGAAGATCAGTGAGTATTCTTAATCACTGAGCCATCTCTCCAATCCAAGCAATGACTTTTAACAGAACATTCTCTTACTAAAAACTTAGTTTCAAAATTGTTTTCTCAAAATTAATAACATCCACAAAGTCTACTTCAGAACTCTCCTACATTCCAATACTTCTAAGAGAATTCCCTCGTAAAGTCTCAGTAATTCTTTACAATAACAAGTGCTCCTTTTTTCCCTTTTATACTACATTTTATATATGTATTATATCTGTATTTGAGTGTGGGCCATGTGTAAGTGTGATTCTAGAGTTGGGGTTGGGGATGCTCACAGGGGCAAATGTGTCTTCCCCTCTCTTCACACTATTCCTTCAAAGCAGGGTCTCTTCCTGAACACGGAGCTCAGGTTTTTCTGTAAGCCTGGCAGCCAGCAAACCCCAGAGACCCTCCTGTCTCTGCTCCTCTCAACACGAGAGTTACAGCCATGCACAGTACCATGCTGGGCTTGTTCTTGTCACATGGATACTGGGATCTGAACTCTGGTCCTCATGCTTGCACAGCACGTGATCTTATCCACTGAGCCATCTCAAATGTGTGTGTATGAATAAATATATATAAATATCCTGAACTCACTATAGCATCCTATATGATTCACGCCAATTCCAAGGTATTCATTCAGAGGTTATTTAGACGACTAAGGATAGGGCTCAGTTAGTAAAACACTTGCCTACCATATGTAAAGTCCTGGATTTGATTCACAGCACATCACAAAACCTGCGCTCAGGAGACAAAGGCAGGAGGAGGATCAAAAATTTAAGGTCAACTCTGGCTAGACCCCAAGTTCAAGAATAGCCCTGGGCTATATGAGACTCTCTCTCTTTAAAAAAAAAAAAATTAGACCTATGGCAGTTTAAAAGGAGCTAGAATTCATAATTTTAAATTCCACACTTACCTACAATTTGTCCTCGAACTGTATCATTGTCATTTGGCCCCAGTTTGCATAAATCCAACCTCTGATCTATTCAAATAAAAATAAAAAGCTAGTATCGGAAATTCTAGCATCTATAATCTATGAATGATACTAAATTTTCATAGGCCATTGAAAACTAGACCTATCTTTAATAATCATTCTAATTATAAAATGAATATTTAAAATTCTATAGCTACATATGTAGCAAATTTAAACAACTCAGCAAGTTTTGACAAATTCAGATTTCAAAAACATAAAGCGCTGGTAAACTACATTGATGACGAATGGTTCTCTCCAAAGTTTTCAGATCACTTCAGTCTGGCCTTGGCTTACCTTACCTCTCAATAGTTGCTGGTCCAAAGCAATTTATACCCGAATCCTGGCTTTTTGATATGTAACAGAACCTATCTAATTATTTTTCAAGGATTAAATCAGATTATTATATATAAAATTCAGTATAGTATGTGGCACATAAGTGTTGAATAATGTCAGCTGTTTTATATATATATATATATAATCATTCAAAAGAACAGGAAATAAGTATTAAGGCAAGGAGTGTCAGGTGATGGTGGTGTATGCCAGCCTGGTCTACAGAGCAAGTTCCAGGACTACCATGGCTAAAGAGATAAAGAGAGAAACTCTGTCTTTAAAAAGGAGAAGAAAAGGAGGAGGAAAAGAAAGAGGAGGAGGGGGAGAGAGGGAGAAGAGGAGGAGAGGAAGCTGAAGAGACAAAACTTGTAGGCTGTAGACTTGAGGTAACAATCATTTTGGTAAGAGTTCATATGCCTCATCTGTAAAATCAATACAACACTGGTGTGCCCCCAAAGTTACAAGGCACAATGTCCACCCAGCATGCTGGCTGGGTTTATAAACTACATCTTCCTGTTGCATTGGGCAGTGCAACAGTTTCTAGCCACATGTAGAGTCTTGTTGACCCAGCTCTCTCTCCTACTACTCAGTGCCCTGCTAACCTGGGAGCTAAGACTTTCTCAGTGACTTAGGCTTAAGTTCCTCTGACTCAGAACTTATAACTCAGTTATCTCCCTTTACTGTAACAGGCCAATATTTATACATCTCATTGTACATCTTTTAATACAGCAAAGCTAAACTTATAGTGGTTTTGCTTATTAATTTCCTTAGATAAAATTCATGTCAGTTTCTTTATTAGCTTAGGCATTCATGACAAAACTGATTTTTTCATATTAAAAATTTCTACAGAAACATAGAAACAAAACATCTGCTGAAAAAGGTATTTCCAACTATATCCCACTGGCAAGATACCCCTGTCAGGTCCAAAAGTATCAGGACCAATGGCTAACTGTGGTGCTTATTAGCATTCCAAAGCACAGGCTGGCCTTCGGGCTAAGCATAGCAAATTCTTGTCACAGAATCTATGCTGGCACCCTGATTCCTCCCAGCTCTTTGCACCCCCATACTCTACCTAAATTTCTCCAGCTTCCCTTCCCCCAGTTTCTCCTTCCTATATATCCCATTACCATTTCAGCCCCAGGCTCTCTTTCCTCTCTGTCTTCTTGTCTTAGTGACGTGCCACTCTCGCCTACCACACCCTTTTCTCCTCTAATGGCCCATTTTAATCTGCTGGACACGTTTAGTCTACTACTTTCTCTCCCTACTCTGGACTCTTCCAGATGCCTTTGACTGTACTTTCCCTCATACCTACAATAAAAACCTTGCCAGCTGGGTGTTAGTGGCACATGCCTTGATCCTAGTACGGAGGCAGAGACAGGTGGATCTCTAAGTTCGAGGTCAGCCTGGTCTACAGAGGTAGTTCTAGGACAACCAAAGCTGCATAAACAAACCCTGTTTCACAAACAAAACCAAACCTTTCCTTCAATCATACCTTAGAGCAGTCATGTCCTCACTTTATATTGTCCCAGGGTTACATGAGACAGATGTGTTAAGTCAATTCACCAATCTACTATAGAAATGATTTTTAATGCCTCTGCTTTCTAATAAGCAGGATGGTGAGAAAGAGACTATAATCAAGTAGTCAGGATATTTTATTCTCAAATGTATTTTTTTTTTACTGATTCCAATCACTTAAATAAAAATTTGCTTCTATTTAAAAAATCCACCAAAACTAGGTGCTAAAAATTTTTTTAAACGCATATATATTGGTACCTTTCTTTCTAACCTTCTGAACAGAAATCACTTCTCTCTCTCTCTCTCTCTCTCTCTCTCTCTCTCTCTCTCTCTCTCTCTCTCTCTCATTAGTAAATTTTGTTCTTCTACAATTTCATACACATGTGATATTCTCTGGTCACTCTCTCCTCCTGTTTCCCAACTCTACCACTCACTCTCCCTCTCCTACCCACAACTCTCTTTTGCCTATTGACTAAAGTTGTGCTTTAGTTTTGCTTTGTTGAATTTTAAGTTTTTCATGTAGTTTAAGGCTGTCTGGTAACTCCAAGTTTGGAGCTACCCATGAGAGTCTGGTGGTTCTACCAGTGTGCATGGCTGGGTCCCACTCTCCCTTCTCTCTCAGGATCTCTTACTTGCCAAACAGATCAGCACTAGGTGTTAGACCTAGGAATCTCTTCTCCTTCCACAACTGAATATTAGGAAGGCTGGACCTCTGGACCTCCAGTGCCATGGTTACTATGGCCATGTTCTACTTTGCAGATAACATTCTGGAGGCCCTCTTCCAATCCTGTGCCTTATACATTTATTTTACCCCTCTTCCTCAATGTTTCCTGAACCCTAAACGCTTGGTACAAATATCTTGTCTAAAGGTCAAGACTCTACCATCCTTTATTCTCAGTATCTTGTTCTGCCATGGGTCTTTGCATTTAATTCTTGACCCCATAAGGTGAGCTGCCTTTATCTAGTCTAAGACAAGCCCCAAATGTCAATCGCTTCTGAATACCTAAATTACTGGACGCTCAAGCATCCTGATTCATCTTTAGAATCAAATCCCTAAAATGTTTTATTTCTGGAAAAAAAATGATTTAAGTATTTAGTATGTACTAGGGAGGACAGAGGGGGAGAAAAAAAGGGAAGAGGGGTAGAAGGAGAAGGAGACAGAGAGCTACTGCCTTTGGAAGTTGGCTAACCCACCAAACCATTTTGCCAGTCCACAATGTTTTAATTTTTGTGTCTATTAAATAAATATAGACCAGGAATTTTTATCAATGTTTCAGATATACATGGGAACTAAGTTTTGGACACCTACTACATAAAAGTTTTTATACATATTTTCTAATAAAAAAAAATTTACTCACAACCAGTGTCTTTGAGGCGGTTGATGGCATTGGAAAGAAGACGAACACAACCAAGAAATCCAGCACCTTGCTTCTTATGGATCTTCTTATGGTTCCACACACTGATCGTAACTGAATCAGACTTCCCAATATACCTAAAAGACAAAACAGCTACATGAATAACTTGGTAACTATAAATAGTATACAATTTAAGTTTTTAATATGCTAACATTCTAAGTATATTTCAGAATATAGCTAAAAGAAGCAAACTATGTTCTGAATTCAATAAATCCAAAGTACCAAACTTAAACTTTAAAAATATTTAAAATAATTTTTAATATAATCCCTTTTTTTCCAATCTCATGTCGGGTAAAATCTTTTTTTAAAAAAAGCTATTTTAGGGTTTGGGAATATCATTCAGATGTAGAAAGAACACTCATATTTGAATTATTACCTCAGATACTTAGTTCACCTTCAAGAGGCACTGTCAAGGCTGATAGACCAAAAATCTGACCTACCTGTTATATTTTTAAATGCTGCAGAACAAAAGTTGTTTGTAACGCTTTTCCCCTGCTTCTTTCCTATATGCAGGCCTTGAGCGAGCAGGACTCTTGTAGATTTCACTTCACTGCCTGCAGACAAGCAGAGCAGGGAAAAGCGTTACTATACTTGTCTGTGCATATGCCTGCAAGTATGTAAAAGCTCTATCATGGCCAATTATTAACATGGCATCAAGTCATGCAAAAACATGGTTAAAACATAATCATGTGATCAGAACCTAACTTTCTTTCAGTGATTCTAAGAGGTCACATTTTTGGTCCAGCAACCTTGATCTTACACTGTCATTCAATAAAACTAAAACAAGGAACATGAAAGATGCACTTAAGCCCTGGATCCAGTGTGTCTAGAGAGTCATCACCCTGATATTCGTGCAGTGCAAGTCAATACATTCACTTTATAAAAACAAAGGGTTTTTTCTCCCTTTGCTTTGTTGCTTTGAGTGATGATCTAATGCAGCCCAGGCTGGCCCTGAACTCACTATGTGATCTTGCTTTCACCTATCAAGTGCTGGGATTATAGGCATGTGTGTTACTATATCCAGTTTTAGGTAATGCTGGGATCAAACCCAGGGCTCTCTCTACACATGCTTGGCTAGTACTCTACCAGCTAAGTTACATGCGTAGGCCTGCTTTGTTATTGTTTGTTTAGACCAGATTGGCTTTTAACCTGCCTGCCTCCTGCACCTCTGCTTCAAGTGGTGGATTACAGGTGTGGGCCATCAAACCCGGTTCTAAAATGGCCTATTGCTTACAAATGAGATGTTCTAAACAGTCACAGAGTAGGCATGCATCAATTTTCAAAAACATCTACCAGACACCTACTGGTATGTAACTACTGCATGTTATATCACATAGTAACAAGTAATACAACACACACACACACACACACACACACACACACACACACCCACCTATTTCCGAACTAGTTTTCAGCTATTCTAAAATAGTGACTCTTGACCACTAGTGGCCTAAGGAACCCTATCTATTTAGTACCTGTACCAACATATTCTTTATGTTTACTATGATACAAAAAGATTTGAAATTCTTTTTTTTGCTGTTGTTTGTTTTGTTTTGTTTTTTCAAGACAGGGTTTCTCTGTGTAGCCCTGGCCGTCCTAGAACTCACTCTGTAGACCAGGCTGGCCTCGAACTAAGAAATCTGCCTGCCTCTGTCTCCCAAGTGCTAGGATTAAAGGTGTGCGCCACCATTGCCTGGCAAGGTTTGAAATTCTAAACTGTAATTTTCAATAATTTTCTAATTATAGGCCTTTTGAAAATAACTGTAAGCACTTAGGTTTTACAAGTCAAAAACATTCTGTCAGAAACTAATTAGAAATCATATTTAGGTGGTCTGTTTTCATTTTAAAGAAAACATATAATTTAATACACAAGGATAGAAGAAAAATGAATTCTCTTAACTCTGTAAGCTAAGCACTCTTTGTTGGTGGTGTTGTGCTATGCTGTCCACACAGGGACTGAGAGCTTATGCCCCTCCTGAATAAGTAGTACCATAGGCACACCACTGCACCCAGCCTTAAACTTAAATAGAAATCTCAATTATTAGAACCTCAACTTGCCCCACAAGTATAAGATTTATAAACAAAAGGAAGCTCCACTCCAGGCACTCTAACACGCCCAAGAACACAGGATCACAGGATCACAGAATCCCCAGGAGCTTGGTCACACCAGGATCTCAGGGTCCCAGAGGCAGCTTGACTCCCAGGAGCTTGGACACACCCAGGATCACAGATACAGCTTGACTCTGAGGAGTTCTGACACAACCAGGATCACAGGAAGGACAGGCTCCAGTCAGATATATCAAGGGCAGGTAGCACTAGAGATAACCAGATGGCGGGAGGCAAGCAACATAAGCAACAGAAACCAAGGTTACTTGGCATCATCAGAACCCAATTCTCTCACCATAGCAAGTCCTGGATACACCATCACACCAGAAAAGCAAAATCAGATGTAAAAATCACTTCTCATGATGATGATAGAGGACTTTAAGAAGGACATAAACAACTCCCTTAAATACAGGAGAACACAGGTAAACAGCTAGAAGCCATTAAAGAGGAAACACAAAAATCCCTTTAAGAATTACAGAAAAATACAACCAAACAGGTGAAAGAACTGAACAAAACCATCTAGGATCTAAAACTGGAAATAGAAACAATAAAGAAATCACAAAGGGAGACAACCCTGGAGATAGAAAACCTAGGAAAGAGATCAGGAGTCATCACCAACAGAATACAAGAAATAGAAAAGAGAATCTCAGGTGTATAAGATACCATAGAAAACATTGACACAACAAAGAAAATGCAAAATGCAAAAAGCTCCTAACTAAAAAACATCCAGGAAATCCAGGACACAATGAGAAGACATTATCTAAGAATAATAGGTATAGAAGAGAGTGAAGATTCCCAACTTAAAGGGCCAGTAAATATCTTCAACAAAATTACAGAAGAAAACTTTCCTAACCTAAAGAAAGAGATGCCCATGAACATACAAGCAGCCTACAGAACTCCAAACAGACTGGACCAGAACAGAAATTCCTCCTGTCACATAATAATGAAAACACCAAATGCACTAAACAAAAAAAGAATATTAAAAGCAGTAAGGGGAAAAGGTCAAGTAACACATAAAGGCAGACTATCAGAATTACACCAGACTTCTCACCAGAGACCATGAAAGTTAGAAGATCCTAGGCAGATGTCATACAGACCCTAAGAGAACACAAATGCCAGCCCAGGCAAAACTCTCAATTACCACAGACAGAGAAAACAAGATATTCCATGACAAAACCAAATTTACACAATTATCTTTCCACAAATCCTGCCCTACAAAGGATAATAGATGGAAAACATCAACACAAGGAGGAAAACTAAAGCAAGAAAGTAATTTTTCAACAAACCCACACAAACTTAATTCCACCTCTAACAACAAAAACAGGAAGTAACATCACTCTTCCTTAATATCTCTTAGTATGAAAATTAATATTACCAACATATCCTAATTGATTGAAATTCAAACATATGAAGAATTAGAAATTTGTTGGCTGTCATTCAGTGGTCTAATTTAGTAATTGGAGAAATAGGTCCAATAACGTACAATTCATATACATTTTCTACTTGTTTGTACGCAACAGTGTCTTGCTGTGTACCATATAATGGTCTTGAAATCAGGCTTCTATCTCAGTCTCTCTATTAATAGGATTGTTTATTTGATGTTTTTACACTAAGTATGGTTTTCAGAACAGCTTATATATTTCAAAATTATTTATATAGCCAAAAGAAACATAGAAAATAAATTTGAGAAGTGACTTGTAAGAGAACAAAGAGGGAGACAAAGTTTTGCTTGATATTTGTAATTATTGTATCAACTTTGAAGATGATCTTATAAGTTACTCTTTTTTCCGAGATGAATGCTTTTCAAAATCATCACAGCCAATGAACCAGAATATTACCCTCACTTAATGTCTGTGCCACCCTCCAAGCAGAACCATTGTTCATTGAAACAGTTGATGAATGACTTCATGGATAGATCATCTTAATACACACACCATTTCTTATATGAATGTAACCTGTTCCCTGTGGGCTGAGAATGATGGCAATCACTCAAGTCAAATAGCTTTAACCATAGCAGGAAGTCTGTATTCAAATAGTCGTGCCTACAATTCACTCCTTGGTGCAGCAGAACTGTCAACTCTTAGCTTAGCTACTATGGAGGTAAAATCATTTGGAGATGTGAGGGACATTGAAGTACAGCCTTATTACAAAGAATTCCAATGTCCAAAAATTGTTCTTATTTTGGGTTTGTACCACAGTAAGAGCCAAGCTCTTAAGCTCTAGTAGAAACAAAACAAACAAACAAACAAAAACACTTCTTCTATTTATGTTCATTTAATAACATGCCCATCATTTTTATGATTAGTATAAATATATAGGTGAATAAAAAAAAAAGTTTTAGCCAATTTACCATGCCTGTAAGTAATGATCTATACTAATTTTAATTGTTACATGGAAATCTATTATGTGGAAATATAATGATTATTCATGAGTTATTAGCAAGTTTTTGCTGTTATAAAAGTAATATGACTATTATACATATACACCTTTTGTGTACTTGATAAATTTATAACAAATGTGAGGTCAACGGGAAGATATACTTACAATAAATATGTTATAAGAGTGAATATCAACTTTTAAAAAAAGGAGAAAAATAAACTGTAAAGATTTATGGAAGGGAGACCGGGAAGGGGGATAACATTTGAAATGTAAAGAAATAAAATGATTAATAAATAAATTAATTAATTAAAAAAAAAGTCCCATCAAGCACATGAAAAGATGTTCAACATCACTAGTCTTCAAGAAAAGGTAAATTGAACCTACCAAGAAATATGACTGTAACTTTTTCAAGATATGTTTTCTTTCTTTTAACTTTGTGTGTATGTGTGTGGGCGTGCACGTGCGCGCACACGCACACGTCTGCCTGTTTTGTTTATCAATAATTCAAAGCATTTTCCACTGGGTTTGGCTCCTCTTTTATAGATGTCAAATCATAAGACTGAGCCCGTGTGTTGGCAGGCCTGCAGTACTACCTATTTAGAAGGGTGAAGTAGGAAGATTCTAAGTTCAAGGTCTGCCTGAGCAACTTAGTAAGACCAACCTCAGATAAAATACATAAAAGTAAAAAAAGGAGGTGGAGGGTATAATTCAGTGATAGAGTGCTTGCCTACAATGTTTGAGACCCAAGGCTCAATATTTGGTACGATTTTGAAAAAGGAAAAGGAACTATATTATATACAAACAGAAATCATTTTCCATGATTCTTTTAAGAGATTACATTAATTAATTAAATATTACATTTCAGATTAACCATTTATACCTACAGGTCATAATGCTGATTCCACTTTGGATCAAGTGTGTTCTTCACAGTATCTGTAGAATGGCACTGCCCAGAACCATCAACTACCACCTTAGCAAACGGATCAGGGAGACCTGTGGGAAAAAGGGAAGTACTTTAAACTAGAAAAATACTTTGACATGTAAGATAAAAAAATTAATTACATGAGGATTATTATTTGCTATAAAAGATTTTTCCATTCCAACATTCAGACACACGCACACACATATGCACACAGAGGGTGAGGGGCTATTTTAAACCAAACATTGATATCAAAATCGTATGTTTTTTTCTTGTTCCCAACTTGGAGCATTCTGTTAAACACTACCATGGTCTAGATGGTGCCTGGGTAATTTAGGATTGGAAGTAGCCACTAAACTCTGAGAAGGTTCAAACATTCCCACTCTTTCCTTCGACACAACTGCCTTAGTAGCTCATTTGAAAGGCTTGTTAAACATAGTTGTCACACAGAACATTAATTTCAGAAAAGTCAAACTGCTACCAAGTAATGACTCTAAGTGATAAGAGACACCACAAAAAGGAAATGAAAATAGCAAACACAGGAAAGGAAATCAACAGTAAGGAAATGCTTGGCTATCTGACTAAAACAGCAAACACAATGGGAATTATTCAAAATGCTTTGTCTTAAATCTTTACAATAATCCTCTGAGGGAAATGAGTGTGGTTATCTCTATTTTACAAATGAATAAAAAGATTAAATGTCAAATCATAAGTAGTTCAATGTACACATAGTAGTGAGAAGTATGAACAAAGTCTAAAGCAGCAGTTCTCAACCTGTGAGTAGCAACCCCTTGAGTGGAATCAAAGGACCCTTTCACAGGAGCTGACTAAAACCATCGAAAAACAAGGTATTTACACTATGATTCATAGGGGCAGCAACATTATAGTCATGAAAATAACTGGGGGCTGGAGAGATAGCTCAGTGGTTAAGAGCAATGACTGCTCTTCCGAAGGTCCTGAGTTCAAATCCCAGCAACCACATGGTGGCTCAAAACCATCTGTAATGAGATCTGATGCCCCCTCTTCTGGGAGGTCTGAAGACAGCTACAGTGTACTTACATATAATTAATAAATAAATCTTTAAAAAAAAAGAAAATAATTTTATGGTTGGTCACTACAACATGAGGAACTGTATTAAAGGACTGCAACCATGCTATATTATATTAGAATCTGGAATGTACCCCAATGGCTGTATTAGACTGGTCCCTATTACAGCAATACCCAGAGGTGGTTGGAAAAGGACTGGTTTATAAGGACTTTAACCTTATCAAGAGTAACCCACTGACTCACTCATAATATGAGACCCTGCTGAAGGAACAGAGTCCTTGAGATATAGCTCTGGTGCTGTATCTATCTCACTCCTGTCTTACTCCGTCTCATCCCTGTCATCTCTGCTTTCCAGCCATGGTGAAGTGAGGAGCCTCACCATGTCCTGCCTTATCACAGGGCCACCCGAACTGAGCCAGTTAGACATGAGCTAGAAACCTCTACAACTGTGAGCCAAAAAACCAAAAACAAAAAGAAATCCCCAAAACCAAAAAACCAGTTCCTCCTTTAAGATGATTCTTTCAAATATTCTGTCAGTAATGAAAACCTGACACACCACCCATTTACTATTTGTTCAAGAGTGAGTGAAGGAAAAGCTCATTAAAGCTAGGAGAGGGCAGGGCAGTGGTGGCGCACGACTTTAATCCCAGCACTTGGGAGACGGAGGCAGGCGGATTTCTGAGTTCAAGGCCAGCCTGGTCTACAGAGTGAGTTCCAGGACAGCCAGGGCTACACAGAGAAACCCTGACTCGAAAAACCAAAATAATGATGATGATGATGATGATGATGATGCCAGGAGAACAGGGAGAAAGAGCAATGAATGCAGAGCACACACAGGTATGAAAGGACTTTCCTAGGAGCAGTAGAGCTCTGGCCTTCACATGTGTCATGACACATGCACTCATATACCACCTTAAAATAGACTTTAATCACTGAACACAATTTAAGTTACAAACAAAAACTTAATTATATTTACTATTAATAATTATACTCTGGGTACTAGAAAAATGCATCAGCAGTTAAAAGCATTTGTTAGTCTTGCAGAGAAACAAGTTCACTTCCTAGCACTGACATAATGGTTTACAACTGTCCATAAATACACTTCCAGGAATCCAGCATCCTCTCCTAGCCTCCAGAGGCACCAGGGATGTAGGCAGTACACTTACACGTGAGCAAAACACTCATTCACCTAAAATGAAAATAATTAAGCCTTTTAAAAAACTCTACTTTGATTAGGAAATAAGCTCAATAATAGAAAAAAAATTAAGATCTACTGTCTTCCCCTAAGATAAATGTAGATAGACAAAACTTTATTATAAACAGGCCAAAGACACCCTGAAGTGCGGGTATGAACCTACACAGAAATCTGGGACATTGGTCAGGGTGAGCCTCAAGTCACTGCCATCTTGGCTGCCTCCTCTGGAAGGCCTAAGGCTGATTTTTTGTTGCTCCCCTTTCGAGTCTGCCAGGTAGTTTCCATTTTGAGTTTTAAAAATTAATTATGCTACCTCTAAACCTTATGGCTGAAGCAAGCTCACACTCTTAATTACTCAAATTATTCTTTGCAGTTTTTACTGCTTATACCAATGAATTAGGATTTCTTTCTTTCACCTATTATTCAAGCACAAAAAGACTCTACAAGGAGTCACTGTCAATTCTTAGAGAATTACAAAGAATTAACGACTTCTGAGGAACACTGAGACAAGACTATCTGGATGTTTTATGAGAGAGGTTTGAATGGGGCTTTGGGGAAAGGGAAAGAATTTGAAAAGGAAAGAAAACTGGAAGATAAAACTGAAGATTTTATCTTTAAAATGTGAGCAAAAGTCTTAAAAGCGAGCCTCAGCTTTGCTCTGGTCGGCACCACATCCAAGCCTCCCTGGCTCTGCAGCGTCACAAGTCACAGAGCTCAATCTGAGAGGTTTTTCAAAAATTTACCAAGGTCTTTAGGTTATTAATGATAGGGAAGTATAATTAAGGAGCAGCCCAGGAGAGAATAAAATTGGTGTTAGCAGACACAGTTGGGGAGTTCCACGGCCCTTGGGCCCTCCTCTCCTGTGAAATGCTTGTGGGGTAAACAAAATATTGCACAGAAGTGGAAGGCTGCTTCCCACTGCCCTCCTCTGCTCCAATTCATCCTTTTTCACACTTACCCGTATAAACACAAAGATACCATAAACATTCATAACTAGAGTTTTATAAAATTATGTCCTTTAAACTTAAAATCAAGTTCTAATGTTGAAAGATAGAAAGGAATAAATGAAATTAAGTATGGATTTAAAATGTGTCAAAAGTTATTCCTTTAAAAATTACTGTTGTTATGTATATGAGTGCTTTGACTACACGTATGCCTGTGCACCACTTGCATGAAGTGTCTTCAGAGGTCAGAAAGGGGCGTCAGATCCCCTGGAACTGGAGTTACAAATGGTAGTGAGCCTCCATGTGGGTCTAGAGAATCAAACCTGGGTCCTCTGGATGAGCAGCCAGTGCTCTTAACAATTGAGCCAGTTCACCAGCCTGTAAAAGTTATTTCTAATTTCAAATATTTTACATGTAAAATTTTTTGGCTAAAAGTTTTTATTTACAATCTTGTGACTGTTACTGAATAATTTAAAGCTAATGTAAAGTATGAAATTATAAGGTTAAAATTCACACTAGCCATCTGCTGGAAGAGACTACATAGAAAGCTCAAGAACTCAAGGCCAGATGGGGCTACATGAATCCCTACCTCAAAACAACAAAAAATACAAAGTGAGAAAAGAGGGAAAGAGATTATAGGTTAAGATATTTAGTAAATACAAGGAAATATCCCAATCTGCTCTTACAAAACTTAATCCTAAATGAAACTACAAAAATTTTTACAACTTCTGGGCATTGTTAATGCCTGTAATCTTGACACTCAGAAGACAGAGTCAGAAGGGCTGTAAGTTCAAGGTCGTCTTAGGCCACACAACAAAACCCTGTCCCAAAACAAAACAAAACACTACATCCTACAGTGCAGTCAACACCTTCTCTGGAGACTGGCAGTGTCTCTTTCCTACAACTCTGGACACTCTACAAGCAGGTTCAACTCTCTCCCTCCCAATGAATCCTGAATGCATGAGTGAATTTTCCTTAAAATGTTAAAGTAAAAGCATATTAATATTTTTCTTCAACCTTTCCACAACATTTCTAACACTTGCATTTGTATACCTGCATACACATTTGTATGAATGGGTAGAAATGGGTAAAGAGAAGGGGCAAGGCAAACCACAAAACCCTCTAGGTAAGTGTGAGGCAATGACCTGAAAATATAGTATTCATAAAACAGTCTGCCTCCAAATCCCTAAACCAGGCAGTTCTGGAAATATAATTCTCCCCCAAACCTACACAGGATATACAAGATTTGTATTAAAGTTCATTTACTTACGGAAAAAATCCTTTTTCACCAAGTTTTTTGCACAGAGTACTGTAAAAAAACAAAAACAAATACATGGGAAAATTAAATTAAAATAGTTAAGACTACATTGCTTCACTTTTAAACATTTAAATGTTTAAAAATATTAAATAAATTTTATATGCCAAACATGGATGATTAAGCCGTAACTAGCCCTAACTACAGTGAGGTATGAAATATGATCATAAAGTACAGAAGTAACCATCTTTACATAAATCAATAACTATAACCTTAGCAATGATTACCAGTAAAAGAAGAGGAACAAGATTACAAATCTGATCATTTTAATCAGGATCTAATTCTATCTTCCATCAAGATCTACTCTTAGGGGGCTGGAGAGATGGCTCCATAGTTAAGAGCACTGACTGCTCTTCCGAAGATCCTGAGTTCAAGTCCCAGCGACCACATGATAGCTCACAACCATCCGTAATGAGATCTGACGCCCTCTTCTGGGGTGTCTGAAGACAGCTACAGTGTACAAACATATAATAAATAATCTTTAAAAAAAAAAAAAGATCTATTCTTAGAGGAGAAATTTTTCATAAAGGACCAGAGAGATGGTTGAGAACAGTTGCACTTTCAGAGAACCACAGTTCAGTTCCCAGCACCCAGGTCAGACTGCTCATAACTGCAACTCCAGTTATGGGGAATCCACGCATGCTCGCTCTCATGCATGTATGCGTGTTCTCTCTCTCTCTCTCTCTCTCTCTCTCTCTCTCTCTCTCTCTCTCTCACACACACACACACACACACACACACACACACACACACAGGTCGGGGGATAAAAATGAATTAAAATTAAAAATAAAAGATCTATTTTTGGCTTTGGGGTTTTGTTGGGGTGGGGAGCATCATTTCAAGACAGAGGTTCTCTCTGTAGTCCTGCTGTCCTGGAACTTGCTCTAAAGACCAGGCTGTCCTCAAATTCACAGAGATATGCCTATTTCTGCCTCCTGAGTGCTGGGATTAAAGGCATGTGCCACCACTGCCCAGCTAAAAGGTTTTCTTTGATTGAGTTTGTTTTTGTTTTGGAAAAAAACCCAGTGGTAATGAGAAAAATGACTCTAAGGAGAAGATACATAAATTCAGGTTGGCATATCTATTTAAGGATAAAACAATTTTCTACAGAAGATCATAAGTAAAAGTTTCCTAACAATGCAATATTTAAAAACTAGCATCCTGTGCTCTTATATGTCACAGAAATCTTACAGGAGAGATCTGCCTTCCCCTAAACCATCAACAGTTCAGTGACAAGATGGGCCTCCCATATGCTGGTGAGACAGCTCACTGGGTAAATTCTTGCTGCCAACCTTACAACCTTAGTTTGAGTCTCAGGTTCAACATAGTAGAAGGAGAGCGCGCGCGCACACACACACACACACACATATCAGCAAATAAATATAATTTTTAAAAAATTAAGTTAAAAGCTAGATATCTCGGGTGGGAGGATGGGTTGGGGGAAACTAGGAAAGGGTATAACATTTGAAATGTAAATGAAGAATATACTCAATTTTAAAAAAAAGCTAGATATCTCAAATGTAAATTCATGTTATAATGTAAATTCATGCATAACCTTCTGAATCTACCAAAAATTGCTGAATTGAACACTTTAAAAGTGCTTTAAATTTTATGGGTATGTGTTTCCACACATGAATGTATGAACATACTTGTGTGCCTGGTGCCCATGGAGGCCAGAAGACGTACTGGAATACCTGGAAATGGACTTATAGATTGTTGCAAGCAGTTATATGGGTGCCTGGAACTGAACCCAGTGCTTTTATCACTGAGCCATATCTCCAGTCTTCATAAACTTCTTTAATTCAAACTTAACAAGCAAAGAGAAAATTACAAAATTTCATATACTTATAATTAAATATATAAGATATGAATATAATGTTTGACTAATTTCTGCATACTTCTCTGTCTTCGAAGTTTATTACAATTATTGATGCTTGGCATATAAAATTCATTTAATATAAATTTAAGAAGCCTAAATAATCGCTTTTGAATAAATTAAACAAACACTATCAGTGTAGGAATAAAGATATTAATCATGTCCCCCTCAGGCCACACATCTTAGAAGAAAAAATATATTTGTGGATTTTTGAGACAAGGTCTCACTAGGTAGCCCCAGCTGGCCTATAACTTGTTATATAGATCAGGCTAACTTTGAACTCACAGGGACGAAAGGTGTGTGCTACCACACCTGGCAGTTTTATTTATAAAAATGAAAATTCAATCATGAAAACTAAGACCATAATTGAAAGTACTAAATCATAAAATGGATTTAGAAATATATCCCATTAACCTTTATCAGTATAGAAACCAAATCATTAACACATATACACACATGCACATCTCAAATTATAGGGTTTTTTTATTTTTTTTATTTTACTTTGATTTTTTTCGAGACAGGGTTTCTCTGTATAGCCCTGGCTGTCCTGGAACTCACTGTGTAGACCAGGTTGGCCTCGAACTCAGAAATCGGCCTGCCTCGGCCTCCCAAGTGCTGGGATTAAAGGTATGTGCCACCACTGCCCAGCTCAAATTATAGTCTTTAATAAACAAACTACCATTCATGTTATGACTCATGAAGTGAAATGAGCCCACACCTTACTTCAGAGAAACAGTCTGAGAATTCTCTAACTTCCTTCCGGTCATATCCCTCTACTTACAGTCTACTCTCCGGTCCGAGACAATTTTTCTACCTCTGCTTTAGATCTCACTTCTAACATATACCCATGGACTTTCAGAGCCACCACAGACATACTGGCCTGTGTCTCTTCTGACTACCCAAGCTTCCCTCCAGTGAACGCAAAGCAAGCCAGGGCCACAGAGAGAGCTCCAGGACAGCTAAGGCTAACCGAGAAACCCTTTCTCAAAAAAACTGCTCATCTTGATTGACCTTGAAATTCTATGTAAACTGCTATAATATTTTTCTGTAGAGAGCTCACATCTCTAAAAGAGTTCTTTGTTTAGCAAAATAAAAAACTCTTCCATCTCAAAAAAAAATATAAAGCCACTTTTCATATATTCTCAGAACTTTGTCATTTAGTCTATAGTTCTGATAACATCTAAACCCTTTAAAAATCTCTTAAGTCTCAGTTTTACAAAACTTAAGTATGCTCCCAAATAAATCACTCCTCCTCTGTGCCCCCAGTCCCCCATCCCCACCAAACTATTTCTCACCAGTTTACAGTAAGCAAGGCTGGGTATAGTTTAAAAGTAGAGCGCTAGCTAGCATACACAAGATCCTAGGTCTACTTCCCTGCCCAGAAGAGAGGAAGCAGCTGAAGAGGGTGGATATTTTCAACCAACATCAGCTCCATAAAAACCTTTTGGATATCCTCATCTGTCTACTCTTCAGCCAGTTCAGCCCCAGCAATTACTAGAGCCTTCTAACTGGGTCACTATCTCAAGTGTCACCAGCTCCAGGGCCAACACAGGACCCACAATGATCTTTCCAAATCCCTGATTACACCCTCTCATTCTCCTTTCTCTATCCTTAAAGGCCTTCCAAATCAAACTTATTTTCTCCTCAAAGCCACAGCTAGTGCTTGTCTATCTCCCTGACTTCTCATCACCACAATTCCTATCTAAGTTCCCTAGTGTAAGACCTGACCATACTGTCTCAAAGACACTCCACCTCTCACCTGACCATAGACTTCACATCCCTCTCTCCACGCAAATCATCTGTCCCAAGCTTCTTCACCTACTCATTTTTGCAAACTCAAAGGGGAAGAAAGGTTTTTAGAACAAGTTTCTTTCAACTCTCCTATTTTCTCAGAAGCCCATACTTACCATGAAGAATTACATTTTACTATAAATGTTACGTTTACAATGTGACTACATAGGTTGCAAACACTACACTGCATGAATTATACATTCTCCCTCATTTCTTAGTATCCTCAGCATTAAGTATACACTGTACCTGGCATCTGATCAGCATTCAATAGATAGTGGTGAATTAATGAAACACAATTAAACGTACTCCAAAACTTCACTAAAATGGTGATTTTTTTTTTAAGCAATAAAACATCAATTACAAATCCTCACACATAATCCCAATTTTGACCTACAAAAAAAAAATCAATCTTTTTAATCATTTCTCTTTGTTTAAAACTTATCAGAGCATGTTTAACATTTTTTAAGTTTACAAGATGTTTTTAAGAGTATGAAAGTAATTTTCAAAAAATATTTAAAACTTAAGAGCTGTAGAAAGATGGCTCAGCAGTTAAGAGCACCTGCTGCTCCTGCAAAGGACCCAGGTTCAATTCTCAGCACCCACACAGCAATTCACAACCACCTAAACTCCACTTCCAAGGGACCCAATGTGTTGTCTGGCTTCCACACACACCAGGGCACATACATAGTGCACCAATGTACATGCAGGCAAAAAACATTCATACACATAAAATAAAAATAAAAAAATTATACTGAAAACTCAAGAGCAAAAACTGGACATTTTCTAAGTTTATGAAGAAAGTAATTTAATCCAGAACCTTCAAGAAAGTCAGACATGCTGATATATACCTGTAATCTTAGCACTTGAGACTGTTGGGGAAGAGAAGACAGGCAGACAGACACACACACACACAGAGAGAGGAGAGGAGAGGAGAGGAGAGGAGAGGAGAGGAGAGGAGAGGGGAGGGGAGGGGAGGGGAGGGGATAAAAGGGAGAGAGAAAAAATAAAGAGAACAAACAAGATTTAAAGCAAGAAACATCAGAACTGGTCAAATTGTGTGTGTGTGTGTGTCTGTGTGTGTGTCTTTGTGTACGTCTGTACAAGGATGGAGACCAGCAGCTGATGTGAGATGTTTACCTCACTATTCTATGTTTGGTGAACATGGAGCACACTGACTAGCCGACACCAGTAAGCCCTAGTGATTCTAACCTCCTCAAAACTAAGATTACAGGTTAGTATGTGCCTGTCTTTTTACCCAGGTGCAAATAATTCAAACTCAATTATGCTTGCATAGCAAGTACTTTACCAACTTTAGCCATGTCCCAAGGCCCAGACTACTATTTCTAGCACTGAATCTCATCAGCTCCAAACAGATTTAAAAACAAAAAAATTTTTGCATGAGTTTATGGCATCTCATGTGTAGATGCCCATGGAAGCCAGAAGAATGCTGGATACCTTGGAGCTAGTTACAGGCAATTGTAGGCCACCAAATGTGAGTGCTAGGAACTAAACTCAGGTCCTTGGCCACAACAGGATCCACTATTAACACATGAGCCATCTCTCCAGCCCTTCCAACCAATTTTTGTGGAAGCAGCTTTTACATATATTGTTTAATGCTCTCAAAGTAACACTTTATATTTGTAATTTTGAACCACCTGCCTCTGCCTCCCAAGTACTAATATTAAAGGCACATGTGTACCTCACTTGACATTTCCTAAGTACTCACTTTATGCCAAGTACTATGACAGATTCTACAGACATAAAGATACGGCCTTTATGCTCAGAGCTCACAAGGTAAATATGACTCAATTATCATGACATAAATACTCCCTTTTGATGGAGAATTGGAATCCTTATATGTAGCCCTGCCATCCTCAAATCTAGTGGTTGGAGAGATGGACCAGTGATTAAGAGCACCTGCATCATCCAGCAGAGTACCTGAGTTTAGTTTCTAGTCTGATAACCACTTGTAACTCTGGTTTCTGGGGATGTGCTGCTCTTTCCTGATCGTTGTGAGCTTCTGCACATGCATGCATGCATGCACAGGAACACATGCACACACACACACCCTTAGTTACTATTCTAGTGTTGTGAAGAAACACCATGACAAAGCATTTCACTGGTTACTTGCTTACATTTTCAGGTTAGTTCATTATCATCACCATGGGAAGCATACAAGTATTGCAGTAGCTGAGAGATTTACATACTGATCCACAGACAGATAGAGACAAAGAAACACTGGGCCTGGTCTGGGCTTTTGAAACCTCAAAGCCCAGACACTATTGGCACACCTTCTCCAACAAGAACACACTTCCTAATACTTCCCAAATCATATATCAACTAGATATATCAACTGATGACTAAACATTCAAACATATAAGCCATTTGCATTCAAACCATCAAACATACATAGGTACATACATTTAGGCACATGCAAACATACACATAAAAATTTCAACTAAATCTAGATTCATCTGCCTCAACCTCCTGGGTGCTGGGACTATAGGAATATGCCACTCTGTTGGTTTAAAAGTCTTGTTACTTTTTCAAGAAATATTTATAAATTCTGTCCTGCAACCCCCCACACACACACACCCAAAAAAAAACCCAAAATTCTTTTTATATTGTATTTGAAGCAGTAATTGGAAAAACCACTCCTGGAAGGGCTGCTATCACACTTTGGGGTTGTCAATCATTTCCTTTTCTGATTAGAAAGGAGCTGCCTGTGTGAAACAAGCATCTGTAACAGTACCAACACAATGCCCAGCTGTAGTAACAGAGTGTCCTGCTGTTCTTCCTCAGCTGTACTCATAATGGATAGTTGTCTAAGCTTAATTTCAATAATGCTCTCAACTGCTCATTATATCCTTGACAAACTCCCACTTCTTCCTCGGATTGCAGTTGCATTCCAATTATGATGCTCACTGGAATGAAATGGCTTCAAAGAAAGGGAGAAAAGATAGTCAGATATCCTACTTTTCTCTGCTCACCCACCAAAATCAAACAAACTTTTATAATACTGTTCCCGTAACTTAGTTATCAAGGTTATTTTTTTAAAGACTTTATGTATGTGATTACACTATAACTGTTTTCAGACACACCAGAAGAGAGTATCAGATCCCCTTACAAATGGTTGTGAGCCACCATATGGTTGCTGGGAATTGAACTTGAGATCTTTGGAAGAGCAGTCAGGACTCTTAACGGCTAAGCCATCTCTCCTGCCCCATCAAGGCTATTTTAACCGATATACTTTCTTCATGTTCTTTGCACTTAAACTGACACTGTGAAAATTTAATACAGAAGTCCAGTTCAACACCTCTCAATGAGTCCCAACAAGTTGGCCCATGCTCCAAAGACATACGCTTTTGTGCACCATTCCAGATAACTGATACATTACAAGCAGCAGCTTATAATTGCTGCCTATTATTATTACAGGAGCTGCGGGTGTAGCTGTTGACAGAATGCCTGTGTGGCACATGTGTGGAGCCTTGGATTCCATCCCCAATACCACATAAACTGGGTATGGCAGTGTAGTATATGTCTATTCATAGTACTGGAGAGGAAAAGACTGAAGGACCAGAAGTTCAAGTCTACACAGTTAAGTTTCGGGTAACATGGTCTACCTCAGACCCTATCTCAAAAAGGAAAAGTTATTACAGAACTTTATAATAAGCAAAAGTACCAAATACAAACCTAAATATATTATGATAAATGTGTTTTGGAAAACTATTCAAAAGTATTTCAGCTATATTTTTTAATTTATTATTTTTTTCATTATATGCATGAGGCTATACATGTGTGCATGCAGGTGCTTGCAGAGTCACAGAAGAGAACGTGTGATCCCCTGGAGATGGAGTTACAGGTTTTGAGCCTACCAACTTGGATGCTGGCACTCCATACGGGAGTCCTCCTCAAGAGCAGTAAGTGCTCTTAACCACTGAACCATTTATTCCTCCAGCCCCTCAGCTATGTATTTTAAACCAGTATTTCTATGATTTTCTCCAACTTGAGAATGAAAATACATAAATGTGCTGTTTTTCATACATCGATTCCCTTGTATTCTGTTTGCAGGCCAAACACTATTCTGTTACCATTATGCTGAATAGTTTTATGTCAACTTAACACAAGCTAAAATTATCAGAGAGGAAGGAACCTCAATTAAAAAGATTCCTCCAGAAGATATAGGACTGTAGGCAAGCCTGAATTAATTTTCTTAATTAGTGATTGACTGGGGAAGGCCTAGTCTGTTGTGAGTGGTGCCATCCCTCAGCTGGTGTCTTGGGTTCGATAAGACAGCGGGCTGAACAAGCCATGGGAAGCAAGCCAGTAAGCAGGACCTCTCCACAGCCTCTGCATCAGCTCCTGCTTCTAGGTTTCTGCCCTCCTTGAGTTCCTCTCCTGACTTCCTTTGATAATGAACTGTGAAGATGAATTGTGATATGGAAACTTAAGCCAAATAAATCCTTTCCTCCCCAAGTTGCTTTGGTCATTGTGTTTCATCACAACAAAAGTAACCCTAACTAAGACACTTCAAAACTCAGCTACCACTTCCTCTGCTAGATGTATTCCTTCAAACATACCTGTTCATAACTGATGGCTGTGCCAAAGGTTGGAAGAGTCTATTTAGGGGCTGTAGAGGATGGCTCAGTGACTAAGAACTCTAGCTGTTCTTCCAGAGGTCCTGGATTTCATGCCTAGCTCCAACATGCCAGTTAACAACCATTTTGAAACTCCAGTTCCAGAAGACCCAATACTATCCTCTGGTCTCCTCAGGCACCAGGTACACTCTTTGTACACAAACATAAAAACAGGCATAGCACATACATAGAATAAAAATAAAGAAATCTATTTTTTTAAATAGAAGAGTATACCTAAACTACTGCACAATAATTTATTCTTCCTCAGAATACTAAGTTGGATGTGTTATTGTACAGTTCAAGTATATAGTATTTGCAATATATTTGTAATTCGTAGCTTAACATTATATATAGACAGGTCTGCATCATTTCCTAGCTACTCCCAAATGTTCTTTACCTTTTATTTCTAGCAACACTAGAAAGACTGTGGCTTGGTTTAAGCTTTAAGTATCATGCAAGGGTTAAACAAGGTCAGAATGCCTGCATTTGAGCCTGGTGCTATTTTACTGGTGTGTAATCCTGAACATTATTTAATGAAGCTAAGCTCCAGAAACTTTATCTGAAAATGAGACTTCTCTAAGTTACCTCATGATGTTGTTTTAAAGACTAAACAAATTACAATATATGAATTATTTAAAATACTAATATTAATGATCCATACATATTAGCTACTTTTATTCTTTCTCCTCTAAAATGTCCAGTGAGGTCTGTTTACTAGCAAGAAAGGCGTCTTCTCATAATCTGACAAGAGGTTTATCTTAGCTCAGGCTGCCAAAATAAATACTGTAGTCTGGATGGCTTAAACAACAAACACTATTTCTCAAAATTCTGGAAGATGTAAAGTCCAAGATCAAGTGCCAGCAGACTGAGTGTCTGATGAGCACCTTCTTTCTGGAGTGTAGACATGTTCCTGCTGTCCAGAAAAAGCTAAGAATGGACCCTTCTCTTGCATCTACTACTAATCCTATTCATGAATGTTCTATCTTCATTGACCTAATTCCTTTCCAAAGGCTCCATCTACAGATAGCATCCCTTAGTGATTAAGCTTTGACACATGAACTGGAGTGGGGGAGGGACATTCCATAGCAGAGCTCATGTACTTGGTAAGTTTTCCAGGAAACCCTGACAAGTAACCATCTGTATGTCTAGCTTCACTTCTCAAGCAATCTCCATGTCAATTTCAACTGCCAAACACACACTCCTTACTTAGGCATTTCACCAGCCCTTCAAATTTTACTTACTCAAGATGAAATGTATCAGTTTCCCTAGGGAGGTCTCTTTTTCCTGAGGACCACTCTAGTTCTACTAACTGCACAACATATTTCCAAACACCAGAGAGCAAATGTCTAACTCTCTATTTAATGTTTCCATTTCCAATGTTCACTTATATATATCTAGCATATTTATAATGTACCAAAAATCTTCCCCACAGAGTATACTGACTGAACCTTATAAGCATGTTAGTTACATTTTCATATGCACACAAAAGGAAACAAGATTTGTAGGCCAGCAAGATGGTTCAGAAGGTAAAGGCACTTGTCACCAGACCTGATAACCTGAACTCAATCTCCAGAAGCCACATAGTTTATGAGGTGGATGGAGAGAATTGACTTCCACAAGTTGTCCTCTAACCAATACATATCAGAAGTGCCTCACATGTGCCCTGAGACACACACACGCACACATGCACACACACACCACACCAATCCCACAAATACATGTAATAAAAAGGAAATATAATAGTTGTAACTCATCCTACTCTGTCACCTCTTAAATAAGAATAGTAAATCCTCTCGATAGGTAGGTAGGTAGGTAGATAGGTAGATAGATAGATAGATAGATAGATAGATAGATAGATAGACAGACAGACAGACAGACAGACAGACAGACATCTTTTAAAAAGTCAGTGATTCCATCTTTCGTTCTCATATTAGTTTCTCAACTAGACAATCTTATTTCTGTCTCTCCTACATAAGATGAAGACCTTTCTACTTTAGCTTTATCCATGATATTCCTATACCACCTCAAATGTGATTATTCTAACAAATGCTAAAAACTGTATATACTCTATTAAACTTCAATTCCATGTAAGACCTGTTCTGGCTGGCTGTCTCTCTGGTTCATGTGTGTATGTGACTGTGTCTGTCTACCCTTCCCTCCTCTCATCCTCAAATTCTAGATTCAATTTTCAACTTTTAATCAAATGTCATAGTGACTTCCTTAATCCTACAAAGACTAAGGATCAGCAAGGGTGGCCCAAGACCATCACAGGCAAGCCAACAGTATACATCTATTTTGAAAGTATACGACTCTTCTCCAAAAGCTAACTCTTGTTTTTAATATTTTATTTTTCATTACGTGTCTGTGTGTGGGTTTGAGCATGTGGGTGCAGATGCTCACAGAGGCAAGGAGAGCTGGTTTTACAGGTGGTTGTGAAATGCCTGAGATGGGTGCAGGGAACCAAACTCAGATCCTCGGACAAACTATTGCTGACTCTATTCTTTTTCAGTTTTTGATTTTTCCTTTCCTGTGAACCTTTAAGAACACACTAACTCCATTTGTTTCCAAGTTCCTTCTCACAGTGATATATCAGGAGTTCATACGACACTTTTATCTTACATTCTGTCCCAGAAAGCTGTTTTTTTTTTTTTTTTTTTGGTTTTTCGAGACAGGGTTTCTCTGTATAGCCCTGGCTGTCCTGGAACTCGCTCTGTAGACCAGGCTGGCCTCGAACTCAGAAATCCGCCTGCCTCTGCCTCCCAAGTGCTAGGATTAAAGGCGTGCGCCACCACCGCCCGGCCCAGAAAGCTGTTTTTAACATGGCTTACTTATGTATCACCTATAGGTTGCTACGTAATTTTAAATATAATATGCACTCAAATATTTACCAAATCAATAAAATCCTAAGAAAATCACTGACAAATCATTAGGATTAAGAAACTAGTCGATGGAGCCAGTCTGTAAGCAGCACTCCTTCACAGCCTCTACATCACCTTCTGCTGCCTCCAGGTTCCTGCCCTGTGAGTTCCTGCCTTGATTTCCATCAACGATGGACTGTCACCTGGAAGTGTAAGATGAAATAAACCCTTTTCCTCCCCACCCCTCCCCCGAAATAAACAATAATGAAACTCACTCCTTGATTCTTAACCTAATAAATTTTTTTATTCAAATCAAGATGGTCCCAAAATTATTTTTATTTGTTTAGCCATCTCTTTTAGCCCTACTACCTACTGGAATCCTTTATAAGTAACAGTCATCCCCGAGTCCATTCTCTAGTGAAGAGCAGAAGAGATACTGTTCCATAACAGTCTATCTACAATAGTTTTGTTTCTACAACAATAACAACAATAAGAATAAACTTACTGGCTGTATAAACTGTAGTTCTTCAATACCCAATAAAACAAATCACCAAACAGGCTCCACTGATAAATGCAGGTCACTAGAAACATGGCAGAGAAAACTACAAGTGTAAAAAGAACTATAAGGGCCAGCAAGACCACTCAACAGGCAAAGGTGCTTGCCATACAAACCTGACCTCTCTCAGCATCTACATCCTCAAATCCGAATGCTGCTACTACTACTAACCCAAGCTACCTAGCTGCTGACCACAGTACTAATCTGACTGGGAGACATAATCCTAACGCAAACATACCATATCACTAGGAACCACTAGATGTCCTAATTTTATATCATATGTACACTTTAGACAACCTCCAGCCAGATTTCAACTTACCCACAATAAATCTGGGTATCACCAGACAAGACCACTCAAAAATGTGGCTTACCCAGTAAGACTCTTGGCTTCAAAGGACTAATCTGTTTCTCCATCCCTGAGCTTAGATTCTGTGCTCAGATCAGGTCCTCTGCTGAACAACTAAGCCCTTTCACTTAGTGCACTCTCTCTGACCTCTAACAACTTTATAAAATATAACTTAATATTTTAACAGTTTTGAAGGCTTCTGGAACATCATATAATTAAGTCAACCCCTGATAAACTGAGTCCTAGATTTTTACCAAGTTTCTGGCATCTTCTATTGGTGATTCTGCTGAGTTCATCTGTCCTGGCTTCATAACTTTCTGGTTTAGGACCATCTAAGTGCCTCTGGGTAGACATGGAAAACAAATTTTGTCTCATTTTTGATGAACTAAATCAAGTGGATGTTATTTTGTATATGTTTCATCATCCACCTAAGAGCTATCTCTGGGACATGGTATGGGCAAATGCAAAAGACAAGGATATCGGACTATAGGATCATCCTAACTGCTTAGGTACTATATTCACAGTTTGTCTATCAAAGGACAAAGGAAACAAAAACAAATTCTATCAAGACCCTCACTCTTATATGCTATTATGTCCAAATTTATACATGTGTATAAAACTATAGTATAATCACAAACAAGAGCAATTTATCATTTCAGAGGGTACTTTGGGGGAACTTGTAATTCCAGTGAAAGCCTTTATCCCCCCACTCCCACCCCACAGTGTCAGAGAACAAAAGAAGATAAAGCCCATAAAACAAAACTCTGCCTTCTTAAACTGACTCACGAAGACATCTAATGATTCAAGTGAGTTATATTTCTTGAATGAGTCGCTAGCAAAGTTAACAAGTCAGCACTCTGTCCTGACTTCCTGACTTGAAAGTTTATCCTTTATTCCATCTTCTGGAATCCTAATATTCTAACTCTTCATATAAACACCTGACATTTCTTCCATAATAGAGTTTCCTTGTATCTTCCTGCCTTAGTTACAGTCCTATCTCCTCTCCTGTTTTGAGCAAAGCTAATTCAGGATAGACAACCTCACAGTTACAATTAAAAACCAAAGTCATTTTGGTTTAGCTGGTGAGTTTTTGAGACAAGTCTAGTGTAACCTAGGCTGACCTCAAACTCACTATGTAGATAAAAAATTATACTGAACCTTTTAAAATTTTTATTATGTATACTGTATGTTCTATATATTATGTATATTATATATATTATGTATTCTGCCTGCATGTACACCTGCAAGCCAGAAGAGGGCACTGGATATCATTATAGATGGTTATGAACCACCATGTAATTGCTGTAAATTGAACTCAGGACCTCTTGACCTCTGAGTCATCTCTCTAACCCCAACACTGAACTTCTAATCATCCTGCTTCCATCTCTCAAATGTTGGTATTACAGACATGTCATTGTCTACGCGGTGCTGGGAATACCACAAGCACTCTTATCAAACTGAGTTACATCACTAGCCTCCTCATTACTGTCTGGTAAAATCTTAACCTAAGTGACTGCAGACTGATGTTTCCTGAGTTTAGAATACTTTTAGACATTTATATACCCAGGCCAAGCAGAACATCACAAACTTATAAACTACCCGTTTCCCTAAAAATGGCTCCCAAGAACCAGGCTGGAGCTGGGCATGCTAATACATGCTTGTAATTCCTGCATTTGAGAGGTAGAGGAAGGAAGATCAAGTATTCAAGACCAGCCTTGGCTGCATAAATTTGAAGATAGCCTGGGCCATGTGAGATCTTGTTTCAAAAGACAACTACAAAAGCCTTCACCAGAGCAGGACTCTAATACAGATCAATTATCATTACTAATAAGGAAGTTGTTTTAAGCTAAAGAAAAGGGACATACTCACTTAGGACAATCCCAGAGATTTTCTTACCAAAATAGTCTGGACAAAAGTCCAAATCGCAAACAAAATCATTCAGAAACACAAAATTTGGAAAACCTTCAGGTAATATTTTAGGTAATAACACTAAGGACCATTTCAGTACCCTGTAGTAAATCAAAACCAGAAGCAGCCACATTGGTATGTAAAATGTCAGTGAACTAGCAAATAGATTATTCAGATCAAATATAACAAACTTTTGTCAAAGTACAATAATAAAATCTCAAAAATCCTCATGTCACATCAAATTAAACAACTTTACTTAACTACTCAGTATCTTTATCTCTGAATGACAAAGGCAAGAATTATACAAGAGAAAATAGTGAATACACAAAGAAATCAATACTAGAAGTCTGTCCTTAAAAACTGAGTGAGCTCTTCTGGTCAGGTAGAAACACAGGAACAAATGTCATACACTGAGCAGCACTTTGATAGCACTCTCGTATGCTGTGCTCTTATTAGGCAATATACATTTAATCTTCTGTTAAGGGCCCAGGTAGTCATGGATATAGAGACTTCTATTTCCTCTTTAAATTCCTTCCAACTGTGCACTAAGTGTTAACAAAATAACAACAGTATTTCTAACATACCCTTCCAGTCTCACAACTTTTGCCAATTTAAATTAGTTCAACAGAAAAGAATATAAGTGCCTGTGCAAGCTTTTACTGGGTTGTATCTTGTTTTGTGATACTTTATCAAATTGAATGCTCTAATACAAAACTAAATTACCTTTTGCTTCCTGTGCTTACTGAACTCAGCACAGATCGGACTGCAGTACTCTTTGGCCTGAGGAGTCTATCAACATGGAGAAATATATTAAGCTGACCCCAATTAAGAGTTCAAAATGATCTCCAGGCTCTAATCATACACACTCCCCCTTTTGTCAACTCCGGTTAAATATTGAATGGTTTATTTTTTAAATGACAATGTTCTGGCATGGTGGCACAAAGCTATCTATAGCTATAGAAATAGATACGATATATATCTATATATACACATCATAGATAGATAGATAGATAGATAGATAGATAGATAGATGATAGATAGGTAGATAGACAGACAGACAGACATGAAATATGATATGATATATATATATATATATATATATATAAAATGAGGCAGGAAGATTGAGAGTTTGAAACCAACTAGACCAACCATCCCAGTACTCAGGAGGCAGAAGAAAGAAAAAGAAGAAAATGAAAGAGAGGGAGGGAAGGAAAGAAGGAAGAAAGGCAGGCAGAAAGGCAGGTGGATGGGCAGGGGAGCAGATTGAAAAAGAAAAGACATTACCCATGAAGGCCCTACAGGTACCACTCCACACGTAGCACTCAAGTATGCACTCTGCTCACTGAGCTTGTGAAATCCTATCAAGAAACTTTTTCACTGAGGAGGGTAACAGAATTTCTCTAATATCCTCAAGATAGAAACTATTATTTATATTATCTTTGAAGTTTCAGAAAATTCTAAGTTTTTCCAACCTCAGGTTTGCTAGTAGCATTAATAGCCATGTAATCACTTCTCAGCTGAGTCTCTCAGTTTTTGTCCAAAGGGTACATAACTTCTCTCAAAGAAAAGGAATGCACCTGAAGGGTCATACAAGTCCTCCCACCAACAGTTGCCACAGTCAAGTTTCAAGGTGCTGGTACATAGGGTTCATGTGAAACATACTGCCAATCCTGACCAATGGATGTCTATGCCCTCAATCTTAAAGTGAATCCAACAATAGTTTCCAGAAGCAGAAAAACATACAACTTTTCCTGGAACTCCAGATCAAGCTGATGACTACAGAGAAAGACAGTTCTCGAACAAGATTGTAAAACAGACTAATGTATTCCTTTAAAATATTGCTGCAGCGTTCTTCTGGTGACTTAGTTCAAACATGATGTGATTTTTGTTTCCTTTAGGTTCCTGGTACAGTTCAAAAATGTGTACACCCATGTTACACAACAGTTTGGACACTGGCCCCGAGTTATACACCATAATTTCAAGACACACACACACACACACACAGGCCACTTACTGGCTAAACCACTGTTTCTCTATATCACCAGCAGATCACAGAGACCTTGCTTCTCCAAGAGGAAACAAGAGACACTCTGTGGTTGTTTAGCTATAAAAGACTTACTCTATTTTTCCTTCCCCAGAGCTTACTAAACTCTGTTGGATTAAGTTCCCTGCAGGGCAGTAAAACTTTTTTCAGTGCTCAATTTTTGGTCTTAGTCTTTTTCTTGTAACTGCTTCAAGGGATTTCCCCACTATTAAATTCTAACTATTTTTCTTTCTCCTCAAATTTAACAGTATCACCAATCTACACAGTTACCAAAACAAACAAACAAAATCCCCAAAATCCAAACAAAGAAAAAACTTCTGCCCATTATCCATGTACTTCTTACAGTCAGCTTTCTAAAATGAAAACCAGACCGCATCACTTGCTTGCATAAAGACCTTGAGACTTGCCAACTCACCTAACACACAGGGTATTTTATGACTTGGTCCCTGACCACCATCTTCTCCAGCCTCATCTTTCACAATCCCCACAGAGATACCTTTTGTCTACCATTCTTCAAACACAGAATGCCTCCTTCACTATTCCTCAGCTTATATACCTGCATAAATCCTTATAAATGAAGCACAAACATCACTGAGCTGGTACTCAAAGTGATTCTTGCCATCTGTTCAGATCACCTGGTCAAATTAGGTTTTCATTTTTCAGTCTTCTCAGGATATGATGTATATCTCTGCCATAGACTTGCCAAAGCATACTGAAATAGCACACTGTCAGCCATCTTAACAACAAAGGCAATATCCAAGTATCTCTTATCCTACTTTAGTGTTGACACATATCAAGTACTTAGTAAATATTCTTTTACAGAATGAATGAAGTATTTTGGACTTGTATTGCTTTAATGGACTAAGTCTATTTCTTAAGAGGGAAACAAAATCTTTATAGCTTTATATTTTCCATATAAATTGTTCTTAATTTTAAAGACAAAGTTGTTCATAAGAAAACTAAAACTCAAAATATCAAAGCTGATTGTAAAATTTCTCACTTTAGAATCCATAATCCCTACTACATCTATGCAATCATATTTAGATATACCTGGCAACATATTTCATAATTTTAAATATGCAAATATGTATATGATGTATATATTGTGAGTCTATAATGCACACATATACAAAATATGTACACATGCATTCAAAAAATGCAGCTTCATGATATTTTGCTATTTACTTATTTCAAGGACTACAAAGAAAATATCTTTTCTCATCTGCTATAGTAGTTTCATCTATCCCCAAAATATAACAATATATACAGAAGAACACTTATAGCAAAGTAAAGCAATTATCACTACATCGAAATTAAAAAGACAATCACCCCAGGGTAAGCCAACAAGTTTCTAAAGAGATTAAATTTCCAGAGGGACTAACAGAGAAAGATTCCTGACAATCTTAGAAAGAGATTGATATCCAAAGTCATGACTTCCTGATAACACTGTAATTGAAAGAAAGCCTCAAGAGATTAAACTAATACCAAAAAGGAAGTTAAACAATGCTAAAATAATCTAAAGAGTAGCATAGTGAAGAGAGAAAGCAGGATTGGAAAGATGGTCAATGGGTAATGAACTTGCTACACAAGACTGAGGACCTGAGTTCAAACCTCCAAATCTCAAAGGCAGGCACAGCATGTCTGTAATCCCAGTACTCCTATGAGAGAATCCCAAGAGCTTTGCAGATCAGCTTTCATAAGACTAACTAGCTTCTTGAGATCCTGTATCAATCAAGATAGAAGGCAAGGACTGGTATCCAAGGTTCTCTGACTTGCAAACCCACAATGTAGTACTGTGTGGGTCTACACATATACATACATATCCACACAAAGCAAACAGGACAGCAGAACTAAGAGAACCAAGGACTAGCACCTGTAATAAAAAGGTAAGATAACTTTCCACCATCCAAGAAAGCCTATTCAAACTACAGGAAGAACTTAAAGGAAACTAGTCTGTAAGAAACGAATGTGGCCACAGACTGAAAGAAAAATGTTTACTTGGGTCTAAAGAGAAATACAGAGAAAACTCTCAAAAACAACAATTCTAAGTATGAGCTGAGTGTAGAACACTTCAGAAATCACAGAAGGAAGTAACAAAAGTGCCTGGAAAGAACTGTTTAATATTTTAAACAAGGGTCAGGTGTGGTGGTACACATCTTTAGTCCCAGAGTCTGGTAGGCAAAGACAGGCAGATGAATCCCTGAGTTTGAGGCCAGTCTGGTTTTACAGAGTGAGTTCCAAGACAGCCGGGGCTACACAGAGAAACTCAGAAAAAAAAAATTTTTTTTAAACAAGTGCTTAAAGCTAAGACTCCTGAAACTATTCACTGTAACTGCACTCTGAGCCCCTCTCAAGAATATCTGTAAATCCCACACTCAAATAGCAAATATCATGGAAGGAACTGCATTCTTTGAATGCATGTATAAATATTTTGCACATGTATATATTAGACACATGCACACTATATACATCATATACATATTTGCATATTTTAAATTTGTGAAATGTTATCACCAGTGACATCTAAGTAACAAATGGCCTTACAAGATGACAATCAGCCATAGACTAGTCACTTGAGATTGGAGATGTCATCTGGTTTTGCCCGATGCAGAGGTGAAGTATATAGTTAAAGCACATGAAGTAGTAAAATCCTCCCAGAAGTTGTGTGGTTTGGTTTCTAAAGTCTTCATGCCTGGATGAAGAAGAAAATAATTTTGAGAGGTTATCAGCCAACTGGGAATTTCTATCAATACATGATCCTATTCAAACTAAATGCCACAGAAGAAAGGGAGCCGGCAGCTCTGCAAGTATAGAGAGTGCTTACCGACCAAAATGCAAATCAGTTCCTGCTGCCCCACCCAAACTGGTCCAACAGGCTGGGTGAAAATGGCATGAGGACTGTGTTAATACTGTCAAACGTACAAATCTGTATTTAAGGAATGGCTACCGCAAGAGAGAAGGATATAAATGACAACTTATGCAGTGTTGAAATGAACTGAACATAAGGTTTTAAACTGTTCTTACTCAACTCTGAACATGGGTGGGTTATTAGAAAATTGTAAGCACTACCCAGAGTTTACCTACCAATAGATGAACTGGGCAAGTGCATTTTACATGTTTTGTAAAGCCCTGGTTAAGGACTTTCTGTACATGAGTGGTGAGAACAACACAAGCCCAGAAACCTTTTTTACTCTATACTTTTTACCAGCACTCAAATACCTCTTGGGTGTCTCTGGAAAACATCTGTCAGTCAAACAAAGTAGTAAGGTAAAGACAGGTAAACCAGGGCCAGTGAGGTGACTCAGTGGGTAAAGGAGCTTGTCTCCAGGCCTGAGAAATGTCCACGATAAAAGAAGAAAACCAACTCCAAAAACTTGTCCACTGACCTCCACAAGCACACCATGCACAGTACCCCCCCACCCCCCCACAAAGGCAAATAAATCATTTTTTTAGAGAGAGAGAGGTAAACAAGAAAGACTCTATTAGAGTATCCTTGGAAAAAGCAGGTTTACCAGAGTACTGGACAAAGCCTGAGTTTGCACATAAATGAAAACAAGGCAGAAATTTGTTTTTTAGAAAACAAATGCAAAGAGGCATTAACAGAAATGGGCTACATCAGGCAGGACTCAAAGTGAGAGACATACAGATGTAACAAAAGAGGAAAGGAGTACTATGCAAAGTTCCAGATGAGGAAATTAACTGATTTTGACAGATGAGGAGCACACCTTGACTGGTCTTTGAAAGTCAACCCAGCTCCAAGGATGTACTCTTTCAGAACACAAAATGTACTTAACCACCCTCTTATGGAATTAACAACGGACAGCACTCCATCTTCTACTTCTACCCTTCTGCTCACACACTAGACATAATAAGATCTTGAATAGCAACAACACTCATTCATTAAGTGCATTAATATTTCCCAGGCACTGTGCAAAGCATTCTGTAGATGAGTTCATTCCCATCTCCGAATTCATAGCATTAAAAGCCATTCTACAGAAGAAAGATTAGAGAGGATCCACACTTCACCATCACACACTGCCTCTCATCATCTGTTAGCCACCCCTATCACTCCAGGATTATTCTAAGCCTCTCTTTTAAAAAAATGGGGAAAAGACAAAGCTTTTAATCTCCAGAAGCTTCAACTGTTGGCATATTCATCACAAATGTCTCCATTAGCTCTGATGTCTGAAACTAGACTAGCCAAACAGTCCTGTGTAAGTCACACCATATGGTTAAGAACTGTCCACACCCCAGCATATTCCTATCCTTAGCCTACCCAGGGAGCGTGTGCCAGTTCAACCAAATGCATCCAACTGACTTTTACTCAGGCAGCTGCCAACAGGAGCAGGCAAGAGGAGAACACTTGATTAATTCAAAACACACACTCAACCTGTTTGACTTAAAATCTGATTTAAAAGGAAGTTACAACTACTTTACCTGTCCTTTCCCCACCCCACCCCCACTTAAGCAGCAAGGGAAAATGAACCCAAAAGTAACTTCTTAAAGAAAACAAACAAACTGTACAGGGTGTCCAGATCTCTGTATCAGGAGACCTAACAATTTGGGAAGACTAACGTAACTCAGAAACAGACGTAAGAACTGTCTGTCTCAATTCAAATTTTCAGCTTCCCGAGCACTTACCTAGCTTGACCCTGTATACAAATTACTGTGACATCCGTGTTTTCTTGTGTAATATTTTTATTCATCTGCTTTGCAGTAAGGACTTGAAGATTAAGTGCAATGATTTAACTAAATAACTTAAAATATGGAAAGTCACAAAGCACATAGAGCTTTGGGGACAGAGGGATGGTAGCATCTGGAAAAGCACTGGACTGTCAGAACAACTCAAGGGAGTCAGCCCTCTATTTCTACCACATAAGTATCAAACTCAATTCTGCAGACTTGGCGGCCAATGCTTTCTGCCTGCTAAAACAATAGTTCTCAACCTTTCTAATGCTGCAACTCTTTAGAGTACAGTTCCTCATGTTGTGATCTCCAACCATAAAACTATTTCATTACTACTTCATAACTGCAATTTTGTTACTGTTATGAATTGCAATATAAGTATCTGATATGTAGCCCCTATGATAGGGTTGTTCAACCCTTAAAGCGGTCGCAACCTACAGGTTGAGAACTGGTGTGCTAAGACATCTCTCCAGCCCACACAGTAATTATTAGAATAAAAGGCAGCATTGCAAATTCCTCTACACTCAGGTACTAGGAGTTGATTGGGTCCCTTAATACTGATAGCAAAATCCTGAGTGATGATGCATACCTATAATCTCAGCACTTGGGAAGAAGAGAATCAGAAGTCCAATGCCATCTCAGCTACATAGTTCAAAGCCAGATCAGGGTATATGAGATATCAAAAAAATAAAATTATATTTAAAAAGTAGACAAAGTTTCTATAAAGTGTGAAAACAGAAGCAGAAAAATGAAATGCTTTTTACTAGCATCTTCATTCATACTTACTCTAGTATCATTCTAAATTCAAAAAAAGTATGCATTAGCTCAATAAAAATATTAAACAAATATTTACCATACAACAGAATAACCACTAAATGTGTTATATTCTCTACTACCTTCATGGATTTATTAATTCACATAACATGAATGATTTCTCTAAGTTTGATGGGCTACATAGTAAAACCCTATCTCAAAAAAAAAAAAGAATAAAAAGAGGAAAAAAAGAATGATTTTACAATTTCAATTAATTAGAGGCATTGTAGGTGACACTAAGATTCTTATCCTACAATTCTGAGACTTCAAGATGACAAATATGCTTAATATGCCTAAGAGATAATAAGATACCCAAGAGGCCAAACAAATCTTATGAACATAGGCAATTAAAAAAAAAAGACTTCGGGGTTTATATTATCAATGTAAAAAGCCCTCATACTAAGCAGGGCTACTTAGGAGACTGAGACAAGATTGCCTGAGCACAGCTCAGTGCCAGTCTTGGCAAGACCATATCTCAAAAAATTATGTGAAGTGGTACAACTATATGGGAGGCTAATGTAAGAGCATCACAAATTCAAGGGCTGCTTAGGTAACTTAGTGAGATTCTGTCTTTAAAAACACAGAAAGAACTGGAGCTATAACTCAGTAGTAGAGCAACTGCACAGCATGCAGAAGGTCCCTAGTCTAATCCTTAGTATCATAAGCAAAGCAAGAAAGGGGTGGAAGCTCATATTATGTATTTGTACAACTGAAAAAAAAAAGACTTCTTGAATCTCTATTTCCTCAAAACATAACTTCTATAAATTTCTAGAACATAAGTTCTAGAAATGCTGTATTTGTACTTATTTTTTCACATGACTATGTATGTTCATGGTTAGGGATGTAGCTCAATTAGTAGAAAATTTGCCTAACATATCCAAAGCCCTGGGTTCAAATTCTCAGCACCACATTAAACAGGTGTGGTGGTACAGGTCTGTAATCCCAGCACTGAGAAGGTAAAAGCTAAATTATATTTGGATGTTGCGCAGAGGAGGTAGAATTTTAACTAAACTCTAATGATAATAAGAATGGTTATGATTTGACCAGCACAGATGAAACTAAAGAATGACCCAGAAAAAAAATATTCTGAGAACAAAAAAAAAAAAAAAAGGGAAGATGGGGAGTGTAAGATATATCTGAGAGAGTGAGAGGGTTAAGGAAGGGACTGTGCTAATGTTTAGGGTCTTTATTGACAAGCTAAGGAGCATGAATCCAAACCTGTCCACAAAAGATTAACAGTTTCCACAATGGGAGAAGACATGATTAGCGATGCTCTGGAGGAAAGAGTCTGTTAGTGAGGTCCAGAATGAGCTGTAGGAGAAAGGAAAAAACCATGTCTGTTAATTACAGGAACACTCTGTCTGAGATCAAAAGACTGAACTATGGTAGAAGAATGAGTAGATCAGCAAAGAAGGGATGGGTCAGAGAAAGGACAAGTAGTAGGTCCTGACAATTAGGATGCACAGAACGGTGACTCAGTTACACAACACTACTCACTGGATAAAATCCAGATGCCCCAGCCTACTATTCAAGTAGAATCTCATCTCCTGTGTTCCTTTTCTTCCCCCTCCACAGCTTAACTCCTCACTTTATATATTTAAATCTTTCCCATGCTTCTCTCTCCACTTGTGAATTCGAGAGTTTAAGTCTACAGAGTCATTGTAGACCCACAAGCATTACTTGAACTAAGAACACGAGAGGTTCCTAAAAGACACAGAGTGAAAGTTACCAGAAGAGGAAGGAATGAATAGACCAACAGGAAACAAAAGCAGTCTCTATGTAAGCACCTAACAATTTACAATGTAAGGAAGAGACTGGTAACTTCTTGTATATGAAAGCCAAATTAGCAAAGTAGTGAACAGGGAGGTGTGCTAATGTACACCTTTAACCTTGGCTCTTGGGAGGCAAAAGCAGACTGATCTCTACAGATTCATTGTCAGTCTACTTAGAAAGTTCCAGAACAGCCAAGGCTTTGTAGTTAGATAAACACACAACAACAACAGACAGGAAAAAAAATTAGAGAACAAGGTCTGAAGAGATTGCTCAGTGGTTAATTTGCCCTGTAAGAGTTTGGATCAAAACCCAGGTAAAAATCAATCCAGCTTAGTGGTCATCCTGTAATTCTAACCTCAGAGGGTAAATGCAAAGGATCACCAGAGCAAGCTTGCTAATGAGGCTAGACATGTCAACAAGCTCTGGGTTGACTGAGACCCTGCCTCCATGGATAGTGAAAGAATGATCCAAGATGATGGTGGTTGATCCCAACATGAACCTTAAGCTTCCACATGCATAAGCACCCGCACATAGGTGTGTCCACATATATGTAAAAAAAAAAATGCATACACACATGCACTCCGCACACATGTAAATGGAAAAAGAAAAAGAAGACAAGTTAACCTTTTTCCCTGTACAATCTTTCCTAAAGACTAAACTAGCCATACATAATTATTTATATTTAGATTATTCTTTAAAAGCTAAGACATAAAAACTGAGTAACGTTCTTCTGAAGTCATTTTAAAATCACTCTAATAGAACAAGACTCAAATTTTGAGTCTTCCATAGTTTAAGACAAACACTATCCCAAAACAACTTACAAAACAACAAAGCTAAATACTTTCAAATAGAGGGGGAGGAGCACAGTTCCTTGATTGCAGATAAATAAAATTTTACTTTTAAATTCAGTAATTTCCCTATTAAAGCATATTTCTAGGCTACAAATTGTTTTGTCTTTTTAAAGAAAAAATGACAATACGTTGTAAAATGGAGGGTGTTTTCTGTCTGGATAGTGATTTTTCTAGTACTTAATGATAATTTTCATGGCTTGGTAGGTAAAGGAACTTGCCACTAAACCTGACAACCTAACTTTGATCCCCTGGACCCATATGGTATAAGGAGAAAAACCAACTCTCACAAGTTGTCCTCTGACCCCCATCTTAGGGTTTCTACTGCTGAAGAGAGACCATGACCATGGCAACTCTTACAAAGGAAAACGTTTAATTGGGGCTGGCATATAGTTTCAGAGGTTTAGTCCATTATCATCACGGTGGGAAGCATGGCAATGTGCAGACAGACATGGTACTAGAGGAGCTGAGAGCTCTACATCTTGATCCCCAGGCAACAAGAGACTGTGTGCCACATTGGGCATAGCCTGAGCATGTCCGCCTCCACAGTGACACAAGGCAACACTTCCTAATAGTGCTACTCCCTATGAGCCAAGCATTCAAACACATTAGCTAGACTGTGGGGCCATACCTATTCAAACCACCACACTGCCATTATGTTGGCTGTGGCATGTACATGTACACACAAACACACACGTACATGCATACATACACACACACAATAAGTAAATGTAATAAAATTTATTTTAAATGTATAATTTTTTATAGATTTATTTTTATGTATATGAGTACTCTGTAGCTGTCTTCAGACAACCCAGAAGAAGGCACTGGATCCCATTACAGATGGTTGTGAGCCACCATGTGGTTGCTGGGAATTGAACTCAGGACCTCTGGAAGAGCAGTCAGTGCTCTTAACCGCTGAGCCATCTCTCCAGTCCCTTAAATGTATAATTTTATGATCAGTTTTTAATTGACACTAGAAAAATGACAAACATTCCAGACCTTAAAATACAGCTTCCATCTCAACTAGTTTATATCTATGGACTCAACCAAGGAGTAATAGAAATTACTCATGAAAAAATGAATTTAATGAACATGTAAACTTCATTATTAATCAACTATTCAACTATTTAATTTATTTAATCAAAAATCAACTATTCATATACCAATGATCTAACTATTTAATTCATTGATACTGTATTAGAAACTATGTATGGATAGTTTATGATTTAAGAGGATATATATGTGTGGTTTATTTCAATATTACATAATTCAAATTTTATATGAAGGGCTTGAGCAGTCATTGATCTTTACATATGTGAAGGGTTCCTGCAACTCTGTGTCTCACAAACATTAAAGGACAACTGTTCATCTGAATAGAATCAAACTCAGTTTTGATTTCATTTGCCTGGTTGGCTGGGCTTTTGTTTTGTTTGTTTGTTTTTTAAGATTTTACTTATTTTATGTATGTGAGTACACTGTAGCTGTCTTCAGACACACCAGAAGAGGGCATGAGATCCCATTATTACAGATGGTTGTGAACCACCATGTGGTTGCTGGGATTTGAACTCAGGACCTCTGGAAGAGCAGTCAGTGCTCTCAACTGCTGAGCCATCTCTCCAGGCCCTGGGTTTTTGTTTTGTTTGGGGTGTTTGTTTATGCAGCCTAGACTGGTCTCAATCTTACTATACAGCTGAATATGACCTTGACCTCCTGATGCTCCTGTATCTACCTTACAAGCACTGGGATTACAAGCAGGTACGATCACTCCCAGCTTTCAAACTCAGGCTTCATTACTTAGTAAATAGCACTAAATTACTTTGATACAATTGGTACAAATCACAGAAAATAAATCTCTGTTCCCAAAGTTTCAGCCCAAGAAAAGCAAAACATAACATTTAAAAACAGTTACTCAAAGAACAGGTCATAAAAAAACTTTTATTTCCAAATTTAAAGACTATACATTTATAGTATATATCTGATCTATACTAATATGGCTTTAATGCTAAAAATCCATTCAATAACGAATGATAAGACTGCGAGATCCTGAAAGTAAATATTAACTAAGACAAGAAAAGTTTACATTTTAGAAAAAAATATTCAACCCAATAGATAAAGCAACCCCTAAGTGTCCCTGGCACTCATTTTCAGTAAATTCAAAAACAATTTGGATGTGTAAGAGAAATCTTTTCTTCCAAATCAAATGACATGACTCAGAGGGTAAAGGTGCCTTGTAGCTAGGGCTGAAAACCTGAGTTTGACCCTGGAATCCACACAGGGAAGAAGAACCAACACCCCCAAATCGTCCTGACTTACACACATTCTAGTGCATAAAGAAATGTAAAAGAATTATTAAAAAACTTTTTTCTAAGGCTGGGGTGTAGCTCAGTGGCACAGTGCTTACCTAGTAGGCAAAAGGCCCTGGGTTCAATCCAACACTACAACAAAACAAAATTAAAAAAAAAAATTTTTTTTTTAAACAAGGTCTATGTAGTCCTGGCTGTTGTGGATGGAGCTCATTGTGTAGACCAGGCTGGCCTTGAACTCGGAGATCCTCCTGCTTCTGCCACCTGAGTGCTGGGATTAAAGGCAAGAACCATCACACCAACCTAAAAGAGTGATGGTTGCCCTGATGCTGTTTTCTGATGCTAATTGTGCTTCCTCAGGAGGGGCTGGCCTCCAACTTGCAGTCACACAAGTACTCAGGTGATATCATGTGAATCTTTTGCCCATTTTCACTGGTCAAATAAAGACTAGAGCCTGTGATCAGGCAGAGGAAGAAAAAGGTGGGATGGGAGGTCTAAAAGAGAAGAAGAGAGGGAGAAGCTAGGAAGAGGAAGAAAAGATGGTACAGAACCAAGTAGCCAGGAGAAATTGCAAGTAGCAAGGGTATCATAGCTGAGGGATAGGTTGGTGTGGTGATAGAGCTGCCCAATCTAGGCTTATAGCTTATTAATATAATAACTGGAGTGTGTTTTTACACAGGTTTATTGGGTGTGAAAATTACTACAACATAAAAGTTTACAATTTTTACAAAGACTGTTTCTGCAATCTACAAAACTGTCAAACACTAAAAAATTTATAATTTTTGCTGAATAAATACATAAATATTTGCATAGCGCATTTTCACAAGTTTGGGTTTTGGTCATTTGTAAACAAGTTTACAACAGACCCTCTACCAAGAGGAAAAAAAAAAAAACCCAAGACTACACAGAATGTAAGTGTCCTATCCTGTCAGTCTGCTCTCTAGCACATTATTCCAGGACTTTCATCTGCTCTGCCTCTCTCTGCTTCTCCCTTTGCATGTGGAATTACAACCACCCTTCCACTCTTCCTTTGGTAGTGTGATCGCTCATTGAGCATATCCTTTCAGCAGCTTTCTAAGACAGCAGGGAATTGAAATAATTTTTCTGAGAGCTGACAGTTTCAAAATGCCCTTATTCAGTCTTCTTATTTGTGGGCTTCACTGGGTTCTGAGCTAGAAACCATCTTCCTTCAGAATTCTGAAGGCATCCTCTTCCTGTCTTCTTGCTGATGATATTGCTGTTGGAAGTTCTAATTCTTCTCTTATGTAAAAGTTAATGAATGAAAAGGCCCTTCCTCCCCAACTTGGCAACTGATGGCTCTCTTTACACAGCATCTGGCAAGGTGACACAGCCATTTCTTTGGGAGACTCCAAAATTCACAAGTGTTTTCTCTAGGGCTATCCAATTTTGACAGAAAAACCTTGTTCATAAAGTAGAAAGTACATAATTTGCTGCTACTGTTCTGGAACCTGATCAGTGACAAGGGGCTGAAAACTTATCATTTAGGCTGTAGTCAGAGCCCTCACTTTTCAGACAAGCATTTCTCTTTTACTCCCATTAGGGCAATGGGTCTGGAGCCAGCTGGATTAACTTTTCTCAAAAATAAGATTTAAACTTTGTTCAGGGTGAGAAAAAAATCACCTGCCTGACCCAGAGGAAATGTAGAACCTTTCCAAGATTTCCTCTCACCAACACCCTCAGAAACAGTCTGCTGCCTCTGCCTCCTGTCTTTGTAGAGAGACATGACATGGCTGAATTCTGCACTGACTTGCTATTTTCCTTTGCACCATCTACAATCTGAATAAAGTATGTGTGATGGCTACTCTTGCTTGTCAACTGGGCACACCTGTGATCCAGATCTTGAGGCATGGTGGCTATGAAAAGTTAAGGCCCAGGCAAGGTAGTACATGCCTTTAATCCTAGGAGACTGAGGCAAGCATATCTCTGAGAGCAAGTTCCAAATCCAGGGGTGGTATTACACACCTTCAATCTGGGCCATACTTCTGCTGGAGGCCTACATACAAGACATGGAAGAAGACCCACTCTTCTTCCCCTGCTTTGCTTACCAGCACAACAGTTGGAATCACCTTCTACAGAAGACCAGCTGAAACAACAAGCCTATGGGACTGAGCAACTACTAGATCCTTGGACTTCCCATCTACAGCTGCCCACTGTTGGGTTAGCTGGACTGCAGTTTGTGAGTCATTATAATAAATTCCCTTAATATGTAGAGACATTCCACAAATTCTGTGACTCTATTATAGCATAGACTTCAGAATTCAATTAATACTTTATCAATATTGACTCATCAATTTTAACAAATGTACAATACTGTAGTAAAATAGTTGACAAATAAGAAAAAGTGAGTTTAAGAAATATAGGAACTATTAATGTCATAATTTTTCTGTACGTTTAAAACTATTTACAATTTAAGTTCATTTTTAATTATGTATGTATGCATTTATGTATATATGTATATATAGGTGTCTTGCCCACATGTATGTACATGCAGTAACCATATCAGAAGTGTCCAGGTCAGAAGAGGGGTGTCAGATTCCTGGGACTTGAATTATAGATGGCTCTGGGCAACTATGTGGGTCCTAGGAATTGAACCCCTCTGGGAGAGCGACCAGTGCTCTTAACCATTGAGCTAATTGAGCTGTCTACCAAGCTCCTACAGTTCATTCTTAACAGAAAGCAATAGTAGAAATAATTCAATATTACTTTTTCTTCTAATTTATGAGGCTGTTCTGTAGGAATGTTTGATAGAATGGCTGAAGAAAAACAAAGCACACTCTAGGGGAGCACTAACATTCTTTGATTCTTTTATTATTTTTATTTTACATATATGAATTTTTTACATGTATGCATGTCTGTGAACCATGTGTGCCTAGTGCTCATGGGTACCCATAACCATTACAGACAGTTGTGAGTAATTGTACAGGTGCTCGGAATAAAGCCCAGGTCCTCTTGAAGAGCAGCCAGTGCTCCTCCTACCCCTAAGCCACCTCTCTCTCCAGTCCCATTCTGTAGTATTCATATTCATTCTCATATTCATTCTCTCTCTCTCTCTCTCTCTCTCTCTCTCGTGTGTGTGTGTGTGTGTGTGTGTGTGTGTGTGTGTTTCAAGACAGGGTTTTTCTCTGTGTAGCCTTGGTCTCCTGAACTGGCTCTGTAGAACAGGTTGGCCTCAAACTCATAGAGATCCACCTACCTCTGCCCCTTGAGTGCTGGGATTAAAGGTGTGTGCCAACATTCAGCTCCAGTCTTTGATTCTTAACTCTGCAGTATAAGCTTTTTCAGTATAAAAAAAAAATCAACAGAACTAAAGAAATTCATATTATATAAGTTGTTCCATTCAGATGTGTCTATCTTCCTTCTTTGCCAATCTGTTACTTTTTCCATTGTGTATCTTTTTAGTCCTTTACCAAATAACCTTGGACTTTTATAGTCAATAAAAATCATCATAATTCTTGAGGCTGTTGACATTAGGTCATATAGTAAAATGTCTGGACACTTCAGAGGTAGAACACAGACAATAAAGGCTGGAAAAAATGAGCCAGGCATGGTGACCCATACCTTAACCTCAGCATTCTGGAGGCAGAGGCAGCTGGATCTTGAGTTCAAGACTGGAGCAGTCGTCTTGCCTCTCTTGTCTTACTCTCTTAGCTTCTCTCTTACCCTCTTGGGCTCTTCTCTCTCCCTTCCCCTCTCCACTCTCTCCACATGGTCATGACCAGCCTCTGCTCTCCTTCTCTCTGCCTTTCTCTGCCTCTACTACCCTCTTAATGCCCCTCCCCATGACCTGAATAAACTCTATAGATAGATAGATAGATAGATAGATAGATAGATAGATAGATAGATAGATAGACAGACAGACAGACAGACAGACAGACAGACAGACAGACAGACAGACCGACCGACCGACCGGAGCAGTCTCAGAGCAAGTTCTGGGATAGTAAAGGCCACACAGACCACTCAGAAAAACCCTGTCACATAAATGGGGAAAAAAGAAGCTAGAAAATGGTGTTAGATTAGTATACAGAAACATACATAGGAGCTGAAGAGCACTTACTGGAGAACATACAGGTTCAACTCCCAGCACACATGGTAGCTCACACCTGTCTGTAATGTAACCCCAGGGGATCCAACATATTGTTCTAACTTCCATGGTATACATATGATACACATACATACATGCCAGCAACTTACACACATAAATATTCAAAAATAAATAATAGTACCACCTAAAAATCCAAAAAACAGCAGCAGCTACTGCCACTGCTATCACATACAATTGTTAAAATGGCTGCAAATTCACTTTTTTTCTATGCAGAGACAGAGAAATTTGCATTCCCTCCCCATGAATTTAGAAAAGCTTGTAACGCACTTGCTTATGACCAATAGATTATAGCAAGGCTTTTCCATGGGTCAGAAGAGAAATGCAACTTTCACTTTGCTCCCTGGACAGTTCCTTGCTAGTGCCTCCTAGCCCTCTCTTTAGCAATGGAACTGCCCTGAAGCTACCTGGCAGTATGACTTGTCTGTGAGGAGAGACCATATGGAAGCTTGGACATGACCTGTGGAGAAAGAAATGCCTGGGAACTCTTCAGCTATTCCAGTTCCAGCTGCTCTCTGAATAAACACATGACAGATGCTGAACCAAAAGTGCCCAAGGATTCTTTTCCCAAGTTCCTGACCCACAAAAGTCATGAGATAATAAAATTATTGGGAGGAGAGCAAGTTTGAGAGTTACTTTTCATAAAGAAAAACCAAAAACCTTTTATACAACAAATATAATTTTTCCAAGTACCTTTTTCTTCATATCATATAAATCATTCAGGGTTTTGTTTTGTTTTTTTTCTCTTTTGTTCCAAATAACTGGGAGAAGAATTTGTTTGGCTAGCAATAGGGTGATTTTTCCAGATAAAAATTAGTTGTTATATAGTTAAGAAATCTGAAAACCTGTTAGGGACAGGTTTTATATACTGTTCGTAAAGGAACCTGAATTCAGCACCCAGCACCCATGTCAGGCGGTTCACAACAACCTGTAGCTCTAGAGGGATGCAATGCCTCAGCTCTCAAAAAGCATCTGCCCTGATGTACACATACCCACACGCAACACATAATTTAAAATGATTTTAATTCTAAAAAACTGTATTGGCAAAGAGATAAATTAGAACAAAGTGTAATGACTCATTTGTGAAAATGCCACAATGAAACCTATCACTTTATATACTAACTTTAAAGTTAACTTATAAAAAGAAAAGACAGCAAAGCAAACAAAAATTCATTTTTAGAAGACATTGAGTTTATTTTAAATGACTTGGCCAATAAACAGGTACCGGTTACAAAGCTAGGATTTCTTATGAAACCAGGAAAAATGTCAGTATTTTAAGCAGAACTAGCAGATACACTGCTCTGTGCTGCCCTCAGGAATGGTCACTTCATTTTATCTTTTAATTACAAGCTTAATAAAAAAAAAAGTTGCAGTCTTTCAAAAACAAACTCTATGGGGGAAAAAGGAAAGGGGAAGGAAAGGAGAAAGGAAGGGAAGGGAGGGGAGGGGAGGGGAAGGGGAAGGGGAAGGACAGAGAGAGATACATACATTCTGGTGCATCAGTCCAAATGACCTACAGCCTCTACAGATCGTTTCCTTGCAACATGGATCTCCTAAAGGGAAGATGGGATGAATGTTCTTACCCTGGCCTCCAAACAGCTAGATAACCCAGAAGCTAGCATTATAACCCTTCTAAATGTCATTATCTATTACAGCCTTTACTATAATCCCTGGGTCTGCCTTATATCAAAACAAGCCTGCCGTTGAGTGCCAAAGTGTCAACTACGAAGCAGAGAAAAATTATTAAATTTATTTTACTCTCTTTGGAACTAATATATCATTGCATTACTCTTACAAATGATTGACTTTTAAAAAAACATTTTTTTTCAGCTAGGCATAGTCCCAGCACTTGGGAGGCAAGGCAGATGGATCTCTGTTAGTTCAAGGCCTGCCTGGTCTACAAAGTGAGTTCTAGTACAGCCAGGACTGTTACATGGAGAAATCCTGTCTTAGGGGAAAAAAAAGGTCTTTTTCGCTGTATGTGCAATGGTGTATGTGTACAGAATGTATAAGTGTGTGTATGAAGTGTGTGAACCATGGGCAGGTGCATGCCTCAGTGTGCATGTATATGTGTGTGTATGATGTGTGTGAACATGGGCAGGTGCATGCCTCAGTGTGCATGTATATGTGTGTGTACGATGTGTGTGAACATGGGCAGGTGCATGCCTCAGTGTGCATATGGAAACCAGAAGACAACCTTCAGAAGTTAGTCCTCACCTTTTCCTCCTCATTTTTGAAGTACAGTCTCTCTGTTGGTTTTTTTTTTTTTTTTTTTTGGTTTTTTGAGACAGGGTTTCCCTGTGTAGCCTTGGCCATCTCTGAACTCACTCTGTAGACCAGGCTGGCCTCAAACTCAGAGATCTGCCTGCCTCTGCGTCCTAAGTGCTGAGACTGAAGGCGTGCGCCACCACTGCCTAGCACTGTTGCTGTAGTTTCCTTGTTTTGTTTGTCGCTTTGCATGCGAGGCTAGCTGATCCACAAGTTTCCAAGAGATTCTCTGGTCTCTGACTTTTACTTCCTAGAGGAATGCTGGGATTACAGATGTGTCAACTTTTTACATGGTCCAAGGGACATGTAAAGGGTCTGTGCTGCTTGCACTTGTACCCAAAACTTTTCCCATTCCCTGTCCCCATCTTTTAAAAGTCTCATTGTTTTGCCTAGGTTAGTTCTGAATATAAGATCCTACAGCCTCAGCCTCCCAAGTAGCTGGAATTACAAAGGATCGTCAATGTACTGGCTCAGACTTTTCTAAGATTTATTTTTATGTATATGAACATTTTGCCTGCATTTATGTCTATGTACCACATGCATGTCTGGTACTCTTGAAGTCAGAAAGGATGTTAGATTCCCTAGAATACAGATGGTTCTGTCACACAGATGCTGGGGAACTGAACCAGGTTAGCAAGCAGCCAGTGCTCTTGACCCTGGAGCTCAGACCTTTTAAGTATGCTTGTCACATATCCTTTTTAAACATTTTTACTAGTTTCAGTTAACAAAACTGTTACAATGTATGCAAATTTTCTTAAGTGATACTCCACAAATTTGTTTTCAGTACATTTCAGCTAGATCTTTAAATCTGCAGAGTGGTACCAGAACTTTAACAAGTGGATCAAGGAGATGGCTAGCATCCAAAGGCACTTGACACCAAGTCTAAGGACCTAAATTCAAACCTCAGGACTCTCATGGTGAAAGGAGAAGACTGATTCCTGAAAGATATCCTCTGACCCACTATGATCACATGCACGCAATAAAGATGTTAACAGTATTATCAAGTCAAAAATTAGCAAAAGAACTCTTCAGTCCTATGCCCTCATAGCCTTAATGTCAAAATTACTGAGATATTAGTTAATTCAACAGTGACATCATGGAGAAAAATTCTTGTTTCCAATTCCAAAAGAGTATTTGCAATTCCTCCTTCTTTAATTCACTTAGAAAAATTCTTGTTTCCAGTTCCTAAATAGTATTTGCAATTCCACCTTCTTTAATTCACTGGTGAACTAAGTATCAAGTACTGTCAGATACAGCATTCTGAATGTATCAAATGCTTCATGACTTTTCCAGAACTTGAAAATACTTTTTTATACTTCACAACATGATCAATTTAACCAATCCATGTTTTTTCTTTACAAACTTTCTTTCTAAGGAAGTTATCAGAAATCCAGGTATAGCAGCACATGCTTTTAATCCCAGCACTTGGGAGGCAGAGGCAGGAAGATCTCTGAGTGTGAGGCCAGCTTGGTCTACAGTGAGTTCCACAACAACCAGGGCTTCACAGAGAAACTCTGTCTCAAAAGGGGGGGAGGGGCAAAAAACAATAGAAAGTTATTAGAGTCTGATCCTATAATGTCACACAAAATACAAGTAAAATTAATTCATGTTAGTATTCCTAATTTAATGGAGTTTTGTCTGTTCTACAACATGCAGCATTTAAATTTATATTCATAAACTAAATTATGTGTAGAGTTTTACTAGAAGCTGGAGTTGCCTTTCCCAGTGTCTAACTCTTTAATTCCATTTATTCTAAGTACACTCATTTTGGCTTTGGTTTACAAACTTTCAGCTTGACAGCTACCTACCTGCATAGAAAGAGCTCCATCTACTGATAGGAGAAAATCTGCTAACAATTATTCTGCTAAATAAACACAGCAAGAAAATATAAAATGACTCCTAATAACATACTGCTATACACATACATCAGTGTATCACTGAATCCTCACTAGAGAAGCAGCTTCTCCCAGTAGATAACAGAGACCCACAACTGGACAATGTACAAAAAGGAAAAGACTCGAGCACTCAGTCCTAAATGAAATCAATGTCAAACACCTCACTTCAAGGCTCAGGGATGATCTATGTGGAAGAGGAGATGGAAAGACTGTAAGATCCAGCAGTGGTGGATGACTCCAGGGGAACAGCTGGTGCATGCATACATGCATTCAGAGAAACTGCAATAGCATGCGCTACCAAAAAATTGGTCATAATGGCACATAATCCTAGCACTCAGAAAGGCAGGAAGAACAGAAGTCCAAGGTCATTCTCAACTACTTAAGAGTTCAAGACTATCCTGGGTAATATGATTCTCAAAAAGAAACAAACAAACAAACAAACAAAACCCAAAAAAACCAAGTTATCTATACCAAGACACTTACAGTAATAATCTGCAATAATAAAAATTTGGGGAAAAAATTCAAATAGCAAAAAGAAACCTGACAATGGTTGCTATCAAATTCTCTTAACTGGTTCTCCTAAATCAGTCCTTATAGCTTCAACTACAGTCCTAGATTCCCTATTATTACTAGACTACTTTAAATGGCAAATATAAAAAAGCTTCAAATATTTCAGTGGCTCTCATCATCTTAAAATATCAAACTTTTTGACAATCACAGCAGGTCCTAAATGGAGTGGTCCCTATCTCTTGCCAACTCATACCCAATGCAGCAATCATAACAAATACCTGTGGGACTGTATAGACTTACATATAGGTCTCCAACATTCATTAAGTCAAGTGTCCAAAGCTCCTAATTTATGCTGACACAGGGATCGTGCCCTCATGGAATTTACAACATAACAGCAACTGCCTTTTATGTGTAGATCCTATTCTAAACTACAGAAAGGGTCTCTTAGAGTCATAGACAAAACCAGTTCAGCTCAGGGAAAGTTCTGAGGATAATAGTAATCTTTAAGTCAAAAAAAAAAAAAAAGCTAGGATTACAAAGTATAAGAGTAGCTCCAAATAATGGTTTTCCACGTAGCTCGTACTGATTTTATCACACTCTAGTCAGGTAACTTGACTTTTGAAACGAACTCTGCCTACTTCATACAGCTGTAGTACAAATAAAAAGTGACAACGGATGGAAGCTTAAGTGTCTAATTTTTTTATCTGTGTGTTTATGTGTGCACACACATGTACACAATATGCTAGGTCATGAGTGTGAAATCAGAGGATAACTTTTGAGAGACAGTTCCGTACTTCTATCTTGTGAGGCTCGGTGACTGAATTCAGGTTATCAAGCTTGATGGCAAACTTCACTTGCTGAGTCATCTCATTAGCTCCAGTGTTCAGTAATCAATACATGTCAATTATACAAAACATGTAATAATGCTGATTATAGCAAGGATTAGTGTCACACACCTGTAATCCAAATGTAAAAGCAAGAGGATCACTAAAGTTCAAGGCCAGTCTGATCTACACCATTAAGACTGTTTTGTCTCACAAAACCAAACAAAATTTTTGAAAATGTTGATTATGGGGCTGGAGAGATGGCTCAGCTTTTAAGAGCATTTGTTGATCTTGGAAAGGACTCAGAATTGGCTCCAAAAACCAACATGGTGGCTCACAATCATCTGTAACTCCAGTTCCAGGAAATCCGATGTTCTCTTCTGACTTCAGAAAGAACCATGTACACAAAAACACACAAGCAAAACGCCCACACACAAAATAAACATTTTAAAATGTTGATTATAGCCGGGTAGTGGTGGCGCATGCCTTTAATCCCTGCACTTGGGAGGCAGAGGCAAGCGGATTTCTGAGTTCAAGGCCAGCCTGGTCTACAGAGTGAGTTCCAGGACAGCCAGGGATACACAGAGAAACCCTATATCAAAAAACCAAAAATAAAATAAAATGTTGATTATAACAGTATATTCTAAAGGTCCAGCCTTTTTTTAAAAATAAGGTCTCAATGTGTAGCCTGCAACTCACTATATAGACAAGGCACACCTCAAACTCACAAAGACCAACACACCAATCGATTTTAGCAGTCTTAATAAATAACAGAGGACCAAAGAAAAAATACAGGAACAAAGATAAACAACCTATTATCATTTATCCAGGGACACATTACAGTAATACAATAACTTACATTCAAAATTACAATGAATCATAGAGCTTTATAACTCTGTTAGATATGATCTATTTTTTAAAAAGAAAGATATATTAGGGCCAGACATATAGTTCAGTGTTAAGAGTGATTTCTTGACATGCACAAGAAGCTAGGCCCAATACACACAAAATAAAATAAAAATAAAAATTTTGTGTGCCTTAAGTTGGACCTTCACTTTACCTGGAAATTTGAGTTTAGTCAGGAATGGTGGCACCCACCTGTAATCCCAGGACTTGGAAAATAAAGGCAGAAATTTCAGAATGTCAACATTCTACACAGTGAGTTTGAAACCAGTAAACTACATAATCTGTCTATAAAAAAAAATGAAAGAAAAAAGAAAATTGAATTATATGCTAAATGTACAAAATTTTAACATACTAAATAAGATGTTAGCATGTTGTCTTAGTCAGGATTATTACTGCTATGATAACCAAAAGCAAGTTGGGAGGAAGGATTTATTTGGCTGACACTTTCACACCATAGTCCATCAGTGAAGGAAGTCAAGACAAACTCAAACATGGCAAAAGCCTGGAGAAAGGAGCTAATTGCGGGGGGGGGGGGGGGGGGGGGGGGGGGGTTGGGTTTGCCGCTTACTAACCTGAGCCTCACAGCTGCTCAGCCTGCTTACAGAATCCAGGACCAGCCCAGGGAAGGCAACACCCACAACATGCTGGGCCCTCCCCATCAATCACTAAGAAAATGCCCTACAGGCTCGCCTACAGCCTGATCTTATGGAGGCATTTTCTCTATTGGGGTTCCCTCCTCTCTGATAACTCGAGTTTAAGTCAAGTTAATATAAAACTAGCAAGCACATGTTATTATAAAAATAGATGGATGTGAAAAAGGCAGAAACCATGATTTAAAACCCATACCTCAAGAAAACCAAACCACTGTCTGTCTAAAGAAACCTAGATTGCAACAAGAGAGCACTTAAAAGACAGGACTATGCCATTTTAGTTTCCTCCTCAGAAACCAGTGAAATGAATTAGTTACATTCAATAGCAAAGCCCTCAAGAAGTCAATATGGTCAAGATGCAACAAAGTTTAAAAATTTCAAATCTTGAGTTAAAGCACTCAGTGAAATAATATTTAAAATACAAGTATATTTAAAGAGAGATTTTAAAATTTTTTTTCAATATATATAGGTCAACTTAACTTCTCTACTGTCAAGGATTTTTAAAATTAATGAGAAAAAGCATACAAAAACTATATTTGCAAAAAGGTCTAAAATAAAGTAATCTATTATTACTCCATACCTAAGAATTTAAAATGTTAGAAACTACACTAAACTGCATTTTCCTGCATTTGACTTTCAAAAACAATAAGGGTAGAAAAATTTACCTCATTTTTTACTATAGCCAAATATATAGAATATTTTCAACTCAAATCCTTTCTTAATGTTGTATGAAAGCCTATATTATATATGTATCACACTACAAATTACACATATTTAATCAATCCATTCTCCACTCTAAATACACAAATCAAAACAGTATTCCCAGATAGCCCATTTTAATGACCAAATGTTAATGTGTCATAAAAACAAAAAGAAGTAACTTAATAGAACATACCATATATTCACCAATGGTTTAAGGAACCTCAATTTGATAATAAATTCGTCTCACCTTCTTCAACAATATCACAATTTACTAATGGGTGGATTTTAGTAATAGTCTGTAGAGAATATCCATAGTGGGCAGAGATCTCAAGGGAGCTGGGGGCTGTGACAGGGATAAGCAGAGGCTGGCTATGAAAAGAATTGTTAACACCTTTCAGCAAAGGGCGATTCTCCATTAAGGATATAATTAACTGCAGTTCATAAAGTACCATGGAATCAAAGGTATTCCACAAATGTAAAGTTTTAAATGGCTTTAACTTAAAGTAAAAAACGTAATCTTAAAACATCTTATAGCCCAAGTGTATTATAAACCAAATAAAAGTTCACTGTGGGATTTTTTTTTTTAAGTTTTTTCCTCTATTAGGGAATCCAGATCTAAATGAACTGTTAAACACTTAATCTAAAGGTATGCCAAACATTTAAGGTCTTAACAAAGAATCAACTTTTTTTTTAAACAAAAAGAGTCCTAGGTTAAATATTTTATTTGGCTTCTCAAGATGGACTGAGAAGTTGGGCACCAGCTCCAGGCTAAGTCCTGGACGCACATCAAACACAGCCCTGTCATTTATCCAGTCAGTCAAAACAATCTTTTCCATCTAACCCTTTTATGTTTGTGTCCTAAAAAGCTGCTAATTGAATCCAGCTCCTAAGATCTATTTGTTAAAATTTATACTATTTAATTTGTAAATGATGAACAAAAATGAAAAAATGTAAGTTAACATTCCCTGCAAAACAGGAGATTCCATCATATGTAATCAAAGAGACAACGATGGTTTTAGTATTTGTCAGACTTTTCGAAAACTATTCACAGGCGAATTCCCAATAGCTTTAAGAAATTGAGAGTAGTTCAAACTGTTTTTACAATTAAGAGGAGAGGACAGATATTTAAAATTCTTCAGAAAAAGCTAAGTGTACAAAATCACTCTATAAATTTAGTCTAATGTATCCTTGTGCTCAGAAACTAAGTGTGATCTTTTTCCTCTCAAACTTCACTAAGGGGAAGTTTCCATAGTGCAATGGTTATCATGTTCACCTAACAAATGTCACTTATAAATCTTTATAAACTATCATATGCAGCAAAAAAAAAAAGACAAATATAAGATCTACTCAATCACACTAACCCTCAGAACACTGACATGGCTGAAGGAGTGAAGATATTTTCTCTCAAGCATGATGACCTGAGTTTAACTGGGAAGACTCACAAGATGGAAAAGGAGATCCCACCTTGTCCTGTCCACCACACATGTTCCATAGCCATGAGACACCTACACACACACACACACACACACACACACAGAGTACATAAATGTAACAAAACCTCAGAACTCATTTTTTAATAATTTATTTTAATTTGATATGCATTTGTATGAGTGTGTCAGATTCCTTGGAATTGGAGTTACAGACAGCTGTGAACTGGAATGTGGGTGCTGGGAATTGAACCTGGGTCCTTTGGAAGAACAGAGGGTGCTCTTTACTAACCCATCTCTCCAGCCCACCTCAGAACTCATTTTATCCAAAAAAACCCCAAACCTCTCTTTTCTCTCTCATATATATCCCAGAAGGAAATAAATAACATCCATTTCTGATCGCTTTTGCACACCTACACTCACAATTTCTTTCTATAATCATTGACACAGGCCTGCCTAATAAGAACATTAATACATAAATTAGAGCACCAAAGATCCTTTATAATAGTGTTCCACTGACTCCCCACAAATGAACACAATAAAGATAAAAATCAAAGCACCCCCCCAACTTAGTGTTAATAATACCTTGTAATTTTCCCTAGGGAAAGAAAGACTTTCAGGTCAGCACTATGTACATATTTTTTAATTTCTGGAGATGGGGGTGGTAAGTGTACCTAGGCACAGGTGCTTGTGGGAGGCCAGACGCATCAGATTCCCTGGAGCTAGATACAGGTGATAATGAGCCAAGGACCTGGGGGAGAGGGGGGTGCTGGGAATAGAACTCAGGTCTTCTTAAGAGAACAGAATACACTTAACCACTGTGCCATCTCTTCAGCCTCAAAAGTAAAGTATTTTAAGCTGTAGCCAACATACATTCAAACTAAATTCTCAAATACCAAATTCACTTCAAGTTACCTAGAAAGTACAGCCAATGGACTTCCATTTAATACACAAGCATTCAACTACAAAATTCGTCCACATAAATTTCAAAGTTTAGTGTGGGCAACAAAACATAATTACAGTTTATCCTTCGCTGGCACAAACGCATATGAACCAACTACAAAATGCCATCCTTTTCACCACACATCTGAATATAAATGTGGACAATTTACTTACTGTGAACGATGTGACTAGCTAGCAGAGGGACGATAGTTTCAATTACACTCTTTAAACCAAACGCAATTTTTCCTTAAAAGGAGGGAGATGTGACCACGGAAGAATATCAGAAGTGGCATCGTAAGCAAATTATACCTGTAATATGTTAACAACTCGCTGCACCTGGGAACATAAACGGTCTTTAACAAATCCCTCTGAGCATTCCTTTCCACTTAGAAAGGGATGAGAAGTGTGGAGGGAACCAGTGAAAGTTAGCTTAAAAGTTTGTACGAACTTAGAAACATATTTCAAAGCAAGTGATTCTAAACCAGGTCTGGAGTTAAGACAAGAGTCACTAGGTTCTGCGGCCTACAAGGAACAACCCCAAACACGCTACCCTACAATCAAACAACTTCCAAAACACAGAGTGTACAATGAGCCGGGAGTCGTGGGATCAGGCAGACACGCCGGAAAAGCCAACCACAGTCTCAGTCCCTCCCAGAGACGTGCGTTATAAGGTGTGTGGCACCGGCCACAGAGGTTGGCAGCTGGAGTGTAAAGGTTTCACACCCGGGCATAGGTAGATGTCCAAGTTAACAACCCGGGAACACACGCACTCTCCCGTTAAGCACTCACTCCATATTTAAGGAGTGTTTACTGCGCGCAGTCAGCAACTGGATTCAGTAATCCCCTTCACGACCCCACCTGAGCACTAGCCCAGGAGCTGCTCCTGTGACCCCAGGAAACGAGACTTCGGGACCTCAAATCCGCCCTCCACGGGAGACTCACGGGCCACACACTTGGCGTTCTGAAGAATTTCCCAGCCCCAGCTAAGTGGTTCTCCAATGACTCCCTCAACTAGGCCTTCCCACGCCCGGATCCCCGTCCAACGCCACCACCGACCGCGACCCCGGCCCTCCGCCTGCCCACAGGCGCCGCAGCCGCCCGCCCTGCTCACCTGTCAGGCGCAGCTTGACGGGCCCGTTCCTCCGGCCTCCGGGGTTAGACATGTCCCCAGCGGCGGGGGAGGCGGCGGCGGCGGCGGCGCTCGCGGCCGGCGGGCGGGCGGGCTGGGCCGGGCTGGGCCGACGGCGAGGCGCGGAGGAGTCACCACAGCGGCCGGGGCCGGGGTCCGAACAGCCCGCGCCGCGGCCGCCAGGGCCGGAGGGTCCCGGATGTGCCGAGCGCCGTCGCCATGAGCCGCGGAGGGAGCGGGACGCAGAGCTCCCCCCTCCTCCCACTTCTGCTTCCTCGGCCCGGGCCACACAACAAAGCGGCAGCCGCAGCCGGCCGCGCCGCCTCCGCCCCGCGCCCCCGCCGCCTCCTCCTGTCCTCGCGGCCCGCCTCTGTCTCCCCTTCTCGGTGCCGTGAGGCCTGGGAGCCGACGGTGCGAAGTCTGCTGAGGCGGGCGGGTGCTCGGCCGCTTCCTCCTCCGCCCGCCCTCTTGTCTGAAGGAACCCGGTCCTGGGGCCGCTGCCGCCGCCGCCGCCGCCGCCGCCGCTCGTCGGCTCCTGGGGGCGGGGACGGCTGCGGGGCGGGGCTGTGGTGGGCGGGGCTGTCTCGGGGGCGGGGTTGTGGGCGAGGTCTCCTGTGCCTGGGGCGCCAGAGGAAGGCCGGACTCCGCGCGGGCTGCGGGGAGCGCGTGCGCCGCGGCCCAGACCCAGCTCGGAACTCCACCGCCCGGCGGCGCCGGCTCGGTGGCACCAGAGGGGCCTGCTGACCAGCTAGCTCACTGAAAGACTGCCTGTGTCCCTACAGGGCAGAATGCCCGAGTAATACTCCCACTGCGCGCCCTGAGAGGCTGGCGAGAGTAAAGTTAGACCCGAGTCCGAAGAATTAATTCGACCAGACGCTATTCCCACATCGAACGTTCCAGCAAAGTCCCAGGAGTGCTTAGCTCTTAGTATTGTAATTGCCACCTCCACAGGCTCACCTGGTGCTCCAGATCCGGTTACCTACCTGCTCCGACTCTTGTTTTTCCCCTCCAGCAGGACAAGCATAGGGAGATGATACAAATACCGCCAAGGACTGTGAGCAAGATAGGTGGATACCGTGTGGAAAGCTCACGCAGTACTGTATTTTGCTATCCCAGGAGGAAAAAAGAAAATAAATAGGACTGTAACTCTTGACGCGGTAACTTACACGAATAGGAACTTATTCTGGACAAATAAATAATGCAGGTGTTTTGGGATTTTGTTTTACAAGGTTGGGGTGAGAGTACAGCCTAATAGTGAATTGTATTACATCAACTGCAACACATTTTTTATGCAGCCATCTAAATGGCAATTGTAACTATGTAACGTGGAAGGCTATATGTAAGGCAGGGTTTAAATGGAGAATACAAGTTGTATGAGCACACAAGAGTAATAATGAAAACTAAGGATGAGAGTGTGGATTTGTATCCATGCTGGCTTTGCTTTAAGGCTGTTATAACATTAATGCCGTTTAAACTGTTCATTGAAGCCTAATACATTTTAATCCTAAACATTGCAAATGGTGGCTTACAATCTATCAGTTAAGACACTTCATTCTCCAGATGAAATCCAAAAGGGTTTCATCAGTCTAAAAACACTCCTACGAATTAAAGTGATCTCAAAATCATAAGTTCTAGCAGCAAGACTTAAAATACAAGGGACAGCTCTAGAAATTCAATCAAGAAATACTAAGTGCTTATTATTCACAAAGCAATGAACAGGGCCCTCAAGAAACACTTCTTTGTGCTATGTAAGATCTGAAGGCTCAAGAAACAATTCCCACAAAAGTTACTGTGGCAATAGAACAATTGCTACATCACTATTTCAAATGCTGGGTTGCGACGAGCTGATGTATGCACTCTTATTTTCCTGGTTCTTATGGCACACACTTTGTTCCCAACCACCCACTAGAATAATTTGTAGCTTTGTATTGGGAAATGGAAGTTAAGATTTCAGAAAATGGTCTGAAACCTAGCGGGGGGTTGGGAGCAGGGGAGACTATTGTGAATTTTAAGCAATACCTTCACATATGTGGCAGCTCAGGGAAATGGGGCATAGGCATGATGTTCAGACAATTTTGTTTAGACTTCCCTCAGTATAATGCTTTAAAACCATTCAGTATGGGCTGGAGAGATGGTTGGTGGTTAAGAGTATCTGTTACTCTTACAGATGATCTGGGTTCAGTTCCCAACACCCACAAGGTAGCTCACTACCATCTATAACCCCAGTTCCAGGGGATATGATGCCCTTTTCTAACTTCCATGGGCACCAAGTATGCATGTGATACACACAGATATATTCAGGAGAAACACTCACACACACAAATAAGTCTTCTAAAAAGCTCAAAATACAAATAATAAGCAAAACCATTCAATACGTTGATAACCTCTGTGTAATGTTAGAAATGAAACCCAGTGTCTTACACATGCTAGGCAAGCATACTCTCACTGAGCAGCATCTGAAGTCCCTGTCATAACACTGTATTTGTTATTTTACAGACAGGGACTCACTGTGTAAGTCTTGCTGGCCTGTAACTTACTATGTAGACCAGACTGGCTGAAAATGGACAGAGAGCCATTCAAATTTACTACAACTCCCATTATTATCCCGGTAATAATCTTTTTAAAACTGGGTACATGGATGTTTGTTTTATTGTCATTGTTTTCCTTAACACATGAAATGTTTAATATTGACTTTAACTAATAAGTGAAATAAAGATTTTTAGAAGACAAAAAAAATAATAAAATCAAAAGGACTAATGTTAATAGGAAAGTCACTTCCAATAGATCTCTTGACTAAGAAACCTCACCAGTAGCCGGGCGGTGGTGGCGCACGCCTTTAATCCCAGCACTTGGGAGGCAGAGGCAGGTGGATTTCTGAGTTCGAGGCCAGCCTGGTCTACAGAGTGAGTTCCAGGACAGCCAAGGCTACACAGAGAAACCCTGTCTCGAAAAACCAAAAAAAAAAAAAAAGAAACCTCACCAGTGTAGGCCCAATTTAGAGCTCTTTGAGCCAGAAACCTTCAAGTAAAAAAGAGTTTTCATGTACACTCCCCCTTGGTTATTTCAAAAGTACATATTATATAGAAACTATGAAGGGGACAGGCCCAATTTAGAGCTCTTTGAGCCAGAAACCTTCAAGTAAAAAAGAGTTTTCATGTACACTCCCCCTTGGCTATTTCAAAAGTACACATTATATAGAAACTATGAAGGGGACCATCAGCTAATACCTAGAAATTGGTAAGGACAAAGATGAAAAGTAGGGATTAAGACTCATATCAATTATATGTATTTAAATGTAAAAAAAAAAAACCACTTTCAGAAAAAGAAAATAGCATTGAACAGGAAGAAATGGCCGTTCTCTCCACAGCAAAACATTCCCATGAGATTCATTCATCCAGCTAATGGTTTTTTAACTCCTTCTATGTACTGGACACAGTAATAGGCTTGGACTTAGATTAAAAATAATAATAATATTTAAAGATCAGTCTAGAGGCAGAAAACTATTAGAAAGAATAAGGAGAAAAAGAAGTCTGGGGATATGACTCAGTTGCTAGAGTGGTTGTCTTAAATTCTGAAATGCACAAAGATCTGGGTTCAATCCTCAGTTTACAAAAACACAATACAGCACATACTTATAATCTAGGACATCATTGATTATCTAGTGAATTCAAGGTCAACCTGGGCTACATAAGATTAACAATAATAATGATAATGATGATGATAATGATAATACAAGAAAGAGGGGAGGGAGGAGGAGAGGACTTGTTAACTTTGATTGCTCAAACCCTTCCCTGGTCCACTGAATCAGAATCTCCTGCAGTCAAGATGAAGGCAGTTTGTAAAAGCTCTAGGGGCACTCAGAGCCAAACCAAGTTTAGAACCTACCAGCCCATCGGTTCTGGAACTTGAGTACGCATCAGCATTACCTGGAGAACCTGTTAAACAAAGGACGGCTGCACCCCACACCTGGGAGTGGGGCTGATGGGGATCAGTCTAGGGTAGAATTCTGGCATTTTATCTATTCATTTATTGTTAGTGTGTATGGGGGCAGCAGAAGTGTATGTGTGAGAGAAATGATAACTTGGTAGAATTGGCTCTCTCTCCACATCACACTGATTTCATCTGACTTGCAAGGCAAATGCTTTTACCTCCTGAACCTCTTTCCAGGGGACCCATTAGTTCCTCCCTTCCCCCCTACCCTGCCCCCTTGCTAGAGAAGGAACGTAGGGTCCTATGCCTACTAGGCAGGCACTCTACTGCTGAATTTATCCAGCCCCATGATTTGGGGTTTCATTGCAATGGGTACTCTGTAGTTTTCTCTGTTAGGAACTTGCTAGCAGCCCAGGCAAGCCTCAAACTCACAGCAATCCTCCCGCTTCAGACTTCAGATGGCTGGGTTTGCAGATGCGAGTCACCTGGCCCAGGTAACGCAGTTGCCCAGGCGGTGCAGGTCTGTTAAACAGAGTACTGTGCTTTGAGAACACCTGCCCCATCTGAATTACACTGCTAAGAGACACTCGAGTCTCATTAGATTCGATTTCAGCATCAGATGTGCCCCATGCTTCTTCACAGCAACAATTTAGACATAGTTTCAAGGTCAAACAAAGGAAAAATAACAATTCATGAGCTAATCATCCTTTGCTTTCTCCCTGAAGTTGGAACCAATTTCCAATGCAAAATTGTATCAGCATACACCTTTGACACATGTGGGAATTGCAGAAAGCTTTTCAAAGCTATTTTGTCCCCTTGTGACTTCTAATTTGCTCTCAGTAGGATTGTACTGTGAATCTTTTATAGAATCATTGGCTTAAGCATTTGTCTCAAGTATACTAACACCACCAATTTCATATCAATAAAATCAATCTTTGGTTTGAGGAGAAGGTTCAGAGGCTAATGCACCTAGCACACCAGTGTGAGGAACAGAATTCTAATTCATTCCCAGAGTCCACATAAAAGCCAGAAGGGTATGTCTGGTGCTCACCTACAATCCCAGTGCTCAGATGTCAGAGACAAAGGATCCCCTAGGGCAAGCTGGCTAGCTCGACTACCCAAATCTATAAGCTCTGGGTCATCAAGAAACCCTGCCTCAAAAAAACACCCAACATCCATTTCTGGCATCCATAAGCATATAAATGCACACACATGTACCATCACATATATCCACATGTATGCATGCCACAAATACACACATGCAAAAAAAAATCTTTTCCCAGAAGTATCACTTAACAGAACATTCCAATACAAATGCTGTAACTTGATGGGAAAGATGGAGCAGGAGATTACAACACTTGTGTTCAAGCTTTAAGACCATAGTTTGAGCTCCAAACAACAGAAAGAAGAACAGAAAGTTTCCTTGGGCATGTACAAACCCACACATATATGCACCCACACATATGAATAAATGCAAGTTTTAAAGATGAAGATATTATAACAGCATGTGCTGTTATAACCAAAATACATGAGCATTTTTAACCAAAAGATTTATTGGATATTTTTTCTAATCACGTAGCATGGTATCCTTTATAATATCTTAGACCAGTGGCAAAAATCTACACACAGTTATAAGAATATTTAAAATCCTTTTCTTAAAACTTGTTTCTGTTTTTCCTGGACTAACATTAAATTTAATATGACTTTGCAAGAAAATGCTTACCATCTGGACTTGGTATTTCTTCTGTTCCAGCCATTAATATATTTTTTAAATGTTTCTAAAAGTACATTCTAGCTGTCTTCAGACACACCAGAAGAGGGCGTCAAATCTTATTATGGATGGTTGTGAGCCATCATGTGGTTGCTGGAATTTGAACTCAGGACCTTCGGAAGAGCAGTCAGTGCTCTTAACTGCTGAGCCATCTCTCTAGTCCCCCATTAATATATTTTTACATGGAGGTACTGTCTCCACCACTTAGAAAAAAAAAGTCTGAAGTAAGGTTATGTTAATAATGGCATTCCCGCAAAGCTATTTTTATAGTGTGAATTTCTAATTTCATACAGCATCTGTGGCATGGGAAAAAAGCAGGCATCAGGTAGTCAGCTTTAAAAGCTTTAAAACTTAGCTTTCTTCATTTTTAAAATTTTATGAATTCAACTTAACTTTGGGTTGCCATTGGACATGATAATACCCACCTAATTATTCAGCAGTCATGAGACTGAAGTAAAGAATTACCTTAAGTTCAAGGCCAACCTGGGCTATTAGTAAATCCCAGGCTAGTCTAGCTGCTTCCAGATTTGCTCAGCATTGGTAAAACAGCCCCAGGAAGTTATCGCTGTCAACGTGAGTCTCCCACTCCCATCACTGTGCACTGGTGCACTGGCTTTGGCCTTTGGGATCATAGCCGTACTCATGACTAGTCCTGTTCCAACCGGGTTTATGGTTAAGCCACATTCTGAATCCTTTTATGGCCTCTCCCTCCAGCAGATCTGGTCTCCAAGATGGAAACTGAAGTCTCATCTCCTTGTAATGTCTCTCCAGATCTGTGTATCCACCCCACCCCACCCCTGTCCCATGCCAGGCATTTGTTTCTTACCTCTAACTCGATGCATTGACAGTCCCTGAAACAATCCCTCTGAGGAAATCCACCCGGCTGATAGATGGAAGATAGTGCCTAGGGCTCCCTTCCAGAGATCCTAATTCAGCCACTGGGTTGAAGACCAGGAATTTGCATTTTCAGTGCTACTGGAGCAGAGAACACTCTGTGAGAATTGTTGCCCAGGTAGCCATGTTTACAGTAGGTGAGTGTGGCATCAGCTGATTTGGAAATGGCATACAAGAAGCCAGTCTGGTTTTCTGCCCTTGGAATGTGAGATGGGGACACTGGCCACTGGCCGACTGAGCTGGCCGTGGGGAGCTGAGTTGAGAGATCATGGGGTTGGCGGCTGATGAAGCCAATTGTAAAACCATAGGCCTTTCAAATAGATAAGAGGAGATAGGTCAGGCTGGCAGACGGGGAGAAGCTCTCAGACTTCCAAACTCTCATGAAGGAGATGAAGAGGGTGATAGCTTCCCTGCCAATACTTCTAACCAGGTATGTGCTTATACTTCATGCCCTGAATATCTGTTCTAGTTAGTTGTTTTGTTTGGTTTGGTTGGGGGGTTTTGTTTGTTTGGTTGGTTGGTTGGTTGGTTTGGGGGGGTGTTTTATTGGGGGGTTGTGGCTGGTTTTTTGTTGTTGCTGTTTTGATTTGGTTTTCAGCTTGCCACAACATAGAGCCACCTGGGAAGCAAGAATGACAGCTAAAGAATTGCCTAGGTCAGATTGGCCTGTAGGAAAGTCTGTAACTTATTGTCTTGGTTGATGATTCATGTGCAGGTTCAGACCACTGTGGGCAGCACCATCCTACGCAGGTGAGCCTGAGCTATATAAGAAAACTAGCTAAGAAAACTGGTTGGAGAGATGGCTCAGTGGTGAGGTGCTCTTGTAGAGAACCTGGGTTCAGTTCCTAACACGTGCATGGTGGCTCACAACTGCATTTAACTCCATGAATCCAATGCTGTCTTTGAACTTCTGATGCATATCATACCCATGCACACACACCCACACACAGAATAAATACTTTAAAGGTTTCAGAAATGGCAAATGTCACTTGTTGTGTGCATTTGGGACTATGCTGATCAAAGGGTAATAACCAAATACCCGTCGATTTCCAACAAGTTCATCACCCACTAAATTCTTCCCAGCATCAGATTTTGCCCACATCACCCTTTAGAAGACCTTACCTGATTCGGTCAGTTCTCCAACCACTTTCTACAGCTGATTTAACTCAGCTCATATATATATATATATATATATATATATATATATATATATATGTATATATATTGGCCTTAAATTGATTGTCATGCCCTCTGCCTAAGTGTTAAAACTGAGCAGATCCTGTTTTTCAAAGTAGTGTCCAAAAGTCAAGTGATCTCAACAACCCCCTACTATGGGTAGAATTGTGTTCCCAGAAATGATGTGTCAAAGTCCCAACCCCTGGGTTCCTGTGAATATGACCTTGGGATCTTGGCAAGCGCAACCAAGTTAAGGTGAAGTCAGCAGGATGGGTCCTGTTTCAATGTGAGCGGTGCTTTCCTTGTTTGTTTTTACGTGGTTCCTCTTTTAAAAGATAAAAATGCTAGAAACACACTGGAAGAAAGATATGATTGATGTGATGCAGGGGGATGCCAAGGAACACAAAGGATTGCTGACCATCACCAGAAGCTAGAGTCTTAAATAAGGGGGCAAGTTCTAGCTTGCTTTCTGTTGCTGTGATTTAAAAGAAATTAAAAGGTCTGGAGAGATGACTCAGCGGTTAAGAGCACTGACTGCTCTTCCGAAGGTCCTGAGTTCAAATCCCAGCAACTACACGGTGGCTCACAACCATCTGTAATGTAATCTGGTGTCCTCTTATGGCCTGCAGGCAGAACAGTGTATACATAATAAATAAATAAATCTTGAAAAAGAAATTCCATTGTACAGTGGCTGGAAAGATGGCTCCATGGCCAATAAGAACACTGGCTACTAGCCAGGCATAGTGACACATGCCTTTAATTCCCAGAACTCTGGAGGCAGAGGCAAGCAGATCTCTGGGAGTGTGTGGCAAGTCTGGTCTACAGGGATGAACAGTGAACCCCCGTCTCAGAAAACAAACAAAGAAAAAAAAATCTGGCTGTTCTGGAAGAGGGCCTGGTTTTGATTCCCAGCACCCACATGGTGGTTTATAACTGTTTGTAACTCCATTTCAAGAGGACCTGACGCCCTCTTCTGGTTTTTACAGGCACTGCATGCATGCTGCACAGACAGATATTCAGACTAAACACTCAGATACATAAACCATAAAGAAATTTTTGAGAATTAAAATAATAATAATAATAGAAAACTTTCTAAAGATCACATTGAGGAGGAAATAGTTTATTTCAGCTTATTCTTCCGGATCACAGTCCACCAGTGAGGAAAGTCAGGACAGGATCTGAAGCACCAACCATGGAGGAACGCTGCCTTAGTGGCTTGCTTTCAGGCCTGTGTTTCATTACCTTCATTATACATCCCAGGCCCAGCTGCCTACAGATGGTGCCACCCACAGGGTTCTCGGCCTGCCTACAACAATTAGCAATCAAGAAAATGCTCCACAGACACGTCCATAGGCCAGCCAACCTGAGGCAGACAATTCCTTAGTGGGGGGCCCTCTTACAGATGTGTCAGGTCGACAACCAAAATTAGCCATCACAGAGCACCCTGACTTCACACTTCCTGCCTTCAGAACTGTGGGAGTTGCCTCCCGTACTCGGGGCCCTGGGTAGAATCACGAGCCCTGGGACCAGGAGGAGACAGAACTTGTGGGAGAATAAATACCAGTTATTTTAGGCCATCCAATTTGGAATACTTTGTCATGGAAACTCTGAGAAACGAACCCCAGCTTTAAGTCCTTTCTGTACTGTTTCAGATACGGTACAGGTGATAGGGCATGGTCACATTGCACAGCTCATTGTCATTATCCCTGGCTTTGGCACTACCGCACTTGTGTGTGGTGTATACATGTGTAGTATACATATATGCACTCACCTTCATGCATGTGCAGGAAGAAGTCAGAGGTCGACATCAATTGTCTTCCTCTGTTGCTCGTGTGTGGTGTATACATGTGTAGTATACATATATGCACTCACCTTCATGCATGTGCAGGAAGAAGTCAGAGGTCGACATCAATTGTCTTCCTCTGTTGCTCTCTGCCGTATTCTTTGAGACAAGACCTCTCGATGAATGTAGACCCCCTATTGTCAGCTAGGCTGGCTGGCCAGCGAGCTGATGAGCTCTGCCTGCTTTTCAACCTCCTAGTGTAGGTGACAGTGCTACATGTATGTGAGTGTTCAAGAGTACTGGAGATCCAAACTCGGATCCTCCTGCTCGTGCGGCAACCCCTACACCCACTGAGCCATCTCCTCAATCCCAATACTATGCCTTTTTGTTTTGTTTTGTTTTGTTTTGTTTTGTTTTTCCCAAACAGAGAATCACGAAACTCAAGGCCATTTTGAGTACCCATTCTCAAATGTCTAAAGTATATGAACTAGCTTGTTAGGCTGCGAATTCGGAGCTAAAAGGAAATGTAATTTGAAGAGATTGCATAGTTTCCAAAGCCAATCTGGTGATTTAAGCATGGAAGTATTACAATGAAATGTTTGCAGAGCTATCTGTGCGTGCTGCGCTGTAAGCCGATCTCATGAAGCAACACGTCTTTTCGAGATGAGGTAGTAACCTCGGCCCCCGGGGAGAGGGAGTGGGGCATCACTCCGAAGTGACTACTTTGGACAACTGAGCTACGTGAGCAGACCAAAAGGAAGTCGTTTCCAATCATCTTCAAAATACACACTGTAGTAGCTACAACATGATTCTCTGAGGGCAGGGGAGGAGATGGGGAAATATTTGTGCGATGCAATCTTTATGGGTAATGCAGAGACTATGGGCCAGAATGAGATCAACGTGACTCCTAAGCTCATGTGTCAATGTCAAACCACTGCTTTAAAAAAAAAAATCCCTCAATGACTGCTCTTGCCTTTTGGATCCGGCCCAGACTGCTTTGAGTGGTATTCCTGGCATTACCTGGACTCGGCCTGCCTCCTCGGCTCCATTTCCTTCTCCTCAGCTCCACCTGAAGACTCACATCTTTCAGACGCCTGGCTCATTTCTCTTCTTGCCTTCAGATATCTGCCTTCCAGTCCGTGTGCCGTGTCAGAGCAGAAGAGGGCCCAGGTGTGCATCTTTTACATAATACAATTGACTACTTGATAGATGGTAATATTTGAGTGTGGCTTCATCTGTTTGTATATTTCTTAGAGGTATGTCATTTTGGTTAGTTGTAGCTAATTGGGATAATCACAAGAGAGCCTCTTCCATCTGCATCCTCCTAGATTTAAAAACAGCAGATATTCTCTGTGTGTGTGTGTGTGTGTGTGTGTGTCTGTCTGTCTGTCTGTGTCTATGTGTGGATCTGTGTCTCTGTGTGTCTATGTATGTGTGTGTATGTGTCTCTCTGTATGTGTGTGTGTGTCTGTCTGTCTGTGTCTATGTATGTGCGTGTATGTGTCTCTCTGTATGTGTCTGTGTGTCTGTGTCTGTGTGTGTATCTGTATCTCTGTGTGTCTCTCTGTATGTGTCTGTGTGTCTGTGTCTGTGTATGTATCTGTGTCTCTTTGTGTCTCTCTGTATGTGTGTCTGTGTCTGTGTGTATAGACTAGAAGTTAAGCCCTGGTATCCATTACTATTCATCTCAGTTCTGAGACACGGTTTCTCAACTGACCCCAGAGCCAGTCTGGTAGACCAGGCCTCGAACTCTCAGAGATCTACTTGCCTTTGTCTCCTGAGTGCTGGGATCAAAGGTGTGCACCACCATGCCAGGCTTCCTGCCTGACTTTTTTACATGCCTTCTGGGGCACTGGACCTGGGTCTTCATGCTTATTTTGCAAACTCTTTACTAACTGAGCCATCTCCCCAGCCCTGGCCATCTGAAAAGACAGTCATAGCCTGGTGTCATGGCACACTTCTGTAATGCTAACATTTGGAAAGATGAGACCATAGGATGGTGAGTTCCAGGCCAGCCTGGGCTACATAGTAAACAGTTGGTCTTCAAGGTAATGCCCCTTAAAAATGTCTTACCAAAAGTTTAGGCTTTTCTTTGAGGCGGAGCTGGATTATGGCAGCATGGAAGGTTAAGACTGACAGCACACGAAGAAAAACAAACAGGGTAGGTGGACTGAAGGGCACTGGAATCCAAGGAAACTGAATTCCTTAGAAAGGGAAGTCAGACACATTACCTGACATCCAGTTGAGTCATACACAAAGGGCCCTATTGAAAACAGAGTCAATGACTTTTAATATCACTACAAAATGGTGTACTCTTGTCTTTTGCAAACAGTGACAGAAGAAATTGCTAGAATGTATCCACTTCTTGAAACAGTTGACAGAGTAACTAGGGAGCGATTTTCTTAGCTGCTGAGAGGGATTAAGATGCTAGAAGAATGACTCTCAGCTTTCCTAATGCTGCAGTCCTTTAATACAATTCCTCATGTTGTAGTGACCCTCAAACATAAAGTTATTTTTGTCACTACTTCATAACCATAATTTTTCTACCATTATGAATCAGAATGTCAATATCTGTAAAAGGGTCACTCGCCTTCAACTCATCTCCAAAGGGGTATAAGCCTATAAATTAAAGACTAGCCTGGATAGCATAGCAAGAGTATACCTCAGAGAGAAGGAGGAGAAGCCGGGTGGGGGAGGGGAGAAGAGAGATGGAGAGAGAGGAAGAGAGGTGGAGAGAGAGGAAGCAAGACTAAAACTAAGCTGGTTCCCTTCAGCTGATTGGCTGGTTTGGCTTATTTGGGTGGGTGGGGGAGTCGTTGTTGGTTTTTTGTTTTTTTGGTCCGGGTGCCTTTTCAGGGAGGGGTGTTTTGTCTGTTTGCTTTTGAGCCAAGGTCTCATGCTATGTAACTCAGGCTGGCTTGGTACTCGATACATGTCCCAGGGTGGCTGGAATGATCCTCCTGCATTAGTCTCCTAAGTGCCGGGATTACAGGCGTGAGCACCACACCCAGCTTAGAATTTTTCAAGAATTGTTTTCGGTATTAAACCCTCAGTGGCCATTCCTTTTTTATAACTTGTTATTGTGGCTTTAAAACCCTACCCACTGAATTGGTTTGGACCTTATTGAGAAAGGAATCTACAAATAGATGTCAAAACACACGTTATACCCTATAATTCCACTCTAGGAATCTAAGTCTAAGGAAACAATGAGGAGTACACATAAAACAAGGTTATTCATCCGGAAGCTGCATAGGAGAACAAGATGGAAAAGGCACAGAAATGAACAAAAGGAGATTGGCTTAAAAATAATTGGTATAGTCATATGATAAACTATTATGCAACCATGGAAAATCGTGTTCCTGAAGATTTTATTTTTTTTCTTCAGATGTTTTTATATTTAAAAAAACATGAAAATTTCCCCCTCCCTTCTTCTCTCTTTCCCTGGGGGAAACAGCCACCGTGAATTTGGCAAGCAACCTTTCTCTGCAGGCTTTCATGTTTCATTTTCTTTAGTGACAAAAAGGAATGCCTTTGTAATATAAATACATATAAAAAAATGTGAAGAAAGAAAAAAAAATACGTGAGGAAAATAATCCCAAACTCGATCATTAATCAGATAAACTTTCTGTTCATACATTCAAAATGATATTTACTAAGAATATGAGATTCTCACCACTGTTTCCAGAGCGTGTAATCAATAGAAGAGGTAAAATAACCGAATCGAATGCCAAAGAAGCACAGTGTTTGTGTCTTGCAACGACTTTTGTATGAGTATCTGAGTGAGGGCAGGTGCCTGAGAAGGTCAGAGGCATCAGATCCCCTGGAGCTGGGGTTACAAGTAAGCCACCTGGATCCCCTGGAAGAACCATACATGCCCTTAACCACTGAGCCATCTCTCCAGACCTGTATGCATCTTTTACAAATAATGTGCAAAAGACCAGGAGGAGTGGCATGCACCTGTGATCCCTGAATTCTGGTCAGAGGCAGGAGGATCAGAGACGTTCAAGGCCATCATTAGCTAACAAGTCAGGCCTGTCTGGTCTGTTTAACGTCCTGTCTCAAACCAGGCAGGGTGGTGGTACCTGCCTATAATCCCAGTACTCAGGGGGCAGAGACAGAAATATCTCCGAGTTCAAGGCCAGCCTGGTCTACATAGTGAGTTCCAGGACAGCCAGGGCTACAAACAAACAAACATACAAAAAAGTCCAGGGTCAAAATCAAAACAAGCAAACGTGGTACACATAGGTTAAGAGGAGAACTGTCCATTACCTTTTTTTTTTTTTTTTTTTTTTTGAGACAGGGTTTCTCTGTGTAGCCTTGACTGTCCTGGAACTCACTCTGTAGACCAGGCTGGCCTCGAACTCAGAAATCCGCCGGCCTCTGCCTCCCAAGTGCTGGGATTAAAGGCGTGTGCCACCACTGCCTGGCAAACCGTCCGTTATCTATTGCTTCTTAGAATGGCTTTTTAATGCCTTGGGTTCCTATCAAAGTGATGTTCCAGGTTTAGTTTTACTGGGAACATTGAAACAATTATTGTTTTTTTTCTTAAACTTCTTTCCTACTAGATTAAAACTAGGACAACAGACATTAGGACCCTGACTGTCAGACACTGTCTGAGATGGAAGTCAACAACAGAGAAAGTGAGGTGTTTGGAATGAGAAATATCCACCGGAGGCTGGGGCATCTGAATGCCTTGTCCCCAGTTCATGGCATTGTTTGGGGCATTTAGGAAGAGGGGTCTTGCTGGAGAAAGTTTGTCACTGGAGTCAGGCGTTGAGAGTTAAAAGACCAGAGAGTTTGCTCACTCTACTTCATGTTGCTGTTCAAAATATTTATCTTGGCTTCTGCTCCAGCCACCAGGCCTACTTCCTGCTCCCTTCATCATGGACTCTAACGCTCTGGAACTGTAAGGACAAATAAATTGTCTCTTCTCGAAGTTGTCTTGGTCATGGTGCTTTATCACAGGAATAAAAATTAGCTAACAGGGGCTAGAGGGATGGCTCAGTGGTTTAGGACACCTACTGCACTGGAAGAAAACCCAAGTTAAAGCCTCAGATCTCACATGGTGGCTCATGATCATCCATAACTCCAGTTCCAGGACATCTGGGGTCCTCTTTTAGACTCTGCAGGTGCATACATGACACATACACATGCATATAGGCAAAATATCCATGCATAGAACATATAAAAAAACTGAAGTAATTTTAGGAAGAAGAAGAAGGAGGGGGAGGAAGAATCTAAAAGATGGAGCAAGCAAACCTGGTCTCCACTGTCCTATGTAAGGCCCTGTTCTGGGCCATTCTTACAACTACCATGAAGTGTGGGTCAGGTTTTCAGTCACCTGCCCACAGCATCCTGACATCCCCATCCAATAACACCCAGGCTCCCTGGCAGACATTACATCTGCATCAGTCAAGAGAGTCCAGGTGAAGCCTCACCGAGGTAGTGAAGCGCTGGCTCCAGATCGAGCGAGGTTTGTAAACTTTTCTTCTAAACAGCCAGGTGATAAAACATTTTATTAGGGGTGCCATAAACATCTCCACTGCAAATACTCAATGAAAAATGCAGGCCAATGTTACGGTTTAGTAGCAAAAAGCAACAACCCCTGGTTCAATCCCCAGACATAAATAACCCAGATGCAATGGTGCATCTGTAATCCATGCTCTCCTATGGCAAGATGGGAGGTAGAGACAGGAGACTTACCAAGAAAGTTTGCTGGCTAGCTAGCTTGGAGTACACATCATAACAGAAAAGAGAGAAACTCTACCCTAAAATAAGGATTAAGAGAACAAACGCTCCCCAAATGTCCTCTGGGCCTCTGTACACATAATAAACTTAAATTAAAATTTTTTAAATGCTAAAGTAGTTGTATGAATGGGTATGGTTGTGTGCTGATAAAGGTTATAAATACATTGTTTTGTTTGGTTTTTAAGAAAAAGGGTATTGGAGATTGAGTCTAGGACCTCATGCATGTTACCACTGAGCTACATCCCTAGCCCACTAATAAAACTATGCACACAAGCAGACAGTAGATTAGATTTGGCTTCCTGGGTTTCATGCCAACCCCTACACAAGGACTACAACCGCAAGAAAAACACAGGCATCAAACCTGAGAGGACCAATAAGGTTCAGTTCATCATTTCCCCCCAACACCTGTAAAATCTGAAACCAGTGAATATTGAAGGAAAAGAATTCAATCTAATTATAAAAGTATTTATTAAGAGATAGATCATGTTGGGTGGTAGTGGCACATGCCTTTAATTCCAGCACTTGGGAAGCAGAGGCAAGTGGCTCTCCAAATTCAAAAGCAGCCTGGTCTACAGAGTGAGTTCCAGGACAGCCAGGGCTACACAGAGAAACCTTGTCTCGAAAAAATTAAAAAAAAAAAGAGAGAGAGAGAGAGAGACGAGACAGAGAGACAGAGAAACAGAGAGACAGAGACACAGACAGAAACAGAGACAGAGAGACAGACAGAGAGAGAGTCTGAGAGAGAGACAGAGACGGACAGAGACAGACAAATCATTTAGGGCTGGAGATGTAGCCTAGGGAGTGACTGTTTACCTAGCATGCTCAAAGATCTGGCTTCTTTCCCCAGCAACACATAAAGAAGGCATGGTGGTTGCTCACATCTGTAATTTCATTCAGCCTTTGGGTTGTAGAAGCAAGAGGAATTCAAGGTCTTTCTCAACTGTAGCAAATCCCAGGATACCAGAGACCTGACAGGAGAGCAGCCAGGGGAGAGAGAAGAAAGAAGAAAAGAGAAAAAGGAAAAAGGAAGCCCCAAGTGAGGACCAGGAAACAGAAGACTTACCATCCCATACAACAAGGTGGGTTTAGACAGGGTTTTTCTCCTGGTTAGAGTCTCAGTGGTCCAGTAGTTCATCCAAACACTCGGGTTCTATCGGTTTCATGTTTCCGTCTCCCTTTGGGGCTTTGCCCTCATCAACTCTCTCCATGAGTGCAGAATGGTGGCTCCCGTACCAAGCCTTATATACAAAACACTGTCTCAGAAGAAACACAGCCCCATCTCTGCTGCCTTATTTGGGGGAGACAGGGACATATGTATAGCAGGCGAGCCTCAAGAAAACTCGCTATGAACCCAGGGATAGCCTTGAAATCCCGATCCTCCTTCCTTGGCCTCCCAAATGCTAGAGTTACAGGCACACACTCCACAGCTGGCTTCCTCCGTCTCCTTCTTAGACAGGAAGAAATCTCTACCAGGAGCAACTTCATACCCACATACTTCCTCTCACCAGAATTTGATATGTTCCTTCTTAAGCTAAGCACTAGACATGGTAATGGAGGCCCTGGAGAAGCATCTCCACTGGGAGACTGCTTGCCTACCATGTGCAAGGCACAAGGTTCAATGCCCGGGCTGCAAACTGGGCTTGGTGGTAACATGGTCAGCTTTCTTAGCACTTAGAGACAGAAGCGGGAAGTTCAGAACACTCAGCAACGTCAAGTTATTTTCAAGGCTATTCTGGGCTACATGAGACCCCATGCCCAAATAAATAAATAAATAACCTCTAAGATTAACTGACATGTAGAAGATGTGATTATCTGAATGACATCAGCCTGTTAGGAGCTATGGAGGCTAAGACTGGATATCAGGTAAGTTATTCCAAGTGATACTAGTTTCCATGTTTCACAAATGAGAAAATTTGGAGAGAGGAAAATGGCTTGCCCAGGGTCATCCAGCTAGTGGTATCTACGGCGGAGGAGCTGTGAACGCTTGGGAAGGACAGAGGAGTTCCAAAGCTGTCTTAGCATCAAGTCAAATGAAGCCAGTCAAACATGAATTGCTCTCCCTAACAGGGCATACCTCTCAGCTTAGCTTTGCCATAAACACACTCGTAATTCTGTGAGCAAAGCCACAACAATGTATTTGGCTTGCCACTAAATGGGTCAGCGACTTGGGATGAGCTTTCCCATCTCAGCCGGATACACCCAAATCTCTTTGGTCAACTGAGGACTACCTGGGGACTACCTGGCCTAAGACAGCCTCAGTTGGAATGGTCCACCTATTGTTGTACAAGGACCCTTATCCCCTAACAGGCTATCCTGGGCTTATTCACATGCAAGCTGGGCAGGATACCAAGAATATCCAATGACCTCTTGAGGCCTAACTAGGGTCTAAGAAGAAGGAATTTTTGAATAAGAATTAAACTGAATAAGAACTTTCTCCTCTCCTCCCAGGAAGTGCGAACATGCCTACACACTCTACCATTCATGTGCACACAGATACACACACATGCACACACATACACATACTCACGTGCACACACACACATGCACATGCCTACACTGACATTCATGTGCACACACACACATGCACGCATACACACAAACACACACATGCACACACACACATGCCTACACACAGAGGTGTAGATGCACTTGCACACACTGCACACACATTAAAAATAAGTAAAAGAAACCAGTCCCACCTCCACAGTTCAAGGAGTATTCATCGAGCTAATCTAATGTATGGTCAGCATCACCTAGGCTCCAGACAAGGACAAGGACACTTAGCCAGAGACGCAGATGAGGCCTAGTAGGGCGTGGACTCAATCCAGAGAGTTAAAAAACAAAAAACAAAAAACCCAGCTCCATGCTCACCACACTGAGGCTGGGACAAGGCCACCAGAGGAGAGCATCTAAAAACCAAATATTTAAGACCAAAGACAAAATTCTACCCACTCTATTTGTGCCCTGCCTCAAAACATACTCCATATGGCAATCAACCAGGAAGATCCTTTCTACTGTGCTGGCAAAACAGACATAAGGCCTACATTCATTCAACAAATATTTATTGGCCAAACCCCATAAACTTCAAAGAAATTGAATTCCCTCTTAATTATCAAGTTGGTCTTTGGTTAAAATACCCTTCAGAGGGTCCGGGAATGTAGTTCATTTAGTAGAGTGTCTGCCTAGTATACAGGAAGCCTTGGGTTTAATTCCTAGTACTATGGAAACTTGGCACAGTGGGATAGTTCTGTAATTTAAGCGCCTGGGGGTGGGGTGCCCAGAAGACCAAGGACCAGAAGATTCAAGGACATCCTGGGCTACCTAGCAAGTTGGAGGCCAGCCTGGGCTACATAAGATACGTGGTTCAAAAACAAAACAACAACAACAAACTTCAGACTGATTTATACCTTTAGAGGGACCAAGAGAAGTTTCCTTTTAATATCATTTATAAATATAATTTAATGTCACTAATAAATTCTTATCTAATTGTTAAAACAAGTCTATAGGGTAAAGATTGGTTCAGTTGGTAGACTGCTTTCCTAGCACACTTGAAGAAGCCCTGAGTTTTATGACCAGTACCAACTACACACACTAGGTATTGTGAGACACACCTGTAATTCCATTCCTCCAGAGGAAGCAGGAGGATCAGTTCAAGGTCATCTTCACACCATAATGAGTTTGTGCTCTATGAGAACCCGTCTCCAAAAACACAGTGTGAGTGTGTGTGTGTGTGTGTGTGTGTGTGTGTGTGTGTGTGTGTGCTGGAGAGATAACTCAGTAGTTAAAGAGCATGTACTACTCTTGGAGAAGGCCCAGCTTTGGTTCCCAGCACCCACTTTGGTCAGAGTCACTTCGGTCTATAACTCCAGCTCTAGGGAAATTTGACTCCTTCCACTGGTCTCCAAGGGTACAGCACTTATGCGCACAAACGCCCCCTCCACACGTACACATATACATAGTTAAAAACAAAGCCTGAACTCTGGAGGCAGAGGCAGGTGAGTTTGAGAGCAGCCTGGTCTCCATAGTGAGTTCCGGTCCAGCCAGAACTCCATAGTAAGCCATTCAAAATATAAATTAATTAATACATAAATAAAAATATTTTAAGCTATCTGTATTTTTTTTTTTTTTTGGTTTTTCGAGACAGGGTTTCTCTGTATAGCCCTGGCTGTCCTGGAACTCACTCTGTAGACCAGGCTGGCCTCGAACTCAGAAATCCACCTGCCTCTGCCTCCCAAGTGCTGGGATTAAAGGCGTGCGCCACCACTGCCTGGCGTAAACTATCTGTATTTTATTTTATTTTTTTGAGACAGGGTTTCTCTGTGTAGCCCTGGCTGTCCTGGAACTCACTGTGTAGACCAGGCTGGCCTCGAACTCAGAAATCCTCCTGCCTCTGCCTCCCAAGTGCTGGGACTAAAGGCGTGCGCCACCACCACCCGGCTCTGTATTTTAACATATCTGAAAAAAAACCTGATCAATCTTTTTTTTCTGAATTCATCTCAGCTCATTCAATGCATTCACTCACATCTCTGCCTTTAGACGTTTAAAACATTCGGGATCTGATGTGTAAGGAGAGACCTCAAGCACGACTGCGCTGCATTCCAGCTGGTGGGTCCGTTCAGAAATCTACAGCCCGTGGGTCGAGGGTCGGAGCCTCACAGCGTGAAGCCTGGTCCGGAGCACTTCTGAATGTGGAATCCAGCTCCTGGGAATTCTCATAATGAAGGAAAGTTGCCAAAATAAACAACTCCCTCCAAATACAGGTGAAATAAGAGTCTTGCCGAGCAAACCCTCGCAACAGGAAAATATACAGAGTTAGTTCACCCTGCGTTCTCAAAGGCACTTTCCACAGCCCCAGAAAGCCATCCATCCAGACAAGAGTATGGAGGGAACTCCTCTCCTGCCACGTCAGGTAGGGACTCTTGTGTTTCTGGATAAACTAAAGGGAGTGTCCACTCCAAGGACAGAGTACCCAAAAAAAAAGCAGATGTTCTTTGGTTTTCCTTGGCTTGTTGTTGGGGATAGCCACAGGTCTAGAGACCATGCATGCAATGTAGAAAATATATAGACTGTAGAAGCTGGAGAGATGGCTCAGAAGTCAAGAGTGCCTCTATGGCAACTGACCACTGTAACACCAGTTCTAGGACATCTGACACTCTTCTGGCCTCTGCAGAGACCAGGCATGTAGGTGGTACATAGACATACATGCATGGGAAGCATGCATGCACATAAAACATAAAATCAACTGCATGGCTTAGTGTTCACTATGAATTCTTTGGTTGAAAGAACAATTTTTTTCTTTCCTTTTTTTTTTCTTTCCTTTTTTTTTTTTTTTTTGGTTTCTCAAGACAGGGTTTCTCTGTGTAGCCCTGGCTGTCCTGGAACTCACTCTGTAGACCAGGCTGGCCTCAAGCTCATAAATCTGCCTGCCTCTGCCTCCCAAGTGCTGGGATTAAAGGCATATGCCACCACTGCCCGGCAAAAGGACAATTTCTAATATGCCATTTCTAGGATGACAATACAGCTAAATAATATATTTAATTTACAGGTTGTCATGGGGCTACTAAAAATACCGTACAGGCGAACTAACTAAGGATTAGAATTAGCCAACAGAGGCAGGTGGATCTCTGAGTCTGAGACCAGTCTGGTCTAGAGAGTAAGTTCCAGGATGGTCAGGGCTACACAGAGAAACCCTGTTTTGCATTAGCAGGTTGCCAGCATGCTCAGTGGGTCTGAGTCTGCTGTATAAGTCCTGAGTTCAAACACCCAGCACCCCTGAAAAGTCCCAGATACAATAGCACACAGCTGTAATTGTTGGGGGTTTTGGAGATACATGGGTTCCTTGAGTTCACTGACCAACCATTCTAGCCTGTTTGTGTTCTAAAAACTAAGGTCCAGCAATTAAAGAAGATACTGGACCTGGACCTTTGATCTCTATATACATGTGCATACAACTGTACACACCTACCCAAACAATTATAAATAGCTCATGCACACACACACACACACACACAAATTAATGACAAGGGCTGGGGATGTATCTTAGTTGGTAAAGGCTTGCCTAATACACACTTTGATGAACCCAGGCTTCGTGACACACACCTATAATCCCAGCAGTCTGGAGGTGAGAGCAGGGCAATCAGAAGCTTATGGTCATACTTGGCTACACGGTAAGTCCAAAACCAGTCTGAACCGCATGAAACCCTGTTTACTTAAAAAAAAAAAAAATTAGCACCATCATTCTAGCACTTGCTTGGAAGGTCCATATGGGAGGGCTGTGAGTTCAGGTTATCCTCAGTTATGCGGCAAGTTCAAGGCCAACTTGGGCAACATAAGCCCAGAAGCAGAGAGCAGAAATGGAAGAAGGACCATCAAGGTGCTCAGAGAAACTAAGGGCGTCTATATGGTGCTGGAGATGTGAAATCTGCTCTTCTGACCTCCGCATCCTGAGGACCACAGGTTCGCGCAGGCTCCTCACGCCTGGCTTATATGGGGAAAATGGAACGCAAGGCTTCAAACTTGCTGGGCAAAGCATTCCACCCCCAAAGCTTTATCGTCAGTTGCCTAGAATACACAAGATCCTGAGTTAGATATGCAGAATGAGGTGGGAACTAACTGAAAAGATAAGCTACATAATTCACATTAATGTCAGCTGCTATAGATTCTTTCTTTAAAAAAAAAAATTAGCATTGGCCGGTAATTTTTCCAAGTTCCACTGACACCTTCCTACCAGGTCTGAATGGTAAAAGTAACTACACACACACACACACACACACACACCCTCCCTGGGCCTCTCTGGGGAGTCAAGAAAACCCTCCCTCCTGCCCCACACCATGGTGAACCAAGAGACCCAGATCAACAGGGTCCAGAAAATCTGCTGCTTAGGTAGAAGTGAGAAAGACATAAGTTAACAGGTCACAGTGGAAATGACATCAGGCGTTTAGTTGACAGTAGGCTCAAGTCTGAATCATTGCAGTGGTGTGGGCTCCTGACTGAAACCAGAGGATTCCATGGAGGATACAGGACCCGACAGCACCTCTGAACTCACATGTTCTGTGCAGAATCAATCCAGGGCAGTAGCGGTTCTACCAACAGGAAGACACTCGCAGGTCTGGGTGCTGTACAAGAGACACTGGGAAAGGCATCAGAATGCTGAGGGACCTAAGTCCCTGGTGCTGTGAAGGCTTGGAAGCATTGTGATGGTCCGTGCCTGCCATCCCAGCACCTGGGAGGTAAAGACAGGAGGATGTGTGGAGGTCAGAGTTATCCTCATTGTTAGTTACACAGCAAGTTCCAACTGAGATGAAAAATTGAATTTAAAAAGGGTAGAGAGGATGAAGAAATGGCTCTGTGGTTAAGAGCACTTGCTACTCTTGCACAGGAATGAAGTTGGTTTCCCAGCACCCACATCAGGCAGCTCCCAACCACCTATGTAACTCCAGCTCCAAGGGGACCTTGGATCTTCTTTTGCCTTCCAGGAGAGGAACCCATACACATGACACACGTAGACTCAGACCAAGACACATAAATGTAAAAGGTGGAGAGGCTTGGGAAATAGCATCCTCAGTAAACCGTTTGCAGGAGTAACCCAGTTCAAGCAGCAACCCAGTGTAACCCAGTGGACTCAAGTTCAGTCCCCAGTTCCCATGGGAGAATGGTTGGAGATGTGCATTCGTAATCTCAGTGCAAGGGGAGTGGAGCTAGACAGATCCCCAGGGTTTACTGGCTAGCCATCCTAGACTCATTGGAAAGCTCCGAATGAGAGACAATGTCTCAAAAAAAAACAAAAACAAAATTAAAAAACCACTCTTGTTTGTAAATTAAAAAATGTGAATATCAAGTGTTATCTAGCTTATGGATATTGCTTTTATAAATGATCATAAATAAAATCTGGTTGTTGTAGAGCATGCCTTCAATCCCAGCACTCCCCAGCCAGCGAGGCAGGTGGATCTCTGTGAGTTCAAGGCCAGTCTGGTTTATACAGCAAATTTCAGGCCAGTCAGAGAAGGGTACACAGTAAAAATGTGTCTCAAAAATAAAACAAAGCTACATAAAGTAATAGTTGTTCATTATAAAATTAGATAATAAGGGTTAGAGACATGGTTCAGTGGTTAGAGCACTGGCTGCTCTTCCAGAGGACATGGGTTCAACTCTCAGCACCCACATGGTGGCTTACATCAATCTGTAACTTCATTTCCAGGGTCTGCAAGTTTCTCTTCCAACCTCTGTGGTCATGTGGTGTACATACACATATGCAGGCAAGATGTCCATACACATAAAATAAATAAATCTAAAGAGTAAAAATACATTCAAAATGCATTTTTCTAGCTGGGCATTGATGGTGCATGTCTTTGATCCCAGCACTTGGAAGGCAGATACAGGTGAATCTCTGAATTCAAAGCCAGCCTGGTCTACAGAGTGAGTTCCAGGACAGCCAGGGCTACACAGAGAAACCCTGTCTCGAAAAACAAAAACAAAACAAAACAAAACAAGCACAAGGGTATTTTCTACCATTCTCACTGATTATCATTCTTATGATTTTAATACATATCCTTTTGAACCTTGTGCTACGCGAACATATCTTTTAAGTGATATATTTTTCTGGTTAATGAGTAATACTCACCTAATGTAGAAAAAATAGGAAATCAGAAAAGCACAAAGGAGAAAATTTGAAATGCTCAAATATGACCACTGTCATATCATGCTCTCTCTCCAACTTGTTTTGACATCACATGTAAAAAATATATATATACATTCTGCATGATTGTCCCGTAAAGTCAGTTTTAACTTCCAGGTTTTTTTCTTCTAGCACAAGTCTCTTTCCTATCATTAAGCGTATTCAAAGGAACAGAATCATATTCTGTATGTGTGCATTCTCCTATTGCTTCTGTTTAAACTGTAGGTGAGTCTTCCCCGGCATATATCTGTAATGACTGTTCTTGCTCAGAACCATGGCTTGCTTTGTTAGACTGAGCACTGGTCCTAGCGCTGCCCTGAGGTCACAGGGTAAGGACTCCATCAAAGTATAACCGTCTTTTCAGAAGAAGGATCTTCCCCGGTCCATGGTCCCAGTCCCTTCCCACTGTCTGTCTCAAAAGCCAACGGAACAGAATGGAAAATTCTCCAGAAGCAGATTTTTTTTTTCTGAACTAATTTTTCGACAGACATCTTCAGTTTCTTCCATTTTTGGGGGCGGGGGGGGGGCGGGCGGTGAACAAACATTGGTAATTTAGATTTTCCCGGATAAATTTTCCGTTTCTTCAGGAATTTTCCATTTCTCAAAAACAAAACAAAACACAACTTACTGGAAGAGAATTTATTTTATATGCTGTTACTTTTGTATTTAGTTATTTATTTTATTTTATATGCTGCTATATTTTATGTTTGCTTATTTATTTTAAGGCATGCTCTCACTACTCTGCCCAGGTTTGCCCTGAACTCCTGAACTCAAGCAATCCTCTGGCCTCCGTTTTCTATATGCCAGAGTTTAATGGAATTAGCTACTTTTTATTTTAAAAGGAAAAGTAATCATTTTATTAAATTATATGCCACACACTATCACACATCCTTTGAAAAGGTTTATTTATTTTATACGTGTGAGCACACTGTCACCGTCGCTGTCTTCAGACACCCCAGAAGAAGTCACTGGATCCCATTACAGATGGTTGTGAGCCACCATGTGGTTGCTGGGAATTGAACTCAGGACCTCTAGAAGAGCAGTCAGTGCTCTTAACTGCTGAGCCATCTCTCCAGCCCCCATACTTCCTTTTAAAGTGTGCAGTTTGGAGCTGCCGATGTGACTGAATGGTACAGAGCTTGTTTAACATGTGTGAGATTCTAGGTTCAATTCCAGGTAGCATAAAAGCAAATAAATGGATATCAGCGAGATGACCAAGAAGGTGAGATCACTTGTTATCCAGGTCTGCCAACCCAAACTCAATACCTGGAGCCCATGGGTTGAGGACAGAACTGATCCCCAAAGTCTCCCTCTGACCTACACGAGAGTACTATACCACACAAGTCACCTCCCGCTTACAGCACCCACATACACACAATAACAAAGTAGACAAGGGCTGAAGAGATGGCTCAGCAGTTAAGAGCATCAGCTGCTTTTCCAGAGGACACAGGTTCAATTCCCAATTATGATCAGGTGTGTAATCCCAGTTCCAGGTGATCTGATGCCTTCTTCTGGCCTCCATAGGTACCAATCTGGCTCATGCATGGTACACAGACATATGTCAGGCAAACACCCATACATAAAAAATAAACTAAAATGTACAAAATTCCATAGTTTTAGTGTTTGCAATTATACAGCCACACCATTCTCCAATTTTATATGTGTGTGTGTCATTTATTTATTTGTCTATTTCTTTATTTACTTATTTATTTTTGAGACAGACTCTATGTAGTCAACTCTGGCTAGCATGGAACTCAGTATGTGGCCCAAGCATACTGATATAGCATTTACCTAGCCTGTGTGAGGCCCTAGATCAAATGCCCAGGACAAAAAAAGAACAATTTAGCATCTTATCTACAGCTTTGCCAAGAGTTGCAATCACATTCATCTATTTTCAGCCACAGATAAAATAATACTCCCACAGGAAAGTACGCACACAATGTTCACGGTAGCAGCATCCAAAACAGCCAAAGATCAAAACATCTCACAAACCCACTAACTGATGAGCTGATAAACAGAGAATGTCCTCCTTAGTTTCATTAGAGGACAGAGAATGCACTCCTTAGCCACAAGAAACAGAAATACCAATATGTGCTACACCACGAAAGGGCCATGAAGACAAGGTGATAAGTAAAAGAAGCCATGCATAAAAGCCCACATTTGGCTGGATGTGGTGATGTATGGCTATAATCTCAGCATTTAGGAGGCTGAGGTAGAGGAATTTCAAGATCTAGGCCAAGCCAGGGTATGTTGCACAATGTGTCTTCTAACAGAACAGCCATATAATGCATGACCCCATTTATATAAATTGCTCAGAATCAGCAAATCCATACAGGCAGAAGGGAAGTGAGTGATTACAACTGGGTTGGGGATGGGCAACTTGCCAATTGATGTAAGGGCTATTTCTGGGTTGATAAAAATCTAATATGAGCCAGGAGGTGGTGGCAAATGCCTTTAATCCAAGCACTCAGGAAGCAGAGGCAGGTGGATCTCTGACTTTAAGTCCAGTCTGGTCTACATGTAAGTTCCAGGACAGCCAAGGCTACACAGAGAAACCTTGTCTTAAAAATATTTTTTATAATTATATATGTGTGTATATATTTTCATATATATAGGAATATATGTATATATATGTATATATAATATAACTGGGTATGGTGGCATATATCTTTAATCTCATTAGTCAGGAATCAGAGACAGGCAGACCTTTTGTGCTGAAGGTTGCTTGTGGTACTGAGGATTGAGCCCAGGGCCTCTTACTTCCAACTTGCATATGGTAAAACTTTTCCTGTAAGATGCAAAACATTCATCTACTCACCCCAGATAGAGAACCAATAGACAGACTAAAGTATGGTTACTACCAAAGTTAAACTTGGTGAAATGGGAGTTTTATTGAGGTTCTTACAGGAATTTGGATGAGGACTTGATTAGCAGAAAAGACTCAGAGACAGCTGCATCACCAAAGGCATGGATAACAGCTCACAAAGCTGGAAACCTGGAGCACACTGCACAAACTACAGGCAGTCCAACAGATTGGACCTACCCTTTCCAGAAGCCTCAGTTGGTCTAAATCTCTTCGAGGCAGCTCAGCTGGTTTCTGTTTCTTCCAAGTAGCTAGTTTGGTTTGAGTCTTTTCTGCAGCTTTATTTCACTCTTTTAAGTGGGACTCTCAGCTTCTCTTTCTTACTGTGGCAGGGAGGGGCCTGGTGAATCTAATCAGTTTCAGGGATTTCCTGACACTCTTTTGTTGTGGAATGTTTCAATCTCAAAGGAAACAGTTACACCAATGCAATACACAACACACATACACACACATGCACACATGCACTTAGTTTTATTTGTATGTGTATAGATGTTTTGCCTATGCATGTATTTGTGTGCCTGGTGCCCACGATGGGGCCTGAAGAGGGCATCAGCTCCCTTGGGACTGGAATTACAGCCAGTTGTGAGCCACCATGTAGGTGCTAGAAATCAAACTCAGGTTCTCTGGAAGAGCAGTCAATGTTCTTAACCAGAAACGACTCAAAAACAGCTTGACTCATCTCTTCAGTCCTTGGAGCTTTGGTTTTTGAGACAAGAACTCTAGCCCAGGATGACCCTAATCTCATTATGTAGCTGCAGATGACTTCGCCATCCGATTCTCCTGCTTCCACTTGCCAAATGCTGAGGTTATAGGCATCTATCATCATGTGCGATTTTCTTCAAACCTCATATTTTTTTAACTCTATCATCCCATTTCTCAAAATCTCACTCAAATAAATAAATAAATAATATACAGTGCAGGAAATCATTAAGCAGATAATTGCTAATCATATAATTTAAGCACACTCACCCCCAGCTACTTCAGTGAAAGAGACCAAGTAAAGGCCAGGTTCCTTAATCATTAAAATTTCTCTAGAGACACCTCACTAATTTTTTTTCTCCAAAGGGAAAAGCAGCCAGTCTCCAAAGGGACCAACCTGGGTGACGGTTGCTGGGTGGCTATCCCATAAGGTCACATTGGGAGGAGACTGTCAGGCACCTGGCCACATCTACCCATTTCTCCAAGAAGGCAGGGGCATGAGGCACTCATGTGGTATAGATAGATACACAGATAGATAGATAGATAGATAGATAGATAGATAGATAGATAGATAGATAGATAGATAGAGAGATAGAGAGATAGATAGGGAGATAGAGAGATATACAGATATATGTATACATATAAGTATATATATCTAAATACATATATCTATGTATATCTGTATCTATATCTATAAATATAGAGATATATATACATATATACTATATATGTGTATACACACACACACACACACACACAGGCAGGCACCCAAATGCATAAGATAAAATAAAAGTGAATCTCAACTATATTAAAATAAACAAACACATCATCTTTACACTTTTTTTTCAGTACCTAGTAAGCATCAACATATACTTAGGATATGGGATAACTTAAGGTAGTTTACATTTATTCATTTATGTATTTGTGTGTGTGCATGTACATGCCATGCCATGTATCTGGAGGTCAGAGGATAACTTCTGAAAATCAGCTTTCTCTTTCCACTATGTGAGTCCCAGGAATTCCTCAGGCTTGTGCAGCAAGTGTCTACCCATTGAGCAATCTTGTTGGCCCAGGATAACTTAGTCTATGCGTGACACTTTATTCAGTCATTTTGTTTACAATTGAATCTCGGGAATTCAAAATTAACACCCTTCCCTACTAACACCCTGCTGTACTCTGTCTAAACGAACCTTGTTGAGCCAGCCGCCACCCAGTTTCACCCAGATCCTCTTACCCACGATTTCACTTGGGAAGACTTAAGTCTTCAGGGATGGCAGGTGCACAGACGCAGTCAGTTAGGGTGTGGCTCCTGGGCCTCTTCTGTTTATGTCATGTATAGGTTTTTTCAAGTTGGCTGAGGCAGAATCCTCTTCTTCTTGAACGCTACTTGCAACCCACTAAACTTTGCCTCCAATTCACCGGCTAGCCAGGCTTGGATGTTCTGGTAATTTTTCAGTTGAGGAACTGGTACAAAACATAACGCCAGGGTTTCAACCACCAGCAGCTTCTATCTCCTTGGTCCGTGCAGATCCGGAGTGACCGCAGCTGCGCAGATCTAAGTTCACCTCCACTTCCAGCAGAGCCTGAGGGATGCCGACTCCAATTCTCTAATTTCTCCCCGCTGGGCTCCGCAAAGAGGTCCAGCTCTCTGTCCTGAGAACTGCTCATATCTGGGTGGCCTAGTCAATCTTTCTTTTTAAGTCTTTTACCACTTCATCAAGAATGTAATATAGACACATTCCATGTGTATTTGAAGGCACAAGGCATATTGAATTAAATGGCTTACACTTTACACTTGGATAGTTTGGTTTCCACAGGGACTTAGGGATTCACCCAAAGTATAGGCAATGGATCTGGGATTCAAATCCCTACTCCATTTTGTGGATTTGTTTTGACACAGGGTCTCACTATGTAGACCTGGTCTGGGGCTAGATATATAGACCAGACTAGCCTCTGAGTTGGGGTAATCCTTCTGCCTCTGCCTCACAGGGACTGGAATTACAGGTTTAAACTGCTTTTTGAACTTTGCCAGTCAGAGCTATAATGGCTCACACCAGCCAGTAGTTTTTATGTGAGTACCCCTTATTAGGACAGCAGTGAGTACTTCTCTTGTGTTTACAGTGGTCTGTGTTCCCATTCAGGGCCAGTCTGGTATAGTCTTCCCATTTCCCATTAAGTGATTGACTCAATTCCTTATCAATTTATAGGAGCCTTGAGTACATTAGGGGAAAATGTCCTTTTTGTATTCGGATCTAAAAATATATTTGCCCAGATTGTCTTCTGACTTCACTTACAGTGATTTCCACTATGAAGAAATTATATTTGCTGGGCGGTGGTGGTGCACGCCTTTAATCCCAGCACTTGGGAGGCAGAGGCAGGTGGATTTCTGAGTTCGAGGACAGCCTGGTCTACAGAGTGAGTTCCAGGACAGCCAGGGCTACACAGAGAAACCCTGTCTCAAAAAAAAAACCAAAAAAAAAAAAGAAGAAATTATATTTGCATGTAATTATTGTATCATTATTTATCCATTTTTATTTTATGGATTCTGGCCTTACTTACACACTTGGATGAAGTTTCCATTTACTGAGTATTCTGCAATGAATTTTTCAAGTGTTTTTATAGGCTTCCTTTTTCTTTTCTCTCTTTTGACATCCAATTCATTTAGAATTCAAATCAAAGATAAGAATTCGAGCTTCCAAGCCGGGCGATGGTGGCATGCGCCTTTAATCCCAGCACTTGGGAGGCAGAGGCAGGAGGATTTCTTGAGTTCGAGGCCAGCCTGGTCTACAGAGTGAGTTCCAGGCCAGCCAGGGCTACACAGAGAAACCCTGTCTCGAAAAGCCAAAAAAAAAAAAAAAAAAAAAAAAAGAATTCCAGCTTCCCCCCAGATACTTACTCAGTTGCTCCTATACTATTTTTTTAATTATCAATATTTTCCACTAACTTATCATATGCTAAATCCCACTGTCAACATTCAAATGATATTTCTTTACAACAAAACACACTGAATGTAGTCATTCTATTTCATTCCTTTTCTGCACTGCATTTATGAGCCAATACCAGGAATATTTTAAATACTTGGTAAGAGAGGGCCTACTATACAATTCTGATTAAAGCCCATTCTTGTGATTTCCCTTAATGACTTACACACTAAAAACTACAGTTATAGGGTCAGCTAGATGATCCAGCCAGTGAAGATGCTTTCAGCCAAGCCTCAGGACCTGGGTTAGATGCTTAACATGATGGAAAGAGGCAATCCATTCCTGCAAGTTATTTTCTGACCTCCACACGGGTACAGTAGTCCACACACCCAGCAAGTAAATAAAGAAATGCAATTTTAAAAAACGTCAAGCTATAGTTATGAAGAAATGTCAGGACTGGAGAGATGGCTCAGCCATTAAAGAGCACTGGCTGCTCTTATAAAGGACCAGGGTTCCATTCCCAGCACCCACATGGTGTGGTTCACTGCCATCCATAACTCTAGTTACAGGGGATCCACCTCCTCTAGCACTAGATATCCACACACATACATGTAGGCAAAACACTTGTAGACATGAAATAAATAGGTCTAAAAATACGTTTTTTAAAGAATCTGTCAAAACATGGGAGGAAATGCTTCCAATGAAATTTGCCAAGTGAAACAGGAAGGAGATGAACTTCACAAAAACCAAGACTATGACTACATTCGGCAAACACGCACTGAGGAGAGTCACATGGCCATACCCCAGAAGGGAGGGTGATTTTGCTGGAATGTGGGATGACTGATTCCTCCCACCTTCCTCCCCCCTCCCCAACTTCTCCGTGAAGCGGTGACATCAGCATAATTTCTAAAGTTTTGCTTTTTAATAACGGCGTTTTGCTCATGTGCGTTTTTCTTTTCTGCCTCGGGAGACTTTATGAAAATGATAGTTGAGAAATAAAAGCTTGTAAACCCACAAATATGGGGGGGGGAACCAGAGAAAAAAAGATCTCATGGTTGGAAAATTCCAGAATGTTTTGGGAGGGAAGGAGCCGGTGGAGGAATGGTAACAAACACCACAGAGCTGTGAAGGGAAAGACCAGAAAGCCTAGGCAAAGCAGTGATTAAAGTGAAGGATGTCACTTGTGGACGGGACAGGAGACTCCTCTTCTGGGAGACAAGGCTGACTCATTGTGTGTGCCCTCAGGCTGAGACACCTAAAAGCACCCTAGCCTCTTTTCTCCCAACTGCACAAGGGCCACTCTGTTTAACATCGCTAGCTTCTACTCTGGAGTGGCCAGAAAGTTGATTGCTGTTTGGCAATGTATGTGAACCGTTGGAATAAAAGATACAACAGGCTGGAAGAGGGTCATCAATACTCAAGAAACCCCTTTTTTTTTAAAAAGATTTATTTATTTATTTTTTTAATTTATATGAGTACACTGCAGCTGTCTTCAGACACACACTAGAAGAAGGCATTGGATCCTCATTACAGATGGTTGTGAGCCACCATGTGGTTGCTGAGAATTGAACTCAGGACCTCTGGAAGAGCAGTTAGTGCTCTTAACCGCTGAGCCATCTCTCCAACCCCCAAGAAACCCTTTAAAGCATCCAGGAACCAGCTACATTGCTGCAGGTGCAGCCTCAGGCAGTCGTGGGCCAAATGTTCCTGTCCCTGTTCCCCAAACCACAGAGAGGGCAATGGAGGTAGTGGCATCTCCAATATTACAAGAGGAGGAGGGGAGAAGGAGGAGGAGGAGAGGAAGGAGAAGGAGGAGGAGAGGAAGGAGAAGGAGGAGGAGGAGGAGAGGAAGAGGAAGAGGAAGAGGAAGAGGAAGAAGAAGAAGAAGAAGAAGAAGAAGAAGAAGAAGAAGAAGAAGAAGAAGAAGAAGAAGAAGAAGAAGAAGAAGTTGTTGTTATTATTTTAATTGGAGCAGTGCTGGCCCACTGTATAGACAGGATCAGAGGGAGACTCCCAGACCAGGCAGCTACTTCCTCTAAAAGCTGATGATGTGGCCTCTCTTTAGTCCCTCCCTCCCTCCCTCACTAACTCCATTTTTCCTTGGTTCTGAAGCCCTGTGTGAAGTACCCATCCAGCATCCCTCCCTACTCCATCTTGCTCCTATGTGACTAACTGCTATAGAAAAGGAGCACCAGAGTCCTTTACTCCTACTTGAGTGAATTAAAGGGCTTCCCAAGATGGAGAGCTGAGGTTCATTCCATAGTCTCACCGGATCTAATGGATGGTTCTCTTTGACGGAACTTCAGGCTTTGTTTTGGTTTTCGAGACCGAGTTTCACATCATCCAGGCTGGTCTCGGACTCATAATGCAGCTAAAGATGACCTGCAATTTCTGATCCTCCTGCCTCTACTTCTCAAGTCCTGGGATTCCAGGTGTGCACCACCACACCTAACTGATGCGGTGGCAGGGATTTAACCTAGGACTGTGTGTGCTCGGGCTAACCCACTGAGCTGCATCCCCAGATCCTAACCTCATGTATTTTGTTCTAGTGATGGAAAGGTGATCACTAGCTTGCAATGTTCTCATTGTTTGTGGTACTAGGACATGAGACAGGGACTCACACGTGGTAGGCAGATGCTCTGTTATTGAGCTCCATTCCCAGCCCTCTTTTTACTTTTATATTATTTTATTTGTTGATTGGTTTTTTTGGTTTTATGAATGGGGGTGGGGGGTGTGTATGTGCCGTGGTGTAAATGAGGAGGTCAGAAGACAACTTTGGGGGATTGGTTCTCTCCTTTCACCATGTGGGTGATCAAACTCAGGTCCTCAGGCTTAGCAGCAAGTACTTTACCCACTGAGCCAACTCATTTGCCCTTGTTTATCGATTTTAGAGACAGGGTCTCACTATATAATTCACACCAGTCTGGAACTCACTATGTAGTTTAGAATGGCTTTAAACATGATCCCCCTGCCTTGGCCTCCCAAGTGTTACCTTTGTCTCCGTGTGTTTTCACACAGCCCACATTTGAGCCCATCATCAGGTCCTACGACCTTTCCAATCCACTGCCTATCACTCCAGCTGCCACCACCAGCCCAAGCCACCAATCTCTCCCTGGACTACTAAAGTCCCCTCCTAAGTGTTCTCCCTGATTCCACTTCCTGTCCTCACCTTCTTTGAGTAACTGTCACTACAGCTCTCCAAGAATCTCTTTAAGGACATCTCTGTTAAAAGCCAGTGCCCTTCCCATGCGTTGCGGAGTAAAATCCAAAGTCCATGCTACCATATAGAAGACTCTCTGATTTTAATTCCTACATCTCTCCCCTCCTCACACACTCTATTCAACTCCCTATCCTTTCTCTTATTCGCCAACCTGTCCACACATGAACATTCCCAACCTCAGGACCTTTGTATGTACTCTTCCCCTTTCCCAGGAGACTCTCGGCCTCCCCCCCCACCCCAATTCTCTCTCTCCTCCTCTCCAAATGTTTGCTCAAAATTTCCTTTGCAGCAAAAACTTCCCCAGCCACCCCACTTAATAATTTAGACTTCCCTCATACCCAGAATTCATATTTGCTTTCCCAGCTTTGTTCTCTCTGCTCAGCATTTATCACTATCTTGCATGCTATACTGTTTTATATTTCTGTTTAGATTCCCGATTGTCCCTCCTAGTGGGACATAGTTGCTATGAGGACACTGGTGTCTAGGCTTTGTTTACTGCCATAGCCCAGCGTCTTGAACAGGGCTGGCACATAGTAGGCATTCAACAAATATTTATTAAGTCAGTGAATGAATGGACCCTTGCCCTAGATCTTTTCCTGATTACTTGTGCCCAAGCAGCCAGTGATCAATAATGGTTGCTAAGCACCTGCCAAAGGTCAGAGTTGCAGATGAAAATCTGTTCCTCTGTGCTCTCCCACGGTGGGTGCAGGGACCTGGGAAGGGTGGAGAGCTGCGATAGATATCTCTGACAGGGAAGGAAGATGGGATTCAGTTCTAGAAATAAGAGGAAGGATGTCTCCGCCCGTCTGCTCTGAGGCTGAGCCCTGCCTGGCAGGCTGTCTGCTCCCAGAAACAGGAAGTATCCAGAGGGGAAGTGACTGCAGACACAGAGAGGGATGAAATGCCCTGTGCCTGAGACAGAACACTTGAAGCTAGTCACTCTGGAGCCTTCCAAGAGTCCATTCCTGGGGGATGAGTAAAATCCGCTCCACAGTGCCTCGATGACTCATTTTGGATGGCAAGCAATCTGCAGCTTCAAGTCAGGGTAAGCAGGTGCTTCCTCCTCTGGGGTCCCCACCTGGGGTGACTGGATGCTGAATGAGGGAGGTGGATGGTACCACTGGCCTGCTTCTGTGCCAGCATCTCCCAGAGTGGAAAGTGTCTCCCCTCAGAGGCTGGTAGGAATTGGTGCTGCACAGACCGTAGCTTCTAGAAATAGCTATGCAAGAAAGTATTCCTGAGATTAAGATCGAAGGATCAATCTTGTCTTCCTTGACTTGACGACAGAGGTAAACAACCTCCAAAGCCATTACCTCTTTGAAAACCTACTCTCTGTTTGTTCAGCTACGTGTCTTGAGACAGGACAAAAACACCCTGATAAAAACAACTTGGGAAGGAAAGGGTTCACTTTAGCTCACAGTTCCAGGCTACCGTCCATCATGGCAGGAAACCAGCCCACAGGTCTGTAGTCAGAAGAGTAGTAAATGCAAGCACACCTATACTCAGCTAGCTTCCTCCACTTACACAGTTCGGGATACCCTGTCTAGGGAATGGTTCCACCCACAGTGGATCTTCCTGTCTTGATTAATATTATCAAGGGGCTAGAGAGCTCAGTCACTATGGGCACTAGATGCTCTTAAAGAGGACCCAGATTTGATTCCTAGCATCCATACAGTGGTTCTCTGCTCCATTTCCAGGGGATCTGCTGTAGCTCTGCCTTGCTGGGCTCTGAAGCTCCAGCTCGGATTGCTGACCAAAGGGCAGTAAGGTCATAAAACACATACCAGGAAACCTGTGGTGAAAAATAAGTTGGTCGTTTAAGGACAGCCCTGAAAACACAGTGCTCAGGTGGAAACAGGCAGAGACGTCAATTCATTTCCAGAAGAGCAGAAAACCACCCTGCATAACCACACTGATCTACCTACAGACAAGCCCTGGGCTTTATGTTTATGACGAAGTGCAGTGGGCAGCTCAAAGCCGAGGATGTTATTATGAGTGTTTAAATCACGCTAATAAAAGCTGCAGTTGTTTTTAATCCCTTCTTGAAAACCAAAGCAAGCCATCTTTAAGCCTGCCCTTTGATAAGAGTTTAAAGATAGCAGGAGGTGTCATTCCCACATGTGGCTTCTAACTTGCTTATTTACAGAGCAGAGCTCATGTGTTAAGAATTTCCAAGGCTTGGGGCTGGAGAGATGGTTCAGCGGTTGAGAGTACTGACTGCTCTTCCAAAGGACCTGGATTCAATTCCCAGCACCCACATGGAAGCTCACAAATGTCTATAATTTCAGTTCCAGGGGATCTGACATCCTCACACAAACAGACATGCAGGCAAAACACCAAGGCACATAAATAATAAATCATAAATTAAAAAGGTTTTGTTTTGTTTTGTTTTTTGCCTAAGCATTTGGCCTGAAATCTTTGCAGTGGTCTTGGTATCTATCTCTATGCACTCTGTGTGCTTTCTGTCAGGGAATTAGGGGCTCCTCTGCAGTGGAAGCAGCCCAGAGTGGGCACAACCGTAGAGACCCCTAGGGCCAAAGCAGGCATCCACCCTTCCTGCTCTAGACTTGCTGAGCAAACCTGTCCTGAGCAGGCTAGTGCTTCACAGTCAGTACAAACTGATCCATCTTACAGTCACAGAGCCCAGCTCAGTTGGTAGAGTGCTTGTCTAGCATGCACACAGCCCTGGGTTCAATCCCCAGCATTGCATAAACTGGATGCGAGGCCACACACCTGTGATCCCAGCATTTGGGAGGTAGAGGCAGGAAAGTGGGGAGTTCAAGGTCATCCTCAGTTACAGAGTGGGTTTGGAGGTCAGACCCTGTCTCAGGGGAAGAAGGTGAGACACTTTGTGAGACATGCAGGAAACTTGGGGGAAGGAGGGCCTGCCCTTGGAGGCCTTGAGTTCCCTCAACTACTCTAGATTCTCCTCATGTCTCCCACAACTCACATCTTACCTGGAGATGCAAGCAAAGCAGCCATTCTCGCTTTGAAAGTCAACAATGCTCCCCATTTTCCTGGGACCCAAGGAGGTGGACCTCAAGTTTGGACACTGTAGGAAAACCCAAGGAATTGGTTCCTCTCTGCCCAGAAAAGGGGAGCACAGTCAATCCTGATTAGATTGCTGGATACCCCATCTTCACAGTTTCCCTGTGGTCAGATTAGAAATTTCTAGAATGTATAGCTTCAGAGATTCCCATTGACTGGCCCTACTTAAGCCTCATGTCTACCCCAGAGGCACCTGGGAGGCAGATAAGACCCATTTGTTCAGAAAACAGCAGAGAACAAGTAATCCCCTCTGCAAATCCATCCCAAATGCCAGAGCAGCCTTTCCCAAGTTTCTCTAGTTTATTCAAATGAAGATATTCCCAGGCCCTTCTCTGTGGGGTCGGAGAGGAGGTCACTTTACCTGAAGGACAGTATCCTCAGAGGATTCCTATGGAAAGAAGAGAGCCTCTTAGAGGGGAGCCACTGCTGGTGCCCACGCTAGCAGAGACAAAAGCCTCAGAGCTCAGTCCACTGCTGTGGAAGCCTCCATGGAGGGGCCTGAGACACAGCCAACCAGGATCAGGGCAGGCACCAGTGACGTCTTCACATACGTGGCTCTAGAACTCAGAAGCTGGGAGCACATCCACTCCTGCAGAGCACATTTCCGGCACACACGTCAGGCTGTTCACAATCGCCTGTCACCCCAGGGGATCCAACATCTATGGCCTCAGAGAGCAACTGCACTCACAAGCTCATGCCACCGTACCGGTTTTTAAAGATGGATTATTTTTGGTTTCTATGTATACAAGATTGTCCATATGCATGTCTATGCGCCAACTGCATGCCTGGTGCTTTCCAAAGTCTGAAGAGGATGTTAGGGATCCTGGAACTGAAGTTAGAGATGGTTGTGAGTCACCATGTGGGTGCTGGGATCTACACCTGGATCCTCTGCAAGAACAGCCAGTGCTCTTAACCACTGAGACATTTCTCCACCTCCCAAAAGTGTATGTTTTAAGAAAATGAAGGGTTTCAGGCCTAGGGGTGTAGCTCAATGGTGCTTAGCGTGCGTGAGGTCTGACCCCCAGTTCCTACAAAAGATTTAAGCAAGATCGAACAAATAAAGAAATGGAGGCCGAGGACAAAGCTCCCCCGTGAAAGAATTCTGAGCGAGCTCCACAAATGTGCTTCCCTCAGCTCAGAACTTGGCATAGCACCACGGTAGGCATTGTGTCATGTCATCCATTCAGAGGACACAACCCAGAAAAGACTGGTTTTCTGCTGGAGAAACCTGCGGAGCACCATCGTAGCCAGGTCATTTCAAGAGAGACAGACTAACAAGTTGGCTCAGCAGGTAAAGGTGTTTGACCCCCCCACCCCCCTCCAAGCCTGAAGATCTGAGCGAGTCCCATCCCAGAACCCACATGACAGAAAGAGAGAACCAACTCATACAAAATGAAATGTCTCCCCTTTTCTTCTTCTCTCTTCCTCTCACTGTCTCCCCCAACCCCCCCACTCCCTCCCCCACCGCACACCACACCCCTCCCTCTATCTCTTTCCCGTTTGTCCCATGTCTCCAGGCTTTGTTGAAGCCCTGCAGGAAGGCAAAGAAAAGGGGGTTGGCTTTGTCATGTTCCAACGCTATCTCTGTATATTCTTGGGACAGTCACTTGAGCTTCATTGAGCCTCGGTGTCTCCACTCAAATACAGAGTGCCATGTCTCAGGCCTCAGTAACAGTGAGTGCTGGAGAAATCTCCTGTGACATTTGAGAGAGCTGGAGTGAAGGACCGAAAAGCCCAGCAGAAGGAGTCTATCTACAGTCAATTCTCTACGCCAGGGCAACCCCACCCCCACCCCCAGCCCTTCATGAGGGCCTTCCAGACCTTCTTGGTCAACTTGACTTTGTCAGCTTTTTGCAGCCCAGAGGGCACATTCTCTAGAACGCGGCGTTCGCAGCAGCGCCTCTAACCACAAACCCCAAGAGTCTCAGCTCCGAGACACTCAGGATGTCTAAGGGTCCTCCCGTCTTCAGAGGCCCAGCCCAACACACATAGCATGGGAATTGCATGCATCAAAGGCAGGAAGTCCCTGACAACTCTGTCCCATAAGCCACCAGACGCTGGTTACCTTCATGTGGCTGAACTAGAAGTCGAGTTCTCAGGGTGAGGCGAGGTGGTCTGGGGCCTTCGCAGCCAGGGCGGAGCCCAAGCCTGAGGAACTAGACCTGAGCTCCCCACCCCAGGAAGCCTGGCTCCCGACCGCTCAGAGAGCCGCTGGTAGCTCGGGTGGGATAAGTGGTATTTGAATTCCTGTTTCCTTTCCTGTCCCCCCCCCTTTTTTTTTTCCTATACATTCCCCAAGGAAATACTAAGTGTGTACTGCAAATTCTAAGGATAAATCCTAGAGAAACATCGAGAAGAGTCAGTGGCCTTTGTCGAAGATCCCATTTATCAAAGGTCTGGATAGTCCTGGCTTGCTCAGTGGCCCAGGGTGACAGGTCGATATCCTGGAAAAGAGGGGGGATGGTAAAAAAGGCGGGGAGGGGCGCACACTGAAGGGCTAGCCTGGCTGGTCACAGAAGTCGGCATAGAGATGTCTCTGCAGCCACCGGCCCCAAAGGAGAGAAAAGGTGAGGACGGCTGGAGGCCAAGGAGGAATTGGGGAGAAGAGGAGGGAATGGTAGCCTTCCAAACACTTAATACCCAGCTGTATTAAAAACACTCAAAGTCACACAAGTCGTGCTTAAAGGACAAGCAGAGTCGAAAGTGAAAGTAAAGAAGAGACTAAGAAATAGCGGATGGAGAGGCAGGGGGCAGAGGGGCGTGGGAGCAGAGATGATATGTCAGCTCCTTTTGCAAGGCCGGGTTAGGGCCTTCTAGAAGACGGAGTTATGATGCTAACTTGCAAGCTTACACCGCCCTCAGCGAAGGAAGCCCACAACCCACTCTAGCTAATCCTTGTAAATCAGAACCAGAACCCGGGGCAGCCAGATCCACCCCACAAAGGGTTTTCTTGTTGTCCTTATTGATTTTTGTTTTTCCATTTCTAATTTTATTACACTTATATTTTATGTGTATGGGTGTTTTGCCGGTATTTATATCTGTGCACCACATGTGTACAGTTCCCTCAGAGGCCAGAGGCGGGTGTTAGAACTGGACTTACTCACAGTTGTGAGCATCCATATTGGAGCTGGGAACCAAACCCGGGTCCTCAGGCAGAACGGCTACTTCTCTCAATCACTGAGCCATCTCTCTAGCCCCAACATGCAAGGGATTTTTAATTATTATTATTTTGTTTGGTTTGGTTTGGTTTTTCAAGACAGGGATTCTCTGTGTAGCCCTGGCTGTCCTGGAACTCACTCTGTAGACCAGGCTGGTCTTCAACTCACAGAGATCTACCCACCTGCCTCTGCCTTCCCAGTGCCAGGACTAAAGATTCAATTCCCAGTATCCACATGGCGGCTCATAACCATCTATAACTGCACTGCCCAGAGACCAGATGCCCTCTCTGGCCTCGATGGGCATCAGGCACTCACATGGTGCATGACAAGAAGAAAAAGCAGACAAAAACACCCATAAACATAAAATAATAGGTACTGGAGAGATGACTCAGCAGTTATGAGCACTGGCTAATCTTCCAAAGGACCCAGGTTCAATTCCCAATAGCCGCATGGCAGCTCACGACATTCTGTAACTCCAGTTCCAGAGGCTCCAACACTGTCACACAGACATACAAGCAGGCTAAACACCAACGTACATGAAATAAAAATAAATTTTAAAAAATTTTAGAAAGAAAGAAAGACAGACAGAAAGGAAAGCTAAACAGAATGGTGGTAGTGCACGCCTTTAATCCCAGCCCTTGAGAAGCAGAGGCAGGTGAGTTCCAGGCTAACCTGGTTTACAGAGTGAGTTTCAGGACAGCCAGGGCTACATAGTGAGGGGGTAGGGGTGGGAGTGAGAAAGAAAGAAGAAAGAAAGCTAAGTCAATCTGTGGTAACATGAGGGAATAGGGAATGGTTTTGACTGGTAAACTGAACCGAAATGAAAGTGCCTTAAACAAAAGTAGGTTGTCTTTCTCTGTCGTCAGTCCTTAGTTACAGGCAATGCAGTCTCTTTCTACTCTGTTGCTCCTCCGTCCCAAAGGTGCAGCTCACATGGGTCAGGCATGTAGGGTCCATTTCAGCCAGAAGGGAGATGAAAGCAAGGTGGTGGTCGGGAACACACTATCTTTAAGTGCATTAGCGAGAGGTGAACACATTCTTTACCCTTGAATGTTACAAACTAGAGTACAATGATGATAGCCAAAACTAGAGGCAAATGGATTGTAAGTGTGCCAGAGAAGATGACAGGTGGCTTTTCAGGCAGTGGATGACTGTAAACTGCGGATTTCCAACTACAGCAGCCTGACTCACTCAAGCAAGTTGGGGAGGAAAGGGTTTATTGAGCTTACACTTCCACATTGCTGTTCATCACCAAAAGAAGTCAGGACTGGAACTCAAACAGGTCAGGAAGCAGGAGCTGATGCAGAGGCTGTGGAGGGATGTTATTTACTGGCTTGCTTCCCATGGCTTGCTCAACTTGCTTTCTCATAGAACCCAAGACCACCAGCCCAGGGATGGCACCACCCACAAGGGGCCCTCCCCTCTTGATCACTAATTGAGAAAATACACCACAGCTGGATCTCATGGAGGCATTTCCTCAAGGGAGGGTCCTTTCACTGTGATAACTTCAGCTTGTGTCAAGTTGACACACTCAACCAGCCAGTACACTAGCCCATCACACACAAGGTGTCCACATCCTAACTCCCAGGACCTGTGCCTACATTATATTGTATGGCAAAAAGGAGTCAAGTTTGTTAGTCGTAGGTTTGCTGATGAGATTACCTTAAAATAAAAAGATTAGCCTGGGTTGTTTAGTCCCATAAGTGTCCTTAAACACAGACAGAGCGGCAAGTCCAGTGTCCAAGCAGAGCTACAGGAGAGATCCACAAATTGGGCTGACTTGGAGAGGAAGGGGCCATGAGCCATGAAACACATGAAGACCCTAAGAACTGGAGAAGAAAATACTTTCTCCCCAGAGCCCCAGGAAGGGACACAGCCCTGTGAATTTTTTGATTAGCTTGGTGAGTCCCACTTCAAACTGATTGCCTTAACTGTAAGATATAAGATAACATGCATGTGTGTATGTGTGTGTGTGTGTGTGTGTGTTCTAGAACCCACAATATAGACCAGTACTTGCTGAAATGCCTCTGCCTCTGCCTCTGCCTCTCTGCCTCTCTGCCTCTCTCTCTGCCTCTCTCTCTGCCTCTCTCTCTGCCTCTCTGCCTCTCTGCCTCTCTGCCTCTCTGCCTCTCTGCCTCTGCCTCTGCCTCTGCCTCTAGAATGCTGGAATTACCAGCACACACCATCATTCCTTTATGAATATGTTGTTTGAAGCTACTAAGTTTGAAGCAATTTCTGACAGCAGCCCATAGAATATTAATATATTCCACAGTGGTGTTCTGAGCCAAGGTGTAAGGAAATGCTAGGAATGGTTGAGAAGAAATGAAAGAATTCCTCCAACTTCCATTAAATAAACAAACAGCAAACCAACCAGGCATGGAGGCTAAAGAATGAGTTCGAGGCCAACCTGGTCTACAGAATGAGTTTTACACAGAGAAATCCTATCTCAAATTAATTAGCCCCAGAGCATCCCACTTGAACACCACGTATTTCCAGGGAAGGCCCTAACATGTGAGGTCTAAAAACCATTGTGCTAAAAGAAATGAAACCAAGGACCATGTGTGTGATTTCATGTGTGTGTGTGTTTAAAATGTCTAGATAGCTGTGTGGTGTATGCCTTTAACCCTAGCACTTGGGACACAGAGGCAAGCATATCTCTGTGAGTTGGAGACCAGCCTGGTCTACAAAGCAAACTTCAGGACAGCTAGGGCTACAAAGAGAAACCCTGTCTTGGTGGGGGAATGTCTAGACAGATAAATCTTATGTGGAGCACTAGATAGTGAGTGACTGACTATGGCTGAGAAAAGGGTGAGCGATGACTTCTAATAGGTACAGAGTCTGTGTATGTGTGTTTGTGTGTATAAGTATATATGTATTCATGTGCATATGCATGTATGTACATAGGCATATGAAGGCCAGAGATCAACATTGTGTGCCTTCCTCTATTGCTCTCAGATATGACACACATGTATGGGCATCCACAGAGGTCAGATGCCAGAACATGGTTGAGATTACAGGCATACTCTGCCATGCCCAGGTTCGTGCAGTGAGTACTGGGTGTTGAACCAGGAGCCTCATGCCCACTAAGCAGGAATCCACTAACTAAGCCACATCCACTGCCACAAGAAGTTTGTGTAAGAGCAGACGAGGATGGGGCAGGGAGGAGATGTGTTCTAGGAGGCATGCTGTCTACTGTCTGAACTTGGCATTGATACAAGGGGGAGGGGGGAAGTGGGAGGTCTTCCCAGTTTCTCTTAGATTCTTATGTCCCTACGAATTTTCCAGTTCCTCTTTTGAACAGAGCCACACAGGATATATCCTTTCAAATCTGGCTCATGTCACTTAGCATAAGGCTAGCTGAGTTCATTTCGTGGTGGTATGTGTCAAATGCTCATTCCTTAGCTAGGGAGACAACTCAGTGGGTAGAGTACTTCCCGTGTAAGCATGAGGACCTGAGTTCAAATCTCCAGTGCCCATGTAAAAAGCTGGATGTAATTGTGTGCATACCTGTAGTCCGAGTGCTGGGAGGGGTGAAAACGACAGGAGCATTCCTGCCAGACTAGCTCCAGGTTCAGGGAATAAAGTTGGAGAGTGACAGAGGACAGCTGACATCCTCCTCTGGCCTCCATGTACATGGGCATGCACATCTGTACACATAGTTGTGCATATAACACATGTGTACAGCACTTTCACACACACATGCACATATACAAATAAATGACTAAATAAAAAGAATATTCCTCTTAAAGGTTAAATAATATCCCAGTGCATGTTTAGATCCCATTTTGTTTATTCATTGATCGATTAAGAGGCACTTGGGTTGATTCTGCCTTTGGCCATTGGAGAAAACACTGCTGTGAACACAGATGTATAGACACCTGCTCTGTGGACATGGATGTATAGATACCTGCTGAGTTCTTTCACCCTTCTGTTTTCTTTTTGGTTTTTTTGAGACAGGTTTTCTCCGGGTTGCCCGGTCTTAGAACTCAATCTGTAGACCAGGCTGGCCTTGAACACACAGAGATCCACTTGCCTCTGTTTTCCAAATTCCAGGACTAAAGGAGTGGACAGCCACAACCTTCTCCTTTCAACTTTTAAAGAATACTTTTTAAATTAATTGTGTATGAGTGTGTGTTTTCCGAGACTCACCACATGTGCAGAGGTCTGAGGATTTTGGGGGGAATCAGTTCTCTCCTTCCTCCTTGTTTCTGAGGAAAAGTCTCTCTGTTTCTGTCTCATCATTTTGGCTGCCACACTGCACAGCTACATGTGAAGTCTCCACCTCCCGCCACATGTAAACTGGGATTATAGATGTGAGCCACCAGATCTACCTTTTATTGCGGGTCTTGGGCTCCAACGCAGGTTCTGAGGGTTGTGTGTCAAGCACTATTACTTGCTAAGTCATCTCGCTCACTCCATCTTTCAATTTAGAAATGGAGGGCACATCAGGGAGGGACTTTTGCTTAATCTGAAGTAGGTGCATCTGCTAATCCAAATCTTGAGCATGGAAGACATATCTGGGCCATGCCTTCTGCTGAAAGCCTATATAAGGATTTAGAAAAGGAAGCTTTTGCTCATTGCCTACTTACCCTCATTGTGATGCCATAACCATTCTTTCACTGGCATCAAAGTCTACTTCTTCAGGATTCCAGTATATACTGAAGATCAACTGAGCTATTTAACCTCATTGACTGAGAAACTACTGGATTCTTGGACTTTCTCTTTATGGCCAGCCATTGTTGGATTAGCTGGACCATAGCCTGTAAGTCATTCTAATAAATCCACTTTCTAAACAGAAAGATTCATTCTATGAGTTTTGTTACTCTAGAGAGAGAGAGTTACTAGGTATATGGCATATACCTTTTATCTCCCCACTCAGGAGGCAGAGGCAAATAGCTCTCTGTGAGTTCAAGTGACAAGATATTTGACCACACTGTGAACCCCAAGGTTGTGAACTGGAAAAACCTTGTTGTGGTGTGGCTCAACCTTAGCACATGCGTTTAATCCAGAGATTGGCCTGCCTCCACCTCCCAAGTTTTGAGATTAAAGGTGTGTGCCACTACACACAGCTATAATTACATTCATTGTTATAGATTCATTTATTTATTTTATAGACTCACTTTTTCACATGAATGGCATTTTAAAATCACCAGAAAGATATTCTGCCTTTGTTATTCTTTCCATGCCAAGTTGTCAAAATCCAAATTTGCATATTTTTAAAAAGATTGCTTTTATTGTTAATTGTGTGTGCATTGGGGTGGGTATAAGAGCACACGAGAGCAGGTATGTACCCTCAGAGGCCGGAAATGAGCATCAGATCCCCTGGAGTTGAAGTTATTGACAGTTGTGAACTGCTCAGTGTAGGTTCTGGGAACTGAACTTGGGTTCCCTGCAGCAGTTCATACTCTTAACTACTGAGTCATCTGTCTTAGTCAGGGTTTCTATTCCTGCATAAACATCATGATCAGGAAGCAAGTTGGGGAGGAAAGGGTTTATTCAGCTTACATTTCCCCCATTGCTGTTCATCACTAAAGGAAGTCAGGACTGGAACTCAAGCAGGTCAGGAAGCAGGAGCTGATGCAGAGGCTGTGGAGGGATGTTACTTACTGGCTTGCTTCCCCTGGCTTGCTCAGCTTGCTTTCTTATAGAACCCAAAGACTACCAGCCCAGGGATGGCACCACCCACAAGGGGCCCTCCCCCCTTGATCACTTATTGAGAAAATACCTTACAACTGGATCACATGGAGTCATTTCCTCAAGAGAGGCTCCTTTCTCTTTGATAACTCCAGCCTGTGTCAAGTTGACACACAAAACCAGCCAGTACACCATCTCTCCAACTTGCCAGAGTAGATTTTGAATTTATAGAACATCTCAGTTCGGACCCATCATACCTTATCTGGGACTAGTGAACGGCACATAGACAACTTCCAGCTAGAATGAGGGCCAAGGTATGGAACCAGTGCTAAAATTACCTCGCTTCCAAACCACAGTGGCAAATGGTTTAATGGTGTCAAATTTATCTCCTAGACTTGGGAGATACTAGATGGGAATGTTCACCACTGTTTATGATTTAGAATTATTGGGGTATCTAAGTGAAATTATGTGGTCTTATCTATTTATCAACACGGATATAACCCATTAAAAAATTATAGTGTAAGCCAGGTGGTCATGGCACATACCTTTGAATTAGTACTTGGGAGTTAGATTCTGGAGGATGTCTATGAGTTCAAGGCCAGCCTGGCCTACAGAGCAAATTCCAGAACAGCCAGAGCTGCCCAGAGAGACCCTGTCTCAAAAAACAAAAGCATAAAAATTGCAGCGTTAAGACAGAGGCACTCTCTACTGGTAGAGAGCTTGCCTAGTGGGCATGAAGTCCTAGATTCAATTCCCAGAGCCAGAAAAAAACCCATCATGGTCACATACTCTGTAACCCCAGCTCCAGGGAGGAGGAGGAAGGGGGACCAGAAGTTCAAGGTCATTTCAGCTACACAGTGAGTTCAAGGGCCATCCTGAAATATATGAGATCCTGTCTTAGAAAAGGCAACAACAACTGCAAACTATAATATATTAATAAATAAAGGAAGATACACTGCTTCATAATTCCAGGTCTCAGAAGCAAGAAGATTGAAAGTCAGTCAGGGATATAGAACAAGATTCTGTCCTAATAATGAACAATAATGAAGCCAAAGGCAAGGTCAAAAAACAAAAATCAGTTCTGTAGGCTCAGAATTCTGTAGCCCCATGATAGTGCACTAGCAGCATACTGTATATGAGACCCAAGACCCAATCCCAACATTATCAAGAATAAACAAATGGGAAAGAACAGTTGTGCGTGTGTCACCTTTGTGGGGAAGGGTGAGAAGGCTGTCACAGCAGCAAGCATCCAAACATCAGTAGAAAACCCCACAGTAGGAGCTGGAGAGATAGCTCAGTGGTTAAGAGCACTGGCTGATCCTGCAGAGGACCAGGGTTCAATACCCAGCATCCACATGACAGCTCACGACCACCTGTCACTCCAGTTCCAGAGGGTTCAATGCCTTCTTCTGGTCTCAAAGGGCATCAAGTATGCCTGCAGTACACATACAAATACATGAGGAAAACATTCATACACATAGATGAACCTTGAAAAGAGAATCTACAGTACAGTCATTTTCTACCCTAAAGTCACCAACACCACTGTGGGAGCCAGAAGGACACACAGTCACCGTTACTCTGCAAATCATCTTACTCCAGGCCTTCAGATGCTATTTCTTACAGGAAGGCGCTGGGAGCTATCTCGCTTACGAATTCGTGTTTGAGGGGTGGAGTGACTGAGGAGCTCGGGCTGTTTCCTGGCGGAGCACACTGGCCAGCCTGGAAGCCTCAGGCCCCAGTCTGGCTGACCAGGAGCCAGAGTCAGCTTCATCCCACGCTTCCTGTCGGGTCCGAGCAGCCTGAATTTCCTGGTGACCCTTCCCTGCACCCAGCTGATTCAAAGGCCTGGCAGGACCCGATGCCAACCTGAGAAATCAGAGGCAGCCAGGTTTATTTCAGATCTCCAAACCAACAGACGAGGACTTGGCTTCTACGTGTGAAAGCTGATAGCAAACATGTGTGTGACAAGCAGGGAAAGTCCCTTCAACTTCAATATCTGGGATGACAGTCCATTTTAAATTAACCAACCAACATAATCAAAACAAATAACAAACAAACACACAACAAAGGCAAGAGCTGGAGATGTAAAATGGAGCAGCCATCCTCTACCCCTGCCTTGGTTTATAAGAAGGGGTCTCCTGTAGACTAGGCTGGCCCCAACCTTGTCATTTCAAGCAAGCACCACTACATCCAGTGAAACAGCTCTCCTAGAAAACAGTTGAATGGTTTCTTTGTTTCTTCTTCTCCTCTTCCTCCTCCTCCTCCTCCTCTTCCTCCTCCTCTTCTTCTTCTTCCTCCTCCTTCCTCCTTCTCTTCTTCCTCCTCTTCCTCCTCCTTCTCCTCCTCCTCTCTCCTCTTCCTCCTCTTCCTCTTCCTCCTGCTCTTCCTCCTCTTCCTCCTCCTCCTCTTCCTCCTTCTTCTTTTCTTCCTCCTCTTCCTCCTCCTTCTCCTCCTCCTCCTTTTCTTCCTCCTCTTCCTCCTCCTCCTCCTCTTCTTCTTCTGCTTTTTTGAGACAGGATTTCTCTATGAAGCCCTGGCTGTCCTGGAACTCTCTCTGTAGCCCAGGCTGGCCTTGAACTCACAGACATCTCCCCCACCTCCGCCTCTGCTTCCCAAGTGCTGGGAGGCATGCACCACCACCACCCTGCCTGTGAGAGTTTTATCATAGCAACAAAAAGCAACATACATATCACACGTGATACCGGCAGTAGTCTTATGAATCCACAATTCCGTCCCATTTTATAGACAAAAAAATTGCTCAGACACTAGAGCAAGCAGAGGTGACTGACCTGGTTAGTGGTGAAGCCGGACCTTCAAGTCTTCTGACCCCAAGATCTCCGCCCCTTTTCTCCTCACCTCCTACCTCAGCCACAAACCTCGAAGAAAGGAAACTCCGTGCTTCCTGCGAGAGATCCCAGAGGCCCCGATGTCACCTCACGTCACAGCCCAGCCTCCTCCACTTGTCCTTCCACCATGGCCTGACCCACACACAGCTGCCCAGAGTCCAAGATAAACCCAAAGATCTGCTCTTGGAAGAGGTGGTAGAGTAACAGGTAGTGCACACTCAAAATCCCAGCACTTAGGAGCAAGAAGATCAGGAGTTCAAGGTCATCTCTGTCTATAGAACACCCACCCTGGATGACATGAGACCCTGCCTCAAAAAGTGGGGTCAAGATAGTGAGTTCCTGACCAGGCAGGACTACAGAGTAAGACCTTGTCTCAAAAACAAACAAACAAACAAACAAAAAGCAACAACAACAACAAAAACAGGATTTAAAAAAAGAAAGAGGGACAGGAGCCTGACATAGCTGTCTCCTGAGAGGCCCTGCCAGTACCTGACAAATACAGAGGTGGGTGCTCTCAACCAACCACTGGACTGAGCACAGGGTCCCCAATGGAGGAGCTAGAGAAAGGACCCAAGGAGCTGAAGGAACTTGCAGCCCCATAGGAGGAACAACAACATGCACCAACCAGTGCCCCAGAGCGCCCAGGGACTAAACCACCAACCAAAGAGTACACATGGAGGGACCCATGGCTCCAGCTGCATGTGTAGTAGAGGATGGCTTTGTCATACATCAAAGGGAGCAGAGGCCCTTGGTCTTGAGAAGGCTCAAGTATAGGGGAATACCAGGATAGGAAAGCAGGAGTGGGTGGGGTTGGTGAGGAGGGGGAGGGGGGTTGGGATAGGGGGTTTTTGGAGGGGAAACCAGGACAGGGGATAACATTTGAAATGTAAAAAAAAGAAAATATCTAATTTAAAAAAAAAAGATAAAGAGATTGGGGACGGGAGAGATGGCTCAGTAGTTCAGAGTCTATACTGTTCGGTCCCCAGCACACACATTGGTTGTCTCACAACTATACATAATTCTAGCTCCAAGGGCATCCTTTGCCTCTGGTCTCCATGGGCACCTGCATTAATGTGCACACACATGCATATAATTTAAAATAATAAAAAATATAGAAAGGAGATCTGGGAACGTAACTTGACGGTAGAGTGTTTGCCTTACTACATACAAGGTCCCAAGCTGACCTTCAGTACAGAAAAAAGTTAGAGAAGAGACAAGGTCTTTTGTTTTGTTTTGTTTTTGTTGTTTTAAGATTTATTTATTTATTTATTTCATGTATGTGAGTACACTTGCCACTGTCTTCAGACACGCCGGAAGAGGGCATCAGATCCCATTCCAGACGGTTGTGAGCCACCATGTGGTTGCTGGGACTTGAACTCAGAACCTCTGGAAGAGCAGTCAGTGCTCTTAACCGCTGAGCCATCTCTTCAGCTCCAGAGACAAGGTCTTGAAGAGAAAATGACAGACAGGTAGTTCAGCCAGGGCCACAGGTCCCTCTTAAAGCACCGGAAACAGAGTTTGGGACCATTCTTCGATGCTCTCATATTAGCAGGGCCTACTTTCCCATGACCTTCACACATAGGCGTCGTGTCAACTGTAGATGCTAGATTAATGTGAAGTTGATCTGGAGCCTAGAGAAGAACTTGTCCAGGAAAGAGGCTTAATGTTTACTGCGTGAATAAATATACATCAAGTTGTGGATGTGAACACTTTAAAATGCCAGGCACACAATAGCAATAAGAAACTGGGGACAATATATCAGGGTGCAGCACAGACCGGAGCAGAATGAGTACATATGTCGTGGCTAAGGGGACAGCCACTGTCCGGCTCTGACTGTGGGAGAGTGGGCCACTTAATGCTACATATGATTTTTCCAGAGAAGCCAAAATCCAAAGTCTTTATGAGGAGCTCTTGATTTTGTTTTCACGTTGTGAACTAATTTTTGAAAATGCTTTGAATTAAGTGAGGGTCAAATGAAACACACATGCCGGATGAATGCCACTCAGAGGACGAGGCTTGGAACGTCAACTCTGAAACTGCAGGATGGCCCAGGGTTTCACATGTGGAGCAGTGCTAGGCACCTGCTAGGCAGAGACGTCCACAGCAAGGGAACGAGGATCCAGGTTCTCCAGCAGCTTTGAGCCAACGCCATCTGGATGCACCCTTGGAGAGATCTTATCCAGCGATGCCCAAAGAGCAGGGGTCACTGGCTGGGTTGGTGACATGACTTCCAGAACTCAGGGAAAACATGTCTCTTTTTGAATTATCAGACCCTGGTGCATCTTTCATGCTGGTGCTAGAGGCATGAAGACCAGACAACCCCTAATGGAAAAAGAACAGTCCCGCCAGGTCTATTTAAGGAGAAGTCTTATTGCTGCGTGTGCCAGACTGAAAGAATTGAAGACCAGGTTTAAATAGCATCCTAATATAGAGGCTAAAATGTCCCTGCCTTTCACCCAGTGCTGCATGCCTCTTTAATGCCAGCACTCAGGAGGAAGAGGCAGGTGGATCTCTGTGAATTTGAGGCCAGCCTGGTCTACAGAGTGAGTTCTAGGATAGCCAGGGCTACACAGAGAAACCCTGTCTCAAAAAAAAATAAAAGTTCCCACCTTTCATTCTCCAATCCAACAGTGGGGACCTCTCCTCACATCCCTCCCTAGCAGGGTATCTGTTTCCAACTGAAGAAATTGGTGCAGCGCTCAGAGTGGCCCAGGTTCAAATCTTACTCCTCCCTTTACGGTGACCTTCAGCTGACTTTGAAATCCCAAGAGCCCCCGGCATCAAGCACAGCTAGTAAACGCTATTGTGTGGTGAGAAGGAGGGGGTCGTCTCAGTTTTTCTGTCTCTCTGGTCTAATCATGAGAAGAGAAGAGAACAGAACAGAATCCCTGACTCACACGCTGAGGAGATCTAAGCACCCCATGAAACAGCTCTGATGAGAGAGGGCTGTCGGTGGGCAGGGTCAGGATAGAGACAGCCAGAACCTGCAGGCCCAGGAGGAAGAGAGGGACTTTCATAATGCCAGGCGGCGGGAGCACCGTGCTGGCCGTGAGGCTCAGGAGGTGATCCCTCGCCCTGCTGATAACAGAAGCAAAGAGGTCCCCGTTACAGAAAAATCAAGTTTTGAACATTCTGGGGCACTTCTCGAGGACACTGATACCTTCCAGGGTATGGTTATTAAATACAGTGAACCCCCCAGAAGCCCGGGTCCCCAAAAAACGGTGGCGTCTCTACCCCTTTAAAAATGATGAGTCACGTCCATCCATCGGCAGAGTGCGTATCTTCTGGATAGACATCGACGCATCGCAGACGTTCCCATCGACCTTCCCTCTTGCTCAAAGCAACATGCAGTCTTCCAGTACGGGCTTGTGGAACACACTGGTGCTGATGGCGTGGTTGGTCGGAGGGTGAAGCCCTGCATCATTGACCTCGGCTCAGGCAACGGAACATTCTTGAACGACCAGCATATTGAGCCACAGAGATACTGTGAACTGAAAGAAAAAGACGTACTTAAATTTGGGCTCAGTAGCAGAGAATATATGTCTTGCTTCAATAATCTTCAGACACCTCTGAGACTTGACAGGAAGGAAGATGAGGAGGAGGAGGAGGAAATGGTGTCTGACAGCTAGCAGCTGAGAAGCCGCTCCACTATTAGAAACCGTCCCTACCGGAGGCGGTGGGGGTGACTCCAGGGCCTCTTCTTGCCTTAAGTCTGTCCTCCGTTGCTGCCCAGCTTAAGTTGCCGTATGAGAACTGTCACCTCATGTTTTCTTGAACTTGACACCGTCGCCGCCTGCCTGTGGGCCCTTGTTTTCCAGTCTTACCAATTACAGCGCGTCAAGTTTGGGCAAAGTGGGTGGCTGTATTACAGGAAGCACACGGGTGCCAAGCCGTTCCAGTGTGTGGGGTGCAACCGCAGCTTCTCCCGCTCTGACCACCTCGCCCTCCCGCTGCAAATGAAGCGCCACCAGAACTGAGCACTGCGCCAACCCGCTCGACGCCTCGCAGTCCGCTCCGCCATCCTTTAAACCGCAGACCTAACTTCATCTCTCTCTCTCTCTCTCTCTCTCTCTCTCTCTCTCTATCTATCTATCTGAATGAACTGGAAATGTATATTTTGTATATTTGAGGTCACAGGGAATACATTGTATCAATACCAAAGTGTTTGGTCATTTTGAGAACCTGGAAGCTTGCTGTCATGTTTACCACTAGCTTTATTCCAGCAAACTTCATCTCCAGACAGGCAGCCACATCTCACTCAGCACGAGGAACTGGAGGGGGTGCACGGGGTGTGTATGCTGTTTCTATACAGACTGCACACACGCAATCGTGTGTGACATTGTTTAGGATAAACAAACTGACTGGCAAGCACCCAGACAGATTGTCAAGATTTTACTTGACGTGGTCTCGTTTTTCTTAAAATTAGATTATTTCCATGGATGGGAGGTACACGCCGTACCTGGAAATTCACAAATTGCCATTGAACAAATGTTTTTCTTTTGTTTTGTTCTATATTAGTTGCCTATTATTTGCTACTCTAAATTTTGTAAATATGCAAATCAGCTTTATAGGTTTATTACAAGTTTTTAAGGATTGTTTGGAGGGAGGAAGAAATCATACTTTTGAAAATAATTATGATTACATTTACTGTTAGAATTTGTGGTAAGATACCTCTCAAAAAATTATCAAATCCATTTCTTTGGGGAGGGGATGATCATTCGAATGAAAGTAAAATGCAAATTTCACTCACTGGTTGAAATAAGATTTTACTTTAAATATGAGAGATTTTTTTATGTGAATTTAAACTGAAATGCTTAAAGATAGTTACAATACACAGACCTTAATGGTCTTGCCTTAAACAGTATCTTTTTTTTTTTAAAGTGGAGAAGGACTGTTGTGGTTGTTCCTTGTTGAACTTAAGACTCTGTTTTCATGCGTGGAAGCATTGAATTTCCAGTGCAGTTTCTCTCAAGACTAGGATGTCTGCTCATGCAGTGTTGTTAGTTAAATGACAATTTATGCGGATTTTTGCTTGTAATATCCAGTGAGACACAGTAATTTTATTGAAATTACAGTGCCATGCAGTTAACCTGTTAATATGACTCATTGTCTTGCCTTTGATATCAGTGTGTTGAAAGCTTATCAATATGCAATATGGCTAGGAATGTGACAAGGAGGATGCTGTTAACCAAAGGGCAGAAATCAAGTAAAATGCCAAAAGCGATCTTAATTAAAAATCTAATTTTGTTTTTAAAATATGTTTTATCATTATTTATTTTGTGGGAATATAATAAGTTTCTTTTTTCTTATTTTAGAAAACAATTTTCAGGGCTGGAGAGATGGCTCAGCAGTTAAGAGCACTGACTGTTCTTCCGAAGGTCCTGAGTTCAAATCCCAGCATCCACGTGGTGGCTCTCAACCATCTGTAATGAGATCTGATGCCCTCTTCTGGTGTGTCAGAAGACAGCAACAGTGTACTTACATATAATAATAAACAAATTTTAAAAATTAAAAAAAAAAGAAAACAATTTTCATAACTTGATAAACTATAGTTTCCGTTGTTAGAAAAGTTGCTTCGATGTGTAAATAGGCAACAAATAGTTTTGTAAAGCTCCAAGATGTTTATACATGGACACACCTACATCAAAAGCATAACTCGGCCACTGTTCTGCTGTTCTGTCCCTTATTTTTGTACTGTGATAATTTCCTATGCAAATATCAGCAAGCAGCTGTAGAATTTTTTGAGAGTGAGATGTTTAGATATTAACGACGGTTTGTTTTTTGTTTTGTTTTTTTTTGAAAATTAAAAGTGTGTGGCTGTGGCTCGTGCCATCAGAGCTGCTACATAGGAAACAGCCCTCGGAAAGGGGATTGTGGCTTCTTCTCTTTGAACAGCTTCTTAACTATTTATATAGTTGTTGAGCTTTGTGGACCAGGAGTTTTGTTTTGGGGACAAACCTCAGAGCAGAGAGTCTTAGTCAGCTTTGGTTGTCACCGAAACAACCTCCCACGTACCAAAGCTTTGACCGGGTTCAGCTCTTGCGTCATTCAAGTTGATTTTGCACTTTGTTTTTTGGGGTGACAGTTTACCACGTGAGCTCATTCTTGGTTGTCTGCGCTAAACACCCCGTGACGCCTGTGTAGACATGACCGTAGGGAGGTTACGGCTTCTACCAGCAGGGGCTGGTGTCATATCACACCCTGGGCTGTAGCTCTGCATCCTATGAGGATTCCTCATCTCTCCATGAAGCAGACATAGTAGTTTGATCATCTGGCCTTTCTCTTTAGCTTTGCATTTTTATTCGGATGTTACCTCTCTTCTCCCCTTGAGAAACACACTACGCCGACTTTGTGGGAGGGGCCTTGCTGTGGCCTAGGGACATGTGTATGTCTAAAGGAGGTTGTGTAGCTTCCACATTTCCACTTCGTCTTCGACCGTGTGTTCATATTTACCTCCCAAGGGTGGAAAGTAAGGGACAGCCTAGTGTCTGAACTTCCCACCTGGGCTCTGTGTGAGTAGAAAGATACTCTTTACTTATAGTCTGTGTACTTCAGAGCTATGTACCAATTTTCATATGTCAGTGTTTTGTGATATAAATAATACCACATGATAGGCAAAGGCCTGACTGCATTTGGAGAGCAGGTTTTCATTTATATGTATTTTTGAGATTAAAAAAAATAAAATTTGTAAATATAGCCTCACTTTAGAGGGTATTACTTTTCTCACATTAAAAAAAGTGTATATATGTATATGTATATACATATATATATATATATATATATATCCTTCAACACCATGTCTGCCTGCACACTGCCATGCTTCTCACCATGATAATAATGGACTAAACCTCTGAAACTCAAATTAAGTCAGCCCAAATTAAATGATTTTCTTTATAAGAGTTGCCTTGGCCGGGTCGGGGCCAGAGGTCCTGAGTTCGATTCTCAGCAACCACATGGTGGCTCACAACCATCTGTAATGAGATCTGGTGCCCTCCTCTGGCCTGAAGACATACTTGCAGACAGAACACTGAATATATAAATAAATCTTTAAAAATTAAAAAAAAAAAGCATTGCCTTGGTCATGGTGTCAATGAAACCCTAACTAAGACAACAGGCATGAACCACTGCAAATAACTCCTACTATCTATCATCTGTCTGTCTGTCTGTATATCTCTTTCTCTGATTTTTTTTTTCAAAACAGGGTTTTGCTGTGTAGCCCTGGACTGATCTTCTCAACTCAGTAATCCACCTGCCTCTGCCTCTGCCTCCCAAGTGCTGGAATTAAAGACATGAGAACCACCTTGCTTTGTCTTTGTTTTTTTTAAGCTGAAATTCTTTACTCCTTTTAAATTCTATTGGGGGGATGATTATTTTTATATTATATATATATGGGTGTTTTGCCTGCTTGTACATCTGTGTACCATGTATGTGCCTGATGCCCAAGGAGGTCAGAGAAGGGCATCAGGCGCCCTGGTACTGGAGTTACAGATAGTTGTTAGCTACCGTCTGGATGCTGGGAATGGAACTATCAGTGCTCTTAGCCACTGAACCATCTCTCCTAACAGGGTCTCACTATATAGCATCATCTAGTTTAAACTTGCCAGATAGACCAGGGTGGCCTTGAATTCACAGGTTCTGCCTCTGCCTCTCAAATCTTGCTATTACAGGTTAGTGCTGACATGCCTGGCTCTCTGTTTAAAAAAAAAATTGTTTTTTTTTAAGTGTCTCTATATATATATGTAGCCCTGCAAACCTGGGATTCTCTGTGTAGACCAGGCTGATATCAAACTCATGGCAATCCTCCTGCCTCAGCCTCCTGAAATTACCAGTGTGACCCATAATACCCAGTGTACTGTTGGCTCTAACCTGGGCTGCTAAGGACAGGGAGCAGTTCACCCCAGCAGCCATGAGCACGTGCAGCCACCAGAACCTGACTTCCAAACACCGTTTTCACCAAACAGAACCAGGGTCTTTGGAGAGAACTGGTTGCTTCTGGGGCCAGGACAGGAAAAAAGACTGGGGAGCCTGGAACAGTTTGTGTTAGAAAGCTCCAGGAATGATGGGTCGTGGCAAAATAGGCCTAGCAACCAGCTTGAACAGGTTTCCACTGGCCAAAACGGGAAGAATTCAATTGCTAAAGTAAACAGTGGGAGTTACAGGGCTGTAACCCGTGGAATCCAGGAGGCCGCTCAGACTTAAGTCTCCAGTCCGAGAGCTTGGGGTGAGGTGATGCCACAGATGAAGGATACTCAGCCCTTGGTCTGCTTTCAGTCTTCATTTATTGGGTCCCCCCTTCCCCGTGTCATGAGTGGAAAGGACATAACACATGGAGCAAGCTAGCATCCCCAAAATTCCTAGACAGACCGTCCAGGACATATGGACTTTGGACGTTCGTCCAGTGTCCTTTCCAGCTTCCTGTCACATTGGGGGAAGGGGAGATGCAGGGATGCCAACAAAGACCAGCTTTGAGGGAGAGGCAGGCAGAGGGCCAGGAGAGGCCACTGCCTCCCATGAGCCTGTGGCCGGTGCTGAGGGCTGGGCAGGGGGCCCCCCCGCAGAGCGAGGTGCCCCCACATCTGCTTCACATTGCAGGGTAAAAACAAACGGGTGTCTTAGCTGGAAAAGGTCCAGTAGACTCAGCCAAGCCATGTAGCTGGGACAGCAGGGCACAGCGTCACCTCTTCCATAGGTCACCAGGCCTGGCTGGCTCCCAAGGGTTTTGCAGGGGGAAGGAAACTGGAAAAGAAGCAGCTTTTCCGCGTAGACCGACATTATCTGGACCCAGCTCCGCCTAATGTACAAAACAGCTTCCTGTGTCATTGTCCAGAGGGGCTGGTTCTTGGACTTGTGGGTGACTCATTTCAGCTTGAGGCTGGAGCGACACACAGCCCATCTACCCTTGTCTACCCAGAGCACCTCATTTGGTGTAGCAGGGCAGCATGGCTGTGCAGTCTTGGGTAGCTATCGAAATGTCTCTGAGCCCTTTTCCCCAGAAATACAGGATATGATTCCTTCTTTACAGGGTCATGGAAGTCTGTTTGGGTGACTGAGCACAAGGCACAGCTATGAATCAGACAGCTCTCAGGCACAGCTGTCCCTCCTACTAGTCACTCGGGAACCAGTCTTCTATTGGCTCTGAAAAATGTTTAAGAAGTAACACAGAAGAAAGACCCTTTCTTCCAAGCCTTACACCCTGGCAATTAGCACCATCAGTGACAGATCGGGGTACGGGGTGTGGATAGGTCACCTTGCCAGTCTTGCTGTGTGGTTATAGGAGACTTTGGTAATCTCTCTGACCCAGTTTCTTCTTGCTCCTGCTCTCCGGGTGCTCATGGTTAATTGAGGGTGTTTTATACAGCAGAGAGGGGCGTGGTTAGGGGGGTGAACACTATTCTCCTTCTCAGCTTCACACTGAAGACTCTGTTCTAAAAGGAAGCCTGACAGGCTGTACTTTAAAATCAACGCTAGCCCCTTGGTAAATCGGGAGCAGACAGAAGCAAGCTAGGTGGACTCTGGGAGGCAGGGCCTGCGGGCACCCTTTGGTGGCCTTAGGCTCCCCATCCTCTCTCTCCTTTTGCTGTCATCGGATCTACAACAACCCCGCTATCCTTTGCTTCCCTTGGGCTCTGCATTGTATTTGGGGAGTTGGGGGTGTGCTGTTTCTGTGGATGCAACTATTCTTTATCAAAATTCAAAAAGCAGGAACCCCTTACGAATAAGATCTGGGACGCCACTTCCCAGGGTGTTTGAAAATGTTGGATAAGCTGGCTACGCTTCGGCAAATCATCTAGCTTCACGGTGGTCTGGTTTAGTGTGTGTGTGTGTGTGTGTGTGTGTGTGTGTGTGCGAGCGCGCACGCGTGTGCGTGTGTATACATGTGTAGGTACAAATGTTGTACCTGTGCACACCCAGAGGCTAAAGAAAGATCCGTCAGAACCGGGGTCACAGGGACTTGCAGACACTCAAGTCTGTTACGTGAGTGCTGGAATCTCAACATAGGTTCTTATGACCCAGCTGCTAGTGCTTTTTGTTTTTGTTTTGTTTTGTTTTTTCTCTGTTCTGGATCTTGCTCTATACACCAAGCTGGCTGGCCTCTGTCTCCCCTCAGCCCCATTCCCCAATTTCACATGGGTTTTAGAGATCTAAACCCAGGTCCTCACGTTTGCACAGGGAGTGCTTTACCCACTAAGCCATCCCCCTATCACCTATCTTGGCTTTCTCACCAGAAAGGGGGCCTTTTGACCACTCATGTACAACATCGCAATGAGCATCGTGTTTCCCCGGAAGTCATGAGAAAGGCCTGTGAAGAGCGGCATCCAAAACTGCAGAAGGACTCGGTACATGCTCAGTACTACAACGCTAGCCATCACTTGCAGTTCTCTGGCCATAGAAAGTACAGGTTCCCTCTGATGGCATAGAGCCACCAGGGGTAGAGGTCACTACTCACTGCGCTCACCCACCTCCTTTCACAAAGCAGGAGTACAAGCTGACTGTGGTAGCCCAAAAGTTATGGGCAGGAAAACCAGGAGTTCAAGGTCATCCTCTAGAGTCTGAGACCAGCCTAAAAACTACCCTGTTTCGGAAAAACAAAACAAAATAAGAATCAAGTAGACAGGCCCCTCCCCACCTGCACACAATCCTGCTTCTCCCATTGAACCAGCCAGGACACCTGAACTACAGTCAAATAGGGTTAAATCTAATTCCTTCCACCTGGCCTTCAGGATCCCAACACACACACAATGGTTCTGATCCAAAAAGGTGTGTCAAGCCAGGTATTTGTGGGCACACAACTTTTCTGCACTCAGGAGGCAGAAGCAGGTGGATCTCTGTCGGTTCAAGGCCAGCCTGATCTACATAACTAAGCCATAGCGAGACCCTGTCTCAAAATAAATAGATAAATAGGACCGAAGAGACTGCTCAGAGGTTAGCTGTGCTGGCTACCCTGGGAGAGGAACCAGGCTCAGTTCCTAGCACCCACGTGATGTTCTCAACCTCTGTAACAGCAGTTCTAGGGAATCTAATGCTCTCTCCTGGAATCTGAAAGCATCTGACACACATGAGGGGCACATACATAAAAATTTGAAAATATAGTTTTTAGACAGGTTCTCATTATGTAGACTAGGCTGACCTCAAATTCATAGAGATAGGCCTGATTCTGCCTTCCGAGTGTTAGAATTAAAGCTATGCCTAGCCAAAATAAATAAATAAACAAATAAATATTTAAAGTTGTATGCAAAAGATAGACATCTCTTTCTGCCATCTTGGCACCTGTGATAGCCTGCTGGGAACAGGTCTACAAAAGGCAATGTGTCCGGAAGGTTGCGATTGCATTGCAGGGCTACGTCTGCAGGCTGTAAGTGGGTCCCCAACCACCGAAAACACACGGCTCCTTAAAATTGAAGATATTCGTGCTGTCGGACAAGAGATGTACTTACATATATGAAGCAAAAATATAGCACTTGGAGAGATGCCTTGGTCAAGGTACTTAGTGTTCTTCCAGAGAACCTGAGTTAGGGTCCCAATAGCCGCATGGGGCACTATAACTCCGATCTGGTGCCCCCGGCCTCCTCAGGTCCCTACACACATGCTTACACACAAACGTACACATAATTTTTAAAATAAATCTTTAAAAAGAAAAACCCACAGGGAATCCTGGTGGCAAATGGAGCAAAGTCAGCACACATAGAATGGCTTACAAGCGTCTGTGAGTTCGGTTCAAGAGGGATCCAGTGCCCTCTTCTGGCCTCTGTAGACACAGGGCACAGTATACATACATACCCACATACATACATGCAGGTAAACCCTCAACACTTTAAAGTACATTAAATAAATATAAGTTTCACTTATTTGCCGAGACTGGTGGCACACACCTTGAATTCCAGCATCCAGAGGCAGAAACTAGTGGATCTCTGTGAGTTCAAGGCCAGCTTACAATCTGGAAAAAGGCAACTTGGGCCCATGGGAGCAGTGACATCCGTGCTCTGGGCCAAGTTCCTGAGAAACCTCCCTTCAAAGGCCATTGGACACAGCCCCCGTGTGATACGGCACAGCAGTGAACTTAATCTAATAGAAATGGATTTGTTGAGAGAGACAAGAGAAGGAGGGAGGGAAGGAGGGAGGGAGGGAGGGAGAGAAGGAAGAGGGAGGGAGGGGGAAAAGACCATCCCAGCATTTATACTGTAACCCCAGTACTTTGGAGGTGGAGGCACAAAGGTCAGGAATCCAGCATTATCCTCAGCTACATAGTGAATTCAAAACCAAGTTGTGCCCCGCCCTAGTTGCCTTTAATTTTTAACCTAACCCTAATTGAGAGCTGGCATCACTTATAATTTCATTAGGAAGTCGATACCAGTTTTATCTCTATCTTGCAGAGCTGTGCCGCCCAGAGCAGTTAAACAGTTTGCTGGAGGCCACACAGCAGTCCAGCCTGGAGGCGGTGTCCAGTCTGGATGGCAACGCAAATGGAATTCGGGAGCCAGGCTCTGACGCCCTAAACTCTACTGCCTCCCTGTGGTCATTTTTCTAGTTGCAAGGGAACTTCCAGGCTTTTAAACCTTTCCTTAGGCTGTGAACGCACAGCCTGCCTGGTCTACGAGACCCTGCTTCAAAATAGACAAAATGCGTAAGGGAATAAACAAATCCCTCGGTGTGCCCTAGTGACTGACTCTGGCTTAGCCTGGGGTACCTGGAAGGTCAGGAAAGCAGATGTCTCTTGAATCTTTAAACCAGGGTCTCATCCACATGTGGGGACCCACACCTGTAACCCCAGCACCTGGGAAGCTAAGGACAGAGGCAAAGTTGGGTTACAGAGGGAGGGTTTACACTCATTAGCAAACAGCAATAAGCCAGGGCTTGTAACCTCCAAGCTGCTGACAGTCCTAGGCTGGATGGCTCTTTACTGGGGGCTATCCTGTGCTTTACGAATGTTTAGTGGCAGTAAAATGGCCCTGTCTCACACGTGACAACCAAAAAACATCTCCACATTGTGACATACCCCCTGAGGGAAAGGGAATTTCAAAATCTGCCTTTAGAACCAACAATTGAATAGACTAGAATCTTAGACTTGGTTTCTGGGGGTTTTGTTTAGTTGTTTGGTTGGTTGGTTGGTTTGGTTTGGATTTTGGTTTTGGGGGTTGTTTTGTTTTTTTCTTCTGTCCCCCCCCCCCCAAGCCATTACCTGAAAGCTTGCTCTAAAGTTTCAATGACCCAGTTAGAAATGCCAGTCATTTGAGACCTGCTGCAGGCTGAAGCAAAGGAGGGAGGCAATTAGTTACACTTTGCCTAACTCCATTCTCCTCGCCCTTGCCTTGGGCTCTGGCTTCCCATCTGGCCACTATTGGTTGTGCAGGGTAGTCAGTCTATCTCAGAGCCGGCTGCCTTTCAATAACGGCAGAGATGACTTATCAGGCTTAATTAACCCAGGTTTGTAAGGTTCCTTAGGAAACCCAGAATACGATGGAAGTCTAAGAAACCAGGATTCTCACATCCACATTCTTAAAACATAACAATCCCTCCAAGTGGTGGTGGTGCGTGCCTTTAATCCCAGTACTCAAGCGGCAAGGCAGGTGGATCTCTTGAGTTCGAGCCCAGCCTGGTCTACAGAGTGAGTTCCAGGCCAACCAAGACTACAGTGAGAAATCCTGCTTCAACATGAACAAAGAAACAAATAAATCCCACATAAAAAAGATGACTTCCAGAGTGTTACATGGACAGTGAAAGGGCCCTTCTGAACTGCACTGGAGGCCCAACAGAGGCAGAGACAGACAGACAAGGAGACAGAGAGAGAGAGAGAACGACAGAGACAGACAAAGAGAGAGCAGGCACACTCCTTTCCAGTTGGCTGGCCTTTCTCCTAGCCTCTGCAGCAGGAAATTATTTAAAGTATTTCCTGAGCAGCTGAAGTATGTTAGAAACCTGCTAGCTCTTTCCACATTAGCTCCAGGAAATGGATGATGAGTAATTTCTTTGCACAAGGAAAGGAGAATGTTTCCCCCTTTTTACCTGAAAGGGACAGGCTGGATTGTCAATGTGGGAAGTGCAGAACACACTCTGAAGACTTAGGTTTTGTTGGTTTGGTTTGTGGTTTTTTGTTTGTTTGTTCTGTGGGGGTTTTGGTGGGAGGGGACAGAGTATCACAAAGCCCCAGTTGGTTTTAAACTTGTTCTGTAGTCAAGAATGACCTTGAACTTCCGATCTCATGTCTCTCCCAGAGACAGAGGCAGGTGAATCTCTGTGAGTTCAAGACCATCCTGGTCCCAAGACAGGTCAGAGCTATCTTCGGGCGGGGTAAAAATGAAATTAACCTCTTCCATTTTAGGCATTCTAGAACTAATCACAAGAAGAAGCTTCGAGGCCCCATCCTCTCTCTAGAGGTCTGTTCTCTCCACGTCTGCCTATACATCTCCCAGTGGGTGGGTTCGCAAGCATTGTGCCCCAGCAAATTTGCAACTGTACCAGGGTGTCGTTGGGGTCACGAGACTAAGAGATACCTGGGAGCTAGCCATGTGACCTTAGCTAACAAATTCTCCCAGTACAATTACACAGCAAAAACAGAAGAGTCATAGGGAGTAATTGTTACCTCCAGGGCAAAGAACAGGACTAGGAAAGCAGGTACTTGCTCAGGAGAGAGACAGTTCCTGAGCCAGGCTGGCTCTGCAATTTCTACATGGTTAGGAAGGAATCCTTTCCACCCCACAGTAGTGCTTGAGTAAACTCTTTAAAAAAAAATTGCGTATTTATTTGATGTATATGAGTACTCTATTTGATGTACACCTGCATGCCAGAAGAGGGCATCAGATCCCATTCCCGATGGTTGTGAGCCACCATGTGGGTGCTGGGAATTGAACTCAGGACCTCTGGAAGAGCAGTCAGTGAGCTGAGCCATTTCTCCAGCCCACAGGGTAAATGCCCGAGGAGTGGTGCAGCTGCTTCCAAGGGACCTGGCTGTCTGGCAGGAGGATGAGGAACCAGATACTCTCCCCAGGGACCTTCCCACCCACTGGAACCTGCAGGGAAACTGAGTCTGAAGCCAATCCCTATACCTCCTCTTTCTGGGGAAACAGAGGCAGATACAAGTTTTAGTGTTTCATCAAGCTTTTGGAATGAATGTCAGCTGTCACTATCAAAACGACCGAGATTAAGTTCTAAGGGGTTTTTGGCTTGTGGTTTGGGGCCTCTGGTAGGGATGCTGGAGAGCAATGAAAGGAACTGTGTGGCAGAGAAAACTGCTTACATCATAGCCAGCAAGCAAAGAGAAGAGATCGGGGTCCAAGAAGTTTCCAGACAAATCATCACCAAATGGACTTGGGTATCTCAAACAACGGTTCTAAGGGCCAGCAAGATAAAGAAATACTCCAATTCTCCAGCCCGGTAGTATTGAAACAGGGTTAAACAATGATTCGGAAATTCACCTGGGACAGCCAAGCATTCAGCATCAGTTTGTGAGTAACCTCTGGTGACCACTACTCTGGTCTCTGTAAATTCCTGTTGGCCGTGTTACAGCACTAAACCAAAGTTGAGCTGGTTTCCCTGGCCCCTGCTGCGATCCCTACAGCAATTCAGAGCCTGGGGAAGTCCACAGCGCTCCAACTGATGGCTTCAAATCGCTCAGTTAAGGAGGCTGTGCTGAGCCAGGGTTACGGGTGGCTCACTTCAGCGTGGGAACAGAGGGCTCAGGAGTAAAGGACAGGAGGATGAATAACACTCACCATTCGGATAAAACACTGTTCGGTGTACAATCTGGAGTGTTTAGTGTGTGTTCCGAGGGAGTCAAATTTAGGGTCTCCAGAATACCAAGAAAATCCCTTACCACTGAGTTCCTTGTGGGGCTTCCCTGACCCTTAAGACAGGGTTTCTCAGTGTAGCCCTGGCTGTTCTGCAGAGCAGGCTGGCTTCAAACGGACAGAGATCCTCCTGCCTCTGCCTCTGCCTCCCAAGTGCTGGGATTAGAAGTGTGTTTCACCGACACTGAGCTGTAATTTTTATCTGTGATTGACAAGAGGGGACTTGCCAAAGTGACACATACCTGTAAACCCCGAACTTGGAGACGGGAATCCTAAACTCAAGGCCAGTCTGCCTCACAATAAATAGCAGGAAAAACAATAAACTCAGGCTAGAGGCAAAATACATCAAGATGGGGGTCTCTGGAAGAACAGAAGGAGTCCTTCCCAATAAAGGTTGGAAACATCTACCAGACTTAGGTGGTAGTCCTGAATAGTCCAGAATTCACGTAGACCAGGCCGGCCTCCGACTCACAGAGATCTGCCTGCCTCTGCCTCCCAAGCACTTGAGTTAAAAACTACCACACCTGGTGAGATATTTGTTTTACAGCCCTAGGTACACTTACTTTCTTCGTTAGAGTTGCATTCCATTATCTTAGGCAGATGCAGCTGCCAAATGGCAGTCCATCCACAGCACCACAGTGCGTCCTAGCTCTGGCTCAGGCCAGACAGCTACATTGAGAGCTTAGAAGCAATGTAAGAACTTGTCAGTTCAGAGGGCTTGGTGTAGGCAATTCACATACAGTCTAGGAAATTGCCCCAAGTATTTAGTAGGAACTAGGGGTTTGCAGACATCAGAATGAAACTTTCAAACTATGTCAACAACACACAGCACTTAACAAATGCTCAGAACTCAACTGTACTGCTGCTCCTCAACACTATACTTGATAGGCTGGGTGTTTTTGTCATTTTAATTTTTTTTAAAGATTTTATCTATTTTTTATTTTATACACGAGTGCTCTATCTACATATATGCCTGCATGCCAGAAAAATCCATTACAGATGGTTGTGAGCCACCATGTGGTCGCTGGGAATCGAACTCGGGACCTCTGGAAGAGCAAACAGTGCAACCACTGAGCCATCTCTCCAGCCCCTGTCATTTTAATTTTAATGACTGAGGTTACAAAAACCAATTAAACCCTTAATGTTCTAGAACACTTTTCACTAACACTTCAAGGGGATATTGGGAAGGAGGTTGACATCATGTGGCTGGGTTTTTGTTCATCACAGATTAGGTCAACAACCCAATTTCAAAAGAAGGCCCCAGTGATGATATGGTCCAAAAACTTCCCAAAAATCAGTCCACTGGCTCTGGGCAAGGGCAGAGGTAGGGAAATAGCCAGTTGTAACAGCCCCAATGGCCTCTCGGGTCCTCCTGCTCACTGGGTTTCGTATAAACAAAACCCAAGAACTTGTGGGATGGAAAGAAACTAATACCATCTGGGCAAAGAGTTTTGGTTTTTAATTTACTTGGTTCTGGGAACAAAACAAAACAAAAAAAAAAGCTAAGAAAAGCCAAATTGAGAAAGTCAAAAAATGTTGAGACAGAGTCTCATTCGATGAGGCTGACCTCAAGGTTACTACCTAATGGAGGGTGACTATGAGCCCTGCCTCCTCCTGCCTCCAATCCCAAGTGTGGGGTTACAGTGGACCACTGTCATAGTGAGCCATGGTTGTCAACCCGACACAATCTGGAAGAGGAAACCTCAACTGAGCACCTGCCTCCTCCCAATTATGTCTGTGGGACATTGTCTTGATTGCTCAGTGTCACAGGAGGGCCAGCCTACTGTGGCCTGTGGGAGGAAGGTTGCTGTTGAGAAAACCAGAGGAAACAAGGCAGTAAACAGGGTTCTTCTATCTGCTTCAGGTTTTGTCTCCAGGTTCCTGGCCTGGCTTCTCTGGAAACTGTAAGCTTAATAAGTCCTTCCCTCCCCAAATTCCTGGTATTTTTATCTCAGCAACAGAAAAGCACACAAGAACCACCACCATACCCAGTGTACACGGTACTGGTAATCAAACCCAGGGCTTTATCCATACTACTCAACTGAGTTATATGCCAGCCTGGCACGTTTTTTTTTTTTTTTTTTTTGAGACAGTCTCACCATGTAACTCTGGGTGGCCTAGAACTCATAAATCCACCTGTCTCTGCCTCCCAAGTGCTGGAAGCAATATCCTTTTTATTTAGCAAGATGTACAGAGCTGGAGAGATGGCTCATTGGCTAAGAATACTTAGCCAATCTCTAGAAATAGCTTATCAGTTAAAGGAGCACTTGTTCCTGAAGAGGACCCAGGTTCACTTCACAGCACCTACAAGGCAGCTCATAACTGTAACTCCAGTCAATAGGGCATCCCCTCTTCTGGCCTCTAAGGGCACCATATGCATATGGTACACAGACATACATTCTGGCAGAACACCATACACATAAATAAAAATGAAGCTTAAAAGCAAAAACTTACAAAGGCCAGACTGGTGGTGCTCACTAGAGGCGCTCTAATCCTAGCACTTGGGAGGCAGACATAGGATGATCTAAGATTGAGACCATCTTGAGCTACAAATTAAGCCCTAAGATAGCCAGAACTACATAGAGATCTTGTCTCAAAAAAACCAAAAAATTTACAAGAAACCAGGGCTGGAGAGGCGGCTCAGTGGTTGAGAATACTTGCTGTTCTTACAACAGGACCAGGGTTAATTCTGAGCACCTCCGTCTGGCAGTTCCAACTTCAACTCCAGCTCCAGAGGCTCTAACAAACCCTCCTCTGGCCTCTGTAGGAACACATGTGATACACATGTAGACAATGCACATGCATAAACTAGAAATTGATACCAAAGAAACTTTGGTACATCACTAAACCTGTACTTATTTAGACACTGACACCGTGATAGGGGAGTCAGTGCTTCCTTTACACCCAGCGGGTATGAAAAGCCATTCTGCCACACAGCATTGGGCACACAGGGCCATGAATCAAGAACGTGCTTGTTAGCCGGGTGGTGGTGGCGCACACCTTTAATCCCAGCACTTGGGAGGCAGAGGCAGGAGGATTTCTGAGTTCGAGGCCAGCCTGGTCTACAAAGTGAGTTCCAGGACAGCCAGGGCTACACAGAGAAACCCTGTCTTGAAAAACAAAAAACAACAACAAAAAAAGAACATGCTTGTTGGACTTCTGAGGAAAGTCCCTGCTAAGAATTTATTCTCATACCAAGCAACGTATTTTAGAATCAGCTATATTCTATCACCTTACTCTGGAGTCGTACATGTAACACATCACATTTTTGGTTTTGTTTGGTTTTTTTTTTTTTTTTTGTTTTCAAGACAGGGTTTCTCTGTGTAGCCCTGGCTGTCCTGGAACTCCCTCTGTAGACCAGGCTGGCCTCAAACTCAGATATCCACCTGCCTCTGCCTCCCAAGTGCCGGGATTAAAGGCGTGCGCCACCACTGCCCAGCCAAGCCTCACTTTTAATCAACATCTCTGATCCACTCATCCCTCTGAAGGCAGTAAGTGCCCACCTTAAAGCAAAAACCTAGTGTCAAGTACATTATTTTCCCAGATGAGGACTTTTGGACCCAGTATGTCAAAAGCTGAGGCAAGGGAGAAGAGGGGAGGGAAAGCAGTTTTAACAGGTTTGCCCCACCCCCTAAGCCTCTTCACAGGAAAAGCCTAGTGATTTAGGGCTCCAAGCAAAGTGCCCTTGGCTTAGTGTTCCATATTGGGCACTTGGCACACACACAAAGTGTGGGGAGCCTGGAGAGATGGTTCAGCAGTGCCTGCTCTTCCAGAGAGCCTAGGTTTGAAGTCTAGCACTTAAATGGTGGTTTATAACTCCAATTCCAGGGAGCTGGACGCCCTCTTCTGGCCTCAGAGGCACTCTACATGCAGGCAAAACACCCACACACAGAAAATAAATTTTTTCTGTTTTCTGATATTTTTATACATATAACCAAAACCAGCCACATTCCAAACATTGAATTACACCTTCAGAAAGCCATACAAATGAACACAAGACTACCTTGTGTTCCATGTTACCAACAAGATCCAGTAAGGAAAACAAAGTGTCTACCTTCACGTAATCACTTAAAGGGGAAGTTAGTTAGGGCCAAACCCAAGAAGATCTAATAGAATGTTATTTAACCATGACTTTGATGGATTAAGAAGCTTTTTATTGTTTGGTTTGGTTTGGTTCTCGGGGGTTTTGGTTGGTTGGTTGGTTAGTTTTGCTTTTGCAATAAAGTTTTTGTACATAGAAAAAAAAAATAAGATTTTAAAGAAATGGACTAAGTTAATAAAAGATATACATCCTTTTTGCAAGCTCAATACTTAATATTGACTTATTCTTAGAGCAATGGCCAGAAATCCATACTATACAGGTTCCTGAGAAGACTTCAGGTAAGTTGCCCAGGGTGAACCTGCTGAGGCTGAGAGGAATTAATTCCACTTAGATTCATGGCTCAATGTGGGCTTTCATCAGAACTCATCTAGCCAGACACGGGCAGTGCTGGCTGCCCAGTCCTGTGGGGATGTGAAGGCCAGCCCAGAGCCTTGAGTGCTGTCCCCACCCCCACCCTTGGTGATGTCAGCCTTACATTCAAGGGTCTGCAAGCAGGGTCACCTTTCACTTCCAACAGTAATCTCAAGTAAGAAAGCAGCAAAGCAGAGTAAAGAAGAATGGAACTTAATCTTTATTTACAGGACATGACAGGGTACGAAATTCCACATAGAAATAAACTCAGAGGACAGCTTCATAGTATGTACAGTTCATAACTGTTCAAGTATAGTTTCTTTTGTAAAAAGTGCTACAATAACAAACCACATGTAAAAAGAGTTCTTAGTAGAGAAACAGACAAATTTATGAGAACACAGGAGAGCACAGCACATAGCTAACAACTTTATGCCTTGGTGGCATGTTAGAAGTTAAAGGTCCCGGGAGCTCCATCCTGAACTTGGAAGGCGAAGCCTTCAGAGGTAGTTTCTGGCACCACATTTTGATCTTCCTCTTCCTGGAAAAAGCAAGACAAGATATAACCATAAATGTGGTACATCTCTACCAGAACCCTGTCTGAAAGCCTGCATTAAGCAGAAAACTGGCTGCCAAAGCTTAGCTAACTTATGAGTGCTGGGAGAAAGTTCTGGATGGGTTGAGGCATTATAATCAACAGAAACTGATATCTGTGCACCTATCACTGCACAATAGATCAATCAGGCAGAGTTAAGGCTCAGGTAGTCCTCTTATCCATCCATAAACTTCCACAAGGATACCCATAAACTTAAGTCTCAGGTGTCCCAGGCTGTTCGTACACCATCATCAAGCCAATACCAGAGGAGCACATACACAGAGCAAGTCTGGGCTGCCCTGATGCTTGTTCTTTGTGATAGGATAAGAACCATATACAACGGATCAAAAGCTAATTGGGCTTGAAGAGACTTGTGAATCCTTGTATGCTTTCCAAGTTGTGAACACGGCCATTACTCACCTCCACTGAGAAGTACTTCTCAATCAAGTTTAATGAGGCCTTGTACACAGACTCGTTCTCGTGGCTCTGCAGTGCTTCAATCTTATCCAAGCCTCCGCACTCTTCAATCATTATACTGAGCTTTTCTGTCTCACCTAGTTTCTCTGCCGCCTTAAAACAAAACACAATTCAAGTTTACTACCCTCTGAGATACAAATACCAGTTTCTATGAGAGGTGCCTTAGTTGTTTTGTGTATTTATTTTTATTTTTATCTGGTGTCTGAGACAGTTTATGTAGCCCTGGCTGTCCATGTAGACCAGGCTATTTCAAACTCAAGAGATCTGCCTGCCTCTTCCTCCTGAGTGCTGGGATTAAAGGCTTGCTCCACCACTGCTCACACAAAAAAAATCCTTAAAGAAAGGGAGCCAAAAATAGTGGCTCAGTGGTTAACAGCACTTGTTCTTGCAGAGGATCTGGGTTTGATTCCCGGCTTACATATGGTTGCTCACAATACACAACTCCAGTTCCCACCCATACATTCAAAATGAATAAATATAAAAAGGAATTGGGGGGAGGTTCCAATACAGAGTTTCTCTGTGTAGCCCTGGCTGTTCTAGAACAGGCTCTATAGACGAGGCTGGCCTCAAACTCAAGAGCTCAGCTTCCCAAGTCCTGGGATTAAAGGTGTGCACGGCTAGACTAAGAATTCATTAGTAAATTTAAAACCTGAGGCTGCACACAAACAAACCTGATTCTGACTATAGTAGCTAAATTTACTTGTCCTCTTCCCAGTCCTAAATAGTTAACTATCAACCTTAAATCTAACCAAACATAGCCTTGTTAGGACTTACCTGAAAGATATTTGAAATGGCATCAAGAATAACCTGAATAATCTTGGTATCTTTTGAACTCAAGAGGTTCATCAAAGGTTCTATTATCCCACAATGAACGAGATACACAATCTGTTCAACAGTCCCACCGCTGGTATAGTTGGTTATAGCCCATGCGGCCTCCTTCTGTGTCTTAAAGTCTGCCTGATAAACAAGAAAAGAAGAAAATGGGTTTTAGTCCAGAAGTCCTAACAGCAAGACTCCAAAAAGTGGTCTAAAAATATCAAGTCAACTACCTGCTGGTTCTACCCAATATTAGGAGGCACTGTCCACTATCTAACAAAGGGCTTAGGGAGCCCACATTGGTGTTCTTTTAAGACTCTTTGATAGTTGTTATTGTTGGCTTTTGAGACAAGATCTCTCTCCCTCTCTGTCTTTCTCTATTGTATTGGCTTATCCTGACAATCGCTGCTTAGATCAGGTTGGCCTCGAGTAAAAGCATGTGCCACCGTGCCCAGGTTCCTCTAAGACTCTTATCTTATAGGTTGTCATAAATGCTATCATCTGGTCAAACTGTAAACTCTCATTACCTTAGAGAGGACACCAACAAGAAACGGGACTAGGCCATGATTCACAACTTGCTGTATCTGGTCCTGGCGTCCGGCTGTAATGTTTGACATTGTCCATGTGGCCTCCTTCTGAATATTAGTTTTGGGGTTTGTTAGCAGGCTGGGAAAGACTGCAAGTGCTCCTGCGTCTATCACTTTCTGAGTCTGTTCATCTGTTCCAGTGACAATATTCCCGATGGCTCTTAGTGCAGGAGTCTAAAAAAGAAAAAACGGTTGGTGTTGATTACTTCCAAGTGCTGCTAAAAAATTCACTATTCTGCAAGTTCTGCAAAAAGTAACAAGCAGTTAAGTATCTCAACAGTTATCAACTGATTGTGCTCCTGTACTCAAAAAGCTCATTAATGAAAAGGCTAACACCTACCACAATGGGCAATTCAGTAGCTCCTAGAAGCTTCACAAGTTGGGGAACAACTCCTTTCTTCACAACCATCTCAATGCGCTCATTTGGACCATCAGTCAGGTAGGAGATAGCCCAACAGGAATCTGCTAATACTTCTGGATCGTTGTGGTGCAGGAGTCGAACTAAAGTAGGAAGAATCTGCTCAACGGCATCTAAGGGGGGTGCAGGATTCTTGTTTCGACAAAGGTTTGAAAGTGTCCAGGTGAGATTACGTAAGTAACCACACTGAGGGAAAAGAAAAATTATTGAGAAGGCTTGTCTTTGATGGGGAAAAGAAGAAGCAAATATTAAGTGACCCTACTTATGGTGTTAACTTACTGCCAAGGATGACAGATCAGGAACAGCAAGAAGTGCCAACAGTGGGCCAATTGCACCGTGTTTGATAACTAAGTCTCGGAAAACTGAACCATCACCTGGAACAGAAAGCAAGATCGGCTAAGCATGGTGGTCAACACCTTTAATCCCAAGATCTATTTCTGTGAGTTCCAAATCATCCTGGTCTATACAGCTAGTGCTACATAGAGACCCTGTCACAAAAAATAAAAAAGCAAGATTAATGAACCTACTATCCCAAACATCCATGTTTAGTTAGCTACTGAATGCACTGTCAGACCTGCACTAACGAGAGTTATTTCTTCAGTAGCATTCTTAAATGCCTCTTCCATTCCTAATAAGGGCCTAAAGCAAGCACAAAGCTTGACACAAAAGTCACTAGGACCTTCTCTAATCACACTGGACACATTCAGTACAAAGAATTTTAAGTGCAAGTACCTGCAATGTTTCCAAGAGCCCATACAGCTTGCTCGCTGATGTGAGCATGGGGAGATGCCAAGAGAGAAATGAATGCTGGGATAGCACCTCCATCCACCACAGCTTTGGTCTGTTCCGATGTTCCAGAAGCAATGTTGGTGAGTGCCCAAGCAGATTCAAACTGAATGGGACTACAATCAGTTTTGCCCAAGAACGACACAAATTTTGGGATCAAACCAGCCCGAATGATGTTGTCTATAGGAGGCTGTTTCTCTCTAGAAAGCAGTTTCCTAAGAGGAAAAAAAAAGAAAATCAAAAGTTGAAGTTGATTTCCAAGGTGCCCTGAAACGGTGTATAAAAATCTGGTCATAGTGGTTGAAACATGTATACTCTCAACATGGGGAAGGCTGAGACAAAAGAACTGTGCACTTAAATCCTCTGATGTACTTTTACACACACACACATCTTTTAAGATAAAGTAAAAATTCATAAAAACAGGAAACATATGGTTTTATGCATCACATGTATTTCTCCACCACACCTCCCTCAATCTAAAAGGGTTAATCTCTCAGGTTTTCCATGCAGAGCCTACACTTACCGAGCAGCCTGAGTAGCTTGGAGCTGGCTTTCCAAATTGTTACTATTTATGCCTTTAACAATGTCCTCCACAGACCAATTTACAGTACCCTAAAAAAAAAAAGTAGTATTTTACAAATTATTATTTTTATTACATACAAATAATATACTTTAGAGTACTATCCTGTTTAGTTGTCAACTTGATACAATAAACACCAGCGAGATAGAATCAACATAAAGAATTGTTTTGGTCAGATTAACCTGTGGTCATGTCTGAAATTACCTTTATGACATGGGAGAGTCCAGCTTAATGTGGGCAGCACCACCCCAAGGCAGGCGGGTCTAGGTTGTATGGGAAAGCTAGTCCAGCGAAGAGCCAGTCAGTAAGTAGCAACACCCTGCCCACTGCCTCATGGTTTCTGCTGGTTCCCTGTCCTGATTTCCCTCATTAACAAGTTATGACCTGGGGTTGGAGAGATGGTTTAGCAGTTAAGAGAACTGACTTCTCTTCCAAAGGTCCTGAGTTAAAATCCCAGCAACCACATGGGGGCTCACAACCATCCGTAATGAGACCTGATGCCATCTTCCAGTGTGTCTGAAGACAGCTACAGTGTTCTTACATAAAATAATAATTTAAAAAAAAAAAAAAGCTGCCGGGCAGTGGTGGCGCACGCCTTTAATCCCAGCACTTAGGAGGCAGAGGCAGGCAGATTTATGAGGCCAGCCTGGTCTACAGAGTGAGTTCCAGGACAGCCAGAGCTATACAGAGAAACCCTGTCTGGAAAAACCAAAAAAAAAAAAAAGTTATGACCTGAAGGTATAAGCCAAATAAACCTTTTCCTGCCATTACATTGCTTTCAGTCAGTTTTTTTTTTCACAGTAATAGAAAACAAACTAGCACACATGGCATTATAAAGATACTTAGGATCTTAGTCTGAAGATCAGCTTTACATTTAATTTGGACTACTAATCCTGCTTTATATGTAGAATACTTCTCAAACTTGGTACCACGACATTGATTCTCAAGTCAGAACAATTAAGCTCTTGTCATTAAAAGAAATAGCAGTAAACTAATTTAAGAATGGTTTAAGGCAAACTAAAGGCTATTCTTAGTCACAATCACCTACACTCAAATATTATTTCTAAGAAAGATATATGCAGCTACAGATAATGTCTGGTTTTTTTTTTTTTTTTTTTTTTTGGTTTTTTTGAGGCAGGGTTTCTCTGTGTAGCCCTGGCTGTCCTGGAGCTCACTCTGTAGACCAGGCTGGCCTCGAACTCAGAAATCCACCTGCCTCTGCCTCCCAAGTGCTGGGATTAAAGGTGTGCGCCACCACCGCCCGGCGTAATGTCTGGTTTTTTGTTTTGTTTTTAAGTTTTTGACACAGGATCTCTATGTAGCCCTAGTTATCCTGGAGCTCATTCTGTAGACCAGGCTAACCTAGAACTCAGATCTACTTATCTCTATCTCCAGAATGCTAGAATTAAAAGCATGTGCCACCACAAGAGCCTAATTGTATTTAAAATCTTTAAGTTTCCATGGTAGATAATTAAGTTGTAATCACTACAGAAGAGAGGCTTGCATCCCTTGAAACAACATAAACTTTTGCCATCGCTTTTGGTTGCCCACCAAACTTTAAGCTAAGACCACATTGCTGAAGAAACCTATACTAAGCTATAGGCCATGAGAGAAAAAAAAAAAAAATCAAACTGGGACTGATCTGGAAGCTTTTCCTCACTGCAAAACTTTTACAGTGTTGGAAGATACTATACAGGCTTCTGGGGGGGGGGGGAAGTTAACCATCATACCCAGCTGTAACTGTAATTCTGCCTAGCATAGTGTACCCACTGGTTCAATAGTAGCATCCTAATTATGGAGGAAATCAACTGCTTTCGGGTTGTATGTAAAACCTGCTCCACAGGGGATCTTATGCCTGTTCCTGCACACCTGATTCTTGCTAAGGTCATAAGCCCTAGGGGAAAACCAACTATTATTTTTGCTAATAACAGACATGGTATATTGCCTTTTAAATATCTCTAACTATAGATTAGTGCAGCTCTCTACCTCACTCGAGAGAGGCTTCTTTTGGCAATGGATGGTGATTAATACAGAAATTCACAGATGGCCAATGAATGTGAAGAGCTCAGCTGTGAAAGGGATGTCTCTATCATACATACATACATCCTCTCAAGGCTAAGGGAACATTGTGGAAGGAGAAGTGGGAAAAAAAAAGTAAGATCCAGATATGACACAGCAATTGTACTCATTGTGACAACAACTGAGGAACTGACTCCACCAGATTAGTTATGTAGGACATTCCTTGACTGTTAACTGACATACAAGGTCCAGCAGTGCCATCCTGGCAGGTAGGAAAGGTACCTGAGATTCAGGTGTAGTGTCACATATCTTTAACCCAAGCACCAGGGAAACTAGCCTGGTCTTCACAGTGAGTTCCAGGCTACCAGGATTACAAACTCATGACTCTGAACTGAGCAAGCCAGAGACTAAGCCAACAAGCAATGTTGTTCTTGCCTTGGCTTCCTTAGATAATGGACTGTGTAACCTGTAAGCCAAATAAACCCTTCCTCCACCCAAGTTGGTTTGGCAGTGTTTTATCACAGAGAAACCTAAATAGACACTCATGTGGAAGATAAGGCATTTTAATACTTCACCATGAAAGGGGGAAGGGCTCATAAGGTTCTACTCCTTCCTGGAGAAAAGACTGAACTTCTGTCAGGGAGTGGTACAGCCACTGACAAGCTATCCGTGCTCCAGTAAACAAGCTCCCACCCATTCTCATGCAAGCAACCATAATTACGCTCAGTAGGTCAAATATAAAACATACATAACAAAAGAAAAAACTGCTGGGAAGAAGGGTTTCAGCAGAAAAAGATAGGATAAGACCAGGAATCAGGGTGAAAGGACTAAAGTTCATTATATACATGTATAAACAATCAAAAATACAAGTTTTTATATACGATCTCTGATATTAAAACCAAGCATGAAAATTATAAAAAGAAAAGTATAAGGCAGAATGGCAAAGGAGTGCAAATGTAAAAAAATATGCTAATAAATATCCAGTGTTTTCTTACTTCCTGTAAGGCCACACTCAGGAGGCCAAGACAGTATTGTGAATCAGAGACTAGCCTGAACTATGTAATATCCTGCTTCAAAGGACAGTACTGGAAAAGTCAAGATTAGTCTCACTTATGGGAAGGCTGTCATGAAGTAGATTTTGAGCAGAGAGAACATGTCAACCAGGTATCATTCAACACAGGATACATCCTAAGAAATGTGGTATTATACAATTACGTTGTAGTAAGTTACAAGTACCTAAGCTATATAATATATGCCTATATTACATAGCTATGGAGCGTTGTTATACTAAGCGTTGCAGGCAATTCCAACACGGTAGGAAGTGTTTGTGTAAATGCAGAAAACAGTACAAGAAGGGTAACATAAAAGATAAAAATGGTACATATAACCAAGCATGGGAACTCTCCATGAATGGGGAGCTTCAGGATTGCAAGGTTAAGTGCCAATGTTGTCAGTCATTATAGTTATACTTTATACCACTGGTTCTCAACCTGTGGGTCGTGACCCTCTAGGTAGAGCAACCCTTTCTTGGGAATCACCTAAGACCATCAGAAAGCACAGCTGCTTACATTTTTGATTACTTTTTAAAAACATTAATAAACATTTATTGTTTTGTTTTTAATGTGACAGAAAAGGGATCAAATCCCTTTATAGATGGTCGTAAGTCACCATTTGGGTGCTGGGAATTGAACTCAGTACCATTAACTTCTCTCCAGCCCCCTGCATTATGATTCTTTTTTAAAGATTTATTATTATATGTAAGTACACTGTAGCTGTCTTCAGACACACCAGAAGAGGGCTTCAGATCCCATTACAGATGGTTGTGAGCCACCATGTGGTTGCTGGGATTTGAACTCAGGACCTTTGGAAGAGTAGTCAGTGCTCTTAACCTCTGAGCCATCTCTCCAGCCCCCCTGCATTATGATTCTTAACAGGAGCAAAATTACAGTTGTGAAGTAGCAACAAAGACAATTTGATGGCTGGGGTCCCCACAACATGAGCAACTGTATTAAAGGGGAGGCAGAGAACCACTACTTTACACTGTATAGCATGGCATAATGACTGAACATACCTGAGAAGAGGACTAAAGCGGGGTTCCAAACCAGGAACTAGATGGAAAATATGTGAACAACCAGGGTTATACAGCAAGATACTGTCTCAAAAAAATTAAAAATAAAAATGGAACAAGAGATATAGACCAATGATAGAATACTTGCCTATCACACAAGGCCCTGGATGTGATCCCTAGTTAGCATTAAAAAAAAAAAATAAAAAAATTTTTCTTCCTCAATTCGAACTGACACGTACTAAGCTAGTATCCAGAAGTACAGGGAAGTTTGAAGGAAGGATAGGACTAAAAGAAAACATACCACTGGTGTGTGAGAAGAAAAAAAAGTGTTTAAGAGACATTCATCCCTATTTTCTTTCTAAGTTGACACAAACTCAAATATATTCACCTGATTGTTTCGGTTTTCCTGTAATGGAGAAGTAGCATCATCAGGAAATGAGCTGACGTTTCTCCTTTTCAGCATCTGATCATCCTTTTTAGCTTTCCTAAGTTCCACATTAACTTCTATTCGGCGACGGCGCATTTCCTGAAGAAAAGAGCACATTTTATCTATCCCATCAGCTTTTACTGCCAAGTGATCTCTCTTCCCCTCTCACCTTTTTTAGTTTTTCAAGTCAGGGTTTCTCAGTGTAGCTCTGGCTGTCCTGTAACTCATTTTGTAGACTAGACTGGCTTCAAACTCAGAGCTCCACCTGCCTCTGACTCCTAAGTGCTGAGATTAAAGGCGTGCGCCACTCCACCCGGCTGTGATTTCTTTTAAACCCCAGCAAGAGATGGCTCATCCAATAAAGGCACTTGCCCCACCAAGTCTGAGGCCTTCATCTTCCAGAGCCATGTAGAGGAGGAACCAATGTCTATAAGTTGTCCTCTCACCTCTACATGTGCACCAGGTGCACATACCCCCCAATACAGAAAAGTAAATAATAAAATGCAATTTTAAGAGTTTAAATACCTAAGACTAGAGATGAAGCTTGGGCACAGAAAAAAACCACCAAGCATGAGTGTGAAGCTCTAGATTCAATCCCCAGTACCTCAAAAATGTGCTATATAAAGTCTCTCCTTTCCATTTCCAAGTATACACAGGAAAGCAACAGAAGGTACTCACTGTACTGTCTTTCCCCTTGTTCTTGAATCGGTTAAGCCGGGCAGCTGGTGAATTAGCATTCTCGTTGGTGGACATGGTTGCAGGAACAAGGAGGAAAGCTAGTTGACAAGGGCAGGTGAGAATAAAAAAAGAAAAAAAACATTTTTTAATAATACAACAGAAGCTGGGTATAGTGATACACATCTTTAATCATAGCACCTGGGAGGCAGAGACAGCCAGATCTCTGTAAGTTTGAGGCCAGTCTGGTTTGTAGAGAGTTCTAGGCCAACTAGGTCTACATAGACAAACCCTATCTTAAAATGAAACAAAGAGGGCTGGAGAGATGGCTCAGCGGTTAAGAGCACTGACTGACTGCTCTTCCGAAGGTCCTGAGTTAAAATCCCAGCACCCACATGGTGGCTCACATCATCTGTAATGAGATCTGATGCCCTCTCTGGTGTGTCTGAAGACAGCTACAGTGTACTTAGATATAACAATAAATCTTAAAAAAAACAAAAACAAAAAAAACCCAAAAATACACAATAGAATGTTATAATCAACTAAATTTCGACTCCATCTCTATACTATATATAAAACCAACCAACCAACTAACAAACAAACAAAAAAAACCCAAAAAAAGACGACAACGACAACACACACAGCCTGGCAGCACTCCCAAGCACTTAGGAGGCAGAAGTGGATGGATCTGAGTTTGTGGCCAGCCTAGTCTACAGAGTGAGTTCTAGGTCGGCCTGGACTACTCAGAGAAACCCTGTCTCAAAAAAATAAATAAAAATAAAACAAAATCCCACAAGTTTTCATCATTATGGCTATAATACTAAGTCATAATTGCCCCTACTACAAAGGCAACGGGACTGTCGATCAAAAAACAATTTTTTTTAAACAAAGATAATTTAAAATTTCCACTAACCACATTTTAAAAGCGTAAAAAGAAACGAATGAAATTAATTTTAAGACTTTTACCCCATGTAGCTAAACTATTACCGTTTCAGGATGTCATCAATACAGAAAAATTAAGATGTTTTACTGTTTTCGTACACCTTCAAAATCCTACGTGGAGTTTAAGCACACAGGGCATCTCAACTCAGATTAGCGGCTTTCCAAACACGCAATAGCCTTTAGCCTCTAGCTAGCACGGTATTAAGTCAGGGATCTAAATTCTAGACTTCATTAGTTAATAGAACACCAGGTAGGAGAACACGGGCTGCCTTATAGTTAACAATCTACGTCCTTAAGGCAATAAATGCAGCTCTGGTTTTCTGTTGATTGATGGCCAGCCAAAACGGATCCAGACCAGTACCTTCTAGCAAGTTACATAAAGAATCGGTTCGTTACATTATGGGATCGTCCATAACCATCGCTGTCAGCAGTGACATTAACGCCGCATCTTGCACACACTTCCAGCGAATACATGCAACCAAGATGACATCAGCTGTGGTCACTGGGGCTCGATATAATACAGGTGTGGTCATCACGATGTGACAGTAACCAAAAGTCCCCTGATAATCTGGCGACTCTAACTGCTTTATGTCCGTCCTTGACCCTGACACAGGTGACTCGGGTCAAATGCTTAACTGGGGTGTCCTAACTGCCACTTTCATCTCCGACCCAAAGGTCCGTCTCCTCCCCGGGCAGAAGCATCAGGAAGGCGGGCGCACAGCCAGGTCCGCTCGACTGTGGCCGCCCTCCGGTCCCCCCACGCCGACCCTCAGGGCCGCGCCCAGGCCGTCGCTGCCCGCTCTGACCCCGGCATGGCGAAACCAACCCGCCCCGAGGCCTGGTCTGAGCAGGGAGACTCAGCTCCCGCCCGGGCGCGGCCTGCTCCCGCCTCCGGCCCACAGCCCTCCGGCCGGCCGTTACCGATCAAGACCGGCCTCCGTTCTCACCTTACAGCCGGCTCAGACTTCCACGAAAGTCGGTGCGGGGCTCTCAAGCAGCGGGAAGGCAGCTGCCGAAACGTCCACTAGACCTCAGCCCTCAGACTTTGTGCCTCGTGCTGCCGGCCGGCGCGATTTAAATTTCCCGGTGACGCCGCGTTCCGATTGGCTGGTTTGAGCCTAAGCTGTGCGTTCATTGGTAAATTTGAAAAACACGTTAGGCGGGGGTGGGGGTGGGACGCAGAAACAGGGCTTAGGGAAAAAAGGTGGGGGTGGGGCGGTAAGAAGGGAAGCATCGCGAGACAGAGGGAGCGGCCGGGCGATCCCAGAGTGCTTTGCAGAAGGGTGACTCCGGATCTCAGCGCACAGAGCCCTGCGACCTGGGTTTTGTCCCTGCTTAGCCGGAACACTGGGGTGTACCCTGTTTGCTTTCTCAGGGCCTGTCCTTAAGCAAGCACACGAAACTATTACACTTGTTAATTAAAAAAGGCTTAGCCTGCCGTGATTGGCGCAGGCTTTTTATCCCAGCACTAAGGAGGAAGAGGGATTATTGAGTTCAAGGCGAACCTGGTGTATACAGCGAGGCCAGCCAGGGTTACATAGAGAGACCCTGTCTCAAAAATAAACGAACAAACGAACAGAGCTTACCATAAATATATTGACATTTAAAAACTTGTTTACGAGCCGGGCAGTGGTGGCGCATGCCTTTAATCCCAGCACTTGGGAGGCAGAGGCAGGAGGATTTCTGAGTTCGAGGCCAGCCTGGTCTACAAAGTGAGTTCCAGGACAGCCAGGGCTACACAGAGAAACCCTGTCTCACAAAACCAGAAAAATACAAAAAAAAAAAACTTTACGGCAGGAGCAGGTCACTGGGAGAAAGTAAAGTGAATCTGTGTGGCTCGTAATCATTAGTTGTATCACTATATTGTTTATAGTATTTGTTGATTATTTAATCTTTAGATAGTCATTAGTTGTATCACTATATTATCATTTATGTTATTTACTAGTTATTTAATTTTTATTATGGGAAGTGGGCTTGAGGAGGGTCTCACAATAGAGCTCAGGCTAGCCTTGAACCTGTTGCAATCCTTCCTCAGGGTCAGTTCTGGGATTACAGACATGTCCCACTTTGTCCGGTCCTGTGGTAAATTTTTAGATTACTTGGAAACGGCAAATATGGCAGCAAATGACTTATTAATGCGTCTTTTCTCCAAGCTTTTTTTAAAATTAATTCCAGCCTGGTCTACAGAGTGAGTTCCAGGACAGCCAGGGCTACATAGAGAAACCCTGTCTCGAAAAACAAAAACAAACAAACAAAAAAAAGTGCTTTAGCCGGGCAGTGGTGGCGCACGCCTTTAATCCCAGCACTTGGGAGGCAGAGGCAGGCAGATTTCTGAGTTCGAGGCCAGCCTGGTCTACAGAGTGAGTTCCAGGACAGCCAGGGCTACAGAGAGAAACCCTGTCTCGAAAATAAACAAACAAACAAAAAAAATAATTAATTAATTTGTGGGGGGTTTTTTTGCGCCCCCCCCCATACACACATTGTGCCACCACTGCCTGGCTTCAAATACTTTAATAAAACTTCAATAATTCTGAAAATAGAATCACAAACCTTTACCTAGACTTGCCAAATGTTAACATTTTGTCACTTTTTTTATATGCAACATGTACATACTGACACACACATATTTTAGCCTTTTCTCTAATTTTTTTGTTTTTGTTTTTTCAAGACATAGTTTCTCTGTGTAGCCCTGGCTGTCCTGGAACGACCTCTGTAGACCAGGCTGACCTCTAACTCAGACATCCAAAAGCCTCTACCTCCCTCTGTATTAGTCAGGGTTCTCAGAGTCACAGAACTTATGGGTAGTCACTATATAGTAGGGGAATTTGTTGATGACTTACAGTCTGTAGTTCCAACAATGGTCAGCAGCAGTTGTGAATGGAAGTCTAAGGATCTAGCAGTTGCTCAGTCCCACAAGGCAAGCAGGTGAAGAAGAGAAGTGAATCTTCCTTCTTCCAATGTCCTTATGTAGGTCTCCAGCAGAAGGTGTGGCCCAGATTAAAGGTATGTGCCACCAAACCTGAATCTGGGACTTACTTTGTCCCAGATGATCCCAGATGACCTTGAACTCAGAGATCTCCCTGTCTTAATCCTCTGGGATTCATAGTCACTAAGCCTCAAGATCTAAACGGCTTTTTTTTTTGCCTTTTGATAGCTTCAGAATTATCTCTTTAGCCCTAAATTCCATAGTATATCTGCTGAGAACAAGGAGACATTTTCTTTTTTTTCTTGTTGTCATATATATATACATACATATGTATATATATATATATATACATATATATATATATATATATTCATTTAGTTTATGTATGTGAGTACACTGTAGCTGTCTTCAGACACACCAGAAGAGGGCATCAGATCCCTTTACAGATGGCTGTGAGCCACCATGTGGTTGCTGGGATTTGAACTCAGGGAGAGCAGTCAGTGCTCTTAACCGTTGAGCCATCTCTCCAGCCTCACAAGAAGACATTTTCAAGCTGTATAGCGGTGTCGTACACCTATAATTCCAATGCTAGGGAGGCAGGGGCATCCAGAGTTCCTTGAGTTCAAGGCCAGCCTGGTCTACAGATTGAGTTCCAGGAGAGCCAGAGCTACACAGAGAAACCCTGTGTGTGTGTGTGGGGGGGGGGGGGGGGGGCCAAAGAAAAAAAAGGTATTCTCTTATATAAGCACACTGCAAATCCTCAAATTAAAGAAAATTTCAACTTCCATTTTATTATTAGTGCATATTCATATTTATGTTCTAATTATTATTTTCAAACATCAAAGACGTTTATAAGCATCAGGATCGTGAGACACTTTTCGTGCTTTTTCTGCAATTTTTCTGGGTCCTTTACAGGAGTATTTTAGGAAAGTTGTAGTCATTTATTTTGTACAAAAAAAAAAAGCAAGCGGAATGCTTTGTCTGCTCTCCCAGGCATTCGTGCCAATTCTCTGGTGTGGCCGAGACATTCACAGGCAGTTGCTCCCAATCTGACCTGCTAAATGCAAGAATGTGGAAGAAATCTATTCTCAACCAATCACTGCCAGGCATTCCCTTGGCTACTGTGAATGGTTCAGGGGCAGACACATGACCTAAATTCATCCACTTGGGAAGCCTATGTTCTTTGTTTAGTAGTTTGAGGTAAGAACAACTTCTGAAAGGAGATTGAATCTTACAACTCTGAATAAGGAACTTGTAGAAAAGTTGTTGAGGGCTCTGACCAATACCCTGCCAAACGGCCAGTGTGTCTCTGAAGTTTATGCTTAGTGATCCTTCGTGTTAGCTACATTGTTAAATTGAGCTTCCTTCCCCTTGAAAACAGTGAGTACTGTGTCCCCGCAAGTGTTTTGGTGCTATGCGTGTATTGATTGTCACAGATAGGAAGAAGTCATAAAGTCTTAAGTGATTTGTCCCAGGTTTACAGAGACAACAGACGACAGATGGGAACCAAGCCGACTGTACTAACCCTTGAAAAGAAACTGAAACACAAGAACAACCTCAAAAGTTGCCTTGACAACTGAGGGTGGAGGGGCAATTCATCCCAGCAACCTAGAGGCAGAGACAAGTGGATCTCTGTGTGTTCCAGGCAAGCCCAAGCTATACAGCGAGCCTCTGTGGAGGAGTTGGAGAGGTGGCTCAGCTGTTAGGCATACAGGCTGCTCTTTCAGGGGACCTGAGTTCAGTTCTCAGCATGTACATCAGTGGCTCAGAAACACCGCCTGTGACTCTAGCTTCCTTCTTATGCCCGAGGGAACCTGCCTGTGTGTGGCATACATGACCCTCCCCCACATGGACACATAAATAAAAATAAATCTTATTTCCCCCAAACATAATATTTTTATTAATTTTGGGGGGAATTTCACATAACACACTCCCTTCCCATTCCTCCCAGGTCTACCCTCCCACCTTTGGGTCCCCACACACCCCAAAAATACACCAAGTCCAATTTGTGTTACCCAAATACTCATTGGAACATGGTCAAAGTCCGAGTGAGTGACTAGCCTGTTAAAGATACCTGAATCCTTGCTGGGCAGTGGTGTCGTATGCCTTTAATCTCAGCACTTGGGAGGCAAAGACAGGCAGATCTCTGAGTTCAAGGCCAGCCTGGTCTACAGAGTGAGTTCTAGGACAGCCAGAGCTACACTGTCCTGAAAAACCAAAAAGATACCTGAATCCTTCCACCCCTATGAAGGGCTACCTGCCAGCATTTTTTTTTTTGGTTTGGTTTTTGATTTTTGTTTGTTTGTTTGTTTTTTATTTTCAAGACATGGTTTCTCTGTGTAGCCCTGGCTGTTCTGGAACTCACTCTGTAGACCAGGCTGGCCTAGAACTCAGAGTTCTGCCTGTCTCTGCTTCCTGTGTATGGGCACCACCACGCCTGACTTGATCAGTTTTTAAGGACTCTCCAATAGCTTCCTGTATGAATGGTTTTTTTGGGGGGCGGAGGGGGGGGCAGTTGTCACAGAAGCCTTCAATGTTTCTCATTCTCAGTCATGAGTCTGCAGTCATTAACAGTGCTACAGAAGAGGCTTCCTTGCCCAGAGCAGCAGGAAGCAGCTCTCGGGATCAGGGACATCAATCTGGTCCTTGGTCGCAGCACAGACCACAGACATTAATACAGCCGGCAGCAGCAGCATGACATCTGGTGGCAGCAGACCATGGCCTGCATTCAGTTCTCAACATCAGCATCAGCATGGGGTAGTTCAAAACTACCAACTGTAACTCCAGCTCCAGGAACTGATGCTCGCTTCTGGTGCCTGGGGGAACCTGCATGCATGTGGCATACGACCCCCACTCCAAACTTATAAATAAAACTAAATATTTTTTATTTTTATTTTAATCACTGGGGCCAGACAGTGGTGGTGCACTCCTTCAATCCCAGCACTCTATGGAGGCAGAGGCTGGTGGATCTTTGAGTTCAAGGCAAGCCTGGTCTACAGATAGAATTCACTGATTGGGCTGGAGAGATGATTTAGTGGTTAAGGGCACTCTTGCAGAGAACCTGGGTTCAGTTCCGGCACCCACTGGCATGAACATGGCATAGACATACGTGTAGGCAAAACACACATATACATAAACATATACATCTTTGCTGGAAGCCTATAATCCTAGCATTCTGGCAAGTTCCAGGCCAACCAGGGCTACATAATGAGACCATGGGGTTTTTGTTTTGTTTTGTTTTGTTTTATTTTCTGTTTGTTTGTTTTAAGTTACTGATTTTAAAATGTATTGATTTTTTTAAAAAAGATTTATTTATTATTATATGTAAGTACATGTCTTCCGACACTCCAAAAGAGAGTGTCAGATCTTTTTACGGATGGTTGTGAGTCACCATATGGTTGCTGGGATTTGAACTCAGGACCTTCGGAAGAGCAGTTGGGACTCTTAACTGCTGAGCCATCTCTCTAGCCCCAAGTTAGTAATTAAAAAAAAAAATAGAGGTTCAGGTAACTAGGTAAGGCCATAGGTTCAGTCCTCAGCTTGGCAAAACAAATCAAGTTGCCTTGAAAGATACAATGCTATACAAGAAAGACAGGCTTCTACCACTATTCCCACCCCAGCCCACCCCAGACAGGGTTTTTTCAGACTGGGTTTCTCTCCGTGTAGCCTTGGCTGTCCTGGAACTTGCTCTGTAGACCAGGCTGGCTTCGGCTGTCTGTCTCTGCTTCCCAAGTACTGAGACTAAAGCTGTACACCATCACCTCCAGACACTTCTGTCATTCCTAATCATCACTGTTGATGGATTTGGGTCTTTAGTATTTGTTTGAGACAGTCTCTCAGGGTGGAGAAATGGCTCAGCGGTTAAGAGCACTGACTGCTCTTCCAAATGGTCCTGAGTTCAAATCCCAGCAACCATGTGGTGGCTCACAACCATCCCTAAAAAGATCTGATGCCCTCTTCTGGTGCACTTAGATATAATAATAAATAAATCTTTAAGCTGGAGAGAGCAGAAGGACCTTAAATTCCTAATCTCTACCTCTATTATACTTTAAATGCTGAAGGAGGAAGGGCCTTATCTGGTTTAATCCAGTCTCGACATACATCTGCCAGGTGAACAGAGCTGTTTGGTCACTGCTCTGTTTTGAGTTGTTTCCCAAAGGTTCATGGGGCTGGCAGCCTAGTTCCTAGTGTGACAATGTTCAGAGGTGGTAAAGTCTTAGTGTGGGGCCTTCCTTAACTGGTGGAGGGGAATGGTTACAGGAGGCTTGCCTCCTGAAGGAGTTGTGTTGTTTATGTAAGACCCTGACTAGTTCCTGAAAGGGGGTCATTAGAACCAGCCTGGTGCCTGAAAGCATTTTTGCTGGTTGTCTAAGCATGTGGCCACACCCTTTGAAAAGCACACCTGCCCTGACACCATCTTCCTCGTTATGATGAAGCCAAGCAGGCTAACAACCCCACCTCCCAAACTGAATGAAAACATTGGCTTTGGGACTTAGAAGCTGGCTGTCTACTCAGGGAAACTTGAGCTGAGCAGCAGAAATGGAGTGGAAAGGTAGGTTGGCTTTATTTAATATTCCGATACCGGAGGACGCGCCTCATGGAACGCATCTGGTGCAAATGAACAGGTTGACTTCCCCACCCAGTGAGAGGGAAACTTTGCCGCTGGAGCAAGACAAGCGAGCAGTGGATCATTTAAAGGGCAAGAAGAAAGCTGGTTCCAGCAGGTGCTGGCGAGCTCTGCTAACGGAAAGCTGCTCAGGGTAGGCTTTCTGAGCCAAGGTGATCAGGGCAGAGAGAAGTGGATGCAGGGGTAAGATGCCAACTTGGGTTGGGATTCTGTCAGGTCAGCATTAATAGCTCTGTCAACTCTACGAGTCTTGGACCGATGTCAGGGGCTATGGAAAACTGAGTCATGGGAATGCTCACCCAAAAGCCTCCACAGTGGTATAGGCTCCCGAGGTTCAGGTGACAATGATGGCCTCCTTGTGGGATGTCCATCACCCTCTTGCTTAACAAGACCATAAAATACCTGCCCATGGTGACAGAAGCTAAACGTAAGTTCTGTTCTACAACATTGCACTCCTTGCCACTGAGGCTGGACTGACTGCCTCGTCTGCTCCATCCCCAACTGTTGCTGACTTGGTGCCTTGAGAGGAACATTCAACTATCTAGTGATCCGGACACTAATTTTGGATTCTTACCTTGATGGAGGAGGTAAGAAAAAATACTGAATCTAGATTGGGACATAGTAAGTTTCCCATAAGCTACCCCGGTATCAACAGTGCTATCTAGTCACTCTGAAAATCGTGGCATTAGAAAATATGTTTTATTTGGCTTAGGGAATTGGCTCAGTAGTTAAGAACACTTGTGGCTCTTGAAGACAACTTGGGTTCAGTTCCCAGGACCCACATGGTTCCGCTCACAACCATCCCCAACTCCAGTTTCAGAAGATCCCTGTTTCTGATATCCATGCTTACCCCACATGATACACATACATTCATGAGGCCAAAACACTCATACACAGAAAATAAGTACATCTAAAACAAATTAACTGTTTATCAACTTATTTGTGTGTGTGTGTGTGTTTGCACATGAGTGGAAGCCAGAAAGGACATTGGATGTTTTCCTTTAGCACTCCCTGCTTCTTCTTTCGAGGCAGGGCCTCTTCCTGAATCTGGGCTTCATGTTATTTCAGCTAGGCTGGAAGGCAGCAAGTCCCAGCAATCCTCCTGTCTCCACTCCCCTCAGAGCTAGGGTTCTTGGCATTTTCAAAGTTGTTCTGATTGTTATTGGGTACTGGGACCCAAACTCCAGAACTCACGTGCAGCAAGGGCTCTTGCCTACTGAACCACCTCATGCCTAAACATGGCTTCTTTAAGGCCATGAAGAATGTCTGCAAATAGAAACTACATAACAGTGTGCATTTGTAACAACCATAGAATATACACAGAGCAAACCCAATGTCAGTTATGAACTTTAGTTAACAATGTATTAATGCGAGTTTATCAGTTGGAACAAATTTACCACTTAATGCAAGTTATTTCTGGGAGAATTTCCAGAAGCTGAGAATGTGTCTGAGAATTCTGGACTCTTTGCTCATTTTTTAAGGGTCTATTTATTTATGAGTGCCTGCCTATATGTCTATGTACCATGGACTGCCTGTGCCTGGTGCTTGCAGAGGTCAGAAGAGGGAGTCGGATCTCTTGGCAGTGGAATTACAGACAGTTGTGTAAACCACCATGTGGATGCTGAAAATCAAATCCAGTTTGTCTGCAAGAGCAACAAGTGCTCTTAGTCACTTAACTAATTTATTTTGATATTTGGTAGAAGTGAGTTATACAAACTTCCCAGTTTGCCAAAGTACTAGCTCAAAAGTTGAGACTTAGGGAGGCAGAACACTAACCCAACTATTCTATCTAAAAACAGAGCAACAATAAAGACTTGAGACTTAGCCAGGTGTGATGTGACAGGCTTACAATCCAAGAACTGGGGAGGCAGAGTGTTGCTGCTAACCACTAGCCTAAAGTTGTCACTTTCTACCTATTCCAGAGGGTGGCATTCCTCTCCTGTCCCTGGGATTGGGACTCACCTCTCTCCTCCAAGCACCAAGACCTAAGGGTTTCAAATGTACTTTCAAATGTAAACCTAAGAAAAAATTTCTCTCAAACATACTTAACTTTATTCTCTACCTATAGGGTGTGTGTGTGTGTGTGTGTGTGTGTGTGTGTGTGTGTGTGTGTGTGTGTGAGCATCTTGTCAAGTCCAGGCACAACCCTATTTCTGTTCCACCATTCACCTCTTCCTAATTTTTTCCTTTTTTAATTAAACCAAAATGGGAGAATGTTGGCATTTAGTCTAGGTTCTGCCCCACGGTTACCTGGCAACACTGTAAAAGGGGCTGCTTGCCCCCTCCTCTCTCCCTTCTTGCTCTCACTCCATCCTCTTGCCCTTTACCCCTGTCTCTCCCTATTCCCCTCCCCCCTCTCCACATGCTCATGACTGGCCTCTACTCCTCTTCTCTCTCTCTCTCTCTCTCTCTCTGCTTTTCTCTGTCTCTACTCCCTCAACTTCCCTCCCCATGCTCTGAATAAACTCTATTCTATACTATACCATCGTTTGGCTGGTCCCTCAGGGGAAGGGACACCTCAGCATGGGCCCACAGAGGCACCCTCTTCCCCCACACCTGATTGCACATCCACCAAACATGTTTCTTCTCTCTCTTTATCTTTTTATAAAACACAACACAGAATGGGATTGTTGAGTTTGAAGCCACTTTAAGGGCAGTCTGGTCTACACAGTGATCCCCAGGACATCTAGGGCTGCATAGAAGAAAAGAAGAAAAAAGCACCAAGGCCTGAGGTGAGGCCACATCTTTCCCCTCTGTTGGTGGCGGGAAGAGGACCAGCTCTGTAACTAGGAGACAGTCTCACCCACTACTGCACACACACCATCATCAAGGCAAATTAGCAACCACCAAATAACACTTGGTGTTTAAGAAGACGCTTTCCCAGATGCATAGGGACTCACAGGCCAAAGGTAATAAAAGAGGGAATGACCATCACTCACTCGAAATGGGAAAGGCATAGCAGACGTTTAGTTTACTAACTCCGAGCGGTAAAATTAACAGCCCTTCTGGCTTTCTATCTGTTGTCTTATTTACCTTTCCTGTTACTGTGATGAAATACCAGGAGAGAAACAATTCGGGGAGAACGGGTTTGTTTTAGCTCACAGTTCAAAGTACAGTCCGTCCATCACCGTGGAGAAGAGATGGCATCCACACTCCGTAACCAGAGATGAGGCCATGCCTTGCTTCACTCTTGATCTCCTTGCTGGGTTGTTCCTGTCCATAGCGGACCCGGGAGTCTTCCCACACAGACATACGGAATCAAGATAACTTTCGCAGACATTCTCAGAGGCCCAGCTCCCAAATGATTCTAACCTGAGTCGATAAAACTAACCAGCACATTTGAATTACCCTTATACGTGTATTCTTACTTTGCAAAGAACAGGAATTTCCTACCCTGGGGGGGGGGAAACTCTAAAACTGTTATTTTTAAAACCTACAATACGGCATTTTACATGCAGCAACCATTTTTTTTTTGTTTGTTTGTTTTTGTTTTTTTTTTTTTTTGAGACAGGGTTTCTCTGTGTAGCCCTGGCTGTCCTGGAACTCACTCTGTAGACCAGGCTGGCCTTGAACTCAGAAATCCGCCTGCCTCTGCCTCCCAAGTGCTAGGATTAAAGGCGTGCGCCACCACCGCCCGGCTAGCAACCATTTTTTTTTTTTGAAACCAGAAAGTAGTCATCCGAGATCTAGCTATAGGGCGGAAAAAATAAAAAGTATTATTTTGTATTTAGAGACCCTGTCTTCATTTCCCCTTTTAATCTTGGGGGAGGAGGAGGGCTGGGAAGCTGGGTGCTGGGAAGCCGGGTGTTGGGAAAGAGGACGGGTTAGAAGTTTCCTTGGGGGCTGGTGAGATGGCTCAGTGGTTAAGAGCACTGACTGCTCTTCCAAAGGTCCTGAGTTCAAATCCCAGCAACCACATGGTGGCTCAGAACCATCCGTAATGAGATCTGACTCCCTCTTCTGGAGTGTCTGAAGACAACTACAGTGTACTTACATATAATAAATAAATCTTAAAAAAAAAAAGTTTCCTTGGGCAGGAAGAGCCTGTTCACCCCTTGAATAAGCCAAGAGTACACAGCACATAATAGGTAACCAAGTCTTTTTTTTTTTATTTTTGGTTTTTCGAGACAGGGTTTCTCTCCCTGGCTGTCCTGGAACTCACTTTGTAGACCAGGCTGGCCTCGAACTCAGAAATCCTCCTGCCTCTGCCTCCCAAGTGTAACCAAGTCTTATGTTTGTTGAAAGGGGAAACAAGGCGGGAAAGCCCAGGGAGTTTAAGGTGGCTGAGACAGAAAAGTCCCGGGACTTCGGAAATTCGAATGGAGGAGGAGCGCACAGCAGGGGCTGTTTTAAAGGTGGAGCCTAACGAGCCAATATTGAGAGCTTGCTCCAAAAAAACCTTGAGAAGCCGGACACACTCCCCCCACCAAGGCAGGACTGTGCGGCAAAGAGCCCCAAGTCAGTTCGTAGCCGCAGACTGAGTCTTGGCGGTGACGCAGGCGCAGTGAGAGTCGGGACAAGGGCGGCGGTAGGAGAGGGAGTGCGCAAGCGCATTCGGCACCGCAAACCAAAGAACGCGAAGCCAGTGCGCGGCGGGTGGGGCTGCGATCATCAAATCACGTAAGGGGAAGGAGTGAAGACCCGGATTCCGTGGTGACCCAGTGGCCTAATGGATAAGGCATCAGCCTCCGGAGCTGGGGATTGTGGGTTCGAGTCCCATCTGGGTCGCACGGTTATTTCTTTTGTTTCGACAAAAGTCCATTGTTTCGTTTCTCTGCCTTGATTTCGGAATCTTGTTTATATTAATAAGGAGGCGCTGCTGAGTATTTAAAAAGTACGCACAGCTTGTAAGTAAAAAAATTGTCTTTTAATAGCATGTTCGCTCTTTTAAAATATTTGTCTAACTTTGAGGTATAATTAACAAAAACTGTATGTATATAAATATCTAGATAGATTTTTATTCGTTTTTTTTCTTATTGATACTGATTTTTACTTATTTTCTTGCACTTCTGAGGCTTAAATTAAAAAAAATAAAAAATAAAAAATAAACTTGGGGCGTGGTGGCGCGTGCCTTTCATCCCAGCACTCAGGGATGCAGAGGTAGGCTTATCTCTGTGAGTTCAAGACCAGCCTAGTCTAAAAAGCCAGTTCCAGGGCTACACAGAGAGACAGCTCAAAAACAAACAAAACAAATCTCACACACAGACACACACACACACACACACACACACACATACACACACACACACACACAACCTACCCCAAACTGACAGGTAGACCTCTTTACTTGGAGTTTCCTATAGGCATCTGTGATCATAACATTCCATTCCTATCCTGACCCCAGCCAGAGCTACACAGAGAAACCCCCGTCTCAAATAAAAACAAACAAAAAGATTTATTTTTATGTGTACCATCTGTGTGCAGTGCTCTTGGAAGCCAAAAGCAGCACTTCCAGAATTGTATTTTCAGGCGGTTGTGAATCAGCTGTGAGCTGCCATAGAAAAGCTGGGAATTGAACCTGGATCCTCTGAAAGAGCAGCTGATGTTCTTAACCATTAAACCATCACTCCGGCAACACCAAGTTCAAACTTTTAAGATTTGTTCACCTTTATCTAGAAAACTAGAACCTTTTCTTGAACTCTTTCATACAAAAGGAAAATGTATTCATACTCTGAATGCAAACACCATCACCTGGATCCCTGCCTGTATTTGTTTCATTTTCTTTTTGTTTTTTGACACAGGGTCTTATGTAGCCCAGGCTGACCCATGAATGCTTAATCCTTTACTTAAGTCCTAGGACTGCAGGTGAGTACCATCCTACCTGACTTTGGACTTGTATCTGGAACAGAAGAGTTGCTAGAAAAATCGTGAGACATGAAGACAGTGTAAAGTTATTCTCCCATCATGTACATATGATGTATGATCGTGGCAAGGTGTGATGTGAAAGCTAAGACACAGGAGAATGCTCTGCACTGTCTTTGCAATTTTCTGTATGTCTGTTATGATTCCAATTTAAAAAAAAAAACTGTACAGGGTAAAGAGATGGCTCAGAGGTTAGGAATTCATACTGCTCTTAAAGAGAGCCTGAGTTTGGCTTCCAGAATCCACATCTAGCAGTACACAGCTCTCTGTAATTCATCCTCTAAAGGGATCCAACACCCTCTTTTTGACTTTGCCAGCACCTGCATTCATGTACACACACACACACACACACACACACACACAATTAAAAATAATAAAGCTGGGGCAGTGGGTGAAGGGTGGTGGCGCACAGCTTTAATCCCAGCACTCGGGAGCCAGAGGCAGGTGGGTCTCAGTGAGTTTGAGGCCAGCCTGGTCTACAGAACTAGTTACAGGACAGCTAGAGCTAATAGAGAAATTCTGTCTTAAAAAAACAAAAACAAACAAACAATAAAAAAATAAAGATTAAAAACGATAAAATGAAAGATCGATATATATTACTCATGTATATTACAAAACAACTAAGAAGACAAAGGGACGGTTTCCCACCTGTAATCTTGAGAACTGGTAACTCCATTATGTCTTAAAACATGCAGTAGTTACTTTAAAAAACGAAACAAAACAAAACGGGGACTGGAGAGATGGCTCAGGGGTTAGGAGAAGCTGCTGGTCTTCGAGAGGGCTAGAGTTGCGTTCTCAGCACCCACCGGGCAGCTTCCAACTGCCTGTCACTCCAGCGTTAGGGCATCTAGCGCCCTCTTCTGGCTTCTACAGACATCTGCATACACATACAGATACATAAAGAATTAAAAATGAATATATATATATATATAGTCGGGCAGTGGTGGCACACGCCTTTAATCCCAGCACTTGGGAGGCAGAGGCAGGCCAGCCTGGTCTACAGAGTGAGTTCCAGGACTACCCAGAGAAACCCTGTCTCAGGGAAAAAAAACAAAAACAAAAAAAAAACCCGACATTTCTTTCCTGCCTACCACTGGTAGATAGCACTGGGGACAATAGTAACACAGTGTCCTAGTCACCCAAATGCAAGACTGCGCTCAGGAATGACAAGTTGAGATCCCTCGGGCACTCTCTGCCCTCTGGGTTTCTCCCCGTCTTCACGGGTCCCCCACGGGGCTCACCCCATCGCCCGTCCTCATTCCTCTCTTTAACCTCCTCACCCCAGCTCCTCTCTGGCAGATGTTTCTCAGCTTGCTCACCACAGCTCATTCAGCTGACTTCACCGTGTGCCTGGGAGGAGCCCGGCTTGTGGTTCCCGAGTGCCAAGCTAAGCTTCTCTCCCGGCACCTCCACCACCCCAACCCTTCCCTCCCGTCTCAGAGGAGAGGGTCCCCTGCTTTATGGTCAGGGCCTTTGCGATGAACTGTCTTTTCAGGAAACCTGGCTGGCGTTTAGCGATCCCTCTTGGAAAGAGTCTGCATCTGCCCCTCGTGCCTGAGTCTTGAGGCGGCCCCTCTGCTGACTCTTTACTCCAGCCCCAAGCATTCCAACAGCATCTCTGGTCCTAAAGAGCTCTTTCCGGGCTTCGTGGCAGCGGTCATAAGCACTGCCCCAGGCTGGCCCTCACCCCGACCCCTCCTGTCTTCTCTTCCTTGTCACCTGGCACTCATATCCCGCAGCATTTTCTCTAAATTTACAAGCATGTTTTCTCTTTATCCCCAACCCAGGACTCCACCACAGTTTAACTTCAAATTTCCCCTCCTTGGGTTTTAGTTGTTTTTGTTTGTTTGCTTTTTCCAAACTCTTAACTGTTGAAACTTAAAATTTAGTTATTTTTGGTGGGTGTTGTGGTTCACACCTTTACTTGAAGCACCCGGGAGGCAGAGGCAGGCAGATCTCTGTGAGTTTGAGGCCAGCCTAGTCTATTTGATGAGTTCTAGGTCATCCAGGGCTACATGAGAGACCCTGTCTCAAAACAAAAACAGAGAGAGAGAGAGAGAGAGAGAATTGGTTAATTTTAAAGGTCAGGTATGGTGGCACATTTGTTAGTCCAGCATTTTGGAGGTCGAGATAGGAGGAGTCGCTCTTCAAGGTCAATCATCAGGTACATAGTAAGAGGCCAACCCAACCATAATGAGACAGGCTTTTTTTTTTCCTGGACAGGGTCTCTCTGTGTAGCCCTGGCTGTCCTGAAACTCACTCTGTAGACCAGGCTGGCCTTAAACTCACAGAGATCCATTTGTCTCTGCCTCCCAGGTACTAGGAATATAGGTGTGTACTACCACCTACCTGGCTGGAACATTGTTTTGAAGGAAAAAATAATTTTTTGTAGCAGGTCTTTCTTTTTTTTTTTTTTTTTTTTTTGGTTTTTTCGAGACAGGGTTTCTCTGTGTAGCCCTGGCTGTCCTGGAACTCACTCTGTAGACCAGGCTAGCCTCGAACTCAGAAATCCACCTGCCTCTGCCTCCCAAGTGCTGGGATTAAAGGCGTGCGCCACCACCGCCCGGCATAGCAGGTCTTTCTATATAACACAGGATGTAGCCTGGGTGTAGCATACACACACACACACACACACACACACACACACCTGCATACACCCAGGATATAGCTTGGATGTAGAGAGATATAATGTTGACTGAAATATCCTTCTGATTCCCAAGTGCTGAGATCATTAGCACGCACCACCGCATCCCTTCACATAAATTCTTTATGTGCCTGTATAATTGATTTTCCTGCATGTATATATGTGCACATGACACATCACACAAATGCCTGGTGCCCTAGGAAGTCAGAAGAGGGCATCAGATCCTCCGGAACTGAAACTGCAGACAGCTGTGAGCTGCTATGTGAGTTCTGGGAACTGAATCTGGGTCCTCTGCAAGAGCGGTAAGTGTTCTTAACGCTGAGCCGTCTCTCCATCCCTCCAATTTCATATAGAAAGATAGATAGGTAGGTAGGTAGATAGATAGATAGATAGATAGATAGATAGATAGATAGATAGATAGATAGAAAGATAGATAGATCAATAGATAGATAGATCAATAGATAGATCAATAGATAGATAGATAGATAGATAGATAGATAGATAGATAGATAGATAGATTGATGTGTACATGTAAAAGTATATTTTATTCGCCTGATGTAATTGTTATCTTAGAGGCTCACTGCCTCTGTCTGCTAACCCAGGCCTAGTCCTGGAAGCACCTAACCTCCAAACCATCTTCATAAGCCTAGAATGTTTTCAGCCCGAGACTTCATGTTGAACAAGCTCACCCTTTCTGGTTCTCTCTGACGTCTGGCCGGCTGTTCCAACTCAGCCGTTTTGGCTCAGAGCTCCTCTCCGCGCTAACTGATTCCATCTGGTCTCTCTCTCGACCTTGGAACTGTTCTGCTTGACCCCACACTCGCTCCAACAATTTGTCCCAATTCTCTCTCCTTCTCCTTCTGTCTACGCTGTGTTTAGTTTGTCCTCCCTTTAACCTGTCTCTGTAAAACTCTCTTGGTAAAACTACTTCCTTTTTTTTTTAACTCTGTGTTGCTCTCTCTTAAGTAATCTCTTTTTTCCCCTCTCTTCTCGTGTAATGTGGGCACACCTTTCTCTGATTGGTCACATTGTCTGCCACTCAATTAGAAGTCACCTTCATGGGGATGGAGAGACGGCTCAGTGGTTAGGACCACTGTCTGTTCTATCAGAGGTCCTGAGTTCAATTCCCAGCAACCATATAGTGGCTCACAACCATCTGTAATGGGGTCTGGTGCCCTCTTCTGGTGTGTCTGAAGAGAGCAATGGTGGTGTACTCATGCATAAAATAGATAAATAAACAAATTTTTAAAAAACTGCCTTTAAAAAAGAATAACACAATCTTGGGGTTCACAGTGTGGTCAAATATCCTGCAATATTTTTGCAAGGATATAATAAGGTTCTGGTCCATGAGGAAGGCATTTCCTTAGCCACTTTATAGCTTCTCTTACACGGAGAATTCATCCATGGCTGCAACTCCTCCCCCACAGCAGGCAAAACACCTACCCTGTGCTTGGTGCCCTGAAAAAAAAAATGTGATTGTGGGGTTTCTTGCGTTTGGCTTTAATCAGCCACTGTCTTTCTGTTGTTGTTGCTTGTTTGTTGTGTTGTGTTTTGGTTTTTGTTGTTGTTGTTGTTGTTGTTGTTTTGAGACAGGGCTTCTCTGTGGGACTCTGGCTGTCCTGGAACTCACTCTGTAGACCAGGCTGGCCTCACCACTGTCTTTTTAAACATTCAAATATTAGTGTTGTCTAATCCCTCTTTACCTCTCTGGCACTCTGAATGGATGGACAGCAGATCCATGAGACAAGATGAACTTGGTCTTGTTTTGGTGCTGGGAATCGAACCTGGGCCTTGCAATTGCTAGGCAGGTGCTCTGTTCCTAGCAATCACATGGCCCAGGCTGGCCTCATTTTAATATCGTCTTGACTTAGTCGGGTACAATGGCACACACCTTTAATCCCAGCCCTGAGAGGCAAAGGCAGGTGGATTTCTGAGTTCGAGGCTAGCCTGGTCCACCAAGTGAGTTTACAGACAGCCAGGGCTATACAGAGAAACAGAAAAGGTTCTCTTACCTCAGGTTGGAATTACAGACATGATTCATCAAGCCTAGTTTATCAAATAACTCTTTATATATTCTACTTTTTTGTTTCTTTTTACCATGCCCTGAAAAAAATTTTTCAAAATGAAATTATGTATTTAGAGAATGTAATTAAAACCTTATTTTTAGATTTGTTTTTATTTTATAATGTGCGTTTTGCCTGCATTTATGTCTAGGCCACAAGATAATGCAGTGCCTTTGGAGGCCAGAAGAGGGCGTCAGATCCTCTTGAACTACAGTTAGAGGTGGTTGTGAGCGGCTCTGTGGGTACTGTTCATGCTTTGGAAGAACAGCCAGTGCCCCTACTGCCATCCCCCAGCTCCCTAGTTAGCTATGGCTGTCCTGGAGCTGTGCGGGACAGCTGGACTTTAACTCACAGAGATCCTCCTGCCTCTGCCTTTCCGTGCTGGGATTAATTGCACTTTTTTTTTGAAGATTTATTTATTTTATGTGTGTGAGTACACTGTTGCTGTCTTCAGACACACCAGAAGAGGGCACCGGATCCCATTACACATGGTTGTGAGCCACCATCTGGTTGCTGGGAATTGAACTCGGGACCTCTGAAGAGCTGTTAACTGCTGTTAACTGCTGAGCCATCTCTCCAGCCCAGCAATGCACTTTTTAAAAGTTACCTTCAAAAGTGTTTTTTTTATTCATTGCATGTGTTACATGCGTGAGTGAGGATATATATATATGTGTATCGGTCAGAGCACAACATGCAGGAGTCAGTTCTCTCCTTCCACCACATGGGTCCCAGGGATTGAACTCAGGTCATTAGACTTGGCAGTAAGCTTCCCTGTTCATTGTTCTCTCACCCAGACAATGTAATGCTACATGCAGAAAATTCTAAATGACTTAGCTGGGCAAAAGAGGAAGAAATGAAAAAGAAGCAGGGAGCTCATATTTATTTATTTATTTAGTATTTCGGGCAGATCTCTATGACTTCAAGGATACACTGAATTTTAGGCCAGCCAGGACTACACACAGTTGGGCCTGGTCTTAAGACAAAACTTTTAGGCTGGGCGGTGGTGGCACACGCCTTTAATCCCAGCACTTGGGAGGCAGAGGCAGGAGGATTCCTGAGTTCGAGGCCAGCCTGGTCTACAGAGCGAGTTCCAGGACAGCCAGGGCTACACAGAGAAACCCTGTCTCGAAAAACCAAAAAAAAAAAAAAAGTTCTGTGTTTGAAACCTGCTTGCAGCACGGCATAAAGCAGACACCATTGTGCCGCATGCATAAAACCTCAGCATTCAGGAGGCTGGGACAGATGGATTCCTGAGAGTATGAGATCAGCCTGGGCTACATAGTGAGTTCCAGGCTAGCCTGGTGTACAGGCTGAGCCATTATCTTAAAAAAAAAAAAAATCTAATCTCTAGCCTTAAAATGACAGCAAAAATGAAAAATGTCATTTAGCCATTATTTTTGCTGGATTTTCTTTTCTTTCTTTTTCAAAATGATTTATTTTTATTTCATGTGCTTCGGTGTTTTGCATGTATGTCTGTGTGAGGGCGTCAGGTCCTCTGGAAATGGAGTTACAGACAGTTGTGAGCTGCCATGTGGGTGGGTGCTGGGAATTGAACTCGGATTCTCTGGAAGAGCAGCCTCTTAGGACTGAGCCATCTCTCCAGGCCCTTGGATAGTAATTAAATAGAAACAACAAAGGGGGTGAAAACCTAACCACAAACATTAAACAGCGAAAACATGGAAACACCTGAAAGCCTTTAAACCAAACAAGAGACGCGACAATGAGAAACCTAGGCAGAAACAGGACTGGAAAGGAGGCTGACTCGTGGCTGCAGATCTCAGGAACGGCCAGCAGAGGGCGCGCCTCCAAGGTGAAGGTGGCACCGCCAGCCCCACCCCTCCTCCAACCCGCACTGGGTGTGTGTACCTGGCCGACTTGTCCTGGGTCTGGATCGATCTCCTTTGCCTGCAAGGCTTGGGCTAAATGACGCGGTTCGTGGACCAGCGCCAAGATGCTAGGAGATGAGTTGGCCTGTTCTGGAACCACCTCAGATTCCTGGTCCACTGAAAGTGTGAATTAGGAAACACTCCCTGTTTAAGGTCGCAGAATGTTAAAATAACTTGTTATGCAGTGATAGGCAACAGAGGAAAGTCTTTAACGACTAAACAACTAGCAGAAGAAAGTTTTCATTTGCCATTGGAAACGCAGAACTCCGTGGGTCCTGAGGCCCTCGTGTCCAAGGGAGAAATATTAAGAACAGATAACACCGTTCCGCTGGAATCTGAAGCCATTACTCTGGTCATTCAGAGCTGCTATTGTTGCTAAGCCAAAAACAGGCAAAGAAGGGGAGCACTGAATAAGGAGTGAACCCCACCCACTCTTGCAATTCAGAGGTGAAGGCCTAATTCTCAAGGTGACGGTGTTAGGAGAGAGAGAGAGAGAGAAGTTTAGATAAGGACTTAACCTTCCTGAAGGTATCTTCATCCAGGCCAGCTGTGGTACACACTTGTAATTGTGGTACACACTTGATAGACTGAAGGCTGAGGCAGGAGGATCACCACGAAGGCAAAGCTGTTGTTAGGGGACACACCTAACAAAAAAATTTAGATGTTACGGCTGAGCAAAAAGAAAAACACCAATTGTAATGCTATTGTCTAGAAAGGAGTAGCATGGATATTTTGGCATATCGATTTCCAGATTCTTGTTATACATGTGTGTGCATATATGCATAGCTTATGCAAATGTGGAATGATGTTAAACACCCATATTTTATTACATGCTTTAAAAATTTTTTAAAATATCTGTTACTCTTTAAATTTCAATAAATACAGGAGCCCATGATCTTCTGTTATTCATTTTTCTGGTGCTGGGGATGGAACTGAGGACCCTGGCACTTCTAGGCTATGACCCCTGAGCTAAACACTCCATCTCGTCGCCCTTATGAATCCAGTTGGCCTTCTGCTTTACATCCTATACCTGTAATTGTAGCACTCAGAAGGTAGAAGCAGAAAGATCAGGAGTTCAAGGCTAACCTCCGCTACAAAACAAGTTTGAGACCAGCCTGGGCTACAAGAAATCCTGTCTTTATACATTCTATCTATCATTCTATCTATCTATCTATCTATCTATCTATCTATCTATCTATCTATCTATCTATCTACAGGGTTTCTCTGTGCAGCCCTGAGACCAGCTTGGACTCAAATTCAGAGATCTGCCTCTGCCTCCTGAGTGCTGGGATTAAAGGTGTGCACCACTACTACCAGGCCTGAGATCCTGCCTTTAAAAAGAAAGAGAAAGAGAGAAAGGGGGGGAGAGACAGAGAGAGAGAGAGAGAGAGAGAGAGAGAGAGAGAGAGAGAAGAGAGAGAGGGAGGAGGAGAAGGAGGAGGAAGAAGAGAAGAACAAGAAGAATAAGAAGAAAGGGAGGGAGGGAGAGAGGAAGGAAGGAAGAAAGGAAAAAATTATGCTTAGTCAGATGGGCGTGGAGAGTCTTCTGGAAGGATCGTCAAGACGGAGTGCAGTAGGTCTCATTCGAGCTAGTCCTGGTGGGTGATGGCCCAACGGAAAAGATGCTCATAAAGTGCTGCCTTGACAGGTAAGTTTGAAATAAGTAGCCACCCTGGGCACGGAGGGGCACCCACTCATATTCCACACCAACAACGGACTTATTAAGTTCAAGATGTGGGACACAGCTGGCCTGGAGGAGTTCCACAGCCTGCATGATAGCGACCACATTCAAGCCAGTGTGCTACTATGTTTTATGTAACATTAAGAGTTACTACACTGGGCAGTAGTGGTGCACATCTTTAATCCCAACACTTGGAGGAGGAGGCAGGTGGAACTCTGGGTTTGAGGCCAGCCTGGTCTACAGAGTGAGTTCCAGGACAGCCAGGGCTACACAGAGAAACCCTGTCTCAAAAAAACAAACAAAAACAAACAAACAAATAAATAAATATAAAGATTGTGTGTGTACGAACGAAATGGTCAAATGTGGGGTAGAAACCCCAGATGGTGATTGGATATTTTCAACGACAGCCTAACTCCTCCCAAATCCTCCCTCCATTCCTCGTCTCTCATCTCTGCCTTCTTACTCCCTTCCCAGACTTTTCCTTAGAGCATCTCCTGGAGCCCTGCTGGCCTCAGACTCACTGTATAGCCCAAGATGACCTGTAGTTCTCACCCCATATAGCTCTCAGGCCCTACTGTCTTCTAAGTGTGTGTGTGTGGGGGGGAGACCAGGGGCATGGTCCATCACTTCATGTTGTGTAGAGTGCTGAGGACTGAACCTAGGGCTTTGTGTACGCTCAGCAAACGCTCTCTCAGATGTGACAAGCTTTTTTTTTATTCTGTTACCTGTAAGGGTTGAGTAGGAAGTCAGTGATTTTAGCAAAAAGTGATTATTATTCTTTTTTCAGGACAGTGGTTCACTCTGTAGACCAGGCTAGTCTCAGACTCACAGAGATACACCTGCCTCTGTCTCCCAAGTGCTGGGACTAAAGGTGTGTATCACTACACCTGATGAGTAAAACTGATTTCTGCGAACCAGTCACACAATTAGTTTACCATTGGGGAGGTTCCACCGGGCTTCTACAATGTAAAGATTTTATCGTGGCTCCATTTGGAAGGTGTGACCAATGAAATCACTAGTCCTGTGACTGAGTTTAATCTCCAGCTTACTTTTCTCCCTTAGAGACTCAGCCTCATCCTGGAGCTATGGAGGCGGGTGAGCACCCTCTAAGGGCTGCCTTATTACCATATGCGCAAGTGTGATCCAGAAAGTTCAAGAAGCCACGACGTTTCTATCTGTTGGCAAATCCCAGCATACGATCCACTTTTGATAAATATTTGCTAAGCGGAAGGTACACACACATACCAGAAATTGTCAAGGGGAAGGAAAACAGGCCCCAAGGTTCTTCCAGCTAAAGGGAATACAGAGTATTATCACGCAGGCCAACGCAGGAAGCTCTGAGAAACCAACACTACCCTACATTCCAAGCACGGGAGTGATTCCGCACCATTACGAAACACCTTGCTATTAGACAATGGGAGGGAAAGCTATTTTCTTTTCTTATGAAACAGAGTCTCATTACACATTCCAAGGTTCCCTTGTTCTGTAGCCCCGGCTGGCTGTGAACACGGGCTATTCCTTCCTCAAGCTTCTGAGCACTGGAGTTACATGCTGGCCCCATCCCCCAGCACGGCTTATTTATAGGCAGGGAATCTGCTCAAATCAACTTCTCATTGTACATTAAGAAGCTGACATTTGGGGGCTGGAGAGATGACCCAGCAGTCGAGCACCGCTGCTGTGCCAGAGGTCAAATTCCAGTACCTACGGGCATCCCATGACTGTACCTGGAGTTCTAAGGGGGCTCCAATACCTTTTTCTGAATGTTGCAGGCACCAGGCATGCGCACTCTCCTCTCTAAAGCTTTCTCAGCCTGCTTCCTTATACAACTGAGGACCAGCTGCCCAGGGGTGGCACCACCCTCAGTGGGCTGGGCCCTCCATTATCAGTCATGTCTCAAGAAAATGAACCACAGTAACCAAGAAGAAGGTGGTCCTTTTAATTGAGGTTGTTTCATTCCAGGTGACTCTTCATCGTGTCAAGTTGACAAAAACTTACCAGCACACCAGCCAAGAGCTGGCCTTGGACTGTGGGATGTTCTCATAGTTGGAGCCACTCTGGGAGGTTCTAGGAACCCTGGAGACAGCCTTGACACTCTCTTTGCCTCTATATTTCCGGGTGTCGGTTGTGGGTATTCACATTTCTTACAAGGTGGAATTCCAGAAACACCCTTGAACTGGATCTGGATGATTTGAATGTAGTCTTGGGAAGACGCATCTAAGATGTGGTTGTAACTGAGAAAGTGTAAGCCTAATAAATCCACTCGGCATGGGGGAAAAAATCATATGGGAGGATTATATCAGCTCTCATCTAGAATCTGGATGTCCAGAACATGAAGCTAACAGTGCTTCCCAGGCTGTGTCCCAAATTGGGAACCACTGAATTATGTACACAGGCTGGTGTGGCTGCAGAGGCTATTCTTTTTTAAAATTGTATGTGTACAAATTTTGCTCACACGTATCTAGTATGTATCATGTGCATGCAGTACCTGTAACGGCCTTAAGGTGGCGTCAGATTTCCCCAGAACTGGAGTTATAAACAGTTGTGAGCTGACAAGTGAATGCTAGGAATGGAGTGATCTTAACCACTGAGCCACCTCTCCAATATTCCCAACCCTACTTTTCTTGAAATAAGTGCTTGGCATAAATGTGTATGGAGGGCAGAGGAGAATTTGGAGAGGCCAATGCTTTCTTTTCACCGCGGGAGTTCCGGGGATCAAACTCAGGGCTTTCAGTTTGGTGGCAAGCACCTTCGTGTGATGAACCATCTCAGGCGCCCTGGAAAAGCTGTTCTCTGGAAGGAAACAGAGAATCCAGTCTCCGCACCTCCTTTTCAGTGAGGGGAGTGGTCTTCCTTTCCTAATCTCCTTCAGCTGCATTTTCTACGTTGCCAGGAGGCTTCTGATCAATAATTGTCCCCCTGACTTATCCTGCTTATAGTCCCTCCATGCTGAGGTAAGCTGCAGACAGCATGCATCACATAAGAGGGCATCAGATCTCATTACGGATGGTTGTGATCCACCATATGGTTGCTGGGATTTGAACTCATGACCTTCGGAAGGGTAGTCAGTGCTCTTAACCACCCCTGACAACAGAAATGGAACCAGCCCCTCCGGTTCCATTTCTACTGTCACTTGTGTTTGTTAGAACTTTTGGTGTGTTGTTGTGTCGACTAAGCTGTCCCCGGCCTCTCAGGTAAACGTAGTTGTCTTCCTGCTGCCTTCAGACCCCAGTCGAGCCACTTGAGGGTCCCTGCATGCAGTTTCCCTTTCTGGGTCCCTCCTTGGCCAGGAGCTCATGGTTTAAAAACCCTCTAAGCTGTCTGTCTGCAGCCTGCTTTCTGTATTTAAGTTTAAACAATATTCACTTAAGTTTACATGGACGTGTGTGTGCCTGAGTGTAAGTCAGTGCAGTGCCTGTGAGCAGGGACCTGAGACAGAAGTGAGACAGAAACTCTGGTTTTGTTTCTTAAAAACAGCCCTTGCTTCTTCGGAGACACTAGCTGGGACTATATACCGTGAATACTTTTGAGATAAGGCCTCCTGTATCCCAGGCTGGCCGGGGCTCCCTGAAGATGTCCTTAAAGCTTTCTTCGCGCCTCTGCCTGGGCGTGTTGGCGTTACAGGCACACATGCTCTCCCACTCCTGATTTATGAAGTGTGTGCAATCCAACCCAGCACCTCATGCCTCGTAGGCAGGCATTTTACGAACTGAGCTACATCCCCTAGGATAGTCTTTCGGCAGCTAAAGTGGAGCGAGTTGTCCCATAACTCCGACCTCAGAGAACAAACCGATGGGTCTGTGTACCTAGTCTGCCTTAGTCCCTTCGAAAGATGGAGACCTGCCTCTGTCCGCTTGAGTGTTCCCACTCTGTAGTTTCTGAGACCTCAAGCTTCTACTTAGTCCACCACTGTAGGGTCAGCCTCTGGGTCAGTGACGCAGAACCCCCAGGCTTCTGCACCTCACACGAAGCCGTTCCTATCAGTGCCTTCCTGCGTCTGTTTGGGTTTAAGGCTGTGGACCGAGGATTAGTCCTCGAGGCTTTGGACTTGTTCTGAAGAAGTGATACCTTAGTCTCCCCGCCCCCACCACTTGATAAATGATGGTTTTATTTCATCCGAGGGAAAAGGGCCTTTCCCTCCGGACCGATTGAGGTAAGATGCTGTATCAGGAAGCTTGACATAAGCAGGAAAGGAGTTTGCTTTCCTCAGATACAATAAAAACTCTGCCTGGTCCCAAGCAGTGAGATGCCCCGAGAACTGGAAAGGTGGTTTGCCAATCTTTATGCATTCAGTATACACTTGGTGAATGTGGCCAACTGAATACTAGTTATCAATGGATGGATGGAGGGAGAAAAGAGGGAAGGAGAAGGGGAGGAGGGGGGCAGAGGAGACGGCTGTCAAGAAAAAATTTTTTGCACACTCTACCCCCCCTCCCACCCCCGTCCCGTTTCTGGTTCTAGAATATCAAGATTGCATATACAGTCAAACAGCTTTGCCAAACTTGGTTTGTCAGGCAATTGCCTCACACGTTCTGGAATGCGTTTTTTTGTCATCCGGAGTCCCCTCCCCTCCACAAGCCCAAGCTATTCTAAGCACTAATTTACTTGTTGTTGATTTCATCACTCGCGTTCCTTCAGCCCCCTCAAAACCCTCACTCTCCCCCAGCCTGTCACCTTACCCCAAGCACACCACCCACCCAGAGCAAGGGCTCAAGGCCGTACTGTTCTCCTGGCCCCACAGATCCCAGTCCGGACCACACATCCGACCCCCCTCGGAAAGAGGGCGAGATCCCCGCCGCTCCGTTTTGTTTCAATGGTCTGTGCAGCCAGCGATGCCCGTTTCCCCAAAGGCTGCCCCTCATTAGCATGAACGGGGGTGGGGGTGTGGAGAAGGGGGGGGAGAGGAAGCGAGCCAAAGCCCTCGCTGCGTTTTCCAGCCTGGGGAACCCTGTCTACAAAAATGACAGCTCGAGCCCTCTGGCTTCTCTGTTTGATCGTCGGATGGTCCCCCGAAGCCCCGGTGGCGGAGAGAAAAGGTGAGGTCGCTAAAATGCAGCGCTCCAGGGGTCGGGAAAGGGGCGAGACGCAGGGCGGGACGAGCCAAGGGTCAGAGCCTGCAGGACAGGCGACTCCGGGTCTGCGTGCGTGCCAGAGAGCAGCGACAAGGGTCTCCCAATATTTCATGTCCCTTGGCAGCCTTTTCGGAAGGAAAGACGGGTTCAGCTGCTGAAATGATCCCGTGTGAGCCAGGCAGGCTGGAGAAAACTTTGCATGTTAAATAGCTGCATCCCGGAGGAGGGAAAGTGTCAAAAGGGGTCGCGGCGCTGTGGACAGACTCCCAGGCTTGGGATGGTGACACAGGCCAGCAATGGTGCGACAACTCCGGGCATTCTACTCCTCTCTCGCAGCTCTGGTACAGCCTCCGGTATACCTGAACCTTGATAACACACACATGCACACACACACACACACACACACACACTCTCTCTCACACATGCACAAATCAGGCAATCTTGGCCAGGTGGTGTTTTTGTTTTGTTTTTGTTAGGATGTTTTGCTCATTTCACCATCTCTGGGAATAATAGCTTCCACACCTAACTGGGCAATTTATTTTAGGTCATTTGTTGTTGTTGTTCCACATGGAAACTGAATGACTTCAGTGACATTTAACTCCACACCAGACCATCTTTTCCATGATAACAGATGGTGGTCTAGTGGGGAAGCAGCCGAGGTCAACAGTTGACAGGAGTTGGATAGCCACCAGAACTTTATTCGGCTGTGCAAGATGTGTAGGTTTAACATAGGGAGTCAAAAAACATGAACTGTGTAACTAGCCATTCTTACTGAGAGAAAGCGGATTTTTCAAGATTATTCATTTGGCAAGATGCATCATTATAAACGAAGTGCTGTCAAAGCTGCAAGGGGCGGCACAAGCTCTTTAATGCAAACGGAGGGAAAGTAGGTTGTGGGCAGTGCTTGGCTGGAGGGGCACTGGGAAGTGGTGAGATTGTGTCCCTGGGCAGGCAAAGTTGCCCAGATTTCAAGCTGTGCACCAACCTGCATGCAGAGCTGAAGAAAATCATAAATAGATCTTTAAAAAAGTGTCATATTTGGGAGATTTTCTAATGGGGAAGGGTAATGGAACTAATGTATACTTTTATAATTTACCCAGGGGCCTTTGCCTCCCAGCCAAGCTTTTAAAACCCCTTCTAAGCTGTTGTTTACTACTAAGTGGTGTCCAAGAAGCCAGATAAAAATCCACTCACAAACCGAGATGACAGTGTAAACAGGGATGGGAAAACCAAATAGTTCTGTCGTCAGGGGCGCTTAAACAATTAGGAGAAACCTGTAACTCAAGACGTTTCCCCTCGGGGCTTGCTCTTGATACTTTCTCAACAAATTGTAAATAGTAAAAAGGGGTGTGTGTTGTGTGTGTGTGTGTAAGGGCATAGATGTTTAACCAATGTCACCTGAACTGTTTAGAATAAATAGAAGACCGTAATTTGAAAAGCTATAGGTAAAGTTTCTTAACAATATAATGCCCTTAGGCCTCTTAGTACTAATGTTGGATTTACTTGTTTATTCTTAGGATAGTTTGATTCCGTAGTCTAGGTGGTCCTCGAACTCGCGGCCAGCCTCCTGCGGCAGCCTGGTGCTACAGGCAGTGGTTCTTCCGTGCAGAGCTCCGGCAGGTGCTCGCTCCGACGCTCCTCTGCTCTCCTCGCGCCTCCCCTGGGTTCACGCCTCGCTTTCTCCCGCAGCCCCGCCGCCGCACCGAAAGCCCGACGCCCGGGAGACGCCGGGGCCGCGCGCGCAGCCGCTGCCCGAGTTCGCGCGCCGCCCGCGCGCCGCCTACGCAGGACCGCGCGCCTGGCCCGACCCCCGGCGCCGGAAGGTCGCGCCGCCGGCCGACAACCGTGCCGGCTTCCGGGAGGCAGTGCGCGCGCCCGCGGGGCTTCCGGGCCCGCGCCTCGCGCAGGCGGAGAATCGCGCGTCCCCGCCCGAGGACTCCCCGCGGCGCGCGCGCTCTCGGGCCCCGAGACCCCCGGGCGCGCGCGCCGCCGGCCCTGCCCACCCGAACCGGCCGCGCGCCGCCACGCAGCCTACTGGAACCCCGCAGGCGCTGTCGCCCGAGGACGGGGAGCCGGAGACCCAGTCCTGCGCGCGCGCCTGCAGCGCAGACGCGGACGAGCGCGAGGCTTACTGCGCCAGCGAATTCGGTGAGCGCGCTGCACCCTCCAGGGAACCCGCGCGCCCGTCCCCGTCCTGAAGCTTGTTGTAATGCTTTTCCTCCAAACCCTGTTTTTCCAAAGCAGCCGTGAACGGAATCGTGCACGACGTGGACGTGTTGGGCGCGGGCATGCGCCTGGTGACTCTACTGGTGGACCCCGATGGGCTGTACAAGATGAGCCGCCTGTACATCACTCCCGACGGCTTTTTCTTCCGCGTGCATATACTAGCCCTGGACTCCTCCAGTTGCCATAAGCCGTGTCCAGAATTTAAACCTGGTATCGAAACCCCGCCCCCCGAAAAGGCCAGTTTATCCTGTTCTTTATACTGCTATTGGGGACCTGAGTGCTGCAGCCCAGCTTCTGTTGGTCACCCCAGCACCCAACCCCCTTTTCAAAGACCAGGAATTGAGCAGGGCCTCACATACACCAGGCAAGCACGCTATAAGTTATACTCCCAGAATTTGTCTTTTTCAGACAGGCTCTTGATATGGAACCTAGTCTCGAATTTATGGTAATCCTCCTGTTTTAGCAATAACACATGTTGGGTTACTGGCGGGGCTCAATCCCAGCTCCTTCGTGGGACAGTAGTTTAACCGATAGAGTTTAGATAGATGACAGCAGCACCATTTCAGCTCTCTCAAGGTGAGAGCATTGGTTGGCAAAGAACAGGCCAGCAGTGTTGGTGCAACTCCAGCACCCAGGAGCAGTTTGGAAACATGGTCAGAAGTTCAAGGTCATCCCCCCAAAAGCCAGCTTTGGCAAAAACCAAACCAAAACAAAACACCAAACCTCAAAACAAAACAAATTCCCAAACACCGATATGTTGATACCTAGGTTGACCAGAGAACACCACTTTCTTTTTTTTTTTTTTTTGGTTTTTCGAGACAGGGTTTCTCTGTGTAGCCCTGGCTGGCCTGGAACTCACTCTGTAGACCAGGCCGGCCTCGAACTCAGAAATCCTCCTGCCTCTGCCTCCCAAGTGCTGGGATTAAAGGCGTGCGCCACCACCGCCCGGCAGAACACCACTTTCAAAAAGGATGCTTAGGGGCTTCTATTGTCCAGCACTGAGATGAGAAAGGCTTCCTCGGGGCAGTGGCAGTGTTGGGGATACCTATTCTTACTTCTTCCTAGATAGTCTCGGAAGAACGCTTTGTTCTGAAATGTAGCCTGTCCGCAGGTTCCCTGTTCTATAGTTTTCACCTGTTGCCAATAGTTTAGATAAGTTGCTACAAGCACAACGTACAAGGTAACGAGATTCAAGCTCAGATCTTATTGTTTCTTGGCATTTAAATGACACCGTTTCTCTTACGCTTTTTGTTCAGGAAGCAGGTATATTGTGATGGGCCACATCTACCATAAGAGACGGCAGCTCCCCAGTGCTCTGCTCCAGGTCCTACGGGGGCGCCTGCGGCCAGGAGACGGGCTGATCCGGGGTAGCAGCAGCTACGTGAAGAGGTTTAACCGAAAGCGGGAGTGGCAAGTTCGAGATGCCACGCGCACCCAGTGCATTTGAACAGCCCAACTCGGCACTTGTGGTCGGTCTTCACATGGCGGGCGGGAGGCTTCTGTGAAACTGGGCCCACAGCTAGCTACCTTATGGACTGCTTGTGCGGCTTAGCTCCAAGGCTGCCACTTTATCTACAAAGTGCGACAGGTGTGCTCCAGAGCACAGTGGGAAAGGTCCCTGAGGGCGGTAATGCACGCAACCCGGACACTAGACCCCGCAGGTCAACAGATCACACCACTTTTGCTGTTCTTAAGTTATTTTAATTTAACACATTTCCCCAGTGGAGACAGTTCACAAAACATTTCTCAGATTTAAATTTACAACTTTGAATAGTATCTATCATGTCAAGCCAGATTTTGTATTTAAAGCATTGAGTTTTAAATTCCAAGCATCCCAGTCATTTACATATGAAATGTCCTGTAGACCAAACGCCAGCCAAGTTCAAAAACTATTACATTTCAAGGGCTAATTCAAGCAAAACATCATTCAAGGTGTGTTCCTGACCCCTGTGTATTGTCGTGCCTCCCAATAGCTTGTTTTGTGCCAAACTGGCATCACTTCCAGCATGTTTTCTGGTGTATCTGATGTCATTTTTGTGTCAAGACCTAGTAGTATCACGATTGTGTTTGTAAAGCAGTAAATCTCGCCATGAAATGTAAAAGCACCTGGCTTTGCTTTTTTGTTTGTTTTTGCTTCAATGATCCTAAAGATTTGAGAAACAGCCTTTCTCAAACTTTCTTTCCGAACCTTGGAGGCGGTGTGCGCCAGTGTCAGTTTGGGCCAGTTTAGTGTAACCGGTTTGTTTTGTGTGGAAAAATCTTCAGTTACTAGCTTAATGATTTTATACTGGAGTCGACAAGGACATACTGATTTTTCTTTCAGAGGAGCAAGCTGTATTTCTGTTAATCTGAAGTGCTGTGAATAGACACTAGGAACACATGACCCTTCAATCCCTGTCCTGGTGAGGTAGAGGCAGGTGGATATTTGTGAATTCCAGGCCAGTCAGAGCCACAGGGAGAATGGCATGCAGGCTGTCAAAGGAAAGACAGGAACACTGACTGAACACAGCTGACTGGAAAGGAAGCAACAACAGCTTATGACAAAATGTGGAGCCAGGCATGGTGACGTGCTTGGGAGACTGAGGTGCATGTGGGTCAAGAGTTCAAGGCTAACCCAAGCCACGTGAAACAGCCTCAAAAAAGACGCTGGGAGAAGTGGAACACACCTTTAATCCCAGCACCAGAGAGGCAGCATCGGATGGATCTGAGTTCCAGGACAGCCTGTGCCTCTCCTGGGGGAGGGAGGTGGAAGAGCCAGGTTCACCATGGTAACTGTGGCCTCTTTGGCCTTGGACACGGGACACATTAGTAAAGAAAGCTGAGAGGTTCTTTTTTGTGGTAAAGCATTACTAAGCGATTTTTTTTTTTTTGTATCTTTTGGTTTGAGAAAAAAGTCACACACAGCCTTTGGCTGGTACCTGCTATGGAAGCCAGCCTGGCTGCATACCTTGGAGCTGGTGGGATGAACTAAGGGTCTTGCAGGGTCTCTGTGACTGTGTCACAAGCCCACAGTTTAAGATCTTTTAGAGAATTTTCCAAAGATGAAATGTGTTCAAATTTTTTAATATGTTTTTTTCTTTGGAATGCTAAGTATGATGGTTTAAGCCTGTAATGCCAGTACTCAGGAGGCAGAGGATGACCAAAGTCATCCTTGGCTACATAGGGGAGGTCAGCCTGGGCTACACAAGACCCTGTCCCAGAAAGTGGTAGCAGGGGCTTGAGTTGTTACAATCCCTGCTGCTTTTGCCCCGACTGGAGTCCAATTCCCAGCATCCAGGCCAAGTAGCTCTCATCCCCTGTACCTTTAGGGCACCTCACACCCTCTTCTGGTTCCCTTAGGGGCACCTGCCCATACACCTCCCTGCAGACAAACACCAGACCCTCAGGTTCAATACACTTGGAGGTGAGGCCACTTGCGGCAGACAGTGCCTGGATGAAGCCATCACTCAAGGTTGGATCTGCAAGGCAAGGCTAGTGAGGCTTAGTCAAGCTCTGTTAGCCATGGGCTAGAGGCTGCCAAAGGAGATAGAAAAGAACCCTGGCCATTCCAGGCTAGCAAAAAGGTGGGAAGAATCTTTTTTTTTTTCCCAATATTCACACAGTACCTTGATTGTAATTTCTAATTTTATAGAAAAATTTAATGAGCAAATCATTGCTGTCTCTAATCCCTTTCTTTCCCCCCTGATAGAGTCCCCTAACCTACCCCCCACCCCTTTCATGGGTCAGTGCTGAAAAAGACTGAAGGACCCCTTGTGCCTATATACACACACATAGTCCCTCAGCAGGAAAACACTGGGTCACCTTCAAGACGAACCCAACGGCGTCTGTCTTTCAAATAAAGCTGTGACTTCAAGGAGGGAAGGACATGTTTTTTTTCCTTAGGTAGGAAAAGGTCTGTAAGGCAACTCCCTGTCCCCTTTTAGTGTAATACTAGCTTTTAAAAACTGTCTCTAGAATATCTCACAGAAATGCAAGGTTCTTCTGAAACCATTTGAATGTTTGTGCAAGACTTCTTGCCTGTCACTCTCAGGGCACCCTCTTGACTTGTGCATGGTCTCTTCTAGTATGAAAGCACAGCACTGTGTTAGCTGACATTTGGTTTTCATTGGATCAAGGGGTGTGCTGTTCTTAGAAATGCCTTTCTCAGAAGCTCATTCTGTGTATCTAAAAACTCCTCAAACTGCTCCAGATGCAAAGGCCTCTCTTCCCAGTGTCCTTTATAACCTCCCCCTCCCCCTCATTGGCCATTACTTCGTTCAGGAGAGAACAACACTCCAAGTTAAAGACACTGCCTGGAAACCTACCCCCAACCAAGAAAAGAGTGAATTCTAGGAGCCGGAGAGATGGCTCAGCAGTTAAAATCGCTAGCCGCTCTTGCAAAGGACCTGGGTTCAGTTCCCAGCATCCACATAGTGCCTTAAGTAAGTAAACTAACTCCATCCAAAGGATCCAGTGTTCCCTTCTGACCTCCCAAGGACTTTCAGGAATACATATGGTGCACATACATACACTCGGGTAAAACACTCACACATAAAAATAAATAAAACTTACAACAGCAGCAAACAAAAGTCACTCTGAGCGTGCAGCCACCAGGTGGGCTCCTACACCAGAACCGCAAGAACCGAGATCTGACCTGACACAGATGGACACAGACAGGGAAAGAAGTTTTATTTGCAGATCTTAAGAGGAAAGGTTACAAAGAGCAGCACATAGTCAGGGTCCCTACACAGCACTCCAGGCCACTCCAAATAGAAAAAGGTCATTTTTACTGTAGAAAACATCTCCAAAAGATCGCAATTTCTTTGATCTAGCATAGGACAGTAAATACAAACCCTGAAGAATTTGCACAGGAGAAAAAAGCCTTAGCGCTATTATGAAAATATCTCTTAAGAAATGGTCTTAAGTTGTGAATTTGGAGATGAGCACAGGAAATGCTAAAAAATATTTTTAGCCAAAGAAATCTATCAAAGCAAAGAAATACAACATATAGGCACAGAGCCTGAGCCCTACCCATATCACAAATGCACATTGGACCACTCGGTCTGTCGAAGCAGACAGCTTAACGCTTTTATTAAGTAGCAGAAGTATGTCAAATGAGATTTGTAGAAAAGCAGCTTTTGAAATAATGTACGTTTTTCAAAAATTCCTTTTGAAAGACTAAAACTCTATAGTCTGATAAAATTATAAAATGTCTTTATATGGTGATAGAAATTGCAAAAGTCTTTATACCATTAAGTACACAAATAAGAAATTAACATCTTCCTGGTCTCAGAAAGCCACAGCCCATCCCCACCCCCCTTCTGTACAACTTGGTAATGCCAACAGCTTCAGAAAATATAGCAACCATTGACCCAACCAGCCATTGTTTCATTAGAAACTGCACAGAATCCAATGTCAAAAAACATTACTTTTATTTTTTTAGGATGAAATGTCCTATTAGGTACAAAAAGGATTATTTAGAATTTGCTACAATTTGTTAAAAACATAGCAATCTATTGCCTACAGGTAAGAAAGCTCTTGCTGCAACAAGCTTAAGAGGCTAAGCCCGGAGAGAGCAGGACTGCTGGATGTGGGAGATGCAGAATCACTCTGTACATTAGGATGTAGAATTCTTGCATCAGCACAGTGCTTACAACGTGGAACTTTTTTTTTTTTTTTTTTGTAAAAGGACAAAATAGCCTGAATTTAACTACTTCCACCTTAATAGTTTAAGCAAAAACTTTGTTACCATATTGAGCAGTTAAGTCTCTTTAGCTGTAAGCATAGGCTAAAGTGACATTTTTACGTACAGAGGGAGTGGGCTTCAATACAGCACGTGAACCCAGAAGGACCTGTACACCTGAGCCTGTCATAAGAAAGAATTGCCAACTGCTGCCACAGTCTCAAGAAACTATGGGCTGGGGAAGGCTTTGCATAGCAGGGCGACGCCAAACACACAGAGAAGGCTTTTAGAAAACAAAAACTAGGTAGATTCTAGAACCCAGCAGGACAAGGCTAACGTGGACTAGTGCAAAAATCTAGGAAAACATCTGCGAGGCAGAGGCAGCCTGAACCAATTCTGACTGGTTTTCATGACACAGCAAGCAGCTCCAAGGGGGGGGAGCGCTTGCAGGAGGAACATGCAGGGCAAGCCTGTCTGCTATCCTCTACCCTGCTCTACTGCAACAAACAAAACCCAGAGGGACCCAGCGAGCAAACACCCTTCATCCCACACAGGGGGCTGCCTGTGACTGGGAGTATGGAAGGGGGAATGAAGGCAACCTATACTGTGTCATATTCCCGTTATTACAGGGATGACCAAGTGATGCATGGGGCCAGCTCCCTGGAGACTTTCTCTGATGTGGTGACAAGGGACTTAGGAAAGGAAGGGCCTCTGCTATTCTGGAGAAATCCAGGTCTGCCTGTCATTCCTGGTCTCTCCCCCGCCCTGTCCCCACAAAGGCTTACAGGTAATCATAGCGCACATTCAAAGAGACCTCCATCTGTGGGAGAAAAATTATCTCCATTTATTTCGATTCATATACATCCATAGTTGAATTTTAATACAAAAAGAAAAAAATTAGAATCTGACAATGTTTACAAACAAGATACCTTCAAATAGATTTTGCTCATTTAGCCTGGTGCAGAGTAAATGACAATTTGTACTGGTGTATTCAAGGCAACGAAGTCTGTAGTCCAGGACCACTTAGCCCAACCTTTCTGCAAGCTTCACTTGTGTCTCCCGTGAACAATAAACTCATTGTTGATTCCCAGTTGTGTGTGCACATGTGTACATAGCAGCTCCTTTCATAGAAAGAAAAGACACCTAGAGGTCGCCTTGTACTTCACCTAAGGAATCATGATAAGATATAGGGTGGATACACGGAACCAGGGCTGGATTTTTATAAGAAAAAATAATTAGCTGACAATGAGGGCAGCAATAAAAAAGCGTCTTTTTTTTTTTTTTTTTTGCAACAATAAATAAATACAGTCAAAAAGTTTCCTGTGAGACTCTAGACAGCTTCTTCACTGAAGAGCAGATGTGGCATTCCACGGAGTTACACTTGACCCCATAGTAGCTTTTTTTTTTTCTTGCTTTTTCTTTTTTTTTTTTTTTTCAATAAACAAAGTTTCCTGCTTCTGCCACAATAGTAAAGCCATTTGCTCTCGACAAGACAACGATGCCGTTGACTTTGCTTTTCCTTTGTCCGTTGGACAAAATTGGCCAAGAATACAACTGGACTGTTGTGGCCAATATGAACGAGGTTATGGTCTTGTCAGGATAGCCTGACTCAAAACATCTGGCGCTTCAATTTAAATAGTTCAGAGCGCCAGACTTGCTGTGTCTAGCTTAGGTGACACGCTGAGTTCTAAGGAGCTGTAGATTGCAGCTTGTTGTTATGAGACCTACAGAATACAGAAAAAAGGGGACAATTAAGCACCCTTCGTTTGTGAAGCAATGAGACTGTATGGATGCCAAGGCCAGCCTGGGGGAGCAGCCGTCTCTCTCCCTCATCCTTGGCAAGCAAATAGAAGAAAGTTAACATTTAAGAAATCTTTAAACTATAGTAGTAAAACTTCTCACTGTACAGTAAACATGGTAGCTCACTGGAAAAAGTCAATGTTTAAAAATATATGTATATATAAGCGAATATATATTGTTTATTAAGATTACACCATTTTCAACAAATGGGAGAAATAAGACATTTACAGAAGCATTACTGTAGTAAAAGGTGTGTGCCTGTCTATTTACAACGCTGCAGAGAGGGGGGCTCTACCAGAGACAATGGTAATATTAACATCACATTTTCTGTTCAGGTCCAGAAAGTCTTCCTCTTTCGCAGCTTTATTCACAGCTTCAGTTAGTAACCACACTACTGTACAGGGAGCAGGACTAACTCAGCACTTTCTATCGTAGGAGCGGAAGGACAAGATCCCAGGCATTCACAATTCGTTACACACTGTCCAACACCGCTGCCAGAATAAAACTTTTATGTATCTACACATCTGTATTTAACATTAAAAAATTATATTAGCTACTTTCAACTTTTGGGAGAGGGATTTTGAATTAGGCAATCACGTGGCATAATAAACAGTGACCCCAACATCCAGTTCTGATTCCAGTTAAAAATTCAGACTAAAGATATCACAATCTGTAAGAAAAGAAAGAACACGGATGGTATAAATGATGAATCAGAACAAAGGCATGAGAATAATGTGTACACAATCTTGGAGATCAAAAATTAAGAATGGGGGGTGTGGCCAGGGTAACTGCAGGAACGGAGGCAGCTTAAGGGTCACTTGTGCTACAGCAGCCTTAACCAGGAGGGAACACAGCTCTTCCAAACTCTCCACATGGAATGCACTGGAGCGCAGCTGAGCCAGCTTCTAAATTCAGCACACCAAGGCTATACTATACAGGAAACTTGTGGGCAAGAGATGGTCCCTTACTTCTTCACTCACTCTCTGATCGGAGGACTAGTGGGAAAGGTGTGACGGGAAGGCACTCTGTGAAGGGAGCTGTGGTTCTGGGCTGTTTCCTGGGCCTGCAGCCACTGCCCTTCCCTCCTCCTGTCACAGTGGCACTTCCTCATCAACTGTGTTTGTTTTGGAAATGAGAAGGGAGCTCACTGGAACTCCCCTGCTCCCCTCTTTGAGCCCTTTTATTTCCCAGGAACTTGCAGGTCTGCCTCAGTACCTCCTCAGGCTGCTTTGAGAAGCCAAAGCCCTTTCTCTGCAGCGCCTAGGCATTTGCTGAGAAAGGGTATTCTTTTTTTTTTTTTTTTTTTTGTTTGTTTTGTTTTGTTTTTGAGACAGGGTTTCTCTGTATAGCCCTGGCTGTCCTGGACCTCACTGTGTAGACCAGGCTGGCCTCGAACTCAGAAATCCTCCTGCCTCTGCCTCCCAAGTGCTGGGATTAAAGGCGTGCGCCACCACCGCCCGGCTGAGAAAGGGTATTCTTATGCTCACTTAGTTTTTTTCTGTAAGTTGAGTGCTATGCTTTTTGGACTCTGACAATTATCTAACAGTGAACCCTTTTCTTTTCATAGGCATCGCGATCTTGGGCATACCCTATTTTCTTCTGACCTGGACACTTGTTGCACACACTGGCTCTAAAAATGTTCCTTAGGTTTTAGCCATTCTCAGTTGCTGGGACCTCCTGTTTCCTGGAGCTAAGGCCTCACTCTGTAGCTGAGATTAAAGGGAGGAGCCGCCATGCCAGGCACCCGAGGCTTATCTCTACTAGAGCGCGAATTTCCTCCTAGGTGTCTGCCGCACCTTTCCGGCACAGCCCCTGCCTTGGCTGGCTACTCAGTGTCCCCTCCACAGAACGTGAGCTGCACAGTGGGGGCTTCCTCTCTACTCAGAGTCCTCACGGCAGCACCGAGGGCTTCCTGCTGCAGGGACTCAGCGGCCGATGGTCCTGCATGGTTCACTTTCTGACAGTCACCTCTTGGAAACATCCTGTCTGCTCTGCTCTTCTGGACTTTTCACCAAGGACCAGGCCCAGTAATGATTTTCATGATGTAAACGTTCAGTGCTTACAGTTTTTCTTTCCTGATCTTTCTATCTTAGTGAGGTATTGCTTATTCTCAGTAACCTGTTCACCAGGATGCAGACGCAGTGCACTCGATAGTTCCTTGGGACACGATTTAGGGGTATGTTGTCTGCAAAAGGATTTCATTCTTTCTGAGCTCTCCTTTGCCGATGCAGGCTCTCCTGCAGGCTTGGGTATGAGCTAATGAAGAACAGGTTACAGACCGGGTGTCCACATGGTAGGTACTGTGATATGTCCAGAGCTAACTGACAGGCCGCTACTTCTCTGCTTTTGAGTTCCAGATACTCTTGCTTTAGATGAAGAATGAGTTTTTTAGTGTACCGAGTGACTTTCTGGGAACGGTTCATTATCAGTGGAGGCTAGCCTGCCCACTGTAGTAAGGCAAGCAGACCCTCTGACTTCCATGAGCTAGATGCCAGTCCTACCTCCAACACAGATATGAGGATGGATCTTAGGTTACTTTTCTCTGTGGTTTTCTATTAAACTTTGGAATTATTGTCTGTGAAGTTCTCTGGGATTAGGTCTGCACTGGCCTCATGTCTGCTCTTTCCCACAGCCTATGAGATTTCAGCGCGCTCTTTACTGCTATGAATTATCTTCTAAAAACCTGACTATGGCCGGGCGGTGATGGCACACGCCTTTAATCCCAGCACTTGGGAGGCAGAGGCAGGAGGATTTCTGAGTTCGAGGCCAGCCTGGTCTACAAAGTGAGTTCCAGGACAGCCAGGGCTACACAGAGAAACCCTGTCTCGGGAAAAAAAAAACAAAAAAACCTGACTATGCATGTTCCTACACTGCTTCTAAAATACAACTCTTGTTACAGGAGAAGAAATACAAAACAGACCCAAGACTTTGCTCAGAGAGGGATTAAGAGGCAGAGTACCGTGCTGGTGTGTGCACCCAGCCTTGAGCACAGGCTGGTGCTGTCCCTGAGCTCCACGTGGGCTCACAACACTGATTCTAATACTCAGTATGGAATCTTTTAAGAACACCTTAGATGATGCACAGAGACCGAGGTTCCCAGCACATCAAGGTCATGTGGTCTGACTGAGCAGGTGGGGATGTGGGGATGGTGAGCCTTGAGATGGTTCAGCCTTGAGGTGGGGCTGAAGCTGAGAAACAGAAGGAAATGAAGGCCACAGCAACAAAAGTTCAGGCAGAGTTGCTCAATGTTTTGTTTTTTGTTTTTTTTTTTTTTTTGGTTTTTTGAGACAAGGTTTCTCTGTGTAGCCCTGGCTGTCCTGGAACTCACTCTGTAGACCAGGCTGGCCTCGAACTCAGAAATCCTCCTGCCTCTGCCTCCCAAGTGCTGGGATTAAAGGCATGAGCCACCACCGCCCGGCTAGCTCAATGTTTTTATGGTTTAGAAAAACCGAGGACTTTTAGTCTAGCACAGCCTAGAAAAACACCTAGAAAGCTAGAATTTGATTTCTAAGCTGCAGCCCAAATAACTCTGGAGAGCATGCAAGCCCTCCTGCTGGATCTCCCCTAGGCGGCTGAGGAGAGCAGAAGCTCTCCCTGCACATCACAAGTCCTGCAGACAGACTCCAGGGTCAGCACTTCACCAAGGGACTTCATTTTAACCACATTAACAGACACAGGCCTTTCTCGTTTCTGTCTGCTTCTATCCTCAAGAGAAGACTACAATGCCATAGTCTTTTTGTTTGTTTTCGTTGTGACAGGGTCTCGCTATGTACACCAGTCTGGCCTGGGACTCTTTATGTAGACCACGATGGTCTCAAACTCAACGAACTTCTCTGCCTGCTGTGTGCTGGGATTAAAGTTGTGCCCTGCCGTGCCTAGCGTAATGTCGCGGCCTCGCCTTTGTAAGAATAGTATCTTTTCTGTGAAGGAACAACTTACTTATGAACACCCCACCAGCTGATCCTTCAGGAGAACAGAATAGAGTTTGGAGAGTGACTTAGAGAGGGACACCGAATACTGTGCTTACCTGCTGGCCTTGAATCCTTTTAGTTTCTGTACAAAGAATGATTCAAGAACTTCTGCACACTGGTAAAAAGGGGAGTCACTGGGATTGTAGTAACGGCAGTTATCAAAAATTTTGGTCATATCTGCCACGAACTCTGTCAGCTTTTCATAATACCGTTTTTGTATTCTTTCTTCCATGGTGGCAAGGTCTTAAAAACACAAAACATAAAATATTTTTAAAGCCGGGCGGTGGTGGCGCACGCCTTTAATCCCAGCACTTGGGAGGCAGAGGCAGGAGGATTTCTGAGTTCGAGGCCAGCCTGGTCTACAAAGTGAGCTCCAGGACAGCCAGGGCCACACAGAGAAACCCTGTCTCGAAAAACCAAAAAAAAAAAAAAAAAAAAATATTTTTAAAGCTTTAAGGTTTCCCCCAATGTGATCATGGCCTGCAGCTCTCATGAACTCAACATGTGTTTATGTTGAATCTTTCTGAAGCTGCTACTCCACGTCTGGAGGCTGGCTTGCCTCCATGAGGAACGTCCCGCTCTGGGTTCTAAGACAGTCATCCCGGCTGCTGCTAAGAAGGCTCCTGCATCTTTAACGAACTACACAGAACAATATCCATTCATTCAACTGCTTTACAGTAAAGGAAACCATGCCAATTGGTTCTATGCATATGAAAGCAATTTTTTGTTGTTTTGTTTTGCTGTTTGTTTGTTCTGAGAGTTAAAGTCTCTCTATGTAGCTCTGGGTATCCTAGAATTCACACAGTAGATCAGGCTGGCCTAGAACTCATAGAGATTTGCCTGCCTCTGTATTCCAAGTGCTGGGATTAAAGGGATGTGCCACCCCGCCCAGCAGAAACTGTCTTTATCTTTAAAAGCAGACCAAAATACCAAACACAAACAACTATGCACACTAAGGTTAATTACAACTCAGAGTTGGCGGGACCTTAGTAACACTGTGCTACCTGCCGCCAGTTTTGTTTGTTTGTTTTCAAGACAGGGTTTCTCTGTGTAGCCCTGGCTGTCCTGGAACTCACTCTGTAGACCAGGCTGGCCTCGAACTCAGAAATCCACCTGCCTCTGCCTCCCACCATTTTAAAGTTAGTCCACACCACGTAGACATTTTTATGCACACTTATGAACTTTTAGTAAATATACAACTGTATCTGGGAATGGTGAATACCAATAATCCCAGTACCCAAGAGGCTGAGGCAGGAGGATTATATGTTCTGGGCATCCAGGAGTACAATTTCAAAACATTATAAGGGAGAGGGGGATGACTAGAATATAATGTTTATAGTTTAAAACCCAGACATAGATGGGTAACTTTCACTTTCTCCCATGATGTCTTGCAGCTCTGTATGCCCTTGAACATGTCTACAGAGGAGGCGCATCGTTCCAGTGTTAACCAAGGGAATGACACAGGAAAGCACCCTAGCTCTTTGAAAAGGTTAGGAGCGGTGGGGTGGCCCAACACTGTCTGGCCAGCACGCTGCACTGTGGCGAGGGGGATTGCTGGAGTGGGGATGAAAACCAGGTGGACTACAGAATGAAGTCTGTCCCAAACACAACAAGTCAAAAATAACTTAAAAAGTTGAAGTTGATTAATAAATTAAGAAATATTCAATTTCTTAAATACCATGAATGTGCACTGAGCAGGAGGCATGGTGGAGAAAGGAGTCAGATCCTTTGTGTTACAGATGATGTTAACCACCATGTATCTATCTGGGTGCTGGGAAGTGAAGCCTGGTCTGGGGTGAGAGCAGCCAGCTGTCATACCTGTTGGGCCATCTCTCCAGTTCCAGGACACATCAAGACATCAGAATCATTATTCTGAAGATGAAGAGACCCACGCATCGACTACCCTGGGTCTCAAGTGTGTAAGGCACTGTACTGTGGAGCTCAGCTCAGCTCTCAGATGGATCTGATCGAATCTTCCTTTCCATCTTCTCTGTTCTCTCCTCTTTAAGAATACTTTGCTGGCTTTAAAAATATAATTCTTCTATCAGCTAAAGGGACTGCTTCACACGTTTGGAAGTCTTGCTTTGGTTTTGGAACTTCCCCAGCTGGTACAGTATTCTGGAATATGACTTCATGGCAACAGCTGCTCTGCTAGTGTTTTCTCCCCTGGGGAAGGGAGGGTCTCCACTGTCGGCCGTTGGATCTGCTTGTGCACCAGGCTGGCTTCACTGACTGTCTGTATAGCTGCACAGCCTCTACTCATACAAGGTCCTGGGCCCATGGCTTGTACATTTCCAGTCTGGCCATCACAAACACTGTTGAGGAATATACCCTGTCCCCACATTAAGCTGCTGGTTCGCATGCATGCACACATAAGTTTATAGATATCCCCAGATGGTTGTGCCTTCCTCTAGCCTCCGCACTTGGGAGGTGCACTCCAGGGTTGAGTCAGCCTGGACTAAGGTACTTATGAAACCCAGCTTCAAAAGACACCTCAAGTAAGCATCCAAAGTGATTGCCACAGTTACTCTGTTGCATGTCTAAGACACTCTCATCAGCTTCATGGATGACAGAACATTGCCCAACATGTGTGAAACACATCTTCCTATTTAGTTCAAGCACTTACCCATTGGTTCTTTAATAACACCGTAATAATCTGGTGCATCATTGGGATCTACCGGTTCAAGGAAAGGCCATGCCATCTTATGGGCCTACAACAGAGAACAAGTGTGTCACGGCTGTCAGTGGAAGCACTAGAAAGACACACACACACACACACGCACGCACATTGTTCCAAAGAGTGTGTGTGTGTGTGTATGTGTATGTGTGTATGCATATGTATATGTATATATTATATATAATATATATCGCCATTATTCAGCTGCCTCACTGGATCAGCAAACTGTGAAAATTCAAGTGATCTTTACATCAAGAAGTGAAAGTGTCCATGTAAGGTGACTTGCAAAGTCACAGATTTTAAGTGGGCACGATTTACAGTTACAATCCTGCAAGACAGCTTTGAGACCCTTGGTGACAGGAATGGGGCACCAGCAGGAGGGTTCCTCTGTGACGGCCGCCAGCTGCGGGATGCTGGTGCAGCAATCCCGGGAGCATGCTGGGTACTGAGGTGGTAGAGATGGGTGGTAAAGAGCACTCTGTCAGACACGGACTGGGGCTCCCCTTCCAGCTCTCCTGACTCTGTAACTGGCAACAGCAGAGATTTAACATAATGTCCTATTTTGACACCCATCTCCAATGCTCCCAATTTTTCCTATTCTTTCATTTCTAGTGAGAAAATAAACAGACTTGAATCAATCAGTTTTGTTATATATGCCTATGTGATACGGTTTTCTTCAAGAGCTTCAAGACTAAAACTGAGGTGAAAGCAGATAGCGAACACTCTCTTCAGCGTCGGGTAAGCAACAGTGGAGGTGGCGCCTGTCTGTCCACGTGTGACAGTGTCAGATGAGCAACAGAAGAGACGCCACCTTCAGTAAGCTTCATGTCACCTGCATGTGCAAAACTGTACTTTGTCCAGCCTCTCACTGGGGTGGGGGTGGGGAGGTGGGGGGCCTGTCTGGGAAACAGCCAAGTATGCTCACTGGAGAATGGGAAGTTCAAGCCCCCATCCACAGTAAGGCAGGCCTGGCTTCACTGTCAGACGCAGTCAGCAGCCTCTCTCACCTGTAGGGAGCGCAGCACCCTCTTCAAGCCCTCATAATCTTTCTCTGTCAGTGGTGTGAGCACTGTCATGGCGTCCTCGGTCGACTGGCACTGTGGACAGACATACTCATCAATGAGCTCTGCCTCACTTTGCAAGATGCCAACACAGCGCCCGTGGTACCAATTCTGACACCGATCACAGCCAATATAAAATCTGTAAGATCCAAAATGGAAATGTGAGGCCGAAGGACTGGCTGCTTCTGCTCAGACTTTGCTTTTACCCATCATGCAACTGAACACAGGCTAACCCCTGGGGTATAAGGTAATTTTAGCATTATGGTTGTTTTAATACTCTTGAGAGTGACATCCCAATGTATTAACCAAGTACTTTAGATGTTAAGAACAGTTGTAAACGTATTAAAAAGTACTGTGTGCTAATGGGGAACCAAGCTGAAGAAAAGTGTGAAACATTTGATTGATTTTAAAGCTCAAAATAAGGGCCCAAACATCTTTCAACTAGTCCCATATCAAAATGAGTGTTCAGAATCAATGAGCTAGTAACAGCCCCAGCTCTTCCCAAAGGGTGCGCCTCTAGCTATACAGAGCACGCTTCAGACACACAGGCTGTTTTCCTCATATTACTTTGTGACATATTGAAGAGTCAAATCCACCGTTATAACCCCATTTCCCCCAATGCAACTCAATCATTCACTAGGAAGCAACATACATTTTGAAGGAGAGGGAAAGAGGGAAAAGAGGAGAAAACCGGAAAAGCTTTGTAATGTAGGTGTATAGACACAGCAGAGAGGCCCTGCTTTTCATTTTTAGGTAAGTGACCAATTGAGCAATGCGGCTTCCTGAATTGTCAAACAGATGCTCTTATCAACTCACTGTGACTCATCATAAGGTGTCCTGCAGATACAGTACAATTCCTCACTGCTGCCCTCTTGTGCCCGCTTACAATCATTACAGATGTACACATCCATTTTCTTAGCCTCCTTTTCTGTGATGCCAACACATTCTCCATGATACCAGTTAGTACAAAGATCACAGCCAATATAGAACCTAAAAGCATTCACAATGAAAATGACACTGTAGTTGTCATTTTGAGCTGCATGGTATGTAAATCTGTCTTCTCTACCCTGATTCACTTTCTTACAGGATAATTTCTGCCGTGAGTCAGCTAAACACCCTGCATGCCACCAGCCTACCACTGGCAGACACAGCCTCTGACACCGCACCACGGGTGGACATGTTGTCACTCACATCCATTTCAACAAACACACTGTTTAGTGAAATATGGGTCTTAAAACATACTGGAATTTAAAAAAATAGATAACAACACACGGATGGTAATGGCTTCCTTTTAACGAATGTGTGTGAAATTGTAACAGGCACAGAAACCAAAGCCAAAGAATCAAAGACTTACATCTGTCAAACCTATTCTATAGAAGCCATTTCAATACCAGGGCTATTTCTTAGATAGGTTTGAAAATGTATCTCACAAACTAAAAAAGCAGAGTGCAGACACCAAGGAGAAGGTACAGTACAGGAGCATGCAGGCCAGCCAGGGGAGGACAATGCACACGTGCTAGGAGGGAAACCAGGACAGGTCCATGGATGTAATCATTCCTGTTTACAGAGCTGGTGAGGGAGTGTGTGAGGGAGGAAGGTAGGAGCCCAGGCGTTGACATAGGGTCCTGGGGAAAAGCCCCAGCAGCTCTCTAAAATGTCTCTTCTCTGCTGGTGGGAGCTGTGAAGGCCTGTGTCACCCACAGACAACCAGGCTGGCCTTGCCACCACTGGTACCTTCCTTCCCTCTACCAAGCTGTCTCTGGTTGGCTTGCTTTCTCTCTCTCTTTCTTTTCTTCCTTCCTTCCTTTCTTTCTTTTTTCGAGACAAGGTTTCTCTGTGTATCCCTGGCTGTCCTGGAACTCACTCTGTAGACCAGGCTGGCCTCGAACTCAGAAATCCAGCTGCCTCTGCCTCCCAAGTGCTGGGATTAAAGGGTGCGCCACCACCGCCCGGCTCTGGCACTTTAATCTAGGGTAATGCCTCATGATTGTGAGGGAGGAATACACAGTGAGGTGCTTCAACCTACTCCCAGTGACCCTTTCTTCTGAACTGTGACGCCCACACTCCCTGACTCAGGTGAGGACCTGGTGAGGTACTTTAAATGTTGCCTCTTTAAGGTGCTATGTGTGCTGGAAGGAACTTCAGGACCTGAGTTTCCAACTTTTAATAACTTTCAGTAGAAGTTAGCGACACAATGTTCAAACCAGGATTTGGTCTGAGATGTCAGCAAACACTATGACAGGGGATGAATGAACCTGCTGTGTGGAAATGTCAATGGAAAACCAGAAAAAAAAAAAAAAAAAAAGCCCAAAGTGAACTAGCCACAAAATCATGGGCAGTTTCAACAACAGGAGCACGCGTGTGCCTCAGTTTAAGCCATGCCAGGATGCCAAGAAGGCTGCGTCACGGTTTGTGTCAGCTCAACGCTGACCTTCATATAAAGTCCCCACCCTCGGTGTGACTCCTGTGTCCAGGAATACTCTAGGGTATTTTACTTAAAGTGAGGCACACTTATTTTACAGAATACAGTGGGGAAATTAGGTTACAGGGTGTCACTCTTTACATGATAATCACCAATGAAGGACACACGGCGGGACGTGAAGATGGCCACACCCTGCTGGGCTCAGCGGGGAGCGAGCATGTCTCCCAGCAGAGCTTCTGTCTGACATTTGTAAACTGATGGTGACTTAGGACCCATGGAGTGGTCGCCACAGAACCACATGCACAGACAGTAAGAATTCCTAACTCTCTTTTTTAAAAGCACAGTTAAACTGTTTGGTACTGTGAAATGATACTGTGACTCTCGGCAGCTTACAAACACTGACCTACATCTGCATGCCCCAGACAGAAGGTAAATACATCACTGGATAATAGTAATGACAAAAAAAAAAAAGGAAGAAGAAAAACAAGAAAGTATATTTATGTACTAATATCTCTAAAAATCTCATTCATGTCACCAAATACAAGTCATGACTGTCAAAAACAGCTTCCAGTTGCCATACTCATCAAGTGTGAAACTCATGAAGTGGTTAAAAGGAATACTTCATGGTTTTGTTTTTTTTTCTCTTGATTACAGACAGTGGAAATGTAGACTTAACAATACTAACTTGCAATTTCTTTCTTTTCTTTTTCTTTTAGGGAACTGATGATGCCGCCTGGGCCGTCCATTTTAGGACAGCCTCTGGACTCTGGAGAACTGGGAAGGCAGCCTTCTGCAAGATGCAGTATTGGTAGATTAGGAGCGAGTCTACGAAGAGCTTTGGGGAAGCAGAGGCCACAGCAAGCTTGTTTTTGACAGGAAAAGACATGGCTGAGGACAAGCGAGACCTGAGAGTGTGTGGAACAGCACCCTTACTGCCCATGTCAAGCATCTGATGGAGCCCAGCCTCACACTTGCTTGCCCTCTCCCAGTACTGCCAACTGCTCGCTCAACTACTAAGGAGGGGTGGCACGTACTTGGACTCATCGTACGGTGTCTTGCAGATGCAGTACAGTCTGGTGTCCTTCTTGGCCTCCTTGGAGGTGGTGGAGATCATCTTCTTCTTCTTGGACCTAGAGTCCTTCTCCTCCTCCCGCTTCCTCTTCTGGGAAGAGGCAGGCAGTGGTGCTGTAGGGTGGCCTGCAGGTGGCAGACTGTGTGTAGAGGGAGGTGGAGAAGGAGGAGCTGGAGGGGCTGCCAGTGCAGGCGCTGGCACTGGCGCTGGCATGGAGGGTGTGGGCACTGCGGCAGCATTGCCTTGTGCCGCCTGTGCCATCTCCCTCTCTCGCTTCATTTTCAGGTCTCTCTTCAGTTCTTCCTGTGGTCAGTTGAAAACAAACAAATGATCACCAGGGTTACATGATGGGGTAACCTGGACAGGATCTGGACATTACCTCCAGTTGCCAAATAGCTCTTTTTGTCTGCTTTTTGTTTTTCAAGACAGGGTTTCTCTGTGCAGCCTGGCTGTCTTTGAACTCAAGAGATCTGTCTGATTCTGGACAGCAGTGAACAGAAAAAGAGATATTGTCCATGTTTAACATGCTTTATGTAGATTTAAGATGGGAGACCCAGGCCACAAAATATATTACTTTCTAACTGGGTTTGCAGTCCAGCACTCAAGAGATGGAAACAGGAGGATCAGAAGTTAAAGGTCATCCTCTGTAACACAATGAGTTTTAGGCTAGCCTAGCCTAGCAAAGCCTACTTGAGATCCTATCTCAAAACATGCCCCACTCCACCCCCAACAAGCAACCCATCTAAAAGACTCTATTTTCTTTATACAGCTTTGGCTATAAACTGAAATCCTGGGTTCATGAGATGGTTCAATGAGTACAACTGCTTGTGACAAAAGCCTGAGTTCAATGACCAGAATACATAAAAGGCAGATTGCAGCAGCTAATCAGTGATCCCGGCATTCCAGAGCCACCAGGGTCTATTTGCCCTGGATGGACATGGACACACACTCACACAGACACTCTCGCACGTGTGCGCGCACACACACACACACACACACACACATATACACACACACTTTCTAGAGTACAGTTAACTATATTTTCCCTTAAAATAACCAAAAGAGGCCAGGTGTGGTGGCACACAACTTTAGTCCCAGCACTTGGGAGGCAGAGGTTGGAGGATCCCTGTGAATTCCAGGCCAGCCTGATCTACAAGGTACAGTAATTCTCAACCTGTGGATTGCAACCCCTTTCCATAGGGGTCGAATATCAGATATTTACATTATGATTCACAACAGTATTAAGATTACAGTTATGAAGTAGCAACAAAAATAATATTATGGTTAGGGGTTACCACAAAGTAAGGAATTGTATTAAAGGGTCACAGCATTGGGAAGGTTGAGAACCACTGAGTTTCAAGAGAATCAGAGGTGAGACCTGTCTCCAAAGCAAACCAAACCAACCTACCAACCAACCAAAAACAAAAGGATTGCTGGCTCAGTATGAATCTCTTGTGAATTCAAGGCCAGCCTGGTCCGCACAAAGAGCTCCAGAACAGCCAGGACTACACAGAGAAACCCAGTCACAAAAAACCCAAAGGAAAAGAGGAGAAAGTCGCTGAGTGACCACACCCTTGCCACGTCCTGTGAGGACACTGACTGCCTGTTTCAGTTAGTGTTGCTTTACATCTCTGCCTCCACGAACTTAACTAAAGTAGGTCCCTTCTCCCCAAACAAACACACCAATGTGCTCCTGACCTCAGAGCTGTACTGAGCTAGATCCATTCCTTATAAAGGCTAATCCATCTTGTCTCACAAAGATGAGAGCACTACAACCCTCACAGCTGGGCCAACTCCTCAGCCTGAGGCTGCCTTCACTCCAACTGTAGAATATAGTTTCCGGTAGCCGGAAAGCTCCCTGGGTAGATGGATCCTGGCATCTGTAGGATAGGAGTTTTACAGATTTTAAAGGAGAGCCTTCCCTGGCATGGTGGCACTGACCTGCAATCCCAGCATTCAAAGGGCTGAAGTAGGAGACCAAGGAATTTGAGGCCAGTCCTAGGCTAAATAGAGATTCCGTTTGAAATAATCCAAAGGCAGCTTTATGTAGATGTTTATAAAAAGATAAAGGAAAGGAAGGACAAACCATTTTAAAGACTGTCCTCCAAGGTTTCAAAAACAGCAGTTGTGGTTTTTCCTCAATATTTTTATGCTTTCTGTTTTGCCTTTAAGTTTTTAACATATTTCAGTCGTATGTTTTTGGTTTTTGTTTTGTTTTTTTGAGACATGATCTCACTATGTAGACCTAGCTGTCCTGAAACTTGTTCTGTAAACCAAGCTGTCCTTGAACTGGGAGATCCAAGTGCCTTTGCCCTTGAGTGTTGGGGTTAAAGGTGAGCATCACCATTGTGCTGGACCTGAATAGCCTCTTATGTCATATGTGAGGATGTGAAGTTAATGTTTGACTCTCTGTAAACAGCCCTCTTACCTGAACTGGATCACAGCACCAGAGGAAAGGCTGTCCTTACACATTTTCTGATTCTACTGTGAATGGTTCTCTTACTCAGGCTACTGTGACAACAGATGTAATCTCCATGTTAATTGCTGGCAAGCCTAATTCTGTTACAAATGTTAATATAGTTTCCCTGGGGATGTCAGTGTAACAAGTGGGTTACACACAATAATCCTGACTTCTTTTGGTAGTTTGTGTTTCTTTCTTCAATGAAAAACCTGGGCGCTGGCCTGGTCTGGTTGTTTTCTGTGGGAGGACCTCTAAGCTTCCAGGCTATGTAATGTATCTTGCTCTGATGGGTATTTTCTTAAACTGTATAAGATATTCTATGAGATGCTTTCAATACCCCGCTTCCTTTTTCAGAAAGCTGTGTAAATAATGTGTGAATGTATTAGCAGTGCCTACTGGATCATGTTTAGGTTAGGAAAAGTTGTCTTTATAAGCGGGTGCTTGTTTTCCTACATTCACATACAATCTTCCTCCCCAGGCACAGAAGGACAGCTCAGGCCTCTGGACTGGACGTAGGGAGACAAAAAGAGCTGCATCACTCAAAGCGATGCACGTCCTTTACTCTCCAAGCTACAAGCACAAATGTAAACTCTAGAAAGCAAGCTGGACTCTTAGGATTAGACAGGGTGGAAGGAAGACAGGGTCAGGCTGTGGCCCACCTGCACTTGGATCTGCAGCTCTTTGTCCAGGAGCGCTCTCTTTCTCAGGATCTCGGCTCTCAGCTGCTCCTTGTGTTTGAACAGCAGAGCAGAGAGCTTGCTGGCATTCTGTTTGCTCCGTTTCTGCTCCACACTCTCTTCCCGCTTGCGTTTCTTGGCCGCCTGTTTTTCTTCTTTATCTATCTTATCCAGAATATACTTCATCACCTGGTTACAGACAATCATTCTAGAGAAAAACACACAACCTCTGTAACGCTGTCTACTCCACCCTGAAAAGTAAGGCTCGGTTTGTCTACGTCCCTAGATGATGTGCAAACTGAGTGCAGAATTTCAAAGAGCAATGGACTAGGAGCTACTCCTGGCATTGAACTTGGGTAAGACCAAAGCAAAACCAAACTTTGCAGACTCTCAAGTGTGCCTGGGACTCTCCTACCTTTGATTTTCTTCTCTTTCAGCTGGAGTCATGGTCTTTTTCTGTCTTAAATGTTCTATTACAGCATTATGTTTCATCACCACCTTGAGAACAGAACAAATCCATAAGTGCACATTTGATAACAGATAGTTACGTTAGCACACAGCAACAAGTAACAACTCACAGCGTTTGAACTGGTGAGAGATAGCTAACTAATACAACCAGAATAAAAGCTGCTAGGTGGTCCCAGGGTCTCACCATGCACCAAATACTGAATTAAGCCAAGTTTGACACTACTTATTCTCTATGCTAACACTGAAATATAAGGATAGTTTTTCAAACAAACACCAAGACACAAAGAAATCAACCAAGTTGTCTGGGATTAACTGGTAAATAACAGATTTCACCAGATTTCACCCAACGCTGGTGCTCTGTAGGCCTTCACCCACTATGTCAGCACCAAGTATAGACTTTGAAGAGTGCCCTGCCCCATACATAAATGTGGGAGAAAGGTATCCCAGTTACAGCACAAACAATGCAAGTGCCGGGACCTGAACATGTCAGAGCACTTAAGTTCATAGAAATATTAACTTACACCTTCACAATCACATGCATGGCAGAATCTAGTCCTACCAACCCCATGATGAGTTTTAACTGGAATACAGCTCAGGGAGCAAACAGTGCTTTAGCGCTCAGTGGGATCTCTTGCCTAGTGCTGACTGGGGCACGTGGCTGCTGACAGGACTGTCCTTATTAAGATCAGCTTTGTTTTGGCAGAGTTCTGGCTGTCTGAAGAGACTTACGGCACCCAGACACCACTCCAGGATGCCCCTGCATGGAACTACGCCACCTTACATGGAACTACAGACAAACACCCGGATTTAAGACATTTTTACAAAGGTGTGGCAAGTAATGCAAATGAACTGTCTGCTACAATTTGCTTAGTGGATAGGCAAATGAAGGAATGACACTTGCAAATCAAATGACCTCAAACAAATTGCTACACTGTGATGGTGGCCTCAGCACTCAGTTTTCTACCAGGGAAACATGGTTTCTGATAAGCACTGATGCTACATTTCCAATAAGGAGTCCCAAACCAGAATCGGCAAGCAGTGTCTCTGCTCTTTTAAGGTTACCCACAGTGACTCCGTCTCATTCAGGAAACCTAACACAACCAAATCACTAAGTCTACTGCACAGCACAAAATTCACGCTACTGAACATGCTGCTTTGACTTAACAACTTTACCTGTTTCTGAATGATTTCACTTTGGTTAGAAGCTTGGAGGGTGTGTTCACGCTCAATTTCTATCTGCTGCTTCTTCTTTTGCTGCTGATCCCTGAGTTGCTGAACCCTCTGCAACTGCTCTTGCACACTGGCTGCCTGCACTGGGAGCGCACTCTGAGTATGCTGAGTCTGCGCAGCACTGTTCGGCTGAACTTGGATGGGCAACTGCAGTTTGATTTGCTGGGGCACAACACCTTGCTGAGCCTGTATCTGAGCCACAACCTGCGACTGGATCTGAGAGAGAACCTGGACTTGCTGGAGCTGAGGCACAGCAAGGACTTGGGGCTGTGGCTGCTGTGTTTGGAGCTGAGGACCAGATGGGGATGGAACAGTAACTTGATTTAATGTCTGTCCTGATGAGAGAGTTTGAGTTGAAGACTGTACCTGGGGCTGTGACTGTGGCTGGCCTTGGGAAGGCGCCTGCAGAGATGTGGGGGGCGGAATTGGAACCGGCTGTGAGGCTGTAGTCTGAACCTGGGGTTGCTGTCCAGGAGTCACTTGGGATGGAGTTGATGGACGTATTCGAGTCAGTGGTGGGCTCTGGACACGAACAGGAGACTGTCCTTGTACACTGCTCTGAGGCTGACACTGTGTTGCAACCAGGGGTTTAGATGACTGTGCTTGGGAGGGCTGTGTTTCAGAAGGGACATGGGACGAGACAGCTGGCTGGGTCTGGACTGCAGGCTGAGCTGGGGTCTGGGTCTGGGTCTGGACTGCAGGCTGAGCAGGCTGGGGCTGGGCTTCTGCAGGACTCACACTTGATGACTGAGTTGGTGCCAGGGCTGTGGCTGGCTGTACCTGGGTCTGGGGAGATAATTTACTCTGTTTTTGTTCCCCTGAGCCTGTAAAAAAGAAAGACAAAATGGTTTCCAGATGTGAAAATGGGAGACTATGGTGAACATAGACTCTCAAAAGAACTTCCTGAAGGTGGGAATATTGCATTTCAATAGAGAAGATGTAAGCCTTGCACTCAGGTGCACTCTGCTTTGACAACTGCTTAGCTGGGGAGCTGGGACCGTTCCCTGCATGTCGTGTGTGTGTGTGTGTGTGTGTGTGTGTGTGTGTGTGTGTGTGTGTGTACGTGAGCACGAGCTGGGCGCTTGGAAGCCCCTGTCAAGTGTCACTCTTCTGCTAGGGCATGGCAACAGGCACTGAGAGCTTGGAGGAGGCTGGCAGAGGTCTAGGTCTCAAGCACAGGTCTCCCTGAGGAGCCCTCATCTCCAGGGCGCCACCAAGGATGGAGCAGAGTACAGACACAGGGACCATGGCATCGATTATTCTGCTCCTCCCGCCTTCTGATTATTTTTGCTTTGTTTTGATTGGTAAGTGAGTCCAGAAACAAGGCATGAAGCACAGAGGCTGACTCTACCACTGTTATGCTGGCTGGAGGCAGAGTGTTGGGCCCGTGCGGTCTGCAAACCCAGCAGCAAGCGTTGACCCAGCGTTTCTACCTGCTGCTGTAGCATTGGTGGTGGTGGTGGTGGTGGTGGTGGTGGTGCTGGCGGCGGCCGTGGCTGATGTTGAGAGCGGGGTAAAGAGGAAACGCTGAACAGTGCCATTTGGCATTGCGGCTTGCATGAGCTGCTGCCCTGGCCCTGGAAGGACCGTCATCCCCTGAGGTATCAACTGCAACTGTCCAGTAGTCTGCCCTTGTCCTTGAATCACTACTGTTAAACCTTGGTTGCCACCCTGTGGGAAAAGCAGACAGCAATATGTGGTGTTCAAATAAATCTGTAAAGCAGTTGAATGAAATCATTTATGTTATACCCTTACCTGCAAGAAACCCAGGGGGAAAAAACTCACTCCTGCTTCCCAAATTGGGAATATACGTTAGAGCTATCATATTCAGGTCAAAACTCTAATTTCAATCAATCAATTAACTAGTTAACTAAACCTTGTGAGTTTGGCTCTCACTGGTATCCAGGATAACCTAGACCCACCAACACTTGAGCCATCACACGCGGTTCTTACTTTAAACAACTTTTATTCATGTCATCTTACATTTTTCAAACACCTTTACATGTAGTCTCATTCCAGGCTCACAAAGCGAGACTCAGCGCTTATGGAATATTGGAGAGAAAAAAACGAAGTGAGAAGTGAGCCAACTGACTCTAATACCAGAACTGGGCATTGTAGGCTGGAGGTCAGAAAATTCGAGGGCAGCTTGGGTGATCAAGTGAGCCGCCCATCACAAGAAAGAAAGAAAGAAAGAGAGAGAGAGAGAGAGAGAGAGAGAGAGAGAGAGAGAGAGAGAGAGAGAGAGAGAGAGAAAAGAAAAATAAATGAATGAAAGTAAGAAAGAAGGAAGGAATGAACAAATGAACTGATGGATGGGGACATATTTCAACTTACAGAGGGTCTGCCTAGCAGGCATAGCCTTGGGTCCAACCCAGAGCATCTTATAAACTGGGTATGTTGACAAATACCTCTAATCCCTCATATATACAGCTCTATCTCAGGATATATGAAACCTTGTCTTAAAATAACAAAAGAAGAAAGAAAAGAACATTGAATTTATCTCCAGAATGAGGCATAAGGCACTGCTCCAAGTTTATGGTTTCCTGTGTATGGTTAAGCAGGCTGGTATACCTGACTGAAATGCTTGTCTTTCCTCAGTAGTTTGCAAGTATTGCATCAATGTGCCACAAGTGCCCACTTCCAGAAAGGCAAAAGTGACTATTATTGAAGCATATTAGAAGCACTGCAGTAAGCTTCTTTTGTTGTGTTTTGTCCTTCTTGAGAAAGGGTCTGGCACAGCCCTGGCTGGCCTTGAACTTTCTAGGTTTCTACTTCCTAAGTGCTGGGATTATGGGCACATGCCAGCACACATGATTTACGCAGTGATATAGATTCAACCCAGAGCTTTGTGGTGCTACATACCCCCCCGCCCCCATGCTGTATCTGGTGTTCTCTTGGTTTGTTTGTAGCATGTGTACATATGGTGCATGTGCTTGCTCATGTGCACACACGAAGGTCAGGTGTTCCTTTCAACACCTCATTATTTTTTTAATATTGGCTCATTATTTCCATGTATGTGCAAGAGCACTTGGAGAACAGAAGAGGGAGTTGGATCCCCTAGATCTGTGAGTCACCATGTGGAAGCTGGAAATGAACCCGTGTCTGTCTCTAATTCCTAATGCCTGAGCCATCTCTCTAGCCTGCTCTACCTCATTTGAAAAGATAGAATCAACTGAATGTGGAGCTCACTGTGTCTGCTATACTGGCTGGGCAGTGAGCTCAAAACCCACCTGTCTCCCTCCTAACTTGATAACTACAGATGTGTACCACAAAGGCTGCTTTAAACTTTCAAATTGTACACATGTATACATCTTTGCACATGTACGGAGGTGCTCAGAGTTCAGAAGAAGGTATCAACCCCCCAAAGGCGGAAGCTACAACTGACATGGGCACTGGACACTGAACTTGGGTCCTCAGGAAGGATGCACTCTTTGCTGCTGAGCCATCTTTCAGCCCTCGCAGCTGTCTTTTTTGTGGGGGCCGGGGATGGACCCCAGGCTCGCACGCTTGCGCAGCACTTTGCCCTCTTTATCCCACCCAGCACATAAGCAAATTCTCCCCACTTCCACCGTATCAGAGCTATCGCTGATCTTTGCAGTCCATTCTATGACTCAACCAGCGAGGGTCGCGAGCAGGAGACTTTTGGGAGCTTTGGGTTTTGGTAGGAAAAGACTAGTCAACAATATGGAATGACACAAGAGATCAGTTCAATGTACTCAAAATGTGCTTTGGTTTTTTTCCTATGAAAACTGCCCCCAACTAACATTTTGGTAATTGAAAGGCTTATCTCTTTCATGGTACAACATCCAACCCAAGGAATCTAAAGAGCTGGACATTATGATGTGCATAATAAGTTCGACTCCAGGAGGTAGTCCTTTCTTCTCTCTGTATAATTTTAAAAGATTTTTGTTTATATGTGTGAGCATTTGGCTGAGTGTACATCTGTGCTCCATGCACAGGTCTGGTGTTCATGGAAATCAGAATGGGGCATCAAATCCCTTGAAACAGGAGTGACAGGTTGTTGTGGGTGCGGAACTCAACCTAGACCCTCAGCAAAAGCAGCCAGAACTTTAGCCTCTGAGCCACCTTCCTAGCCCCACCAGCCATTTCTTAAAGTAGGTATACTTCAAATTTTACCTAAGGTCAAATGTAAACTTCAGCAAAAATAAGGCTACTCTCAAGATGAAGGCTGAGTCACTCACGTGGCCTTGTGTTAGCTGAGTGAGCTGAGCCATGGTGAGCTTCACCTGCCCCTGCTGAGGACGAGGGCTGTGTGGGGCTGAAGGCTGCAGAGCTCCAGCCGCTGCTCCTGGACTCACACCCTTCTGCACAGGTGCTGAAGAAGCTGTACTTGGAGCAGCGATGGCAGTGGAAACAGGCTGTCCTCGGATGATCTGAGTCACCACTTGTTGGGGTGCACCTGCACAAACAACAGGATACCCCCATCACTCTCACAGTGCTAGCATATGGACGACAGTTTGACACTTCAGATGAATGCAGTTCATGTCAATCTTCAAATAGACATTTGGATGTCGATAAACCAAGATGAATTCAAACACAGGACCATAGCCAGTTCACAGCCAGACCACAGACTTTAATAGAGTTAAAGAGAGGCAGTGTGGCTCATGCCTATAATCCCAGCACTTAAGAGACAGCAGGCAGATCTCTGTGAATTCAAGGCCACCTTGGTCAACACAGTGAGTTCTAGGACAGTTGGGGCTACATAGAGAAACCCTGTCTTGACTTTCTTTTCTTTCTTTTTTTTTTTTAAAGATTTATTTGTTTATTATATGTAAGTATACTGTAGCTGTCTTCAGACACTCCAGAAGAGGGCATCAGATCTTGTTACAGATGGTCGTGAGCCACCATGTGGTTGCTGGGATTTGAACTCAGGACCTTCGGAAGAACAGTCAGGGCTCTTAACCGCTGAGCCATCTCTCCAGTCCTTCTTTCTTTTTTAAAAAGGCTTATTTATTTTATGTATGTGAGTACACTGTAGCTATATTCAGACATGCCAGAAGAGGGCATCAGATCCCATTACAGATGGTTGTGAGCCACCATGTGGTTGCTGGGATTCGAACTCAGGACCTCTGGAAGAGCAGTTAATGCTCTTAACTGCTGAGCCATCTCTCCAGCGGAGACCCTGTCTTGAAACAAAAGGCATTCTTTTGGACGTAAAATAAATTCTCAACTGTAATGTCTTTGGGCTGCATGTATTTGTGTTTTCTTGGGAACAATGCTCTTAAGGAAGTAGTCTGAAGAAATGATACAATAGCTGTCAAAGGTTTTGCATTATTGCTCTTATGCCCATCTGTTCACTCCAGATGACCCACAAGACTCACTTGTGCGAGTTTCAGGGGCTCAGGACCATGTCGGGTGGACTACAGCTTGGGAATTTACCATTTTTAGCACGATACTGATAACTAGCAGACACAGAAAAGAGACCAGTGCTGGTGGTGCAGAGACAGCCCCGTGGCTAAGAGGACGGCTCCTCTTATAGAGGGCCCCAGTTCAATGCCCAGCTCCCCCATGGTGGCTCACAACTGTCCACAACTCCAACTTCAGGGATGCACCTCAGTAGGCACCAGCCATGCGCATGATGCAGAAACATTCATTCAATCAAAGCACTCATACATGCAAAATGAAATAAACCTAAAAAAAAGCCTGGCTCTGGTCAGTGACATGAAAATCCGAGGGATAATCCATGCATGTGCACTTTGAAATATCACTAAACTGCACATCCAAGGCGTGTGTCCTTGATGAGCTGCCTCTGCTTTTGGATTCCCCTCAAATCTTTTTATCTTCAACTGTTTTTCCCCCTTGGTGCCAGGATCCAAAGAGCTACCATCAAATGCCAGGCCCAAGTCAATCTTTGACATTTAATATGGTGGTTTGAAGCAGCTTACATTAATTGGGACTGACTCAGGGTCTGGCTTTGCCTTTGTAACTTACATGAGAAGAGCTTTGCTCTTTACGCTAATGTCTGAATACTATGCTTACATTTATTAGTGGTTGAGTTTACTCACGCTGTAAGTTAACTTGAATTTATTTTGTCTACCTTTCTCAGGGAAGAGAACATAACATACAGTATCTATCTGTGACACTACCTCACCATGCGCACATACTAATTCAAACCGGTATTCTCTGATACAGAGCGGCGTGCCTTCCATGCCGAAGCTGTCTCAGCGCACGCGCAAGAGAGTACCTGGCTGCACCACCACCGGTGTCCGAATGATGGTCTTTCCCAGTGCTGGCTGCTGGAGTGGCGTTCTAATCACGGTCATGCCAGGGCGGATCTGAGGCCCTGTGATTACCTGTGCATGAACAAAGGACAAGGAATTAAAACCATTTCAGCAGGGCGATGGCACTCACTTTTAATGGCAGCGCTTGGGAGACAGAGGCAGGCGGATCTCTGAGTTCAAGGCCAGCCTGGTCCACAGAACAGCCAGGGCTATACCGTGTCTCAAAACAAAAACAAAACAAAACAAACAACAACAAATGACAACAAAAGAATTAAAACTGCTTCAAAATTAGAACTCCAGGATTTCTCTCCCACAGCAATGGCTGTCCTGAAACTCACACAGAACCACTTGCCTCTGCCTGCTCACTGTTACATTTGAAATTATATTCAGTGTTGGAATAAAGGTGGAATTTTGAAGACAGAAACTTAAGAGGTTGAGTTCTAGAACCTGGACACTGTAATAAGTAAACAAAAATCCACTATCTTTGCATGGTTTAAAAGGTAGCAGCAAGCGCATTACTTCAGTTTTATAATTAGAGCCAGAACATTTGGACTAACTTTTTCCATGAAACTAGTACCAGAGAGACGTTTATCCAATACACACACATAGCAGCTGACATACGGTGTGTGTCAATGTTTCATCCTTGATCAGGAAGAACACAGGCGAACTAACAGCACAGCTGAGAGCCAATGGCGCGCCGGCGGGAGGGGTTCCAGAGTGACCCGTGAGGAGCGCAGCACATTCCTGTGCTGGATGTCAAGTCCCACACAATCTTCTCTAGGAAATATTGGCTAATAACAACTACTTACGAACAATACCTATATGCAACTAAACAAATGCCAAAATTAATATATCATGTATCCTTTGGGTTTATTAAATATATATATATATATATCTCCAAATGGGCACTTCATCACAGATTAAGTTGTAGTTAAGGAAGATGAGCTGAACTGATAGAGGAAGAGGACACAGGAATGTCACCCTGACACCGACATTCCTCAATAGAGAAGTCCTGGTGTAAATCGAGAATGCCCACCTGTGACGTGGTAGTGGTTCCTGCAGAGGCTGAGGTATTGGGCCTAATGGTGACGGTTGCAGTCCTGGGCTGGAATGAAGTAAAGGTTTGCTGGCTTGGACCTGTGGTGGATGGAATGATTCCCAGGACCTTCTGCTGTACCTGGACCACGCCTTAAAGAGAGATGAAGAAGACATGAACCTTGCTATCCTTCAAGGAAAGGCATTAGGTGCTGCTGGTGTCTGAGGAGGAACTACGTGTGGCGGGTTGCAGAGTGGGCTACACAGAATGCGACACCTGACGACTGAAACCAGTGAGGAGGAGATGGAGGATGGCGACAGCATGATCTGGCGAAGGTGAACTCAAACTCTGCGCGGTTGCTTCCCTTACCTCCTTGTGTTGCCGGCACATTTACAGCGACAATCTTGCTGTTTGCAGGAAGTGGCAATTTGGTAATTACTTTGCCTGCCATAGTGACGGGACTGCCTGTAATTTGGAGCGTCTGACCTGTGCTGGCAATGGTGGCAGCAGGGGTGGCAGCTGTGCTGGTGGCTAATGGGGTATAAGACATTTAATAAGCTTTAGGTTTTAAATGCCCAGCAGCGAAGTGACGTCTAGGAAGGGCCCTGATGCCTGACGCTCCTGCGCCACGTGCGCTGGCCACGTGGGTCCTGAAGGTGAGGGCTGCAGAGGAGCCACAAAGACCGTCCAGCCTGTCTGCCTGCGCACGCAGCGGCAGAGGCAGAACCACTCTCTCAGCAAATGAAGGTTAGAAATGCTTTTCCCCACCCGGAATAAAAGCAATGTTCCATTCATTCATCCCGGCTCTACCTGAATTGGACTGGCCTTGCTTCACCCATGTGGCAAAAGTTTGATGGAAGTTCTTGTTTTGCTGGAATGTGACTGTGGCGGGAGAGCCAACTTTTGTGGCCAGCACCATCTTCGTTCCAGGGGTGACCGAGCCACTTAAGGGAGCCACCATCACCTTCTGAGCTGGAGAGACCGTGCTGCTTGTGTTGTTTGCTGGGGATGTGGTGGACGCCGCGATGACTGCAGGCTTCTGCTGCTCCAAACGTTTCTGAGAGTCAAGGAGAGGAAATGTGAGCTCCAGTTCTCCATGGCAAACCCCATTCAGCAGGATTTCCCAGATGTTGAACTTTTTTTTTTTTTTGAGACAGGGTTTCTCTGTGTAGCCCTGGCTGTCCTGGAACTCACTCTGTAGACCAGGCTGACCTCGAACTCAGAAATCCACCTGCCTCTGCCTCCCAAAGATGTTGAACTTCTAAAAGGAAAACATGCCTATCGAAATATACCTCAAATCCTCCATGAAGGGTCTATTCCCAGTGTTTACATCCTTATAAACAGATCATAAAAAAGAAATTTAAATGATCAAAATGTTCTATACAATATCCAGTGTTCAGAGTGAGAAGGGTATAGGAAATCTTACTGGAGACAGGACACCTGTGACTCAGAGGCGGAACAGGAAGAAAGGCCTGACAGCGCTGCAAGCTTGGATTATCCAACCATAAATAGCATAGCATGGTGGTAGTTTTTATTATTACTATTTGGGTCAGAAAACTTGTCATCAAGCTAAGTGGAAAACTATAAGTAGTTTTGAGACTTTGTTACTGTTACTTATAGTGAGGATCTTACTCTGTAGCCCAAGTTGGCCTGGAACTAACATCATGTGGTCTTAAACTTGGAGCAATCCTTCTGCTTCAGTCTCCTTTGTACTGGGAATACTTCATATACTATATAATTAAAAGGTACTTCAAATGCTTTATACAGACGGGGAAAATCTCATCACCAGACCAGCTTACTAGGGACAGCACTCAACTGGTGACAGCAGGCGCCTGGCACACACAAGGCCCTGGGGTCATTACTCTGTACTGCAAAAAAATAAAAATGAAAATAAATAAAAACACAGGGTCAAACTGGGTGTGGTCGACACATGAGTAATCCCAACTCTGGGACCAGCCTAAGCTTTAGAGTAGGACTCACTCTCAAAAACCAGGCCCGGCCCCAAGGTACATGCCTTTAATCCCAACACTGTGAGGCAGAGGGAGGGTAGCTCTATGTATAGAGTTCTGGGACAGCCAGAACTATATACAAACAGCCACTGTCTCAAACAAAACAAAACAGATATAAAAGACAACTTGCATCTTTTAAATTAAAGACTGCTGGAATTTATCCACAGTGGTCTAACAAGCCACAGTGTAGGCTTCCACATGTGAAGCATTAGATAAGACTGGGTGCCTGGGCAGTACACCTCATTTAGCAATATTTGTCACCAAATCAGCTAGCAGGCTTTGTAAATGCTAAACATGAAGAAACTCAGGCTCAGACAGGCAGCCTGTGCAAGGGCCCCAAGGACACAGCATGGCGCACAATGGAGCTGTGATTAAGCCCATTTATATCCCCTCAAAAAGCAGGAAGGTTCCCTTGGATCTCAGGATGCCTGAGATACACAGAGCAACGCTGTGCCTCAAAACCACTAACAAGAGCTGGACATGGTGGCTCACGACTGTAACTGAAGTACATGAGAGACAGAGGCAGGGGGACTACCATGAGTGTGAGGCCAGCTTGAGCTACCCACTGAAGTATGGGAGAGCCTGAGCTACTGTGAAACCCCATCCAGACTCTATTGCATCACCGCTCTCTCCTGGATTGCTTTTGCAGACAGCCCGTACGCTTGAACAGAATTTGAAGGATTGCTTATCAATGCTTATTTCTCAAAAGAGAAGCAGCTTTGTTCTGCGTACTTAGAACCATCATCTGATCCAATTAGTTCAAAGGAAAACAGAGGCAAAGAAACGGAATATGTAATTACAAGTATTTCACTAGGAGAAAATGCACTGAAAACATGAAAACTCGAAAACAAATTAAGAAGTGCCACATTGGGTTGTGTTGCAGAGATGACAAAACACACCTATAGAAGCGAAGGACAGAACAACTGGCCGGTTGCTATAGGAACAGATGCTTATGCTTTTCTGTACATTTCCACAGCTGAATTCAGCACATAATCCAATAGTGCTATTTCCCCAAATTTCAAGTGAATAGACAGATGCATAGTAAATTGGAAGACATGTCGTCAGAGTTTATAAAACCTTAAAGCCTAAAAAGTCAGTGTTTTTATAATATATGCCGCTGGGGCTGGAGAGATACTTAGTCCAGGGCCGCGTTCAAAGGGACCAGGGCCTGTTCCTAGCACCTGCAGAGAGGTACAGTCATTGGTAACTCCAGTTCCAGGCATTCGACACCCTCTTCTGGACATCATTGGTGCCAGGAATGCACCATGATGCACAGACATATGCAGGAAAAACAATCATACCCATAAAATAAAAATAAATGTGTAACTATGTCAATAGTTCTGTCTTTAAAACCCCACACTATTTTATGTATGTTGCCTAGATTTACACTTTCAGGAGGAGCAGGCACCGCCCTCCAATTCATGGATACAGTACACTGGTCACCATACAATACGGGATGCGGAAAAAACCAGCAAACGACTTCGTGACCATTGATTCCAACCAAATCAGAGCCTTGGCGAAGCTTACTTCTTCACAGGCGGCACTGAAGCCCAGCAGGAAAGGATTCTTTTTAGAAACTACTGAGGGGACTGTAACAGCCGCCCTCAGGACTCAATCCCTGCAACAGTATGCTCGGCTTGCAGGGCCGCAGGCTCATGATATTTTCAAGAGTGAAAATGAGGCACTTTAATATCCCATGTGAATACGTAATCCTGGGCTTTCGTTCGTGTCCCTGAATCTGGCTATAAAGGTCAGTCTGCTGTAGGCCGCTGCCGTCCACTGACCTTAGTCTGCTGTTCCGCTGCTTGGGCCTTTTCTTTCTCCACTCTGTAGGGAAAAGGACAACTTATCAGAAACTGTTTACAAACGAAACCTGTGACTCGGCTTCACACAGAGGCATGGACTATTTCTCCTTTAAATGAATGTTTAAGATACCTTAAAAATAACAAATATATAACACACTAAATTTAAAAGCAAGGCTTATATCAACTACCCAGAGTTAGCATATACAATCAGAGGGTAAAGGAAAACTAATCAGAATGGATGCGGAAGCTATGCTGTGACAAGGTGGTGACTCACCTCTCAGCAAAAGCCCTGATTTCCCAGAGCTCCAGCTCCTCCTCTGCTACCCAGCTTTCAATGATAACAGGGCCCGTTTGCTTGGGTGTCTCTGGTCTCTTTGGCCGCAGTGCACTTGATCGAAGGCCTTTCCGCTGAGGTGTGGGTGTTTCTTAGTGAAAGAAATCAGAATGTTTTCAGCAGTATTGTTCCTAAGGCGTTCTTCTGACATCTATCTCATGAGGCACGGTGGTTGGCAAACATCTGAGATGCGCTGTTACATAGCCCTGGATGCCACCACCAGACAAACTTTCCCTTTTAAAGTGCCAGATATTGGCAAATCCTTGAGACTACACAGGCCAGATGGTCTACACTGCAAATCTGGACCAAAGTGCCTGCAGTAGGAGAGATTAAAAGCACTGACTGGCCCCCCTCCCAGAGGACCCAGGTTCAATTCCCAGCACCCACATGGCAGCTCACAACTGTCTGTTACTTCAGTTCCAGAGGAGTTGAACAGACATACATGTAGGTAAAACACCAATGCACATAAAAAAAAGATAATTAAACCATTTAAAAAAAGAATCAGTGGAAAAACAATGTCTGAGCTACATGTAGCCATGTTCCAACCAAACGGCTTATGAAAGCAGAACAGTGCCGGGCGGTGGTGGCGCACGCCTTTAATCCCAGCACTTGGGAGGCAGAGGCAGGCGGATTTCTGAGTTCGAGGCCAGCCTGGTCTACAGAGCGAGTTCCAGGACAGCCAGGGCTACACAGAGAAACCCTGTCTTGAAAAACAAAAAAAACAAAACAAAAAAAAATGAAAGCAGAAGAGTGGTCACGGCTCCTAGGACATGGCTTACTAGCTGTGTGAGGCTCACACGGCCTTCCTCTGCCTGGAACTCTGTTCCTTATCCTCTCTCTACATGTGACCAAGAGCAATTCATTGTTGAGACTCTGACACCAATACAATTTCTGCCAAAGATTTATCATGTTGGCATTTTGTTAGGTGTGACACTGGGTTAGAGAAGAGAATAGCAAATTCCTGGCAATAACCCCTCTCCAAGGAAAACCTCAATTAACAGAACACACGGCCAGTAGGCCAGCAATGGGGCATTTTCTTCTATTTCTTACCTTTGGGTGCTTCTGGAACTCCAATGGGGCAAATGATCTTCCTGATACAGTACTCAGAACGAATGCCGTAAGGGCCCACATCACGCCTCTTAATTATCTCTGTGGTTATGATTTCAGTCTCAGATGTTTCTGTGGGAATACGATTTACACACTGATAAAGAGCACCTGAGGTATGAGGACGCTCGGGAGATGTAGCGAGTCTGCAGTGAGTGACGTTTCGGATCACCTGGGCTATCAACGACCACAGCATCGCTGCCTCATTACCACAGCTGAGTTTCTTTGGTTCTCCAGCAGCTTCCTGCAGGTGGTCTTGCCATTGTTTTAAGTTAGGGCTCTCACTATGCCGCTCAGGCAGGCCACTCCTTTCCTTTTTGATGCCCAAGGTGGCCTAGAACTCATTATATAAGCTCAGGCTGGCATCGAGTTTGTGGCAATCCTTCTGCCTCAGCATAAGTAGCAAGAAGAAAAACAATGATACAGCGTCCATCCCAGGTAAGACCCAGAAGCAGCAGCACTCAGAGCAAGGCCTGGGCTCCGGGACTCGCCTGGTAGCTGGCTGAGCACGATGGACAGTGACCATCACGGGAAACTTTAGTTGGGGGTATGTGTGCTGACTTACTTACAATCTGAACCTTGCCCTTAACCTTGATTTTATGGCGCCCAGAAAACTTAAGCAAGGGTAAACGTCTATAAAATAAGACAAGTATTTAATAAGTCCAGTGAACAGCACATAATTTTATCTTATTACACTGCTAGGGGGTCAAACCCAGGGCCTTGCACATGCTAGGCAAGGGCTACAGCCACAGATCCAACCCATTTCAAGTTTCTTTTTTTTTTTTTGAGACAGTTATTCTAGCTGGCCTTGAGCTAAGTAGCTCAAGTGGGTCATCAGTTAGATCCTCTTGCCTCAGTCTCCTAAGTAGATGGCATTATAAACTGTGATGCCAGGTCTCATACAATCTAAGCTGGCCTTGAACTGACAGGTTATACAGCACTAGGACCTAACCCAGGACCTCGTGCACTTTAGCAACTAAGCTACATCCTTAGCCCACATCTTTTAAAGTCCATCCCCTTACCTGTCCGTGTCGAGCCTCCTCCTGGAGGAGCCTTGGCCGCCATGTCATCCCACCTCAGACTGGCCCACAGCAGCCGCAGCATCAGACTCACTCCCGCTAAGGACCTTACCGTCTGAAGTCTATACCTGAAAGAACAACCCGGATCAACGACATACAAACAAACACACACTCTTTGACACTTTCTTCTCTTCCTCTCTATGAAACTGAAGGACATGTTTCTGGCACTGACTACGACCTCAGTACTTGTAACATGGCTTGTAAGACTATGGCATTATAAAATGTAATACCTTTGAGTTCCCAGGATAATGTGCACTTAACAATTTTAAATCAATGAGACTCATTTCCAATGCCACAGAAATAATATCTAAGGTTTAAAAATAAAGATTTGTATTTCTATAAAATATCTGCATGAAAAATACAGAGAAAAACAAAATCAGTAACTGTGTTACTAAATTTGATAGGAGTCTTGAAAAAAATCATGATAAAATAGTTTTTGCTAAAACAAAAATCTAAAAATGTTTATATTTTCTCAAAGAGTAAAACAAAACTAAAACACTCTGCAAGACCTTTTCCAACTGAACAGAATTCTGAAGTTCATGGTAGCTTTTCCAAACATAAACCACTGCTCATGAGTACCACAAATACTATGAACCAATGCTGGCTAACTTTGGAAGCCTATGAAGAAATCCATTACCAGAAATGTCCAGTCCTGCATCAGCTATGCAGATGAGAAGGAAGCCAGGACTCGAACTTCTTTCTCCTCAAGCAAACTGGGAAGTTGCTGAACATACTTCTCTTTTTTAAACTAACACTAAAAATGCATCTGAAAATTAATTTACTCAATTCCAATGAATATTTTATCCTCAAACAGAATTTACTGTAACATCTCTTTACAGCAGCTGTCAATTCCCTACTAACATCTTCATGAGATTTCCCTTCGGACATTTTCACACTACATGAAGTGAACGTATTGGCTGAATGCAGTGCAGAGGAAGCTTATATAATGAAAACTGTCTCCTCCACTATCAGGCAGACAGTAACTCCGGGGACAATTCTGGACGGGAAAGGTGATGCTTTCTTTGTTATTATCATGTGACAAAAGGAACAACAGGAAAAGGTTAAGCTTTAGTCAAATGGTTGCTGCACCCCTGCCAACTCCTAGCTCTACCTGGGAGATGTTTGCTTCACCTTAACAACCCATGCATCCTTGACCCTGCAGAGTCTTTAAAGTAGTGACAAGATGCTGACTAGCATGGGGATAACCAGAAGTGCCTGTCACTTTCAGGCCACGCCCCAGAGTCTTGTGGGAGTTTGGTATGGCAGAAGGAAAACAAGCATTTCTTTTCTTTTCTTTTTCCCCTAGAACAGAGTTTCTCTGTGTAGCCCTGACTGTTCTAGATTTGTAGACCAGGCTGGCCTTGAACTCACACAGCTCTGCCTGCCTCTGCCTCCCAGTGCTGGAACTAAAGGTGTGCGCCCCAACCCCCGGCAAGAGCAAGCACCCCTTACTCTCTCTCCCTCCTCTACTTGTTCTCTAGGGTCAAATCCTCTCTGCCTGCCTTGTCTCACACATAAGACCCTCTTAACCACACTGTACTGAGGACAGAGCTCAAAGTCCTAACAGTGATCAACATCCCCACAGCCTATTTTAAAACCCAGGTAATTTCAGTGGAGAAACATCTCTCACTATCAGTCTGCTGATTCATTCACTACTCATTCATACAAAAAAAAAATGGAGTGCATCAGTGTGTCAAGACTGTGAAGGAAGCAGGGATACACTCAAAAGTGTGTGTTAGAATCTACCTGCTAAGAGCTGTAAGAAAGGCAAGCACTTAGGCCTGCCATAGTCTCAAAGCGCGTGGAAATCGGATGGCAGTGTATTTGGCTGACTGAGGACAAGGGGTGCGTGTACACGCGCGCGCGCGCGCGCGCGCGCACACACACACACACACACAGAAACAGGAGGGAACTAAGTGTGCACACACTTCTATCATGCCCATTCTGCTTTATTATGGCCAGCAAGAAGGGGTGGGTACAAATGGCGATGCATGGAGAAGAAAGCGAAAGTCAGAACCAGCCATGCCAATGGGAAGGCTTAAAGAAAAGCAGGGGAAGCTAGATCCATCCCGCTCTCTTAGGTTCCTCAGGTGCCGCCCGCTTTCCTCCCTTCCCTGCGGCAGTCAGTCAGCAGGTCCAGCAATCACTCAGGAGAGTCCTAGCACAGTCAGGTACCTTAGCAGGACCCTCCAGCATCATTACGGAGAACAACCGCCAGCTCAGAATGACAGCGACAGTCATGCCAGGAAAACAAGTATAAGGAGATGTATGTACAAGGCAGAATGTTTTTACTGTACAAGCATCAATTTTTCTTTAACATTACATCCAAAAATATGCATCATACGTGCAGCTGGGCATCTGTGTAAGTCTGCTTATGAGGCTGAGGTGGGAGGGCAGGAGTTTGAGACCAGCCTGGGCTGCAGGGCTAGACCCATAAGAACTACCCCTCAACAAATAATAAATAAGAAGTAAACACAGGAAATTCAAGGGTTAGTACAAAAATGCATTTTACATGAATCGATTTTGTAACGAAGTTTTTTTAAGTGCTCTAAAATCAAGAATAACATACTTTTACCCATGATTCTATTAATCAGAAGTAACAGATACTTATTTCAACTTCAACAAATTAAGAATGACCAGGGAGATATTTCTTTCCATTAAAAAATGAGAGACTGACCAAACAAACAGATACGATGCATGTCAGCACATATCAGAAGGCTGTAAGGCAAGGCGCCGCAGTGTGGCCATGCACACAGGGCTCTGGTGCCCAGGCTCTGAGAACAGTGCCTTCCAGCCAAGCTACCTCTCGCTTCAGAACACAAGGTGCAGAAAGGCCAGCCTCCTGCCTGCTGAGGGATCTTAGTTCAGCCACTTGTATGTATACAGTAACTTTTCCAGTGGGAAAGAAGTTACCTGCAGGACTGTCAAGGATGCACTTTGGGACCGCTCTCAATGAAGAAAGCAGAAAAGTGCAGAGCAATCCTACAATTCCATGAACTGCAATGAAGAGTTCCTTGATTCCCTGCAGGATTCTGCAAATCCTTCATTGCAGGCCCTGCAGAGAAAGTGCACTTTTCAGCTGTCTCTAGTGCATGTGCATGGAGTGATGACATCTTACTTCAAACCAATGATGAGGTATAAAAACGTGCTCACACAATGAGTGGTCACCGGACTGAATGAACTCCGTCAGGGAAAACTCACGTTTACACTGGGTTTTGCGATCTTTTCTGACCCTAGCTAGCTGACTGTAATATAAAGGACATAAAGAAGGATGATGTGAACAGAAGCTGGAAATATTAAGACACTGCAATAAAGTCTGTGTGAGAAATGCTGCTCAGTAACTTGCTGGAGCAATCACGTAAAACCACCTGCAGCTAACACTGCCCGCCGCGGGCCTTCGATTCCTACTGCTTACGCTCATCCCAGTCACCAGGGTGAAAGACAGAGCAGAGGCACAAAAGGGACAGAACACGGACACACAGGTCAAATGCAAACAGCACATGAAGTGCTGGGCTGGGGTCAGGAATACTTGGCCTCTGTAGTCATGGGCAAGTTACTCCGCCCATAGAAAACTTCTGAGCCCCCTTCCTAGTAGCCAATGAACACAGGCTAACAACTATCAATACTATGAACTTACCGTTTGCTCCCCAAACATAGAGGGCCCAGAGCATTCTAAATAAAATTAATTCTAAATAAAACATTCCTAAGGAAATTCCTCTATCTTTCTTTCATAAATAACCAAGAACTCTAACACATAAATATAAATGTCACAAGGAAGGTCTGTCATGACAGGCTTTGTGCATTTACAGGCGTGTTTTTGTGACTCCCAGGAAATGACAGTCCACGATGATCATGGCGCTGCGCAAACAGCATGCAGTGACTGCGAAGTCAGACTACAGGACAAGGTTGGCACGGTCTTTTGGTCTCACAGAAGTTAAAATGGACACGCATGTTAAAAGAATCCCTTACACTTCTGGTAAGTCTGTGGCTGCTGGGTAAATCTCAGTCCCACCCGTGGCCGAGCTGGCAGCTTTCAGTATCATGTCATCACTAACCCTGGCCGTTACAGAGGCGGGTCCTCATCTTCAGGCATCTCATTTTACTTAAAACTAACAAAAAAAATACTCTTTAAAAAGCTCCCCCCTCCATAAGATTCTAAAGTACATACCTCCACGCGATACAAAAGGTCGGTCTAGGAGAAGGATATGGCCATATATCCAAGGCAGGTTTTGCATTATAATTAAAGTAAGGGACTTCCCGGATCCCTCCTTTTCTGGCCAGCTTTTTCAAGTCATCGTTAGGTAACACGAATATGCTCTTTTTGCTGCTCTTGGTAACAAACTTCCTATAGGACGGCAGGGCTGTCCCTGAACGGGTCTTTTTGGGTCTTGAGAACTTCATCAGCTTTACCCTGTCTCTTGTGGAATACTCTTTGCTCACTGTCATAGATGTCACCAGTGTGCTTCCTGCAGTGGTCAGGGAGTCCGTCACTGTCGTGGTGACCACAGTTTTACTCTGCTCCTTTACAGAGATGGTATCCACACCGCTGTCTGGGGAGGGTGTGGAGAGCTTTGTCACAGTGGTAGTGGTAGTTGTGACAGTGGATCTGGCACAATTTTCTGTGGAAGAAACCAACGTTTGCTTGTCCCCTTTTGCTACCTTAATGACAGTTTTTGATTCTGTGGCAACAGTGGATGTCATTGTGGTGACTTCTGTGATGACTGTCTTTCTTTGGGATTCTCCATTGACATTCTGGTCTTTGCTGGAAGGTAGACCATTTTCATCCATGAAGTCCTTGCTAAGGTTAGAGTCCTCTCCAGTTGTAACAGGAGATGGGGTAACTTTCTTAACCTCTGAACTTTCAGTTTCCATATCTTCTACCTGATTAAGTGAGTTCCGATCTGGACAAGGGGCTGGGGGTATGATTACCTGGGTACTGGCAGACTCTTTGGTGGATGGTAGGGTATGGAGGCCATCTTGGTGATTACCTTTGGCATCTGAAGAACTCAGTGAATACGAGTTGGTTTCTGAAGTGTTTTGCTCACTGAATTCTTCCATAATGATGTCACCATTAACTAACGGCTTCACAGCAGATTCCTTTCCAGTCAGTGACTTCATATTTCCAGAGATGACTTTATTGATGTTATTGACCTTTGGTTCAACAGTACCACTCACAACTTTACCATCAGAGCCATCCTTCATGCCTGGCCCCTTCAGATACCCTTTAGCTTTACTATCTTTGCCATTTATTTGAAATTTATTTGCTTTCTGTCCTTTCTTTTCAGACTCTCGAGAGTCGCTGTTCTTCCTGTCAGTGCTGTGTCTGAGGTTGACTTGGTCAGTGCATCTGTTAACTGCTCTCTCCTCTGGCTTTTGATGCTGGCCCAGTTTCTTACCATTTGCTTCAGTTATCTTACCCTGTAGTTTGTCTTCACAATTTTCAGTGGTCTTAGAAGAAATTAACTGACATTTTGTTGGCTCCACACTTTCCCCGCCTTGGTCCGAAGTTATGAACCGTTTAGAGGTGGCTTCATTGCTGTTCTGAACGACCATATCTTCTTCAGCGCTCTCCCGAATAGACATGGTATCAGAGCTATTTTCCAAAGTGCTACTATATTCCGAGTCACCACCTAGTCTCCCATCCGAGTCCATTGCTTTTGGGAAGGCCTGGGCATCTCTGTCACGGGGACTTTTAGGTACTGATGGAGGTGAAGAAGACACGATGGTGCTGCTGTCGTCCGGTGGGAGCAGCTTCTTGCTCTTACAGATCAAAGTGCCAGCAACATCTGCACTGGTGGGTTTAGAGTCACCAGTCAAAGAGTCAGTCACTTCTGTTTTAGTCTGACTTAGTTCCAGTCCCTTACTGGCAGGTTCAGAGATCCTGGCATCTAGGTCGAGTTCAACAGAGTTTTGTCTCTGACAGTTGGGCCCTGGACTCTGAATGGAGACATCATCTAACACTTTTGGATCAGGTCTGTGCGTGCTGAGACTAGGAGGACTGATGCCAAGAACCAAGGGATCATGTTGTGAGCCCCCCAGCCCCAAGTCTGCAGTGCTAGCCTGACTTTGACCGGGACTTTGTTCCTGTCTAAGCAAGTCCTCCTGATGCCCTTCGTTTGCTTTTGTGGATACTGGAGACTCGGAGGAGCTTTTCAGAGCACCTGTGGGGGGCTTGCCTGCCCCCTTTATCCCACTCTCCAACTTCAACTTCTCAAGGCGCTGTTTTTCTTCCAGTGTAAATTGTCGGATCCTCCGTTCCAGAAGCCCGTCCAGCTTCGAGGATTTCGTTTTCTTTTTGTAACTAGTCCTTAGATGGAAGCCCTCACTGACATTGACCACATCTACCTGTGCACTTTCCAGACTGTTCAGATGTGACTCTGTTTTCACATTATCATCGATCTCCATTGGCTCTTCCTTGAAGGACTTGTCATTATCAGAATCTAAAAGTTCTTTTACATCTGTGAATTAAAGACATTGACAAAAATGTAATTTTTACTCTGAAATGAGGAATTCGTGAAGACTATTTTTATTTCCAAAAGTATCTTTTTGTTATCTTCATACTTATATCATGGACACTGCTAAACTTTAAATGGGGCTAAAAAAATAGATACATTTCAAATACTGGATGACTCTTGAGTTTTGGTTCCTAAAATGATGAGCTGTTATAGTGAGAACTGACAGTCTATGACAGGCTACTGAATACATTATGCCTGTAGGTGCAGTCAGTTATCAACCGTGCTGACCTTGAGGCATGGCACCCAGGCTGGGGAAACAGAGGCAGGAGTAGCATGAGTGTGGCATCCGGGGCTGCCCAGCAAACCAACCTCAACAAACAAACCGTGAATTGTCTCTATCTTATTCTTTGGGACTAGGCGTCTCGGTTGAACCCAGAGAGCACTAATATAGCTAGGTAGTCTAGCTAGCAAGGCTCTGGCTTCAGGTGCTGGAATTACAGACAGGCTGCCAAATCACAACCAGAATGTACAACCATTCTGGGAATACAAACTCTCAGTCTTCATATTTAAACATCTATCACATTATCCAGCATGATATCTCTCTAGTTTGCTTATGTGTTTAAAAAAAAGTTTAAAACCATTTTTATTTCTATATCTCACTGGCCCTAAAGTTTCTCAAAAAAGTTTCTCAAGCTGGAGAGATGGCTCAGTGGTTAAGAGCACTGACTGCTCTTCCAAAGGTCTTGAGTTCAAATCCCAGCAACCACATGGTGGCTCACAGCCATCCGTAATGAGATCTGATGCCCTCTTCTGGGGTGTCTGAAGACAGCTACAGTGTACTCACATATAATAATAAATAAATAAATCTTTTTAAAAAAAAAAAAAAAAAGGAAAGAAAATTTGCTTCTCCAGAATTCTGTACTCAGAGCTGTCCAGCGTATGAGGCTCTAAGTTTGATCTCTGGAACCCACAAGACAAATAAATAAACTGAATGCTTTTATAATATGCAGAAGATAAGCTGGTTATGGCGGCACTGTTATCCCAATATTCAAGAGGCACAAGCGGATCGCTGCGTATTCCAAACCGAGCTGGCCCACACAGTGAGTCCCAGGCCCCGCGCTCCCTCTCCCTCTCTCTCTCTCTCTCTCTCTCACACACACACACACGCCAAATCCTAAAAACTTAGTATTAATGTTCATAACAGGTAAAGAGCAGAAAAGCTGAATTACTCATTGGCCAGTGACTGGACAGGTGAATTGTGCTGGCCAACACAGTGGAGTACTCTTTCGAATACGCCACAATGTGGGTGAACCTTGAAAGCACGGTGCTGGATAAAGGAGGGCAACAGACTGCCTATGTTCAGTGAACTGAAATGTTGAAAACAGACAAATCCAGAGAACAGACCAACGAGGGAGGATCAGAGAGCAACTTCCTTTAGCATGATGAAAATGCTGTCACTTGTCATAAATGCTGAGCAAGTCCGTGACCATCTACAGCACTGCAGCTTGGCAGGGTGAGGTGCGCTGTGATGAGGCTGTGGTGCCCGCCAGTGGGAAGCCGACCCCGGCACACATACCCCCCCCCCCCGGCTCCTGCCCCCGCTTACCTTGGTCCTTCTTCTCAGGCGCCTTAGACAGCTCCATCGCCCCTGCGACGGCTCCAGCTGTGGAGTCTGCATCTTTCACCTCACCTTTCTCAGAATCACATTCTGTCTTCAATTTTTTTGGACTTCGTGGACTTTTTCTTTTATCTGACTCATCCTTATTTTCATCCGCATTATTTTTGGCTAAAAAAGAATCACATGTATGGCCACAGATATTTAATATTAGAATTTCTTAAAGATTTTTAAATTTATGTGTCTTGTGTCTATATACATATCTATAGTGTGCAGGTACCCTGAGAGGTGAGAAAGGACAAAGTCCCTACAATTAATGGGGTTTTGAGCTCCTGAATGTGGGAGCTAGGAACTAAACTATGGTCTCTACAAAATGCTCTTAACCTCTGAGCCACCACTACTAGTATTTTGAAAATAATATTGTAATCACACAGCTGAATATTTTCAAAACTTATTTTCTCTCATCTTTCTTTAACTAAAATCCTATCTATCAAAGCCTTATAAATAAAGTTAAAATCTTTAAGAGTTTATGGGGCTGGAGAACTCGCTACCCTGGTAGAGGGCACCTGTGGCTTTTGGAGAAGACCTGGGTTCAGTTGCCAGCACTCATAACTAACAGTTCTTTCTAACTCAAAGGCCAAGAGACTCAATGTCCCTTTTCTGGTCTCTGTGGGCACCAGGTATGAACATATGGTGCACATATATACATGAAGGCAAAACATTCATATACATAAAATATAAATAATCTTAAATTTAAAAAAATTAGAACATCTAACTAGTAAATCAAATAGTATTTTCCACATACTATTAAAAACATCATAAGAATACATTTATCTAAAATAAGATCAATATACCTTGAAATCTTAAGAAGTGGCCTTATTAAAAATAAATAAATAAATATCCCACTGGGTGGTGGTGATACACAACTTTAATGCCAGCAGAGGGAGGCTGAGGCAGTCAGATCTCTGTGAGTTTGAGGCCAGCCTGGTTTACAAAGCAAGTTCTAGGACAGCCAGAGCTACATAGAAAAACCATTTTGAAAAACAAGAAAAAAAAATCCCCCAAACCATAAAAATTGGAAATATTAAAGATTTCATAATAGCTGTATATATTAAAACAGTTGATTACTAACCCCCATCAAAGGGCTTTCTGTAGTTTACATTCGTATTGCCTGGTAATTTGGGAAGAAACCTGTAAACATGTGTCTTGCTAATCCAGCTCCAGCCGCCGTACCCTGTCACTCTGTACTCCTCGCCTTTCTGTTTCCAAACCTGGTAACAATGAAAATACAACGGTTAAAGAAATACATGGAGCATCTGTCAAACACAAGCTAAGGATCAGGCCCACTCACTGGCCCAGAGAGATGCAGTGGGGAAGGGCAAACAGGCACAATATGCCTGACCCTCATTGGCCCAAGAGAACCAAGTCCTATGAATTACGCTGTGACGTGTGTGTGTGTGTGAGACCTGTGTGTATGTGTGTGTGCATGTATGGGTTTTCTCCCTCCCCCCACACACACATACAATCTCACATAAATAAAATTATAAAAGGGGGCTGGAGAGTTGGCTCAACAGTTAAGAGTCTCTGCTCTTCCAAAGGTCCTGAGTTCAATTCCCAGCAACCACACGTGGCTCAGAGTCATCTGTAATGGGATCTGATGCCCTCTTCTGGCATGTCTGAAGATAGCTACAGTGTACTCACATACATAAAATAAATAATTTTAAAAATTATAATAAGAGATTCATGCAAATTAATTAAATTTACCAAATAATTATATTTTCAGTAGCAATCTAAAGATCTATGAAATAACTTAACACTCCTATTAAATTTAACAATGTTTTTATTACTAATTTCAACACACTGGTCTCAAATTCTGAGAAAACCAAGCTTACGTGTGCTCACACCGCCTCATTAATTCAAGACCATGACAAAGTAGAGCAGACCGATCACATTCAGAGCCCCATGCGCGCTGTGGCCGGCCTGGTGACAATTACCTGGTGCTTCACTGGAAATGTGTATTTTACCCATGTGGCCTGCTGCATTGTCTCCTCCTCCTCTTGTTTTTTCTCCTTTTTTTTAACTTTCTCCTTTTCTTCTCTTTCAATTGATGTCATCCTATGTAACCTGAGAATACACAGGTTAAAAAAATTAATCACATTTAATTTTGAAAACTAAACAAACAAAAAAAAAAGATATGAAAGCTGAAAATTAGAAAGAAAACCAGATTACTTAGTTGCAACCCTACACCCAAGACACTCCCAACAGACAGAAACAAGCAGATTATCATTCCCTGAGAGGTCAAAGCATAAAACAAAAAGGAGTAGCCTTTCCAAGCACCTCACCAAAGAAACGCTAGTGATTCATTCTTGTAAAGACCCACGCACAAGCCAACACTTACGGTCCTTAAGGGCCTGCTATAAACAGAACTGATGCCGCACAAGCAGCTCATACGGGGCAGAGGAGCCATCAACCACAAAGCCATCCTACTGCCTCATACTTTCTTTGAAAGTGAGTATCACACTTCCAAATTGCTAGCCAAACTGGGAGGGAACAATACGGTCCCCAATGAAATAAGCCACCATTGTCTGTCTGCTAGCCTTTCACATCTATTTCCTTTGCCAATTGAGGAAAGATCCCATCTGTGGTACAAATGCTCCCCTCAGCTTGCTATCTGTCTTTTGAGTTTGATTACAATAATGGTTTTCCACTCAGAATTTTAAATAAGTATGTCTGTTTAAAAGGAAAGTATCAGAACAAAAGTATAAATTAATTCACCTTTCTTCCATTAGCATATGGGTTTGTCCCTTCAGTTGTTTAAGTCTAGATCAATCTGAGGTCTGTTCCTGACACATGACCTCTTTTGTTAATGATATGGTGTTGCATGACCAAGCTTGCATGGACTCTAGACCAATTTAAGGACTGCCGAGAGCACTGTTCTGCTTCTTCAGACCAGGAGATATTTTGACAACTTCAGACATGTTTTTATATTTGTTGAGATAAGGTTTATGTATATGTAGCTATATGTAGCTATAAGCCCTCAAAATTATCCAACCTCTACTACATAAAGATGAAATTAAAGGTCTGTATACCTCAATTTAATACCTATTCTTTAAATGAATAATTACTATTTAATGTGTAGATGTGAGAGACTGCATGAGTTTATGTATACCTCACATTTGTAGGGGCCCATGGAGACCAGAAAAATACATCAGATCCTCTGGGACTGGAGTTACAAACAGTTAAGTTACCACATGAGTGCTGGGAACTGAAATCAGGTCTTCTGAAGAGCAATCAGTGCTCTTAACCACCGAGCCATCTCTCTCAAACACTGTTTTATTGTTGGTTATTTCCTGAGACATGACCTCATGTATCCCATGATGGTCGGACGCCTTGCCTCCATGTCCTAAGCACTGGGATTGAACGCACATGCCACCATGCCTGTCTTGTTACTTTCTTAGATACGATCTCACCAAGCTCAGACCCTCAGGTTTGGCAGTAGGAGCCTCTACCCACTAGACCCAAGACTTTGACAACTCTTTTATTCGCTTGTCCATGTGCATATCTGTGAGTGTTTGAAATGTGAGTGCCGGAGTGTAGGTGAAAGGTGAGCTCTTAAATCCCATCAAGGAAGTATTTTTGTGCTCTACTTAAGGGTGGTTAACTCAGACGTTCACAGCGGGTCACAGACATAAAGCAGTGTCTGTGGATTGCTCGGTCACAAAGGGAACATCTGCATCACTTCCCTTCCTCTAAGGCTCAGGGCCTTCCTCAAAAATGCTTTTCACTTGTAACATCGTTTGCAAGATGGCTCAAGGGGCAAAGACACCAGTCAAAAATAAACCATCAACTCATACCAACAGCACACACAAGTATACACACGCACAATTTAAAACAACAAACCATATTTGGTCTCTTCTCATCTTCATTACAGTTCTGTACCCTAGGAATTACCGTAGACCAGGAAGAGACAGTCTTTACTATGAACTCACAGGCTTTTCCATGATTATTAATGATCAGCATTTCGGAAGTATCCAATAGTCACCATTCCCAAGGCTCAGAATTCACTCACCTGGTATGTCCTAAAGACTCCCGCCATATTGGCAGCATCACAACTGGCTTAACTGCACACTCCAAAATTGCCAGAGCCAAGGCGAACTCTCTGGGTTTACTACACATCTGAACGGCCTTGATCCAATTAGCCCTGCGTTTCGGAAGGAAGAAGTCATGTCAGTTGCTCTTAAGAAGATTTTATACACTAGGAGCAGCACCAGGCATCACTCAGTCAGTATTCTTTAACTTTGGTCTCCTCTTGACTCTAGGGATAAAATACTGACACCTGAAGTGATCCAGATGTGAGTGCTGCATTGGTACTTCTGACCCTCACACATCTTCAGCTTCCTGTCCACTGTGACTTCACTGAACTCATTGGTAAAAACATTTTAAGGGGCACACCTGTAAGTATCAATTTATAGGTAGGTAGCAGTTTTAAAGCAATGAATGAATGTCAGCACCCCTTACCTGTGTGAAGCCCAGTTGGGGTGAAGAAAGGACGAAGGGATGTTGCTCTCCAGCTGCGTGATGGTGAGTCTCAGCGTCGAGATGGTAAGGACTTTGGACCCGTGAACAGACCCGTTCCATTTGAACTCCCCAGCTGGAGTGAGACAGAATTTATGTGCAAGGTGCCTCCTCTTATCATGGTCTTCTCTGTGTTGGTGCTTATTCAGAGCAAATGAATTGGTCGAGTACTGATTGTGGTAGACTCGGTACTTCCCTTCTTGTCCCAGCTTAAAATAATTGTTGATGTTCCCTTTCATGACCACCTCCTTTTTGGTGCTCAGCCGTGACACTTCTCCTTGGGAGTTAACCACCAACACCTGAGGAGGAAAATAAGACATCATTATTTGTGTCAAAGATGGGAATATTGTCTGGCCAACTGTCTTTAATCAATCATTCCAAATAGGTGACATTTTATGACTAAGAGATTGAAGTTTAAATGCTAAATTTGGGGAAGTATGGGGTTATTAAAAAAGAAAGAAAGAAGAAGCTACATTTCAAGTGAGGTTGGAGCTGGGAGGAGCATGGACTCAAGCTAGTCAGAGCTTTAGAGCAGAACTGTCTTAGGGTAGGGAACACAAAGAGCCTGGGAAATAGCTCAGCAGGTACAGGTGCTGACAAAGAAGTCTGGGGACCACCTTTAATCCCTAGATACCACAAGAAGGTGGCAAGAAAGAACTAACTCCAAAGTTGTCTGCATACCCCCTCATAAATCTAGGTGCTGGTGTGCATGCCACACGTGAATAAAATGTAAGTTAAACAAACAAAAAGGTGATGGCACACGCCTTTAATCCCAGCACTCAGGAGGCAGAGGCAGGCCTGGTCTACAGCCTGAGTTCCAGGACAGCCAGGGCCACACAAATGTCTCAGAAAAAAACAAAAAACCAACCAACCCCCCCTACACACACACGCGAATGAAAAGTGAAATCGAGTGATTTACACTAATACAAGGAAAGCACGGCTGCAGAAGGAAAAGAAGAGTGGTCTTGATGGTGTGATGATCAGGCTAGACACCAATGGGCACTTCATGGTTCTCAGAAATGGGACCATCTGCCACCCTATAAAGATTCTAACACATAGCTTAGTGAAATAGGAAAGCATCACACACACTAACCCCTAAAAAAAAAAACCGACTATAAAAATCCTTTATTGCTGCTCTGTTCATTATTCCAACTTTAGCTGCCACAGGCCCTGGGGTCTTTAAAATGTTTCCAAAAACTTGGGTTCAATCTTTCAGTGGACCATAAAAATCAATACTTGCTCATTCTCCCCTCCCTCAATGTGGAGGTGATGGGGGAGGTTGTCAGGGGTTTAGACGGGGCCTTGCTATACAGCCTGAGGCGGCCTGGTACTCAATAGTAGTCCAGGTTTTCCTCAAACTGGCTACATTCTTGCCCCAGCCTCCTTTTAGGATTCAGTCCTGCTTACGGCCCTGTAAATAATCATCTGAGACATTGTTATGACAGTTCTGTGCCCACAGCCAGGCATGAGTACAGGCATTCAAGGTCAGTTCTGAGCCAGCACTCTCTGCTCCACCAAGAACTGCAAGTTACAAGGCTTCTGAAGTGGGCCCAGGGAATGGTGACAGACAGGCATGGTGACATGTCTTTAACTTGAGCACTCAGTAGGCACAGTTCCATGGATCTGAGTTTGAGGCCAGTCTGTTCCACATACCAAGTGCCCCAGGTGAGCCTGGCTACACACCAAAGCAGTAGCTTAAAAAACAAAACAAAACAAAACACTAACAAAGGAGAAACGTATGCAATAAAGCAGACTCTGCAATGTCTTCTGCTCTAGATTTGGGTGTATAAATGTATTTACAATAATATAAGCCTAACAATGTTGCTCTTGGAACTCACTACAAGAAAGAAAATACAACTCAAAACTAGGTCTAGAAATGTCCTATATCTATTTTAAAGACTCAAGGGTATAGTCCACATGTGTGTGCCTGTGGGAAGTGACACAAGAGTGTGTGTGCCCCTGAAGGCTCCAGGCTTCAGGTCCCTTGGAGGTGGAGTTGGGAGGTACCCACTGGAAGGGCAGTCAGTCTCTCCAGGCCATCTCTCCAATGCACAATTGTAACCATTCACAGTGCACAGAATATTGTTTTAAACAGAACATACCTCTTTGCCCTCCTTAAACAATTTATTTGCTTCATGGGCTGCGGCTGCCACCTGCTGACTCTTCAGCTGACTGAGTTTGCTTTCAGGGTTCCTCAGTCTGGTGATGATGCGAGTGGACCCAGACGTTCCCTTCCCAGCTCCGGGGGACTCAGAAACTTCTCCATTGGACTTCTCCAATCTGAAATCACCTATTATCAAATGAAAAGGCCACAAAGTGATGTGGACAGGAACTTATCCAACACTCATGCCATCTATATTTAAAGTCCAAGATGTAGGCAGATGACGTCCTTCCACAGGCAAAGCACATGTTATCAATCCTTAGTTTCCTTCACATCAAACACCAAAAGCAAAAATAACATGACCTGTTTATCATTTTACTGAGAACAGTGGTGCCTGTTTTGAAACTCATCTCCCGGAAAGGAGGGGCCCAGAAACTTGCAAATAACAAACATAACAACTAAAATGCACATAAAGACATTGCCTTACATATCTAATATAATATGATTTGTATGTTAAAAGGAGGGTTAATTTTAGAAAGATTCCCCACTGAGCTTAAGTAGTAATAGTCTTGAATTTTAAAGGTTAGTAACAACTAAATTTTTCTCTAGAGAAGTTATACAATTATCTATGAAAACTCATTACAACAACTATTCTCTTAACATAATAAGAATTAGTGAAATAGGAAATCATCACACACACTAACCTCTAAAAAAAAAAAAACTATAAAAATCCTTTACTGCTGCTCTGTTCATTATTAAGAATAATAACATAATAAGAATCTCTCAATATCTGCTTTTGATGGTGAAAGACTAAAATGCCCAGAAGCAATTTCTGCTTTCTATATGCACAGATCTCATGTCGGGTAATGAACATGCATACCCAGCTATTCATCACAGTACATTTCCCATTGGCCAGAAAATTGAACAAGACCTGATTTTTAATTTAAAGCTTAAAAAAACTCAAATGTGTCCCTTCCCACCCTACCCTCTAGAGGGGCTAGTCTATCCATTCTAACTGTGTAATAGGACCATGAGTCCTGCCTGTGGAAGCAACTACAGCACCCAGACAGAACTGGACAAAGCAACCCCCACCCTACGAGGTTACTCCCCAGCCAGGCATCACCCTATTCCACGTTTCCGTTTTTAAATCTGGCTTCTCCTCTCGGCTCCTCTCCCTTTTCCTTTCTCTCATGGGACTGAACGTAGAGCCTCCTGAGGCACAAGTGCTCTAGTTCTGGCTGAGCACCTAGTTTAGGATTCTGCTTTTCCCGTTATTGAGGGTATAAAGTAGAGGCTGGTTGGTCACTCTATGGTAGAAAAACTGTGGCTTGCAGGAAACAGTAATCCACAATACCCTGACGCAGAAGAGAAAATCCCGAGGAAGATGCTGATAACCTTGCTTAGCTAACTTCCTGAACCTGACGATGCACTGGGGCTGTAGACAGTCCTTGATGTCCCTGTCAACCCCACTAATAACATTTCATTATGTTTTAAGCATGGTAGATTTCTGCTGACAGTGATAAATCCTAAATAATCCAGAAAGTATTTTTTTTAAGTCTTTATCTACAAAATATGCCACTGATTGAATCAGGCTAGAGCAGAGGGTAAATATCTTGCCATGCTGGGCCGCAGCCAGTAATCCTGGGTACGTTAGCTTCTCTTAGACTCTTTGTGTGTTGGAGCTGAGCTCTTGGGACCGCTTATAACACCCTACAATCAACTTTATGGATGCTGTCTGGGTTTAGGCTGGACTTCCTGAAAACAGAGAAGGAATAGCAAGGGCTTTTTTAACAAAGCCCTTCAGTATACAGCCACAATTCAATGCTGCTCAAAATTAACCCCCTGCTCGTTTGCTAGTTTAAGGGTCAGAGTTGAAGACACAGAGAGAAGAAAAGCCCTCACAGAATACACATTACCCAAGGGCCACATTTCTGCCATTAGGAAGCCAATCTCTGCAGTCAGCTTGGTGGCAAAGTAGAGATCTGGTCTACTACAGCCTCTCTGGCAAGCACAGGCAAAGAGCAGAGACTACTGACCCACCACACGGTCAGGAAGTAGAAGAGCTCGCGTCTAGGGAGCCTGAGGCCAGTCAGTAACGTTAGGTACTAGTTGGAATTTCTACAGATCTATAAGGAGAGGTCATACTGACGTGGGGAGTGAGGGTGGGGAACTCTCTCAATCTGCCAAACTGGTATGCATGATCCATCATTCACCTAATAGTCCATACTGTGTATAGCAGCAGAACTAGGTTGCCAAAACAGAATGGCCCTAGAAGAAACTTTCTCACATGCTTCTCACTTCTCACCCATTGTTATCATCCCAAGTCTACCAAAGTAGACCCTCCGCTATCAGGACAGTATGTTAAACACACACACACACACACACACACACACACACAAAACAACAACAACACTGAACACCCAACTTCCCTTGGGTTATAAGATAAGCCATATCCTACCAAACATAATGCACAGCATACAGAGATCTGAGCTTGGGGCCTAGACATAATTACAGATATTGGATGCAATTGTGGGCCAAGGGTTTTGGGAGTCCTCAGGTGAGAGTGGGGTCTATGCACCATATTAGACAGAGGTGCTGTGAGCTGGATGTTGTGAACAAACATGAGTGACCATGTCACACTGAACTATCAAAGGATGGAACCGCAGCTACTGCTGGGTCCTACCTTTAAAGCAGCCCTTGCTCTTTGCAAAAGCATTCCTACCCCACTTCAATCAGAGTTTTGCTGGAGCCATCGATAATACCTTGCCTGCCCTGGCCACAGGTGTGGGACAATATGATCCAAGATAAGCCACTCAAATTCCTTCCTCAAAGACTTTTGATATGGAGCAGGAGGAGGGCCTTTGCCTTTGGGCCACAGACCTTGGAAAGACATGAAAACAAATTGCTGGTGCCATCTTACCTGCCTTGGAAAAGGCCTGTCTGTATTAGGAGAGAACGAAATTATCACACAAATATGAGTCAGTTCAAAAAGGAGAAAGGAGGGAGAGGAGTTAGAGTAGGGGTTGGGGAGAAGACAGAAACAGTTGTTATACCACTAGGTCCACTTACACCATGAGTACTTGGACTTCTCGGTTATACAAGCTAATTAAATTTCCTCTACATTTACACTATTTTAAGATAGTCTGGTGACTTGCAATAGAAAAAAAAAAAACCTTAAGTCATATAGCAAATTATATTCAAGATAAACTTAAAACAGTACTACAGACTTGTTATGAGAAATTACTGCAACTATATGTATATTTGTGAGATTATCTTCCTTAATAAGACACAATATAACATACAGAAAAACCCGGCAGAAAAAGATGAATAAATTTAACGACATAAAAATGTAAACATTTCAGACGTAGAGAATTGAACACAAGAAAATAATATATAAGCACTTATGTAAAGCAGATATTAATGACCGTAATACATAAGGCAATTCTAAATATCCAAATTCCTATAGGAAAAAGTGAGCAGAAACAAGAACCATCAAACACAGGACATTAAACACATAAAAAGAGGCAACCACATTCATAAGCAAGGCTATGCAAAGTTTCCCATGAAATCGCCTCTTACCAGTGGCAAACAAGATAAATGGTGCTAAAGGTAGGTGTGTGAGCAGGGAAGCAGGGAAGCATGCAGGCTAGAGATGAGCGGTGTTGACTATTAGGCAGCATCCTCTGCTCTCTGCGAAAGGCACCACCATTTGAGCAGCCGGAATGGTCATTTCAGCCACTGGCTCCTGCCCTGCCAGAATACTTGCAGAATACAGAGAGATGTGGGGGCTGGTAGGAAGAACCACCATAGTAATAGCCAAATACTATGCAGCAGCTAAAGAAAAAAAATGTGTTTACCTCTAACATGAAGAGTCCCTACCATGTGTCCCTGAGTGGAAAAACAGAAAACTAAAACAAAATGGAGACTAACACATGCAGAATGATCCCATGTATATATTCAAAACAAACAAACAAAAAGGCCAAAAAAACTGTAAACATACATATATGAATGTAATAGAAAATACAAAATACTGACAGTGGTTATGCTTCAGGAGAGTAAAAAGGGCTCCATCTCTCTCCTCTTAAAGGATTTTATTTATGAGAAACAAAAGGAGTGAGCGCATGTTAATTAAAAAACAAAAAAACAAAACACTAATTCTTCCCAACCTACTGAACTTTTTTTAAAACTTCTGTTTAAAAAAATTGAAAATGTTTGAAGAAAAAAGAAAAAAAATCTCCTTGCACGGCTGCGAGCACTCTTACCTATCTCTTCGTGAACAGAGACAGGTGTATGGGAGTCTCTTTCTCCAGTGTCAGGATCATCCGCTGCCTTAGCAGAGTCACTCTGGTAGGAAGAGAGCTCGCTGTTGCTGCAGTTCTCCAGATTAGGCTGGCTGGAGGCAGTGGTGGCACTAGTGTTACTGCTGTCACATGTCTTGTTAGAGTCTTCTAGAAAAATAAAATACCTGATTTTTACACTGAAAATCACATCAACATCTAAATGTCAGAAAGGCACTCAATGGCTGTAGGACTCCACCCTGATGCTCGGTGAGGAAGCAAATCCAACCACAGTGGGACAGTGACAGTTAGTCTCTCGGTCTATCAGCTCACAGGCTCCTCATTACCATTTAGCACAAGGCAGACAATCGTTCAATATTCTAGAGCTGAAGAGAAAGCAACCAACACAACTACTGCACACAGCAGAGCAGGCACGTCAGAAATGGAGGAAGTGGTCTTGCAGAGAAGAGCACCAAAGCATGGCGCTTATAGCCTCACATTCCTAAATGTTCAAATATCTCTACTAGAAATAGATTTGGGGTGGAGTCTGTAGCTCTGAGGTCCCCCACCTAAGTGTGGTCACCTTTTCTGGATGATTTTATAGCATCACCAGCCGTCTATTCCTCAACAGTAACAGAAAGTAGTACTGGGAAAAACCGACAGCCACGGGAGTTCAGAAAGTCCCTGTCTGCATTCCTCTTTGTCACTGAAAAGGTACTCTTCCCAACACTTCCGGCGAGCAAACGATGCTTGCAGGAAGTGGTTTAGATCTCTGACTGCACCCAGTATGATGGCTACTCCAGCATAGAGAATACAGGAGGATCCAGGAGTAACCACAAAAGGAATGAAGGCTGCCTTCAAACACATGGAAAGATGACCACTGAACTCACGCCAAAGGCCAACTTCAGCCCTACAGAGAGCACACCTGTAATCCCTAAGACAGGAAGACTGTCGACTATGACACTAAATTAGGCCCAAATAAACAACCAATGTAACAGAAATGACATTAGTGCTACCTGTTACTCGTGCTTGCCAAGTTCCAGGCATACAGTAAATAAAATTAATGCTGTCTTTCAAAATAATCTCCCCCACCATCTTTCAGTCCAACCTTCTGTCATCTGAGCCACGTGAAATATTCTGGATTGCTGGCTGTACCTATTAGGATGGTTGCCTAAGATCTGTCCACTTTAATATTTGGATCCTTCATTTTTTTTTGGAATAACGCTGTCATTTTTCCTTTTATCAAACTCCCTCAAAGTGATAGTGCTCACTGTTGGAACATTATGTCAAGATAAATTTTGAAAATGGATGCATTTTTAGATTTTAAATTTTCATATTAAGGCCTAGGAAGATGACTCAGCTGGTAAAGGCACTTTCTGTCTGTCAAGCCTGACTGTGTGAGTTCCATCCCCAAGAGGACAGAAAACAAACTTTCTCAAGTCCTCTGATCTCCAGAAGTCTTATAAGTTGTCCTCTGACCTCTACTACATATCATGGCAAACCTTACCTCACAGTGAAATTAATTAATTAATTAATTAATTAATTAATTTCAAGTTAGAATTTTTCAACTACTGAAGCTGCAGACCTAGCTCAGAGGTTTAGAGCACTCATTGCTCTTTCAGAGGACCTGAGTTCAGTTCCCAGCACCCACATCAGGTGGCTTACAACTGCCTCCAACTCTGGTTTCAGGAGATCTGATGCCTTCTTCTGGTCTCCATACACACACACACACACACACACACACATCCTTGAAAAAAAAAACTTTCCTACTATAGAAAAAAATTAACTAAAAGGAAGGTAATATAGCTTGGAAATATTAAATATAATGCACATTAAAAAATGACTAAAATATTAATTCAAAAGAAAATATAAAAATTTGAAAGCACTTAGTAAAAATTAACTGAAAACAATTAAATAAGCTGAGGGTAGCTCAGTGATAAGCACTGGCCTAGCATGAGAAGTCACTGTGTCCCATGCAGGTACCACAAAACAGGCATACAAAAAAAAGAGAGAGAGAAGTGCCTTCATAGTAAATAGTTGCAAATAATTTTAAACATCCAATGAAGGGGAAGAAGAGACTTACATTAGAACAATACAATTTAAAATTTTGACTGGTCAGGCAGTGGTGGTACAAACCTTTAATCCCAGCACTTGGGAGGCAGAGGCAGGCAGATTTCTGAGTGCGAGGCCAGCCTGGTCTACAGAGTGAGTTCCAGGACAGCCAGGGCTACCCAGAGAAACCCTGTCTCGAAAAATAAGAAAACAAAACAAAAAAAATTTGACTTGACTATCTGATGCTGTACCCAACAAGTGCGTGCGTGCGTGCGTGGGTGCGTGCGTGGGTGCGTGCGTGCGTGAGTGCGTGTGTGCGTGCGTTTATGCTCACCAAGTATACATGAGACATTAACTAGTGTCAAACTGGTGCTGGGGCTATAACTCAGTGGTAGAGTGCTTGCTTCTTGACCATGGGCCCTGGGTCCACACCCAGCATCACCCAAAAGTAATCAATTATAAAGGTAACACGTCAGCAGCTGCAGCTACAGTGGTGCGGAGGAAAACTGAAGCACTGACAGCAAACCCAGGACAAAGTCGACATGGAAGGTTCTCAGAAGCTGGGCCATGGGGACAACAAAGCAAAGGAAATCAAAGGGAGGAAATAAGAGAGGTCAGGATGCAATGGCTGTGTGGAGACCAGAGTCTGGAGGCAGGTCTCTCCTTTGAGTCTATGTGACTTCTGCAGACTGAACTCACATGGTCAGCCTTGCCCATCAAGAGCTCCTGAACCATCTCACCAGCCCCAACATGAGCTGAGGCAAGTTTCTCACTGGTGTGGGACTTGGTAAGTAGGCCAGACTGACTGAGCAGTCTTCCAATACTGAGATTATCCATCATCACACGTGACTTTCACAGATTCTGGGGCAGGAACCTGGAATCAATGGCTGAACTATCTCCCAAGCTCAAGACCATTGCTATTGTTTAAACTGCATTACTGTCAGTGTGGGCAGGGTGTGTGTGCAGGCATGCATGTGCCACAGCATACATGTGGAGTAGATGACAGCCCTCAGGAGCTAGCTATCGCTTTCCACCACGGCTGGGTTCCCAGGCTTGAACTCAGCCTCGTATGGCAAGTGCTTTACACTGAACCATCTTTCCAGCCCCTAAGATTATGTTTATGAAGATAAAATAATCTCATTTCTAGAGATAGATAAGGACATCAGAGGAAAATATAAGCTAATCTCACTTATGAAAGTATGTGTGAAGTCCTAACCAAAATATTAAGAAATTTGATGCAGTGATGTATAAGGACAATGATCACAGCCAAGCTGCATTTAATCAAGGACTATGAGATTGGAACGTTCAAAAATAATACACGAATTTCTGCTTTAGTGAAGGGAAAAAGATATATGCTCTCTAGCAAAACAAACAAAAAGAGAAAGTATATAAAGGACAGACACTTCATAAGAAAAGAAAACCAAATGACCTGCGTGCGTGCAGGTCACACACACACACACACACACACACACACACACACACACTCACTCTCTCTCTCTACTTGTAGACACACACTACTTGTAGACACACTACTTGTAGACACTACTTGCATGTGTCTACTTGGTACAGGCTATGTATGAAGGCAAGCACAAACAATATTAAAGACTAGGGGAACCATGATTAGGCTGATGCCTCTAGAAATACATGTGCATATGTAAAAGATAAAGGAATAACCATATTAGTATTGTTCATGATGGTTCCACACTGGAAACTATTTTTTTTTTAAAGATTTATTTATTTTATGTATACAAGAACACTGTAGCTGTCTTCAGACACTCCAGAAGAGGGCATCAGATCTCATTACAGATGGTTGTGAGCCACCATGTGGTTGCTGGGATTTGAACTCAGGACCTTCGGAAGAGCAGTCGGTGCTCTTAACCACTGAGCCATCTCACCAGCTGGAAACTATTTTTAACAAGTGTCACAGAAGCTGGAGAGAGAACACATCAGACAAGTGTGCTTGTTCTCACAGAGGACCCATGTTCAGCTCTCGCCACTCACATGATGGCTGACAACAGCCTGGAACTCCAGCTCCAGAGGATCTAATACTGTCTTCTGGCCTCTTATTTCACAAGGCACACACACAGTATGCATACATACTTGAAAGCACTTACAGATACACAGGAAAGTATATACACGGTTAGATGAGCATCAATGTATATAAAAAGGATAAATTAGTCACGCTATATCTACATAGTGGGATGACAGCAAAGGATGATGCTATACATGACTCTGGATATTTTTGTTCTTACTGGTATTTTATTAAGTATAAAAGAATTTTTTAAATCAGATACCAGCTATACATGGTGACCCATACCTTTAATCCTAGCTCTTGGGACGCAGAGGTGAACAGAGTGAGTTCAAGACCAGCCTGATATACACATAGCAAGTTCCAGGCCAGTGAAGGCTATATAATAAGACCCTGTCTCAAAAGGAAAAAAACAAACAAATTTTTAAATCCAGACATTAAAAATTATATATTGTAAGGCCGGGCAGTGGTGGCACACACCTTTAACCCCAGCACTCAGGAGGCAGAAGCAGGCAGGTCTCTGAGTTTGAGGGCAGCCTGGGCTACAGAGTGAGTTTCAGGATAAGCAGGACTGTATAGAAGGATCCTGCCTAATAATAAATAACAATAACAACAACACCAAAAAACCAACACACACACACATATGGTATTATGATTCACTTTTTTTCCTCTTTTTAAAGCAAACTCAGAGGCTGGAAAGGTAGCTCAGCAGTTAAAAGCACTTGCCTATAGTTTTAGACCTTTTCAAACCCCACTTTTAATATCAGTTCCTAAACACTTTAACTTTCCTTCTAGCCCACCACCCACCAGAGGTAGTGGGAAAGAAAGGTTATTGGGATATGGGGGAAGTGGACCTGTTTAGAAACTGTTCTTTGCAACAAATCCCATATGTTGTCAGGAGATCAACAGTTCAGCTCACAGATTCGGCAGCAGCCTGGTCCACTGCAAATACCTCACGAATACACCAGCGGTCCAGTTCAGTCGTGTCAAGACAGCAAACACAGACCTGCAGCAGTGGCCTGGCCTGACAGAAACAGCCAGGCCTCAGCAGAAGCAGCACGAGTCAGCAGGAGGAAACCAGGGACAGTCAATCAAGTGAAGACAGTGACGACCAGCGAAGACTCTAGACCGAGAAGCGTCACTGTCCTATCTACACTCCCTCCAGACGTCACGTGTCCTCCCCTGGTCTTGCCTCACTACACGTTTTGCCTCAGCATTTGAGTCTGTCTTAGCAAAACTCCACGAGTCTGTATCAGCTGACGTCACTGCCAAAACTGTCCCAAGTCCACAGAAAGAGCAAGAGCCCCCAGCACACCACCACAAGTTTTTTTGGTGTGTTTCCTCTCTATGGAGTCATGACAAACAGAGCTCAACAGCACAGTGCAAAGAGAACCAAACAAACGGGTCGGTGGCAAAGAATCCTTCATCATGTGTCCCTTTCACTCGCCTGCTCTAGCAAAACATCCCTTCACCTGCGTCCGCTCCAGAAAATATTCCTTCACATGTTTGCCCCAGCAAAATACCATCCAACTCAACTGCCTTTCTAAAGAAACCATAACTTCACGTATCCCTTTTGCAGAGGTCTCACGTCTGATTCCCACACCCACACGGTGGCTCACAACCAACAGTAACTCCAGTTCCAGGGATCTGCTGTTCTCTTCTGACCTCCTCAGGTACCAGGCATGCCCATGACACAGATAAACATGCAAGCAAAGCACTCATACATACATTCATACATATGAAAGAAAATAAGTCTAGAAATTATAAAAACAAAAGGACAAAAAAGGCAAAGTGCCCTGGTGGTATCAGAAGACACCAATCTGCCTCTCCGGTGGGCAGGTGCGCCGGCTGGCTCCCTGTGTGTTCACGTCCTAAACATCCATCATTTCCTACCTAGTTAAGAAAATATAACCAACCCAGAATATCTCTCCACCCAATCTGACAGTATTATCGTACCAAAAGGCTTTATTCAGTAAATATCATGTCTAAACATATTCTGTAAGTCTAAGAAAAAAAGAAGTGAGACGTTCCATACCATGGCCGCCATTTTTACTCTGTTGGGGCAATTCGCCCACCCCAAATCTCAACAACCAGCTCATCCACTGACCAGAGCGGGTGCCAGCAGAGAACAGTGACTGGTTCGGGGACTCACAAAGCACACAGCGCCCTTCCCAGGCACAGAGAGTAACCATTACTTGCTGGATAAGTAAGAATACAGAGAAGCAGGAGATCTGGGAACCAGCAGAGCCTCCTCCCTCAAGGCGAGAACGGTTATCACTATGTCTGATATCCACCAGAGTGCAGTTAGCAAGGACTGGCACTCTACTTTGGTCAGGGTTGTATATTTAAACTATTGTCTAAAACATATTACAATATTAACTACTTGATAAAAATACAAAATGCAGGTTGGCAAGATAGCTTATGAGGGAAAGGTTCAGTCCCCAGGAAGGAGAAAACTGACTCCAGCAAGTTGTTCTTGGCTCTCTGCCTACATTTGCTGTCACACAGGCATAAGCATACATGTGCATGTGTTTGCCATATTCACTCACACAAAATAAATGTAAAATAAAAGCATACAAAGACTAAAATATAAGGATCTAAGTGATCAAACTCAATTAAATTTGGTTTAAAAAAAGGTCAGTCCTTAGGTCATACCTGAAGCCACCAGTGCATCTAAGATTCACACTAAGTATTGATCAATCTAAAAGGACGAAAATTATATTTAAAAAGTAACAATCACAGAAGGGTTTTGTTTTGTTTTTACATTATTTCAGCAACAGTACTTCACCTTAGTCCCAAATATATGAAATGAGAATAAAACTGACCAAAAACCTAGAACCAAAGACCTGTATTTGGCCAGTCCCTTAAGAAAACAGTTCCTGGAAAATACCACCCTCTCAATGACAGTCCTATCTTCTAAACAATTCTAATTTTAAGAAAGTTAATATTCAGTCAATATTCCAGCATAGTCCACATCTCAGCAAGACTAATCTCTATTGTCTCCCTGGCGGAATGCCCCAAATACCAACTGCCAAACCTATCGTTTCCCTTTTCTGTTTTGACACAGGGTCTCCTTGTGTAATCCTGAGAGCTTTTAGCTCTGTGCGAGGCTTGAGTTCCAGGTTGCCTCACCCGCACCAACACTACATATGGCTGAAGTACCGCACCAGCCAATTGCTCTGGACTTCACTGGAGTATAGTTTCCAGACTTTCTACACCTTAATGAGCACACTGCCCTCAGTGTCAACTGTTAGACGTTCTGCTGACAGCTGGGGCTCATGTGGAGCCTATAAGTAACCTAAGCTTTCCCTGTGGTTTTCAGCAACACTCAAAGCTGGTTGCCAAAAACGCCTTCCCATTCCAATCACATGGAGGCCCTTACAAGCTTGGACGGCGTGAGTTCAGGGGCTGAAGCAGCCCAGACTGCACACCTTTCCTATACAACAGTGCTTCCAGCACACTGGGCACATCCCAGTATCACTGACACACAGCATACAAAACTCAAGGCTTGCAAACGGGAATCTTTTTATAGTCACAAAAAGGACCTTTAAGGATTCCCTCCTACTATGACTTTAAGATTGTTATGCTTATTTTCTGACTTTTAGTCACCTGAATTATATATGTACAATTATATATGCTGCTAAGATAAAAATACCATTGGACTTTTTGAAAAGCAAAAGGTCATAATCACATTCTTAGTATGATAACTTACTCCACGTCAAATTTCAAGGTTATAAAGGTTCAAATTGGAATTATTGGTTAAGATATCAATGTATCAATGTACCTTGCAAAAAATGTTGGTGATGATGGATTATCTACTAATATTATGATCTGACATGTAACACTACATGAGCATGCAAACAGAAAATTAATGTGTTAGTATAACCAGAGCCACAGGGGCCAAGTCACTTAACATGGAGACACACATTACTATGTGAGTAACTCAGATCAAAATCTCCATCGGAATGTCTGGTGACCAGGCATACAAACCATCTAATAAACACAAGCATGACACGACTAAGAGGGAGTTCCAGGCACTAACTGCAAGAAATCTGCCAAACATTAAATGTTAGGTGACAGTTTAGCAATCAGGAATGGCACTGTGAGCAAGCGGCACGAATGAATGCAGACTGTCAGGTTCTAGGTGACATGCAGCTCTGACTGCAAAGGGAAGGGTCCCCCCATTACAGAGGCACTGATATGCTGCCCTCTGTACCTGGTACATCCGGGGGGAGCTCAGATGCCACCTTCTTCTCTGCCATGCTGCTGCTATCATGGGCTTCTGAGAGACAGCCCTCGGGGCTCCTCCCTTCACAGGGACTAGTCTCTTCTGAAGAAGCATTTGTTGTGTTGTCGCCAAGATTTGCTGGCACAGAGTTACCTTTATCCCCAACTTCTGTTGGCTCTACAGCAAAACGCACAACAAAACTTTAAAGATATGCTTTGAGATTGCTTTTGGACAAGTGGCCACATTCAATCAACTACTAAAAATCATCAATCACCAAAAACCCTGCTCCTTTTTGATGGCCATTTTAAAGCAAGTCAGGCTCTGGAAGAGCTTTGTAATGGGTCATCCAAAAATAAAGAGTAAGATATTAAGAATGTTTTAGAATTAATTTTTGAAAAGAACATATTTTGGCATATACCATATATAATCTGGTATAAAAATAGTAACTTTTCATCAACAAATTTCATAGAGATGTCAATTTCCAACTTCTTAAAATATAAGTATTACATTATTGCAAATCCATCAATATATAAAACTCATTACAACAGTTATGATGTTACATGGGAGAGACTCTCTTAAACATCTTTAGGAATCAAAAATAGCTATTTTCAGTAAAAATCCCCACTTTCATTTGGCAAGTAAAACTGGAGGTTTCACAAATAGCATTAACAAACTATTTCTTTTGAACCAAGTAATTCTTTACCCTCAGGTTTTCCTTGCCCCGGCTCTTCCTCCAGGACTTTGCTGTCAGCGTCCTTGTCCGGGGATGGGTCCTCCGTGTCCTCCCTGCTCTTGTCAGCATCCTTGGAGCTGTCGCTCTCGCCCTCACGCTTGTCCTTTTCTGTGTCGTCTGGGCTCTGATCACAGTCAATGTGTTCCCCTCGTTTGATTCTTAAGGAGTCCAAAATTTCCTCTGTAATAAACAAATATAATTGTTCTCTTTCCATAACTACATATAACATTACTAACAAATGCCACTTAGGAACTTTAATGTTTGCTGGGCTTGGTGGTGCACACCTTTAATCAAAGCACCCAGGGTCAGAGGCAGGGGAATCCTTGAGTACAAAGCCAGCATGGTATACACAGCATGTTCCAGGACAGCCAAGGGCTACAGAGTGAGACCTTGTCCCAAAGCGGGGTGGGGGGGAGGAAGAGGGAGGGAGGGAGGGGGTTAATATCCAATATTTTTAAGTCTTTAAGAAAGAAAACTACACCAGCTAGAAGACCTGAATTCAGTTTCCAGCACTCATGTCACGAGGTTCTCAGACAGCCTATAACTCCAGCAGATCTAATTCTGGTCTCCAGAGGCACTCATGCACATACAGATAACCACATGCTCAAGCGCACGCGCACGCGCACACACACACACACACACACAAATTAATTAACTAATTAAATAAAATAATTTTAAGATCTTGAAGGCTACATGCAGTGGTGCAGACCTTTAATCTCAGCACTTGGAAAGGAGAGGCAAGTAAATAAGCTATGAGTTTGAGGCCAGCCTGATCTACACATTGAGTTCTAAGCCAGCCAGGGCTACATAGTAAGACCTAACCCAAGGCGGGGGACACCAAAATAAAACATACTTCATCTACAATTAACTTCACTTTTAGAGAACATGTCCTAGTTATAAAATCAACTTTCTTTGTAAAGGTAAGATGGCACAGCGATCACATAGGTACACCCAGGCTATATATACAGCAACGAACAGCCCCAGTGAACTGTCACATGCCCTGCCATGAGCACACTCCAAACTGACATAGACACAGTCTATGGATCAAGCCCAGACGTGCAAAGCAGTAAAGACCTGAGGTGACTCTGCTCCCTGGCCTGAGTAAGCTCCCTAGACCCACGAACCTCTACTTCCCCAAGTGTAAAACAAGCAGAGACGCCCATATGGAAACACTTCTTCCTGAAGCTCTGTGACTATTCTGAAAGCCACTAGGGCCTAGCTAAGGGCATCCTCTTTCAACTTGGGCAGTGGGCCACCATGGCACGGAATCAGCATAAGAGAAACAGCCATGGGCACACGGATACTAAACAGACTCCTTGGGTTATAATAAAATACATCCTTAGAGATGAGCTCTTGTTATCAGGCCCAGGCTGGACTGAAATTTGTAATCCTCCTGCCTCAGCATCCTAAGTAGCTGGGATATGCTACCACACAAAATTAAGCATCTTTTCCTGTTGTTTGTCTGTTTGGTTGTTTGCTTGAGGTGGAATGTCACGAGGTTCAGACGGGACTCAAAGTCAGTGTTGGCCTTGGAGGGTGCAGGTGATGGTGGCGCACGCCTTTAATCCTAGTACTTGAGAGGCAGAGGCAGGAGGATCTCAGTGCGTTTGAGGACAGCCTGGTCTACAGAGCAAGTTCTAGGACAGTTGGGACCACACACAGAAACCCTGTCTTCAAAAAACAAACAACAACAACAACAACAAAACCCCTTCATTTTGTTTTGTGTGTGTGTTTTGCCTGCATGCATTTATGTGTGCTACATGTATGCTTGGTGTCTTTGGAGGCCAGAAGAGAGCATTAGAACTGGAGCTACTAATAGTTGTAAAGCACCATGTGGGGTCTGGGAACTGAACCTGGGTCCTCTGCTCCAACGGCTGAGCCACCTCTCCAGCCCCTACCCTTGAACTCTTCCCACCGCACTCACCAAGTGCTAGGACTACAGGCATGCGCACCACCTGACTCTTATACCATTAACTTGTTGCTCAAGCCATCCCATCTTTGACCTTTGAGAACTTTTTCAAAGTTCCTTGTCCTCTTCATGTGTCTTATCCATACACCAATTCAACTCACCCTTACAATCCAACTTACTGGTTTTCTGATAGAGTGTGTAGCCCTAGCTGTGGACTTCCTCTATAGACTAGGGTGGCCTCAGACTCAGAGGTCCACTTGCCTCTGCCTCCTGAGTGCTGGGTTTAAAGGTATATGTTACTATACCTGGCTAAATTTTGGTTCTTTTATGATTAGAAAACGTTTGGAAGCTATACAATCTGGGTCCCATAACACAGGGAATGTCTGCACGTTCCAGATATGTGCACGTGAGAAACTGGCTGTGTCCTCCAGAGAACCCAGTGGTTGGTAAAGGACAGTTGTGTAAAGCAGCTTCCTCGTGGGGACGCAGACAAGAACACAGAGCTCCCCTGCAGCTCGGCAGTCCTTGTCTCTGGTCCCCCCTTCAGCTTCATCTTGGGCCTATTTCTTAAATTATAGTTATCTTGTCCATTTGTCCAGAATCAGAAAAACTTTGCAAGGGACTGAGAGTGAGCCTCAGTAATAGAGTACTTGTCTAGCTTGTGATCTCTAACATTAGTAAGACAAAAAAAAATACAAAATACAAAATGCCTTTTAGGGGAATTGTCTAAAACAATACACTAAAAGCTAAGGACACAGGAAACAAGAACTGTGTCCATTTGACTGTGTGTGGGCGGAAGTAATCTGACTGAAATAAATATAGTGTTCTATACAGTTGTCCACAGTGTGAAAGGGATGGAGTGAGGACACAAATGAGCTAGGCCAGGTGGAACATCCCTCACAGTCCCAATTCCCTGATGGCTGACCCAGGAGGACCACAATGAGTTCAAGGCCCACCTAAGCTATATAGTAACTTGAACCCAGCCTGAGTTACAAAGACCCTGTCATTTAATAAGAACCACATGACTCGTGAGTGAGGGGCACCATCAGTGACACACACAGCATCCTGACTTAATATGGCAGGCTACGATCCCTGCAGAGAGACAATGAGACAGAGACAAAGCATCAAGGCATCAACTTGGACATCTCCAAGCTGTAGAGCACTCCCACTGAGGGCTTGCCTCCAAGGGCTCAAGCAGGGGTGGCCTCACCGTTAGCTGCCGCTAGGAAGGACTTGTTGCTGCCACGAGCCTTGTTGGTCAGATCTTCAGTTATGTCCATATGTTGCTGCATCTCCTCCCGAATGTCTTCTAGAACTCGGCACAGTTCTGCTTCCCAGTAATCTTTGTCTAGACAGTCTATTAATTCTGCAAGCTGGACCTTTGTACTGTAATACCAAACTTTCTTCTCGTTTTCATTTTCTGTGTCTTCTTCTCTGTTGTGAAATCAGGGAAGGAAAATATCAGACACAAGAGCGCTCACCCAAAAAACATCTACCCACCAAGTTCAACTGTGTAACATGAAGATTACGTGCTAACACCCACTTACTGTTCATCCATCCAAACCTAAACAACATCTAATAACTTGGATTTCTGAGCCCATGATTCTTAGGTCAAAATAATTTTCAGTATTAATGAATAGAGAGGTTACTTACAAATACCTAAGCATGTAACAAAAACATGACTCCAGAGTTTTGATCAGAGAGTTCTGCAAAGAACAGCCCAGACCTCAAGCAACTCTACTGCAACAGCCTGGTGAGTGAGAATCTTAACCCCTGAGTCTTAGGAAGTCTTACAGCTTGGGACACCACAAGCAGAGAGCACACTCACACTAAACTAAGCCCTGGACTTTGTAGGAATCATCCTTAACTCAGCAATGGTAACACACACACACACACACACACACACACACACACACACACGGTCTAGGAATGTGAATCAGTGTAGAAAGGTCAAGGCCTGGGTTCGAACCTCAACATTTCCAACTGGAAAAGATCTGGCTCTGAATAGGCTTGGTCCCCTGATACAGACGGCATGGCCATGACAAGCTCCCTCCAAGCCACTTATGCACCTCACTTGTACAGTGAGGACACTGAACACTGCCATCAGGCCACTGCAAGATGTGAAGATATTAGACAAGAGCATCTATCGTAGTAAATAGGAACATCGTTAGTGATTAACACACACATAAAATATTATTATTAAGGCAGTGACAATTTAGAGGAATTCCAGGAATGTATTACTCAGTAATTCTGAAGGAATATATTAATGATGTATTAACTACCAAAAATTTAGAGAAAAAATTTACACAGTATTTTCCCTTTTTGGCACATGTGTAAACATGGATGCAGTGTGTATAGCCCATGTGTGCAGAGGCCAGAGGTGAATGTTACGTATCCTGCTCTATACGCTATCCCTTGTCTGAGGAGACAGGAGCGCTCAACTGGATCTGAACGCCCAGTGACCTCGTCTCCCCGGCTCCTACTGAGCCACACACACCCCCCCTTTTCTTTGGTTTTTATTTGTCATAAATATTAAACTTTTTAAAACATTTTTTTTTAATCCCAGCACTTGGGAGGCAGAGGAAGGAGGATTTCTGAGTTCGAGGCCAGCCTGGTCTACAAAGTGAGTTCCAGGACAGCCAGGGCTACACAGAGAAACCCTGTCTCGAAAAACCAAAAAAAGAAAAGAAAAAAAAAAACAAAACATTTTTTAAAAATCTGCTCTACATGTCACTCTAACAGATACTTCTAAGTTCTTTCCTTTCTTCTTCTCTCTCTTTCTCTTCTTCCTCCCTCCCTCCCTTCCTTCCAATGAGCCCTGGGGAAGTCTCATGAGAGACACCCTCCCTTGGTTTCCTTTCCCAGTCTGCTCTGGCACACATGCCTCTGATGTCAGAACCACCAGAGTCAAGGGCAGGCAGTGTGCACACTACACTCGGCAGTATTCTCCACATGCTTTACCCTCTTCCACGTGACTGCCGTGGAAGTGGTGAACACCAGTTTTGGCCAACAAGGCATAATATTCTATTTTGGACTGCTTCCAAGCTGGGCCCTTGTTGGCAAGGATAACCAGCTTTGCTTTGCCCTGTCTGACCATCCTCAGAGTATGTTTGTCCTGGAGTATAACTTTCCATTTTTCATAACAAGCAAGTCCACAACTGATCACTCCAGAGGCCTCTTCATCTTTGTTGCGGCCACCATCTTCCTGCCTTAGGTGCAGGACAGTGTCCAATCAGGAGCAGCTGCCAAGATGACCAGGGAGCATCTACTGAGTTCTGATGACTAGTGCGATAATGATCTTAGTGATCTAATTTCCAAAGCTAACAATGTCAGCCTTCTCAGCAAAAAGATTAAAAGCTCTTAAACACAATGCTGTGTGAAAACTTGACAGTTTCAAGTGCTTAGTGAGTTCTGACTTAAGCTCTAATTGTCTAAAAGTTATACATGATCCCACCTGTCCTGTGACCTGGCTGGCCTTGAATTCCTTTACACTTCCCAGGTGCTGGAATTACAGCTATGCCTGGTTTACACTTTGAGGATAGACCCCAGGGCTTCATTCATGACAGGCATGTAGGCCCTTTACCAACTGAGTTACAACCTTATAGTTATTTCTTAAGGGTTTCATTCTTCTTTATTCAGAAACACGGTCATACACCACATGATGGCATTTCAAGTCCACTGATGGAATTCAGACGGTGGAGGTCTTACACAAATATGTGGCCCAGTGGCATTAGCTTATTAAGTACATTCTATAAGGTTCACACTAATGAAGACAAACTTACCAATGATGCTTTTCTCAAAACATATCCTCACTGACAAGTAATGTGACTTGCAGTTACACATTTCAAGTGAAAAACAACAACAAAATTATGCATAAAAACTGTTTTAGGGGGTGGTGCTGAAGAGATGGCTCAGAGGCTAAGCGCATGTACAGCTCGTGCCGAGCACCTACATCAGACAGCTCACAACCACCTGTAGCTCCAGTTCCAGGGGATCTGACAGTCCCCTCTGCTGGCCTCCATGGGCACTGTACTCCTGCACGCACGCATGCGCGCACACACACACACACACACACACACACGTGCAGCAAGTGCCTGAGTTTGATCCTCTGACTCCATGGTGATAACTCTCCCAAGTTATCTTCTGAGTGCACACATGCACATATATACACAATGACATACACACAAACTCATAAAAAGAATTAGAGCACACTTGGTGAGTATGAGTTCATTATGTGTTGATGGAACGCCATCCAAAAACAAAACTCTAGAAAATGAAAGGAGTCTTATAACCTGTTTCTTCAAAAGCAGAATTGTCCTTGGAATGAGTTCCTGTGCCCTTGCGGGGGTAGCAGATCTGGGGGAGTTTACTTCAGATTAGTCACCATAACTAGTTATTGTTACTTGTGTATAGTCCTCTATGGAAAACATGTTTTTGCCATGTGCACACTGCTCACCACGAAAGGTGTGAGCGCGCATGCGCATGCCTGTGAAGGCCAGAAGACAGCACTGCATCCTGGAGCTTGGGTGCTCAGAACTAAACTGGGGCCCTCTTTAGTCGGCAGCAAGCTCTAAACCAATGTGCCATCTCTCCAGCTCCCCATTCTGTCAACTTCCTCAAGCAACCCACAAACTACTGAACGTGTCCCTAACAGCTACAGGATATGTGGATCTATCCTGTCTGGCCTCTGAGGAATTTCTTGACAACAAACTCATTGCTTCAGGCAGAAGTCTATTCTGCACTCAGTTGCTTTTAGTAAGTTTTCACTTATAATGAAATTACTCAAACCTGTAGTAACTGCAGCAATCTGCTCTGATTCTGTGTGCTAGCAGGCTGTGGGCTATCTCTAACACCTCCTCCACGCACGCCGCCATACTTCTCAGTTCTCCTCTCAGGCACAAATGCTCACATACCCACACCACGCCTCACCTGAGTGCTCTGCACCCCTCCCTCCCTGTTAACACTTCCCTAAAAACAGGGTGGCAACTACCCTCTTATTCTGCTCATCAGAATACATACTATTCACACTGACAGGGTTTTTTTTTTCTGGAAGTAGAATAAATTCATTACAAACATAGCAAAATAATAAGCACACTGGCTGGGGCTGTCAGACAAGGTACCTTTCGCACTGGAATTCCGGGCTTGTTACAGTTCATTTAAGCAAAACCTCTGCCTAGCTCCAAGAGTGGCAGCTCCTCTCTCCTGCACAAACACACCCCCACCACTATGACTCTTATCTGGTTCTAGAGGAAGCTTTGGTTCTCCAAGGTCTGTGAGTTCTCCTGGCTCACTGCCAAGTGTCCCCACCACTTAACAGAGCAACAGAGAAGACAGTGGGAAGAAAAAATTCTTGCCTACGTACTACAATGAGCAAACACACACATTAGAGGGGTGCACTTTAGAGCCTGACTTTTACCAGACTCCATGTTAAGTGGGACTGACTTCTGAAGTGCCACAGTAAGTCTGAAAGTGACTCACAGGAAGTTTCAACAAATTCACACAAGAGTAAGAAGGCCTGTGATGGGCTGTATACCGGCCCCCAAATTCAGGTCCACCTAAACCTTGTTTGGAAAAAGTATTTACCAACAGGCTTTGAAATGAAATCATCCAGACACCGGTGACCTCCCAAGAGGAGAGGAGGTGGAGCAGAGGACATCTAACTGGATTGTCTGCCAGGTCTGTCCGAGAGCTGGAGACACGGCAGTGAAAGAGCCTTCATTCAGGAGCCTGGCCACTCAGTAACGTCCTATTTGTAGTGTTTTGTCAAAGCAGCCCCAGTAGATGCCCACATCTCAGTACCAAGAAGAGGACTACTGCTGTAAACACCTAAGATGGAAGAGGCTAAAGAAAAATCTTGGGAACTTGATAGAAAGGCTGGGACTGCCTTGAAGCAAAGGAAGTCAACCGCGGAGAAAGGACTGTCTCTCCCAGAGCCTTGCTGACACCCGAAGAGCTGACTTCATTCCTGCCAGCATTATGTCATGGTGACCCTCCTCTCAACAACTCAGCAACTACACAGAACCAGCACCTACCAGGTCAGGAGCACTTGTCCTACAGTCTGACCATCTTGATTCCTTCCTGATTCCGCCACAGGCCGTGTGATCTTGGGAAAGAACTGACCGCCCTCTGCCTTCCCCACTGAAAACACTGGCAGCTCTTGCAACAATGTACTGCTGTAGGATTAAAATATATAAGGGGCACCAGAGATGGCTCAGAAGCTAACAGCCAGTCTGTCCTTGCAGAGGGTCTGAGTTTGTTTCCCAGCACCCATAGTAGATAGTGGATATAGACAACTGCCTATAAATCCAGCTCCAGGTATTAAGACACCTCTAGCTTCCATGGGCACCTGCAGACACACACACACACTTAAAATAATACAAGTAAGGAACTGGAGAGATGGTTCAGTGGTTAAGAACACTATTTTTGCAGAGGACCCCAATTTCATTTCTAACACCCACATTGTGGCTTATAGCCACTTGTAATTCCACTTCTGACCTCTGAAGGTATCAAGAACACACAAAGTGTACACTCAAAACTACAGGGAAAACAGCCATACACATAAAACAAATCTTTAAAAACTAATGCACAATTAAATTTTTAAAATATGCAATGGGTGTTGCGAGTATCTCACATTAGAGATCACAGGCTGAGTTTAACGGGCTGCGGCTGTTCTGGGCTAGCACCCATCACACGGCCGAGGTTCCGCCTTCAGCACCTCAGCTGTGCTGGTTGTTATTACAGATGGGGCATATTTCTCAAGCACTTTGGGATGTGGGGGGAGGAGTTCAGGGGCACAGAGGGGTTCTGAGAAGGCAAGACCTGAAACAGCACAAATGAACGGCCACCTGGAGGACAAGTAGCTTTAGGTGGCGAGAAGGGCGAGTGGGCAGAGTTAAGGACCTGAGCTACAGGGTCAGCCCTGATAACAGCAGGTGGGAGACAGGAGGAAGTTACTTAGCTTAGAGAAAAGGAAAACATTATAAAAGTGCTGTTTTGATCATCAGTCACTCATGGAATAGTGACACAAGCCTGTAATCCCAGGACTGGAGGGGTGGAGTTGGGTGGGAGTAGGGTCAGGAGTTCAAGGTCATCTTCAGCGTTATACAGAGTTCAAGGCCAGCCTCAGGAAAGAAACTCTGGCTGAAGAGATGCTCATAGGCTAAAAGCACTGGCTGTCCTCTAGGTCTCAGGTTCAGTTCCCGGCACCACATGGCACCACGTGTCTAACTCCAGTTGCAGAGGATTCAGCAGACTCACCCTCATGTACATGCAAGGCAAAACAGCAATGTACGTAAAAGTAAATAAAGTAAATAGAGACACTGTCTCAAAAAAAAAAAGTGTTAAAAAGACTACTTCAGCTAACAAGGCACAGAACTGGGAGTACAGGTATTAGAGTTAAGCTTCCTAGAGTCTAGTCTGGACACGGCACCTGCTGACACCAGTCCATACAGAACTGTTCCCACGCTACACGTGTCACTCACCTATACAATTAACACTTTAGTGCTCACTAAAGGCAATGACAGGAACCGCCTATGAATTGCTAAGACTGGAATTCAAATACAGGGCCTCTGAGATTCAACATTTTAAACTTAGAGGTAACAAACCTCTACTTACAGTAAGTTGACTGAAGTTTACATGGCTCTGAAACCTTCCCAAGCTTGTGCATATACTCTACCACAAGAGACACTTAACCTGAAAGCATTTTAATCTAACTTTCATAAATGATGCAAAGATCTTTAAGATTTACTTCTAATTATTGACATAGACACTTGGTATCATATCACTATAGTGTTTAAAGATTCTTCACTGATGTTACACAAAAAATATGCAAAACACCAGAGCATTAAAACTTACTGTTCATCAGGACGGTGGTGCTGGGACCTTAGCCCCAGCATTTGGAAAGGAGAGGCAGGCTGATCTCTATGAGCTCACGGGCAACCTGGTCTACCTAGGAAAACCATGTTTCAAAACTACAAAACAAAAGCTAAAGAGACAACTCAGTAGGTTAAGAGCACTGGTTGCTCTTACAGAGGACCAGGGTCCCACCCCCAGCAACCACACGGAAGCTCACACCGTCTCTAACTCTAGCACCAGGAGAGCGAATAACTTCTTCTAGCCTACTCAGGCACCAGGCACACACTTGATAAACAGGCAAGCACACATACGCAGAAGAAAAAAGTAAATCTATTTTTTCAAATACAAAACAAAATACCAAAAGAAAAATCCATATTTGTTTGAGTGATCATTAAGTTCTATGTACTTTCCTATACACCAAGAAATGAAATTAGATATTTAGAGCTCATAAAAATCAACATTTAAACCCAATGTTATAAAACATTCTTTCCTAACTAAAGTTAGATGAATAAATTTGCTGTTCCACTAAGAGACTATTTATTTAAGTTCACCAGTAATGAATGACTGATTAATCCACAAGCACTGAAAAGTGTAATGCAAATCCTTCGGGCCACTCGATTTCCATAGTTCATGCACATTCACCTTCAAATTGATGAGGCCAATCCTTTCATCTTATTTTGTCTTCTCTATCTGAGTAGATCTGCTTAAGTTACTTACTAAATAAAAGCAATAATGTTAAATTTTAGTTGGTGTTTTCTAAGTGTCTTTATTTCTAAATAAGAGTTCTTGGTTACACTCTGCACACAGAATGAAAACCATCAGAGAGGCTTTCCTCCAGGTTATATGCACACACACACACACACACACACACACATACATACTATGTGAGGGTGTTTTGCCTAAATATGGGTCTTTATACCACATGTATGCAGTACCCAAAGATGCCAGAAGAGGGCGTCAGACACCTTGGAACTAGAGCGACAGGCAGCGGGTGGTGGGCGCTGGTCCTCTGAAGAGCAGTCAGTGCTAGCACCTTAACTGCTGAGCTATCCATCTCTCCGCCCCACTGCAGAGGGTTTTAAAAGCTAAAACTCAAGTTGCAGACTTTCAAAGTGATATTTAAAAGCTAGACTGCAGCACACAATAAAGTTTAAAAACATTTCTTTTTGAAACTATATTTATTTTACTTTTAACTTTCTCTCTGTACGTGTGTAAGAAAGAGAAAACATGCACACTCCTGGGTGTGTGTGTGTGTTCAGTGTCTGTGGACCCCAAAGGTATCTGCTCCCTGGAGCTGCCAGCCAGCATGGGTACACTTTAACTACTATTAGAAACATTCTTACAAACAACTTCAGGTTCCAACTGCAAACAGTCATATATAGGGTTGAGAGCAAGTTATTTAATCTCCCTTAGCTTTAATCTCACCATCTATAAATTACAGACAGGTAAAATCCTATACTACAGCACTGTTGTAAAGATTAATTAAAGAGCTGCATACACGTGGTCAGGACACCGGACGTGAACAGTATCTAAGTAACTAGACACTGTTCATAGGTCTCTAAAGACCGCCCAGACCAGACAGGCCAGAGACATCACACTGCATGCCGCGCACATGCACCAAGCACCTTTGGTCTCAATGCAGAAACAACAGCTCAAGAAAAGACAGAGGAGCCGGGCGGTGGTGGCGCATGCCTTTAATCCCAGCGCTTGGGAGGCAGAGGCAGGCGGATTTCTGAGTTCGAGGCTAGCCTGGTCTACAGAGTGAGTTCCAGGATAGCCAGGGCTACACAGAGAAACCCTGCCACGAGAAAAAAAAAAAAAAAAAAAAAACAAAGCCGGGCGGTGGTGGCGCATGCCTTTAATCCTAGCACTTGGGAGGCAGAGGCAGGCGGATTTCTGAGTTCGAGGCCAGCCTGGTCTACAGAGTGAGTTCCAGGACAGCCAGGGCTACACAGAGAAACCCTGTCTCGAAAAACCAAAAAAAAAAAAAAACAAAGGAAAAGACAGAGGCTAAGGGAACCAACATCTAAGAGACCAAGGAAGGGGCTGTCGAAGGACCCAAGGACCCAAACGGTCAAAGAACCAGCTCCCAAAAAGATGTTCACTAACCTTCACACAGGCACTGCGTGACGCACATGCTCCCTGCCCTGCACACAAAGGAGTGAGTGAGAAAGCACTTATAAAAAAGCCATGCTAAAGAACAGCTGGCTCATAACCCCATCAGTGAGTCCAGAGGCTGAGGCAGGAGACTCTCAAGTTCCAGCCAACCTGCCACATGGTCACATGATCACTGCCAATATGAAAAACCAAAAAGCCCAAGCCCAGCTGCTGAGAATCCTCACTCCACGCTGGGAATTTGGGGTGGGGGTGGGGATGTCTATGAAACAGAACTGGCTACAGGTTCTAGAGAATACAGTAGAGCTAAAATTCTCTGGATCAAAAGTCTCCATGCCCGGTGTGAACAAATTCAGAACTGAGACGTTCAGTGACATAAGAAATGCTTCAAGTACAATACATGCAGCCTGCTTCTAAGTGCACCCTGCCAACCAGGTCTGTGTGCTCCAAGCAGGATGCCAGAAAAGGCACGTTGTTCCACTAACCAGATGCAGTAGATGGCGCTAAGGAGGGCTACAGACAGCGGGCTTCCTGACAGACTGGGACGTCCCCCCCACCCCCATAGCTAAGCTGAGCCTCACTGAGATGGCCCACCCACCCACTTGCTTAGTGCTTCCAATTAGCAGGTAGTTCCACAGTATTACCCAGCGGCTTAAAAGTAAGGATGCGCAGACATCTGAGGTTAAAGACCAAAAGAAATAACGGCAGAAACAGCTTAGAAGTTAAATCATGTAGCAACAGAGTAAGGAAACAATTATAAATACACTTAGAACCTGAGCATGGTGGGGCACACTGAGGCCAGCCTAGACCTTACTACACCAGCTCAAAAGCCAAAGGATACCCGAGTGTGGTGACTCACTCATTGTGTATCCCAGCACCTTCAAAGCTAAGGAGGGAAGACACCTGTGAATTTAAAGTCAGCCTGTGCTACACACACACACACACACACACACACACACACACACACAATTAAAATAATTATTTTTAAAAGAAACGATTCAAGGCTTTTATTATTACAAATAATAGCACAAAAGAACTCTTTAAAAATATGAGGCTACATGGGGGCCCACAGAGACTGAACCACCAATCAGAGAGCATGCATGGGACAGACCTAGGCTCTACATGTATGTAACAGATGTGTAGCTGGGTCTTCATGTGGGTCTGCTAACAGCAGAGGCAGGAGCCGTCTCTGACTCTGCCTGCCTTTGGATCCCTCCCCTATCTGGGCCGCCTTGTCCAGAGCCTCATCAGGAGAAGATGCACTTGTTATGGGTTGATATCTCCTCTTAAGAGAAAAGGAAGGGGGGGTGGTGAAACACAGGCCTGGGAAAGCAGGAAGGGGAAGCTTCCACTGGGATGTAAAGTAAATTAATTACTAAAAAAAAAAAAATGAGGCAGGAAACAGCTCAGCAGCTCTTATATATAAGAGCATATACTGGTTTTTGTTCTGGTGGATTTTTAGATACGGACTCCCTATGTCGCCCTGCCTGACTCAGCGTCACATCGATCTGCCTGCCACGGCCTCCCCAGTGCTGAGAGTAAAGCGGTGCACCATCACACCTGGCCTTTTTCTCTTGGGCAGGGGGTGCTCTTCTTGCTGAGGCCCTAAGTTCAATTCCCTGCACTCACACAGCAGCTAACAACCATCTGCAAGTCCAGTTGCAGGGATCCCAAGCTCTCTTCTGGCCTCAATGGGCACCAGGCACACACAGCACTGTAAAACCTAGACAGACAGACAGAGACACAGACAGACAGACAGGAAGGACAGGACAGAAAGATTAAATAAATAGATGTAAAGTATGGGGAGGGGGCTGGAGAGAAGGCTCAACAGTTAAAAACACCGACTGCTCTTCCGAAGGTCCTGAGTTCAAATCCCAGCAACCACATGGTGGCTCACAACCATCTGTACAGCTACAGTGGTCTCATATACATTAAATCAATCAATCAATCAATCAAAAACAAACATTAAAACAAAATGTTTGCCAGGCTGTGGTGGCACACGCCTTTAATCCCAGCACTTGGGAGGCAGAGGCAAGCAGATTTCTGAGTCTACAGCCTGGTCTACAGAATGAGTTCCAGGACAGCCAGGGCTACACAGAGAAACCCTGTCTTGGGGAAAAAAAAAAAAAAGGACTGGAGAGATGGCTCAGTGGTTAGGAGCACTGACTGCTTTTCCAAAGGTCCTGAGTTCAAATCCCAGCAACCACATGGTGGCTCACAACCATCCGTAATGAGATCTGACACCCTCTTCTGGTGTGTCTGAAGACAGCTACAGTGTACAAAAAGATCTTTGGGCTGGAGTGAGTGGGGCCAGAGCAAGCAGGGCTGAGCAGAGGTCCTGAGTTCATTCCCCAAAACCACATGATGGCTTACAACCATCTGTATAGCTACAGTGTACTCATATAAATAAAAACAAATCTTTAAAAGAAAAAAAGAAAAGAGAAGTATGGGGAATGGTCAGACATCTCAGTGATGAAAAGCACTGTCTACTCTTGAAGAGGACCCAGAATTGGTTCCTTGCCCCACGAGGTGGCTTACGCCTTCTGTAACCCCAGGTATAGGAGCGCCCACGATGGCCTCTGCAGGCACTGCAAGCATATGTTGCACGGGCACACATGCAGGTGAAAAGCTAAATACATGGTACAGCTGAGAAAAAGTAAAGAGTAGAGATCAATATTTAAAAAAAAACCCAACAGGGGCTGGAGAGATGGCTCAGCAGTTAAGAGCACTGACTGCACTTCCAAAGGTCCTGAGTTCAAATCCCAGCAACCACATGGTGGCTCACAACCATCCAAAAACAAGATCTGACGCCCTCTTCTGGAGTGTCTGAAAAAAACAGCTACAGTGTACTCACATAACAATAAATAAATCTTTAAAAAATAAACAAAAAACCCCAACAACCCTAAGGGAGGCAGAAGCACTCAGATCTGAATCTGAGGCCCCCTGGTCTACATTTGAAGTTCTAATTCCTCACATGCACAGGAACACTCACACCTCAAAGGAAAACAGCAAAGGAAAGACAAAAGTGAAAGGCAAAAATCCACCAACGTCCAATAAAGTGGGGGCACGAGACACGTACAGAGGAGCTCAGGAGAGGCGTGCTGGCACACTCCCCATGCCACTGGACCCAACTACCACGATGAATGCCAAGCTCAACGGGTGACAACAGATCGTGCAAATGCCTATCACTGTACACCTACACACTGCTAGAGACAGAAGATTTCACAGGTTTCCGGCAAAGTAAATCAATAAATTACACTAGAAAGCAAGTGTCGGATCTCAGGGAGGAGAATCACTGATGGGGCCACACCCCTCTATCCCACACTGAAGTTCACACACCAGGCATCAAGTTTGCTCTTGGCCTAATTCTAAGAACTGGAAGATAGCCTCGAAATACCAAGTAGTCCATCCCTCTACCAGGTCAGAGGACACTCAGTTCTCAGTGCGGATGTCACACTGCCTGATGTCCTGAGGAGGCGAAGCAGTGACTCCTGACCCCACCTGCACATCTGGTCACTTTTGTTGTACTGGGATTGAACATAGGGTCTCACACGCTAGGCAAAAGCTCTACTCTAAGACGCTAAGCACTAAGTACACGCACAGCCTCTTCTTCTGACACAGGGCCTGTCTAGTCTACCCAGGCCAGCCTTGAAACTCACTCTGTAGAGCAAAGCAGGCCTTACTTGTGATCCTGCCCCACAGGCTTAATTCCGAACTGGTTCTTGAAAGACTATGGTCCCATGCGTGTCAGGATCTCCTGGGGGACTGTGATCACTAATGAATGCCCAGCCTCGGGCAGGTTTGCTCCTGCCGTCCATGCTACTGCCATGAGGTAAACAGGTGACCAGGAAGTTCAAGTCAAGCAGCAAGTAAGGTGCAAAAGTCTCAGCGGGCTGCAGAAGGCCCCACTTCTTCCCCTGGGTTCTGCACTTCCAACTCCCCTCTGCACAGTCTCTAAAATGCCGTATCGATGCCCACACTCCTTCCATCAAGTCTTTAACTACAGTTCATGATTAAACCACAAGTTCAATATCACATTAACATGGACACCACTCTGTCATATCAACCATGATGGAAAAAGGCTTCTCTCTAAATATGTACAAAAATTATGGCCGGATTTACTTACATTATGAGTCTTCGGTTTAAAAACCAGTATTTCCTACGGCTTCTGTCATACCCAATAGGTTCATGTCGAACGTACGGTTTATTCTTTTGGACTTCAGCGACACAGTCAGTCACACCAGGCACCTTGTGTGCCACGCAGACTTCACACTGCCACTCGTCCTCCGGCACCTCTTCAAGAGGTGGCTTCACACACTCTAAATGGTACACAGCTGAGCACGTCTCACAGCAGAGCAGATCCCCCAGTTTGTGACAGACCCTACAATGGTCGTCGTACTGGATTACCCCTTCAGACATCAGCTCCTCGCGAGCAATATTGGTCGTAAGGAACTGATCGACTAGAAACTGCAGAACTTTAATTTTGTTCTCCACTGGTCCATACGGATAGTCCTCTGCCTCCTGGTAAGGAAGAACATGGTGGTACTCCTTATCGCTCTCACAGTAGACCCTCAGGACCTCCGGCCATGTCATCCCGTCAATGAAATACAGGGTGGAATTCACACTGTCTTTCAAGTCTGCAGGGCCGAAGGTGGTGTTAGACGTGTCCTCTTCACGAAGAACTGCTTTCAGAAGCGCCACATGCATCTCCGCCATGAGCGTGCACTGCTCTTGGCTCACCAGAGCCGCACAGAAGTCCTCAAAGCAAAAAGGGGACAACCTTAAAACGTTGCCAAAGTTCCGCACGACCTCATAAATGGCAATGACATTCATTATATGCTCATTAGGCACCATTAAATCCTCAGAGGACTTCGGAAATTCAAGGGGTGGGATGTCTTTTTCTTCTAATATTGGAGAACGAGGCCGATGTACTCTTGGTTTCCGCCTACCTGTAAGTGAGGACACGACATCATCACAGGTTAATATGGAACCTTGTTCCCACAAACACACCGTCAGTTTTCTACTACATGCAAGTTAAATGAACACCAAGATCAGAGGTTATGGGGTATAGCTTAGTGGTAGGGCACATGCTGTCTTTAATCACAACACTCAGGAGACAGAGGCATGTAAATCTCTGAGTTCCAGGGCAGCCTTATCTAAATAGTGAGATACTGTTTCAGTAGTAGTAGTAGTAGTAGTAGTAATTACTGTTCAATGACTTAGTTCTTCAGTTTCTATGGCACAGTCCCACTCTGTAGCCCAGGCTAGCTTGGAGCTCTACAGTCCATTTATAAATGAGATTACAAGTGTAATGCCTAATACAGTGATTTAGTTCTGATTGTTATGTCTAAAAAAAAAAAAACCTAAATTCAAAGTTTCTCATTCAATTCTTTTATTTATCTATTTATCTAATCATTTGGTTTCTCGAGACAAGGTTTGTTTCTCTACGTAGCTCTAGCTGTCCTGGAACTGAAATATAAGGTGTGTGCCACTGCTCCTGGCTTCCCATTCAATTCTAAACCAGAAGGTTAAAAAAAAAAATTAAAGTATAGTCAATTGCCTCTTAATTACCTGGGAATAACTCTCAGTAACTGGTCTTTTTAATGTGTTGGCAAGAGCTTGACAAGATAGCTCTGTATATGGCCCAGCACTGGAGTGGGACAGCAGGGCTCACACTCTGCCAGCCAGGTTCCTCCCAATAATAGATGTCCAGGGTGCCCCACTTCCCCGGAAGTGCTGCCTGCACAAGCTGGTGAGGCTCGGGCTCAGGAGAGGCAGGAAAGGAGGCAAGCACGCAGGGAAGTTCCAGCACTGAGGAGCAGGACAGTGTCTTGTCTGGGAAACCAACGAAGGGCTGGGATTTTTAACCAATTAAGTGCACAAAGGCCATGCACTGCATCCATCTGCACATTGTCTAGCTAGACACAGAGACCATGTACTAGATCTAGCTGTCTGTTTGTCTATGTACAAATACATGTTCTGTGTACACACACGGACCACGCACTAGATCTGTCTATATACACATACACCCAAAAACTTAAGTCTTTAACATGTTCACATATAGCATTTAAGCCTTTAAAGAAGCCTGAGGTATAATAGCCAGCCCTGCTTTAAGCCTTACTGGCAAGCAAGAGAGGACTCAGTATGTAAAAATACCTTTCAAACAAGCCTGGGGAAAACTCTAAAGCTGTCCTTGGACCTCAAAATGCACACATTGTGGCATGCCCCAACTCCAACCGTGTGTGTGTGTGTGTGTGTGTATAAAATAAATTAAATTGATGCTTAAAAAGAAAGACTTGGTGAAAAGAACAAGTTGTTCCTCAACTGCTTCTATTACACATAATTTCTGGTATCTATAGAATGTAAGTTTCTAATTTTCAAAAGTAGCCTTAATGGGATCAATTAAATTTATTCGTATATAACTAAATTTTATTAGCCATGACACCTTCCCTGGGTTTCTACCTGCAAACTAAAGTGGTACGTGGAACTAGAGAAAAACAAGTACCGAAATCCACAAACAGAAAAGACTCTGGGATGTACACAACATAAACCTAACCTTTGGAGAACAAGATAAAAACATAGCCATTGCTTTCTGTGAAAGAGATTGGTCGCTCTGTTGGCCAGACAACGATGTTGCAGAACACAGTGAGAAAGGCAGCTCCCTGACCCCAACACACCTAGCAAGAATGACAACTAGAGGGACAGAAATCTAAGTGGCACCGAAGCCACACTAAAGAACCAGCCTGCTAGCTAAGCCTCAGTGTGACAGTCAGTCTACCTCTTATCTCCAATACATGACTTGGGACTCATCGCTTCCTACAAGGAAGTCACCAAATCAAAGGAACGGCTTATGGAACAATCTCCTGTGTTCCTCAGCTGCCTACTGAGCATGCCTGTCAGAAAGATCCTGAGGGGACTGGAGAGATGGCCAGAAGTTAAGAACACTGGCTGCCTGACCTTCCAGGGGACCCAGGTTCAATTTCTAGCATGCATATGGTGGCTCACAACCATCTGTAACTCCAGTTCCAGGGGCTCTAACACCCTCTGTGGGCACCAGGTGTATACATGGTGCCCAGACATGTATGCAAGCACTCACATACATAAAATAGATAAATAAAATCTCAGAAAATAAGAACAAAGTAGAAGAAATGAAAGTCCTTGAAGTGAGGCTGAGAAGGCTCTGTGTGAAGGCAAATGCTGCCAAGACTGGTAACCCGAGTTCCAGTCCCAGGACCTACAGGCTGGGACTCTCCTAGGGCTTCCTCTGCTATTCATACATCCTCTGCACCTCACATGGTGAACACACAGCAGATCGAAGTAAAACCAGCAACTAAAGTTCCTTCAAGTCTCACAGCACTCACAGGTCAGCAGGGCAGGGCCAGAGAAGAGGCTCTAAAGACTGACCTTGCTCAGACAATTAACTGTTCTCACTTGCAAAATTTTAGGAATGCAGGAATCTGACACTTAGAGTGCAATTCCTAAGGCAAGAAAAGCTTCAACGCTCCACCTATCAAGAGAGGAACTGGATGAAGACCTCAGCCAAGAAGAGGACGGGTCGGATCTCCCATCCCACAAAACTGTTTCTTTTCTCTTTCAAAATGGAGACTTTTAAGACCCTGTTTTACTCAGAAGAGATTTAAATAAAGCCTTCGTTGACATTAAGGGACCTGGTTTCCTCCCCCACCCAGGAAAAAACAGATCATCCTAACCTACAATTAAATTTACATATGGCCTGCCTTTGTTTGCTGGCTTTCTATAAATTCTGAATAAGCCACTGGCAATGTGGGAAAGGGTATTAGATTTCTCCCCCCCCCCATTTGGCCAAAACTGTAAACTCTTATTATGTCCCTCAGCTTCCATGGAGTACAGGGGAACTTAGGCAGTAGGTTTGACCGTTTAAGTACCCAGTAACAAATACTGTTGACTTGAGAAGTAAAGCAAGAAAGCCTAAAGACTCTGCATGGAAGCACAAACTATGCTTATACACATACTGAACAACGTGAACATACCTCCCAGCCCTAACAAGAAAGGAGCTCTCATGGTTGAGAGAAGGTCTCTCTTGATACAGGCCAGGCTGCCTGGGAACTATGTAGATCAGGCTGGCCTTGGATTCACAGAGATCTACCTGCTTCTGCCTTCCAAGTGGGCCACCACTCCTGACTAGGGTTCAAAAAAAATTTTCCCCAAGACAGGGTTTCTCTGTGTAGCCATGGCCGTCCTGGAACTCTGTAGACCCAGCTAGCCTCGACCTTAGACAGCCGACTGCCAGGAAATGTGCCATCGTGCCTGGCTGGGTTCAATTTTTTTTTTTAAAGAATGTGGCAAAATCAAGAAATTCCCTTTGCCTCCTGAATCTATCCCACAACGGACATACTCATCATACACAATGAAATACAAAAACACCTCACTCGACAAGACTGTGGTTATTTTTTCTTTTTAACCTCAATATGTATCAATAGCTCAATTAAGAAGCATCCACATGCATCTAAGTACTGAAGTGAACCAGCTAGCTGGAAATGCTGTGCAGTGGTGGAGCCCTTACCTGGAGAGCTTTTTAAAAAAAAAAAAAAAAAGGAAGGAAGGTAGGAAGGTAGGTAGGTAGGAAGGTAGGTAGGTAGGAAGGTAGGTAGGTAGGTAGGTAGGTAGGAAGGTAGGAAGGTAGGTAGGAAGGAAGGAAGGTAGGTAGGTAGGTAGGTAGGTAGGTAGGTAGGTAGGTAGGTAGGTAGGTAGGTCTTTTCCCCGGTTTAGGTACAGGGGGTGGAGCCCGGGGCCTCCTGCGGCTTTCTTTTACCCTAATTGCCTTACCTTAACTGCTCAGAGAGGAAGTAGCCTCTGCCGAGTAACAAAGAGCAGAGCCTCACTGGCAGAAAGGATTCAGGGACCTGGAGGGCCGGGCGGCTTCTAAAGGAGTTACTTCTGGGGAGAGCAGGGATCAAAAAAAAAAAAAAGATGGCTCAATTTTTAGCACTTTAAAGATTTATTTTTATGTATATGAGTACACTGTAGCTGTCTTCAGACACACCAGCAGAAGGCATTGGATCCCAGATGGTTGTGAGCCACCACGTGGTTGAACTCAGGACCTCTGGAAGAGCAGTCAGTGTTCTTAACTTCTGAGCCATCTGTCCAGCCCCAATTTTTAGCACTTTTAAACTTTCGAGATATCACACTCTTTTTTCGTATTGTTTTCAAGAAAAAAGTGGGTGCTGAGTGTGTCGGCTCACAGGTAATCCTGGCACTCAGAAGGCTTGGGCAAAACATCACTGCAACTCTTTAGAGGCCAACCTTTCCTCAAAAATAAAAAAAGGAAGAGGTGGGGGTCGGGGAGAGCGAGTCAGGAAATGTTGCTACTAATGAGCAAGCGTGAGCTTCTGTAAACGAGCAGCACACACACCTTTAATGCGGCTGCTTGGTAGGCATGGTCTACATAGTGACTCTCAGGACAGCCTGGGCTACAGAGACCCTGGCGAAAGAAAGGAAGGAAGGAAGGAAGGAGGAAGGAAGGAAGGAAGGCAGGCAGGCAGGCAGGCAGAAAGACAGACAGACAGACAGAGAAAGGTAACTGGCATCTGTGATGTGTCTGGTTCACAATCTCTTGCCCTACTCCCATCTAGGAAATTAGGTTTCCACAGGTCAGATTTCAAGCCCAGCGCGCCTAACCCTATTAGTATACAGGCACTCTCCACCCCCTCTGCACTCTTCGCACGCATGCTTGTGCGCACGTGCCAGTGCTCACTCTCGCTCCCTCTCTCCCCACCCCACCCCCCAGTTGTAGTCCCTGTCCCTTGTTCCCACCCCCACCCCCACCACTCCCATCTACATTCCAATTTCCCTGACCTGTTCTTTGGGGCCAGTGAACCTGCCCTGATAAACTTGCTTTTATGCTTTTAATTTGGGTTGAATTGCTTATTTTGTCCACGGAGAACCTACTACCACTTGACTCCTTCACATGTGAAGCTGCCTTCAAACATTCCTTCCTAACACTGTGGGGAGATGCTACCAAGTCACCCAGGCGAGCCTACAGTGTGAACCACAAGTGCATAGAAAAAGAAGTTTGGTACTCGGTATTTTACCCTTCTGCTCAGATCATTCTGAGGTACAGCCAACGTTTGAAAACTACTAGAGAAACAAGCAGAAAGGAGGGCTTTCTAGAAACTAAGGAAGAAAAGCCAAAGGCTGCCTCAGGAGCAATCAACAGAAGAGACCTTGCAAAGAAAGCCGATGCAGAGACAGCCAGTCGGTCGGTCAGTCAGTCAGTCAGCAGAGCAACTGTGCTGAGGAGTGGAACTGCCGAGTGCCGACTCCTCCCGCAGTTTTCATTTTATTAATCCTGAAGGGATATTTGTGGCCTTTCCAGCTTCTAGATTTCACAGAAACCATTCTAGGTACGTGAAGAAAATGGAGGGATACTCCCTGTGTGACATCTGAAAGGGAGGGAAGTGTCAGCCCTGGAACAGCAAGAGCATTCTGGAGCATGCTGGTGCTCCCCAATCAACAAACTCCCATTCTTTTCCTGTTATTTTGTGAGTATAGCTAGCTGCTCTGCCTGTAAATACATCTGTGCACCACATTCATGCCTGCTGCCCCCAGAAGAGGGTGTGGATGTTGGAGGTGCTGGAACTGGAGTTGCAGACAGGTGTGAGCCCCAGGAGGAAGCGAGGATTGAAGCCAGGTCCTCCACAGGAGCAGCCAGTGCTCCCAGCCACAGCTCAGCTGCCCCTAAAGACCAAAAGGCTTTCATGGTTGTTACACATGCAAGCTATGAATGATGTAATTTTTTAAAACTGTGATCTACTCATCAGTCATCTTTAAGACACAACTGGTGGTGGCACACATCTTTAATTCCAGCACTCAGGAGGCAGAGCCAGGCAGGTTTCTGTGAACTTGAGACATAGAGTTCTAGGCCAACCAGGGCTGCATAGAGAGACCCTGTCTCAAAAAAGAAAAAAAAAATTATAAAAACAAATTCACAAGAATGTGCAGGGATTCAGTGTCCCAATCTAGAATAGGGCCGTCGCTCCCAAGAAGATGTGCACGGACCCCTGTTCATCTCATTCCCTGGCTTCTCAGGCCACGAGTAACAGAAAAGGCAGCAGCTAGCAGTTTGGGTCTCTGGTTGTTGTTTTGTGTACCCCGTGTGCCTCTGACTGTCCTGGAACTCACTCTGTAGACTAAGCTAGCCTCTAACTCAGAGACCAGCCTGGCCTCTGCCTCGAGAGTGCTGGTCTTATTAGCATGCATCCATCCCCAGGCCTGGCCTGTGCCGGGCACTTTTTAACTCATTATCACATTCCATCCTCATGTCCACTCCACAGTTACTATTATCACTACCTTTCAAAGACTCGAATACAGGCACAACATTCTGTGAGTTTTCAGCCAGTACCAAAGCTATGCTAACACCTAACCCCATGGTATTTAAGGTCTTTAATACTTAGGTCAATCCAACCACCTGAATTGATCTGTCAATGAATTTGCCTTTGAGAAATAACACACGCATTCTGTGAAAGCTAGAAAGGATCAAGAAGTATGAAATAAGCCAGACACGCCTTTAATCCCAGCACTTGGGAGTCAAAGGCAGGCAGATTTCTGAGTTCGAGGCCAGCCTGGTCTACAGAGTGAGTTCCAGGGCAGCCAGGACTACACAGAGAAACCCTGTCTCAAAAAAAAAAAAAAAAAAAAGGAAGTATGAGATATGAACTAAAATGTCACCAAGAGCTGTCGTGTCACATCCCTAACAGCCACATGTGGCTAGTGGCTACCACAGAGCATTCCTACAATCACAAGAAGGTCTGTTCAACAGTTCTGATCTAGAAATAAATCTAGAGTCCACTGTACAGTAATTGGAGTTCAACTACAACCCACTGCATGCTCAAAAGAGGCTAAAAAACTTCTATACACCTTTAAAAACAAACAAACAAAGAACAAAAAAAAAGCAGGGTCTATACTATGTAACCACAACAGCCAGCTCTCACTCTGTATACCTCTTCAAAGCAGCTGTAAAATACAAATATACACACAATGGATTTCCAATTATCATCATCATCATCATCATTATTATTATTTCTGAAGCTGGGAAGTGGTAGCACACATCTTTAATCCCAACACTTGAGAGGCAGAGGCAGGCAGATCTCCAGCCTGGTCTACAGAGTGAGTTCCAGAACAGCCAGGGCTACACAGAGAAACCCTGTCTCGGAAAAAGAAAACAAAACAAAAACAAAATCTATCAAAACTGAAATGAAGGCATGTAATCATCAGTCCTTAAACACCTCCCACCTACCCCTAACAAGACCCATGTCCAAATGCTGGTGAGCACATGCACACACACACACACACACACACACACACACACACTGAATGTATGTGTTACATATGCTAAGAGAAAACTGGAAATGACCTACTGAGGTCCATTGTTTGGAAGTAAACAAACAGGAAACACTAATATGGATTTCAAATGCTAAATAAAGTCTGGGCGTGACCCGCGTCCTCTAATCCCAGGGTTCAGGAGCAGAGGCGGGTGTATCTGAGTCTGAGGGAGGTCAGAGCTACAGAGTAAGACCCTGCCTGAGAAGAGCCTGCCTGGCGGGGAGGAGGGAGCCAGCACCATGTGCTTAGAATATAAAGGAGGCCGTGAGCACCAATCCACAACACGCGGCCCAGGAGACTAGATGAATCAGGTCAGGTCTGTTAATATATAAGGAACAATTTGTCTAAAAGCTGAAAAAGTTAAACATTAATACAATAAGCCATCCATGCTAATATAAAAAACATAAACACTAATATACAAACACTATACAACAAGTATAAAAATGGTAATAGGAAAAACATATGCCAACTTCACAAGGATTTTTTTACCTCAAAGAAGCAAAGAGAGAAAAAATTGTACTTTACTTCATTGTAAAAGTAACAAAGGGCACTGGAGAGGCAGCCTGGCTGTTTAGAGCACTGGCTGCTCTTCCTGAGGACCCAGGTTCAATTCCTGGCACCCACATGGCAGCTCACAGCTGTAACTCCAGTTCCAGGGGATCCAACACTCTCACACAGACACATGCAGGCAAAACACCAATGCACATAAAAATACAAATAACCAATGAAATGCCAATGTTTACTAGATTTGGAAGTGTAGGCAAAAGCCTACAGTACCAATTCTCAGGAGGCAGAAGCAAGAGGATTCTCTGTTTAAAGCCAGCGTGAACTACAAAGTGACAGGGCCTAAGGACCTAAACCCACCTACATGGCAAACATAGGGCTTTGGCTTAATCCCCAGCCCATACACACATACACACACATACACACACACACACACACACACACTCATACACAAGTGCATATAGACATTGGAAGACAATTTGTGGGTGTCTGTCTTTCTACTATGTAGATTCCAGGGATCTAACTCATGTCATTGGGCTTGGTAGCACCGCCTTTACCCACTGAACCATGTCTGTGACTCCCTCAAAATTGCGTTTGTAAAAGACAACTAAGTATTAAAGCATATTAAAGATAAGAAGTGCTTCCTGTCCTCACGTACATACCAGAACCCATACACATGTAACCCTATGACCCGAGCTCCTGTCTCCACTATTGGGCAAGACAGGGCAGTGGAATCACAACTCAAACTATTCAGGCCATTAAGGACAAGACTCTAAAAAGGAAAAAGGCTATCTCCTGAGATTGCAAAGATTCACCTGGAAATGCTGAATCAACATTCAAATTCATATCTGAAATTACAGCAGGTATTTTTTTTGAAATGTGTTAGTTTGGGATGGCAAGAATAGCTCAATGGTGAAGGTACTTGCCACCAAGACTGATGACCACACTCAAGATGCTAACTAGAGCCCAATGGGTAGACAAGACTGACTTTGACATGCAGCACTCTATATGGAATGCATACACACACACACATACATACACATGCGAGAGCACAAATTTATGTTTAAAAACTCTAAGCACAGGCTGGTGAGATGGCTCAGCAGGTAAGAGCACTGACTGCTCTTCTGAAGGTCCTGAGTTCAAATCCCAGCAACCACATGGTGGCTCACAACCATCCGTAATGAGATCTGACGCCCTCTTCTGGTGTGTCTAAAGACAGCTACAGTGTACTTATTTATAATAATAAATAAATCTTGAAAAAAAACTCTAAACACAAAACCAAATTTTTTAAATGTCATTAAATAATACTTTGAAGGTGGAACATGGTCAAGTTAGATTGTTTCTTCAAACAAATCTGTATGTGGTGTGCACGTACCAGAAGGGAGAAGGAGAAAAGAAATCCCACACCAATTAATATGTGTGTTTCTGAAGTTCTTTTTAGGTTCCATAATTGAATACGCTGCCAACAGACCTGGCAGGAGGCACTGTGAGCACGGCACCCGAGCGCACTTGCAGGCACACAGAAGCTGCATCTACAAAGAGTACCATGGTGTGCACTACTTGGCTAGGCTGTCTGTCTGTCTCTCAAGCCTGTGAGTCACAGGACAGAGCCATGGCAAGGGAGAAGCCGGACAGGAACTCTCCTAGCAGATTTAAGGAGCAACTTCATCACTAGGGCAGAAAGAACCCCACCTAGATACCAGGGAATGAAATGATTCCTGAGAGGCTTTATATGTCAAATGCCCTGAGACACCTAGTAGTTCACAATTTAGTTTACATATAACTTTTACAACACAGGACATCTGAGTTATCAAGTCAACTTTTCAACAAAGTATGACTTTTATGTGTGTGTATAACAGCTTTATTTTAACAAGACTTGATAAAGTTTGTGCCAGATTTTCTAACACTGTTAACTGGCTGCCTCTTCCCTGGCCACCCAGAACCATTAGTAATTTGTAAGTATCCTGTACTGGCTGGTTTTGTGTGTCAATTTGACACAGGCTGGAGTTATCACAGAGAAAGGAGCTTCAGTTGGGGAAACGCCTCCATGAGATCCAGCTGTGGAGCATTTTCTCAATTAGTGATCAAGCGGGGAGGGCCCCTTATGGGTAGTGCCACCCCTGGGCTGGTAGTCTTGGGTTCTATAAGAGAGCAGGCTGAGCAAGCCAGGGGAAGCAAGTCAGTAAGTAACATCCTTCCATGGCCTCTGCATCAGCTCCTGCTTCCTGACCTGCTTGAGTTCCAGTCCTGACTTCCTTTTGTGATGAACAGCAACACATAAGTGTAAGCTGAATAAACCAAACCCTTTCCTCCCCAACTTGCTTCTTGGTCATGATGTTTGTGCAGGAATAGAAACCCTGACTAAGACATATCCTAAAGATGACCCCAAAGTCTTACTGCACACTATCATCTCAATAAACAATGCTCGGCCCACAGCCTCAATGAAGGGAAGTGGAGCTATAGCCAGACTACCAAGGCCACAAGGCAACACTGAGATTGGGGCAAAAAGGCCAGAGGCAGAGGTGTTAAGTAAACTGTCGCTGACCCCACATAGGCAGTAAGAACTCCCTGCAGCCAATAACAGCAATGACCCAAATGGCTCTTATCACCTGCAAGGTACCCACTATCACTGAGGACTGGAGGTTCCAATTTTAGGTCATTTAAAATGAATTTACATTTAAACAGCTACCACATTGAATAGTTTAGAACTAGAAAGTGAAAGGAATCCACTGCAAGCTAGACTTGAGTCGGGCACTAAAGAGATCCTCCCTGCATACAGGTGGTAGACAGAGGCAAGATTGGGAATTCAACTCCAGGAAAGCATTCTGCCAACTGAGCAACATCCCAGCTCTACCAAGTGGGGAGGGGAAGGGAGAGAAGAGGAGGGGTGGCTGGAGAGACACCTCCTTGCACTGGTTAAAGAGGACCTCCATTCAATTCCCAGCTTCCACATGGTGACTCACATTCACCTCTGTAACTCCAGGATCTGACAGCCTCCACCAGGCATGCACAGACATACATGTAGGCAAAACATACATATACATAAAGTTAAAAAACCAAACACACCACGGTGGCTAACCACAGGGTCTAAGTAGTAGTGAGTCAACAGCACTTGCCCCAGGACACATGGTTCAGGAGAAAGCCAACTCCTACAGGTCATCCTGTCACCTATACACACACACACACACACACACACACACACACACACCCCAAACAAATGTGATTTTAAACATTTTTAAACATGCAAACTGGCAGGGTAGTGGTGCACACCTTCAGCCTCAGCACCCAGGAGACAGAGCCAGGTGGATCTTTGAGTTCTACAGCCTGGTCTACAGATTGGAGACAGCCAAGGCTACACAGAGAAACCCTGGCTTGAAAAACTTAAATAAAGAAATAAATAAGTAAACAAAAAAACAAGCAAGCTGAGTTTGCAAAGGGCTAAGAATGTATCTCAGTAGAGTGCTTGCCTCTACAAAGACCTAGGATCACCCTAACAGTACCAGAAAAAAAGAAAAGAAAAAGCTGACTGCCAACCAGGGCAGCTGGTACCTGTCTCCCAACACTCGGGATAGTAAGACAGAACATGAGCAGAAGAGCATCCTGAGCTATGACAAAGACCCTGTCAGCAAAACAAAAACCCTACAACTGAATCTGCAGGGAACAAGAAACATTACAACAGCAGGTGAAAAATCATACTGGCACATATATGTAAATGCCATAATGAAACCACTGCTTTATACATCCACTTCAAAGAAGTCGGGACTTTTTGTTGTTTTGTCAGACAGGGTCTCATGATCCACCTTCCTCCACCTCTAGGTATATACACCCGAAAGAAATGAAGATATATGCCAGACAAACACATCACATAAATTCCATACAACCAAATGGAAATAATTCAAATGCCTATGGGCTCATGAAATAAACAGGCAAAGTTTGAGAAATTCATACAAAACACAGTACCATTCAAATACTGCACATGGTATAAAATAGGAATTTCTACAACATTATGCTAAAGCCGGCGGTGGTAGCACACGCCTTTAATCCCAGCATTAGGGAGGCAGAGGCAGGCTGATGTGAGTACAAGGGCAGCCTGGTCTACAGATTGAGTGCCAGGATATCCAGGGCCATAGAGAAACCCTGTCCCGGAAAAAAAAAATGCAAAATGAAAAAGGCCATATAATACAGGATTGCATCTTTTTGCTTTATGACCCTGTTTCACTAGGTAGTCCAGGCTGCCTTTGAACTCACCCTCCTCCTGCTTTAAGTCTCCCAAGTGCTGGATATATGCTTCCCTGTTCAAAGCTAACCTGGGGTACATCATGAATGAGTCTTGCCTCAGGGGTTAGAGGTGGGGGTGGGGGTGGGGAATAGGGTTAGAGCTGGTGGTCAGAGAAAGAACACTTACCCAGCATTTGTAAAAAAGAAAATCTAAAATAGTTCATAAATATTACTTAAAATCATTCATCAGATTAGTCAAGGTCCATTAGATGATAGTTACTACTATTACTGGGCACCATTAGGGAATCAGAAATATTGAAATGCTACAGCAAAGCAAAATAACATTAGACATAGGCTAGCAAAGAAAACAAGACAGCTCTGCAGATAAAAGGGGCTTGCAGCCAAGCCTGATGTTCTAAGGACTTGATTCAATTCCTGAACTTACATGGTGGAAGGACAGATGGACAACTTGTGCTCTAACCCTAATACAAACCTGTGGCACATTTGCCACCTACCCCACCCTCGAAAAATAAAATAAATAAATGTAAAACAACACAATTTAATAATGTATTTTCTTCCCTTCCTTTTGACATCTCTGCATCCGCCTCCCAAGTAACAGGATTTTTTTGTTTGTTTTTTGAGACAGGGTCTCACTATGTAGCCTAGCTGTCCTAGAACTCACTCTGTAGGCCAGACTGGCCTCAGATTTATAGGGATCTGTCTGCCTCTGCCTCCCAAATTAAAGGCATGTGCCACTAGGCCTGGTTTCCAAATACTAGGATTAAAGGCCATCATTCCTTGCTTCCTTTTTCTTTCTGTATTCAAGCCTTGAACTTATGATCTTCCTGCCTCAGTCTTCAAACTGGGTGTAGAGGGTGGCGGGAATCCTGAGTGAATGTGTATGGTGACACCGGTTCTGGGGTTCTGCCTGTGAAGGACTCCAAGGCCAACAGACTCACAGGAAATTGGCAAAGCCATTACCCATATGAACCAGACCCAAGAGGAATAGCAAAGCTCTCCTCAAGAATACAAATGAGTGTTTATAAAGATTGGTCAGTGTGTACAAAGAATAGCAAACACATTTCCCCCACATGGCTACTCACAGTCGAGACTGCTCACACTTCCTACAGGGGCTAGTAACCCTCTCCCTGTGCTGTACCTGATGAGCATGCCGAGGGGCCTTCCAGGCTGCCTCAGCTACAAACCCCACCCGATCCTGGCTTCATTGTGCCCTGCCTGTGTGTATCTTTTCCTCATTCCTTTCTGGCCCCTCTGGCCTGGGTCCCAAGAACCCACATGGGCCATGGCAGCACTAGGATTATGGGCATGCCCCCTGGGTGCTGGGCATCATTCGTCCCCCAGGATTTCAGTTCCACACTGGGTGTGGTATATAATCCTAGCAGTAGGAAGGTTGAGACAGTCAAATTGCTGTGAGTTCCAAGCCAGAACTGTGCTATAAAGGGGACTCTGTCTCAAAATAATAATAATGGGACTGTGGTGAGGGAGGGAGCTCGAGAGCTCAGGGTTCCTGGTGTTACAGAAGACCCATGTTCTCAGCGCCCACACGGCGGCGCATAATCATCCATATTGCCAGTTCCAGGGAATCTAACGCCCTCTTCTGACCTATGTGGGCACCAGTGTGTACCTGATACACACATATACATGCAAGCAAAACACTCAAACACCTAAATAAATCTGTTTTTAAAATTACAAAAACCAGCCAGGCTGTGGTGGCGCACACCTTTAATCCCAGCACTGGGGAGGCAGAGGCAGGTAGAGGCATGTGGATCTCTGTGAGTTCAAGGCCAGCCTGGTGTATACAGTTCCAGGATAGCCAGAGCTACATAGTGAGACCTGGTCTGGGATGGAGGTGGGAGGGACTCAAAGAACAGAAATCTTCCTCCTAAGGCATCTCTTCAAATAACCAAAAACATTTTTAAAAATTAGAATGGGTCACTGTAAAACTATGAAGCTGATAGAGCTGGAGATATCTCTCCAGTTAAGAAGATACAGGTTCAGGACTGGAGAGATGGCTCAGTGGTTAAGAGCACTGACTGCTCTTCTGAAGGTCCTGAGTTCAAATGTCAGCAACCACATGGTGGCTCACAACCATCCGTAATGAGATCTGATGCCCTCTTCTGGGGTGTCTGAAGACAGCTACAGTGTACTCACATATAATAAATAAATAAATCGCCGGGCGGTGGTGGCGCACGCCTTTAATCCCAGCACTTGGGAGGCAGAGGCAGGTGGATTTCTGAGTTCGAGGCCAGCCTGGTCTACAGAGTGAGTTCCAGGACAGCCAGGGCTACACAGAGAAACCCTGTCTCGAAAAACCAAAAAAAAAAAATAAAATAAAATAAATCTTTAAAAAAAGAGGATGCAGGGTCAATTCTCAATATCAAGATGGTATCTCATATCTATAACACCAGCCTCATGGGACCTGACACCTCTTCCACCCTCTGAGGACACCTGACACTCATGACAAGCAGACAAACATGTGGACAAAATGCCCACAAGCATACAATATTTTTGAATTATGAAGCTAAGATTTTTAACTACTCTACACAGATGAAGAAAATGGACAAGATGAGTAAAATCTTAACAGTAAGGATTATGAGTCTAAGCAGAGCGGACCAAGCTGTTCCTGGTCTCTGACCAGATCACTGCTGCCCGTGCGTCCTAGAGCCGCCCGCGGTCTACAGCCTGTCAATCTGTGATACCCCCAGCCAGTTACAGTCACAGGGAGAACAGGGTCTCAAGGGTGAGAAAGGACAGCCTAACAAAAGGGACCAGAGCTCCTGACGTCAACCTCCTAGATTCTGCTGCACTTGCCCCATTTCCAAAGTGCCTGTGGCAGGCACCAGAGGAGCATGTGAGGCTGAACTTTAGACAAGCCTACTTACTCTCACACACCGGACGGGCGGCACTGATCCTCACACATCATGTCGCCTGACTGGAGTAGCGCTCCTGGCCCTCATTTAATTCTCAAGTTTAACCTCCACAGGTGCTGGTGGTCAAAAGCGGTCTCCTCTCATCTCTGGTCACACAGCCTCCCTTCTCACAGAGGCGTTGTGGGTGCTTTTTCTCAACACTCAAGGGTCAAGGTCAGGAAACTTCTGGACTGAGCTGCCAAGTAGCACTACAAAATGCATCCAGATTCCAGCAGCTAGCACCCCTTCCTCCTAGCCATCCTGCTGAATCCGGGAGAGCAGGAGTCTAGCTTTTCACTGAGACCATATCCCACTATTCCCAGACCTTCTGACTGATTCCAGGAACCAGAATAAAGCAACCAGCTCTGTGAGGGACAGAAAGGAAAGGCTTCGGGCCACCTCCCAAAGCAGAGGAGGCACAGCACATCTCTATGGCCTACCTGTGGTAGGAGGCCAAGCTTCCACACAGGGGAGGGAATGCTGACGAGAATACCACATCTCCATTCAGTGTTCCTAATCGGGACTAACGCTTGGGACCACCCAAATTCGGCAGGCAAGGGGAGGAAGAAAGGGCATGGCCACAGCCTGCTTCCCAGGGAACTGCCCAGCACAGGGCATCAGATGCAGCTTCACAGATGACTTCCGATTCACTCCAACTCTTGCTAAACATCACTCACCTCTGCCCACACTTGACTATCAGTGCTGAGATCATGCTACTCCCTCCCCCTGCCTCCCTCCCTACAAACTCGTCCAGGAAGCTTCTGCCCACACCAACAGCCACCAAACCAGAGTGCAGATGCTGCCTTCCATAGTCCATAAATCTCCACTTGGTACCTCCCTTGAAGCAATATGGAATTGTGTGTATACTGAAAGACACACTTTGGTGTCAGTGACGGAGGAAATACCGCCAGTGGAGTACTGCTCTCTATTTCTATTTCTGGGGAACCTACAGCTCATTCAGAGTATCTCTGCCACCAACCTCTGCTGTCATTATCCTTAGAAGACATAAATCATTAAGGCTCCCAGGATACCAGGATTTTGTTTTGAAGTCGTAAAAGATGCCAAATTTTAAAATCATAGCTAAATATTCCCAGAAGTTTCATGCAAGGGCAGTTCTGTCTCAAACATAGCATAAATCTTTTTCATTTTTATCAGAAATGCTAAGTTTCAAAGTGCTGTCAGAATTCCACCCAATGTCTACTAAAAACGCACTTTCTGAGCAGCACATGTGGTCCATCCCTGTTATCCCAGCACTGAGGAGGCTGAGAGAGAAGGAGCAACCCAAGTTCAAGGCCAGCCTGGTCACACACTGAGTTCACTCTAGGCCAGCCAAGAATACATAGTGAGATCCTTTTTGAAAAGGGAGGAGAAAATAAAACTGATTTTTTGTTTGGCTTGGTAGTATACACTACTTGGTAAACTAAGGCAGAAAGACTGTCAAATTCAAGGCAACTTAACAAGATCCTACCTTAAAAAATAAACAGGCTAAGAATATAGAACATTTGTCTACCTTGTCTACCTAGGTTCAAACCCCAGTACACAAAGCAGGTGAGGGGGTGGAAAGACAGACAGATTTTTCTATACAGTCCTTCTCAATATACCAGCAAATAATGCCCACCAGATAAACTAACTCTATGAGGGTTTTCTTAATATATGTATTTTTAAGGTTTATTTATTTTATATGAATGAGTGTTTTAGCTGCATGTATGTAGTGCACACGCCGTGAGTGCCTGGAGCCCTAGGAGGTCAGAAGAGGGCACTGGGTTTCCTGGAACTGGAGTTATGAACCACCATGTGAGCCCTGGGAATGGGACCTGGAACTTCTGCAGGAGGAACAACTGTACTAAAGCAGACAGACCTCCAAGGCCCCCAACTCAAAAATTTATCAATTAATCAATCAAGAAATAAAATTAGTCAACCAAATACATCTAACTCAAGCAAAATGAGACAGTTTCAAGTTTGCATTGATTGATAACCAACATCAACAGTAGTGGTTGCCCTGTAGGAGTCTTTTTTTCTCCACAAAAAGAAATTAGCAGTGTGTTGGCATGCACCTTAATCCCAGTTCTTGAGAGGCTGAGGCAGGAGGATGGCAGTGAGTTCAGGCCAGCCTAGAATAAGTTGCTGTCACAAAAGGAAAAAATTCCTCAATAAAATAAACTTTTAAAGCCAGAAATGGTGGAACTTGCCTTTACCCCCTGTACTTGGGAGGCAGAGGCTGAGGCAGAGGATTATCTCTGAGTTTGAGGCCAGTCTGGTCTACGGAGCAAGTTCCAGGACAGCCAGGGCTACACAAAGAAGCCCTGACTGGAACACAGACACAGACACACACGCATGCATGCATGCAAGCATGCACACAAATTAATAAGTAAATAATGAGCTTTAAAATTCTGTGACTTTAATAATATCTGTGTGCTGGTTAGTTTTATGTCAATTTGACACAAGCTGGAGTCATTTGAGAGGATGACTGAGGGAGCTTCAATTGAGAAAATGCCTCATAGAAAACCCAGCTATGAGGGCTGGAGAGATGGTTTAGCGGTTAAGAGCACTGACTGCTCTTCCAGAGGTCCTGAGTTCAATTCCCAGCAACCACATGGTGGCTCACAACCATCTGTAATGGGATCTGATGCCCTCTTGTGGTGTGTCTGAATGTGTCTGAAGATAGCTACAGTGTATTCATATACATAAAATAAATAAATCTTTTAAAAAAAAAAAAAAGAAAAGGAAACCCAGCTGTAAGTCAACAAAGAGGTAGAAGGGTAGAACTCTTTCCTAATTAGTGATCTGGGGGGTGGGGGGTGGGGTGCAGGGGGTAGCCCACTATGAGTGGTGCCATCCCTGGCCTGGTGCTCCTGGGTGCTATAAGAAAGCAGATTGAGCAAACTCTCGGAGAACAAGCCTCATCATCCTTGGCCTCTGCATCAGCTCCTGCCTCCAGGTTCTAGTCAAGTTTGTGTCCCTGCCTTGGCTTCCCTCAATGGACTGTGACTTAGGATATGTGAGTCAAAGAAACTCTTCATTCCCCAAGTTACTTTTGGTCTTGGTATTTCATCAAAGCAACAGTAACACTAAGACAGTCTGCACCAAAGGTTACATTATCTCAGAGTACTCAAAAAATAAGTATCTTATTTAATAATATCTACTTGTAGTCGGGCAGTGGTGGCCCATGCCTGTAATTCCAGCACTTGGGAGGCAGAGGCAGGCGGATTTCTGAGTTCGAGGCCAGCCTGGTCTACAGAGTGAGTTCCTGGACAGCCAGGGCTACACAGAGAAACCCTGTCTGGAAAAAAAAAATTGTATCTACTTGTATACTAGATAAATAGCTAAGGTACTGGATCCAACAGTGACCCAAGCTGTGTATGTCACTGTCACTATGTAGCTAAAGATGACTGTGAACTTCTGTCCCTCCTGTCTCCACATCCACAGGGCTGGGATTAGAAGCACATCCTACCAAACCCAGCTTAGGTGCTGAAGATGGAAGTCAGGCTTCATGCACGCTAAGCAAGCACTGTACCAGGTGATCCACAGGTGAACACAGCTCTTAGACTAGGGATTTAATATGCCAGTAATAAGCCAATTTTCTAAACTACGGAAACTAATCAAATTAGTCTACATTACCTAAAGCACAGTCCTCTTTAGCCTTGATTGTACAGCACACACACACACACACACACACACACACACCATCCTCCAACTTTCCTCTTTGGACCTGCCTTTCTTTTCTTTCAAGACAAGCGCGCTCTCGCGCTCTCTCTCTCTCTCTCTCTCTCTCTCTCTCTCTCTCTCTCTCTCTCTCTCTCTCCCTCCCCCTCCCTCCCTCCCTCTCTCTCTCCCTCTCTCTCTCCCTCTCTCTCTCCCTCCCTCTCTCTCTCTCCCTCTCTCTCCCTCCCTCCCTCTCTCTCTCTCTCCCTCCCTCCCTCCCCTCCCTCCCTCCCTCTCTCTCTCTCCCTCCCTCCCTCTCTCTCTCTCCCTCCCTCCCTCTCTCTCTCCCTCCCTCCCTCTCTCTCTCTCTCTCTCTCTAGTCCTGGCTGTACTGGAGCTTGTTACATAGACCAGACTACAGACTATATTCAAACTCATAATAAGATCCTCCTGCCTCTGTCTCCAGAGTTCTAGGACTAAAGGTGTGGACCACCACACCCAGCTGGGCCTGCTCGAAAGTGTATCTTTTTTCCTCTTGGCTCTTTGAGACAACGTTTCTCTGTGTAGCCCTGACTGTTCTGGAGTAGCTTAAGTGTATCTTAACCTACACTTTACAAGCACACACACTGACCTAAAGTCTCCTCCCAGAAGGACTTCAACAACTCACTCCCACCATAGATACTCATTAAAAACAAGTGGACAGACCCTAAAAGTCAAAAACACAAAATGTAACATCCTTTTACCATCATCTGAAGAAGTTATTTGTTTCAAAAGACCAAACACTCAAGTTAATAAAGCCAATAAATAAAGGAAAATGCCTGACAGGTCACATGAACGAGCAGTTTAAAACGGGAGCACTTGCTGCCCTTCCAGAAGACCAGAGTTTGATTCCCAGCACCCATGTCACGTGGCTCTGGGACCCTCTGAGATATCTGACACCTCACCTCTGGTACCTGCAGAAACATCTGCCAGGTGCACATACTCTCATTCACATAGACATACACATAATTTTTAAAAATAACAGTAAAAATACAACTTTTTAAAAGTTATTTTTTTAAAAAGTATACTGTCTGCTGTTAGGAAGAGTTACTGGTTGAAATGTTTATCCAAATCTAGTTACAGCAACTTGAGTTTCTAAAAACCTGAACATTTGAGTTATGGCACCTATTAGAGAACTATCAAATTTCTCACCTACTAACAGCAAGTTATCCAATCAGTCTTTTTATGCATATCTGCAGTGTGTATGTCTATTTGAAGCTACTGAATGTTTAAGAGCAAAACTTACTCAAGTTATTAATTCACATAATCATAGGACAAGTGTACACAGAGGTAGACTGTATCATTCAATAAGAAAAATGACATTGAAGAATCATATGTACACAAGTTTGTCAAGTACTCTGGAGACAGAGAAGCAGGTGGATCTCTGAGTTCAAAGCCAGCCTGATCTATCTATATAGTGAGTACCACAGCAGCCAGAGCTGCAGAGCTATGTAGAAAGACCGTTTTACAAAACAAACAAAAACAAAAAAAACTATAAAAAAAGCACCCAAATTTTACATGGTTGTTTTTTGTTTTTTGTTTTTTTTTTTCGGTTTTTCGAGACAGGGTTTCTCTGTGTAGCCCTGGCTGTCCTGGAACTCACTCTGTAGACCAGGCTGGCCTCGAACTCAGAAATCCTCCTGCCTCTGCCTCCCAAGTGCTGGGATTAAAGGCGCCACCACCGCCCGGCTACATGGTTGTTTAAAAAGGATCCTAACCACAAACTGCAATTTAATTCACCATTTTCATGGCCTTCAATTCATCAGTGCTGTTGGCTAGGTCTTCAAGGAGTTAAAAGCTCACTGAACTGCCCTGCCAAAATGCCTCAGTCCTAACTAAAACACTAACTTCCTCCACTACCGCAGTCTTCAGTTCAATTTTGAGCTCTTGATTCAGATGCCCAACGCGTAATTTCTTCAAGTAAAACCTAGTACTATAAAAGACACACTAAACTAAGTCAGCAAGAAATTAAACTTGCTAAAAGATGACCTCCCTCCAAGCCCCATAAAATAGCAACCTTCTTACAGTCAGGCAAAGGAAATTAGCTTTTTTCACTTGGTGTTAACCAATCTAATCTGGCTCAATTCTCATCCTTGCAGCAGTTAGGAACTTAAGCAGTTATAAAAAAATGAAAACACTTAAATTTAACCACTCATAGTACCCTCATCTTCTCTGAAAACAGTATGACAGGCTCTCATAAGAAAGACCCTCATATGTCCTCTTTTTTTTTTTTTTTTTGGTTTTTCGAGACAGGGTTTCTCTGTGTAGCCCTGGCTGTCCTGGAACTCGCTCTGTAGACCAGGCTGGCCTCGAACTCAGAAATCCGCCTGCCTCTGCCTCCCAAGTGCTAGGATTAAAGGCGTGCGCCACCACCGCCCGGCATATGTCCTCTTTTACTTTGTAAATATCCTTACAATTAGATCTTAATTTTATCAGTCCAGGCTAATTAGAAACATAAGGGAAAACCCTAACAGTCTGTTGCTACAAGTTAAGGTTCTTTTGCCCCCTTAACTATTCATTTAATACAAAGGAGCAATTGCATGTGTGCCTTTTACTTGAACAAGGCACACATCACATCTCAGGGCCCACCTCAAGATATTATGCGAGAAAACATCCGAGAATTCACCACTACTGATGAAGCCCACGGCTGATCCAGGAAGGGCTTTTTCCTCAGAAACAAATTAACAAGAAAAAAGTCCTGTCGGGTCCAAGCTGACACTTCTATACCGGGACTTGAAAAAGTTCATCTTTTGGCAATTGCGCCTAGATGATCAACCACACATCTTCCGCAACAGGTGCCACGAAACTGCATCTCCCACGCAAAGCCAAGATCAAACTGGTTAGGACACACGGCCCCGTGGTGTTATACTTTTATTTGGAACTTAACCAAAGTAATTTTAAATCGGAAGGATTGCCAAACTTGGTTTGGTCTCGTTTTCTGCTTTGCTCTTTAATCAGCCATTTACCAGCAACTGTTGCACGCGACCACGAGCACTCACTCGAAGAACACAACAAGTGCTCAGGACTCCATGAAGCTCCCTGCTCACCGAACAACACCCCTTCCTCCAAAACAGTTACCAAACTATATAACTAGGGGGTAGGAAAGGGAGCACGCCTATGTGTGTTACCACGATCTAAATTCTCTCTTTTAAGGAACAGATAATTTTTCTCTCAAATCTACAACAACACGCATTAGACATGCAACGGTTTGCAAAAGCAGGAGGCTTCTTTCCTTGCAAAATAAATAAGATACTCATACCAAAACAAGGGGAATTAAGACGAACTCAACGGATACGTGTGTGCCAAAGTTTCAATCCTGCCTGGTGGAGACACCGCACTTGGCACAAATTTTGAAGAGGAAAGAGAGGGAGAGGGGAGGAGAAGAGCGAACGAGTGTGTGGCCTGCAAAACTGCAACAATGCAATCTCCATTTTGAACAATGCGCCTCTTTCCTCTTGCAAATCTAGTTTTGTTTTGTCTTTTTTGTCACTAGACGCGTCGTGGCCTCCGCGTGGGGGACAGGCCGGGAGGGGGGGGGGCTCTAGGAAGCAGGATGCACTGCACAAGAGAGGGAGCAAGCCAGGGGGAGGGGAGGAGGTGGGGAAGGAGTCTCCAGGCGGCCTGGGTGGGTACCTGGAGTGCTGCTGTATGTACTATGGCTCCTGAAGCTGCTTTCCGTGCAGTAACTAGCGTCGTCGTCGTCGTCTTCCATCTCCTCCGGATAATCGGAGTCATCGTCGTCTTCTTCCATGTCATCTTCCTCGTCCTCCTCGGAATCCTGGGTCTCCTCGGCGTCGCCATCCTCCTCCTCCTCCTCGTCCTCCTCCGAGACCATGTCCTCCTCCTCGTCGTCGTCGTCACTCTCGTGGTCATCGTACACCACTTTGTTGACGGCGCGGCGGGCCGGGGTGGTCCGGGCCAGGTGGCCGCCCCCGCCCCCCGTCCTGCCGCCCCCGCCTCCTCGGCCCCCCCGGCCCGGGCCGCTGGCGCTGCTGGCGGAGGCCGGCGGCGGCGGCGGCGGCTGTTTCCTGCGGCCGCCCCCCCTGGGCGAGCTCAGCCGGGTCTTGGGCGCCACCTCAGCCTGGGCGGCGGCCCACCTGCCCCGACTGCTGCCGCGGTGCCGCGAGCGCAGACCCCCGATGGGTCCGGAGGCGGGCGGCGGCGGCGGCGGCGGCGGTGGCGGCGGCGGTGGCGGTGGCGGCGGCGGCGGCGGCGGGGCCGGGGCGCAGCGCTCCGCAGCAGGAGCCGCGGGCTGCTTGGGCGGCCTGCCCCGCCGGCCCCTCATGTCGGAGCCGCGGCTTGGGGGGGGGGGGGGGAGCGGAAGGGGTGGGGGAGGGGCTCTGGGGGGCGCCGGGGCCGAGGGGGAGGGGAGGGCGCCGGGGCCCGGGCGGCAGGGGCGCGGCCCGGCAGCGGCGGGGTGGAGAGAGAAGGCTCAGTCCGAATTGCCGGGGCCCCGCTCCGGATCGCCTGCAGCCGCCATCTTGTTTCTTCCCTCTCGCTCGGTGACTGGGGGAACCGACAGCGGCCGCAGGCCCGGAGCGCGGTCACGTGAGCTGCGCCGCCCGACAAGCCTGGGACAGAGCGAGGCGGCGCGGCGGCCGCTAGGGGGAGCGCGGGAGCGGCGCGGCGGGGGCGGGGAGGCCCCGGAGCGCCCCTGCGCGGCTGGACGGCGGCGGCGCAGGAGCGAAATGGGTGGCGTGGGGTGGCCCACAGTCTGGGGTCTCCTCCTGGGAGACCACCCCCCCAGCTGAGGTCCCAGGGAGACCTCAATGCGCGTCTCCCAAACCGGGGCCGGAAAACAGGGAGTTTCCCCCAAGTCTCCGGTCCTTTGGGGGAAATTGATGCAGAAAAAGCGGAGAAGGGGGGTCTCGCGGAGAGGCGCTACCTAGAGACTGAGGGCAATCACTTCGCAAAGCCACCCACGCAGGGACGAGAGCTGGAGATAAGTTAGTCCCAATAGAGAGCTCCCAAAGGCTTGGATCTAGAGGGTCCTTAAGTAGTTCCCGGATTGCACGCCGAGAGCCACACCCCCAGAGTGGTTTCACTGACTTTCCTGGAGTCCCCACCCTAAGAGCCAGGATTAAATTCCAGAGCGTGGTTCTAGGCTACCTCTAGGCACCTTTCCCACTTCCCAGCTAGGAACTTCCACACCTCAGCCAGAACTCACGATAGGGAGGATGGCGTCCTGTCTATAATTGGCTTCACAAAGTTATGTGTTTGTGTTACCTGGAAATAATGTCTACTTGACAAATTACTAGTCTTGGTTTGGCCTAGGGAGCTAGTCACTAAGATGAAATTTCAGGTGCATGCACCAAATGTCACCAAATTGAGGTGGCTCAATACAGTGTCCTCGGGGTGGGCTCTGGAAAGAAAAGAAAGGTTTTAGGAACCCGTATGAGTGCTTATTAATAGATGTGAGAACAGAAAAAGGAATTTGAAGAAAAACAATTAATAGGATTCGGCCCACTAAATGGCTTATTACAATATAGTTTGGTGAATAGAAATGAAGTGAAGATTAAAAAGCAAGTACTAATTGCCAACTGATTTATTATGTATTCACTTTACTTTGGTTGAGCTCTGAGAGTGGTAAACTTACCCATAGGGACCTCATAAGGCACCAAAGTAAAGAAAGAGAGCCACGGGAGTTCTATGGTAAACAAAGGCTAGTGTTTTGTTCAAAGAACTCAGCTATAAGAACAAAGGCCCAAAATAGGCAGATCTTCAGATCTTCCTTGGTGATAGTGGGTGGGTTTTTTTTTTAAGATTTATTTATTATTTTATCTAAGTACACTGTATCTGTCTTCAGATGCACCAGAGGAGGATGTCAGGTCTCTTTACAAATGGTTGTGAGCCACCATGTGGTTGCTGGGATTTGAACTCAGGACCTTCAGAAGAGCAGTCAGTGTTCTTAACCACTGAGCCATCTCTCCAACCTGATAGTGGGTGTTTTATTTTGTTTTATTAGGGCAAGGTCTCACTGACTAGCCTGGAACACACTCTGTAGACCAGGCTGCCCTCCAGCTGGTAGAGATCCACCAGCCTCTGCCTCCTGAGTGCCGGGAGCAAAGGTGTAGAGTACCACACCCTGCAATGGTGGGCTTTTTGCCACAGACTCTCACTATGAACTCCAGGCAGTCAAACTTGTGATCCTCCGGCTTCAGCCTCACAAACTCTGGTATTACAGACAGGTCCCTCCATGCCTGTTTCAAATCTTCTATATTTTTCAAGAGAATATGAGGATTTTATCTGAAACATGTTTGTCTGTTTGTTTTTAGATAGAGTGACCTAGCCTGGCATCAAACTGGACTGTGGGGTGCCACACATGCCATCATGTTTGCCCGCGCACGTGTGTGTGTGTGTGTGTGTGTGTGTGTGTGTGTGTGTGTAGACAGAGTAAAGTTATTTAACAGACAGTCAGGATGCTTCATGGGTAAATATCCTTGCCACCACACCTTTTGACCTGTGCTCAATCCAAGGAACCCACAGGAAGACAGCCTGGTGGGTATAATGACAAGCCTTTAATCCCAGCACTCAGGAGGCAACGGGTGACAGAGAGAGATCCTGTCTCTAAAATAAAATAAAAATAAAAGAGAGAAGAAAGAGAGATCCAGATCCCGAAAATTTCCCTCTGCCTTCTACACACAAGCTGTGACACGTATGACGGCACACACAAATAAATAATTACATGCCAAAAGGTTTCTTTAAAGGTAATAGAGATATATTCTTAAATGTTGACTTGTTTTGAGACAGGGTATTATGCTGGCCTCTAATTGGCTATGTAGCTGAGGCTGTCCTTGAACTCCTGACCCTTCTCTCTACTTCACAGGCATATGATACCAGGTATAGCTCTTTGTCTTTGTTTTGTTTTGTTTGAAGCAGGGTCACTATGTAGTACAAGCTGGCCTGAAACTGCTATTCCTCCTGCCTTAACCTCTTCATTGCTAGACATAGATGTGTGCCAGTGTTGGGTTTTGGTGTTTGTTTGTTTTTGTTTGCTTGCTTTTTTAATCATCGTCATACAGTACTGTGCAGTCTGGTGCAAATTCCTGGCCTCAAATGGTCCTCTGACCTCAGCATCCTGAGCTGTAAGACTAGTGGCCTGTACTGAGTAAGACAAAGACAGAAGAACCCCGATCCTGCAGATCGATCCAAACATATGCTTTCTGGTTACCGCCCAACTTCTTTGTAACCTGTAACCTGTGACCTACATTGTGTAGAATACAGTTCCACATACTGTGAGGGGAAAATTAACTATATATATATATGTATGTGTGTGTGTGCATGTGTGTCACATGGAACAATGAGAGATGCTTTTGGCATTGCATAGACTTTTTAGTCACCAGCCTTAGAAAAGTGACTCTGGATCATTTAATCAGGAAAGGATTTCTTTTTCTTTTTCTTTTTATCTTTTTTTTTAAGATTTTATGTATTTTTATATATGTGAGTATGCTGTGGCTGTCTTCAGACACACCAGAAGAGGGCATCAGAACCCATTACAGATGGTTGTGAGCCACCATGTGGTTGCTGGGAATTAAACTCAGGACCTCTAGGAGAGCAGTCAATGCTCTTAACCTCTGAGCCATCTCTCCAGCCCAGGAAAGGAATTCTCAAGAAGGATGCAATTAGAATTTTAGGAACTTTAGAACTGTGGGTTCCGAATCTAAAAAGAATCCAACCTTTGCCTTACATCTACCTAAGGGCCCTAAGGTTCCAGAGAAAAAGCAGGCCAACCAGTCTAAATCTGAGTCCCAGTACAAAGAAAGAAAGCTAAGCACTTATGGTCAGTGGCACAGATAATAAAGTCAGTGGATCTCATGCCAGGCCACTATAAGGTCAGGTTCTTAGGCAGGTGGCCCAATGTATGGCACTGTGGTGGTTATGAGTCGCTCAGGGCTGGGGAGATGACCAGTGAGTAAAAGCACTTGCTACTCTTACAGAAGATCAGAGTTCAGTTCCCATCCCCCACAGCAGGCGACTCACAACCACCTAAGCCCTAGCTCCAGGAGATTCAATGCCTTCTTCTAGCTTGTACTCAATTACCTTGGTTTTTTTTTGTTTGTTTGTTTCTTCAGTGCTGAGGACCAAACCCAGGGCCTTGGGCTTGATAGGCAAGTGTTCTACCACTGAACTAAATCCCCAACCTTTAGCTTGTACTCAAATACCATACACATAAATTTGGGAGGAAAGCTCTCTTTTTTTTCTTTTTTTAAGTTGCCAGGCATGGTACCCCATGCTTTTAATACCAGCACTTTGGAGGCAGAGGCAAACAGATCTCTATAACTTCAAGGATACACTGAATTTTAGGCCAGCCAGGACTACACACAGTTGGGCCTGGTCTTAAGACAAAACTTTTAGGCTGGGCGGTGGTGGTGTATGCCTTTAATCCCAGCACTTGGGAGGCAGAGGCAGGAGGATTTCTGAGTTCGAGGCCAGCCTGGTCTACAAAGTGAGTTCCAGGACAGCCAGGGCTACACAGAGAAACCCTGTCTCAAAAAACCAAAAAAAAAAAAAAAAAAAGACAAAACCTTAGGGCTGGAGAGACCACTCAGCAGCTAAGAGCTCTTTACTGCAGCCAGGTGGTGGTGGCAAATCCCAGCACTTAGGAGGCAGAAGCTGGTACCTCTAAGTTCAAGGCTAGCCTGGTCTACAGAGTAAATTCCAGGACAGCCAGGGTTACACAGAAAACCACTGCCTGTAACTCCACCTCCAGGGGTTCCAGCACCTTCTGGCCTCCACAATCCACACACAGGCACATTAAAAAATAAAGTTAAAATTTTAAAGATGTATTTTTTTAAAGTGTCTATGAGTGTTTTGCCTGCATGTTTGCATACCAAATGTATGTGCAGCCAGTGCCCAAAGAAGGCAAGAAAAGAATGTAGGCTCCCTCAGGATTGGAGTTCCAGACATTTCTTAACTACCACGTGGGTGCTGAGAATCAAGCCCAGGTCCTGTGGAAAAACAACTAGTACTCTTAACTGTTAAGCTATCTCTCCCAGCTCGTGCACACCTTTAAGCCCAACACCTAGGAGACTAAGACCCTATTTCAAAGAAAGAGAGTTAAAAGAAAGAAGTCACCATATTGTTGAAGTAGACAGGTGTTCAGTTGGTCTATAACTGGTAGGGGGAACCCCTTCACAAACTGTATCAGTGATTCTTTCTAAAGCCAATTCAGCATGGACAACAGGTGAGTCCTTCTGAAAACAAACCCCCCCCCAACCTGATTGTTACTTTGTGTTACTTTGTTCATGACCTCAGATCCACAGGTCAGTCTTGGTTCCCTCTTCCTTCACCAAGCACAAGTTGCTATCGAAGTCACTATGCAGCCAAGGATGACCTTGAATACCTGCTCCTGCTGCCTCCACCTCCTGAGCGTCGAGATTACAGGCATGAGTCACCGTTCCCAGTTTGTGTATTGCTGGGGATGGAAGCCTGCATATTATACTAGTATTCTACCAATCAAACTCCGTCTTGGCCCCATGGGTATGAGTTGTCTGTTTGCTTGCTTGCTTGGTGGGTTTTTCAAGACAGGGTTTCTCTGTGTAGCCTTGGCTGTCCTGGAATTCTGGAACTCACTCTGTAGACCAGATGTCCACTCACTTATTAAAGCTTCCTCCTCCAACGCACTGAAACCTTAATGTTTTTTCTTGGGGTGTGTGTGTGTGTGTGTTGCCTGTGTGCCTATGTACCATGCCTACCGGCAGGAACCAAAAATGTATTGGATCCCCTTGAATCAGAGTTACAGATACTTGTGAGCCGCCATGTGGATGCCGGGAATCAAATCCTGGTCCTGTGAAAAAGCAGCCCTTGTTCCTTTTTCCCCGTTAACTAATTTATTTATTCACTTTACATCCCACTATCGGCACCAACCCACCAGCAGCAGCCAGTGTTAATAGTGCACCATCCCTTCAGTCCCTTGATAAGTTGTGTGTTTTGTTTTGTTTTGTGTTTTTCGAAGCAGAGTTTCTTTGTGTAAAAGTCCTGGCTGACTGGAACTTACTTTGTAGACCAGGCTGACTTCAAACTCACAGAGATCCACCTGCCTTCACCTCTTCAGTGTTGGGGTTAAAGGCGTGCGCCAGATAAATCTTTGTATAAGACACAAATGCGTTCCCTTTCTAGGTTTATTCCTTGATGTTCCCCTACATCCTTTCTTACACTTGTAAGTTCATGGCTTGTGAATTTCCAGAGTCTGTCTTGTGGCAACAGGAACCAGAAGAACAACTTGTGTGCTGGGAAGCTTTCTTCCTGCCTATCGGTTACGATCTTGGGAAGAGGGCTCCTCAGGTAAGAGTGCTTGCTGCTCTTCCAGATGAATCTGGATGAGTCTGGTTCCAAAAACCAGTGTTGGGCAGCTCACTACTGCTTTTTTTTTTTGTTTTTGTTTTTTTTTTTTTTTTTTTGTTTTTCGAGACAGGGTTTCTCTGTGTAGCCCTGGCTGTCCTGGAGCTCACTCTGTAGACCAGGCGGGCCTCGAACTCAGAAATCCCCCTGCCTCTGCCTCCCAAGTGCTGGGATTAAAGGCGTGCGCCACCACCACCCGGCCCACTACTGCTTTTAAGTGTAGCTCCTGGAGAAATCTGATGCCTCTCTTCTGGCCTCTGCAGGCACACACACACACACACACACACAACTTACATTCGCATAAACACATATACACATAAACTTTTTTTTTTAAATCCCCTTCTTCTCCTCCATGAGGCTGTGGCTATGTGGTGAGGGAGTGGCAGCGACATGGAAGTGAAACAGCTTGGATTTTAGCCTTTCTGTGCTTCTCAGGGACACGTTCAGGCCCATTCTGCTGCATGAATACCGGACTTTCAAACTGTGTTAGGGTCTGCAAGCAAAGAGAGCAAGGCTTCATCCCCTCAACGCAGCCAGACATTCCTTTTGAGACCTGCAGCAGGCTCTGCACTGCCTCTCTACACATAGCTGTGTGTGGGGTGTGGGGTATGCTGAGTACTGGGGTCAGTTCTCAGAGTTCCTTGTGCTGTTCTGAGCCCCTGCTGAGTACTCGCTGACCTACACTGTGGTTCAGCATTAGGAGGCCTCAGATCACTCTGAGGATGGAACAGATCAGCACATAGAGACAGGATTCTTTTTTTTTTTGGTTTTTTTCGAGACAGGGTTTCTCTGTATAGCCCTGGCTGTCCTGGAACTCGCTCTGTAGACCAGGCTGGCCTCGAACTCAGAAATCCGCCTGCCTCTGCCTCCCAAGTGCTAGGATTAAAGGCGTGCGCCACCACAGCCCGGCAGAGACAGGATTCTTAAAAAAAAAAAAAAGATTTATTTATTTTATGTATGAGTACACTGTCAATGTCTTCAGACACACCAGAAGAGGGCATCCCATTACAGATGGTTGTGAGCCACAATGTGGTTGCTGGGAATTGAACTCAGGACCTCTGATGCTCTAAAATGCTGAGCCATCTCTCTAGCCTGAGATGGGATCCTTTTCATATGTTTTGTTTGTTTTTGTTTTTCTTGTTTTTCGAGACAGGGTTTCTCTGTAGTACTGGCTGTCCTGGAACTCACTCTATAGACCAGGCTGGCCTTGAACTCAAAGATCTGCCTGCCTCTGCCTCTTAAGTGCTGGGATTAAAGACAAGCACCACCACTGCCCAGTCAAATATTTTATTGATGATTGATTGATTGACTGATTGATTGATTTTCGTGTATGGGTATTTTGCCTACATAGATGCCTGTGCACCATATGCATGCTCCACATCAGTGAAAACAATATAGGGCTTTGAATCTTCTGCAACTGCAGTTATAAGCCACTGTGTGGGTGCTTAGAATCGTACTTGGGCCTTCTGGGAGAGAAAGAAGCCAGTGTGCTTAACCAGTGTACAGTCTAGCCAGCACCAAGATATGGTCTTTATAAATCCAAAGAGACAGTCAAGTGGTGGTGGCGCACGCCTTGAATCCCAGCACTTGGGAGGCAGAGTCAGCTCTCTGAGTTCAAGGCCAGCCTGACACGTTCTAGGACAGGTAGGGATACACAAATAAAACCCATGTGGGTGGGGGTGGGGAAAGATTGAAAGTAGCCAGGTAGCTTGATGCAAAACCAGTAGGTGGAGTTCAATCCGCAGGAGCCACCTGGTTGAACAAAAGAACTGACTATTGTTCTGTAAACCAGGCCAGGGATGGTGCATACCTTCAATACCAGTACTGCAGAGGCAGAGGCAGACTTCTCTGCTCCACAGAGGGCTGTCCAGAACAACCAGGGCTACACCGAAAAAAGTCTCAAAAAAGCAAAAACCAGGGGCGGGAGAGATGGCTCAGTGGTTAAGAACACCAGCTATTCTTCCAGGGGTCCTGAGTTCAATTCCCAGCAACCACATGGTGACTCACACCAATCTGCAATGGGATCTGATGCCCTCTTCTAGTGTGTCTGAAGACAGCTACAATGTAGTCATACATAAAATAAATCTTTTTAAAACACAAAACAAAAGAGAAAAACTTAAAAGTTGCAACCTCTAAAGCCTTTAATCTCAGTACTGATGAGATAAAGTCTGTGACGTCTAGGCCAGCCTGGTCTACATAGAGAGCTCCAGAGCTACACAATGAGACTCTGTCCTTCAAAAAAAAATCGATAAATATAAAATGGTGATCAGGTAGACTAATTGAACCATTATTCGTTTATTTATTTAATCTTTTTAGTTTGGTTTGGTTTTTCAAGACAGGGTTTCTCTGTATAGTCCTGGTTATCCTAGAATTCACTCAGTCATCCAGGCTGGCCTCAAACTCACAGAGATCCACTTGCCTCTCCCTCCTGAGGCTGGGATTAAAGGTGTGCACCACCACTGCCTGGCTAATGGAACCATTTTTAAAGATTTGCTTTTATTATTATTTTGAATTATGTGCATGTGTTTACATGTGGGTATGTTCATATGATACCCATAGGAGGCCAGAGGCATCAGATCCTCCTGGGTCTGAAAAGAGACAGTTATCAGGCAACTTGGGTGCTCGGGATCGGACTTAGTCCCTCTGCCAGAGCAGCATACACTCTAGTTAACCCACTGGGGTATCTCAGTGCTGGCTTGGGCCATTATAGTAGAGAATATGGGAGGGGGGAGGGGGTGGGAAGGAACACCTCCAGTGGAACCACCTGCATTTCAGGACCGACATAAAGGGGAAGTGACTGGGGGACTGGCTCAGTGGTGGAGTGCTCGGCCCAGCGTCAAAACAAATGCAGAGACTAAGAAGAGGAAGAAGGCTGGGGATGCAACTCAGTTGATAAATAGCCTGCTCAGCATGCGGCCAGCATGCGGAAAGCTGTGGACCAGTCCCAGCACCACATGAGTCAGGCAGGGAGGCACCTGTAATCCCAGCACTGGGAGGTGGAAGCAGGAGGACCTGGGAATTCAAAGCCACTTTCAGTTTTGTTTGTTTGTGTGTGGGTTGTTTTTGTTTTGTTTTGTTTCGAGACAGGGTTTCTCTGTGTAGCCCCGGCTGTCCTGGAACTCACTCTGTAGACCAGGCTGGCCTGGAACTCAGAAATCTGCCTGTGTCTGCCTCTCAAGTGCCGGGATTAAAGGCGTGCACCACCACAGCCCGGCAGCCATTTTCAGTCATACAGCAAGTTTGAGGCTAGCCTGGATCACACGGGAGACTCTATTTCAAAAAGACAAAAACAAAACTTACAAGCCCCAAATCCTTCACTCCCTTCGGTGTTCTGGGCCACTGACCTAGGCTTCCTTTGTGGACTCCTTTACTTCTGCCCACTGTTGCCTCCACTGGGGCCTGCGTCCTGTTTCTAGATCTCGGGGTCCCCCCTGTCCACTCTCAGGACTGCTTCAGTCAGCGCATAACATGCTCACATCTCCTGAGCCAGCATCTCCCATTGCACCCCCCACTCCTCTAAGTCTGATTTGTTTTCTTACCACTCTGTCACAGGGATAAAAAAAGGTTCCCTGATTCAAACCGCCACACCCAGCTCCCTCTGTTTTCTGAGCAATCCACCTGCGCCTGCCTATGTGAGGACTACGGTTATCTGAGAACACAAAACCCCCACTTGAGCGTCTACAAATTGCAGGCACCATGTGTGACACGGTGGCTTCCTCACCCCTGTTTTGCTAGGGACTTTCTCAGTTTCAGAAAACTGCTCAGTCCCTGGTGAACCAAGTGGATGGATCACCTCGCAGGAAGGCTTTGCAAGAGTAAAGGTTTAAGAGTGACCCTGAACATCAAGTGCAGACGTGTGTGTGTGTGTGTGTGTGTGTGTGTGCGCGCGTGTGCGCTCGCGCGTGCCAGCTTTTTACTTGTATGTTAAGAATCAAACCAAGGTCCTATCTCTGTGCTAACTTTGCCCACCGAGCTACCTGCCCAGTCACAAACACAGACATTTGACAAATATTTGGAAGCTCTCAAGGCCTTTGCAGAAGACTGTGTGAACAGGTGGGGGCAGTGAAGCAGGGAAATTTGGGTACAAGGTTAACGTGACCTCATTTAAACCCACAGGTTGGAGAGGCCCAGGGTCTCTTGTGGTTTATTTACATAGCCAAGATTACAACAGATACCTAATTTTGCCCAATACTTTGTGTACGTGCCTCTACCAAACATAAATAATCTAATCGTTGACTAGAATTCCATCAAGATTTTTGTCAGACATGGTGAGTTATGTGTGTAATCGGAACTGTAGACTAGACGATGAGCAGAAAAGTCATTGCAAGTTCAAGGCTGTTCTGGGCTATGCAAGGCTTCAAGAACAGCCTGAATGTGCTGGCTAGTTTTCTGTTGATTTGACACAAATTGGAATCATCAGAGAGGAGGGAACCTGAGTTGAGAAAATGCCTCCGGAAGAGTGGGTTGTAGGCAAGCTTGTAAGGCATTTCCTTAATGACTGATTAATGTGGGAGGGGCCCAGCCCTGGGTGGAGCCATCACCTGGGCTGGTGGCCCCAGGTTCTATAGGAAAGCAGGCTGAGGGCTGGAGAGATGGCTCAGTGGTTAAGAGCACTGGCTGCTCTTCCAGAGGTCCTGAGTTCAATTCCCAGCAACCATATGGTGGCTCACAACCATCTATAATGGGATCAGATGCCCTCTTCTGGTGTGTCTGAGGACAGTGACACTGTACTCACATATATAAAATAAATAAATCTTAGGAAGAAAGAAAGAAAGAAAGCATACTAAGCAAGCAGTAACCAGTGCTCCTCCATGGCCTCTGCATCAGCTCCTGCCTCCAGGTTCCAGTCAAGTTCCTGGTCCTGCCTTGGCTTCCCTCATTGGGCTGTGATTCTGGAAATGTAAATTTTTTTGTTCCCCGAGTTGCTTTTGGTCTTGGTGTTTCATCACAGCAACAGTGACACTAAGACGCTGTGTATAGAAGAAAAACCTACTTCTATCTCACAAAATACCTATGCGTGGTAGTTTATCTTTTTATTTTTTTATTTTATTTATTTATTTATTTTTTTTTTTGGTTTTTCCGACCAGCCTCTGCCTCCTGAGGGCTGGGATTAAAGGCATGCTCTGCCCCACCCAGCTCTTTTGTCTTTCTTCCATAGATTAAAGGCATTCTCTACTCCACCCAGCTCTTTTGTCTTTCTTCAGTGTTGGGCCTTGAGTACTTTTCAATTTTTTATTTTGTTTTTTGTTTTTCGAGACAGGGTTTCTCTGTGTAGCCCTGGCTGTCCTGGAACTCACTCTGTAGACCAGGCTGGCCTCGAACTCAGAAATCCACCTGCCTCTGCCTCCCAAGTGCTGGGATTAAAGGCATGAGCCACCACTGCCCGGCTGGGGCCTTGAGTACTGAACCTTGCCTGTGCTACACCAGTGAAACAGGGTGGTTCACACCTGTCCCCCCCGTCGCTGGGAAGCGGGAGGAGACAGCAGGAGTTCTAGGCCAGCTGCGGCCGCAGGGGAAGCCCCTAATTCAAAACAAACCGAGTAGCTCGGACCTCTGAGCCATGTCTCCAGCCCCAGCGCAGGCCTCTTGGCTTCATTTTTCTCCTGTGGAAAGTAGAAAAGTGGTCTGGTTTGAGGAGTAAATAAATGAGAGGAGAGAAGGAAACCAGAAAGGTCCTGGAAACCTACTGACCATTTACCAAGGTTAGTGGATACTTAGTAACAATGACTACAATGTTTGGTTTTTGTGTGTTTGTTCTAGTAGACCTCAGAAAACCATGGGCGGCAACAAGAATTGGACTCATTCCCACAGCCGCTACAGGATGACATGATTATGACATGATTTCTCAGCGCTCTGACAGCTAGGTTTCTTTCAGTTAAGTAAAAAGGAAAAAGAAAAAAAAAGTCAGGCAGTGATGGCACACACTTAATCTCAGCAGCCAGGGAGCTGAGGCAGGAGGGTGATCTAATATGGAGTGAGTTCCAGGACAGCCAGGGCTACACAGAGAAACCCTGTCTCAAAAACAAACAAACAAACAAATAAATAAATAAATAAATAAATAAAATGTTTTTAAAATGCAAGCCAAAAAATATCTCCCAAAACCAACAAAATAAAACAAAACAAAACAAACAATAAAAGAAGTAAAAACCAAAGATAGAATTTAAAGACTTGGGGGCTGGAGAGATGGCTCAGCGGTTAAGAGTGCTTGACTGTTCTTCTCAGAAGTCCTTAGTTCAAATCCCAACAACCACATGGTGGCTCACAACCATCCATAATGAGATTTGATGCCCTCTTCTGGGGTGTCTGAAGACAGCTACAGTGTACTTATGTATAATACATAAATAAATCTTAAAAAAAATTTAAGGACTGTAGAGCTGGTTCTCTGGTTAACCAATGGTATATAATATTACTGCCTGTGCAGAGGACCTGCATCCCAGCATTGTCTCCACAATAGGTGGTTTACAGATATAGTTCCAGTCCTAGCACTTGCATATACTTGAACTATGCACAGATGTGCACACATAATTTAAAACAAATCTTAGCCAGGCAGTGGTGACACACACCTTTAATCCCAGCACTTGGGAGACAGAAGCAGGCAGATGAGTTCGAGGCCAGCCTGGTCTACAGAGTGAGTTCCAGGACAGCCAGGGTTACACAGAGAAAACATGTCTCGAAAAACCCCCCCTCCCAAAAAAAAAAAAAAAGAGCACTGGCTGCTCTTCTGGAGGACCTAGCTTCAATTCTCAGCACCCATATAGCAGCTCACAACTGTCTGTAACCACGCCGGTTCTAGGCGATCTGATATCTTCTTCTGGTACCTCAAGTGGTACACAGATATGCATTCAGGCAAAATGCCATTTACATACAATGAAAACAATAAATAAATAAAAAGAAAAAGCCGGGCGGTGGTGGCGCACGCCTTTAATCCCAGCACTTGGGAGGCAGAGGCAGGAGGATTTCTGAGTTCGAGGCCAGCCTGGTCTACAAAGTGAGTTCCAGGACAGCCAGGGCTACACAGAGAAACCCTGTCTCGAAAAAACCAAAAAAAAAAAAAAAAAAAAAAAAAAACAAAATAAAAAGAAAAGAAAAGAAAAAAGAAAAACCAGAGACAGGGAAGGGTCAGGGAGACTGAGGACTGACAGACAGTGAGTCCCAGGTTGCCTTTTGTACCTTGTACAGATGAGATTGTTTGTTAATGTTGCACTACTCATCAATATTCTAAACACCCACTGAAATTATGTGCCTATTTACACAGGTAAATTTTGGTTTAGGAGTATATCTCAGTGGTAGCATGCAAAGACTTTTTTTTTTAAAGATTTATTTATTTATAAATACACTGTAGCTGTCTTCAGACACCAGAAGAGGGCGTCAGATCTCTTTTTTCGGATGGTTGTGAGCCACCATGTGGGTGCTGGGATTTGAACTCGTGACCTTTGGAAGAGCAGTCGATGCTCTTATCCACTGAGCCATCTCTCCAGCCCCCCCCCCAGAAATTTTTAAGATCTTTGAATAATACTGTTTGTTTGTGTTCCAAGATAAGGTTTCTCTGTGTAGCCCTGGCTTCTGGAACCCACTCTGTAAGCCAGGCTGGCCTCGAGCTCAGCGATCCACCTGCCTCTGCCTCCCAAGTGTTGGGATTCAAGGTATGTATGTAATACCACCACCAACAGGCTAAAACAAACTCTCTTAACACTTATTTATTGTCTGTGTGAGTGTGATTGTGCCACAGTGCACACGTGAAGGTCAGAAACTGACTTGCAGGAGTTGGTTCTCTCCTTCTGCCCACCCAGGTCCTGGGGATCAAACTCTAGTCATCAGGCTAGGCTGTAAACACCTGCTGAGTCATCTCTGCATCCTAAAAGCTGACCCCACCCCCGACTCACGCCTCTTTTTGAATAATGCAGTCACAAAGTAAGAAATATCAATTAGCAAAGTGTTTCCCTTACAAACATGAGGATCTTGCATTTAAAAAAAGAAGAAGAGGCCAGGGTTGGCCTGGAACTTGCTATGTGAGCACAAGATTGGCCTTGAACTCAGTATCATCCTTCAGCCTTTTGAGTTATAAACATGTCCTGATAAGGTCTCAAATAGTCCAGGCTGGCCTCAAATTTCCTTTGTAGCTGCTGGCCTTCCCCACAACAAACATTTATTTATGGATTCATAGTTTTGCTGGTCCTTTAGTAAAAAAGCAAACTTTGTTTCCAGGAGAAAGTTTTAATGAGTATGTGTGCATGTGTATATGCATGTGGGTCTGCATGTATATGTATGTGTCTATAGGTATAAATATATATTGTATATGACAGTAGTTGTGCATATCTGTGAGCATATATGTGTAGAGGTCAGAGGTCCATGTCAGTTACCTTCCTCAATCTCTCTATCACATTTATTTATTTATTTATTTATTTACTTACTTGCATTTAAAGAGAGGGTCAGCTAGGCATGGTGGCACATGCATTTAATATCAGGAGTCTGGGTGCAAGGCAGGTTGATCTCTGTGAGTCTAAATAGTGAGTTCCAGGACACCCAGGCTTATGTGCATGTGTATATGCATGTGGGTCTGTCTCAAACAATCCTGTCTCAAACAAACAAACATAGTGAGACCTTGTCAAACTATGTGAATCCTCATTGGCCTGGAACTAGCAATGCAACAGGCTGGTCTCAAACTCCCAGACAGGGCTGCCTTTGCCTCCCAAGTGCTAGGATTAAAGATGTATATCACCACACCTGGATCCCTCTGATTTTCAGAGATGAAGTCTCTTACTGAACTTGGACCTTGGTCTTTTGACTTGACTGGCTGCCGAGGTGGCCCCAGGGATCCTCCTGTCACTGACTCCCCAGCAGTCTGTGTTCAGCTTTTTATGTTGGTGCTGGGAATGGAACTCAGGTCCTCATGCTTTTGTGGCAAACACTTTACTGAGCCATCACTCCAGCTCTGAGTTTGTTTTTGAAATCTTTTTATTTTCTTTGAGACAAGAAGATCTCAGATAGTCCAAGCTGGCTTCAAGCTTGCCATGTTGCCCGAGTGGGCTTCGAACCCCTGATCTTCCTGCCTGTTTGCTTCTTGAGTGCAGTCAGGACAGGTATGTGCAGCCACGCCCACATGCTTTCTTCTGACTTGGTTTCCAACACATTGAGCACCTCCTTGGCCTTCCTTGCTTCCTGGGCACAACTGGCTGATGGAGTATGAAGTCAAGTTGGCATGCATTTTGAAAACTCCATTTCGTCTTCCTAATGGGCCATTCACAAGGAGCGATAGGGGGACAGACTATTTTTATTTCTTGCTTAACTAAAGCCACCACGAATCATTTTGGCCATTTCATTATCATCTGACTCGTCCAAATGTCACCTTCTCAGCCAGGAAGCTGTAAAGCTAATGTCTCCGGAACCCAGGGTTTTATTAAGCAGTTATTGGCATTACAAATGTGAATACTTTAGGTGATCATAAAATGAATGTTTTTTTTTTCATTTTTTTTTTTAGGGGAGGGAAGGCGAGGAAGGAAATGGGCCATGAGTGTACCAGCTGGTGCTGGGGGGCACAGAATTCTCTTCCTTTTCTAAAACAAATAGGAAGCTGGGGGGACCAGGGGCACAGAGACTTCCGTTGCCGTGAATGCTGTGTCTGTGAACTGAGACTGCAAGCAAGGGATCTCATTTACCCTGCTGTGTGCATTCCACAACTGTCTACATCACAGCACACACATAACGGACAAGTGACACATAACACACCAAGCACACACTATACGCAGGTGCACATACATGCAAAACACACGCCATACTCATACCACAGCAGGCACACACTCCATACAAATACACACACACACACCATGCACATACCATACCAGGTACACACTACACACAGGCACACAGACATACACACAAACCACACATCACACACATACCATACCAAGTACATACTACACACAGATACATAGGCATACACACAAATCACACATCACCCACATACCACACCAGGTACATGCTACACACAGATACACAGACATACTCACAAACCACACACACACACACACACACACACACACACACACACACACCACCCTTCCATAGATACACCATTTATACACCACATACTCTACATACCAGGAACATTACACATTCCCACACACATGCGCACATCATACACTACCTACATACAGACTACCTACATGTAACACTCCTACCCTGCCTCCTTCCTCCCCTCCCCCTTCCCTCCCCTCCCCTCACATACATACCACACAGCACATATATCATGTGTACATATCATAACATCCTCACACCTTATCACCCTCCTACACACATGTATGCAGATGCAAGTACACACAAAGTAAATTGCCCTACAGACCAGGCATAGTTGGGCTGGACCTAATGTAAAACACACATATACCATACAGCACATACATCACACCAGACACATATCCCCCAACACCTACCACACCAGGCATATACTACACACAACAAATAATATCGCCAAAGGTTAGAAAACTATCCTGAGATCCTGAGGTGAGGATCGCAAGGCTGGCCTCCAGACCTGCCTCAGCCTGTTTGTCCAGATAGAATCTCTTGATTAGAGCAGTGGGCAGGAATGAATGAATGGAATCCCTCAGGTAGCCTGCAGCCCTTCCACCTAGCTGACACTCTGTTGATCGAGGCTTTGCATACCTGGGAGGTTGTTACAGACACGGGGTGACAATAACGTGACTGGGTATCCTGTTTCCTCCATGCAGCCCTTCTACTGAAGGGACTAACAACATCTGTAGCCTGGAACCACTCGGGGCACCTTTGAATCAGAAAGGGTGTGTCTGGCTATCCTGGAACTCACTCTGTAGACCAGGCTGGCCTCGAACTCAGAAATCCGCTTGCCTCTGCCTCCCAAGTGTTGGGATTAAAGGCATGTTCCACCACTGCCCGGCAGGGTGTGTTTTTGTTGTTGGTGGTGGTGTTTTGTATTTTTGAGGCAGGTTCTCACTATGTAGCCCTGGCTGGCCTCACTCTGTAGACCAGACTGACCTCGAACGCACAAAGCTCCACCTGCCTTCATCTTGTGGGAGCTGGAATTAAGGGTGTCCACCACCACACCCAACTCAGAAGAGTTCTTAAATGCAGTCAAGAAAGAACTCTAGCCTAGATTTGGAACAGTTTTTATTTTGTTTATTTATTTGTTTGTTTTTGGTTTTTCGAGACAGGGTTTCTCTGTGTAGCCCTGGCTGTCCTGGAACTCACTCTGTAGATCAGACTGGCCTTGAACTCAGAAATCCTCCTGCCTCTGCCTCCCAAGTGCTGGGATTAAAGGTGTGCGCCACCACTGCCAGGCTATTTATTTGTTTTTTTCGAAACAGGGTTTCTCTGTGTAGGTCAGGTTGTCTTGGAATTCACTCTGTAACCCAGGCTCAGAGATCTGCCTACTGCCTCTGGAGTGCTGGGATTAAAAGCATGTGCCACCACCAGGCCTTTCTGGTCTCATACTAGCTATGGATTTAAGGATGGTCTTAAAAGTTCTCATGGCTTCAGTTTACCTGTCCCTGCTGGGGGATTCCAGGCCTGCAGCACCACACGGGGCTGAAGTGTAGTTTTTAAACCCGTGTTGTTTTGGATGTGAGGCAATGGGAACTTAAAATTTAAGGTGACTTTTGAGCCCTTCGAGGGGCTGACAATGCTGTTAGGCCTGAGCGATGTCACACTTTCTTCCAGAGGCGGAAAGGAGTCCAGTCCCCACTTCTAACTGTCATATCCCCCTTCCACTGAGGGACATCCTCATTCTTTGTCTTTTCCAGTTCAACAGCAGGAGCGCCACCTTCAGGCCAATCGTTAGAAGTGCAATTTTCTGAGACCCTTATTTCGGGCCGCATGTCCAAAAACTTCTGCGGGGGGGGGGGGGGGTCCTTGGGCTGCTAAACACTCTCTCCCCCATTCATTCTATAATCAAGGGCATCTCGGGGATTAAAAATCTGGGAAGGCTGGATGTGGTAGCACAGGCTTGCTCTACAGTGGTGTTTGGGGGATGGGGGAAGAAGGTGGTAGACACAAGAGCTTTATGAGCTTGAAGCCAGCCTGGGCTAACATAGCAAGATCCTTCTCTTAAACTTTTTTTTTTTTTTTTTGGTTTTTCGAGACAGGGTTTCTCTGTGTAGCCCTGGCTGTCCTGGAACTCACTTTGTAGACCAGGCTGGCCTCGAACTCAGAAATCCTCCTGCCTCTGCCTCCCAAGTGCTGGGATTAAAGGCGTGCGCCACCACCGCCTGGCTAAGATCCTTCTCTTAAGTAAGCAAATAAACAATAAATATTTTTAAAGGATCAGGGTGCTCCATCCCCCATTTTTCCACGGTGTTTACTCTATGTGATCATAAGAGACAGATGAGTTCCTTCTGTAATATCCTGATTGTGTGTTTTATTTTAGGAATAAACCACTTTTTTCTTTTTTTCATTTTTTGAGATGGAGTCTTGCTACCCAGACTGATCTCAGCTTCCTGGATGCTGGGATTGCTGGTATGCTGAATAAATATATATATATGGAGAGAGAGAGAGAGAGAAAGAGAGAGAGAGAGAGAAAGAGAGAGTCAGTCTTGTGCACCAGAATGGCCTTGATGAAATTACTTTGTACCTAAAGATGACCTAAAACTCATTTTTTAAAGATTTATTTATTTATTTATTTATTTTATGTATATAAGCACACTGTAGCTATCTTCAGACACACCAGAAGAGGGCATCAGATCCCATTACAGATGGTTGGGAGCCACCATGTGGTTGCTTGGAATTGAACTCAGGACCTCTGGAAGAGCAGTCAGTGCTCTTTTTACTTTTGGTTTTTCGAGACAGAGTTTCTCTGTATAGTCCTGGCTGTCCTGGAACTCATTCTGTAGACCAGGCAGCTGGCCTTGAACCCAGAAATCCTCCTGCCCCTGCCTCCAAGTGCTGGGATTAAAGGCATGCACCACCACTGCCGGGCCAGTCAGTGCTCTTAACTGCTGAACCATCTCTCTAGCCCCGACCTTAAACGTCTAATCCTTCTGCCTCCACCTTCCAAGTGGGATTACAGGCATCCACCATCATGTCGTGTTCATGAAGAACTGGGCCCTATGCGTTCTGGTCGGGTTCTTTACCAATCGGACTGCAGTCTCAGTCTCTGGCTACAATTCTTTACTTCTAACTTTTCCATGGTCTCCCCCAAATCAGCCTAATCTTTAAAAGAAAAGATTTATTTATTATTATATGTAAGTACACTGTAGCTGTCTTCAGACACCCCAGATGAGGGCATCAGATCTCAATACAGATGGTTGTGAGCCACCATGTGGTTGCTGGGATTTGAACTTACGACCTTCGGAAGAACAGTTGGTGAGTCATCTCTCCAGCCTCTAAGGCAGATCTGCTGGTCTCTTGAGAAGTTCCATCCAAGTGATTTCTACACACCCGGGGGCCAAGAACTCATGGTGCCTAACTCCAGTGACTTAGTGGTAAAGACAGGATGGTCAGAGACTTATGTGGTCTTCACGGAGCGGAGAACATTGTCCTCTGACAGCCACCGTAGCACTTGGGACTCAGCTCACCTCCTCACAGCCTTCACCTTCAATATTTTTTATCTTTTAGTTGCCGGGCAGTGGTGGCACACACCTTAATCCCAGCACTCAAGAGGCAGAGGCAGGCAGATCTCTGAGTTCCAGGTCAGCTTGGTCTACAGAGTGAGTTCCAGGATAGCCTGGGCTACATAGAGAAACTCTGTCTCAAAAAACAAACAAAAACCTTTCATACACATACACAATGTATCTTGATCCCATCTATCCCATTTTTAGCCCCGCCCCTCTGTACACCTTCCCAGCATGTCTTCTCTCATCATCCTCTCCTCTCCTTCCCCCCCCCCAGCAGCCCCCCACTGAGTCCATTGAGTGCTGCTTGCTGAAATGTGTCTAGTCCTGCTGAGTTGATCTTGTGCAGCTACAATAGCTGCAGTGAGTTTGTGAGTGCCATGGTCCCGTCCTGTCCCAAGTGAGTGTATAGGGGTGAGGCTTGTCACTCTTTTTTTTGTTTTGTTTTTTGAGACAGGGTTTCTCTGTGTAGCCCTGGCTGTCCTGGAACTCACTCTGTAGCCCAGGCTGGCCTCGAACTCAGACATCCGCCTGCCTCTGCCTCCTAAATGCTGGGATTAAAGGCATGCACCACCACTGCCCGGCTGAGGCTTGTCACTCTTAACCAGTCTCATCTCTGACCCAGCCATCTGGGACCCAGCATCCTCGGGCTGAGCCTTCTAAGTTCCTAGGCTAAAGATGGGCAGAAACTGTAAGATTTGCCTGCAGAGAAAGTGAGGTTGTGTTATTCACTTTGTCTGTGTGACAGAGTGTGTTGATGTGTGTGTGTGTGTGTGTGTGTGTGAGAGAGAGAGAGAGAGAGAGAGAGAGAGAGAGAGAGAGAGAAGAGAGAGAGATTGCTTCTAGTTCCACCTACATATTATGAAAATAGCAGAGCCGTAAGTCTATGGGCTTTGCCTGCCTGTCAGTCTCTGTGGGTAGCATCTTCTCTGATGTTTCTCTTCTTTGCTTTTGTTTTACTTGCTTGTCTGTCTGTTTTGAACAGGGTTTCTCTGTGTAGCACTGGCCAACATGGAACTCCCAATAAACACTAGTTCAACTCTATAGACAGCAGAGGCCACAGGGATCCGCCTGTCTGCTGGAATTAAAGGCGCGCACCACCAGCTAACGTTGGTTCTTTGCCAGGACTCTTCCTGCAGGCAGGCTGTTCCACCCCTTCCACCCCTGCACTCTGATATCAGACTTATGTCCACAATGTGATTAATGGGGGTGCTCAGGTCATGGTGGTACCTATGTGTCAGACAGACAACAAGACAGGATTTCACATCTTTATAGTAGTGGGCATGGCTGAAGGCAGCCACACCAAAAGTGTAACCAACACTTCCAGGTGATCAGGATAGGTTGAAAACCCAAGAGGAGAGCTGGGCATGGTGGCAAATGCAGTCCCAGTGCTGGGAGGCAGAAGCAGGGGGATCTCGGAAGCCAGCGTGGTTTACAGAGGAGTTCCTGGATAGCCAGGGCCCCACAGGGAAACCCTGTCTGAGAAAAACAAAACAAACAAACAAATGACAGAGAGAGAGAGAGAGAGAGAAAGAGAGAGAGAAATAGCATGCTTCAAGTAGGGTGATGCAAGGAAGGTTTGATAAATGGAGTCTTTACTTTGAGATAATCTAGGACCTTTGGGGCTGGTCACAGTTTCCCTGAGGATAAAGCAGGAGAGAGATCTGGAGTCTGATCTGGGCACCCGAAGGACCCTGGCTGCTCCTTAGGGCCAGTGTTCCATTTATGAAGATGACTGGTCAGAGATCAGGAACCAGGACAGACACATGAACTCGCAGAGAAACCGTCTGCTTTAGTAAATACAACGTTAGAATCTAAAGTCAGACTAACAGATGCACCAAAAGCATTTATCTGTCTGTGGGCAGATGGGTTAGCAGGGGAGGCGGGCCTAGAAGCTGGAACTTTAAGATCAAATCCACGTTATCTAGATGCTTCTGGTTTCTAGTCTCAGGAGACGCGTTTGTGGCCATAGGGCTGAGTCAGAGCTCCAGAGCTATCTACACCTAACTTCCCTGAAACTCCAGTGAATTGTGTCACTTCGTCAGATGGATTCAGGTGATATGGGTAGGAAAGGCCGACAGGCAGCAGGGTGTGGTGCCAAACAGCTTTAGTCCCTGGAGGACAGAGGCAGGCAAGGCAGGCAGATTTCTGTGAGTGCAAAGCCAGCCTGGTCTACAGAGCAAGTTAGGGCTACACAGAGAAACTTGTCTCGGAAAAACAAAAAGTAAAACTAAACAAAACAAATCCCCCCAACCAAACAAGCCTGTAAACTCCTGTTGCAGAGGGATCTGACACCTTTGTCTGTTCTCCACAGGCGAATGTATATATAGTTGCAGAGACATACATGCAGACAAAACACCCATATGCATAAAATAAAAAAAAAAGATTAAAAAATTTAAAAAGGGGTGGGAGCTAGAAAGACTGCACAGCGATTGGGATTGGGTAATCGCCCTCTTCTGGCCTATCTGGGTACTGCATGCTCATTGTGCCTAATTACCCAGTTAAAGAGGAAGGGAGGAAGGGAGGAAGGAAGGAAGGAAGGAAGGAAGGAAGGATGGATGGAAGGAAGGAAGGAAGGGTGACCTAACAAGACAAGCTACGATAAGGAGAGGGAATAGGAGGGACTACCACAACCCTAGAAGCTACAGCCGTATTATCACTCTTCTAGTTTTGTAACTGGTGCTCGCTTCAGCAGCACATATACTAGTTTTGTAACTGGGCAGGGTGCAGTATGCAGGTGGCAGCAGCAGGGGGTGCTACTAGCCCTTCTGCGTCACCAATTTGACCAAGACAAAAAGTGTAACTATGCAGTTGGTTGTTTTCCTGTTTCGTTTTTTTCTTTGATTATGTTGTTTGTTTGGTTTTGTTTTCGTTTTTCCGAGACAGGGTTTCTCTGTGTAGCCCAGGCTGGCCTCAAACTCAGAGATATCCTCTTGCCTCTGCCTCTGGCTCCTGAGTATGGGAGTAAATGCATGCACCACCACACCTGGCTTTAAAAGTTTATTTCTATTGGGTAATTTTTCCTTTTGTCACAACTTCTTATTTTAGGCTGGCCTTTACCTCCCGCACTTGGGAGGCAGAGGAAGGCACATCTCTGTAAGTTCTAGGACAGCCTCCTCTACCTGCCTCAAGAAAGCAAGATAAATAATTTTTAAAAGGTAACCATGGGGGCTGATGAGATGGCTCAGTGGTTAAGAGCACTGACTGTTCTTCCTAAGGGTCCTGAGTTCAATTCCTAGCAACCATATGGTGGCTCACAACCATCTGTAACGGGATCTGATGCCTTTTTCTGGTGTGTCTGAAGACAGTTACAGTGTACTCATACAGATAAAATATTTTTTAAAAAGTAACCTGTGAGTAATTAAAATAGCTTCTAGAACTTTTCCATTTTAACGTGCTTCCCTTTCTCCTGAAGAAATTTTATGCAAACCCATGTATACATGAATTTAAACTAGGTATATAACTAGGTATATAAGTTGATCTTGCTTCTCACCATATTTAAAAATGTCGGGTGCGCGGTGCAACGTGGGGAAATGGGGAGTGGGGGGAAAAAACGGCGTCCCGCCAGAGCTGCCCTGGCAAGGCAGACACGGGAAACTGTCTCGTGCCCCCCACGCTGCCGGGTAGGTGTCTAGCTGCGAGAAGCCACGGGACCCCAATCCGAGGGAGTGGAGGGGGAGCCGTCTTGGGGCCCCTAGGCCTTACAGAGGCCAGGGACGACAGGTTCTAGTTCTCAGGCATCACAGGACCCCGCTGGATACCAAGAAAGAGCTGAGAACTGGGTGTGGGGGGGTAGGGAGTGGGGAGCCAGGGGCAGTCTGGTCAACCACGGGACTGAAGGGGAATGGGGCAGGGGGAGGCATGCTGGGACGGGTTTCTGTGTGGGCGAGTCCTTGGTCCAATCAGGAGGCTAGAAACGCTGGGAGGCAATCCATTGGTTTTAGCGCTTTATTGTAGAAGAGTAGAGAGAGAGTAGAGAAGTAGAAGCTGGCCATGGCCATGTGAAGAGAGGGGGAGGGGATGGGGAGAGGGGAGTATGCCAAGCAGCCCCTTTTATAGTGGACTGGGCTACCTACCTGGTAACTGTTGCCAGATAACTATGGGGCAGGGCAAACCTGGATGTAGCCAGGTAACTGTTGGGGTGGAGTCCAGCCAGAATACTAGGGGCTTGGGGCGTAGCCCTAGGTGACTGATGGCCACAGAATTATGGAGTTGAGGGCCTCATGGTGTCAGGAGCCTAGTGTTTGGGAGAGTAGCTAACAGGGTCCGTCTCTAGTAGATTAATCCACTGGGTCTAAGGAAGTTAAGCCTCGCTCAACCAGAACAGACTGCCTTTCACAGTCCAACATGTGTGTGTGTGTGTGTGTGTGTGTGCGTGCATGAGTGAGTGAATTTGTATGCACCACAAGTATGAAGGTCCTCATAGAAGACAGAGGACAGCAGCGCAGCAAGTCTCCTGGAACTTGAGTTGCAGGTGGTTGGTGGAACTGTTTGGGAAAGATTAGGGGTGTGGTCTTATTGGAGGGGGTGTGTCACTGAGGAGGGGCCTAGGGGTGTCAAAATCCCAGTCAGCACCCTGCCTGCCTGTCAACAATAATAACCACAGACTCTAACCTTCTGGAACTGTGAGTCTTAAAATTAAATGTTTTCTTTTTTTATAAGTTCCCTTGGTCATAGTATTTTGCCTGGCCACAGAAAAGTAAGACAATTGATAATAAATCACAAATACATTTATTTTTTGAGATAGGGTCTCACTATATATCCCTGACTGGCCTCAAACTCACAGAGGTCTGCCTGCCTATGTGTCCCAAGTTCTAGGATTAAAGGGCATTTAACATCAAACATTTTATGGCCAGTAAAATGGCTTAGCAGGTAAAGGCTCTTTTTGCCAAATCCAGCCAATTGAATTTTACCCCGGAAATCCACATGATGGAAAGAGAGAAACCACCGATTGCAAGAAAAAACAATGTAAGTTGCCCTCTGACCTCCAGGTGGGTGCCGTGGCACTCATACAGCCCTCTCCCCATACACCATAAATACACAAACAAATAAATACATATTCAAAATTAACTTAAGCATTCTTACCTTTTGGGTTGTGAGCCTAGTCTTTAAGGGTTGGATCATCTCTCCAGCCCTAAATTAAGCATTTGAACACAATATGATATTATATAATCATACAGTAATTGATACCTATGTGCTGAGGAACAATGGGGGAAATCTGAACTTAAACCATTATGTTTCTACTAGAGAAGAAAGCTTTGTGTGCACAACAGAAACACTATCAACAATTTGTTGATAATTCAAGTCTGAGCTGGGGTGCTTATTCAGGAAGCATTCACCTGCATTTGCAAAGATAATTTTTACCCTGGTGGGGTAGGGGTGGGACACTAGGCAATGCCTCTAAGGACCCAATGACAATCTAAAGTTCTACACCACTAAAATTCACCCTGGGGAACAATTTACTTTTTTTTTTTAGTTTTTCGAGACAGGGTTTCTCTGTATAGCCCTGGCTGTCCTGGAACTCACTTTGTAGACCAGGATGGCCTCGAACTCAGAAATCCGCCTGCCTCTGCCTCCCAAGTGCTGGGATTAAAGGCATGTTGTGCCACCATTGCCCGGCACCAACAATGTACTTATTAGGGTTGCTCACAGAGTGTGTGTGTGTGTGTGTGGGGGGGGGTTATGGGTAGGGAGACTGGAAGGTCTGCACCCGGCATGGGTAATGGCTCTCCCACGTCTGTGTAGATAAAGTCACCTCCCAAAGTCCTTTCCCATCTGTACACTCTAGCCCCTCCCAGAGTCCAAGAGTAGTTAGGGCAGAATCCCGAATGATTCTCTGGGAGGAGTGGTGTAGGTGTGGCGTCCTTTTAGGAAGGAAGGACAGCTGCCAACAGGCCCAGCTGTGGTGATCTTTTACAAGCTCAGCTGATGGCCTGAAGACATCACCTGTCTGGCTCAGAGGCTGCCTGTGTTCAGTGGCATTAAGGCATGCACGTTATAAAACACACAGGCTGTGTTTAGACTCAAGCTGCAATGAAGGCCTGAAATACTGCACAGACAGAGAACTGACCCAAATCCCTCCCACTCACCATGGTACTTCTTAGTTCTCCGAGGGACTGAGAGAGAACTCAGGAGTCAGGAGCACTTGTTGCCCTTACAGAGGACCTGAGTTCAATTTCTGCCCACAGCTAGCGCCCATATGAGTTTGCTCACAACAGCCTGTTAGCCTGTAAGTCTTAACCACTGAACCATTTCTTCAGTCCAGAAATATGGTATGTTTTTTTGGTTTGGTTTGGTGTTTTGATTCAAGATTTCTCTGTGTAGCCCTGGCTGTCCTGGATCTCACTCTGTAGACCAGGCTGGCCTCAAACTCAGAAACCCAGAGATCTGCCTGCCTCTTCCCAAAGGCTAAGATTAAAAGTGCATGCTGCCACCACCGCCCAGCCTTTTTTTTTAATTAAAAAATTTTTAATTAATTAACTTTACATTCTAAATACAGTTCCCCCTTCTTCTTCTCCTCCCAGGTCTTCCCCACCCTGTCCCCGTCCACTTCTCCCTTTCTCTTCAGAAAAGGGGAGGCCTCCCGTGGATATCAACCAGCCCGTGGCATATCAAGTGGGCATCTTATTGAGGTTACACGTGGCAGTCCGGTAAGGGAGAAGAGTCTCAGAGGGCCTACAGAACGTGAGTTCAGCGAAGGGGTCCTGCTCCCTGGGTGAGAATAAGTCCACTACCACCACTTGTGAGCCAGATTTGAAGCAAGCTTTATTAAATACTGACCAGGACGATGGACACCTGTAAGGCCCTTACTCGAGATTCCCAGAATATGGTGTCAAATTACATTAGTCAGGGGCTTATAAAGGCAAAGCCCAGCTAGGTACTTCCCACCTTCATCCAATCAAGGGCAAGCATACGTCCTGACATACTTCCTGTCTATGCACCTCCCACCTGTGTTTGAACAATCACATCCTGTGCAGTTGGGGGTAGCTAACCTTGTTTACAGAAATGGAAGCCCCCTGGGTAAGTGGGGCTTACACGGTAGAGGCATTTTGTGTGGGTTTTTTTTTTTTTTGGTTTTCGAGACAGGGTTTCTCTGTGTAGCCCTGGCTGTCCTGGAACTCACTCTGTAGACCAGGCTAGCTTCGAACTCTGCCTCTGCCTCCCAAGTGCTGGGATTAAAGGCGTGTGCCACCACTGCCCAGCGGCATTTCGTTTTATAGACCTCTTAAACACAGTAACTAAGATGTAAAACCTTACATGTGATATTAACCATAACACAGACTGCCCTTCTGAAGGTCCTGAGTTCAAATCCCAGCAACCACATGGTAGCTCACAACCATCCCTAATGAGATCTGACGCCCTCTTCTGGCAGACACACCAGAAATGGGTATCGGGTATCAAATCCCTTTACTGCTGGTTGTGAGTCACCATGTGGTCGCTGGGAATTGAACTCAGGACCTCTGGAAGAGCAGTCAGTGCTGTTAACCGCTGAGCCATCTCTCCAGCCCCCACTAACAAAAGGTAAAACCTAGTTCCTTTGGCTAGGCCTCAACTAAAGTTTAAAGCCCTTCCCACAGATACAACAACTCCAGGAGCATTTTCGATGATTACACCTAGGGAGGCATGAGCCAAAGTCTCCTCATCTCAGACAGGGCACTGGTGACAAACCAAAGGAACACTTCCTTTCAAGTCTGGCTTCATGACCCAATGAGTTTTGGGGTAACTCACAGAAATATGGAGGGACAGGAGTTGGCACGGGCTCAGCTACATCACATAAAATCCCATAGTACCATGGGCAGAGGCTGGGCCAGCTCTCTGCATAACTTGTAGGTAGATGGGTTGCAAACTCTTCTTTTCCTACCAATTGTTTACTATCTATAGAACCCCAGGGATCTTTCTTCTGAGCCCTCTGTGATGGTTTGTCCATGCCCAGCCCAGGGAGTGACACTATTAGAAGGGGTGGTCCTGTTGGAGTAGGTGTGTCACTGTGGGTGTGGGCTTTAAGACCCTCACCCTAGCTGCCTTCTGCTAGCAGTCTTCAGATGATGTAGAACTCTCAGCTCCTCCTGCACCATGTCTGCCTGGATGCTGCCATGTTTCCACCTTGGTGATAATGAACCTGTAAGCCAGTCTCAATTATATGTTGTTCCTTACAAGAGTTGCCTTGGTCGTGGTGTCTGCTCACAGCAGAGAAGCCCCAAGCCACCCTCTAAGCTTCACTTACTTCATTTACTCCAGCCTTTGCAGCCCCGCTCCTCCCTCCTGTGGGGAGCATTCCGGCCTTTGCAGCCCCGCTCCTCCCTCGGGTGGGGAGCACTGTAGCAATAGAGGGACACATCCTAGTTAACCCAGAACAGTCCATCCCTGGCTCCCAAAGGCCACGGCACCTCACAAAGCAAAGTACCTTTATATTCCACCTCCTAGGGTCTTTAAAGTCTTAAGACTTTTGACTGCTTATAGGTCCAAGCCCAAAGCCTCCCCTGAGACTCGGGGCAAATTATTAATTTTTTGGCACTTTCAAAATGACACTTCAAAAAAGCCATGTAACACAAAGATTCATTGACATAGAATAAACATTACCATTTCTAAAGAGGGGAACAAGGGAAGAGCAAAGAAGGTGCTCGGGAAAGCCAGACCTGCAGGGAACACTCCGTCCTGGTAGGCCATTCTGTCAACACCCCAGGATCAGGTGGTCCAGTCCTGCGTCCTTCCTGTCTGCAGCCTGCATGGCCTCCCTCTTGGACTGGCCAGCTTGTTGCTTGTGGCTTTCTTTGGCAGATGCTCCGGTATCCCTGGCATCCACTCTGTCCTATGGTTTCCTCTGCAACTGAGGTTTCACCCTCACGGTGTTTCTGGGGAATGTGTGTCGGCATTCTTATCTGAAGTGGAAGCTTCTAGTTCTTTGGAAAGTTGGTTACGCCAAATGATGTTTCGCTGGGGCACACAGGTGAAAGGATGTTTGGATATAGCAAACACGTGAAAGGACCCGTGATGAAGGAGGATAACTATGACCCCACAGACAGTGGGAGATGCACTGAGCTTTGGTTTGGTTTTACTCCGCCTCACTATACTTTGCTAAAGACACGCACGTATTGGTTCGCCTTATATAGTGTTGTTGAGCTCAACTTGTGGTAACACTGCCATCGAGAGAAACTCAGCAAAGAACTGCTCGTGAGGTTCCTGCCTTGCCGCTTCTGCTGCCTCGCCTCAGGCCGGGTGGCGAGCCTGGGACTTTCTTCAGGATTGAACTACAGCTGCCTGGTGTCTGCTTGCTGAAAGGGCTGGACTGTAGCTGCGGGCTCGTGCCTGGTGTCTGCCTGCCCAGAGGACTGGTCTGCAGCTGCTGAATCGTATTTGGTGTTTGCTACGGGAGTGAACTGCTGCCAAAGAAGACCAAGCTTGGGCTGGTGAGATGGCTCAGTGGTTAAGAGCACTGACCACTCTTCCGAAGGTCCTGAGTTCAAATCCCAGCAACCACATGGTGGCTCACAACCATCCATAGTGAGATCTGGTGCCCTCTTCTGGCATGCATGCATCCAGAATGCTGTATACATAATAAATAAGTCTTTTACAAAAAACAAACCCAAAAACATTATATTGTGTTACTGAGGTGCCCTGGTGGGTGTGCTAAGTGTTTCCATTTCATAAACTCTATAGTTACTTCAGAGAGGAGGTAACATTCCCAAGCAGCTCACAAGCTTATTGCATGCACAGGGTACAGGGCTCCTGCAGGGGATGTAGGGGAGTACCCCAGCATGGTGAGGTGCTCTGTGGTTACAGACATGAATGTGAAAATGCATCTGTGGGCACAGGCTTGAAGAAATACGGTTTTCTTCCTTTTTGTGTGTCTGAAGGATGTGTTTACAGTGTGTGTGTGTGCCATAGTGCTTGAGTAGAGGTCAGATGACTTTGGGTGTCTTCGCACCTCCGCTGTTTGAAGCGGCTTCTCTTTGTTGTTGGTTGGTGCATATGGGAGAAGAGCTGCCCTGTGAGCTGGCTTCCAAGGGTTCTCCTGGTTCTGCCTCTCTTCCCCAGAGAGGAACGCTGGGATGTCTATATGTACTACCACACCTAGCTTTATGTGGGCACTGGGGACTTGAACTCAGATCCTCACACTTGCGTGACAAGTACCTTACCCTCTGTACATTACTCTAGCCATAAATACAACGGTTAAAGGACACTTCTTGCTATGCCTGTGTAGGCAAAGTGGTTAACAGTGTCTCTACACCAAATGCTTTAGCTCGCAGTATCCACTGCAGACATAGTGAGCTGAAGGGATTAGCCTGCAGGACAGAAGGCAGAGCAATGCCTTCCCTTCTCTTTTCCTGGCCCTCTCAGGACATCCTGGGCTTATCAGAACACACCCTATGCTGAGAGAGAGAGAGAGAGAGAGAGAGAGAGAGAGAGAGAGAGAGAGAGAAAGAATACGCTTCCAGGAGTCAGAAGGCAACTGGGTGTGGACACTCTGTCAGGAAGACAACCAGGGATAATACCAAGTTGGATTCTTTTTCCGACTATCATGGCCTCAACATACATCCCTTTCCCTTCCAAGCTGGAAACTCCACCGCAGAAGCATCTGAGAGTCACTGGGGAGGCTGCAGGGGAGCTGGAAGGCGGAGCATTTGTGGATTTCTGGCCATTGAGGTAATTTGGATGCTGAGCAGACAGAATCAGCCCTCCGTCTCCTCTTGGCCTGTCTTGGGGCCAAGATGGGGCCATCTTGGAAGTGAATTGATGACTCGGGTCACATGATCAGCAAATGTAGAAGAACAGTTTATTCCCAAAGCCAGACTCTGGGACGAGCCCATATGAGTTCCCGTTATTTGCGTTGTAACTTCCTGGGCGGGATGGGAAGATCTTGTGGGAGGGACGGGAAAGGCACAGTTGAAGGCAGGCCATACACAAAGTGTTAGCTTGTCCATCCTGGGGCTTCAGGCCAGTTACTGGGCCTCTCTAGATCTTGATTACTTCAGCTACAAAGTGGAAATAACGGTAACACTCACCAGGGGAAGCTAGTTCTGAGAAAAGAGCAAGTGTCTGAGAGAGTCGATGGGCTAAACTGCACCCAGGACCTTGGAACCGTAAGGCAAATGCTCCCCTATTGAGTCACACCCCAGTCTGGTGTTCGCAGCTGTTCTAGGTGTTTGCAGTTGTTGATTTGTTTTAGATGAGGTCTAAGGATAGCTGAGGGAAAGCACGAGGTGGCCAGCCTCTAGGGACAGGATTACAGGTATGCTTCAGTATTTTAAATTTAACTGCATCTGTGTGTGTGCCTGGATGAGATTTAAGCATGTGTCTGTGTGGGTACATAATGTATATCTAAGTGCAGGGAACCATCTTATTTGCTATTTCTTTTATTTGCTATTCTCTGCCTTTTTTTTTCTTTCTCCCTGGCCTGCGTTTCAGATTAGGACAGCAGACTGCCTGGCTGTTGAGCTTCAGGCGTCCACTTGTTTCTGCCTCCCTGGCACTGGGATTACTGTATGTACCCCCACCGGCGTCTCTGTGTGAGTTCCAGTGACTGATGCTGATGTTGGGGTCAGTACTCTACCAGCTGAGTCAGCAGCTTCGCATCCTCCCTCTTCGGTTTTAACAGGTTCATTCCAGCCTGAGCACTGAGAATAGACTGCTGAGGGCAGCCCGGGAGGCTTTGCAGTAAACCAGTTGTGAGAGAATTGTGCCCTGGGGCCATAATTCTTGTGTTTCTGGGGCAGGGCTGTGGCCAGGACTTAGACCTAAAACGTGGGGGCTGGGCAGATGAGCTCAGTGGTTACGAGAACACGTTGGTCTTTCAGAGGATCAGAGTCTGGTTCCTAGCACCTATGTTAAGTGGTTCACGCCAGTCTTTAGTTCCAGCTCCAGGGGAACCTGCTGCCCTCTAGTGGCTGCTGTGAGTACTGGCATGCATGCACACACAAAATCTTAAAAAAAAAGGGTAGGGGTTTTGGGAGATGGCTCAGTTGTTAAAAGCTAGGCTCACAACAACAAACCCCCAAACCCCTGTAGGTCAGAAGACAGTGTCCGATCCTATAGTACTGAAATTATGGGCAGTTACAGTCACTATGTAGGGGCTGGGAACCAAACCCAGGTCCTCTGCAAAAGCAAGAAGTGCTCTTAACCACTGAGTATCTCTCCAGCTCCAACTACACTCTTTAACTTACAGAGGCTGTAACTAGCTCTGAAGGACCAGGCGATACCCTGCCCTGGAGTGAGGAGGGACTCACAAGGCTCCACCCCTCTCAGAGGATCTGCATTCAGTTAATTCACTTACTGTGAGAAGGAGAGGCACTTTACTTCAGTGGTGTAGCCACAGGTCAGATGCCCATTACTCAACCCCAACGGAGCTCTGGGTCACAAACACTCACACACACTCACACAGACTCAGACTAGAAAGCAAAGGGACTAGTTAAGGAGGGAAGAAGTGGATCAGCAGGAATGAGAGGGGAAGGAGGAGAGGAAGTAACTAGAAGTATGTATGGACAAACAGGGAAGAACCATAAGGAAGCCCGTTATTATGCGTGATTGACACACGCTAATAAACACACACACACACACACACACACACACACACACACCCACGAGAAACCCCACAGAGGGTAGCCTGGTGACTGCCAGAGATTTTTGAGAGGAGGAATTCACCTGCTTAGTGGATAGTTTTGATTTCACAAGATGAAAATCTGGAGATAGGTTGTACAGCAAAAATAAACAGACTAGTGGGTACTGAATTGTGTGCTTAAAATAGTTAAGACAGTAAATTTTATATCTATTTTGCCTAATTTTGTTTTAGAAAAGAAAGTGGTTCAAAAGTTACTTCTGGGCCTGGAGAGATGGCTCAGCAGTTAGGAGCACTTGGAGCTCTTGCAGAGGGCTCAGGGTTGGCTCCCAGCACCCATGTTAACTCATATACCTCTGAAACTTCAGCTCATGGGCTCCAACACGCTTCTGGCCTCCATGGGCACCAGGCACACATGTGGTGCATAGACATACACAAAGGCAAAACTTTCATACACATAGAAATAAATAATAAAAACTAAAAGGGAACTTGCAACATTTTCTTAAAAAAAAAAAACAACGAAAAAACCCTTATACTTAAAAATTATTTGGAGGGCTGGAGAGATGACGTAGAGGCTAAGAGCACTGACTGCTCTTCCAGAGGTCCTGAGTTCAATTCCCAGCAACCACATGGTGGCTCACAACCATCTGATCTGATGCCCTCTTCTGTGTGTCTGAAGACAATGACAGTGTACTCGAATATATAAAATAAATAAATCTTTAAAAAAAATAAAAGAAAAAGAGAGAAAAAGAATCAAGATGTAAAGACTTGGACACAGAGGCTTGCCAAAGTGGTTCCGACCCTCGGGATGAGAATGGTGCTCATTAAGACACCGCATGCCTCTGGTGTCATCCTTTGTCCCAGGTCACAAGTGGCTGGACTTGGGTGCTTGGCTCAGCTGTCTTCCCTAGTTCTCTGCTCTCCGTACCTAACTTAAAAAGGTCTGTGGCTGGGTAGCAGCCGCGCACGCCTTTAACCCCAGCACTCAGAAGCAGAGGGTGCAGAACAGGTGACTCTCTGAGGCCAGCCTGGTATTCGGGGCAAGTTCCAGGACGGCCAGGGCTACACACAGAAACCCTGTCTTGAAAAACAAACCGGGACTGGAGAGATGGCTCAGTGGTTAAGAGCACGGACTGCTCTTCCAAAGGTCCTGAGTTCAAATCCCAGCAACCACATGGTGGCTCGCAACCATCTGTATCAAGATCTGATGCCCTCTTCTGGGATGTCTGAAGACAGCTACAGTGTACTTACATATAATAAATAAATAAATTAAAAGAAAAAAGAAAAACAAACCAAAAGGCATGTCTATGCAGCTCTAATTCCTTAATCCTTAAAAAAATATAAATGGATTTGGCCTACGGTTCAGTGTGCTAAACTTTGAACTAAATGTTAATGCCTCCAGTATAAATGTGAGATTCATAATACTTCAATGACAGGAGGAGGAGGAGGCCTGAGTTATCACAGAGTAACTAACCAAGGCCGACCTAGGGCTCAGCATAAACATATTTACCCCATGTCATGGGTTTGTTGTTAACTACACAGGACTGAACCTCGGGGGACTAGCCTGTTGAGATCACCTTCATCCAGTGAGCTGATGCTGGAAGACCTTACTTGTGGGTGGGATCATCCCAGGCAAGCACTTCTGTATCAAGGAAGAAATGGGGCTGAGCAGAAACGCTTGTCTGTCCCCTGACTACACGCCTTGTGACCATGTGCATCCCACTCCTCTGACCTCCCCACTCTAACACCAGGCCCTGGGCTGTGAGCTAAAAATGACACCCTTCCGTAAATTGTTAGGTTTGTTCTACCTCTCTGAGAGGTCTCAATGTAGCCAATGATGACTATGGTGAACTCCTAAGCCTCCTGCCTCCACCTCCCACGTGCTGAGGCTACAGAAGAGCACCAACATGCCAGTCAGCTCTTCTGAATATTCCCAACACTCCTGGCAGAATAAACCTTACCCACTCAGGTCCTGGCTCCAATTCTTCTGTCTAATAGTAGTTTTAGAACTGTCACTCTAAACCCATTGATTGACGCCTCGAGACTGTCATCATAGGATTGAGATGGACTGAGAAAAAGCAGAGTAACACATTTTTCTATTTATTTGATTTTTGTGGGGCTGGGGTGTATGGACACTTGGGGTCACATGTATGTTAGGCAAACACTTCTCCACTGAGCCACATCCCTAGACCTAAGACTTCTCCTTGAAGGCTGACTAGCAGGCCAGGCATGGTGGTAGTCCTCTGTAACCCTAGCACTTTGGAAATCGAGGCAGGAGGATTTCAAGTTTGAGGTCAGCCTGGGCTATGTGGAGCCTGGCCGTCTTCCGTCAGAGCCCAGCATCCTTTGGAAAGCTTGCTGATTCAGCCAGGCCGGAAACACTGCAGAGTTCTACTTCAGCTGCGCCCTGGTACCAATGTCACCAAGAACACTGGGCTTCAGAGACAAACATGGGAATGCTGACTTTGCAGGTGGTCTCAAGAGGCAGGGCTTTCTCACTCTCACTCTGACGTGGAGGTGCTCAGCCCCACCCCCACATTGGAGTTCCAGTTTCTCTTTGAGATGGGGGTCTCACTGAGGCCACCCTCTAGCTCGCTGTGCAGCTAAGGCGTGCAGCACCACACTGCCACGCGATGCAGGGGATCAAGCTCAGAGCGTCCTGAGGTGACCACCACCAGTGGAGACATCCCCAGTTCTCTGCTTTTATTTGGTAATTCCTTGAAGCCCTGTCTTCAAAACAAAAATCAAAACAGCCCAAAAGATGAACTAAGCCCTTTCCTTCCCTAATTTGCTTTTAGTCAGAATGCCTTTTCTAATAGTTTACTTCTATATTACATAATTCTATGTATATATTTGCATGAGTTGTGTCCACAGGGGTCAGCAGAGAGCAAGCCTGAAGGGACTGCTAGGAACTTTTAAATCACTGAGCCCTGGTGTTTGACTGCAGCAACATAGAAACAGACTAGACAGGGCTCAGTGCTGACAGCAGTTTACTGCACACCACTGTGCACCCACGGTCCTGGGTTTTGTGACTGAAGGGTAAGGCACAGTGCTTGAATAATTCAGTCTATCAGTCACTATCTCTGTCTGTATATCCTTTAAAATCTTTACTTGATTTCTAAACCTAGTATTTTAACTGCAACAAGAATTTGCTTCCATTAATATTTAAAAAACCAAATTATTAAAATTCTTCTCAAGATTTAATAAGCCCACTACATAGAAGCCGGGTTCAAGTGGCATGGAACATCTCCTTTAGGTGTATTTATATTTGCTGTTTATTATTCTGAGAAAGTGTAACATGTAAACCAGGCTGGCCTTTAACTTGCTCTGTAGCACAGGATGACCTAACCCTCCTGCTTCTACCTCCCCCTCCCTGCCCCGCCCCACAACAGGGTTTCTCTGTGTAGCCCTGGCTGTCCTGGAACTCACTCTGTAGACCAGGCTGGCTTCGAACTCAGAAATCCACCTGCCTCTGCCTCCGGAGTGCTGGGATTAAAGGCGTGCGCCACCACTGCCCAGCCCGCTTCTACCTTTTAAATGGTAGGATTAGTGTGTACCACCATGCCTGGCTTTTGTGACTCCTGACAAGTTAATGTTCATGACAGAAGCCATCCTCAAGAACAACTAAACCACAAGTTATAAAAAACAAACATGAATCTAGAAACGACTTACAGGGAATTGCATTTGCTTATCTTCTGCCTCATAGTTTACAGATTGGGCTGGAGGTAGCTTGGTGGTGAGGAGCAAGAAGTGCTCTGTCAGAGGACCCAGTGTCGGTTCCCAGTACTGTCAGGCGTTTCACAACCAGTGCACGGCACAGAAGCAGAGGCAGGGGCGTCTCTGTGAGCTCATGGCCAGTCTAGTATATTTTGAGTTCCTGGACAGCCAGGGTTACAGTGAACAAACAAACCCAAAACACTTGTCTATAGTCACTCAGCCTATAAAGATTTTCTAACACGTTTACTTATTTTTTGGGGAAGGTTTGAGACTGGGGTTCACTGCTGACTAGAAACTCACTATGCAGATGAGGTTGATCTTGAACACACAGAGATTAGTCTGCTTTTATTCCCGAGTGCTGGGACTGAAGGTGTGGGTAGTGTTTGTGGAGGGCAGAGAACAACTCTTGAGAAACTGGCACTCTCCTTCCCACTTCCCATGGATTGCAGAGATCAACTCTGTAAGTCAACAGGCTTACAGAGCTTGCCACCGTATTTATCCACTGAACTCACTCACTGGCCTCAAAAAAACTAATTTTTTAAGAAAGACATTATTTTTTAGAGAAATTGTTTTTTTTTTTGAAATTTATTTATTATATGTAAGTACACTGTAGCTGTCTTTAGACACTCCAGAAGAGGGCGTCAGATCTCATTATGGATGGTTGTAAGCCACCATGTGGTTGCTGGGACTTGAATTCAGGACCTTTGAAAGAGCAGTCAGTGTTCTTACCCGCTGAGTCATCTCTCCAGCCCAAGAGAGACATTTTCATTATTTGGTAATAAGATTTTATAATTTAAACGGATCTTTACCATATCCTTGTCACAGCTCATCTGTGACATCACGCTGGAAGAGGGAATTTCTCAACCCCTGAGAAGGGAGGAGAGCTAGCAGAAGAAAAAAGATGAAGAAATGTCAGGAGGCAGACTGCACTCTGCTGGCTCGGGGCTCTGAGTGCTCCATGACACATGACGTACATTCTCCTCAGATCCATTCTTCAGAGATGGTTTGCTTCTTTTTTTTTTTTTTTAAAAGATTTATTTCATGTATGTGAGTACACCGCCACTGTCTTCAGACACCAGAAGAGGGTATCTGATCCCATTACAGATGGTTGTGAGTCACCATGTGGTTGCCGGGAATTGAACTCAGCATCTCTGGAAGAGCAGTGTGTGCTGTTAACTGCTGAGCCATCTCTCCAGCCCCCAGTTTGCTTCTTTTATTGAAAGAAAAACTATTCAAAATGTATGGTAAGAAATTAGACTTTTATCAGTACACAAGTAAGTTTACTTAAAATCAGCTCAATTCCATGTTTAAAAAAACTTTCATAACATCCTTCCAGTGATGTCTGCAACCTAGAAGCGATTTCTGTGGAACCTGTAGCACACTGAGGGATGGTGGTCTGTGATGGTCCAGGGACTCACATTTCTCTCTGGACACTGAGTGAGATGGACACAAAGGAAACTTTCTTCCCTGGATGAACAGGTAGAATCATTAAAAAAAAAATCCATCAAGCTAGGTGTGGTGGCCACACCCTTAATCCCAGCGCTCTGGGAGGAGGATCTCTGTGAGCTTGAGGCCAGCCTGGTCTATATATCCAGTTCCAGTAAGACTACGTCTCTGGCAGTCAGAAGAGTTCCAGCACTTCGATGGAGTACAGTCCTCTACTGCTCTTTTCCTGATTTAATCTCTGTAGCTCCCGGAAGCTGACTTCGATCTTGTTGAGCTCGGAATAGACGGAGATCTGAAGAAGACAAGGACCCAGAGTAACTCCACTCCACATATAGCACACTTTCCAATCACCATTTCTGTTTTCTGGTACTGGAGTGAATCACAGGCCTTACATGTGCACTGCTCCCTCTACCTTGAGCTGACTCCCACCTCTTCACAGGCAAATTTTAAAGATAAGTTTTATGGATTTCAGGCCCAGTTAGGTTTTGTTTTGTTTTTTTAAAGATTTATTTATTTACTAATTATGTATACAGCATTTAACCTGCATATATGCCTACAGATCAGAAAAGGACACCAGATCTCATCATAGGCATTTATGAGCCACCGTGTGCTTGCTGGGAATTGAACTCGGGACCTCTGCAGCCAGTGCTCTTACCCTCTGAGCCATCGCAACAGCTCCCAATTAGTTTTTTTTTTTCCTTTCTTTTCTTTTTTTGAGACAAGGTACTGCTAGAAACAAGCCACTATCCCTTGGGCCTGCAGGATAGGAACTCTCTCAAGCTGTGCTCCAACCTATAGATTCGTGCTTTGGCATACACCCACCCCACACATACACAGACCTCACTCAAAATAAAACCCAAAAATATTAAATAACCACAAACCTGAGATTTCACAAAATTGTAAAGATTAAGCAAAAGTCTTTTTGCTTCTGGTATCATTAAGACAACAGTAAAATTAGCATCTAGAAGTAGGCATATCCAATCCATAATCTGGAGAAAAATGCAGAAAGATTAATATATTAATTATAGTCCTTCATGGTCTCAAACCGAAGAAAAATTGTTTTGTTTTTTTGAGACAGGGTTTCACTATGTAGCCTTGGCTATCCCAGAGCTCTATGCAGACAGACTAGAGATCCACCTGCCTCTAGCTCTGAAAAGTGCTGGGATTAAAGGTGTGTGCTACCACCCCTCAGTTTAGAGATGGAATGATTTCTAAGAGCATAAATGTTTTCTTCTTGCTTTTATTCTTTGTAAGGATAACATTAGTCAGTGATAAGAACATCAGATCAGATCTAACGCAGCAGTCAGCACTAGCTGGCTTATGTGGAGAGCTGGTTTTCTCAGGTTTGGTGGCTCCCACCTGTGACTGAGCACAGCAAGATGACTGGTGTGAGCTCCAGGCTGGCTGGGCCGCAGTGAGGCTGTCTCAGCAATAGATAAAGAAGACAGATATTATTTTTTAAAAATAATTATCTGTAATAACAAGAAAAAAAACATTTACCTTCTATCCTGACAGATATATCAAGTGCTGTGTATCACAAAGTATCATAGATACTATGGGCTAAAGTGAAGATAATGCAAATAAAACATATATATTTATACAAGTATGCTACACAGTTCTACACTGCCAAATGTTCTAGGAAATACAGAAATATGAAAAGATATTACAAAAACGATGTCTACTTGTAAGGGAGCATTAGCTCTATGAAACTCCTGGCACCACAGGAGATCCCAGCACGTAAGAGTTCAAGGCCAGTGTGAGCTCAGAAGTGAGATTCTGCCTCAAAAGAACAAAACGAAAACAAGAAAATAAATAAATAAATATATAATACATATGAGTCAATGAGTTAATGTAAGAGTTCGGTGCATCCTGTAATCTGCAAATTGAAATTTGCCTAGAAAAAAATTATACTGAAAAAAATGAGACCACAGGAGGCCCCACCCTCCAAGGGACTGGACTACGAGGGATTCCCAATTGGTGAGGGTGTCTGTGCAGTAGCATAGCCGCTGGAAAGTAGCTCCTGACCTAGTAGATGACATCCTTCCATGCTCATGAAGGAGTCCTAATCAGATTAGAGTCAGTGGGTCTCACACATGGACATGAAAGTGAAGGACATGTCTCAGAAAGGAAGGGTTTCAGCAGAAGAGAGGGAGAGGAAAACAGGAAGAAAAGGACTGAAACCACCGAATGCGTAACACATGAAACCGTCAAAGAATGAGTTGAAATTTACTCAATATACAGGGACTGTTTACGACCCCCAAACAAGAAATACAACCGAAAGATGGATAAAGAACCTGACTAAATACCTCACAAAAAGGAATAAAAGAAAAACTACTGCACCCTCTGTTAAAGAAATACAAAGAAAAACAAGACACCACCATTCCCTACCTGATTAGCAAGAGTAAGAAGCTTGACAATATTAGTGGGTGTGGGCAGAGTGTGGAAACTAAAGCCCCGTCATAACTGTCTGGAAAGGTAATCTGGCATTCTGAAAACTGAAAATACATGCCTGTTTCACTTGGTGTTTTTCTTGTGGGAATTAGCCCACAAGTGCATCTATGTGAAGATTAATGTACCAGGCCAGACCACGTCTGCAATATGGTTCTGTAATATGAGACAGTATTTTTAGACACAAAAGAAATGTTTCTGATTTTTGTTTGTTTGAGACAGGGTTTCTCTGTAACCCTGGCTGTCTTGGAACTCACTGTGTAGATCAGGGTAGCTTCGAACTGCCTCTGCCTTCTGAGTGCTGGGATTAAAAATGTGTACCATCATGCCCACCTCCACAAGAGAAAGTTAATGTTGGTCATCTAAGAGGGCTGGAGGGGCAGAGGTGCAAAATTTAGCTACCCACGTCTTTTTTTGAGGCAAGGTCTAGCTATGTGAACTCGCTATGTAGATGACACTAGTCTTGAACTCACGGAGATCCACCTGCTCCTGACTTTTCAGAATTAGGGCCCATGCCACCACACCTGGTTCCAAAGTTTACTTTTTGAAACTTTTTTGATATAGAAACTTCCAATTACAAAAATGACTTCGGGACTCTGTAATCTGGAATTATGACTCTAGATATCCATCTACTAAACAGAGAAGCCCTCTCCAATCCAACAGTGTGCATGAGGGAAAAGATGGTGTCTCCTCATCTTGGATGACAGGGAGAAACCAGTTATGGAACTCCAGGGCTGACACTGCATGCAAGGTCTCTGTACAAAGGCACAAGGATGTCTGACCTGGCTCACGGTGGGAGGGTTTACTCCAGGGAGAGTCATGGTGGTACTGCCAGTGCACTTCAAATAGAGGAAATACAGATACTGGAGAAAGAGCTGTGGGGGAAGAGAGGCACAGTTATCCACTGTGGTATTCCCTACAAATAAGCCCAAGAGAGAGTGAAAAAAAAATTTACAAAGCTGTTCAAGTAACGTGACAGAGGCCCCCATTTTACTCATCACCAAAATTCTCAGTTAGGGCAGATCAATAAACATCAGGTGACAAACAACTTCTCTTTTCTTTTTTCAGTGTCTTTTCAATGACTTGTCTAACCTGGTTTCCAAGCATGGTAGAAAGAACACACCAAGGTCGATCACCCCCAAACCACCCTCATTTCCTGAGCACATTTAACATGTGTGGACCTCTCTCTTATGCATAAGAAGTATCCTGCAGTGTTCAGATGCTCAGAACTAAGCAGTACAACTTAGGCCAGAAATAAAATGCACAAGATGTGCAGGACACTTACTATGATATGTTTCGCAGGGATGTCCTTCAAGTGTGGCAGGAGGAAGGGCTCACTGTACGCGGAATGAAGGACTGCATTTCTACTTGGACTTAAGGAAAATCCTCAGTAGAGGAAAGGCTGCTCTGGTGGGCGCAGTTCCCCTCATGGTTTAGAAGAGGTCAATACCCTGCTGCTGTCAGCTCAGGGATGCTGCTCACTCGCAAACAGTACTTTACAGAATTAACGGAGCCTGCACATTACTACAGCTTGTACGGATGCTTTTTCCTTTCCCTCTTTTTTTATGGATAGACTCTTACTCTAGACCAGGCTGGCCCTGATGATTCAGCAATTCTTTTGCTTCAGTTTCCCGAGTATTGGAATTAGAGGTATGAGGTCTAGTATAGCTTCTTAACTAAGAAGGTTGGCCAAGCTAGACATGGTGGCACTCTCCTGTCATCTTCCCACTCAGAAAGTAAAAACAGGAGCCACAGGACACCTGTCAGAACAAAATTAAGCCAAAAGAATCAACAAAAGACCCCCCCAAAGAAAACAGATAAAAATAGTCAGGAAAAGCAGCTCTGAGGTAGTGTGTTTGCCAAGTATGCATATGATCATGGGTGTAACTCACCTCGAGACACACACACACACACACACACACAGAGAGAGAGAGAGAGAGAGAACGAGAACGAGAACAGAAAACAGGTTTAATAAATTAATTGAAGGCAGTATTGAATATAATGCATTTAAATACTAGAAAAAAAAAACCAGAACAATTTAATCATGCCTCAGTTTCTGCTTCGCATATGTCCCTGATGGACACAGTACAATGTAAACTACTTGGAAGGATACAGCAGAGCTGCTCGCTTTGGTGCCACAGGACATGAGGTCACAGGGAAGGAGACGGTCTCCTGTGCTGCGTCTTCAGGCTTTTTATTTAACTGCTGAGTTTCTTTACTGCAGTTCCCGTCCTCAGGCCCAAAGCCATTTTGAACAATTTCAGTTTGCTCTTCCACTTCCTTTTTCTCTTCTTGGGTGGAATCGCTAAAATCAAAAACTGACTCCATGTTGACACTACTGTCTCGAAGACAGTCATCACCAACGCTACGATGTCAATTGAAAGCAAGAGGTTAATTCTCACAATTTGAACCTCTGTAAATTCATTTTCTAATCTACGCATTCAACACGTTAGAAGTCAAGTAAGCCATAGACTGAAGTGATGTCGAGGCCTAAGAGCACAGGTTCGAACTTACCTCAAGAAAAGTTTTAAGCAAGCACAGGTGGCAGACTCAGGGATGTCCGGGAACTGCTGCAGACACAGCTGCAACATCTGCACATCTGTGTGCTCGAGGGCAATCTCCATCAAGTCAGGGCATACGCTGAGACCAGAATTAATACAATTACTATGATTCTATATTTAAAAAATCATTAGTAAATTACAACAAAAAGTTTAAATTAGTAAATTACAACAAAAAGTTTAAATTAGTAAATTACAACAAAAAGACTATTTTGCCTGTACGTATGTCTGTGTACCACATACGTGCCAGGTGTCTCTGAAAGTCAAGAGAGAGCCTGGATGTTTTAGTACTTGTGAGCTACCAAGTAGGTCCTGGGAAAATAAACCCAGTTCCTTTGCAAGAAAAGCAAGTGCTTTCCAGCTTCAGTATTTTTATTTATTTATTTTAAGACGAATCACTATGTAGTCCAGACTGGCCTCAAACTCATAACCTCCCTGCCTTGACCTTCTAAGTGTTGGGATGACAGCATATACCTCACCACTGTCTTAATTCCTTTCTTTCAGGTTCAAAAAGCAGTTAAATGCTGAAACAAAGCTTGGGAGGCCAAGCAGGTGGGACCTAAAACCAGCACTGCTGAGAGATCTCAGTGGACCAAGGACACTTAGGAACCGGCCTATGGGCCACTTGCGTGGTATTCGAACCAAGAATCTGGCTTCATTCTGTCCACACCCTGAGAACATACATGAAGTTGAACTGAGCAATTACAGATCAGTTTATTTCATAGAGGAAATTTCAAAAGAGACCATTTAGTTTGGTACTGAGAGATCAATAGGAAAAAGAGATCAATAGGAAAGCTGTCCCAAGAGCAAATCTTCATCCCTCGGAGTCCCTTATCTGGTGAATATGCAGATTCATTTAACGGAAGTCTACACTGAAGGAGTTCTCTGCTCCTCAAATGCAACTGCCCACAAAATGTTTCCCTAGGGCCAGCCCAAATGAGCTGATATGGCTGTGGTCCAAGCCATTCCTTGAACTCACAGCCTAAGTCAGCATCATCATCAGTGCAGTAACAGTCTGAGGGCAAAGATGTGGAAACCGAGGCAGGCAATTGTGGCAGGACTAAAGTCCCTCTAAAGAGGACTCACAAGAGCACTGGGTGAAGCTGTGAAGGAGGTCTATGTGGTGAAGCCCATGTCATCACAGCAACAGGAGAGGAACCAGGACTACTACCATGTCCAGGAAGCAGTCTCTGGTAAGGTCTGTGTGTGGTGTACATATGTGAGTGGTATACATGTGTGTGTGTGGTGTACATGTGAGTGGTGTACATGTGTGTGAGTGGTATACATGTGTGTGAGTGGTATACATGTGTGTGTGGTGTACGTGTGTGAATGGTATACATGTGTGGTGTACATGTGAGTGGTGTACATGTGTGAGTGGTATACATGTGTGTGTGTGGTGTACATGTGTGTGCCCGTGTCTGTGGAGACTCCAGAGCAATACTGAGTGGCCTCCGCCACTGCTCCTCCGGCACCTTACAAGGGGTGGGGTCTCCCACTGAACCTGGAGATCGAAATTCTGGCTCGTCCTCTCCTTATCTCTCACGTACCAAGACTGCAGGAGGGCTGCCATACCCCACCGCCATTTTATGGGGGTTTAGGGAGGCCAAAATCCAGTTCTCATACTTTACTTGCTGAGGCTCCTTCCAAGAACCATTTTTACATTAAAACAAAACAAAACCCCACAAGAACAAACAATAAGACTTTTTTTAAAAAAAAAAGGCTAAATATGAAGCAGGAGACACACATCTACCTGTAGGAAAGCACATGTGTTTGGATGAGCTGCATCAGACAGTTCCGGGGATAAAACGACAGCTCTGCTTTGCATCTTCCCAGAAGTCCTGCTACTACATCTCCAACTATAGTATGAAAGTCAGGGGTCGACTTAGCCAAAAACTTGCGTAGCTCTACTTCAATGTGCTTCTCTGAATCTTTCTGAAAGGGCAGAATTAAACAATTTAGCCTGAGACATTAAACATCACTCTGAACTAAAAAGAAAAAAAAAGCCGGGCGGTGGTGGCGCACGCCTTTAATCCCAGCACTTGGGAGGCAGAGGCAGGCGGATTTCTGAGTTCGAGGCCAGCCTGGTCTACAGAGTGAGTTCCAGGACAGCCAGGGCTACACAGAGAAACCCTGTCTCGAAAAACCATAAAAAAAAAAAAAAGAAAAAAAAAAGAAGAAAGAAAACCTGAATATTCATGTAACCCACTGAAGCAAGGTGACATTACATTGCACAACACACACACACACACACACACACACACACACACACACAAAACAAAGGAGGAAAAAAATCTAAGGGTTTATAAAACCCAGTTACTCCAACAATATTACAAACATCATGTGGACTCCGACATACAAGAGGAACACAGCACATCACTAATTTCATCGGATAATAGAGTCAAATAAGGCAACATTTTGTGACCACTCTGAGGAAGTTAATACACAAATGTTCACCACAGCTAACAATAAACATTAGAACAGGAAGAATGGCGCTGGAGAGGTAGCTTGCCAGTTAAGAGCACTTGTTCTTACAGATGGGTTCAATGCGCAGCTTACCTCCCCAGGCACTCTGCCTGTGCGCATTCATATACTCAATGGCTACACAGAGTGAGGTCTTTCACTCCACCTCTGTATGCATCCCAGGGATCATTCTTGGTCACCAGGGCTATGAGACAAGTGCCTTTATCCACCGAACCATTTCACCAGCCCCATTTCTAGCTTTTTTAAAAATTTACTTTTATTAGCTAGGCAGTGGTAGCACATACCTTTAATCCCAGCACTCAGGAGGCAGAGGCAGGCAGATCTCTGAGTTCGAGGTCAGCCTGATCTACAAATCGAGTTCTAGCCAAGACTACCCAGAGAAACCCTGTCTTGGAAACAAAAAAAAATACCCAATAACCAAACCAAACAACAACAACAAACCCCCCCCCCCCAAACAAACAGAATTACCTTTATTATTGATAAAAGTTGTTTGAATCCTGGAACTTCTGGCTGTAAATCTGTTTCAACTTTTTTTCTCCTAAGCTGTAAGTAAATACATTGGTTAGGTTTTCAAAAAATGCAAAAGATCTATCAAAATATCAAAACTATAAAAGAGAGTAGAATACTAGGTATGACCACTTACTTAGAAAATACATATTAAGGATTATAAAAAAAATTTTAATTTATTTTCCCTTTGGACACAGAGTCTCTCTATACAGTTCTGGGTGTCCTGAAACTCACTATGAAGACTAGACTTGACTCAAACTTAGAGATCTACCTGCCTCTGCCTTCCAAGAACTGGGATTAAAGTCACGTGTCACCATGCCCGGCTATTTTTATTTTTTGTGCAAGAGTACTTTGCCTTCATGTGTAGCATGTTAAGTGTAGGTCACCATGGAGACCAGAAGAGGGGGTTGGATTCCTGAACTCTGGGCTGCCATGTGGCTGCTAGGAACAACACCTGGCCTTTCATAAGAGCGGCCAGTACTCACCCACTGGGTCACCTCTTTAGCTCCAAGATTTTTTTCTTTCTTTTTTTTAAAAAGATTTATTTATTACATATATAACCTTCTGCCTGAAGGTCAGAAGAGGGCACCAGATCTCATTATAGATGGTTATGAGCCACCATGTCATGGCTGGGAACTGAACTCAGGACCTCTGGAAGAGCAGGCAACCCGTCAAGATCTTCTTTTTAAGTATAGGTCATGTGTGTTTCTGTGGGTGTATGTGAACACAGGTACCGGAGAAAGCTGCAAGAGGACAACGGGTCCCCCTGTAACTGGAGTTATAGGCAGCTATGAGTTGTCTGAAATCAGTACTGAGCCCTACACTTTGCAAAAGCAGCAAGAACTCTTAACTGCTGAGCCATCTCTCCAGCTTCAATAAAATATTTTTTAAAAAAGATTTATTATAAATAAAGTGCTTTTACTATAACTCTGAAATTAAATACACTTTTTCTGTTTGTTTTTAACTTGGGCTGCACTGGAGCTCACTAGGCCCAGACTCCCCTCAAACCTGCACTCGTCCTCACTCAGCCTAAGAGCCGCAATGAGAGCGTGAGTCACATCTAGCTTTGGTTTTAGTGGTTTTGTTTTTTTGAACTTGGCTCCTCTATTCTCAGGAAGGAAGATATTACTGCTAATTGCAAACTGGCATATTTTCTACTTGGGACGTAGTTAATACCACACACATCCTTAAATATTAACACACTGGAGCTGGAGAGATCACCACTGGGAACACTTGTTGTACTTGCAGAGAACCTCAGTTTGGTTTCCAGGACCCGCGTGGCAGTTCACACCTACCTACAACTCCAGTTCCAGGGAGCTGACTCTCCTCACCTTGCCTGGCAGAGCACATATCTACTTGGGCACATTAACAGCTAGAGTTGCCAAGTATCAGTTTGGGTAAAGGCTGTAAGGTTGCAATGCTGAAGCCCTGTTATTAAAAATCAAGCTGTAAAAGTACATATACACGAATATTTAAGCTAACATGCCTTTCCTTGTTTTTTCCTGTTTACATTCATACTAACATTCCTCATCCAACTACTGAACTTACAGTTCTTGACTGTTCTGCACTGTAGGACCCAAGTTCATATCCTGAACACGTTTCCCAGTTTACAAAATGGGGCATGGAATGAGTGCCTAAGGAAATACAAAACATAAATTACTGGATTATTTTGACCTAATATCATCAAAGTAAAGAACAACAAAGAAAACCATGTATGCACAATTTAAGAGAGGTCTCAAGCCAAGGGGTGGGGGCCCACGCCTTTGTCCCAGCACCTGGGAGGCAGAGGCAGGGGGATTTCTGAGTTAGAAGTCAGCTTGGTCTGCAGAGTGAGTTCCAGGAAAGCAAGGACTACACAGAGAAACCCTGTCTAGAAAAACTCAAAGACAAAAGAAACCAGGAGCTGATAAAATGACCCGTGCTGGGCCGTAGAGAAGCAAGAGGGCCCTACCTGACTCTGGAGTGTGCCTCAGCTTCCCAAGAGCGCCTGCTAGAGATGACGTTTCACACTTGTATGGAATCACAGTTAGACACTTTCCATGTAGCATAAATAGTGTTTCCCCATGATACCAGAGCTGAAAGAAAGCAAGCATCCGTTTTCCCAAGGTCTGACTGTTCCACATACACTCACAAGCGCCTGCCTTGACCCTCCATTATTGTCCACTCACTGCTGCCCAGTCTCGTCTTCCCGTGACCCTGATCCACGCTCATATCTTAGACAAATTTAAGTCTAGATCCAGCAATGAAAGAAAATTCTGATTTTTAAAAATTTCCGTCTACTTTTTCTACAATGACATGTGATTCTTTATGACCCAAGTTCCATAATGTAAATATATTCTACATTGTCTTCATCCATTCAGCCATTGATGGACACACAGGTTCATTCTTTGACTCAAGCTTATCATGCAACAGTAGTAACATAGCATGAGCTATCTCAGAATGACAAAAGAAACTCTTTTTGTGTATTTTTTTCAAGACTGGGTTTCACTATGTAGCTCTGGCTGTCCTGGAACTCACCATGCTGATCAGGCTGGCCTGCAACTCAGAGAGCTGCCTATCTCTGCCTCTAGAGTGTTGGAATTAAAGGCGTGAGCCACCAATTCCAGAGTAACATTTACTATTTAAAGGCTAATTTATTAGGGATAGTAAGGCCTTAGGTTATAGCTTCATACACAACAAACAAATTCATAAGTATATGAACGATTAAAACAAAAATCAAATGTAAGCTCTTAGGTAAAAAAATCAACTGTAATTCTATTTTTCTTGGAGGATGGAAACTTAATAGAAACCCAAATAACTAACAGAACGATGGCACATGTCTATAATTCTGGTACCCAGAGGACTAAGGCAGGAGGATTGCAAATTTGAGGCTATGCTAGGTTACATAGCAACACCTTACCTCAAGCAAAGACCCAAACTCAAACCCCAACAAAACAGAGAAACCAAAACTAAACCCGGCAAACAAACAAGAAAAAAACAAAATCAAACTTACTTGTCCACTGGTTCCTTGTGGTAGCTCTTTTGATGTCTGTAATGTTTGAAACTTTATGTTCCATATGGAGAGGCATTCTATAATGTAATTTACAGAAGTTCAGAAACAGACCTAAACAGAAACACATGCTATCCTGGCATGATGAAGGAGGTAGAGGTAAGTTTGCTTGATGTATACGAAAGAGCGGCCGCCGCAGGAATGCAAGCAAAGAGGCACAGCAAGGCGGGCAGAGGAGCGGAAGAGCCCCACGGAGGTGAAAGCAGCAGAGCTGAGTCAGTAACTAAAACAACACTCAAGAAAGGAAGGAAAGCCAGGGCCAGACGACCTCACCACTGAATTCTAGCAATCATAAAACCAGTACCAAACTATCTTAGAATATAGAAGAAATAAGTCCTAACCCTCCAATAGATCCATATTACCCTGAGGCCAAAGCTAGCACACACAGGCATATACACGTGTGTACATATATACATACACACACACACACACACACACACACACGAACACAAACACACAGAGGCATGTACTAACAGTACAAAAAAATAAAACTGGTCTGATGTCCTCTTCTGGTTTGTCTGAAGACAGCTACAGTGCACTCATATACATAACAAACAAACAAGCCGGGCGGTGGTGGCGCACGCCTTTAATCCCAGCACTTGGGAGGCAGAGGCAGGAGGATTTCTGAGTTCGAGGCCAGCCTGGTCTACAGAGTGAGTTCCAGGACAGCCAGGCTACACAGAGAAACCCTGTCTCGAAAAACCAAAACAAACAAACAAACAAACAAACAAACAAAACCCCTAGATATTGCCCCATTCTAATTACTTCATAACGACTTAAGTTGCAGAGTAATACATAAAACTGTGCTTCTCCAGCTTAGAAAGAGAAGCTCTGAGAAGGAAACATTAGCGTTTAAAGGAGAGAAACAACTGACGGTACAGTAGAAACGAGGAAATACTGCTTGCTAGTGGAGACTAGGAAAGACATACACAGATGGAGTTCGTGAACTGGAAGGTGGCACTGGGCATGGTGGTACACACTGCAATCCTAGTGCCTGGGAAGCTGGGGTAGGATGATCTTGAGATCAAGGCCAACCTGGGCTACATAGTGAGATTCTGTTGAGAACAGAGAGGATAGAAACTAGAGGCTAAAAGCTACATTTGATTGGGAGATTTCAGTTACCCTTAGAAGCTGGAAGTGGAGGTCCCAGGACAGCTATGTGGTCTTGATCCAGGACGGTGAGGGCAACACCATTATGAGCACCGCCAGACACAACTGCCTTGAGCATCAATGCTCTAACTAACCTCTGATTCTTTTCTGTGTCACTTGAATATATTGGTATCAAGGTTTCATACATACAGCCATCAGAGCCTGTTGGGAGCAAGTAGTTCATATTTAGTAATGGGAAAAGGACAGTTTCTATCTATTGTAGTTAACCGTGTTAGGGTGTTTCTAAGACTACAAGTCCATAAATAACCCAATTAGAATATTGAACAATTATATGACATTTTTCTTTCCCTTAATAGATATATTAAAATTTTTACAAATGGGGTCAGTAAAATGGTTTGCAAAGTAAAGGCCCTTGCCACCCAACCTGGAAACCTGTGATCACTGGAGCCCATATGGGGGGAGAACTACAAGCTGTTCTCTGGCCTGAAAATGAGAACCAAGGCACATGCACATAAGAACACACAGTAAATCATGCAAATAAATGTGTGAGTGTTGCAGAAACACACTGAGGTGTAACTCTATTGGTAAGGTGCTTGTCTTCTATGCACAAGGCCTTCAGTTTAATTCCTAGCGCCACATAAAACCAGGCATGGCTGTACACACCTGTCATCTCAGCACCTGTAAGGCAGAGGCAGGAGGATCAGAAGGATCGTCCTTAGCTATATGTGACTTTTCTTTTTTATAGGTACTACATTATTTGTTGTTCTTTTTTTTTTTTTCGAGACAGGGTTTCTCTGTGTAGCCCTGGCTGTCCTGGAACTCACTTTGTAGACCAGGCTGGCCTCAAACTCAGAAATCCTCCTGCCTCTGCCTCCCAAGTGCTGGGATTAAAGGCGTGCGCCACCACCGCCCGGCTTATTTGTTGTTCTTTATGGTAAGCCTGAAAGTCTTAACGAAATGGCTACAGGACAAAGCTGCAGAAAGCTTAAGACTCCACTCATGGACAACCTTCTAACAGCCTCCATTTACCACCTGCGGTACTAAAGACTACTTACTTAGCGACACCAGGGAGATGAATTTCCCATCCACACGTGCAGCAAAATTTGGTTTAACAGATTTTTCATCTTTTCCAAGTAAGAGTGTGTATTTGCTTAAGCTGTGTGATTTGCACAATCGTATGTAAGCAAAATAATTCCCATGCTGCAAGAAAAAAATTTATTTTATAAATACCCCCATTTCAAATAACTATAATTATTAAATATTAAAACTAGAAGTTAGGGCTGGAAAGATGGCTCAGTGGTTAAGAGCACTGACTGCTCTTCCAGAGGTCCTGAGTTCAATTCCTAGCAATCACAGGGTGGCTCACAAATCTGATGTCCTCTTCTGGTTTGTCTGAAGACAGCTACAGTGCACTCATATACATAACAAACAAACAAACAAAACCCTTAGATATTGCTCCATTCTAATTACTTCATAATGACTTAAAAACTGCTTGCCCAGGCTGGGTGTGATGACACATACCTGCAATCCCAGCACTTGGGAGGCAAAGAGAAGAAAAATGCAACAAATTTCAGGCAAGCCTGGTCTACATGTGAGTTCCAGCCACCAGAACTGCAGAGGTGCTGTGCTTGGTAAGCCAGAGTTGTGCCACTGAGCTATACCCCACCCCTTGTCTTTCTATTTATTTAGGTTTTTCAAGACAGGGTTTCTTGCTGGGATTAAAGACGTATGCCATCACCGCCTGGCTTTTTTTTTTTTAATTATGCATATGAGTACATCACCATTGCTGTCTTCAGACACCCCAGAAGAGGGCATCAGATCTCATTACAGATGGTTGTGAGTTACCATGTGGTTGCTGGGATTTGAACTCAGATCTTCAGAAGAACAGTCAGTGCTCTTAACCGCTGAGCCATCTCTCCAGCCCTACCCCTAGTCTTTTAAGACAGTGTCTCAGTACGCAGCCCAAGCTGACCTCAAATTCTCCATCCTCCTGCCCCATTTTCCCAAGTGCTGGGATTATGGGCATGTTATAAATATAGGCATGTCTTCAGTTAAATTTAAAATGTGATAAAAATGTTGCTTTAGTTTCTTTCTTGGTAAAACATAATAAGCTGTGTAACCCTGGGCAGCAGAACCTGGGGACCCACAGTTCAGCAGCAGTCTGAGGACCGTGGGGCTGTGGAGATACAGCAAAGATGAGAAGTAGAGTCTCATCACCAAGGTGGACTACCTAGTCAAGGACATGAGATCAAGTCCCCGGAGGATCTGCTCGTTCTCCCTGCCGTGCAGAAATCTGAGTTACTGACTTCCTGGAGCATCCCTAAAGGATGAGGTTCTAAAGGTCACAGTACTGCAGGAGCAGAGCAGGGCTGGCCAGCAGGCCCGCTTCAAGGCTTGGCTTGGCTCTGGTGTGCGCGTCTAAGGAGGTAGACCTGGTGCAGTGTCTAAGGAGGTAGACCTGGTGCGAGTGTCTAAGGAGGTGGACCTGGTGCGAGTGTCTAAGGAGGTGGACCTGGTGCGAGTGTCTAAGGAGGTGGACCTGGTGCGAGTGTCTAAGGAGGTGGACCTGGTGCGAGTGTCTAAGGAGGTGGACCTGGTGTGAGTGTCTAAGGAGGTGGACCTGGTGCGAGTGTCTAAGGAGGTGGACCTGGTGCGAGTGTCTAAGGAGGTGGACCTGGTGCAGTGTCTAAGGAGGTACACCTGGTGTGAGTGTCTAAGGAGGTGGACCTGGTGTGAGTGTCTAAGGAGGTAGATCTGGTGCGAGTGTCTAAGGAGGTGGACCTGGTGTGAGTGTCTAAGGAGGTGGACCTGGTGCAGTGTCTAAGGAGGTAGACCTGGTGTGAGTGTCTAAGGAGGTGGACCTGGTGTGAGTGTCTAAGGAGGTGGACCTGGTGCGAGTGTCTAAGGAGGTGGACCTGGTGTGAGTGTCTAAGGAGGTGGACCTGGTGCGAGTGTCTAAGGAGGTAGATCTGGTGCGAGTGTCTAAGGAGGTGGACCTGGTGCAGTGTCTAAGGAGGTGGACCTGGTGTGAGTGTCTAAGGAGGTAGACCTGGTGCAGTGTCTAAGGAGGTGGACCTGGTGCGAGTGTCTAAGGAGGTAGATCTGGTGCGAGTGTCTAAGGAGGTGGACCTGGTGTGAGTGTCTAAGGAGGTGGATCTGGTGCGAGTGTCTAAGGAGGTGGACCTGGTGTGAGTGTCTAAGGAGGTGGACCTGGTGCGAGTGTCTAAGGAGGTGGACCTGGTGTGAGTGTCTAAGGAGGTGGACCTGGTGTGAGTGTCTAAGGAGGTGGACCTGGTGTGAGTGTCTAAGGAGGTGGACCTGGTATGCGTGTCTAAGGAGGTAGCTGCCAACGTCTGAGGGTCACTGTCTTGGCCGTGCTTTCCACTTTCCCTGTTCCCCCTGGGGAGGGGCCTCGCACTGTCCCATGTGCGATGACAGGCTGCTGTGGCTCTGTGCTCATGTGCCTCATCCCTACCCCCAGAGGCAATGGTATTTCTCTGCTCCTCTGTCCAAACACCCTAGGCACTTAAAAGGCCATCTTTGATACCATCTCCAAGACTGACAGCTACCTGATTGCAGACCTCAGGAAAGAGACTGTGCTCACCAAGTCCCCTACCAGGAAATCACTGAGTTAGTATCCACACTGGAATCTCCATTTGGAGGCTATATATAGGTTCCAGATCGCATTACCAAATGGGGGTTTTATACCATAAAAATAAAGTGAATTAAGTCTTCTAAAAAAAAAAAAGCTTAATTTAGGTATAGAAAGTTATAACTAGCATTTTAGTATTCACAAAAGAAACAAGTTAAGAGAAATAGCAAAATTACATTTTAGTTTTGAAAACAACACAGGTGACTTAAAAAAATGCCACAAAGACCAAAAATTGAAGATGTCACTTACATTTTCAGTAATAAAGATTAAAACCGGTTGCTTAAATAACATGAAAACCTCTGACCACCTTTAAAGAAGAAAGAAAAATTAGAAAACACACAATCAGTTGAGGAATGTTATTGATGAGTTCTATTTAGGTAACTCTAACGGTGTTTTGGAGCCAGGACAACAGAGAGGCCTGACTTCAGCGGAGGCAGCACATGTTGTAAACCTTCCCCGACGGGGATGAAGACTGTGAGGTGGGCGGGGAGCCTGCAGCCCTTTGAGTCCTCCACCCCCTTCACCATCATTTGAGACTAGTGTTCAACATTAGAATCGTATCTGGCTCCTATAAGCAGCAGGTAATGAGGGGTAGGAAGGTAAGACTAGGGCAACATTGCTGGTGTGTGGCAAAGTGGTGACGAGAACCCAAAGGTCACCCACTCCATGACAGCTGTTCACACCTTAGACACACACACACGGTCAGTCCAGATCCTGTGTTCACTCACTCACTTACTCAGCACAAGGCTTTGCTTTTAGGAGTTTTGTTTCTACCAGGTCGACCCTCAAGAGGCCACAAGTGAATGGTGACATGGACTGTCCCGCCACCCAGTGAATGAGCTCTCTACCCAGCATTCCTCCACAGTCCAGGAAAGCCAGAGAGGCACTACAGCACTACCGTCAGCCCTTACTATACAGACATGCCTTCTCCAGGGGAAAGGGCTGCAGCCCGGCTGGGAAGCATGACAGATTCACCATCAGCTCTTACTATACAGACATGCTTTCTCCAGGGGAAAGGGCTGCAGCCCGGCTAGGAAGCATGGCAGATCCACCATCAGCTCTTACTATACAGACATGCCTTCTCCAGGGGAAAGGGCTGCAGCCCGGCTGGGAAGCATGGCAGATTCACCATCAGCTCTTACTATACAGACATGCCTTCTCCAGGGGAAAGGGCTGCAGCCCGGCTGGGAAGCATGACAGATTCAGAGTCTGGACTTCTACTATTACCCATCTCCTCCACTGACAGCGACAATCCAGGTCTGACTCTGACCAGGACTATGGACATTTCCTCATCAGTTATTATTCCACAGCCTCACAGGTTCTTGGGGACTTTGCTCAGTGTCTCATAAATGGCGTTGGTGTTGTAGTTATTAACATTTTTTGTCTTTTTAAAAGACAGGGTCTCACTATGTAGCCCCTGCCAGCCCAGAACTTATGCAAATCAGTCTAGCCTCAAACTCAGAGATCTGACTGCCTCCGTCTGTCTAGTACTATACCCGGCAATAATGGGATTTAATTAGGGTATTTTTTTCCTTTGGATTCCAGGAATGAACTCTGGGCTTCAAACATGCTAGGTAGGGTTATACTAATTATATCATAGTCCTTTATGCTTCTAAGCATGAATACCTTTAAACACAGTAAAGAATGTATTAAGGTAATACAGAGCACATTTTCTCTGGTAAAAATTCATATGCAAGCACTGGCACTCACTTGATCACTTCCTCATCAGGTATGACAGCTTCAATGCTCTGCTGTGGCTCTGCAAGCAAGGCCTCTAACCCACGAGCAGCACCTCTTCGGAACAGCACCAAGGGTTCTGTCCTTTGTACTGAGTGGATCCTATGGACCTCAGCTGACAGCTGGAAAAAAGTTCCAAATATTTTAAGTTTTACTCTAAAAGAATAAACATGTAATACATGCAATACAATACAGACATTTATAGGGTCTAGCTTAGTTGTCTGCTCTTGGATTCATTACTGTGCTTAGCTTCCTAAGTGGCTGACATTACCAGCAGGTGCCATCGGACTCAGCCTAAGAGACTTATGTTTGGGCATAGTGTGCACACCTTTAATTCCTGGAGGATGTCAGTTCTCCCTGCCACCCAGAAGTCTGAGCTATTGACTTCCTGGAGGCAGGCAAATCTATATGAGGTCAAGGCTACCCTGGTCTACATATCAATTTCCAGGACAGTCAGGGCTACATAGTAAAATTCTGTCTGAGAAAGAAAGAGAAAGGAAAGATTAACAGCCCACCCCCAACCCGAATCTGTCTGTCTGACCCTGTACTAAATGTAGTGCCTTGTACAGGCTGGGCAAGCATTCTAACACTGAGCTAATCCCCATATACACATGCAGTGCTAAAACAATGATGACTAAATAAAACAAGCAACAATAACAAAACAAAAAGTAAACCAAGGAGCTGGTAAGATGATACGTTAGGCTCTTGCTGCTAACAAAGGATGAAACAGTTAACCTCTCCAGGTTTTTAGGAGACAGCACAGTTTAAAGTTTCATGAGACTAGGCAATAACTATATTGGATTTGAATTCGTCTCATTTGGGGTTCTAAAATTAATTAATAATTTCCTTTTTATTATGTTCATTTGCTTTACTTGCATGTATATCTGTGTGAGGGTGTCGGAAGCCCTGGAATTGAAGTTATAGACAATTGTGAACTGTCATGTGGGTGCTGGGAATTGAACCAGGGTCCTTTGGAAGATCAGCCAAATCTTAATCACTAAGCCACCTTTCCAGCCCCAAATGTTTGTAATTATAGAGTCAGACATTCAGAACTAGAAGTTCATATGCTGAGACAGGGTTTCACTTCATAGCCCAGGCTGGCCTGAAATTTCCTATGTAGACCAGGCTGAACTTAAATGCACAGAGATCTGCTGCCTGTCTCTGTCTCCTGGGTGCTGGGATTAAAATGTGCACCAGGGGCTGGAGAGACACAGAAAATAAACATTCTTACAAGAAACACACCAAACATTCAAACTCCAAACACGATTTTTATATTTTTAAAAAGTTATGTGTATGTGTGTGCATCACGTGCATGCAAGCCTGAGAAGGCATCAAGACTGTCTGGAGTAGGAGTTCCAAGTGGTTGTGTGCTGAGAACTGAATCCCAGTGTTCTGCAAGAGCAGCAAATGCTCTTAACTAAAGAGCCATCTTGGGCTGGAGGGATGGCTCAGTGGGCAAGAGCACCGAATGCTCTTCTGAAGGTCCTATATGTAAATGTCTTTACAAAGAGATCTGACACCCTCTTCTGGTGTCTGAAGCCAGCTACAGTATACTTATATGCAATAAATAAATCTTTTTTTTTTGGGTTTGTCAAGGCAGGGTTTCTCTGTGTAGCCCTGGATGTCCTGGAACTCAGAAATCCACCTGCCTCTGCTTCTGCCTCCCAAGTGCTGGGATTAAAGTCATGTGCCACCACTGCCATGCCTTAAATAAATAAATCTTAAAAACAACAACGACAAAAAATAGAGCCATCTTTCTAGCCCCACTCAGTCTTTATGGGATAATATAGCCTGTATTTTCTAATCTACTAATACGAGTTGAGTTATCGAGATCTGAAAGAAAACAGCTGGAAGGGAAAACTGACTACAACCATGAGCTCCTTTCCCAGAGGCAATATGATATATAACAAATATGAAATTGAGTTATTTTATTTCACCAATAATTAAATATGTCAGAAAATCCAAAGACTTACTGTAGCTTTGAATACTTTGTCCAGGTTTACGTCTTCATTATTCCATATTCTCAAAACCTTAAATCAAAAAAAATACACTGGTTAAATAGTACTGCATTGCTTATTTACATGTAACAAACAATCAATACATGTAATATATCTTATGTTACACATATTAATACATTTTCAATTTTACCTTATGGTCATGTACCATAATATACTCTCCAGTCTGAAAGTTGCACACAGCAGGACATGTTATACTCTGACCTTGTTTCACCGACCAGCTGCCCAAGGGTTTCTGGTCAGAAACCTGGCAAAAAGAATACACAATTTAAGAATTTAGCTTCGGACATTAGTGCAGTTAGATTTAATAAACAAAATAAGAAGCCCTTGAATGACAGTACTGAATATGATTTCTAACTCTGAGACGGCTTGACAGAGGATGGTGGCTGCTGGGAACTGGAGGAGTAGAGAATTATCATTCCTTCTGTGTTGGACACGGTCTTTCTGTGTAGTCTAGGCTGGCCTCAAATCCAGATTCTCCCCGGGCAGTGGTGGCTCACACCTTTAATCCCAGCCCTTGGGAGGCAGAGGCAGGCGGATTTCTGAGTTCGAGGCCAGCCTGGTCTACAGAGTGAGTTCCAGGACAGCCAGGGCTCCACAGAGAAACCCTGTCTCAAAAAACAAAACAAAACAAAACAAACAAACAAAAAAATCCAGATTCTCTTACCTCAAGAGCTGAGTGGATAGATATTACTTATTTTTAATTACATGTATGTATTTATTTGTGCTCATACACACTTATGAACCCAGAGGCTAGAGGACAGTTTTCAGGAGTCAGTTCCTTTCCTTCTACCTCTCAGATCCAGGGAATTGAACATTAGTCTTGGTGACAAGTGTCTTTACCAGCTGGGCTATCTCACCAGCACTCAGAACTTGTACAGATGAAGAATTCCATGGAGGTAGATTGTGGTGATGTCTACACAACAGTGTACTTATCACTCTGCTACTTGTACTCTGAGTGGTTATGATGGCCAAGTGTCATCTTTAAAAAAAAAAAAATTAAAAATTCTAACTAGGTATGGTGGTTCACATTTGTGGCCTTCTCACTGGGAGGCTGAGGTAGAAGGACAGTAAATTCTGCATGCAGAAGCCAGCCTGGTCTACATAGTGAGTTCCAGGACAGTTAGAGATACACACAGAGAAACTGTCTCAAACAACCAATCAACCAAAAACCCAAAGCTAGATCTGTCTCAAAAACAAAACAAAAATCCCCCAAAACTTAACAATACGAAAATTAATTCAAAACACTCCGTATGAATGATACAATTAAAAATGAACTGGCCGGGCATTGGTGGCGCACGCCTTTAATCCCAGCACTTGGGAGGCTGAGGCAGGAGGATTTCTGAGTTCGAGGCCAGTCTGGTCTACAGAGTAAGTTCCAGGACAGCCAGGGCCACACAGAGAAACACTGCTTCGAAACAAACAAACAAAACAACAACAACAAAAAAAAAAATGAATTGATTACTTGGGGAACAGAGGTAAAGAAAATTAGGTTGGAGCAAGCAAGATCCAGTCCACCTAACTGTCATCAACTACTGTATTCCTACGCAGAAACTACCTAATTAGTAGACAGCCCAAAGTTTGAAGGGACGTCTAATCCAGCAGTATAGGGGATTGTTGGCAGCCTGCCCCCAAAACGTTAAAGCATTTGGGTAACTTTTTTTCTGAATAACTTAGATTTTTGGGTGTTGTTTTTATGTACACTGGTGTTTTCTTTGCTTATATGTCTGTGTAAGGGTGTCGGATTCTGGAGTTACAGACAGTTGTGAGCTGCAGTGTGGGTGCTGGGAATTGAACCCCGGTCCTCTGGAAAAGCAGCCAGTGCTCTCTCCAGCCCCTGCAAATGGACAACTTTTTAACGATACAAGAAGCTGTTCAGAGGCATTGTCGGTGGAGGCACACGCCTTTAATCACAACGCATCTCTATGAGTTTTGTCTAAGAGTCAGGACAGCCAGGACTACTACAGAGAAACCCTGTTCAAAAACTCAAAATACAAACCAAAACAACAACAACAACAAAACTGTTCAAAGTTCCAGATTAAAAAACGTGCTTTGTGGATGATTGCTAGAACAAGGTTCTAAGCCTGCTTGCTGAACCAGGAATGAGGCTGCAAAGATTGTGACTTTGACAGTGTGATGCAGAATTGCCCAATCTTTCTAGGATACCTAGAAATCTCTGCCTCTTCCCACCTTCCGACTCACCCCGCCCCCAGAAACCCCAAGGAGCTGAGGATGTAATGGATAACACATATTTCCAACCTGTCAGTGTCATTCTTTGAAGCTTAATCTCCGCTCGACCCTTCGGCGAGCAAGCTGCAGGGTGACAGAAATCCCCTTGGCCAGGCTCTGTCCCGGAGATTAGAAAGGGGAGGCACAGGTTCCCGGCTTATGCCATGTGCACCCAGACACCGCCGCATGTCACTCGGAAATACGCCGGTGCTCACAGGCAAACAGCTTCTGAACCTCATTCGGCGTCCCGCCGACCCTGTCGCATCCGGGCCTCCGTCACGCCCGCTCCCGGCTTTCCTTCCCAAGCTGTGAGAAAAGTCAAGCCTCCCGCTCCCGGCTTCGGACAGAGGCGAGACACCTGCCGGCCGTCCCCACCGTCCTCACCTTGTAAAGGACGACGGTCCTGCCGCTGTCCGTCACTAGGAACTGGTCGGCTTTGTCACTCTGCTCTACACCTAGGAATCCTTCAGGCCCGGCGCCTAAGACTCCCGTAGACAACGTGAATTCTTCTTCCAGGGCTGCCATTTTGGGCTAGCTTACAGCCCGTGCGTGTTTCCCGGCAGGCTTTGTGCTTTCTCTCGCGATAGCAAAAGACACAAAAATGGGTGGGTCCTCGCCAAAGGATGAAAATCAGCTCGGGCAGAACTGCGACCCCTGGCGGGCGGAAGAGGAGTAGGCGAACACCGCCCGGTGGGTGGAGTCTAGACAACGCTCATGCCCCTCAAGGCCACGCCTCCCGGCTAGTAGAGACCGAAATCGTTGAATTGGCTTCCCTGCCCTCTTGTTTGCCAGTTAGCTAATGGAAGCTGAAAGATAAAGTTTAAAAAAATGCCCTGATATATATATATATATATAAAAGCAGATTTTAAAAATATGCTAAGAGAACTCTAGGAAGTCCTTCCACAATATGTCAGAAGGGCAAAGAAAAATAAACCTGCAGATGACTCTTAAAGTGTTGTTTCAAAATACCTAATCTCGTTTATGCCAATTCTCCAGAGATGTCAAGTCCTGTGGACACTTATTTTTCCTGTCGTTTTGGAGCTGGTATAGAATTATAATAATAGATTATTATTATATTAATAGATTATTATAATTCTATACCAGCTTATCAGAATGTACAACTCCAGATTATGTACAATACCATATTATCAGAATGATTATCAAATGTACAATACCAGATTATCAGAATGTACAAGTCCGCCGGGCGGTGGTGGCGCACGCCTTTAATCCCAGCACTTGGGAGGCAGAGGCAGGAGGATTTCTGCGTTCGAGGCCAGCCTGGTCTACACAGTGAGTTCCAGGACAGCCAGGGCTACACAGAGAAACCCTGTCTCAAAAAAAAAAACAAACAAACCCAGAATGTACAAGTCCTTTGATTAAAAAACAACAACAATAACAAAAAACCGAAATCTAGCTGGGCGTAGTGGCTCATGCCTTTGATCCCAGCACTCTGGAGGCTGAGGCAGGGGGATCTCAGTAAATTCGAGATCAGCTTGGTCTACATAGAATTCTAGGGCCAGCCTTGGCTACACAGAAAGACTGTCTTTAAAGATTTTTTTTTTAAATTTTATTTATATGAGTACACTACAGCTGTCTTCAGACACAATAGAAGAGTTCATCAGATCCCATTACAGATGGTAGTAAGTCACCGTGTGAACTCAGGACCTCTGGAAGAGCAGTCAGTGCTCTTAACCACTGAGCCATCTCTCCAGTCCTAAGACTGTCTTTGAAATCAAACAAACAAAAAAGAAATTTAACAAGACGTGCCCAGCCCTTGGCAAGCTGAGGCAGGGTGATCAACAGGTTGGCAGCCAGCGTTGGCTACTGCGAGATGCTCTCACAGAGTGCTAACGTTAGCCATGCTTCCTTTAACCTCAGTATGGGTGAAGAATCACACAAGTTTCATTTCTGGAGGTTCCCAACTCTCAGGCAGCTAAGGCTGGGCCGTTTGCTGCTTGTATAACTTTGGGAATGGGGCCTGTGAATTTTACAGGTTTCAGCTTACTTAGATTTGTAAATTTTGTTTACTTCCTGAGTCTCCTGGGTCTTGCACCTCCTTCTTCCCTGAGGAAATATTCAGAGGTACTATTGCAGTTTGAGCAAACTGTTGTACGATGTACAACACCCAACACAATAAAAAATTAAGATCCTTGCCATCTCTTAGTGCAAGTACTCAGTCTGGATTGGTGGCTCCAACCTGGCCTCACTGTCCACCTTCCAGCAGATGTAGATCAGCAAGTATGAGGAGCCCGCCCCACCCCGACCCCACCCCAACAATCATCCATGGCAAATTCTTCTAGAATGAACTGAGCAGGTGTAAGTATTGACTTGCCCAGGCAAATGTACACACCTCATGCTAGCCTCATGAAACTAGAATAAGCCTTTGAAAACCTATATCTGATATCAGCACTGGCTTTTAGAACTTGGTGCTGATTTTTGACCTTGTATTTAAGTTAATTGTTTCTTTGATATATGTTTGATACTCTGTACATATCTTTCTTTTTTTGTTGTTGTTGTTTTGTTTTTCGAGACAGGGTTTCTCTGTGTAGCCCTGGCTGTCCTGGAACTCACTCTGTAGACCAGGCTGGCCTCCAACTCAGAAATCCCCCTGCCTCTGCCTCCTGAGTGCTGGGATTAAAGGCGTGCGCCACCACTGCCCAGCCCTTATCTTTTTATAAAGCACAACAATACAGTTCTTTCCCTCCACCCTGCAGGTTCGAGGGATCAGACTCGGGTTGTTGGCCTTGGTGACAAGCTCCTTTACCTGTCTAGCCATTTTGCTGGCCCCAAGTCCGTGCTTTATCTTGGACCCCGGCAACTGCTTTCTGGGCTCCCTGAATCTTTGTGCACTCTTAGGCAATCTATATCCAATAGGATCTATGAAGAACTCTAATCAGATTATGTATCTACTACCCCCCCAGACGCTTCAATATCCTTGTGCTCTCAGATGAACAATCAAATCCTTACCTTGACCTACAAGATAGTTTGTCAAATAAATACAAGCTTTCCACTCAATTTTGGATTTCAGATGATGACTGATTTTTATTTTTTTGTTATTTATTTTATTTATATATTTTTGTGATTTATTTATATATGAGTACACCGTCGCTGTCTTCTGACACACCAGAAGAGGGCATGGGATCCCATGACAGATGGTTGTGAGCCACCATGTACATGCTGGGAATTGAACTCAGGACTTCTGGAGGAACAGTCAGTGCTCTTAACCGCTGAGCTATCTCTCCAGCCCCACGATGAGTGATTTTTAAAAAACTTATCCCCTATGCAATCTTTCACCATTTATCTTGAGTTAAAGTGGGCTTAGTATCCCGTAAGTTATAGTTGCTAAATCCCAAAAGCTCAGCAGAGGAGATTCGACCTCCAGCTCCCTTGCAGCACATTCCCCTCATCTGCTCTCTGGCTTCCTGATTCAAGTTGTCACCAACAGCTGGCTCCAGTCTTCTTGTTCAGCTGCATAGGAACCGTGGGCAGGCAAGGAACAGCTCTTCCACGGCTGGTAGTCCTGGGCCCTTGAGTGGCCACGGTGTAAGGGCTGGACTGGCTGACTCAGAGGCCTATGCGCCAAGCCTTGAGGGGGAAGCCTACTGCTTCAGGCTTTAGAAGCCAGGGACTTGACTTCTGGCTGTAGGGACTTCAGTAAGAGGCTTGGTTATTTAGAGAATGGGTCTCATATCTTTATGTTTAATTGTGTGTATGTATGTGTTTGTGTGCATGTGAGCGTAAGTGCCTGCAGGGGCCAGAGAGGTCAGATTCCCCTAGGAGCTGAAGTTGTAGGTGGTTGTGAGTCTTCTAAGAGCTGAAACCTCAACTCTATAAGAGCAGCATGAGCTCCTAAGTGTTGTGTTTTATCAAAAAGATGCCAGGGATGTGTTTGGTGGAGGTGCTGTATGAGGGGGGAGTGCCTCGGTGGGCCCATGCTGAGGCATCCCTTCCCCCTGAGGGACCAGCCACATGACAGTATAGTACAGAATAGAGTTTATTTAGGACATGGGAAAGGGAATTGAAGGGGGTAGTAGAGAGAGAGGAAGAAGAAGAAGAAGAAGAAGAAGAAGAAGAAGAAGAAGAAGAAGAAGAAGAAGAAGAAGAAGAAAGAGAGAGAGAGAGAGAGATTGAGATTAGAGGAGGAGAAGAGAGAAGAGAGAAGAGCAAGATTCGAAAGAGAGGAGAGCAAGAGAGTGAGGACAGGGCAAGCAGCCCCTTTTATAGTGAGTCGGGCACACCTGGCTGTTGCCAGGTAACTGTGGGGCGGAGCCTGGAAGAAATGCCAACACTAAGTGCTGAGCCATCTCTCCAGTCCTGTTCTGTTGTTGTTGTTTGTTTTGTCTTTGTGGAACACAGTCTTATGTAGCCCAGGCTGGCCTCCAACTTACTTTGGAGTCAAGGATGATAGCGAACTTCTTAAAAAAAAAATTTAAATCTGCCGGGCGGTGGTGGCGCACGCCTTTAATCCCAGCACTTGGGAGGCAGAGGCAGGAGGATTTCTGAGTTCGAGGCCAGCCTGGTCTACAGAGCGAGTTCCAGGACAGCCAGGGCTACACAGAGAAACCCTGTCTCGAAAAACCAAAAAAAAAAAAAATTTAAATTATATTATTTAAAAGTGTGTGTGTGTGTGTGTGTGTGAGAGAGAGAGAGAGAGAGAGAGAGAGAGAGAGAGAGAGAGAGAGAGAGAGAGATTGAGGACACAGGTCATGGGATTCTTTCTACCATTCATGTCCCAAAGATCCAGATGAGGTGCTCAGGCACCTTTACCGGCTGAGACATCCTCATGGAGCCAGGGACCCCGCCTGACGGGAAATAATCAGGAAGACACCAGACATCAGTGGCAGGCCTCCACACGCTATCACACACTCACATATATGAACACACCTATACACACGTAATAGAGCCCACACACTACGAAAAAAAAACAACCACCACTAGCACCACCACCACCAAGAAACCAAACCAAAACAACAAGACCCAGCATTAAAAAGGGGCTGGAGAGATGGCTCAGCAGTTAAGAGCGCTGTTACTCTTCTGGAGGACCAGGGTGTGGTTCCCAGAACCCACACTGGATGGCTCACAACTGCCTGTAGCTTCGATACCAGGAGCTCAGTCACCCTCTTCTGGCCTGCTTCGATATTGTACTCTGATGGTATATATTCAGATAAGCAGGCACGCACACACACACACACACACTATATATATATATAATATATATATATAATATATATTATATATTATATATTTCATGTATAATACACATATGATATATATGTATATATATATTATATGTGAGTGCATATATGTATATGTATAATAATACACACATATATACATACTGAAGTTAAAGACAGGTCCTTGTGTCTGTGAAGTGACTGAAGCTTGTCAGATGTGATCTTGGAAGCTACTGAAAAAAATCTTGCTTTTCTAACAAACCAAAGCTATCTTCATCTTTATTTTCCCTGAGGGATCCTCTGTGGCTCCAGCATTTCCTCTGGGAAGACAGGCTGCTGGGCTGTCCCCTCGGGAGATGGAGGAATTCCACCTTCTGAACCTTCTTTCCTACTTTGAAGTGTTTTTTTGTTTTTTTTTTTGTTTTTGAGGCAAGGAGGAAGAAACTCTCACTCAAACCACTTGAAACAATTGATTTGGAGTATGAGAGGGCCCAGTGGGTAAAGATATTTGCCACCAAGACTGACAAGCTAAGTCCCACCCACATGGTGGACCGCCACGTGTGTGCTGTGGCATGTGCATGTGCACACACAATAAATAAAATGCCATGAAAGGTTCCTTTTTCACATATTTATCATGCTGCTGTGACATTTGGCTTGATCTGTTTCCAGGCTGGGCTGGAACTCACTAAGTAGATGCGGCTGACCTGGAACTCACAGAGGACACCTGCCTCTGCCTCTCCTGGTGTTGGGATTAAAGACAGGAGGCCCCAAGCACTGCTGGGCTGGGCTTGATTTTACGCAGAAAAGGAGCACTGAAGAGTTTCCACTGAGAGTTCAGCCTTGCTTCACAAACTGTTAACCCAGCGTTAAACCGCGTACTAATCATCTTTTTCTGCAAAGCCCTTCCTTAAGAGCAGAGGGTAGCCGGGCGGTGGTGGCGCCTTTAATCCCAGCACTTGGGAGGCAGAGGCGGGAGGATTTCTGAGTTCGAGGCCAGCCTGGTCTACAAAGTGAGTTCCAGGACAGCCAGGGCTATACAGAGAAACCCTGTCTCGAAAAACCAAAAAAAAAAAAGAGCAGAGGGTATCTTATCTTCTGATGTAAATTAGATTTAGCACATCAGAAAAAGGAGAAGCTTGACATTTTTATATTCACACAATAGCAGGTCAAGTTGTTCAGGGAATCTGAATACAGAGCTATTGACCCACAGATAATCAGAAATTAGTTAGATTTTATTTTATTTTTTAATGATCTAAGCACCTCATTTAATTCTCTTTATAGGATAAAAGATAATTCTTTTCACAGGTGGTATACATGAAAATGAGGCAGATTTTGTGAATCTTATCCCTTGGACATAAGGTTCAAAATCTTTTTCACTTCTTAGTCTTTAAAAATGTGTATGTATTTGAGATTTTACTTATTGTTTTGTTTTTCTTTTTTAATTAGATATTTGCTTTATTTACATTTCAAATGGTATCTCCTTTCCTTGTTACCCCTCCAAAAACCCCCTATCCCATCCCCTCTCCCCCTGCTCACCCTCTCCCCAATTTCCTGACTTGCATTCCCTATTCTGGGGAATCGAGCCTTCACAGGACCAATGGTCAGTCTCCTCTCTCTCTCTCTCTCTCTCTCTTTTTTTTTTTTTTTTTTTTTGGTTTTTCGAGACAAGGTTTCTCTGTGTAGCCCTGGCTGCCCTGGAACTCACTCTGTAGACCAGGCTGGCCTCAAACTCAGAAATTCACCTGCCTCTGCCTCCCAAGTGCTGGGATTAAAGGCGTGCGCCACCACCGCCCGGCTCCCCTATATTCTTGAAATATCACCTTCCTCTTACTTGGGATATTAGTAAGTTTTGGGGGGGTTTTGTTTGTTTATTTTGATCTTAGCAAATGACTTGGGCCAAGTATGTAGCTCATTTGATAGAGAGCTGGTATAGCATACCCAAAGCTCTGGGTTCATATTCAGCACTATGCAAAGCAAACCAGGCATGTTGGTGTATGCCAGTGACTAGGAGGTAGAGACAGGAGGACCTTATGTTCAAGGTCATCCTTGGGTACTAGTAATTCAGAGGCCAGCCTGGGCTACATTAAGATTCTTCTCAACAAAATAACCAATAAAACCAACCCCAGTCTTTCACTTATTCGACTAGTTTGGAATCTGTTTTGAAACCCCCACATTTTCAACCCCCCCCAAACCTGCTTTCTTTGTTTTGGGGGTTTAAGGTTGGTTTGTTGTTGTTGTTTTAACACAGGGTTTCTCTATGTAACAGTCTGGCTGTCCTGGAACTCACTCTGTAGACCAGGGTCTCCTGGAACTCACAGAGATCCACCTACCTCTGTCTCCTGAGTGCTGAGATTAAAGGCATGACCGATCTACTCTTGGCTGGTAGTTTGATTTCTGAGATTTTTGTTGTTGTTGTTATTGTTGATTTGTTTTTCAGGACAGGGTCTCTCTGTATAGTCTTGGCTGTCCTGGAACTTGCTCTGTAGACCAGACTGGCCTCAAACTCACAGAGATCCTCCTGCCTCTGTCTCCTAAGTGGTGGGACTAAAGGCAGGCGCTACCACTGCCCGATTCTGAAAATGTTTTAACATTTATTTGAATTATGTGTATATATGTGTGTGTATATGTGTATATGTACATATGTGAAGGGGTGTGTGCATATGGGGGTATGTGGAGATGTATGGGGGTATGTGCATGTGTGTGAGGTATGTATATATATATATATGTGTGTGTGTGTGTGTGTATGTATCTATGGGTATGTGCATGTGAGCTCAGGTGCCTTAGAGCTCAGGAGAGGGTGTTTTAGGTTTTCTGCAAGAGTAGTCTGTGTTCTTAACTACTGAACCATCTCTTCAGCCACAATTTCTGAGAATTTATCTAAGACAAATAAATGAATAGAAGACATAAGCCAGGGGCTGGAGAGATGGCTCAGCGGTTAAGAGCACTGACTGCTCTTCCAGAAGTCCTGAGTTCAAACCCCAGCAACCACATAAGCATCCATAATGAGATCTGACGCCCTCTTCTGGAGTGTCTGAAGACAGCTTTGTCCGTGCTGGGCTAGTGCTTGGACCCAAGGACAGCCTCATTCTCTCTCTCTTTTTTTTTTTTTTTTGGTTTTTCAAGACAGGGTTTCTCTGTGTAGCCCTGGCTGTCCTGGAATTCACTCTGTAGACCAGGCTGGCCTCGAACTCAGAAATCCGCTTGCCTCTGCCTCCCAAGTGCTGGGATTAAAGGCACGCGCCACCACTGCCCGGCTAGCCTCATTCTCAACTAAATAAATTGAGGCTGAGAGATGATTCAGTGGGTAAGAGCACTTGTTTGTTTGCTTTTTAAGACAGGATTTCTTTGTGTAGTTCTGGCTATCCTAGAATTTACTCTGTAGACCTGGCTGTCCTTGAACTCACAGGGATCTGTCTGCCTCTGCCTCCCAAGTGCTGGGATTAAAGGTGTGCACCACCACCCAGCTATCACTATTTTTTTTTAAAGATTTACTTGTTTGAATTTTGTGTATATAGGTGTTTTGCCTACATGCATGTATGCATGACATGTATGACCACATGTGTCCTGGTATCTGAGGAGGTCAGAAGAGGGTGTCAGATCCTCTGGAATGGGGTTACAGATAGTTGTGAGCCATTATCTGGGTGCTGGGAATTGAACCCAGATCCTCTGGAAGAGCAGCTGCTCCAGCAATCTCTCCAGCTCCCAAGAGCACCTAGGGGCGGCTCACAACCATCTACAGCTCTAGTTCCAGGGGATCCAACATCTTCTTCTGACCTTTATGAGTGCCTACCTAACACATGATGCCCAGAAACATTCATACACACTAAATTTTTCCTTAGAAATTAATTGGGTCCTGGAGGGATGGCTAAGTGGTTAAAAGCACTGACTGCTCCTCCAGAGGTCCTGAGTTCAAATCCCAGAAACCACATGGTGGCTCACAACCATCCGTAATGAGATCTGACACCCTCTTCTGGGGTGTCTAAAGACAGCTACAGTGTACTTACATATAATAAATAAATAAATAAATAAATCTTTTAAAAAAAAGAAATTAGTTAAAAAATTGAGACTGGATTGATGGCTCAGCCATTAAGAGCGATTGATGCTGTTGCGGAGGACTTGAGTGACCAGCGTTCCCTGTAGCTGACAGTCACCTCCAGCTTCATCTCCTCTTCTGGCACCCAAATGCATACAATATACATGTGTGCGCACACACACTGAGAAAAAGTAAATCCTAAAATATCTAACAATGATGACTTGTCATCTCCTCCAGTTTATATAATAATTATCAATTATCTCAGAATGCAAAGGAATAGAATAACTTCAACATGACAGTGGGAAAATTCAAATCAAAAGAAATCTTGCCAAGTTTCCAAGGGCCGTTCAGAGAGACAAGGCAAAGAACGCTTCTGGCCCCGTGAGTGACTTTATCTGCATTCCGTGCCCTGGAGCTGTGAGCTATCTTTGGAAGTTCTCAGAACAAAACTGCTTGTGTGCTGCACAACTTGACCATCAAGGGTCGCCTGTGTGCAGTAAGCGGCCAGCATCTCACAGAGACCATCCCCAGGGAGTGCGAAACTTATTTTGGAATAAGATTTTAAAATCACCCAGAGTAGTCTGCCCTCAGACCCCCTCCAGAGACAGTGGCCAAAACTGTCTTCTTGAAGTTTACAGCCATTGTCTTCGTGCGGCTGCCACAGTGGACGCCGTTCTCTGGGTGTGGCACTGCTGTCCAGAGGCAACAAGAAGGATAAAGATACTGTCCAGTCAGCCAACAAAAGAGACGAGACCCAGTGAGAAAAGCCGAGCATCAGGCCAAGAGCAGCAGGTCCACAGGCAAAACTGAGGATAAGTTCAATCATCGGAGCTGTTAGGAGAAGCTCTGGTGGGGGAGGGGGTCGGGAAGGTGGCTTTGGAAAGTTATAACTTCCGGCATGCTTTCTGAGAGAAGAAAGACTGGACCTGGGGATGAGGATTTAACTTCCTAGCAAGAGTGGTCCTCCAGGGGCTGGCTTAGTAACGAAGGAGGGTTGTTTTTTTTTTTTTTTCTTTTTTTTTGGTTTTTCGAGACAGGGTTTCTCTGTGTAGCCCTGGCTGTCCTGGAACTCACTTTGTAGACCAGGCTGGCCTCGAACTCAGAAATCCTCCTGCCTCTGCCTCCCAAGTGCTGGGATTAAAAGTGTGTGCCACCGCCGCCCGGCTCAGTAACAAAGGAGTTTTATCAAACTGGCTTCAACGTATAGAGCTCAAGTGGGTTCCAGTAGGAACGCTGAAGGGTGGAGACGCTCCAGCTGCAGGGAAAGATGTGCAAACAGGTTAGTGGCCACCGAGTGGACATTTGAAGGCAAAGGACTTTAGCTGGGTAAGAGGAGAAGTAAAAAAAAAAAAAAATCCAAGTCTTTTGCATCTGCTTTAGTTGCACATGATTATTATTTAAAAAAAAAGTATCAGCTGGGTGGTGGTGGCAATCCATCTTCCCCTTTAATCCCAGCACTCGGGAGGCAGAGGGAGGGGGAATCTCTGAGTTTAAGGTCAGCCTGGTCTATGAAGCAAGTTTCAGGACAGCCAGGGCTACAAGTTATACAGGATGGTGGAGAAAAAAAGTTTCTTCTACTTTGTGTGTGTGTGTGTGTGTGTGTGTGTGTGTGTATGTGTGTGTGTTACACTCACCACTCAACTCAGAGAACAACTTGCAGAAATCAGTTCTTTCCTTCCTTCAGTCATGTGGGTCCCAGAGTCTGAACGAAGATTGTCAGGCTCAGTGAAAGTCTCTTTCTCTGTTGAACCATCTTCTGGTCCCATAACTTGTTTTTGCAGTTAAACAAAATTATCCCTTAAATCTCAGGTGCTTATAATTCAGGCTGTTCGGTGCAACTCTGGAAGTTACCAATATTTTCTTTTTAGGCTTCAAATTGACCATGCAACCAAAATTGATTTTTTAAAAATTTTATGTGTAATGTTTGTTTTGTCTGCATTTATGTCTGTGAATTGCATGCAGGCAGTACCCTTGGAGTCGAGAGTTGGGCATTAGCTCCTCCATGACTGGTGTTACAGGTTGTTAGCCTTCATGTATGTACTGAGAATCAAACTGAGGTTATGAGCTGCCACAGCAACAAGTGCTTTTAACCCCTGAGCCAACTCTCCAGCCCCCGTGGTTAATCTTCTCATCTGCGGTGCTTTGAAAGAAAATGGTCCCCATAGGCTCATAAGGAGTGGCACTATTTGAAAGGATTAGGAGGTGTGGACTTGTTGGAGGAGGTGTGTCACTGGGGGTGGGCTTTGAGGTTTCAGAGGCCCAAGGAACAGGTAGTGTTTTCTCTCTCTCCCCCCCCCCCCCCCCCGTTGTCTGCCCAACCAGATGTAGAACTCTCAGCTACTTCTCCAACACTGTCTGCCTGCGTTTCTCCATGGTCCCAGTCACAGGTTTCAGAGGCCCAAGGAACAGGTAGTGTTTTCTCTTTCTCTCTCCCCCCCCCCCCCGTTGTCTGCCCAACCAGATGTAGAACTCTCAGCTACTTCTCCAACACTGTCTGCCTGCGTTTCTCCATGGTCCCAGTCACAACGACAATGGACTAAACCTCTGAAACGGTAAGCAAGCCCCAGCTAAATGTTTTCCTTATGAAAGTTGTCCTGGTCATGGTGTCTCTTCACAGCAATAGAACACTGACTAAGACATAATCCTTCTGCTGCCACCTCCCCACTGCTAGGATTCCAAGGGTGTACCACCACACCTGATTTATATGGTAGTGGGCATTGAAGCTAAGGCTTCCTACATGCTAGCCAAGCACATTCCTCACTGAGCTACATCCCTGGGTTTCTTCCTTTGTTCCTTCCTTTCCTTCCTTCCTTCCTTTCTTTCTTTTCTCTTTCTTTTTTCTTTCTTTCTTTCTTTTTTTTGGCTCATATTCTGGAAACAGAACAAGAACATTAAGGCAAATTACTGACCCACAGAAGGGTCAGGCTGTATAAGAAAGGCGACTGAGGGGCTGGAGAGATGGCTCAGCAGTTAAGAGCACTTCCTGCTCTTCTAAAAGGACCAGAGTTCAGTTTGCAGCACCCACATCTAGCAGCTTTTTTGACCTCCAAAGGTACTGTACTCACACACGCATGTTTCTACACACAGAAATAAAACAAGTTGTTTGTGTGTGTGTGTGTGTGTGTGTGTGTGTGTATAGAGAGAGAGAAAGAGACACACAGAGAGAGAGTTAAACAAGCCAGGGAGAGCAACCCAATATCTAGTTATTTTTGGTCTCTGCTTAATTCCTTCTTCCGTGTTCCTACCTTGGCTTCCTGCCAAGTTCTGCTATGCAGAAGGGATAGCATGACACAGTTCGCACATCTAGGCATGGTGCAGACAGTAATCTCAGGATGGGATCCCACCCTGCTAAACTTATTGTTTGTGCTTACAATGGCAGGCAGATCTCTGGATTCGTTTGCTTGGTAAAAGAAAATATACTTGATGTCTCTAAGAGTCAAGGGGCTAAGGTCATAAAATGCTGATTCATGGGATAATCAAAAGGGAACCTGGCCAAAACAGAACAAGATGGGCAGTGGGGGCACACACCTTTAATTCCCAGCACTGGGGAGGCAGAAGTAGACAGATTTCTGAGTTCGAGGCCAGCCTGGTCTACAGAGTGAGTTCCAGGACAGCCAGGGCTACACAGAGAAACCCTGTCTCGAAAAACCATAAAAAAAAAAAAAAGAAAAAAGAAAAAAAAAAAAAGAAAAACCAAAACAAACCAAAACCAAAAGGGAACCTGGGGAAATGATTGAACTGATATGTAAATAAAAGACTGGGCTTTGGTCTGCAAGCGCTATCTACACAGCTGTCTGGAAAGCCAGCTCAAGCAGAGCACAGAGCTGTCAGCTTGTACCCATGATTGACTTTGAGTTGTTCTTTCCCCTCTCCTAAACACCCCTTCCTCAGGAACTCCTCTCCAAGCCCAGGCTAGTCCTTGGCAGCTCCTCTCAGTGTTAGCTGAAAAAACCCTCTCCTCCCAAGTTACTTTTGGTCAGTATGCTGCATAGTTTTATGTCAACTTGATACAAGCTGGAGTCATGTGAGAGGTAGGAACCTCAATTAAGAAAATGCCTCCATAAGATCTGGCTGTAAGGCATTTTCTTAATTAATGATTGATGGGGGACTGTGGGAAGTGCTGTCCCTCGACTGGTGGTCCTGGGCTTTATAAGAAAGCAGGTTGAGCAAGCCGTGTAGAGCAAGTCAGTAAGTAGCACCCTTTCATGGCCTCTGCATCAGCTCCTGCCTCCAGGTTCCTGCTATGACTTCCTTTAATGACGAACAGTGCTGTTGGAAGTGTAAACCAAATAAACCCTTTTCTCCACATCTTGCTTTCTGGCCATGGTGTTTCACTGTAACAGTAGACACTCTAAGACAGTAGGTATGTTGTTTATCATAGCAACAGACAACAAACTAGAACACCAGCTCTTCCAGGAAGAAAGTAGCTAAGTCTTTGAATTTGCGTGAGGTAGTCTATTAAGTTGCACACGATAGAAGAGAGAGAATTCAAGTGTAGACAAGTTAGACAAAAAGAGTCAATCCATAACCTTAAAAAAAGGGCTTGCTGGACCCACCACATACCCCAGTGCAGATGAACACTCTGGTTGTCCTAGCAAAGCTATCAAAGACTTTGACTGACTGGCAATTTCATGAATGACTATTTCAGGCATAGAATGTCTCCTGAACTTGAGACCAGGGTGCAACTGGAAATCAGAGGCAGAAACACAACCATAAGGAACGGTGGTTGAGGAGATCTTAGAGAAATCCGTGGGTGTTCAGAAGGCTAAGGTTAGGCCTCAGTGAGGAGACTTTTTCGATGATACACTTCTTAGGAACTCGGGGAAGTCATAAGAACCTATACATTGAGGATTAGGTATGCAAATATTTAACAACCCTATAAAGTTCAGCCCCAGGAGGCAGCCTCTGCCCAAGAACATGGGCTGAAAGCCAGGCAGCAGCCGTGTGTGGGAAGTTTGTGTGTTTTGAATACAGAATTAAAAGGCTGGATGGGGTGTAATGATGAGGTTGAAGCTACAAAAAGAAACCTGTTTTAGTTAATTGAATTGATATTACACAACTCATAGGACTTCGGTATAAAAACTACTGAACTTGTTCTGTTCAGAGGTCAGACTGTGACTTTATTTTCTTTTTTCAAATTTTATCTATCTATCTATCTATCTATCTATCTATCTATCTATCTATCTATCTATCTATGTAGTATGTGCTCAAGCACATGCCTTGGGACCTGTGTTAAGGTTAGAGGACAACTTTTGGAAGTTGGTCTTCTACCATGTGAGTCCTAGGGGCAATCAAGCCCCTAGTCAGCCCAGTCATTAACTGGAAAAGTCCAGTCAGCCCAAACATTAACTGGAAGATAGACTAAGGGTTGTTCTGATAGTTTGTATATGCTCAGCCCAGGGAGTGGCACTATTAGAAGGTGGGGCCTTGTTCGAGAAGGTGTGTCACTGTGAGTGTGGGCTTTAAGACCCTTATCCTAGCTGCCTGGAAGGCAGTATTCTGCTAGCAGTCTTCAGATGAAGATGTAGAACTCTCAGCTCTGCCTGCGCCATGCCTGCCTGGATGCTGCCATGTTTCCACCTTGATGATAATGGACTGAACCTCTGAACCTGTAAGCCAACCCCAATTATAAGACTTGCCTTGGTTATGAGGTCTGTGCACAGCAGTAAAACTCTAAGACAGTTGTGTTTCTGTATAAGCTCCACTGAGATGAATGAACCAGGAACCCTGAGGCATTTCTGTTCCCATACTCAGCAACCCCAAAGGAACCTCCTGTAAACCACAGAGGCTGCTGACTGGGATAGAGAAGTCATGACAGGACAATCTTAAAAAGTGAACCAGCTGTGGGGCTGGAGGGATGGCTCAGTGGTTGTGGTTAAGAGCACTTCTGCTCAAACATGAGCACTCAAGTTCAGATCCTAGCACCCATGCCTGTAACTCCGGATCTGATGTCCCCTCCATGACACATAAACACACATAAGTAAGGCTTTTTTTTTTTTTTTGGTTTTTCGAGACAGGGTTTCTCTGTGTAGCTCACTCTGCAGACCAGGTTGGCCTCAACTAAGAAATCCACCTGCCTCTGCCTCCCAAGTGCTGGGACTAAAGGTGTGCACCACCACGCCTGGCTAAAATAAATCCTTAAAAGAAAACAAACGTGACCCAACTAGGGCTGGGAATGTAGTTCAGTTGGTAGAGTTCTAGCCTAGTATGCATCAAACCTCAGGCTGGATTTCCAGCCCTGCATGAACTGGGTATGCTGGTCCACACCTGAATCCCAGAATTTGGAAGGTTGAGGAAGGAAGATTGGAATCTTCCAGGTCATCTCATCTTCAGCCATATTGCAAGTACAGTGAGATAAATACATAAGACTTTGTCTTTTCTTTTTAAAGATTTATTTATGTATAAATAATATGTACTTTTGTCTTCATATGCTCTGCATACCAGAAGACAGTATCAGACAGTTGTGATTTGCCATGTGGGTGCTGGGAACTGAACTTGGGACCTTTGGAAGAACAGTGAGTGCTCTTAACCACTGAGCCATCTCTCTACCCCAAGATTTTGTCTTCAAAAAAAAAAATGAGTTGGAGCAGGGGACTGCCCTTCTAATCCCAGCACTTGGGAGGCAGAGGCAGGTGGATTTCTTAGTTGAGACCAGCCTGGTCTACAGAGTGAGCTCCAAGACAGCCAGGGCCACATAATAGAGACCCTATCTCAACAAAACAAACAAGAATAAAAAGGCTTAGTTGAGCTGTCTAATTCAGTAGAGTATTTACCTGTTTTGCTTGGTATACCCAATGGTTCTGGACACACACACACACCAGACTTAACTTAGCATGGAGTGAATCTGGTTGGCACTCCCAAGGATTCCTGTTGACTATATGATCTCAAACTCTGGGGACATACAATTACCCGCTATATGAAAAAGGTCCATTCAGCCTATGGGGTTATATGCTTTCTTTTTTTGTTTTTGTTTTTTGTTTTTTGAGACAGGGTTTCTCTGTGTAGCCCTGGCTGTCCTGGAACTCACTCTGTAGACCAGGCTGGCCTTGAACTCAGAAATCCGCCTGTCTCTGCCTCCCAAATGCTGGGATTAAAGGTGTGCACCACCACTGCCCAGCAGTTATAGGTTTTCTTTCAGATATTTTTAGGCTGGAAAACTAAGGTCACCGGGAATTTCCTACGAAGGGTCTTGGATGTAAGATACCATATGGCCATTAGTAGGAGAGGAATCCTTACACACAGGCCATCCAGCTGGGAACAGTAACGGGCTTCTTCCTTCCTTACCCTGTCTTCTTTCCCACTGATGTTCATATTGGCCAGTGTTCCCTCCAGACTGGCTGAGACAGAGGAAGCTACACTCGGAGGAAGATTGCTTCGTACTTTATTTACAACAGGATGTAAGAAAAAGTAAGTTATTAACAATAATAAATAACGGGGGGGTGGGGTGGGCATCAAGGACAGAACAGCCATAAAAGGACACAGAGGGTTGTGTGTGTGTGTTAGGGTCACTTCCGCTTGCGTTGCTTGCGACACTGTGCGTTCCGACACCTGGTCCTCCAGCGGTGGCAGTGGTATTTCGACTAAGTTAGCTGATCGAGATCTCAGCTCGAAAATGTAAATGCTGAAATGACATAGAACATCAACTCAAAAGAACCTCTTCTCTTCTCAGGGACACTGGGAAACCGAACAGGAGACTTGAAATTCTGCAGATACAGTTTGTACTTGAAAAGCAAGACGGTGGGGAGGCTTATCCTAAGTATTTGTTCAAATGGAGTTACAGTTAAGGGGTATCGACCGTGAAGTTCTCCACGAGTTCACACTCTCTTACATCATGAAGTCCTATGGCTCTTGAGCAATAAGATATTGGACTCAGACAGACCACTTTGAAGGTGGCATACAGAATACAGAAGAACCCAAGATGTCTTGCGTCTACCCGTGGTGTCAACGCAGTGTGACGGTTTGACACTTTGGTCTTACCAAGAATAAAGGGCTTAATATAGTTTATTCATATCAACTTACAGGCCAGGCCAGGATTTTTATTTTTATTTTATTTTTTACAACTATGGCTTAGATGGCAGAATGTCATCTAGCCCACCACTCTGGTGACCAGAAAAGTATGGAAACTATTTAGAGAGTCACTCTCCATTGGATTATCTGCTTATAGATTGAAAGGATAGTCAATTCTGTGCTGGCCGTTTTCAAAAACAAAGTTCCCAGCAATACAAAACAGCTGGCGCCCTGTTACCCTGTTGTCTCAGAGCATTGAAGAGATATTTGAAAATATTCATAAATCCATTAGCCCTGAAATTTTCACTAAAGAGAGTTCTTATCAAGATGCCTCTTAAAAGTTCATTATGGGTCATGAAAGAAAGACCACATGATTAGTTTTAGGGGTATTACTTGGGGTTGTGTATTTTATTTTTAAAATTTTATTTATTTATGTGTGTGTGTGTGTGTTCATTACATTGAGCTAACTTATTTCCACACCATATACCTGTAAGTTAAAACAGTCCCCACATAGATGCAAAGCCATGATAGCAGAGTTTATAAGCAAGTCCACCAACAACCTGACAACAGAAAAGTCACGTTTCTTTTTCCTTTGCTTTCTCTTACTACAGCGCAAAAGGAAGCCCTCCTTTGGGGTGGTTTCAGACAAACTTTAGACAATAAAAACACCACAAAACCTTGACCCAGGAAAGCGCAGACATAGAGATCCCGTGCTACACCGAGATCGCAGGGATATGTCCTAGACGGAAGCCACCTGGGGGTCAAGACACGGATGGCCATTTTAGCGGCATCCACCGCCGTCAGAGATGAAGAGGGGTAAACACATGTATTAGCCTATGGGTTACTAATTCAGTTTGGCCACCAGAGACTTAGAACTGGTGATGTGTGACTTGCTATACTGCATTTTATACATGTATATATATGTACAGGTATGATACAATTTTGGTGAACAAAGCTGAAGGATTTCACATGGCAGACATAGGCACTGAATTAAGGATTCTATTTCCCCCTCAAACATGCTTAGCAATTCAAGTTTCTGCTATTTTTTTTTTGTCTTCCTACATTTCTGTCATGCAGCCATTTTGTTTCCATCCTCACAAGAATTACTCATGTTCTATATACACATTCCTCGGAAGGCTTGGATCCCACAATGGCAGATTCATGTAAAGGACAAAGCGAAACGACCCTTGGAAATCAAGATTCAGAAGATATTGGAGTCATTTATGCTTTGTGATGTCTGGATTAAATATTCAAAGCAGCTAATGAAATATATCCAGAGTCCCACCCCTTCCCTATATGTAACACACGCAAACCACATGTAGACAGAAAAACTGAACACATACGTGTTGGTTAAGAATCACATTATCATAGGTTAGCACTGCAGTTGGTGTCAAAGGTCCTGGGCTGACTACAAAGGAGAGAAAACTCACAGAAAGGGAATAAGAATGTAGCTTTTGAAAGTGAACCAGACTGCTGACCTTGACAATGGAAGCTGGTATAGAAAGGAAGAGTGATGTGGTGTTACTGGAAAAACTAGGTGCCAGATGGGCTAGCCACCTGCGCAAAATCAACTTGTACTACATGAAAACTGATGAGCCCATCCCAACCCGCATCAGCTTGTAAATGGTAAGCAGAAACATAGACGAACTCTGAGTCCTCTGAGAGTGGAATTTTGCTTTTGAAAGCCAGACATTCTCATTGAGTACGGCTGCATGGAGAGGGAACCACTGAGGAGTTCCAAGGGTTTGAGAAAAGATTATGGTTTTCCCACAAGCAAGATTCATGCTTCCATACCATGCAAAGAAAGGTACCCTACTACGGTACTGTCACCTTAAGGAAAAGATGCGCTGTTACGATAAGCTATTTGTAATTGCTTTCCTTTGAGTACTGAGGCGCAATGTCCATCTATAGACAAGAAATGATCTAAACGCTTTGGTGCTGGACTCGAGGGGCCAGCGTCTGTGCTGCGGGAGAGGGCGTGGATCGGGGAGACCTTGCAGAATATGGAGCCCTGAAGAGAGGGTGCGGGTAGGGTCCACCAGCTGGGAGGGGTCAGGGAAAGTCTGTTTTGCTTCCTTTGGGATCCGTATTGGGGGCCATTTCCTTTCCTAAGGTTGAAAGTCACCAGTCAGGAAGGGATAGCCAGGTCATGGGCTCTGGAGCTCCTCAGCTACCTGTTGATCGGCATTGCTATATCTGCTTGCTTTCCTTGTGGGTTTGAAGGCAGTGAGGTGCAAACCCACACTTTGATGACCGACCGACCTTGCCAGCTGTTGGCATACACGCCCCCTTCGTTCAGCAACGGCATTAAGACAAAAGGGACATTTCTCATCACACCTCTGTACAAACAGGAGCCTGCGATTCCACTCCTCTCCTTTTCCCACTTGTCTGGATTTACTGGATTCCTGGCACACAGCCAATAGCTGGATTATTTCCTTTTTGCGCAGTTGGGCCTCCTGCATGCTAGGCAAGAATTGAGCTACACCCCAGCCCCCAATATTTAGATTATAAAGAAGGAGTTTTCTAAAGCCTGGTGATGGGCAACCCATGCCAGGGATAACTGGGTGTTACTAAGAATAACCCAGGAGGGATGGATTCTCTTCTGCATGGTTCAGACAGTGGCTAAGCCCAGGTCACTTAGTCTACCCTGAACTTCCTCAAGTGGGAGACTGTCAATGAATTCTACTTAGCTTGTTGAAATTTCTGAGAATCGTTATGAATGATGAAGCTCACAGGTCAAACTTTGTAGGTACCTGAAGAGAAGATGTCTGTCTCACCTGGGGCTCTGTTTCCAGAATATTCCACATTATATTAGTTGTGGTCATAAGTCATCCAGGCAAGTCTTAAAAGATTTGAGAAGCCACCAGGGTATGAAAGGGGAAGCGAAGAGAGGCAAACAGATGGGCGCTTTATTAAATTTTGTGAAAAGGTATAAAGACGTTATCATTAATTGCACTTGGAGCCTCAAGAAGTTGGTTATTAAAATTTTCAAAAATTTAAGAAGTTAATCAGGCTCCAAATCCTGAGTCAGACTAGATCAAAATAGGAATATTGATAACAACTGGAATTCAAGTATTGGTGGTCAGTAGTCCCAGATGATAACAATTGGGCATGTGACACCTGAGAGTATTTTTTTTTCCTTTTTGTGATTGAGAATTTCAGGTTTGATGGGAGGAAATTGACGTCATTATTGTACCACACCTTACCCCCCCCCCAAAAAAAGTTTTCTCATCCATTCACCCTTTTACTATTGAGGTCCACATCAGACTCATCAAGGCCCCTGAAATAAAGCTTCCTCCCTGGCCCACATCTAAAGCTAGAGACGATTCTGTGGGTTTTGTTTGACTGTTCTTGAGACACTGTCTCAGACAACCCAGGCTGGCCTCAAACTCTGGATCTAGCTGAGGCTGACCCTGAACTTCTGGTCCTCCTGCCTAGTTTGCCATTGCCAGGATGGAACCCAGGGTTCCCTGGCAGCTGCAGCGGCCCCACCCACTGAGCTCTGTCCTCAGCTACTCCTGTTTTGTTTTTTTTCTAAATCATACTTTTCACACTCACTATGATGCTGTGTGGCACACGTAGGGGTTCTTGCTATCTGTGAGATTATTTAACCACATGCACAGTCTGAGATCCAAGAACACATCTGAGTGAAGAGGCAGTCTTATCCTCGTCCAGAGGATTCTTAAAAAAATAAAATAAAATAAAAAAGAAGCCACAAATGAAAATAAAGGACCCAAGGGGATGTTCACGCGGAGTTACTCTGATTTGGGCCGACATGGCTTTTCAGAAGCGTACACGCCAGGTAAATTCAGGGTGGCTTTTTTCTCCGGATCTGGAAGTGTGAGCGTCTCTGGAGCAGATTTTTTCCGGGGCCGGTCTTTGGGAATGGACAGAAATTCTGGCGCATCTGTGGAGAGAGGGGTGGACGGGGCGCTGGAGGGGGCGCTGCGCACCGAGGAAGGCAGTAGGGCGATGCTGGAGATAGAAATGGCCGGTGGGAAAACGCCGATCTTCTTGTTGGTGGCTTCCTGAGTGGCTCGTTCGAACTCTCGCACTTCATCCATTGTCATGTCTTCAAAGGGAAAAGCGGAGAGGATAATAGTTACTGTTCAGACGGGCAAATGGTTTTATTCCTAAATCTGGGGACGCTACCGTGAAGCTGACCCTTACCCATCACAAACTCGAATTGTCTTTGAAATATTAGACCCTCGTTTTGTTGGTTTGTTGTTTTTTATTTTTTTCTCCCCCGTCTTTGTTACTAAGACACGTCCCGGAAAAGGTCATTTCTTTTTTTGGATATCAACCCAAGATTTTTCAAAGGACTCTTCAGTAAGTATTAAGGAATTACTGAGATACACTTTATCTATCTGCTGTGTGTGAGCATCGAACCCTGTGTGGTGGGTGGCTGAGTCTCGGAGGAGAGAGAGCAGCCTTCAGGGCTCAGTTTTTTCACCATTCAGGTCCTCAGTTCATTGGGCTGAACTCAGGTTGCCCGACTTGGCAGCAGTGGTTAACTTTATTCGGTGAGCCATCTCATTAGCCCAATTAGTTCGAATTAACAATATTTGTGTGTGTGTGTGTGTGTTGTATGTATGAGTGTGTGTACAGGAGTGTGTGCATGTGAGTGCATGTGTATGTGAGTATGTATGTTGTGTGTGTTGTATGTATATGTGTGTGGTGAGTGTGTGTGTGCTTTATTTAGGAAACAAACCCTTGTGTATTAGGTGTTAGGTTTTCAAAGATCTGCTTTAAACTTTCATTGATTGGGACTGGAGAGATGGCTCAGCAACTAAGAGCACATACTGCTTTTTCCAGAGGACCAAAGTTCAGTTCCCAGCACCCCCATAAGATGGCTCACAACCACCTGTAACTCTGGCATTGGGGTAGGGCATCTGGGAGTTAGAGGACAATCTTTTTTTTTTGTTGTTGCTGTTTTGTTTTTTTCGAGACAGGGTTTCTCTCTGTAGATCAGTCTGGCCTTGAACTCAGAAATCCACCTGCCTCTGCCTCCCAAGTGCTGGGATTAAAGGCGTGCGCCATCATTGCCCAGAGGGCAACCTTCTGGAGTTGGTTCTTGTCTTCAACCATGTGGGTCCCAGGAATCAAACTCAGGTCACCAGGCTGGGCGGCAAGCGACTTTACTCACTGAGATGTCTTGTAGGCCCTTGTTATTTATTGTTTTTAGGAATTGCTGTCAGTTTGGCTATTCCTGGAACCCTCTGGTGATTCTCACTTACTGGGAATAGAGTAACCAGACAAATGGAGGTGTCAAATAAGCCTGAAGTGAGGGCTTTGCCTTGGGGTGGAGTGGAGCCCAGAGCTCTGTTTATCTACTTAGGCTCACGAAAGCCCATTCATTCCTTCTGGTCCTCTGCCACAGTCTCAGTGGTTCAGGTCTCTTTGAAGTGTTAAATGTGGAATAAATATTCACAACCCATGTTAATCATTAGGTGTTCAAATCCAGTATGCCTGGCAGGAGCTCTACCACCAAGTTACACCACTGGGTTTCATAACATCTGAATAAAGAAAACAATAAACACTTTTTTTGGGGGGCGGAGGGGAGAAGTGTTCTCGGTGGCCCCAAGTGTCCTGTAACTTGCTTCATAGACCAGGCTCTGGGCCTGCAAAAGCCAGATCTGCCTGCCTCTGACTCCCAAGTGTAGGGATTAAAGGCATGCACCATCATGCCTGGCTCAAAAAAAACCACTTCCCATTAAATTAAATCTGTGACCATTCCCTTATGAAATTTAAAAAAATTCCTGAAAGGAAAGAGTTTTTACAAAGGAGATTTTAAAAAATTACAATTGTGTTGGCATAATATAAAATTTATATGATTTTAAGAAAAAGCATATCTATTAACTTACCACTTTTAAATGAATAAATGTGATTCTGTTCTTTAAAGCAGCATTTACTTGGAATTCGACAGAGAATTTTAGTGAACTAGGATATATCTTTGATAAATGGATAGCACTTTTGAAAAATTATTTGGGTAACAAGTTGCCGAAATGTTGTGATATTGTATGTTTCCAGCAGGGGGCAGAAATAACACAGCATAGAATTTAGATTAAAAAGCAAAAAACAAAAAACCAAAAAACCAAAAACAACAACAACAAAAACTCTCCGAGTCTCTTCCTCTCTTTGAAACCTCTCAATTGTCAAACCGGACTGTTTTTTCTTTATTGCGCTAATGGATGTTAATTTTGCTTACTTCCAATTTAACTTATCCATGTTCAGGGTGATAATCTAAAATTATTTTCCTTTTTATTTGATAGGTTCTTGGGTAGATCAGGCTGGCCTCTAACTCACTATGTAGCTGAGGATAGCTTTGGATTTCTGGTCTTTCTGCCTCTACTTTCCCGGCGCTGGGGTTGCAACACCAGCCACAGTTTTATATGTTGTTGAGGATGGAGCCAGGGTCCTGCCCATGCTCGGCAATCTGCCAACTGTGCTATATCCCTAGCCTCGCTATATGGCTTTACTATTTATAATTTTTTTAAAAAATATTTTTAAATTTTAGGGTCCATGTCTGTGTACATATGGAGCCAATTTGCTCTTTCCACAGTTACTGGGCCCTGGTAATCAAACACAGGTCACTAAGCTTGTATGATGAGGCCTTTCCCTGCTAGGCCATCTTGCTGGCCTATCCACATACCTCTTACTTGTGGTAAACACAGTCTCTTGCCTTTTACCACCTTTTTTTCATTATGGAAAAAAAAAGTACTATTGCAAAAAACAAACAAACAAACAACAACAACACAACACAACAAATGATCCACGATCTCATGGAATCCCAAAGATAGAGGGTACTATTATGAGATAACCGTTATACTTCAATCATGGTAACAATGGGTTTCTTACAGCCAGAGAAAAAGTGGGTGTGCATTCTGAGTTATCTTTCTCTACACAGTTTAATGCCAATGATGAGTTAAACCGGAAAGAACACATGCAAAGGTCTTAAGCTGTAAGCTCCCCCGCCCCTGACTCCCCACCAAAACAGGGTCTCATTATAGCTTAGGTTGGCCTCCAACTCAAGGTAATTCTCCTGCCTCAGCTCTCAGCCACCATGTCTGGCTTAGATTCTGAAAACAGTCATGCCCAGTGCCCTTCAGGCATCCCTCGTCCCTCCCTCCCCTGTAGCTTTCTTTGTCTGGTCTGTGTTTTTAGCAAGCACTATGTTTGACATTCCTAGGAGAAAAGGTAATCAAACGCAAGGAACGTTCTAGAACAGTTTCCTTTAAAGAACATTCCTATTTTTAGAACAGGAAAAAAGGAGAGTTGGGGAGGTAGCTGATCAAGATCAGGGCAAACCTTCACAACCCTTGCTTCAATGGGTTTCCTGCAAAACCCCAAAATCAACCCATGAGCGACAGGGGGAAGGCAGAGCCAGTCCACTCTCAGGTTCACAGGTGGTCACATGCATCCAGTGGCCAATGGCGTGCACTAGCCTGGCAAGGCACAGTCTAAATCATGCTGGGGAGGGGGGAGGGGATTAGTTAAACATTTCCAAAGCATTACCAGAAGGTCTTCCAATTCTAGAGCCTTTGTCACAACAGCTACCCCTCAAAGTTCTGTAATTATGCTCTCATTTCTTTCTTAAAAATGGATTTATCATTTATTTATTTATTTATTTGTGTGTGTGTGTGTATACATGTGCATGCATGCAATGCCTACTTAGGACAGAAGAGGGCACTGGATACCCTGGACCTAGAGCTCAGGAAGTTGTGAACCACTAGACATGGGCACTGGGAACTTAACTTGGGTCCCTGCAAGAGCAGCGGGTGCTCTGAACTGCTGAGCTGACTCTAGACTCTACATCCTCACATCTTAAAACCAAAACAAAACAAATCAGAACAAACAACAAAGGTAGAAGCCATGTAATAACTGCATTCTTGAGTTTTCAAGTATCTCACAAATATTATTATTCTAGGGCCTAGGCATGGCAAATACAAGAGCTCATCCCGTTCCCAGACAGATCACGTATAAGAGATCTCCCTGAGACCTACGTAACCATTCAGTGATGAGTCCTTTGTTATCTATACGGCCACTTTGTTAACACGACTGACCAAGAGATAACTATGTATTTAAATTCTGGTATATACCATATAATCAGTTCTCAGTAACCCAAAGCTGTCAAATAACCCAGGTCTTTCTAAGGCCTTTGCTAAGTCCCAGGTTAGATCTACTATGTAGCGCCCCTAAATCTCAACTCACCACCCTTCTACCACTAGGCATGTGTATGTGCATGGACTGTAGCTTACTCTGGAGATTAGCCTAAGTCCAAAGGAACTGATTGTGTAAAACAGCCTGAACGAGTTCTAGAAAACCTTTCAGAGACTAAGACAGTTGAAGAGCAAAACTCTCCATGGAACACAAGTGTCGACCACACCTTGAAAAGTTCCGCATTTGATCACTTTACATCTGACACCCGCTGTTGCTCCTATGCTACTTCGTTGTGATTAGTGCAGGCCATCTGACAGGCACCCCCAAATGTTTCCACTCTCTGTGATTCCTGGGTTTTATAACTGGGTTAGCCATGAAGTGAAGCCACTGAAGAATGGAAAGATCTAGAAGACCCAGGTGACTGACACAGCCCACTCAAAGACTGGGGAAGTTTGGGGGAGACACCTTTACCCACAGTCTCTGGGAGAGGTTCTGTTTTTACAGAAGGCTGGGGACCCCGCATTTTCAGAGCCTGACAGATGGGTTTCCGTGTCTGTTTCCCACAGGGTGGGCAACGCGCTTTGAACAGTCTACATACACTGGTCTGTGCATGGCTCTCTATGTCATCCACAGTGGAGGAGTGCTGATTGCAAACTTTTATGTTGGTTTGTTCATGCATGTTTTTCTCGTATTCCCGAACATCATCCATTGTCATATCTGAAAAAAGTCAAGACGTGGGCAACTTCCGTTATTAAATACAAACTTTAACGGGGGACACTTTAGGGAAAGACTGTAGCTCGGCAAAGTTTTATTAAAAAAAAAAAAGTTAAAAAGCAGGTGACTGACTAACTTTATGGGGGTAAAAATCATAAAGTTAGATAAACCAGCCAAAGAAGGGAGTTGGGGCAAAGAAGAGTGGAAACCGACCGTGTAGAGGTGATTCCTGGAAAGTGGGCGAGGTGTTAGCGAGTGGGCTGTGCATAGCCTGAGATCTCCTAAAGCTTAGTTAGAAGATCTCTCTCAGGGACAGAGACCAAGTGGTTTTGGTTTAATACTTACCTTCAGGTAAAACTTTCCAGAGAGATACTAGGGCATCTTTAAGTTAGTGCATTTGACAACACCAAGGACACTTTCATTGCTATGGTAGGAGACAGGCTGTGGAGGGCAGACCCAGCACGTTCACTGGGATCGTGAGAGTTAGTACAGTTCTCACACAGACGCGTTTTTTTTTTCTTTGCACAGAATACAAAGGGCCAGAAAGAGCGGGTCTTTGAGTGTAGTCTGACAGTTTTGAGGTGGCTGACAGTCTTCCACCCACATTGATCTATAAATATGATGGTGCACAACACCAGGTTTGGCTAGAATCTACAAGTTTTCAGTGTTTCAGGATAATGAGCTCTCAATCCCTAATGGTTTTCTGCAGGAGACAGTTTTGTGGCAGTGTCTGGTTGTGACAGTGGTGGAAAGGTGTTCTGTTGGCATCACTCTACGGATGGGGAGGGAGGGATGCTGTAAAACATCCCACATGCTGGGATTCCCAATTCTCAACAAACAAAGATCTCATTCCAAATGCCAACAGTGTCCAGGTTGAGAAGTCCTGTCTCATTCTTGCCATACTGGCACCTGGGAGGCTGAGGCAGGAGGATTATGGCTTCAAGGTTAGCCTGAGCAGTCTGAGACCTTGTCACAAAAACAAAACAAACGGGGCTGGAGAGATGGCTCAGTGGTTAAGAGCACCGACTGCTCTTCCGAAGGTTTTAAGTTCAAATCCCAGAAACCACATGGTGGCTCACAACCATCCATAATGAGGTCCGACGCCCTCTTCTGGTGTGTCTGAAGACAGTGACAGTATACTTACATATAATAAATAAATAAATAAATAAATTTAAAAAACAAACAAACAAGTAAAAACAAATGAACAAACAAAAAGAAAACCAAGGAATCTCCTCTTTCAGCCAGTGAGATTCGTAAAATTGTTATTTTACTGGCCTCGCCTTGTCTTCCTCCCCACTCCCGACTCTCTTGCTCTTCTGATGCATTTTATCCGCTGCTCTCCCAGTCCAGCAACCCTTTATCAAGGTCGAGGCAGAATTTCAGTTCATGCCCTCACCATCCAATAAAGTATGAAGAAAAAAAAAAAAGCATCCACGCCATCACTGATTGGCTTAGTGGGGGATCTGCCTCCTGTGTTCCCCACTGGAGTTTTTCCTTAAGCATTTTCTGGATCATGTTTCCTGATTTTTTTTTTTAAATATCAATCGAGTGTCATGTGAGATTCTCTTTGCTTCCAAAGGGCAGACCTGCCAGAGCTCATGATTTAATTTAGTATGGTCAGGGGCTGAGGTGGAGTGTGGCCTGGGCTACTTTATTGAACTCACGGTGCTCCTCTCAGGCCTGGGATCATCCATCGGAAATGCTGTCCACAAGCAATGTAAGTAAGCTGCAGGCTAGCCAAGCGACGGCATGCTCTGCTTTTAGAAAGCAGGTTATTGACAAGCAATACAAGGATGCTTCTTTAAGGGTGAAGACAGAAGGTTCTTAGTCAATAATAACACATTCCATAAGACCAAACCCCACAATTTCCGTGACCAATTATCAGTATTCCTTAACGACAAACCCACCTGGAATCAAATACGAAGTAGTCCTGTTTAAGTACAAGTTCAAAACAAACACATGTTTCTTTGTGCACATGTCATTAACCAATTAATTGGGAAAACAAAACCCACAGAAGGCAAAGAGTTTACTGCCTCGCTGTGATGACTCTCCACAGAAATCATTCTTTATCTGTAGTTAGCTCTCTGCGGAGGGAGGGACTTACCATGGGGCAGACTGTGGACTTTCAGAGGTATACCGGTTTGTGGGCATAAGAGAGGGCTTGGCAGTAAAGATTGGTGCCTTGCTCATAGTGAGATTTGAAAACAGACTGGGGGTGGGGAGGGCATGTGATTGACGACAGAACCAAAAACATAAGACAAAAGTGAAACGAGGTAGAAGACTTATGTAATATTGGTAGGAAAGGTTCTTAGGTATTTAGAAACACTGAGAGCATCTATTTCTGCTCTCCCTCTCCACCCTGTCTCTCTGAGATGGGGTTTCATGTAGCCCAGGTACCAAATCTCCCTGTGTATTCTAGGAGGAGCTTGAACTCCTGATCTCTCCTATATCCACCTCCCAAGTGCTGGACATTGCTGTGGCTACATACTAGGTAAGCTACCAGCTAAGAAAAATCTCTCTAAATCTTGAAATATCTCCACATACCATAAATGCATACAAATAGTAGGTAAACATGCCAGTCCTCCTGAGTAATTTGTGGAAATGCTAATTAGGTGAAAAAAGATCCACTTTGGGTTATCTGGTTAAATGCATTGTCTTTGCAATGGATATTACCTCAAAATCCATATGATCATCAATGTTCAATTGTACATGCTCAGAGTACACTTCCGAAGACAATTCATCCTCTTACTGATTGACTTTTCAAAGATCAGAATAACATCTAGTAACTTGGGTTCAGAGCTCTTGCCAGAAACAAATGTTTTCTGAGGTTATCACCCAAACTTTTAAAAGCACACATGTGTGGTCAGAGGACAACTTGTAGGAGTCTGGTTTCCCTTCTACTATGTGAATCCTGGGTACTAAATTCAGGCTGTCAGGCTTGGAGGCCTTTACCACTGAGTCATCTTGCTGGCTTTCAGACAAATTCTAAATGCAAGACAGTCTTAGATGATGACTTCTAATAGATTTTGAAAGGCCATAATTTCTTTTTCTTTTTCCTTGTGTGTGTATGTGGTATGTGTGTGTATGCAGTGTAGGTGTGCATATGTTTACATATGTATGCAGCTGTATGCAGAGGTCAGAGGTCAAGGTCTGGTGTCTTCTAGTATCTCTCTGTATTCTATTGTTGTTGTTGTTGTGTCTGTGGGTGTTTTGCCTGTATGTGTGTCTGTGTACCACTTGCACACACTGTTCCTGGATATCTCAGATGGTGTGAGATCCCATGCTGCTAGGGCTGTAGATGGTTGTGACCTGTTTTGTGGATGCTGGGAACAGAACTGGGTCCTCTGGACAAGCAGTCAGTGCTCTTAACTGCTGACTCCAGCCCTTCCCCTTATTTTGTGAGTCAGGGTCTCTCACTGAGCCTGGAGCTCACTGATTTGGCTAGATAGGCCAGCCAGCGAGCCCCTAGGATTCTCCTGTCTCCGCCTCCCCAGTGCTGGGGTTAGGTGAAGTCCTCTCCTGCACAAAATGAGTCTGCTGAGGTAGAGTTCCCTCTGTTCCTGGCTTCGCCTTGGCAAAGATGTTCTTGTCCCAGGGCATTTGTGAATTGAGGCTATTTGTTTCCTCAACCATCAGCCAAAGACTCACACAATACTGTAAAATAGACTTCAAGTAAATGGGTCTTCTAGCCCTTCAACGTTTATCATCTTTCTTGCTGATGTTTTTAGATAGGGTCTCTTTATAGCCCAGGCTGGCTTTGAACTCCTGGTCCTCCGGCCTCTGCCTCTGAAACAATGGAATTACAGGTGTGTACCACAGTGCTCAGTGTCACCATTACTATTTTACACATTTTTTTTTTGGTTTTTCAGGGTTTCTCTGTGTAGCCTTGGCTGTCCTGGAACTCACTCTGTAGACCAGGCTGGCCTCGAACTCAGAAATCCTCCTGCCTCTGCCTCCCAAGTGCTGGGATTAAAGGCGTGCTCCACTACCGCCCGGCTTATTTTACACATTTTTAAGACAGGGTCTCATTTGGCACAAGCCCTGAACTTGGTAGGTAGCTGAGGGTGACCTTGAACTCCTGGTCCTCCAGCCTCCATCTTCTAAATGCTGGGATTACAGTCACTGGGTACTGTACGCAGCATTTTGGATTGAACCCTGGTTTCATGCATGCTAGGCAGGTACTCTACCAACTAAGCCACATCCCCAGGCCCATTTTAGTATTTTTTTTGTTTTTCTATTTTCTGAGACAAGGCATCTCTATGAAGCTCTTGCTGTCCTGAAACTTGATCTATAGACTAGGCTGCCTTGAAACTCACAAACATCCACCTGCCTCTGCAGTCTTCATTATTTGGTGTGTGCTATCACATCTGGCTTCATTTTAATATTCATTTTTTTAATTTAAAGTTTGTATTTATATGGATTTTTGTGTGTCTGCATGCATGTATGTGCATGTTTGTGTGTGTGCAGTGGAGACCAGAAATGGTCTTTAGATCCCAGCAGTTACTGATGTTTGTGAGCTGTCTGACTTGGGTGCTGGGAGCTAAACTCCAGCTCTCTGCAAGAGCAGTGAGCACTCTTATTTGCTGAACTAGTTCTCAAGCCCCTGAAGAAAATGTTTTAAAACTATTTATTTATTCCGTTATTCAAATAATGCCAAGATTATGTTACGGAAAAAGAATTCAAGGTGAGATAGCTCATCAGGAAAATTGTTCTCCACCAAGTCTGGTGACCAGAATTCAAATCCCAGGACATACGTGGTAAAAGGAGAGAAGTAAGAGAAGTAACTTCTGAGAGTTGTTCTCTGACCCCCACACATGCTTCATACCATATATGTATCCAAACAGCACTGAATTAGAGAAGAAAAGGGTAATTCCTTATAGCTTCTTTGACCAGTCTTATGATCTCTGGAGATAGTCGTGGGTAAGAGCCTGATGGATCCTTACACACACACACACACACACACACACACACACACACACACACACACACAGAGAGAGAGAGAGAGAGAGACAGAGAGACAGAGAGACAGAGAGACAGAGACAGAGAGAGTCGTAACTGCATTTGCAGAGGCTCTGACTTGCTTGTTCTGGCTAAACTCTCCCCTTCCAGGCTCCTAGGCCCTAACAGACAATTGTTCTATTATTCTGAGGCAAAATTGAAACAAGTATTTGGGTCTTGGAAGACCTGATTATGAATTGCACTGGGCACCTCTCTCCAGCAAACTGGTGGCCACCCTTCCAGAAGATTCAGTTTTAAAATCTCTGTTATTATCACTGTTTTTTGAGATAGGGTTTCATTATGTACCCTAGGCTATCCTAAAACTCATTATGTAGCCCAGGCTGACCTGGAATTCATGATCTTCCTCCTGCCTTAGCCTCCTGAGTACAGGGAATGTAGATATGTACCGTTAGGTCTAGTAGGAACAAAACTCATTAGAACAATGATAACCTAACCTATTATTTTTACATGTAGCTTAGGCGTTGCTTCCATCTTCTTTATAATCCTCAGTGCTTGGAACACACCCTTTCCATACAACCCAGACGACTGAGATCTAGAATGGCAATTGATAGCTGCGATTTTGTTTTTCCTTTTTAAAATTTGATTTAATTTTATGAGCATGGGTGTTTTGCCTGCAAAGGTAAGAAGCTAGCATCTGATTCCTCGGTACTGGACTTACTGGTGGCTGCTAAATGAACCCCAGTCCTCTGCAAGAGTAACGAGTGCTTTTATCCCTTGAGCCATCTCTCCAGCCTCTGATTTGAGACAGGGTCTTGCTATGTAGTTTCTCCCCCTCCCCCCCATGTAGTACAAGCTGGTCTCCGACTGTGGAGATTTTTCTGCCCCTGCCTCCCAAGCACTGGGGTTACAGATTGGTATCACTGTACCCACCACTTTTAGTGGGGGTAGTGTGGGGTGGGGTGAGTGGGTTTAGAATGTAGGCAGGAAAAGGGTTCACAGGCTCCTTTGAAAAGGAAAGTGATGTGATGTTCTGAGTTCCCTTCCTAGCAAGATGAATTACACACACAGGCTCAGGGTCTGCTTCCAGGAAACCTGGGCCCCCTGGAAGACGTGGGTGTGGTGGACTCATGCAGCTGCTGCTCCTTTCTCCCCTGAACTTGCTTCTCAAGCTCCTCTCCTTGTCAGGCCTTCTCTAGGGATCCTGGTTGACTTCTAAGTCGCTTCACAAGGCCGTTTCATCTACCAGCCAGAACTCAAACTCCCACATACTTTTTTTTGGGGGGGGGGATGAGTCAGGTTTTCAAAGACATTTGTGAGGTCCCCCTCAGTCACAGGGTCCCTGTGGCAATCTTCAATGTGCCTCTCTGAGAATACTGTCAGATTTGAGAAGCTAATCTGAGTTTTTTTTTTTATGAAGCTGGGCTGGCTATTTTTATCTACCTCCCCTCTCACCCCATCTCCTGAAATGTGTCGTGGCTTGGCTGATTAGTGTTCTAGTCATGCAGAGAGGCTCAAGGCTCATGGATAAAGACCAATCAGGGCCTTGGAAAGCAAACTCAACTCCTCCAACATGGACACGCCGATACTTTATGACGAACATGAGCAGAATAAAATCTGCTTAGGGAAATGGTTTCGTGACTTCCAAGAATGCTGGAACTCAGTAGAGATGCAGAAATAAAATGGGTGAGAAAAGATCACCATCCTGAACAATGTCTTCTCTTCACTCATCATTAAATATTGGAGTTGGTGAGTCTAATTTGAAAGAAGAGAGAGAGGCAGCCAGGGGTGTCCTTGATGATACTTAAAGATGGACAGGGTGCACTACCCAAACATGCTGCTCAGGAGGTGAACGGCACCCAAACCCAGCCCTGACAATAGAGCACCTCCTGAGTCTGCGCAGAGGTGGGGGAGGGGCTCGTTTGCAACACATCTGTTTAAAGAAGAAGGGTGACTACTTAACTTCTTTTAATTCTTCTAAGGCACCAGAGCTTAGCAGCCGGTCCCGAAGACATCTATGATCCTTCTAGTCTAATCTATTTGGAATGAATTATCTAAGCTGTCCTTGTAAGCCAATCTGCCTTACATCCCAGGCTGTGAGCCAACAGTTCGGAATCAACCTGGTGGGCTTCTGGAACCACAGCGGGCTCGGGGGTTGGAGAATGTGCATCTCTAACAAATACCCAGGGGATTCGGAGACTGCAGGTCTAGGGACCTTGTTTTGAGAACCAGAACTATAAACTGACCCCAGAGGAGGCTGCTTTACTTGGGGACCTTGTCCATATCTCGCCCATGTGTATTAACGGGGGCCTTGCTGAGCCTGTACATGATCAAGGAGAAAAGGTAACCCGAGGTACCCGAGCCAAAGGGTTATCCTGGTTTGGACTTTGCCTTGGTTACAACACACCCATCTATCTGAAAGAGCCATAGTTCCTGGAATGACCTTGAATCAGTGAGTGGCTGAGGAGAGACACTGTGTGGCAGGGCCTGTTTCTATTCATTTAATTTCCTGCGAGTCTGCGTCAGGTAATGAAGGAGCCACTGTGTTCCAGGCCAGGAGCTCAGCTGGGCTGCCGAGGTCTGAAAGAGTTTATACCAAATTGATGGCGTGGTTCTCAGATCCTTGCTGCCTGAAAGGGCTGCTTGTTTTGGTTGAGACTGGCAATGTGGACACAGGGGGTGGAGACCACTCTGGGGTCGACAGCCACCTCCCCCCCCAACCCATGGTCTACATCCGCCAAAGCCTAAGCCTTCCAACCACAACTGAGCCACAAAGAAGATTCTGTGATCAATAGACTCCTTGAGTTGCTAACCGCCTTCCTTCTCATCCTAAGTAAATAGGTAGGAATTCTTAAAGACCTTTGGGCTGGAGAGCCTGTGTTTCATCTAATATATTATTCTAGCTTCAGGCTCTTGTAATAATCTGAGAATTCTAAAGGAGCCTTGCACATGCTAGGCAAGTCTCTCCCACTCTCTTAATTAAATGGCCTAAAGTCCTCACTTCCTTGCTACAGGCTTAGCTGAGACGGAAAAGAATCAGGGTCCACTTTCCTATTATTCCCTTACTGGATACACACTCCTACTTCGGTTTTTTTTTGTTTGTTTGTTTGTTTGTTTGTTTTTCCCTCTTATATTGGTTGTCAACCTCTTTTTCTCATTAAGAAAAAATATTCTTGTATCTGTGTGTGTGATATGCATATCTCATGATACACTTGGGTAGATGTTAGCAGATAACTTTGTGGAGTCATTCTCTCCTTTGACCTTTAACATGGGCTCTGGGGAATGAATTTAGGTCACCAGATTTGGCAGCAGATGCCTTTACCCACTGAGCCGTCTCGCTGGCCCCTAACCCTCTTTTTGGAAGAGCGGGCTTGAATTACTTCTCCCTCTTAAGCAGAGTGAAGCTTTCTTTTTAACACTTCTGAAAAGTCCTCAGTAGCATTCAGTGCTAGAGAACCCTAGCTGAGAGCTTTGCCTCCTGCTCATCAAGGTGGCAGATTTTTGGGTCCTCTGGGTACCTGTCCTGTGTGTAATCAATGCAGGCCTATTGCTCTTTGTGACTAGTCTTGTGATATTTCCTAGAAGTTGGCAACAAGGGAATCATGAGCTCTGAGAAGTACAAGTTAAGAGAGGACAGACATGGGCTGGAGAGATGGCTTAGTGGTTAAGAGCACTGACTGCTCTTCCAAAGGTCTTGAGTTCAAATCCCTGCAACTACATGGTGGCTCACAACCATCTGTAAAGAGATCTGATGCCCTATTCTGGCATTAGATCTCAAATAACATGACTTAGGACAATAGACACATATAGTCAGCTCTATCCTAACATGACTTAGGACAATAGACACATACAGTCGGCTCTATCCTAAGCCACTGGTTGGCCGTGCTCACTTCTATTTATAGCCAAGGACACAGGCCACCTGATGACTGATTCAGGGGTGGCAGAGGACTCATGTCCACACAACCGCAGTGCTGAGTATCCAGGGAGGGTGGTCTATCCATCATGGTACCGAGCAAACCTTGGTTTTCTTTATTGACAAGGTGCAGAACTTGTTTAAAATCTTTGAATGACAATAAGAACAAAAACCCCCAAAGAAACCAAAAAGCCAGAGCAGAACTTTCCATTAGAGTTGTCTAGGCACCTATGCCTCCCTCCATCTGTCCTTGACATCTTAGAGAACTTGTATGTCTCCGATGAGGGTCTATTTCAAGTGTTCCTTGTGTCAAGGGACTGTTATTTAATAAGATACTTCAGTCAGATAAAGTTGGAAGTTCGGGATAATTTAGGATAGGTCTGAAATCCACCCCGCAGAGAACAATGGAGTCCTGTGTGTCTGTAGGACAAGCATCAAGCACGCCGAGGTCCTACTTGGTCAATAGTTCTGTGGTTATTTCAGACCAAGCTCCTATAATTACATCTTTATTAGGTTCACCGGATAGAGCTATTTCCAATACAGGAAGTGGTGGCCTGCCCTTTGTTGTCCTTCAAGGTTACACTTGAAGCTGGGTGGACTGAGAGTCAAGCCAAGGTGTTACGAAATCATTCTCCAAGTTATTTTGGGCCATCGGACTTACCGTACCACTCATCAACCCATGCAAAGGCCTGTCTGTGTCCAATCAGCAAGATGTCTCGGACCACCTGAAGAGTAAGAGAAGGAGGTTGAAATAATACCAGCTGTGACCAAGAGCATTTGGGGGTTGAGGGGCTAGGGGCGTGGCTCACTGGGTAAAGTGCTGGCTGTTTAAGCATGAGGAAATGATTTTGGACTTTTAGCACCCATGTAAATTAGAAGTGTTAATGTATGCCTCTCCTGTAACCACAGTGCTGGGGGGTGGGGGGGGGGAGTGGAAATGGAGGTTCCCCAAGAGCTTTCTGGCCTGTCAGTGAGCCCTGAATTTAGTGAGAGAGCCTGTCTCAAAACATAGGCTGGGGTCAGTGAGCCAGGTCAGAGGGCAAAGGTCACCTCCTGCTAAGCCTGCCTGAGTTCAATATCTGGGTCCCAATTGGTAGAAATGGTGGAGGGAGAAAACAGATTCCTGAAAGTTGTCCTCTGACCTCCTTATGTGCCTCTGCCCTCAAATGTCCTCCTCTCCCCCTAAATAAGTAAATGAAATGTAAAAATGTAGTAAAATAATTTAGGAGAAAATTTAAAAATCTAGAGAGAGACAGAGAGAGACGAGGATGCTGACCTCTGGTCTCCATAAGAGCATGACCAGGCAAGTGCACCCCCTCTTCCATACATACACAGACATGCCCCAAATAATAATGATAAAATAAAATAATATTTCTTATTTCATCTCTTTCTCAAAGATCTATTTATTTTTAATGTGTGTAAGTGTCTGGTCTGCATGTATGTATGTACACTATATATATGCAGAACCTGAAGAAGTCAAATAGGCTGTCAGATCCTTTGGAACTGGAGTTGTAAGCTACCATGGGGAACCAAATCCTGGTTTGCAGTAGGAACAGCCAGTGCTCTTAACCCCTGAGTCATCTCTCTAGCCCCAATCTCTTTCAATAATTATTCATTGTTTTTCCTTTTTATTACAAGAAATCAAGCTGTGATGTTTGGCCCAGGTAGTGGCACTATTAGAAGGCATGGCTCTATTGGAGTAGGTGTGGCCCTGTTGGAGTAAGTGTGTCACTGTGGATGTGGGGTTTAATACCCTCATCTTAGCTGCCTGGAAGCCAGCATTCTGATAGCAGTCTTCAGATGAAGATGTAGAACTCTCAGCTCTTCCTGCATCATGCCTGCCTAGATGCTGTCATACTCCCACCTTGATGATGGACTGAACCTCTGAACCTGTAAGCCAGCCCAATTAAATGTTGTTCTTTATAAGAGTTGCCTTAGTCATGGTGTCTTTTCTCAGCAGTAAAAACCCTAACTAAGACAAAAGCCTATAAGGATATTTATGTATCTTGGGTCTCACATACTGTAAGGATGATGCTTTAGTCATCTGCACTCATTGCTCAATTCCAAATGGAACCAAGTGTTACTGACACTCCCAACACACTGGTCTATAAACATCCCAAGCTTGCATGGGATGTGGGTGCAGGGGATATGCCATCAGAGAAAGAAAATAGTGATCCTGATGATTCAAATGATAAGGACCCATAGGCTTATATGTTTGAATACTTGGTTCCCAGTTGGTGGGAATGTTTGGAAAGAAATAGGATGTGTGGCTTTGTTAGAGAAGATGCATCCCTGGGGGTAGGCTTTGAAGTTTCAAAGACCCATGCCATTCCAGTTAGCTCTCTTTCTGCCTCCGACTTGCTGATAAGATGTAAGCTCTCAGCTTATGGCTCTAGTGCCATGCCTGCCTGCCTGCTGCCATGCTTCTTGCCACCATGATTGTAGACTGTAAACAAGCCTTCAATTAAATGCTTTCTTTTATAAGGTGCCTTGGTTATGGTGTCTCTTCACAGCAACAGAAAAGTCACCAAGACAGTGACCTTAGCTGTCCAGAAAAGGGTTCATTTCCATCAAGACATACCCTCCTTCAAAGGAAAAGCAGACTCTGTACCAGTTAAATCTCAAGGTGATTAGCCTGCAGGAGGCTTTCCAGTTATTACTGAGTGGGTGTCGAGGAGTTGTCATTAGTTTATATGCACCTTCAGAATGCCTCGAAGGTAAGATGAAGCCATTCATTCACACCAAGGATATGGAACAGGGCTGATCAGGAGCAACAGTGGGGCTAGTGGTACAGCTCAGCAGGTAAAAGTAAAGGTAAAGGTAAAAAGGTGCTCGCTGTGTACACTGATAGCCTGAACTCCATGCCCAGGGCCTATGGCTGAGGGAACCAATTCTTGTGCTCTGACCTCCACAGCATGGAGGTCACAGGCAATAACAGTAAATAAACACAGCTTACCAAAAGGAGGCCACACCTCACCTGTGTATGTCAGCCTGTGGTGCCAGCACATTTGAACATAGGATTAAGAAACTGATGGTTGGGACTGAGGAGATGGCTCAGTGGTTAAGAGCACCGACTGCTCTTCCGAAGGTCCTGAGTTCAAATCCCAGTAACCACATGGTGGCTCACAAACATCTGTAAAGAAATCTGACACTCTCTTCTGGTGTCTGAAGATAGCTATAGTGTCCTTACATATAATAATAAATAAGTCTTAAAAAAGAAAGAAAGAAAGAAACTGATGGTTGGGGTCAGGTAGTAGTAGCACAAACATGCCTTTAATCTGAGTACTTGGAAGGCAGAGGCAGGCGGTTCTCTGAGTTTGAGCCAGCCTGGTCTACAGAGTAAGTTTCAGGATAGCCAGGGCTACACAGAGGAAACCCTGTCTCAAATTTAAAAAGAAGGAGGAGAAAGAGAAGGAGGAGGAGGAAAGGAAAAGGGAGAGGGAGAGGAAGAGGGAAAGAAACATGGTTGCCAAGATTCTTGGAATTGGGAACCCTCTGCTTCACAGATTTCTCTGTTTCCTTCTTCTGTGTGTTTGTGTATACTGTGTAGGCAGACCTGCACACCTGTGGGGAGGTCAGAGCAGGGCACTAAGTGTCTTCCTTTTTTGCTTGCTGTCTTGAGACAGGGTCTCTCAGTATACCGGAATCTTGCCGCTAATCTCGCTGTCCCTCTACTCCTGAGCCCCCAGGATGACTGGACAGCAAACTCCCTGATCTGCCCGTCCCTGTTCTCCAGAGCTGGGGTAAAAGGTCTGTGCAGTCCAAACTCAGGTCCTCAAACCTGTATAGCCTGCAATTGTTTCTTTGAGGGAAATTGGGATAGAGGGCTAAAGAAGAGAATATGTTGTTTGTGGGCACACGTAATACAACTTAAGTACTTTTATTTCATGGGATGCCTTTTCATTCTGTATAAACTTGCTGTGTGTGAGTGCACCGTACCAGAGTGTGAACATGTGAAGGGCAGTGGGTGATGCTGGATGAAGTCTTCTATTGCTTTTCACTTTCTTTAAACTTTTTTTTTTGGAAAGATTTATTTGGGTTGACCTGATGGAGCGTGCCGACCAGAGTGAGCAGAGGCCCTGAAGTCAAAATTCCCAGCAGTCACATGATGGCTCACAGCCATCAGTGCAGGTACAGTGCACTCATATACGTAAAATAAGTAAATAAATAAATAAATCAATCTTTTTTTTTTTTTTTAAAAAGATTGATTTATTTATTTTATGCATATGAACATACCACCATTGCTGTCTTCAGACACAACAGAAGGGGGCATCAGACCCCATTACAGATGGTTGAGAGCCACCATGTGGTTGCTGGGATTGAACTCAGGACCTCTGGAAGAGTAGTGGGTGCTCTTAACCGCTGAGCCATCTCTCCAGTTCCTTCTTTAAACTTTTTTAATATTAACTCTGTGTGTGTGTGTGTGTGTGTGTGTGTGTGTGTGTAATGGCACACACCTGTGTGTGACAGTTGGAGGACATCTTGTAGAAGCTGGTTGTCTCCTTACCCACTGAACCATCTTGCTGGGCTTCATTACCTTTTGAGACAGGGTCTCTCATCGGACCTGGAACTCACCAGTTATCTAGACTGGCTGACAAATAAGTCTCTAAGGGTCCCCAGAGCTGGTGTTATTACACCTTTATATATGGATTACATGCCTAGACCTAGCTTTTATGCGGGTGCTGGGGATTGAAACCTAAGACCCTGTTGCTTGGGCAGCAAGCTCTTTACCTACTGAGCCATCTCCCTAAGCTATAAATATTCCTTATTGCATTTCTTGGAAACTCACAGCCAGCCTCCAACATTTCTTCCTTTCTTCTTGCCAAACAAAATCCAGTGATTGTCAAAAACCTCTCATGGAAGGGCTGAAGTGGGTTTCGATATGCAAAGGGTTATAATTGGGTGGATTTTCAGAAACAAGGGAAGCGTTTCTAATGAAGTGTTTATTCCTCCTGCCTCTGGGTATTCGTCGAGGTCCTTTTATGATTTGGAAGTGGAGACATGTAATGAATCTAAGAAATACCATGCAGCCATACGCACTCGAGTGCTGACGGTGTCAAATTCACGGAAATCAAAAGAACAGCATTGCCACGGCATCCGTAAATCCACCCTGTCACATTAGGCACAACACAGCTGTGGCTGGCAACAAGGCCTCAATAATGCGTTAATGGCTGGCTTTTGAATATCCCCCTTCTCACTGTGAATAGATTCTTAAAAAACAAAGGTGTTTAGAGAAAGCTCTCCCACCACCCAGTACTTTCAACCCATGTAAACACTTCCTCATTAGCAGAACAGGTGTGTTTTGGGGGGATGTGAGTTATAACACTTCCTTTAGTTTGGAATTAGGCAAGGAAGTGTAACATATAAGCCAAAGAATCCTCACAGGTACTTTAAAGAAATGGGTTCTCAGAACAAAGTCATTGTCAAGGAAATAAATGAAATGAGCTCTGGGTAATTTTAAACATGTTTTGGGAGAGGAAATTGCATGATCACACGATGATTCTTTAGTTAGAGGAGATGATTTAGGAGGGTCTATCATGGGAGGGAAAGAAGCAGACAGGTGTGGTGGCACACACCTGAAATTCCAGCATTTGAGCAAGCCTTGGCTACACAGTGAGTTTGAGGCTAGCCTGGGCTGTATGAGACTATGCTTCAAAAGAATAAAAACAGGAGCTGGGGAGTTGGCTCATCTGTTAAGAGCACTTGTTGGTCTTGCTTAGGACCTGGGTTTAAGTCCCAGCACCCATATGGCAGTTCACAATGACTTGTATATCTCCAGTCCTGGGAGATTCAATTCCCTCTTCTGACTGCTGTGGACACCAGACATGCTTGTGGCACACATGAGGGCAAAACATCTAGAAACATAAATGTATATATTTTTTTAAAGAACAAAAGCAAAGGAGGGAGAATGAGAGAGGGAAGGAGAGGGAAAGAGATGAGAGAATGTAAATGTGAACAAGAGAACAATGGAGACATGGAGCTCAGGTGGTAACATAGTTACTCCGTGATTTGTCTTCCTGCCCAGTAACCAAGGTAACCCAGAAAGAAAACACAAAGTTTCTGTGATGACCTATTACAACTGTCAACTGGCACTCCACAATTGCCTGGGAAGGGAGCCTCAATGAGGAATTACCGAGATCAGGTTGACCTATGGACATGTCTGGGAAGAATTTTCCTTTTTCTTTTATTGAGACATGCTCTCATGATGTAGCCCTGGCAGGCCTGCAATGTGCTATGTAGACAAGGCTGGCCTTAAACTCGTGGAGATCTGTCTGTCTTTGTCTTCCAAGTGCTGGAATTAAAGGTATATATCACCATGCCCAGTGTGGAGGATTTTTATGAACTGCTTTAATTGCTGTGGGGGAGACCTGCCCATTGTGGGTGGCACCATTCCTTAGGTTTAGGTTCTGAACTGTCGAAGAGTAGAGAAGGTGAGCTGAGCAGTAGTCTCTCATGCATTTATTTCTCTCAGTATTTGACTGTGGCTGAGATGTGACTAGCTGCTTCAAGCTTGTACTGCTATGACATTCCCACAACAATGGACTGCAGCCTGGAATAGTAAGCTAAAATAAATCCTTTTGGCTCCAGGTTTCCTTTTGTCAGGATGTTTTTAATCACAGCAGCAGAAACAGATCTGTCTCTGAACTTGCCTCCTGTGGTGGTTTGAATACGTTTGGCCCATGGGAAGTGGAACTATTAGGATCTGTGGCCTTGTTGGAGGAAGTGTGTCACAGTGCAGGTGGGCTTTTAGAGTCTCTATCTGGCTACTTTGGGATCAAGATTTAGGTAGAGTTCTCAGTTCCTTCTCCAGCACCATGTCTGCCTGCACACTGCCATGCTTCCTGCCATGATGAAAATGGACTGAATCTCTGAAACTGTAATCCAGCCCCAACTAAATGTCCTTCCTGAGTTGCCTTGATCATGGTGTCTCTTCACAGCAATGAAACCCTAACTGACAACTCCACTGCTCTTTACCCATTCAGTCTCCTGGCTGGGGGGATGTATACAGAGCTCAGCAGAGAACTACATGCTATCCATGTAGAAAAAAAAATCCCATGGCCTTTGGATCCATCACAGAGCCTACTTTTTTTTTAAAATAAATATTTGTTTTAAAGATTTATTTATTTTATATGTAAGTACACTGTATATGTTTTCAGACACTCCAGAAGAGGGAGTCAGATCTCATTAAGAATGGTTGTGAGCCCCCATGTGGTTGTTGGGATTTGAACTCAGGACCTCCTGAAGAGCAGTCAGTGCTCCTAACCGCTGAGCCATCTCACCAGCTCTCCAGAGCCTACTCTTACCACTAGTCTGAGTGAGGAAGGATGCAGGAATGGGTCATCAATTCCAGTCTTAACTTCAAGAATGAAACTTTATACCCAGATGCAAGAGGCACATCTATTAAATCCCAGCTACTGGGAAGCCTGAGGCAGGAGGAGCTTAAGGCCAGCCTCAGCAGTAAGATCTCCATCTTGAAGCATAGAAACAATCCTCCACCTTGCTATTATCAAGTGGCTGTGGTCTGCAGACAAGTTCAGCTGAGAAAAACTCAGAGCCTGGGGGAAAACTAATGGTGTGGCTAAAGGAATTTGGGAAAGGTATTCTTTGAGTACCTTTCTTTGGGAAAGTTAGATTTTAGTAGAAAAAACAGAGAGTCAACTTTTCTAAAATATAGAGAAGAAGAACTTGGAGGTTTTTGACCTTCTCTCTCCTGAGACAGGGTTTCTCTGTGTACTTCTGGCTGTCCTGGAACTTGCTCCATAGACCAGACTGGCCTTGAACTCAGAGATACACCTGTTGCTGCCTCCTGTGTGCTGGGATTAAAGGCATGCGTTACCACCACCTGGTTCATTCTTGCTTTTTTTTTTTTTTTTTAGGAGAGGGTTATGTGTGTGCATATACATACATACATACATAGATACATATACACATGTATGTGTATATGTATCTATGTATGTATATATTTGCAGCCCAGGATGGCCTTGAATTCACTATGCGACTGAGGATAAATTTGAACTTGTTTCCTCTGCTTCTACTGTGCTCTACTCTACTAGTGCTGGGATTAGAGGTGTGCACCACCAAAACTGGTTTCTGGAGTATTGAGGATGTAACACAGGGCTGTATGCATGCTAGCCAGGTAGTTTGTCAACAAAGCCACATTCCAGCCCCCCCACCCCCCGCCACTGTGACATAGGGAATTATTTATGTATTTGTTTAAATTTTTATTTTGTTTTGCTTTATTTGGTCTTGTTTGAGACAAAATTTTTCTGCTAGCCCTGGCTCTCCTGGATCTCCTTCTGTAGACCAGGTTGGCCTTGAACTCAGAAAACCACTTGCCTTTGCCTCCCAAGTGCTGGGATTAAAGGCCTGCGTCACCACTGCCCAGCTGTCTAAAATTTTATAACATTTATTTATTGTTGTGTGTGCACATGCTCATGCAAGCCTCAACACTTGGCTGGAGGTCAGAGGATAACTTGTGGGAGTCCGTTCACTCCGTTATCATGTTGTCCAGGCTTGGCAGCAAGTGCCTTTACCACTGGCCTGATTACTTATCCTTATGTAAATGAGAGCAGTTACAAAGGACTCTACTTGGCATCTCATGTGCCCCTATTTTAGAGTCATATGGGAAAAAGTCCTATTAGAGACCTTGAGAAAACCTGTGTCATCAAGTTGGTTCCTGTCACCAAAGTTAATGTGTTTTCCAAAGCAATAGCCTGGTTAAAACCTGTGCTCTGGGCTTGGTCATTATTCTTTAGTAAGGGGACAGTAAAGTGAGAAGTGTTGAGGTGTGCCACCTAATGGGCCCACTTGGAGCTCCTGCCCCGCCTCTGGGGGCCTCTCCTACTTTTGGTGCTTACGTACGCAAGTTCCTCCGAGGGAGAATTATCCCTGGGAGCTGTACCCAGAGATAAGAGTCCTTCTGGGCTCTTGCCAAGTACCCCTGCCTAGAGGTAGATTAACCTAACTGGCAAAGCAAGGCATACATTCTGTGAATCCCACTTCCCAAATATACACATCTGAAGATTCAGGTCAGAATGAGAAGGGATCTAAAAAACTTCTACACTGAATAGTGGGAGAAAATTATACCCTTATAGGAAAGTATTTTCTAGATAAAAGTACTTGGTACCAGTTCAGCACTGGGACACTGGGCAAACATTCTATCTCCTACCAGGCAATAACGGCAGTAGGGACCTTGTCCACATTCCAGGGACCAGGCCAACTACCTACCTTGTGCACAAATTGTTCCACTCGGGTCTGAAGGCCCCACACCTCGAACTTGACGGTGACCAGCTTGTAGGAGCACATGATGGGCTGATGGTTGTCTCGCCAGCCTTCTCTTAGCTGCCCTCGGCCTGTCTTCTCAGACTTGAAGTGTTTAGGATCCTAGAAAAGATACACCAAACAAGCCATTATATTAAAACTTCAGAGCCGTGCGTGAGGCAACACAGGCCTGTAATCCCAGATCTTGGCAGGCAGTGGCAGGATGGGCAGGAATTCAATCAAGACCACCTCAGCTACATATTGAGTCTGAGGCTAGCCTGGGCTACCTGAAACATTGTCTCAAAAAAAAAGAAAAGAAGGCTTTCTATATGAAATGTCCAGAATGGGCAAAATCCACATAGACAGAAAGCAGATGATGGTTACTAGGGAAAAGGAACAGGGAGGACCTCAGAGATTATTAAGGGGGGGGGGGGAAATGTTTCCTGGGAATAGCTGGAGAGGCCTGGGAAATGTCTCAGCAGGTGAATACCCTTGCCATGCCATGCAAGCCTGAGTACCCAAGTTCCATTCCTGGAATCCACATAAAAAGCCCGAGGGGAGGCTTGAGAGACAGCTCAGCTGTTAAGAGCACTGATTGCTTTTCCAGAGGGTGTGGATTCAATTCCCAGCACCTACATGGCAGCTCACAACTATCTGTTCACTGTACTCCAGTGCCTGGGGTACCGACACTCTCATACAGACATGCGTGCAGGCAAAACAATATACATCAAATAAAAACAATTTAAATTACATTTAAAAAAAAAAGCTAGATGTGGTGGTGAACATCTGTATCCCAGCACACCTATGGGGAGATGGGAGGCAGAGACAGAACCAACTGTAAGGTCCAGAGGTTACTACCTGCACTAAGCTGTGCAATGGAGAAACAGAAGACCCAGCAGGTAGGAGAGACAATGGACATACATGCAGACTTAAAGAAATAAAGATTATAAACTCTTCTAGCGGTGGCATCCATGGTGGAAGATATCTTTTCACACAGTCTGAAACTGTGTATCCCCGAATGGCCACTCAGACTTAGCTTAGCACAAATGATCTCTTATTCCTGTTTCACACCGACAAGGTGGAGCCTTTGTCCTTCCCCTGTTGCTCCTCTCCTGAGAGTCTGTCTGTGGCACTGTCAGCTGAAGATACAACTATATACAACACTGTGCTGGGAGGTGGCTTAGATGGGAGAGCTCTTGCCAGCACGCGTGAGGTATTGTGCAGGAGCAAGCAAGAGTTCTAACCACTGAGCAATCCCACCATTCACATGCCGGACATCAGTAACGTTTCCCTAAGTTTCTTTCTCCCTAGTTGTCCCTTTTTTTCTACCTGTGTCTTTTATTTTTTATTTCAGGAGCCTGTCATGTGTAGCCCAGAGGTTCTGGTCACCCCCCCCCCCACACACACACACAACATTGTGAACCTTCTGGATAATGGAGGGCTCTCCTAGCTACAACAGTTCTAGCACACCATGGGCATACATCCCAGACCCACAATCCCCAAGCATTGAACAAGACACAGTGATCTGAAAGGGGAGTGCGGGGCCTTCTTGAAAGACTCAGTACAGGTCTTTACTCCCAGCACTTGGGAGGCAAAGGCAGGCAGATCTCCGTGAGTTCGAGGCCAGCTTGGTCTACAGAGAGAGTTCCAGGATGGCCAGGCTACACAGAGGTGCTTCAACTAAGGTGTGGCGTGCGCGCGCGCGTGCGTGCGTGCGTGTGTGTGTGTGTGTGTGTGTGTGTGTGTGTGTGTGTGTGTATGTGTGTCCAACCTTGGAAGGCAGGCCTCACCTTCTGCCTTCAATTCAGAGTCTTACTGGTTTGTTTTCCTGTATAAGCCAGACTAGTTGGCCTTCAAGCTTCCAGGGACTCTTCTGTGTCCACCCCCCATCTTACCATAGGAACGTGGGGATTACAGATTCAAGCCATTGTCCCTGGATAGATGTGGGTTTAGGGGATTCAAACTCAGTTCTTTACATCTGTATGGCAAATTCTTCGTGCCATCTCTCCAGTTTCTAGGTATGATTCTTGATGGCTCCACAGAAATTTTAAATTATAGTAGGCTATTCTGAATCAGAGTTTGGGGAGAGGTTGGATGTGAATGAGAGGCCTACTGTGTTTATCGCAGCCAGAATGGAGGGTCTGTAAAAGCTATGGGACTTTACATTTAAATTTATTTTTAAAATGTGTGTGTGTGTGTGTGTGTGTGTGTGTGTGTGTGCGCCCCATGGTTCATGTGTTAAAGTCAGAGGAAAACCCAGGAGTTAGTTCTTTCCTTCCCCGATGTGAGTTCTGGAGCTCAAACTCAGCTTGTCAGCTGGGCAGCAGGCGCCTTTGCCATCTTGTCAAGCCCGGAATAGAATTTTCTAAGTGGACAGTGAAACTGGTTTTATGTCCTCGATTTACTAGATAAAGACACCGAGACTTGCGGAAAAAAAATCAGATATTTCACCTGAAGATCACACCGGCCCAGTGTTCTTTCTGCCACATTTACTTTCAAAATTAAACAGCAAAAGGGTGTTTTTTTTTCATAGCTCAATGCTGAAGAATTGATTAACAATTGGGCTTTGTATGGGAACAGGATGTTCCCCACCCAAGACTTGTGTCATATCTACAGCTGATAATTTCGTCTAGTAAATCTCTAATGTAGGCTATAGTTAGAGATTCACATTCTACGTGCTGGAGAGAGGTGCAGAAGGAAGGCTTCCAGAAAGACACCTTTGATCCAAACTCTGGATCAGGCGTGAATGTCGGCTGAACGTGAATGGATAGCAATGAACCAAGAAAAGGTTGTGTACACGTGTGTCTATGTGCATGTGTATGTGTGTGTATATGTGTTCATGTATGTGCGTGTGTACCCATATAAGCCACCAGGTATAACTTGACTCAGCTTAGACACTGTGAACGTCCCTTCTCCATTCTCCCCAACACTGTATCCCCTCACTCCCCAGCGCCCATTTGGAGGGTGGGGAGTAAGGAGAGTTAGTTTTTAGTTATATTCCTTGTTTTTTAATTTAAAAAATGTATTTTCTACATGTGTATATATATGTGCATGTGTGCTAACAGTGTTTTCTCTTCTTTTTCTTTTCCTTCTCCTCCTCTTCCTCCTCTGTGTAGCCCTGGCAATCTAGAAACTTACTGTATAGACCAGACTGAACTAAAAGTCAGGGATCCACCTGTCTCTAGTGTAGGATTTAAGGTGTGCCATCAGTCCAGCTAACTTTAAAATTAGATTATTTCCTTCTTCCCAGTTTTAGGGGTGAAATCCAGGCCCCCATTCTGTTATATCTGAAATGAACTACATCTTTGGTTCTAAACTTAAAACATTTATAAACCTCTTTCTTTCCTTCTTTCTTGTTTTTTTTGTTTGTTTTGTTTTTTGTTTTTTTTTTTTTTTTTTGCTTTCAAGACAGGTTTCTTTGTATAGCTTTGGCTGTCCTGGAACTCATACTGTAGGCCAGGCTGGCCTGGAACCCACAGAGCTCCGCCTGCTTCTGTCTCAGAGTGCTGGGATTAAAGATAGATGCATACCATCGCCTAGCCTTTTTCTTTATTTCCCATGGTACATATTTCTCTGGGCTTTTCAAGCACTGACTTTAGCCTTTTACATTTATTTATTCTCTCTCTCTCTCTCTCTCTCTCTCTCTCTCTCTCTCTTTCTCTTTGTGTGTGCGTGTGTGTATGTGGACATACACCATACGTGCACGTGAAGGTCAGAGGATACTTTGTGATTCTCTTCTTCTACCATGTAAATGGGTCAAATATAGGTCATCAGGCAACAGATGCCTTCACCCATTAAGCCATCTTATCAGCCTAGTTATTAGGGTTTATTTATTTGTTTGTTAGCTCTTTCTGTCTCCCCCCCTCACCCCCAAGACAGGGTTTCTCTGGCTGTCCTGGAACTGGTTCTGTAGACCTGGCTGGCCTCAAACTCACAGAAATCTGCCTGCCTCTGTCTTCCAAGTGCTGGAATCAAAGGTGTGAGCCACCACTGTCCAGCTAGATTATTAGCTTTTTATAAAAGGACATAATGCTTCATGTTGGTGTGACCAAGAAGCTGTTGTTATTTATTTATCGACAGGACATTATTCTGTAGCCCAGACTGACACGGAACCTGTGGCGATCCTTCTCCCTCAGCTTCCTGACTGCTAGAGTCCAATATATGGAAATTTTTTTGCAGTAGCTGGTGATTCCCCAAAGGATATATGAAGTGCATGCCTTTGCCCCTGGAAACTAAGCATGATGTGATTGGAAAAGCAAGGTCTTTGCAGATGTAATTAAGCTAAGGATCTTTAGATGAGATCATCCCGGATTAAATGGATGGGCCCTAGGTCCAATGACAAGTGTCCTTGAAAGAGACAGATGGGAGGACACAGAGAGAGTCACTTGGGGACAGAGGCAAAGATTGGAGTTGCTCAGTTACAACCCGTGACCTCCTGTAGGAACTAGAAACCAGAACATCCTCTGGAGCAGCAGTTTTCAACCTGGGGGACACAGCCTCTTTGGAAGCTGGGGGTTGAATGACCTTTGCACAGGAGTTATCTAAAACCATCAGAAAACACAGATATTTATCACATGATTCAGAACAGTGGCAAAATTACAGTTATGAAGTAGCAACAAAAATAATGTTTTGGTTGGGGTCACTACACTATGAGGAACTGTATTAAAGGGTCATAGCATTAGGAAGGTCCTTTCTGCTGTAGTGACAAGAAGACACCATCTAGGAACCAGGGTCTGGAACTCTTTCAGTAGCTTCTGTGTAGCCATTTCCTCTAAATTGAAACATTCCCTCTTGGAGGGAGAAGAGAAGTGTGAGCAACTGCACAACTCAGGAAACTCAAGGAACTTACAGGGTTCAGGAAATTCAGAAAGTTACAAGATTCTGTAAACAGAAACAATTGTTGCAGAGAGGAGTCTTTTCTGCCCTTGCAGCTGATAGCCAGCAATAGGTGGACCTCCAGAGATGCAGCTTGAGAGAGCCAGCACCTATACTCGGATGGTCTTTGGTGATGCAAGCTGCTTTTGAGTTACCTTCTAAGTAACTCCTCATCCATTAGCAACCCAAGGGATTTGGGTGGATCTCTTTCCTTAATCTGTCACTGGTGCTCTACCTGGGGTGAAGAGAGGTTTGTTCTCTTCTCCCCAGGATAAATTGGCTACAGCCTTAATTTTCCAGCCTCCATAATTAAGGAAGAAACCATTACAGTTTCAAAGCTACTCCATCCACAGTCTTCTGTTACAGTAGTCTGAGTGGGGAAAAATATAACCCACAGGAAGTCAGGACATTTCATCTGAAATCCTGGCATAGTCACATAAAGAAGAACCACAAGGTTGGGTGGTGTTCATAACTGTCCTGTGGTGTCATTGCCAGTCTATGAATGTAAACTGCTGCTTTCAGCATGGAACACAGAAAGTGCTGGATACTTGGCAACATCACAGAGTCATACAGATATGAAGCCCAAACAGCCCATGAGACAGGCTCTCATGTGGTTTGCTCAGCTCTCATCAAGCTCTGAAGAAGAAAGGTAGGCAGCTGCCGGCCCACCTGGCTCTCTGTAATCCTGTAGTCAACCGTGCCGGAAAACAAGTTCAAACACGAACATGACTACTCAGTAGAACGGAAGTTTCCTCTGGGGAGGGACAGGCTGGCTGAGCAGTCCTGTTTTCTGGGAGCTGGTACCTATCCGGGTCTATACTTCAAGAGAAGGTCATATTGTTTTGTTTTGGACAGGGTTTCACTATGCAGCCTTGGCTGTCTCTACGTAGACCAGGCTAGCCTGGAAAACTCAAGAGATCTGCTTGTCTTTATCTCCCAAGTGCTGGGATAGGTTATGCCATCATGCCTAACCTCAAGAGAAGGGCTGACAGTTGTTACTGGAACACAAATTACTATTGGCGAGACACATGCTCGAGGTCACGTGATAGTGTTCAGCGCCCACACACAATGTATAAACTACTTACTCTATGGGTTGTTTGTTAAATGGGCTTTACCTGGGGACATCACTCAGGAGCCACCAGGGATGTCTCTTCCCTGTCCTGGAACCCACTGATCAGGTACTTCCTGACACAGGATGGGTTCATGTTGAACACCCCCAAAAGATGGCTTATAGGTATGTCTAGGTGTGGTGAAAGTCACCCCTAGATACCTGCTCGTTGTCTTTCCTGGAGCCTGTCAAGTTTGGGGCTCGAGGACTTCTTCTCCTAGATGGGGGCTTTCGTCTTCCGCAGCATCTAGGGGTTTGCTGGCCATCTTTGACATTCCTGGGTTTATAAAGCACACTTCGGGAGTGATCCTAGGCAATATTCTCCTGTGTGTCCACTTTTGTGATGTTCTGTCTCTGTGTCCTCATATATAAAGGACATCAGCCATATGGCCCCAAGGCGGACCCTAAGGACTCTTAACTAACCCACCCATTACAGTTCTCTAGTTTCAGTTCACATACATAAATGCTACAAACAAGACTTTGATGGTTTATTTATGTATTCATTGAGACAGGGTGTCTCTTTATACAGCCCTGGCTGTCCTGGAACTTACTAAGTAGATCAGGGTGTCCTGAACTCACAAAGATCTACTTGCCATCCAAATGCATTATCACGCTGGCTTTAGATCTTTTCAGATGGGCACCATTAAACACACACCAAGGGTCAAAGGGGAATGTAATTGTTTTCTCTTGTCATGTGACACAATATCTATTAGAAGCAGCTTAAGAGAGGGAAATCTTATTTTAGCTCTCAGTTCAGAATGTCTCCGTTCATCCTGATGGAAGCAGCATGATGGTGGGAGGCCCCACCCAGATTGGCCAACCAAGGGGCAGAGGCATGGCGGTGGGAGGCTCCACCCAGATCGGCCAACCAAGAGGCAGTGACCCCATGGTGGGAGGTTTCTCCCAGATTCACCAAACTAGAGGCAGAGAAAGACCCAGACCAGACCCAGAAGTGGATATATCTCCACCCACTAGCCTTCGTGTTCCCAAGGTTCTACAACCTCCAGCAGAACACTGCTACCACCCGAGCCTGTGGGCAACATCTCACCTTCAAACCGGATGAGAGAGATTAGTCAGATATCTAGATTTCTGATGTCTCTTCTACTGTTCATTCTCTTGGTCACAGAGTTTCCTGAACACCACTCAACCTAAAGGTGGATCTGCTGGGTGACCTGGAAACTGCAAGCAGGGCACTTGCCCTCTAGCCTAGAGCTGGGTGAGACTGTGTTCTTCAGGCCGGGGCTTCTCCATTCATCCAATGGGGAGGCTTGGACTCTGCTGGTGTTCTTCAGGCCAGGCAGATGGTAAACTGAACGCTTGCAGTTAAAGCCCATCTATATAGAGAGGGCTGAGCTGGTGCCAAGGCTATTTCCCCAGGACTTGGCTTGCCACTCCTTCCCCTTGGCACATCTGCAGAAGGTTTCCCTGTATTAGGTCAGCAATACCTGGAGGCATTGGTATCTCACACCAGGACAAGCCTACAGAGGCGATGCTGAGGAATTAAACATTCAGGTAGCCCACAGGAAACCATTCCTGTGTGGCTTTATCAAACTCACATCTGGAAGGTGCAAAGAGAAGCCCACAGGAGATCTTGGCCCAGCTGCAGAAGAACTTGCATCTGGGAAATAATCTTATTAGCCACATTAGCTGAGATATAAAGTCTCCATGATTAATTACACCTCCAGTCAGAATCACAAAGGACAACAGCCAACGGGGGCTTGCCCTGCTAATTGAAATGGTAAGTTTTTGATAAACGTTAAATATAAAAAGACTAAGTGGGAACCCCAGCCAGGAATTGCTATATTATATAATGATAATACTTAGCCCCAAAGCAGAGAGGAAGTAGTGGGATACAAGTCCCATGCTAGATTCTTTTTTTCCTCTACATGCTGGAACTTTCCTCCAAGGTCACCCCAAAGGTGATGGCTAATAGTGATTAGCTTGACAGGCTGTAGATCACCTTGGAGGTAAATCCCTGGGCATGTGCATAAGGAATTTTCTTGGATAGGTTAACTGAGGTGGGAAGATCTCTTCTGCTAACTGCTGGATTGCATAAAAAGGAGAAGGCAAGGCAAGAACCAGCATCCATCTTTCTCTTTCCAGCGGTGAATGCCCACGTGACCAGCTGCTTCATAGGCCTACCACCAGGACGGACAGAACCTTCAGACTCTAAGCCAAAAGAAGTTCCTCCCTTCTGTGAGCTGTCTTCGTGACGTGGTTTGTCACAGTGATGAGAAAGTAACCAGCACAGCTTCTGATGCTGTTACGGTTGGCTTTTTCAGGCAGGGTCTTGCTGTGCAGCCCAAACTGGTCTGGGACCTGTGATCCCCCTGCCTCAGCCGCTAGAAAGCTGGGATCAATTTCCACCCATGAATGGCCATTTCAATAGAAAGTACAGGGTTTCTTGAACTTAAAATCCTACAAGAGGTACATAAACACTTTTAGAGAATATTGTCCTAGAGGAGGGTATGCTAAGTGATTCTATTCATGTGAGATGTCCAAGTCAGGGGACTCTACAGAGACAGAATGTAGACCAGTGGGTTCCCAGGGATGGGGTAGAGGTGGGGACATACCCGTCAATATACTTTCAAATTGCATTTTATCTATATCCATCTATCTATCTATCTATCTATCATCTATCTATCTATCTATCTATCTATCTATCTATCTATCTATCTATCTATCTATCTAATGTGTGTGTGTGTGTGTGTGTGTGTGTGTGTGTGTGTGTGTGTACATGTGCCATGGTGCAAGTGTGGAATCCAGAGGACAATTTGCAGGAATTGACTCTATTCTTCCATCAGTGTGGGCCCCAGGGATCAAACTCAGAACATCAGGCTTAATAACAAGCAGCTTTACCTACAGAGCTATCTCCCTGGCCAAATGTATGACTCAGTCTCCTCAAACTGGGTGAATCCTCGAGTCTGCAATCTGTAGTTCACAAAATCAGCCCCGGGAGCTTTCAGAGCATGCGTGCTTGAGTGCTAAGTGAAGACTTGACTTAAAAGGTCAGCCGTGATTAGTCAGTTTACAAAAGAGAGAAGAACGAGCCTCTGGAAGTTGTGGCTGGAAGGGTCAGGTCTTGCTTTGTTAGCAGTTAGCACCCAAAGTGCTATTTTTAAGGCCTTTGCTCTCGGCACTGGAATGTACCGCAAACACAGCGACTCTGTTAGAACAAGATGGCTTTTAAGTTCTGTCTGGCACGTAGAGAAGCTAGGGGACAAAAGTTCTTGTGGTGGGGGCGTCTCGGCATGTGCTCTACACCTGTCCCAGTTAAAATCGAGGGCTAGAAACATTCAAAACTCGCCATGCTGAGGAGAGAAGAAAGAGTGTGAGGACGGGGACTTGGGAGAAACACCACGAAAGAATCGAACATTCCACAAAGACCACCACCGATGCTTTCTATGGGGACAGACCAGGAAAAAATAAAACGAAAAAGGCCACTGGGCTGGGTGTGTATGTGTGAAGGGGGGGGCGCTCAAAGAGAGCCAAAGATGGAAGACAGGGAAATCAGCACATGAGCTGTGTGACAAAGATTGATTCCAGAGCTGGTGCCAAGTGCGTCACACACCATTTCATTTAATCCTTGGGACGTCGTAATGAAAAAAAAGATTGGGCCCTTGTCTGTAGCTCCTGGGATAGTGCACCTGCAGATGTTGGAATTTCCTAAGCCTGAACTGTCTTTCCCATCTATCCATCAGGCATTCCTTCCACCACGCCCTCATCTGTGTTAATGAGGTGGACTGAGTTGGAGCCTTTGTACAAAAGGGGCTGGTTATCAGAACAAGAAAGTGACAGAATATCCCAGCCACTGGTGTCTGGGAAACAGGGGAGTGTGGGAAAGCCAGATCTGTAAAAAACTTTTAAACGGGGTTAGAGAGTTAAAAACTTTTAAATGGGGCTCAGAGCACTGACTGCTCTTCTGGAGGTCCTGAGTTCAAATCCCAGCAACCACATGGTGGCTCACAATCATCCTAATGAGATCTGATGCCTTCTTCTGGTGTGTCTGAAGACAGCTACAGTGTACTCACACAAACAAATAAACCTTAAAAAACAAAACAAAACAAAAAAACCTTTTAAACGATAAGACTGGAAGTTAAGAGAAAATCTAAAGCTGCTTTTGTCAGGTGCTTTGTTACAACAACGAGACAAGAGGCAGGAGTATTCCCTTTGGAAGGAGAACAGGCAAGTTTGGGGCTTATATCACTATCCCCCTCCCGGAAGAAGTATCAACAAAATTCTTTTTTTTTTTTTCCGAGACAGGGTTTCTCTGTGTAGCCCTGGCTGTCCTGGAACTCACTCTGTAGACCAGGCTGGCCTCGAACTCAGAAATCCTCCTGCCTCTGCCTCCCAAGTGCTGGGATTAAAGGCATGCGCCACCACCGCCCGGCTAACAAAATTCTTTAAAAACTTGAATATAGTAAGCAGAGAGGTCCTAAGCCTTGACTTGCTTCCTCGCCCATCTACCATGTGTAAAGTAGCACAAACCCTTCACCAGATGCCAGCAATATACTCTTGGGCATCCTGGTCTCTAGAACTGTGAGGAACCAAACTTCTATTGTTTATAAATTTACTTCTCTGTGGTCTTCCGCTATAGCATAAGAAAATGAACTAAAGGTAGGCACCACGCTGGGACCTGTAGGAACAGATTGCCAAACCTTGGCGTGACGTTGAGTTTGAGTTCTGAGGTCTCTTAGAGATGCTGAGTCAGACACGCGGCATTTGGAATGAGGTTAAACAGGAAGGGAAGGAAGAACCTATTTTTTTGGTAACTCTTTGCAGCACAAATGGCTTTAGTTCTTGAAGCATCTTGATGAGGCTACAGAGGGTTTTGAGGAACTAGGAACGGAGGCTGTCATCAGAATCACACTTCTGCCTCTCTCCCGGACTCGTGCTGCTGACTGAAAAGCATCATGTACACACACAACCTTCCAGCCACTCACGGCAGCTGCGGGCCAGAGGCAAACGCTTGCCCTGCAGCCCAGGCTCTGCAGCTCTCCTGCACATCAACACAAGACTGAAAGTGGAAGGAAAGGAAACCCTTCTCCAATGCTGGGAGGGTTAGCTCTTTTTAATTTTCAGAGATTTATCTTTTGTTATTTTTCCTTGTGTGTGGGTCCTCTGGAGGAGTAGCAGGATTTTAACTGCTGAGCCATCTCTCCGGCCTCCTTCGTTTTTATGGTCAACCTGACACAACCTAGAATCAGTGGTGGAGAGAGTCTCAACTGAAGAACACCACACACACAAGTTCAACAGCAGCCTGGTTTGGGAGGAGGGATGTTAGTTCTGTGACAATCACAGGATGGGCGTTCTTCCTTATGAACACAGGTCTCATGGAACCCAGGCTGGTTTCGAACTTGCTATGTGGCAGAGGGTCTCCTATGTTGGTCCCTGGGGAAATGACATCTGTATAGTTGTTCTAGCTGCTGAAGAACTGGGAAAGGGAATCTGTGCTGAGACATGGTCTCAGGATTGTCTAAGACTGACTGCTCAGGCTATGTCCAGACTACTAAGACTAGTCTGCCTGCATGGCTCCCTCCCTCCTTCCCTCCTTCCCTCCCTCCCTCCCTCCCTTCCTCCCTCCCTCCCTCCCTATGCTGAAAGATGACTTCCAAGACCAGCCTGCTTGCCTGCCTCTCTCCCTCCCCACTTTCTTCTTACATACCCATGTCTACAGATGACCACTAAGAACTGGCTTTCTTCTTTCTTTCCCTTCCTCCCTCCCTCTCTTTTCTCTCTTTTTTTTCTATGCTAGGGATGGAACCAGGGTCTCTGCACATGCCAGATATGGCAAACACCGTTAGTACGGAGACACAGGCAGCCCCATCTTAGACTCTAGCAGCATCAGGTTACCCGGCCCCTGGTGAGGGCGGGGCTCCAGGTTCAGCAATGCAGCAACTGCTGGGGACCCTGCCCTTCAGTAGCTCTCCCTGGCTGGCTCCCTACCCCTGGGTCCCAGGAGTCTCACAGAGGACCCCTGTGGCCATGGATACTTCTGTCTTTCACCAAACTGTGACGCCCTCCTATTACCCAGGAGGCACTGGGAAGACATCCCCAAACAGCTTCATTCTCTCAGAAAGAAACAGAAGGGGAGTGGGGGAAGGAGGCAACCACCCCCCCTCCTACCCATCCCCACTTCCCACCCCCACAACACCACAATAACAAATTTAATTTAACTACTCATCCCAGCATGAGGCGGCTGTATCCAACAACGACCTCTGGAGGTAAGTGAGAGTCTAAAGTACTCTGAATCACCAAGAAGATGCAGACTGATGAAAGTATTTTAATTTGAGAGAGCTGAGAGGTTTGGAAGGGTGCAGCTAAGGACTGCTAGTATTTACTCATCTGGCGTCTCTGTTCCCTTTCTGGGGGCCTGTCCTTAACAAACAGCATTTAATCTCTCACCCTTGACAGTTATTGGAAAAGTTAGATGTCTCTCTTTGTTCTCTGCTCTCTCCCTTAAGAGTGGAGTCAACAGACGTTTTAGATTGCTGTGAATGATGAACCAGCTGCCAAGGATGCTTTGGGCCAGGGAGACTATAATCCAGGGGCTTGGAGACCAAGTTTTAAGAGTCACCTCAGCCCAAGGAGAAAGTCCTAAATCAATTACCATCTAAAGATCCTCTCTGCTCCAGCACCTGTTCCTCTGTTCACAAGGGACAAACTGCCAGGACAGCTAGGACAGCCTTGGGGAACTATTCTTTCATGCACACATTCTACCACATTCATCTTACTTGGGTGCTGGGAACTGGTTTTGGGTGTTCTGGGAGAACAGCAAATGTTCTTAATGGCTGAGCCCTGCGTGACCCTTCTTTATTGCTATTCAAGTTCAAACTCTAAACTTGCCCACTAAAATGACTGAGCTCTATCATCAGACGAATGCTTTTACATTCCCTGAGATGACAGGGAGAGGAATTTCCTTCATATGCAACAAGAAAGCCAAGATCAAAAGGTAGCGGAGAGCGGGAGAGATGCTCGGAGGTCAAGAACACTCCATGCTCTTGCAGAAGAACTAGGTTCAGTTCCCAGCATCCATAGCGCAGCTCACAACCATCTGTAACTCCAGTTCTAGAGGATCCAGTGTCCCCTTCTAGCCCCCTTGGGCACTGCACACGTGTGGTCTATGCATAAACACAGACAAGAAACATATACACATAAAATAAATCTAGAAACAAAACCACAAACAAACAAAAACAAGACCATCACACTACCACCAACAAAACTACAGCCCCTCCACCCTCTCCTCCTTCCTTCCTTTTCTCTTTCTTTCTTCTTTTCTTCTTACTTTTTCTTTCTTTCTTTCTTTCTTTCTTTCTTTCTTTCTTTCTTTCTTTCTTTCTTTCTTTCTTCTTTCCTTCCTTCCTCTCTTCCTTTCTTCCTTCCTCTTTCCCTTCTTTTTTGAGACAGGGTTTTCTGTGAGGTAGACCAGACTGACCTCACAAAGGTCTCACAGAGAAACTCACAGAGATCTGCCTGCCTCTGCCTCCCAAGGGCTGGGATTAGAGGGTGAGCCACCGTGTCCAGCTCACCCTCTACTTTCTTCACTAGGGAAGTTCATTTATTCCTTTTCTCCCCTGCCCCTTAGTACTGGAAGCACATTTGAAATTTAAAAGACACACCTTCCTCCATCTGGCTAGCCTGTGTCTCTGGCCAGGTGCTGTTGGAGCTGGTTAGAGCTTCAGGGGCAACAAGAAGAAGGCCAATAAACGTACTGTTTTCTCTGGGCACAGTCATCATGGAAGCCAAGCCTAGGAAGTGACACACTAAATGATCAGGCAAGAGAACCATCTGCATCATCTAAGGTCTCCGCACTTGTCTTTGAGGTTGCCAAGGGTGGTTCTGCAGGGTGGGAGGTGAGGTTTGGTTCTTATTGCCCTGGGATTGCCACCTCGGCGTCACAGATGGGTCTCTTGGCCTGTGCCCTCTGCACAGTCCCTCTTTCCTCCACTGGGAACTTCACCTTGAAATCTTGGCAGAGCATCAGAGAGTCAGGATGGAAATCTTGGCAGAAGCAAGAAGCCGTGTATCAGCCTCATAGCGAGGGCAGACTGTGCAGAGCTCATTCTCACCCTCTCTGCTGTTCTGCTGGCACCGATGGACCAGGGCATGTGACTTGGCACCAAGAGCTTTCTGAATTCCATAGACAGTCAGCTCTCTGTGTCTGTGTCGCTTAGTAGAGGTGCTCTCTCTGACCCCCCCAAATTTACGCCGATTTTGTGTGTGTGTGTGTGTGTGTGTGTGTGTGTGTGTGTGTGTGTGTGTACACCTACATGTGCCCAGTCATCCACACTGGGCACCCTCTTTGACCGCTCTCCACTTTACTGAACATGGTGCCCACTGATCATCTATACTGGCATTCTGGGGTGTTACTTACTTCCTCAAGCTTACAGAGCAAGCATTTTCCCCATGAGGCCATCTCGCCACTCCGGTTAAAAAGACCCCACAACAGCCCTGCTTTTCAGACCCCTCTAGTTGACATAAGAGCGAAACTTGAGGGGCTGAAAGGATAGTTCAGTGGTTATGGACATTTGTGCTCAGCACTCACTTGGGGCAGTTCATTGTTGTATGCAGGTCCAGCTCTGAGAGATCTGATGCTCTCTTCTGGCCTTCTAAGGTATCTGCACGCACACACACAGACACACACACACACACACACACACACACACACACACACACACATGAATGAAAAATAAAGTTAAAAAAGGCTGAACTGGGTCTAAGAGGTTTTGGGAGCTACTGCTCAGGCTGTAGATGTGGGAAGGAAACAGGAGCCCTGCAGGAGGAGGATTAAGCAGATCCTTAGGCCAGGCCATCAGCTGATCCTGAGTCCCTAAAGTATCCCTCAGAATCCCACATAGTGGTGGCGGGAGGTCTGTCAGGCAGGAGCCAGTCAGTGGAAAATTCCCAGTTCTGGTCACCTTAATGGGAGGCATTCTCCACTGTGTGGCTCAGAGGCTTCTAGGGGGAAGCGGGGGGAGGAGGGGGTGGAGGGGGTGGAAGAGACAGAAAGCTTTGGTCCCCTCCTCTGGCCTGGGTGACAGTGTGTGGGACAGCAGGCTGGTGGAAAGGCCTGTCCCAGAAAGTCATGGTCCAGATTTATCAGCACTGAAAAAGGAATACACCCTGTGATAAGGCTCCCCAGCTCCCCAACAACTACAGATCCCCACCCCCCACCTCACCCCTGCTACCAGCTTCTGCCCAAGGTGTCCTTGCTTAAGATGCTGCAAGGATTGTCTGTAGAGCAGGAGCTGCAAGAGTAACCGGTAAGTCTCACAGTATGGGAAAAAAAAATATCTCTTGATTCACAACTGGTAGTTTAATGGCGACAGATCCATTCTCTTCGGTGGCACTTGCTAGGAAATTATGACCACCGACCACAAGAAGGAAAAACAAAGCAAGCCCTCGGCCTCCCTCACTCCTTCAACAACCTTTGAGAGAGCATCTGTGCGGAGCCACTGTGAAAGTGGCTGGTGAGATCCGAGAATGGAGAAGCCTCGGGCTTCCGTCTCTGCACAGCTCGTGCAAAGGGATGAGCTACGTAGACCTGTGTGATCTAAAGCAATGAGCAGAACATAGCATGATCTCCAGCCTTTTGTGAAGCGGGTGGGTATCTGCTAAAGCCAACAAAACCCAAATAGGCAGGTAAAGATCTAAACCACAGAGCAGCCCAGTTTGTAACTGACTAGAATTCATGTTGAAATTTAAAAAAAAAAAAATCTTTATGCACTTATTTATTTACGTGTGTGTGTGTGTGTGTGTGTGTGTGTGTGTGTGTGTATGTGTGAGTGTGCACAGTGTGGGTGTGGAGATGAGAAGACAACTTGTGGGAGTCTGTATTCGTTCCACCTTGTGGGGTCTTAGGGCTTGAACTCAGGGCCTTGAGGCTTGACTGCAAGCACCTTTAACCGCACAACCATCTCAGTGGCCCGGAGTTTACTTTTAATGGGTTTATGCATGGCATCTTCCATCAGCTCTAATGAGTATGAGAGAAGAGCTCCAAGTCCACGTGTTAGAGCTCAAGGACAAATCTGGGCCCCGATAAACATACTATGATTGGCTGCGTGTAGCTGAACAACAAAAATAGCCCCGCATTTGTTGTCATCCCAGGGCTGGGACACTGTTCATAAGCGGGCCACTCAAGTTCCATCAGCAGCCATTAATAAGATACTAACAGGATATAAATAATGACTGGTATCGACAGTGACACAAAGGGTAAGCGGTGAAGCAGAGGGCGGACTCTGAGAGAGGACAAGCGGGGGGGGGGGGGGGGGGGGGGGCGGTCTCCTTCCTCCATTCCCAGGCAAGAAAAGAAGCCCTCGGGAAGGTGCCTGCTATTTTAGGAAGATGGTTTCTGGGCCAACATGAACCATCAAAGTTTAGAGGCTTGATTGAAGATTTTCTTTATGTTAAACACCAAAGACAGAAATGTAACGCTGTCTGCGTCCTCACACAGACAGGCTGCTGCATTCGAGAGGCCAATGTGACGAATGCTTAGTCCCAGGAACTCTGATGTCACCGGGGATGATGACTGAGTTGGGAGGATAAGGAAGACCAAATGCAAAACCAGGCTGACTCAGGGACTCCACTTTGAACTTGCATTAACAAATCCAGAGATGGAGAGAAGGTTCGGTGGTTAAGATCACTGGCCGATCCTCCAGCGGATCTGGGTTCAATTCCCAGCACCTCATTGCAGCTCACAATCAGCTCTAGTGGATCTGGTGCCCTCTTCTGGCCTCTGCAGGAACTGCATGCATTTGGTGTACAGAAAACACCCACACACATTAAATTAAAAAAAAAACCAAAATGAATCAATCTTAAAGAACCAGTGAGATGTTGATACTAAACTAAATGTAAACCAAATGAACATAAAAGTCACATGGAAGTGTCCTAGGATAAAAGTGCTTCATCAATCACAGTGGAACGAACGAACGAATGAATGAATGAACGAATGAATGAACGAATTGCTTCGGTTAAGACTACTTACCTCAGACTCTTTGTAATAGCGTTCTGGAATTTCATCACAGGCGATATCGATGAAGCACACTTCTCTCTCAAGGTCTTTGGCTTCACTGTCAAAAATCTGAAAGGACAAAGCAACACATCCAAGATTAGCAGATGAAATCTTGCTGAGCGCCTGTGGTTAGGACATCCGTGCCTAGGGCAACAGGCACCTGACAGGGCACCTTCTCGGGGCCCCACCCCCGCTGGCTTTGCCTGCCACACAGAATGTGCGAGAATCATGACAGGCTTTTATTCCTCACTTAGGTTGTGTGGCATCAGCGGCAGGTGTAGGCTCTGTCATCGCACGCTGAGGGGGAGGATGAAGAACTGGGCTGTTTTTAGAAGTTCAAGAAAGAGGAAACAAATCTTTTCCAAAAAGCTCTTCCAAAAAATTGAAAACTGCTGAGTTCTGGCAGCTCCTCTGGGCAGAGACTTGGGAGGGTCTGGTGAGAGCTGAGGTAAAAAGCAGAGACACAGCCCAAGATTGGAGGAGAAAGTACGAGGGCCTTTTTGCTAATTTAAAAGAAAAAGGTTATATTGCGTTTTTTTTTTTGATGTGTGTGTGTGTGTGTGTGTGTGTGTGTGAATGCCGTGGTGTCCATGTGGAGGTCAGAGGACAAGCTGCTTGAGTTAGCTCTTTCCACCATGTGGGTCCTAGGGATCTAACTCAGGTAGGTCTCCAGGCTTGGCAACAGATGTCTTTACCTGCTGAGCCATCTCGCCAGTCCCTCATTAACTTTTATATGTATTTAATTCACAGATGATTCACTCTCAATGCAGGAAACAGAGACAAGCAAAGAGAAAATAAACCACAAGCCCTTTCCTTTGCCTAGGATTAAATATTTTCTTCTCATAATTTTTCTTCTCTCTCTCTCTCTTTCTTTTTGAGACAAGGTCTTTCTACATACATAGCTCTGCCTATTCCAGAACTCACTCTGCATAGACCAGGCTGGGCTCGAACTAACAGAGATTCACCTGCCTCTGCCCCCTGAGTGCTGGGCCTAAAGGGCTACACCACCACCACCCAGGTACTTTTCCTTCTTGGGACAGGATTTTATTGTTGCCCAAACTGCCAAATACAACCTTGGGCTTCTGATTCTTCTGCCTCCACCTCCCCGGTACAGAGATCACAGACTTACTGGCTTGCCTGGTCTTCTGAGACCCTTCAGACTGAGCCCGGGGCTCAAGTATGTTAAGCAAGCACTCTACCAAGGGAGCCACACCCCTACTCAAACGTGTATTTTTCTTGATCACTTAAGAGTGTGATTTCATTGGTGGGTGAACAGCGTGCAGCATGGTTAGGTTCTTTAGTTCTAGAACATCTATTAATCACTATACACACCCCATACTTTGGTCTGAAGCGATGAGGCAGCCTTCTAAGGATGCTGAGTAGATTAGGTTTGGAGAGTCACTCTATCCTTGGAACAAGTCTCTGTACCCCATCTCATTCCACTACCAGGGATCCCATCACGCTCTTCCACAGATGATGGGGCATTTCGGGAAAACAAGATGGCAGACGCCTACCAACACTCCCTTGATGTGTGGCTGCTGCCTATTAACACACCGTTCCAAGGGGTGGTGCCCAAGGGCTCTTCTTAGTGGTCATCCTGGAAACTGTCCAGTCTGTTGTTTGCTCTATTGACTGTCTTCTCCTTCTTCCTCTATTTTGGTGTGTATGTGCAAGCGCCACACATGACATGTGCGAGTCAGAGTTTCTCTTTCACTTACTACTACCTATTTTTGAAACAGGGTGTCCCACTGAATCTGGAGCTCGGTGGAGCTTAAACTAGAGAGGATGGCCAGGAAGCTGCTGGGATGCTCCTGCATCTCGTCTCCCAGCACTTCATGCCGCCACACGCAGGTTCTTATGTTGGTCCTGGTTGGGGAATCAGTCAGTATTTTACCCAATGAGCTGCCTCCTCAGCCCCCCCCCAACTGCCTACTCTCCTAATATGTTCTAAATTCTAAAATTAGAGGCCTTGTGGATAAATGTCTCCAGGCTGGTCAGGGAAGATGAACTTTCAGCCTGCCCTGAGAAGTCTGTGGCACGTTCCTCAAAGGCATAGAAAGCTTGGCTTTTAGATGAACCCAGTTTCCTCCCACGGCCTGTTTCAGTCCAGTGCTTCCAGGCACTCCTACTGCCTGGGATAGACAGGTGGATTGCCTGGAAATGAAACAGACAGTGGGCGAACCATTCAGAGTCTGTGAGGAGAAGTCGGTTGTGAAATGAGGGATTGTGGGAGTCAGAGTTGGTTTCTCAGTCTCTTAAGTGTAAACCAAGAGGAGAAGGAAGACAAAACACAATGCCCCAGGAGCCTGGGCTTTCTAGACAGTAAATTACAAAGGAAACACAGAGGTTTGACATTCATTGGTGTAATCTATGGGATTTAAAGGAAGGGGAGTAGGCAGGTGTTAAGAGGGCCATGGCAAGCTGTGTGGCTTAAACTCCTGTAATTAGTTATGTGTTTGTCTGTATGTGCACGTGTCCATGTGCGTGCATGCATGTGTGTGCGTGTGTGTGTGTGTGTGTGTGATGTATGTGCGGGTTATGAGGGTATGTATATGCTGTGGAGGATGTCAGATGTCTGCTGTCACTCTCTGGCTCGCTCTCTTGACATGGGGCTCTCTCACTGATCCTGGAGGGAGGCTGGTGGCCTATAAGCTCTGGTGATCCTCCTGTCTCAATGCCCAGCACACAGCTGGAGTTACAGGAGTGCATGACTAGGCTTTGATAATTATTACTTGGATGCTGGGATTTGAACTCAGTCCCTCATGTTTGAATAGCTGGTGCTTTTACCAGCTGAGCTCCCTCCCTAGACCCTCAACTTTATCTTTTGAGGCAGGGTCTCTCACTGAACCTGGATCTTATCCATTTGGCTACTGGTTGGCCGGTGGGCTCCAGGGACCCTCTTTTCTCTCCCACATCACCCAAATACTGGGATTACAAATGTATGCCATTACACCTGGTTTCTATGGGGGTGCTGGGGATGTGAGGCCGTGTCTTCTTGCTTGTGTGGCAAGAACTTTGTTGACTCAACCATTTCCCCAACTGTAATTAGAACATGAAAAAAAAATCACATTACATTACTGCTTCTTGGCTCTGAGGAGAAGACCCTGTGAGCATCTCCCCTCTAGAGCAAGTAGTACTCAAGCCCTGTCAATGGGGGGCGATAGGGAGATGCTACTGAGAAAGGGTTGGTCTCTTTCAGGCTTGGATCCTGGAGGGTGTGTGTACAGTCTGTGGGAAAGGATGTTCTGCCTTGCTGTGTTCCTGGAGGGCAGTTACTCAATGACCTTGCCCTCCTGGCAGTCGGCCCAGGAACCACTTTGCTCTGGCTTTCCTGATGAAGGCGCTGTGTGCATTTTAGCCTTGCACTCACTGGTAGTGTGCGCCAACTCCCTTGGCACACCTGGCCTCTAACCTCACCTTGCCTGTGTCCCAGAAGACTTTGTGGTGTTCAGTGACTGGCACCCAGCTGTGGTTTAGGGAGCCTAAGGAACATCTCTTGCCATCCTGGGGGTGACAGCCACCCCTTCTTCAGAGATGTCAGCATCTGACACCTTAACCATGGAGAAGGGTCCTTCCTTGGGCATTCTGCGTCAGTTCTACAGTAACCTTTATGTTCTCGGCCCGTCTTGGTAGTTGCTTCTATCAGACATCAATAACTCCTATATTACGTTCCTCCTGTTCAAATAACTGTGGTTTGTGCCTTCTGCTTGGGCCCCAGCTGATACTCATTGCACCCAGGCGCTGGGACTGGCTTGGAGAAATACAGGGATGGTGAGAGCTGGATTCTCACCCTGGAAAAAGTTACTAAGGCTGTTTCCGAAATAAAAGGCAGAATAAAGAACGTGCTGTAGAAGAAGGAAATGAGCGCACTGTAAGCCTAGGGAGGGGAGGCATGAACAAAGCTCTATTATACATCCCCAATTTTCAGATGAGGAAAATTGAGGTTCAAAACCATAAGGTCATACAGTCAGTCAGCAACAAAGTTGAGAGTGGATGGCATGGCTCCAGGCTCTCCAACTAGGCTCCCCATGTTGGAAGACTCATTTTTTTATAACCCTCTGAGAAGACCATTATCAGCCCAAAGTACTTTCTGATTCCTTCTAGGAAGATGACCCTGGAGAGCTGATTACTCACAACATGGATGTTCTGGCCACCACCGAGCGTGCCCTTAAGACTTAGTGTTCTGCTGGGCAGTGGTGGCTCACACCTTTAATCCCAGCACTTGGGAGGCAGAGGCAGGCGGATTTCTGAGTTCGAGGTCAGTCTGGTCTACAGAGTGAATTCCAGGACAGCCAGGGCTACACAGAGAAACTCTGTCTCAAAAACAAAAAACAAAACAAACAAACAGACAAAAGACATGGTGTTTGCTAATCTCTGGTCCAGTAGCTCAGGTGTTCTATTAGGAGCAACCTTCGTACAATCTCTGGTCTCTTTTGATAACAGGACGCTTAATTTGGGCCAAAGCCCCTGAAATACCAAGTGTGGGGAAGTGCACGTGACTCTGGCCTGCAGTCAATACTTCTGGGTAGGTTTTTAGTGGCTGAACTCAGGAAATCACATGAGGGCAACGTTTACAGGTGCGAGACATTAAAGAGACAAAGTGTTCAAGGAACATACTGTTTATGTTCTAGGGTTCAAGGTTTTAGGAGAAGCCCCTATGTACTCAGTAAGTCTAACGAATGAGTCAGAGAACAGATAAGGACGGTATCTATCCAGTGCTGACCTCTGACCTCCATGTGCATGAACACCTGCACACTTGTCTGTACACACATTAACATGTACGCACATACACATGTGCATACACACACACACACACACACACACACAACCACTTTAGGAAATGCACACTTTGAGAATTTGTCTTAAAGTAAGACACTTAAATTAAGCTGAAGAGATTTATATACAGAGATTCTCAACAATATGACAGCAAGGGAGGACAGTTAGAAAGTGGGGGGACACGGGTTCGCATATTTCACTGTGGGAGAATGGCCAAGGAAGTGAGGGTGGATCTGGGATCAGCTCCTTTCTGTCACACGGTCCTGACTGAGGCGTGTGCTCTGGCTTCCTTTCCATGGCTGCATGTCCGTAAACAGAATGCGTGCTGTTCCCAGCAGTCTGGAGTTCTCCCGGAAAAGGACCATCTTCCTAGAGTTTTGTATTCCCCTGTTTCATTTCCAAATTTTATGAATTTTTTTTTTTGGAGTGGGGTTTGCAGCCTATTGGAAACGGTGTGGAAATCCAGATGCAGGGATTCTGGGTTCCATTCTTGATATTAGCAATTTCTGTGGTTTAAAGTCCAAACTCAGGAGCTCTGTGTGTGTGTGTGTGTGTGTGTGTGTGTGTGTGTGGTGCATGTGTGTGTAGGGTGTACCTTAGTGTTAGCATGCGTGAGAGACAGTGAGTTTAATTCCCACTCCCCAAAGGAGAAACTTTTCAAAGCTTAGATGAGAGGTCTTTGTACTGTCATGCAATTCCTTTGTAAACATAAAAGTATTCTAAAAAATAAATTGTATTATTGTTTTTAAATTTGAGGTGTAAGTAGAAAAAAAGCTCTTCTTTGATACCAAACCACAGAGAAGATGCCTCAGCTCCTCATGTAAACGGAACAGCGTCTACCTAAACCTACATCTCTTCACGAAATAGATCATTCCCATACGCTTTTGGTTTGTTCGGAATTTCCTGTAGTAGGTTGAGGCTATGTGCGGAGGCAGGACAGAGATGGCTGATGGGTAGGGATTTTGAGAAAAACCTACCAGTCATTTCATTTTATGCTTCAGATACAATTGAAGGGACACAGAGGCCCAGCCGAGCCACTGTTCTTTTCTACTAGATTTTCGGGCATCTGGGCTGTGATTAATTAAGACATACCGAGAAAGGACGCAGTGAGGAGGGACGCTGAAAGCAGAACGTGGCTTTACTGCCGTCTCTCCGCTGCTGTCCTCGCCTTATTCCTGTCACTGGGATAAAATATCCTGAGGATAAGCAACTTCGGGGAGAGAGGGGTTTTATTTTAGCTCATAATTCCAATTTACAGTCCATCTCTGCAATTTATATCCGCTACCGAGGAGAAGTCATGGTGCCAGGAGCCCGAGGCAGCTAGTCATAGCACACCCGCGGTCGGGGCAGGGGGAACGCATGCGTGCTGCGGGCTCAGCCAGCCTTCTCTCCGCTGTATGCTCCAGGGCCCCGAACCAGGACGTGACGCTGCTGGCTTTCAGGGTGGGTCTTTCCAATTGAGTTAAGATCATCACGATAACCCCACCCCCAGACCCGCTCACAGGTCAATCTCATCTAGACAATCTTTCGGTGGGTTGGTAAATGTTTATTATACCTCTACTATGTGTGTTCCACAGTGGACCTCTCAGAGGTGGAAGATAAGGTTTTAGGGGACTTGGCATTTTGCGAAGACTAGATTTAAAACGAGACTTAGCCAAACAACACACCAGAGAGCACGTGATCCAGATGCTATCAAATTGCAGCTATCCTTTAATGCCAAGGCTCAAAGATGCCTCAGCTCCTCACATAAAGGACATGGTATCTTCATAAATCTATATCTTTTCACAAAATGAATCAGTCCTACATTTTTTTTGTTTGTTTTGTTTTTGGTTTTTTAAGACAAAGTTTCTCTGCCAGGCAGTGGTGGCGCATGCCTTTAATCCCAGCACTTGGGAGGCAGAGGCAGGCGAATTTCTGAGTTCGAGGCCAACCTGGTCTACAGAGTGAAGTTCCAGGACAGTCAGGGCTACACAGAGAAACCCTGTCTCGAAAATCCAAAAACAAAAATTCAAGCTGGCCTTGAATTCAAAGAGGTCTGCCTGCCTCTGCCTCCCAAATGCTGGGATTAAAGGTGTACCACCACCACCACCCAGAAATTCCTACTCTGTGTAAGACCTAATAAAATTACTGCCCCCCCTGCTGAGTATCCACCCCCCCTCCCCGACACATCAAGTTTCTTTGGGGTAAGCAGAATGGAGTATCATTGTCAGGGATTGGTGCCCGCTCAGGGGATGGGTCTCACCACCTCCATTTTTAAAAGTGATGTTTCTATGTCTAAGTGAGAGTACGTGAGAGCAGGTGATTGCTGCTGAGGTCAGAAGGGGGCTTCACGTGACCCAGAGCTAGAGTTACAAGTGGCCGAGCCTCCAATGCCCGGGTGGCGAGTCTCCAACGCCCGGGTGGCGAGCCTCCAACGCGGCTGCTCAAACTAGGACAATTTTGTGGCAGGAGGAAAAGAAGAAGCCTATCCCACAGTAAGCTGCATGGTGTGGCCCTGAGACTCTAGGGTCTAACCCACGATCTCTAAGGAGGTGTGCCTACAGAACTGACTGCTGGTGCTGGCAGCCCTGGGTGCAGAAATGGCCCCAGACTCACTCTTGAGCCGACCTTGGTCTTGGAGCAGAATCAGAGCCCCATCTGGCAGTGCAGTGGGAGATGAGCTGCTTTTATTTAATCCTCATCAAACGTTCCGCTCGCCCCAGGCTTTAGGGGTATTAAGGCTGGGTGGATTGACTGAGATGCTGGGTAAACGGCAGCGTCTCTCTGGAGAAGGCTCTGGTGGACAGCATCATTAGGCCTTTGGTCAAGCAAAAGGGAACAGTTTTCCAGTGCCAGCAAGGAGGGGTAAAGCAACCTGAAGGCCAGGGGTTCAATCCTGCCCTGGCCCCAGTGCCCAGATGCTCTGAGGGAACGCTGTGTCTGGAAAGTGGAGTGGTAAACCTACAAGGTCCTGCCAGGCCAGACGCCTCTGCTCTCCTTACGCTGTGCTTGGCTTCAGGGACAGCTTGACTCCCTTTCAGGGTGTTAGGTTTGAGGGAGCTTCCTGTTTCTGCTGTTGTTGTTCTTCTTCTTCTAAATGCATGGTCTCATGGAACCCAGGTTGGCTTTGAAGTTACTATGTATGTGGTTGAGGACAACCTTGATCCTCTCAAGAGCTGGCACGGCAAGCTTGTACCAGGATGCCTGGTTTGTGTAGCAATGGGGATAGAACCCTGCCCGTAACATGTGTCCAGATAAGCGCTTGCCAACCTGGCTACGTGCCCGGCCCTTTGTTAAATTTTAAATCTTTAATACTCTGTTTTCTCTTCAGATCATATAAATCTTTTACCTTTACTAACTTTTACCTTATTAGTTTTAAAATGTTTACTATATATTATATACAAATAAATAATATTACACACACACACACACACACACACACACACATATATGAACAAACCCAGGGACTTTTGCATGCTGTGAAAATGTTTTACTACCAGGCTCACACCCAGTGTGATTTTCTTTTTAGAATAATAATTTTAATTGAAAATGTATGAAGCCCAACATAGCATTTTAATATATGTATACAGTGTGTAATTACATTTGGGAAGTGACCTAATCATTGCCTTAAATATTTATCATTTCACTGTGTTGCAAACATTAAAAACCCCAAAAAGTCATTATCAACACTAGTGTGTGTAAAATATAAGAAAAAATTTCTTGCCTTATCCACTTAAGGTTTTTTTTGGGGGGCGGAGGACAGGACAGGATGGAGGGACCAAACCCAGGGTGTCACAAAGTCTGCTAAACACAAACTCTAGCAGCCTGGTGCCTTGTAGAAGCACCACAGGAGGAAGGAGGGACTTTAAAGAGATGGCTCCCTGAAACCTGTCCTTGGGACTAGACTATATTTCTAGGGTGTCACAGCTATGGGATCAGGGAAGGAGGAGGAGTGTGGTGCTGGAAGAACCGTCCAGTGGGTGCTGGAGGTAAGAGAAGCCACATGAAGCCGGGCCTGGGAAGCCTGCTGAGGGTTAGGGTTCGTGGGAAAGGATCTGCTGGGTTAGGAGGTAGAGACGGAGGGGATGTAGCAGTCTCCCACTCCTGTGGTACAGGAGTCCTTGGTGGGGAGACACAGCACAAGGCAGACAGGAAATGTCAAGTGGAACAAGATGGCTGCCCTCTGTGTAGCCTGTTGGCAGGGCTCCCACCAGGGACACTGAGCCTGGAGCAGGGACTCCAGGGACTGGTAAGGGGCTTGAGAAGCCAAGAAGCAATAGAAAAGAACTCTCATATCTTGAACCACCCCAGGGAGCAGATTTGTCAAAGTGAGGTATACGGTTGGGAGGCTGGCCTGATCCATATATATATATATATATATATATATATATATATATATATATATATTGTTTAATTTTATTTCATTTGCATTAGTATCAGATCCCCTGGAACTTGAGTCACAGACAGTTGCAAACTGCCATGTGGCTACTGGGGATCGAACCTGGGTCCTTCCGAAGAGCAGTCAGTGCTCTTAACCACTGAGCCATCATCTCTCTAGCCCCTCTGGCCTGATTCTGATTTTTGTCATTGAAGAACCATTTTCTGTATCATTTTTTTTTTTTTTTTTTTTAATTTAATTTTATTTTATTTTTTTAATTTACATTCCAAATCACTTCCCCTTTCCCGTTTCCTCCCTCCCCGAAAGTCCCATAAGCCCCCTTCCCTCCCTCTTTTCTCCGTTCAACCCCCTCTCATTACTCTGTCCTGGCGTTCCCCTACATCCAGTCTTTCCAGGACCAGGGGTCTCTCCTTCCATCTTTTTAGAAATCTATTGATATGCTGATTGTGTCTAGGGTATTCTGAGATTCTGGGTCAATATCCCCTTATCAGTGACTTCATACCATGTGTGATCTTTTGTGATTGGGTTACCTCACTAAGGATGATATTTTCAAGTTCTGACCATTTCTGTATCATTTTTAACTAGCTAAAATAGAACTCTCTGCCAAGATTGATTGCGAGATGGAGCTTAGGAGAAATTTGGCGTAGGAGCTGTTGATGGAATCCAGAGCCTTGTACACGCCAGGCAAGTGTTCTACCACGGAACGGCGTGACAGCCCTTCTGCTAATTCCCCTCCCTGCCCCAGGACAGCATCCTCTTAACAGTTTTGGCTGGGCCCTGAATCCATGATCTTCCCCGAGACACTGCCTCTTAAGTGTGAGAATTTGGGCTTGGTGGTTAAGAGCACTGATTGCTCTTCCAAAGGTCCTGAGTTCAAATCCCAGCAACCACATGGTGGCTCACAACCATCTATAATGAGATCTGATGCCCTCTTCTGGTGTCTGAAGACAGCTACAATGTACTTACGTATAATAAATAAATAAGTCTTTGGGCCGGAGCGAGTAGGGTTGGAGTGAGCAGAGGTCCTGAATTCAATACCCAGCAACCACATGATGGCTCACAACCATCTGTACAGCTACAGTGGTCTCATGTACATAAAATAAATAAATAAATCTTAAAAAGAGAAGAGTGGGAATTCTAGGTGTGTACTGTCACGGCTGGAGCATTCTCAGTCTGAATATAAGAAGACACACAGCAGAGTCTAAAATTCTGAGCCTGGCCTTGCCTGGGTGAGAACGTGCACCTCCAGAGCTGTTCTCGCTCTCTCTCTCTCTCTCTCTCTCTCTCTCTCTCTCTCTCTCTCTCTCAATAAACTAGAAAACTAGTCAAACACGAGGAAGAGATTAGCAGGCACCCTAAAGCATCTAGGTATGTGAGCCCTTCGGTTTGTTGAGTACAGGACATATAAACATTTAGAAATCGCCTAGTGCGCATGAGGCCCCCGAGTTCCAGCTCCGTGAACCAGGCGCCACGGTCCAAGCCTGGGATCCCGGCACTGGGAGCTACGGTCAGGAGGACGGAGGTTCCGGATCATTCTCTGCTACTTAAGGAGTTGGAGGCCAGCCTGGGTGACATGAGATCTTGTCTCAGACAAAAGAAACCAAACCAAACCAATTCAAAACACTAGGCAAACAACAACAAACCAACTGTTTAGATGATCCAATACCATTTTGTTGTTTACAAACACACACGACAGCCCCGCATTTCTGGTAGACTACAGTAGTCTTCTTTTTGTTTTGTTTTGTTTTGCTCCAGATAACCATTTTAGAGATTTGTTTTTAACAATTTTAAAAATCACGTGCATATGTGTCTGTGTGCGGATGTGTGCACGTGAGGCAAACGCCCTTGGAGGCTGGAAGAGGGCAGCCTGATGTGAGCGATGGGAATCAAACTTGGGCCCTCCGTATTATGAGTTACCGAGTCGGCTCTCCAGTCCCTAGTTTTACAGTGGTATTTTTCCAGGGTTGGGGTGTGTGCATGTATTTTAAGCATGTGGAGATGGGGATCTTGTCATCTCCACAACAGTTAAAATGTAAAAGCGACCCATCACCCTCAGACAGACTCATAGCATATCCTCCATCCACTCCGGCTCTGGAAACCACAGACACATCCTATTGCTTGGGCTCTGTAAGAGTCTCAGACAGCATCTTGGTACCCTGTTTGCCTACCACTGGTAAGAACCCCATGTGTGGCTCTTAGCACTTCACAGAAGACAGAAGCCTCAGACATGGAATGATAACTCAGAGAATGTAACATTGGAAACAGACTTAGCACAGCCTCCTCCTGACCCTTCCCATTGTCCAGGCTCTCAAAGTTTGTGCCTTCCTAGCGCTGTACTGTTTCCCATCGTGTGGGCTATGTTTATCCTTTTCTCTGACTAGAGAGAGTTGTGTACTACAAGCATCTGTGGATGGGTTTCTGCAGGAGCACCAGTTTTCACACAAGGTGGAAAAACAAGAGTAGGTTTCCTGGATTGTAGGTATCTACAGTAGAATAAATACTCCTTCCCCAACTCATGTCTATCAGAAAACTCAAGAAAGACCTTACTTGAAAACAGGGACTCTGAACATGTAATTAGTTAAGGATCTTAGGATGAAATTCCAGGCAGAGCATGGTTCCTAAATCTGATGCTAGACATCCCTACAAGAAGGGATGCAGACACAGTGACAGGGATGAGTGGTTGGTACGGAGACTGGAGTGATGGAGCCACAAGCCAAGGAATGTCTGGTGCCATTAGATGCTGGAAGAGGCGAAGAAGGATGCTCGAGAGGGCCTTTGGAGGACCATAGTCCCGTGGACACCTTGAGTTCAACCTCTGACCTCCAGCACTGTGAGGTCAGAACACTTCTATTGTGTTCTGCCTCCTGACTGGAGACATTTGTACGGTAGTCTAGGAAACTCCCACAATCCTCCACTCAGAAGATCCTTTCCTTCATTATCCATGCCATGACGATGCTTGCCACCCTAAACATGTGGCTTTGTTCTCAGTGACCAAACATGACCATCTGGGAGGCCCCAAGGTACAGATGTGCTTCCCATTCTCCATCTACCTCAAAGGTTACAAAATGTTATAACTGACAGACAGAGGCCAGCAGAGCACAACACATCTGAGAGATGGAGGGGCAGGAATAACTCAGGGCCATGGCTCTGAGGTCGGTGAGGTTCAACACACAGGTCACCAGTGAAGCCTGGGTAGAATGGGGACAGTAAGATCAAAGAGCCAAGGATGCTGGGTAAAGTGGTAAGGCGGAGGCAGGGTAAAGAGGATTGTGGGGCGGATACCATTGTGGAGAATTCACAGTTGTGATGCCTTTGATGGAAGTGACGCTTAGGATCTGGGGTTCGAGTCTAAAAGGGACTTGTGCAAAATAGGAGGAGGGTAGTTAACTATTTCAAGCAATACCTCAGGGTTCCCAGGGTCCTGTGAGTGAGGCTTTGTGGTGAAGAGGCAATACAGCGACCAATGTGGAAAAGACTGTTTTGGGGGATGGGGAGTGGGAGTAGGGCTGGAGGGGGGGCTGTAGCAAAAACACCACTGCCAACATCCTAATCAGGTGCTCAGGGCCATGACTAATTATGGGTGAGGCAGAGACATTCAGTACAGCCATACAGCAGGGTCACAAATGCTGGGTTCATTAACTAAAAAGGTTTTCAAAAGTAGGGGGAAAAAAAAAACTTGCAAGTTTAGGTTCCAAGGGTGACGGTAACAAGGTTCCATTCAGAACTCGTTCTAATTTTGATGCCGGTGGCGGCCTGGGAGCAAAGCCTCGCTCTGGGTGGACCACAGCCTCCTTTTGGACACAGAGGGGCCCAGGAGATGGGGTGGGCACCTCCCGTGGGCAGGTGTGGATATTGGCTCAGGGACGGCTGTATGGTTTCCCCGCAGTAAGATCAATAATGGGTCCAAAAATAAATCTCAGAAAGCTGAGCTTAAAATAGTTCCAATTTCTCCCAGTTCTTTCTTATTTCAGTTCACAAGGTGGTCTCTCTGGGAGCGGGAACGGCTGGTTTTCTCTCAAGTTGACAAATTGATATCGAACCTGAAACTGCTGGCAGGCCCACATTTTGCCTGGCCTTCACCACCCTCCCTGTTTGGTGTCTGTCTCCTGGAGGTGACTTTGATCTCCTAGTTCCCTCAACTTTTTTTTTCTTTTTCTTTTTGAGCCCACACAATGAGTGCTTTTGCACAGAGACAGAGTTTCTGATACAGAATAGTTAAGGGTATGGGCTCTTTGACTAACTCAGCCCTGAGGGAACAGAAAGAATAGAGCACAGGGGACCAAAGACTTGCTGAGACCTGGCTGGGGCGGCCATGTAAGACTGGGCAAAGGGAGGAGGCTTGGAGCCTGGCTCTCTGGAGGCTGGAGAACTTCCCTTCTGCCATCCACCGAATCAAACTCCTGAGGTGCTTCAGGGCTTGTGTCTCCATCCAGCTCCTTCCTACTGAGCCTCTCCAGGCAAAACAATGCATCAGGCACCAGCCCAAGACGGCTTAAGAACCATAAGAGATTGCATCTACTGTCAGGAAAAAAAACCAAGGAACAGACTGTTAGACATTTTCCTGGTAGTTTGTGTTTTGTTTAATTTTTTCCCCCTTCCGTGTGGATGGGTTGTAAACTCCCTGAGAGACAAAGTCGAGAACCATGAAAAGAACCCTGGAAGAGCTCCATTTGTCCCCGGTGGAGACAGCCGTAGAAGCCTCTAGAAGGAGCTCCCCAACCAAGACAAGTGGGAAAATAGGCTTGGCCCAGCATGTGGTGGGGATGTTGGTGTCTGGGGCTCTGACCAAGGGCATGATATGGTGACTCCGAAGGACCTCGGCTGGATCTGTTCATGTTGGTTTTCCTCAGTGGGGAGGCACTGCCCACTGACTCACCCTGTCTCCAATCCACTCTTGTGAATCGGTTTTGGATTGAACGCCATCTTTAAGTAACAGCCCCACCCCCTTCTCTTTCCAATGGACTAGAACAGCTGTTTTTAAGAATAAGCAGTGTGCCTGGCGGTGGTGGCGCACACCTTTTAATCCCAGCACTTGGGAGGCAGAGGCAGGAGGATTTCTGAGTTCGAGGCCAGTGTGGTCTACATAGGACAGCCAGGGCTACACAGAGAAACCCTGTCTCAAAAAACCAGAAAAAAAAAAAAAGCCGGGCGGTGGTGGCGCACGCCTTTAATCCCAGCACTTGGGAGGCAGAGGCGGGAGGATTTCTGAGTTTGAAGCCAGCCTGCTCTACAAAGTGAGTTCCAGGACAGCCAGGGCTACACAGAGAAACCCTGTCTCGAAAAACCAAAAAAAAAAAAAAAGAATAAGCAGTGTTCTCCACCCCCCATCCCCATCCACACCTCCCCTCTCCCTTTCTGATGCTGGAATAAAACTTGGGGCTCCGTAAATAATAGTCAAGTGTCCCACCATTGATTCCAATCTCATGATAATTCTGCATGTTCACGCTACTATAGTGAATATCTGTATAATGACACAGTAAGCCTATTGGATATCTCAGACACTTTCTGAGGCCCAGATCTAAGTCACATGACCATGTCCATCTCTGGTTGGGTTGAAATGAACATATTTATATCTACATCCACCATGTCCCCTACCCCAAATCCTCTGACTCTAAGATTTAAGCCTGGATCTCTTTGTAGTCTTTTAATCATCTGAGTTGGGAATCTGGGTGTTATCTCATACTTTCTCCTTCTCCCAGCATGCTAGGCACTAAACAGTACGTATTCCACAGCATCTATATCTCACCATCCATCTCCATGACAGACCCTCTAATTTCTGATATGGACAGCCATGGGCCTCCTCTTCCTAATATTCACATTTACCCATCCATCCATCCATCTACTCATCTACCCACCCATCCATCTATCCATCCATCCATCCATCCACCCACCCATCCATTCATCTACCCACCAATCCATCCATCCATCTATCCATCCACCCACCCACCCATCCATCCTTCTACCTACCAATCCATCCATCCATCTACCCACCAATCCATCCATCCATCTATCCATCCACCTACCCATTCATCCATCCATCCATCTACCCCCTATCCATCCATCCACCCACCTATCCATCCACCCACCCACCCACTGCCGTGAATTTGCTTCCCAATACACTAAGCCAGTTTCTTCAGTCCCATGGGAACATATCAATTTACGGTAGACCAATCATATATATAAATACCGGTTGGGGGGGAAGGGGGGATAACTTCAAATTGATTTTTAAGGCTGAATCTTGTGAATGGAGAGAGTAGTTTGAGAGTCATGTTCCAGGAGCAAGGACCACAGTCTGAGGGATGACTTGAATTCCTTGCCTAGGACATGCCTTTCCAGTATGTTCTATTAAGGAACCATAGGCTTTAATGTACACATAAAACACCTGACAGAATCCTGCTTGCTTAAACACAGGCTCTTGTCCAGCGACTTTGGGGTAGGTGGCTGGGTGTCTAGCAAGCTCCCAGGTGATGCTGACGTTTCTAGAACCATTAGATATTCCAGAAATGTACAACACAGAGGGAAGCCCTGGCCAGACGGCTCTGTGGGTCCCAGGGTCTGGAATGGCATCCTGCAATGGAAGCTATCCCGAGACAGTCAGACTTGGGGTTGTGCAGGATTCCTTGCCTCTCTGGCAGTTGTGGGAAGAGGTTGATTGAGAGACTTCTCTGAAAAGGATTAAGGCCTTAACTAGGGCCCTGATTGTCCAATGGAGAAGCAGGATGCATGCCCCTCCCCCACCATGAGGTTGAGGATCAAACCAGGGTAAGGGTACCACCAGTGAATTACCTCATCAGCCCAGGATGGAAGCACTTACTTAAGAGGTTAGGTTAGACCATCCAAGGAACATACTTGAATTAGGGACAAAAGGCAAACTTAGATCTAGTGAATTCTGCCTGTTTTGTTGTGTGATCAGATCTACATCCATTCTGATTTTACGTTTTTCTTTCTCTCTCTCTTCACCTTCTCCCCCATTCACCTCATACCTAAAGTCTCATGTAGCCCAGGCTAGCCTTAAACTTATTATGTAGCAGAGGATGACCCTAAACTTTAATTATCCTCCTCCCATGTTGATGCTGGAACTATCGATGGATACCACCACACCTAGTTCATGCAGTACGTGGGATAGAGCTAGGGCTTCATTTGTGTTGGGCAAACATTCTATGGATGGAGCGACATTCCCCCAAGTCCTGCTCATGGTGGCTTTATTACTCTCATCTTTAAGTGGGATCTCACTAAATTTCTTAGGCAAGTCTCCAACTCATGGGCTCAAATGCGCTTCCTGCCTCAGTCTCCCTAGTGTCTACTCTCAGCTTATAAGAGCTCAGCACATCTGCTGTAACCACTCCGTGGAGGCTCTGTCCCCACTTCGCAGGAGTCAGAGGCCAGGTTGGGATCAGCAGGCCTTCAGGATTCTTTTTGTTCTACCTCAGGGTAACTTTGTAACATTTGGAGCCCCTGCTGACAATGACCCAGCCCACTGGCCCCAGTTCCAGCTCTGGTCATACATGGCATGGAATAAAAAATATTTTAAAATATACCAAATGCCCAACAAGAGGATACAAGGATACCATTCATGCTGAGAAAAGGGCGTTAGGAGAGTGCATAAAGACCACATAGTACAGTCATAGAACTCCCATGAAAGAGGCACAGTGGGAATCTAGTTGTAAGACACCCATTAGGAAAACCAGAGAATAAGCGACAGTCCCAGAATGAGTGAAACACAGAAAAACCTCTCCAGGCACATGGAAGTCATCACATGAGGTCCCAGATCAGAGGACCAATAGTGAAGGGAATTACTGGAATATGGGGCATGGTAGGTGGACTCTCATGCTTGCACTTGGTGCTTGAGGGCAGAAGAGTCAGGTGTTCAAGGTTGGCCTCAGCTACATAGAATTTAAAGGCCAGCCTGGGCTACGTGAAACTCTGGCCCCAATAAACAAGACCAAATAAATTGGCAAAATGTAAATATGCCCATGTACCAGATTGTACTGTTGTCTCAATGTCCGACTTCCAGGTTTTAATCATTGCACCGTGGTTACATAAAAGAAAGTCTCTGTTCCTAGGACACACACACTGATGTACTCAAGGGTGAAGGGTCATTGTGCCTGCAACTTACTCTCAATGAGTTCTAGGGAAAAAGTGATACGTAAATATTTACACAGACAGAGACAACGTGAACAGGGGAAAAAGAAGCTCTAACGACTGGAGGCTCCGAAATGACCTTAACGCTTCTGGAAGGCACGAGGCTTTTCAGTAGGTTGGAGAAACTTGTCACAGTTTATTTTATACTGGCTTGGCGAAAGCAGGCCTTCTGGGCACATCATCCAGTCTCTGAGAAATGTTTAGACCAGAGATGCCTGGTACTGGCAGTCGGGGCTGTGTGCCTGGAATAGGGAATCTGAAGGTCTTGGGATGTCCGTCTCTTCTCCACTGCACAACAGAACTCTGAGAGTTGGCCCCTCTCCGGACTGTGAGGAAGGTAGACTCTTGGGCTGATGAGATGGCCTACTGTGTAAAATATTTGCTCTGTAGGCATGACGATCCAAATTCAAATCCTCACCACAGCAATGTGTGTCTATAACCCAGCACAGGGAGCTAGGGGACAAGGGGGCCCCTAGAGTCACTCACCAGCTAACACTAACCAATCCGGGAGTGTCAGGTTCAGTTAGGGCATTGGTTCTCAACCTCTGGGTTGTGACCCCCAAAGGGGTCATGTATCAGATTATAATTAATAGCAATAGCAAAATCACAGTTATGGAGTGGCTACAAAAATAATTTTAGGGTTGGGGAGGTCACCACAACATGATGGACTGTATTAAAGAGGCTCGGTATTTGGAAAGCTGAGAACCACTGAGTTAGAGACTATCTCAAAAAATAAGGTAGAGATGGGACTGGGAAGATGGCTCAGTGGTCAGGAGCCGCACTCTTCCTGAGGATCTGGTTTTGACTCCCGGCACCCATGAGGAAGCTCACAGTCCTTTGTAGCTCCAGATCCAGGGAATCTGAGATGCCCTCTTCTGGCCTCTTCAGGTACTGTATGGACATGGTGCCCATGTATACATGCAGGCAAAAGATAAAAGAAAAATAAATAAGTCTTAAAAAAAATAACATAGAAAGTGGCTTAGGAAGACACACGATGTGCTGGAGAGATAGCTCAGTGGTTAAGAGCACTGGCTGCTCTTCCAGAGGTCCTGAGTTCGATTCCCAGCAACCACATGGTGGCTCACAACCATCCGTAATGAGATCTGATGCCCTCTTTCTGGTATGTCTGAAGACAGCTACAGTGTACTTACATACATAAAATAAATATTTTTTTTAAAAAATGACACATGATGCTGACTTCTGGTCTCCACACTTATCTTACACACACACATACACACACACACACCCCACAGAAAGCATGACCTTGCACAGGTCTTACTGAGTACTGAAATAATGGATCATCACAGGGAAGAGATGACACAGTCTACACCCCAAGTATGGGCCTCCCTGGAAGGAGCAGGCCGCAGGAAGTCAGTTTGGCTTCACGCATTGTCTCCCACTTCAGGTGGGAATGGGTTTTGTTGGATATTATTTCCCTGTGACCTTCTCTGTCAAACGGGCTAGTCAAGAATGGCAGGGTTGGGGCAGAGCAGAAGAAGGGTTCTTATGGAGACTATTTTAAGGTTAAGCCACAGCCAAGTTTCCAGACAGGCAGTGGTCTGCTTGCAGGCTTCTCAGGATATCTCAGGAGCACGATCTTGAGGGAGAGGTAAGATGTGCTCAACAAGAATTCTTCTGCGACTTTGCTCATCCTTTTGATTATTATTTTTTAATGAAAAGTGTGTGTTGGGGAGGGAGGGTACACCACCTCCCCTGGCCCTGAGCCTACAATCTTACTTGCAATACTAATCTCTCCCCACTGGATCTATGCCACGCGCTTGGCTCTGGGCCAGTTTAATATCACTCTTGCTGATAGCAGGTTGCAGCGGTGTTTCTATTATGAAGCTCGGCTTTAAAAATCTCTCGGGCATGGATACAGTCTTCTGGGCAAAGGAACCTTACCAACACTTATCTTCTGGGGGGGTGGGCTGCGGGGCGCCAGCGTGCACTTCCAAACCTCCCCTACCCAGCTGAATTAGATGCGGCTCCTATGGCGTCTTTGGATGGGCTAGGGGTGTGGCTCAGTGGGTAGGGTGCTCAGCTGACAAGCATGATCCCCCACCACTGCATAAGACTGAGTGTGATGGAACATGCCTATAATGCACCTGTGCAGCAGAGGCAGGCGGATCAGAAGTTCAGAGTCACCCTTGCCTACATAGAGTCTGAGTCAAGACTGGCTAGAGACCCTGTTTCAAACATAAATAAATAGGGTCAGTGAAATGGCTCAGAGGATAAAGGTGCTTGTTGCAAGGTCTGATGACCTGAGTTCAATCCCTAGGACCCATGGGGTGGAAGGAAAGAAGCACTTCCTGGAAGCTGTCCTCTGACCACCACATTTGTGATGTAAAATACTCCCCAATTAATTAAAGTAATCAACCAACCAACCAGCCGGCCACCCACCTACCCACCCACAAAATCAATAAAATGCCTTTGGAAAAGACTTCAGGGATGCAGTTCAATGGTAGAGCAGGTGCCTACATGGGCCAGGTTCCGGGCTCAATCCCCAACACCACTACTACAGCAACGACAATACAAAAACCAGTCACCCATCTCAACAGGTACAAGATCAACAGCATGCAAAGTATTTGTGGAGAGCGTGTCCTTTTCTGAGATGCTCTGAAGCCTTGTTCTCCACTCTGCTTTTGTGTTTTCGGCAACCCCAGCCTTCCTGACTTACACATGCTGGCTTAACTATGGAAGGTCTTTCAACTAGACTTTTGAGTAACCCCCTCATTTGTCACTCACTGCCCACGGTTCCATGAGCCCAGTCATTCCGTTTCAGGGCAGGAATCTCTCTGAGATTAGCCTCCAAAGTCTATTCCAGTCACAAGATCGGCTTCTGGGCAGATGAGGTTGTATGTGTAAAGGATATAAAACCAAAAAAGCCTGTGGCAACCAGTTCTGTCAATTATTAGCTGTGCAGCCTTGGACAAGGTATATGTGCATGTATGTGTGCATGTGTGTGTGTGTGTGTGTGTGTGTGTGTGTGTGTTGGGTTGGGTTGGGGAGGGTACTCCACCTCCCCTTGCTAAGCCAGGAGTGTGTAGGTATATATGCATACACAAACACATATATACACAGACACACATATATGCGTACTCCCATATATATGGGCACAAACATCTCTTAAAATCAGTGAGAGCATCTATAGCAAGCCTCCCTTTATACGCTGCTATGAATGTTTACTGAGAGGACATATAGGGTGCTAGAAGTATTAGGCATCATTCTTTATCTCTGGGTCCTACCAAGAGCTCTGTTCTTCCATCCTGACAGAGTGCAGGAGCCTTGCTCTGTCTGGTCCTGCCGAGTGGCCAATCTGGTTTTAAGAGCCGTCTTCCTGCCCATTCTTTATTATTTTACTGTCCATTAGCTCCTCAGGAATAGCTCACCACAAACACAGACTCACAATGCTACCTTTACTTACCAACTAACATAATTTAGAGCCCTGACCCAAGATTATGAGCCACTAATGCAATTTCCCCCTCGCTAAGATCTTCATTAACAAAAGGTCGGGAGGGTTCTAGGAGGAAGACGCAAAGCCAGAGAAAGCCACAAGCACCCAGTGGGGGGTCTCCAGTCAGGATGGAGATCTAGTCCAAGACTGGAAGGCAGCAGCCAGCTGGCGGGCGACAAGTGCCCAAGGACTTGGCTGGATGCTGGGAAATCCATCAGTGGTTCTCGGCGAAGCCTCTCAAAAGGGCTGTCTTTCTCCACCTGGGAGATATGCTGAGTAGTTTTGGCTGTGGGTATTTTGAGATGTCCTTTGTCACTTGATCTCGGCTGGGGAGGCACGTGGGGACTGAGAGGTTAGGAAAAATAAATTGTTCAGACATGGGGCTCTAGGAATAGAGTTTTCCACTCAGCTTTGATCCTGCCAAGGAGCTCTTAGGTTCATACTCAGCTTTATTTTATTTTTAACTTATTTCCTTTGCCTTTGGGTCTCTGGGGCCAGACTCTATTTCCTACTGTGGCGTTCCCACCCAGATCCTCTTTTGTTCCCCCTCTTAAAATCTGTTCATTTTTGTGAGAAACACTCCCCATCCCCCACTCCCCCAGCCGTGTATTAGCTGCTTCTTCTGGCTTAGCCTGTCCTGTGTTACTATAATGAAATACCCGCAAGCTTGGAAAGCGTATGAAGAAATGAGGAGGAGGAGGAGCCTCTATCACCACACACACACACACACACACACACACACACACACACACACACACACGATGATACTTTGACCAGAGGATTTTTGGACTTTGCCTTTTCTCTGTTTTTCAAGTGTGTCTGTGTGTGTATATGCATGTTGGTTCTGGCTTGTGACTCTCTAGAGGTGCCCATGGCAGCTGCAGTTTCTTACTGGCAGAATTCTAAGGAGGCAGAAAGTATTACATGGCAAGAGGCAGGGTGTGTGTGTGTGTGTGTGTGTGTGTGTGTGTGTGTGTGTCCATCCTTCTCTTTCATAATACCATTATGCTTTAATCACAGGACCCACACTGAAGACTTAATCTATTCCTAAAGCCCCCTCAAAAGTCCACCTCTAAATATCAAAGCTGAATGTTGCCACCCTCATAATCCCTTGCTATCAGTGACATAGGGGGATCAGGTGGCAACGTCTGTGCCCTTAAGGGACACACACCTCACATTCCCTCCACAGACTTTTCTCATTTTAAAAGTCTGCCTTGAGCCAGATTTAAGATGACCTACCCACGTCCCTTATTCTCTCCCGAAGATGTAGAGAAAACAAAGGCCCGGTTGCAAAGCCATTGTTCTGAACATGCAGTGGACAAGCGTTCCCTTGAGGGACGCGAAACCTCTGAGAATCCCTAGTGATTGTTACTGAAAAGCAAGAGACCATGTTACTGCCAGTGTGAGTGTTTTCAGGAATTCTTGCAGCCCTGGAAAACTTGGAAGGAGGGGGAAAATAAACCATTATTAAAAAAAAAAAACCCAAATAATCTCAAAAACTGGTTCTGAAAGATGGGAAGGACAGATTTCCCTTTCCTCACAACAAGGATGCAAACCTTTGACCAGGGTTTTACAAACCAAGGAGCAGGGCTGGGGATGAGGCTTAGCTGGTGAGCAGGATGCTGGGTCTTGTCCAGTAGGAATCTGTGGACAGGACACCGATGCTATTATCATCTTTGACATTATCCATTGTCCCCTTGGCCGCCTCATTCTTGCCCCTGTATCCTGGAGTACGTCACTCCCTCCTTTGGGATGGCTGGAGCACTTTCCCCTCTTGATTTAGCCTGCTAGCTCCCTTTGCACTTTACAGAAGGGCCATTAGGTGGGGCCCTGTCACCATCTCCCTGGTAAGCCAAGGGCTATGACTTTGGACTTTGAGGACTACTGAGTTGTGGGACTACTGCTCAGATTGTCCAAATGCACAGAGAGGCTGTGGTGAAGGAGGCAGGCTAGAGTCCGAATCTAATAATAGGTCCCAAGGACTTGGTGTAGAAGAGGTTGTACATTTGAAATCACCAATCCAGTTTTAGAAAACAATTACCAAGATTCTTGAGGAGAAACAAACAAACAAACAAACCCAACAACCTAAGGCACATTATAAGAGTCAGCCGTCACTGATAGTAGGACAGCCCTCAGCAATCTACAACCCTGCTTTCTAGCCCTCTGTCCCTGCTGATGCTATCTATGGACCACTTTGACCCTTAACCACTGTGAGACGCTACCTCTTGAGCAGAACAGCCAGCATCCATATCCAATCAGCTGTGCTGGTTTGCAAGAATCCATCACGATCATGCTTTGGGACTTGGCATTCCATCAAGGAGGGGATGAGGAAGGTCACTGGACCCTCACCTGAGATTCCAGACACTTCTCTCAGCCATGTGTATACAATTCTGCCCTAATTGCATATGGCTTAGGGGACATTACTCTTATACAGTTATGGGGAGCCACGATCCATCCACACTAGGAAGACTTTCCAGTGTGACTGCTCTGGGGTCACCCATGCCACTATTGGAAACCCCTTACCCACACTCTGATATGTAAGCACCCAGTACTTACTGGTTCTACAGGACGATTACTTGGGCTTGTCAATGGGACCTTACTGAGGAGGGAACTGGACCGTCTACTATTGCCATAGGCTAGCCTTCTCCTTCCTCCTCTGGGGCGACCTCCACTTTCTTCCACGTCAGCTGACCTTGTTCTCGTGCTTGTCTATCTTCTGTGATCTCCCCGTCTATCTTGCTACAATCCCCGGCTGAAGCCCAGATACTGTTTACTTTCCTTCCAAGTTCAACTTCAAGGTCAATCCCAGGATACCTTTCCTGTCACCTCACTGAACCCGCCAATCCCCAAGAGACTCGGGGCTGGACTGCAGGCTCCTTCTGATCTTGGCCTACTCAATTTCCCACACCCGGCAAACAACTCCTGGACTAACTTGAGAACATTTCCTGCGCTCCTATGCAGAATGCAGAGCCCAGCCGGGGACAGTCAAGCAAGCTGGTGGCACCACCAACCACAGCCGCCCAAATCACCAGGCTGCAGAGACTTCCCAGAGATGCGGTTTCCTCTTCTCTGTCACCAGTTTCTCACCAGCGGGGACCTTTGACCTCCACCATCCTCCTTAAAACCTGTTTCCTGGCTTCTTTTCCTCTAGATGACTTCTCCCCACATGCCTGAAGCTAGAGGCCACCATGCACAAGTTAACTGGTGTTCTGTCCCCCTTCCCTCCCTGTGTCTGCCCTGCTCTGTGGATTTTTCTTCTGCCTGGAAGAGGAACTATCTCAATGTGTTCTATCATGAAGAACACTCACTATCTGGCTTCTAGAGATGGTTCCTCCAAATTCTGGCTTGTGGGGTCCTTTATCTTTAGCATTTTACCACCCAGGGGTTGGGATGTCCGGGGTTGAGAATGCGTCATAGCTTGCCTGGCATGCACGAAGCCTTGAATCCCTTCGCCAGTATTGTTAAGGTGCTGCACTGGAAGGGAAGACGCAAGGAGGGCCAGATGTTCAGAAAGTCATCCTAACCACAAAAGGAGTTTCAGGCTAGCCTGGGCTCACATTTGTTTCTTGTACCCTGGTTGGCTTATGTATGTATGTATGTATGTATGTAGCCAGGGTTTTGTGTAGCCTAGGATGGCCTCAAACTCTCCATGTAGTTGGGGATAACCTTGAACTTCTGATTCTCTGCCTCTACCCCGAGAGCTGGGCCTAGATGTGGTGTGCATCACCGTGCCCAGTTGTATGTGTGGTTGTATACAGTGTTTAAGATCAACCCAGAGCTTTTGTGTATGCTGAGCGAGCTCTCTACCTACTGAGCAACATCCCTGGACTTCCCCTGCCCCACTTGATCTACCTTTTCACACATTGTTTATTTAATTTCGAGTGTGTGTGTGCGCGCGCACGCACACGCGCGCGCACACTCATCCCTGTATCTTGCCTTGATTCCCTCCTTTCATCATTTAGGTCCTGGGGATCAGCCCTAGGTCATGAGGCTTGGTAGCAAGCACCTTTTATGTGCTGAGCCATTTCACCGGCTCCTGGTTTAGTTTAAGACAAACATCGTACGGTCCTTCCTTGACTTCTCGCCACTACAATGGAAAGCCACCGTGATAACATTTCAGTGTCCATATCTACACTTACGTTGCAATTTAATTCTATGGCATTACAAGGGTGAACGTTTGAGCCTCTATGGCATTTGGAGGTGAGACTTTGGGATTAGAGACAAAAGAGGTGTCGAGAGTAGACCCAGTTCAGCTTTGCAAATGAGGAAACCTAGGTCAGATGGTTCTGCCTCACCAGGAGATGTCTGTGCCTCCTTAGGATGCTGCAGACAGTCCCAGCTGGCACAATGACCTCACAGTATGAAACAACACACCCAGGGGCTTCCTAGCCTCAAGAACTGTAAACTAGATTGACCTTGATTCTTTATAAATTGCCCACCTTGTGATCTTCAGTTATAGCAACAGACAATGGAATGAGATACGCCATCAAGGCAATATATCATTCCTTTCCATATGAGCCACCTTTCTTCCTACGAAGTCTTGAAGAACTTTGAAAACTATTATTTTTGACACTCTGTATCTAGCTATGGATTTATCTTCCTGTATCTTTTTAGCAGTTAGAGAGTGATTAGATGGTAGCCAGGCTCTTCCAATCTCAACACCTAGCTGGGTGACCTTGGGCCAGAGAGATCTGATTTCACCTTTCCAGTTTGCTCCAATATTAAACGTTTATCTCCCAGGGTTACCCAAGGACTAAGGAGCTAATGCAGGAGATGTACACAGAGTAGCACCTGGATCTTATGTGCTCCATAATGCCAGCCACCATCACTGTCCAAAGTAAACTTCGATCTAAGCAGTTGTGCTTCTTCAGTCCTAGAAAAGGCTTTTAGCTTTTCCTGTTTCAAATATTTATAGTCTTTGAGCATTTCTGTTTTGTTTTGCGTGAGAGACACAGTCTCATGTAGCCCAGGCTGGCTTCGAGTTTGTTATCTAGCCCAGTCTAGCACCTCAGACTCCCGAGTGTGGAGGTTACACATCACCATTTCCCAGGTTATGGAGCCCAGAGCTTTGTGCCTGCCATGCATACTCTACCAACTGAACTGCCCAGCCCTCTTCGGGCATTTTTATTAGTCATTGCTGCATGTTTGGGGCAGAGAAGAGGCCGCAGACTGTGAATGTGTTTCTTACCCAGAAGGCAAGCCTGGGAGAGGCACGTCCCTTCCCTCTGTCCCCTTCCAACCTGATTGGTCCCCTTCCTTTCACAGGCCACTTGGAGATTCCTCTTTGGTTCATTGCAAGCTGGCTTCTCCTCTACTATGTCACCTTCCTGTCAAAAAGGCTATTCATGGCCTCACTACTCCATCCCTCAGGACCCTCTAAACACCGTGCTCACTGAACTCCCGGGCTGTTATCATTACAGACAGTGTCTTCACCCACAGGGTCTGTGACTCCCACACACTACTCTTCTCCTTCTACCTTTCAGAGTGGCTCCTTCTCATCCATCATCTCCGTCCCTACAGCTTCAAAAGTAACCCTGTGACTTCTGAGGGCGCGCCCTCTGTCGCTCAGCTGCGGACTTATGGATCCAATTACCTCCTGGTTCCTACTGTCATTCGCCGAGTGAGCACTTCAGCCTGAACTCACAACCTCTCCTGCCTTCATGTGTTTAGGCTGCTGTAGCAAATACCCTGAAATGGGGTGGCTTGTATATAACAGGGAATACATCTCTCACAATTCTAACGTTTGGGAAGCCTGGGTTAAGACTGATTTGCACGTGACAGCATCTTCTGGCTGTGGTCTCCTTTGGTGGAAGGGGTAAGGAGCGTCTGAGACCTTTAACAAGTGCAGGGACCTTTTTCAGTGTCATTCTTAAGACCTGATCATGTCTAGGGCCTTGAAGGACTCGGGTAGGATTCCAACCAGAATTCTGGGACACAGACCTTCCAATCATAGTCTCTTAAGCCATTAGGAACATTCCTTGTTGGGCGCTATTGCTACTCAGCTGTGGGAAAATAACCAATTAACTCTAAAGGACTGACCCTGAGGTCAGTTGCTCTCCTTACCTTACCAATGGACCAACCATGTCTATGCTCTGAGGGACTAGGAGTAGGCCAGACTCCCAGGGACATAGGCAGAAGGGTCACAATAATAGAGGGCTAAGTAACAAAGGCTGGTGATATAGATGTGACCTGCCAAGGTGGCCAGCTTCTTCCTCACCCTCCTGACCTGAGACAAAAGCCTGGCAGCTTAAAACAAAGGCCCTGTGAGCTCCCTCTCCCCCCAGCCGGGCACCTGCTGATGGACTGGCCCGAGTTCAAGGCCAGATCAGGATATGTTTATACAATAGTTGTGAGTCAGTCAGCCATCCTACCTTTCTTCAAATGGACCAAGGCGATTAGGAGACAGGAGACGGTGGATAATTCTGCTGCTGGGAAGGTGGGGCTGGGAGGATCCCTGGGGCCCCCAACGGCCAACCAATCTAGCAAATCACGGAGCACCAGATCCAATGAGAAATAAGACTGGATTTTGGCATTTGAGTTCAGCCTCTGGTTCTTGGAGGGTCTCTTTCTCTCTCTCTCTCTCTCTCTCTCTCTCTGTGTGTATGTGGTTTGTGTGTGTACATGTGCACATGTGTGAGCACACATGATCTCCCAATAAAAGCTTTTCTTCGACTGCTGATTCTGTCTGCTCCCTTTAGTAGTGTTTGAGATTTCCTTAGCTGGCAGGGACAAATGAACATGATCAAGACCCCTAGATGGTAACAGTTTGGCAGACACTGCTTCATTTTAATATTGATTGTATATGTGCTTATGGGGGGGGGTGGTGTGTGCATGTGCATATAGAGGCCAAAGGTCAACCTTGGGCATCCTTCGGGGGCTGTCCAGCCTTTTCTCTTTCTGAGACAGCTCTCACTCTGTGGTCCTAGCTGGGCAGGACCTTTTATGTAGATCAGGTTGGCCTGGAATTCTCAAAGATCTAGCCTGCTGTGAACCACTATGTGGGTGCTGAGAACTGAACTTTGGTCCTTGGCAAGAGTAGCAAATGTTCTTAATTGGTGGTTGGTCTCTCCAGCCCAGATTCTAAACATTCAGCGTCATTCAAAGGATGACCTATGGGAGCAATGGACGTCAAAGGGGCAAGTCTTTAAAATATAGGCACCTGCTAGATTTCCAGTGAATGAAGTACACAGGGAAAAGCCTTTAACCCTTGCCAGTTTAGAAATAACAGGCATAAAAACCATGAATAAGTCAAGGTCTGCAGCAGAGGTCCGAACGCATTTTGGAAGGCAGCTGTGGGTTGCACTGAGACATGGTGGGATCCCCCAAGTCCGTCAGCCTGTACTGTGACAGGAACAACCTCTAAAAGTCTCTGAATACTTCGCCTAATAAAAAGTCATCTTGACTTTGCCCAGTCACTGATTATGGGTAAAGGCACTGGCTTGGTACAGCACGGAGCAAAAGGAAGGAGGTCCTATGGTTCTTCGGTGTAAGGGCTTTTATGCTAGAATTTCTTATTTTACAAGCAACTTTACTTATTGTATGTGTTGCCCCTCAACGCTCCATGGTACAAACTTACAAAACTGAGAAATTGGAGCTACAGTTTTTAAGGCAGTCATGGAACAAGCACAGGTGCACGCACACACATACCCCTCTACAAAATCTGCAATCACGGACTGGTGAGACGGTGCGCCTGTAAAAGCATTTGCTACCAAGCCCGATGATTTGAATTTGATACCAGCACCCACACAGTGGAAGGAGAGAACCGACTCCTGCAAGTTAATCCTCTGACTTCTATTCCTAAGCCATGACATGCATGCATACGCACTCACACACATACACAGAGAGACAAATTAACTTAAAGATCTGCATGGGAGTCACTGATTAGCTTCTTCCCATTAATAGACAAGGGAAGTATTTCTTTTCTGAACAGTGATCACAGACCTTAGACAAAGGAAGCAATGTGCATTCATATGAGCTCTTAGCCAAAGCAAAATGTCTGCAGCCCGTGCACCCCATGATTCCTTTCTTAGTTTGCTGTTTGGAGACAGAGTCTTATGTAGCTCAGGCTCACCTCAAACTTGCTAAATAGCTAAGGCTAGCCTTGAACTTCTGATCCTCTTGCCTCACACACCTCCCCAGAGCTGAAGTTATACAATGTCTGATTTATAATTCTCTTAAATTAAAAAAAAATTGTTTACTTACTGTTGTTGTTGCTGCAGTGTTGGTATGCAGGTTTGCACATGCCACAGGGTGACTGTGACCTTCGGGGACTGCTGTTTTGAGTCAGTTCTCTCATTTCCAGGCTCAAATCTAGGCCACTGGGCTTGTGTTCCTTGTAAGTGTCTCTGCCCGCTGAGCCATCTTGCCTGCCCAGTTCCTTTCTATAAAAGGCAATTTGCTTTGCTAAGGATTGAGCCAGGAGCACCGACACTTGCTAAGCACAAGTTCTACCTCAGAGAAACGCCCCCAGCCACAGCGGGATTGTTTTCTGTCTTAGAAAGCCCCAACAAAGGCACGCCATGTGTGCAACTGCTGTTTCGTCTATTCCAAGAGACCCAGATGGTTCCTGAGTAAATTTAGCTGGGTGCCGTGAGCAGGGTTCCCCTATAGATCAAAATAATGTTACTAGAAAAAAAAATACACCTCCCTGCCACCCTTCACTCCTGAGGAAGGTTCTCTGTATAGATCATATTTTGTTTCATTAATTCACTTGAGTTCTGCCTTGCAACCAAAAGGAAGTTGACTTAGCAATAAATTCACGGCAGATCTTTGGACTTCGGTATAAAGGATAACACAATCCTTCAGCATCAAGTGTTATTTTACTTGGTTTTGGCCTTGAGTGTCTATTCTGTGATGGCACTCAGTTATTTATTTATTTTATATCGTTTTATAATATTGATTTTATAATTTATTCATGTTTTTTTGCCCTCAAGGCAGTGTCTTGCCCCGTATCCCAGGCTGGCCTCAAGCTCCTGACCCTCCTGCTTCAGCATCCAGAGTGCCGGGACGTCAGGCATGCGGCATCACATCCCGCCCATCAGAGCATTTAGCTGAGGCTTTTCAACACATATTTATTAATAGCTTGGCCAGCATAATTAAGATAATTAAAATAACTCTGCAGAATGGTCTGCATATTCCAAAGGCATTTTTGACCCTCTAGTTGAAGGGCTGGAAAAAGGATGGAACCATTTTTAGAGGCGACTCTGTGAACTTTATATTTAGTCAGTTAACTATGAAGGCTGAGGGACTAGAAATAGGTCTTTAGGGCTAGTGAGATGGCTTGGAGGGCAAAAGAACTTGATGCGAAAGCATGAGGACTGGAGTTCAAATCCCTAGCAACGACGGGAGACTAAACACCTGGGAACTAGATAGCCTGGTATAGGCAGCCCTGAACAAAATTGACCCTGTCTCAAACAAGGTAGACGAGGAGGACAGGCACCCAAAGTTATCTGTACCTGCACTCACCCACAGGGACATCCATCCACTCATCCATCCATCCATCCATCCACCCAAACATAATATTAAAATAATAAACAAATGGGTCATCAATAGGTATTAGGGGGAGAAAGATGATTTGGATATGATGTAACACTGGCCAGCGAGCTAGCTCAGCACGTAAAGGAGCTTGCTGCCAAGTCTGAAGATCTAAGTTCAATCTCTGGACTCACAAAGGAAAGCACTGATGCCTACGGTTGTCTGTCCTCCGAAAGCACACAGTGCTGTGGAACATGCATCTGCTTGTGAACTCACAAACACACAGTGAATGTCTGAAAAAATTAAAAACACGTATGACTGAAGAGCTTGGTACTATCAGGTAGCATAGTTTCTAATCTCTGAAGATCCAGTACCAGGTTCACTGAGCCACAGCTGGATTAAAAAAAGCAAAACAAAACACAGAGTGTGTGTATAAGTCCAGGAGCAGATGGACGCATCGGACAGGAAAAATTGCTTAGAAAATGGTGGTCATTGGAAATCATTAACTTCCTTCTATTACCTCAACTACCTTCCATCATTCTTGCCCCCTAAAATTTTTCTTTTAAAAAGGCTAAGATACCCACCAAGGCTCATCCTCAAAGGTGTGTTTATGACAGAGAGGTTGGCTCTGGACCTCCTGGTGGGAGGTGAAACAGCTCCAACAAGACATTCGAATTCCCAGGTGGTCCAGGGAAAAGGACACAGCGGCTGATTACTTGATAGTCTTTCTTCAGCATATGCTGCTCCTGCGTTCACATCTTCTCTGCACATGTTTGTTGCTGAAATGCATCCTTGTGGTTTGAGTGTGAAATGTCCCTCACAGGTTCATGCACTGGATACTTGGTCTCCGGCTGCGGTGCAATTTTGGGAGGTTCTAGAAACTTCAGGAGCTAGGGCCTCCCTGGAGGAAGGTTCCTGGGACCTAGCCCCTTCCTTATTGTCTGCTTCCAATTTGGCATGGAAGACGCAGCGCCTTTCTCCAAATATTCCCAATGCCATGACACCTGAGTGCACGAGACTGCTGAAACTGTGATCCAAAATAAATCTCCTCCCCTTAAGTTTTTTGTGTCAGGTAATTTGGTCATTAGTGACGAAATAAGTGACAGATTCATGGGTTGGTGAGATGCCTCAGTCCAACTTGCCGTCCAACTCTGACAATATGGAATCCACTTGAAAAAAAAAAAGCCAGATGTAGTAGCTTGTGTCTGGAACTCCACTGCTCCAACAGTGAGATGAGAGTCGGAGACAGGAGAATCACCCAGAAGCTCACAAGCACAGTGCACTGGTGCATATGACAAGAGACCCAGATACAACACTGATGGTGGAAGAGAAGATGAACTCCCACAGCTGTCCGCTGATCGCCACTGGCACAACATACACAAGTGTATAAATATACACATATAGAAAATAAGTGAGAAGAAAAAGAATATTAAAAGGCAACTAACTGATGCATTTGCAAAGGTCACTCAACATCCTCTCTGAGAGCAGGTGGGTGGGATGAACTTGTGTGGAACCCAAGACAGCACTGCTGGACCACAGAGAGAAGGTGCTGTCACTCAGAATTACAAGATGCTGTCTCCACTAACATTTTATCTCAGGGCTGCTAAAACATGAAAAACAGTGACATTCGAACTGACGAAATATAGAAGTTCATTACAGACATAGTATGTGCACTAAAGGCTATACTGAGCACACTACACGGTTAGCATGTTCTACACCGGTAAGAGATTCAGGAGTCAGAACCAACCAGCCAAGTGACAAGGACATGAAAGAAATGAAGAACAGGCCTAGGCCAGCTGCTAAGTGGCCAATATGGGATGAAAGTCCAATGGATCCAATCCCAGACCCTGCCCTTTACCCCTTTACCCTCCTGTCTCTATACTGTTGTTGCATTGGCTTGATTGTCAGAGGGATGATGGGACTGTGCCAAACAGAGTCCTTTCCATGTGCACAAGACCCAAGGAAGAGTAGCGTATAAAGCCCTGACGCCCATCTTCCTGGCAGGAAGTTACCATACTTGGGCCAGTGACCACACCCCATCCTCCTGTGTGGTGAAGTGAACTCAAGAGAGCTGTCTCTCAGGATGCCCCAGCACGCTGAGAAGAATGGGGGCTGCAGGCTTCAGAAATGGGGAGACCTAACAGCTGCCCTCCAGATCACTTTCACCATTCACAGAGCTGCAAGTAACAGTCGGACTCTGCAGCCGTTCCCATGACTGGAGTCAGTGAGAAGACCCACCATTGACTGGGTCTGAGTCATCTCACTGGATCCTCTCCTGGGCCCTCTGACCTGAGCTGTGTCTCCTCATCTGTCATCGGGGATGCTCTGTCTGATGAACTCCCATGAGTTCCTCACAGCAGAGCCCTGGTCTGCCCCTGTTTGGCCCAAGGCTAGTGATTTTGCCAGACTTAGTACATCACTCTGGTTAGAAGGTCTGGCCAGCTGCAAGCTATTGGCAGACTCCTAAAGTGTCCTCGTCCAAAATGCTCCGAGACCCAAAGGTTGCTGACTACTATCTGTCATGATCAACCCATCCACAGAAGGACCAAAAAAAGCTTCACAAACATAAACAGAAAGATCTAGGTAAATAAACAAAGTCAAGCTTTGTTTTTTTAAAGCGAGGAACAGTGGTTTCCCACAGCAATTAGGTCTCTTGTGAGGGAAAAAAAAATAGACAAATATTTGGAAAACAATTGCAAATCTAGCGGATGGGGTTGAGAATGAATTCTAGAAAGCTGGGGGGAGGGGGATGGGTCGAGTCTAAGGGAACAAGACTTGAGCGGGTACCTTTTCCAAAATTCCAAAGATGTCTATGATGGTACTTCACAACTATAATCTACTACTTAGGGGGGGAGGAAGGGAGGAGAAACATGAATTCAAATCCAGCCTGGGCTATGCAGAGAGCTTTAGGTCAACCTGGGCTATTTAAGGAAACCCCCACATATAAGATCCAGCTGAGATCCCTTCTGCTCCTATTCCAGTTTACTATGATGACCATAGTAAACTTGCTGTCTGTATATTTTAAAAACAAAGTTGGTTATGCAATATGTAAATAATCCATAAGCAAAATATTCCTAAGTTACTTTAAAATTTGTATTATGTTATTTATCGTGTGCGTATGTGCATGATGCGTCCACCAGTGTACTCGTGGAAGTCAGAGGCTAACTTATGGGGGTCAGCTCTTTCCTTCTACCCCGTAAGCCCCAAGGATCAAACCTGATGCATTACGTAACAGCCGGCTCTACTTTCTTTGTGTCACGAAGAGAAAGATGAAAATCTCCCGGTTTTGTTCTTTGATCAAAATTTGTCCTATTTTTGGACTTTTTTCCCATTTTGATTTTATAATCAATTTAGGACAAGCACTGCCTATCCCTTGAATATGATGTACTACATGCTGGGTGTCTAGACTACAAAAGCTGAGAGCTGGGCTGCATTCCTGTAACTCCAGCACTTGGGAGGCTGAGGTAGGAGGATTGCTTACAAGTTTGAGGCCAGCTGGGCTACAAAGTGAAACCCTGTTTCAAAAATGCAATAGTTCTGGACTATTGTTTTGTAGTGTGCTCCTTCTGGTGCATATATCTGTTTATTTCACCCTGATTGAATGTAGGACAAACACGGTGGAAAGGGTCACCCATAAGTGAGTGTGTACCCTCTCAGTGGGTCACGATGGAAGGCATATCATGTCTTTTTATATTATGTCATAAGTATATGTTCCTACATTATGCGATGTGAACTCTGCTCCTGGTGGGACTGGTTAGGGGACGGTGGGATCAAGGTGTAACCCCTTGAACGAAACTGGAATGGCAGGATGGTCTGCTCGGCAGAACTCTGTTTTAGCAGCGGCTGTTGGGTCCTCACTGTCGCCCTAATGGCAACATTGTAACATTGTCATCCAGACTATGACCCCCTCCTACTTGGCAGTTTCCCAACTGTGCCTCACCTTTCTCTCTTAGACTATGTGGCTTTGGGCCAGTCTGGTTACTTGTCTTTGTAAAACTGGTAGCAGCCAACAGAGGCGGGGCCTTTCAGATCTATCACAACATGGTTGAAAGAGGCCAAGGGAAAAGAAAATACTACTTGAAGTATTAGTAATGATGAATAATAATTCTGGTTGGCATTGTGTCTGCACCTCAGGTTCAGAGGGCTGACTTCCACCCTGGATATACCTTTGTTTGGTTCATGTTTGTTTGCTTGATAACATGTTAAAAACAGGACTTCATTCTGTAGTCTGGGTCGGTCAAGAACTATGTAGTCACTGTATGGCTTTAAACTCAAGGCAAGCTTGTTGCCTCAGACTTCTACCGGATGCTGTGACAGATGTGAATGACCATTTTCCCTTTGTTGTCGTTGTTGTTACTTTAAATATCCATCTCTGATGGGGCTGGATGCTCTGTAGAGGACCTGGGTTCAGTTTCCAGCACCCACCTGATGGTCTACATCTACCAAAATTCCAGGGGACTCATATGCCCTTTTCTGGTCTCCATGGGTACTATATGTATGTACTATATGGTACACATACATACATGCCAGCAACACACTCATACACATTAAATCAATCAATCAATCAATAGAAAAATATCTTTTTTAAAAAAATCTAGTTTTAAGATCACAAACTGGGCAGTAGTGGCACACGCCTTTAATCTCAGCCCTTGGGAGGGAGAGGCAGACAGATTTCTGAGTTCGAGGCCAGCCTGGTCTACAGAGTGAGTTCTAGGACAGCAAGGGCTATACAGAGAAACCCTGTCTTGAAAAACCAAAAAAGAAAAAGAAAAAAAAAAGATCACAAATAAGACTCATGTTTCTATTGTCTTCAAAACGATATTTTTAGACAGAGATTGAGGAACATCATGGACTTTCCATCTCACAGACCCTCGTGGATAAAAAAAATCTTCCCGAACTGAAAATGAGGGTGTTTTCGTGCAGTCTTATGTATTTGTTTGGACATGTACTGACTTATTAGAGAAATTTTCCGATTTTGTAGGTGGCTGGCTATTAAAAAAAAAAATCTAAGGTTAAGGGGCTGGAGAGATGGCTCAGCGGTTAAGAGCACTGACTGCTCTTCCAGAGGTCCTGAGTTCAAATCCCAGCAACCACATGGTGGCTCATCTGTAATGATACCCGATGCCCTCTTCTGATATGTCTGAAGAGAGTGACTCACATACATACATAAATAAATAAATAGTTCTTTAAAAACAGAACTCTAAAGGTTGAAGACATCAGAGATCATGTCTAAAAATAAAGCAACTACCTTTCCATCTCCTATAATCCTTAGAGCCCACTGAAGGAGAGGACCATCTTCTGGGACCAGGAATCTGGGTACTGTCCAGCATCCCACCGGCATCCCTGCTTCACAAATTAATTTCAGCACACTCTACAACATGTTAATAAATTACTGTGTGTTGCCCTCTGGATGTTGCAAATAACAATAATGAAATAAACTTTGCAATCACCAACGTGAGATTTAGTCCTGGGTAAACCCAGCTCTCCTGAAACGAGAGATTCTCTGTCTTCCAGCTGGTTACTTCCAGGGTTGCTAATTGGGCTGAGGATGAGAGGACTTCTGGCCTCATCTCCAAGGCAGAACCAGCTGAGGGCAGTCAAAGCGACAAACTGTTTATGTCATTCACCTAAAGGTGTTCTTCCCACCCTTGCTATGAAATTTGATTTCTCCAGTAAGATTTGTAGTTAACGAAATGAGATGATGTAATTTCCCAAGACCAAGAATGACCTCAGTGATCAAAAGGGAATAAGTAGTGGAGAGGTGGCTTAGTGGTGAAAGCTCTGACTGCTTTTTCCAGAGGACCCAGGTTTGATTTCTAGCATCCACACAATAGCTAAAAACTGGCTATGACTCCAGTCTCAGAGGATCCAGTCCCTCTTCTGGCTTCTGCAGGTACTGCATACATATAGTGCACAGACATACCTGTAGCCAAAACACTGATACATTTATTTACTAGATAAATGAATAAAAACTTAAAAAAAAATTAAAAAGGAAATGAGTGGTGGTATGGGCCTGTAAACCCAGCTAATGAAGTAACTGGGGCAGGAGGGTCAGCAGTTCAAGGCCAGCCTGGGCAACTTAGTGAGACCAGGGCTCGATATATTATGTAAAAGCTGGGTGCGGTCACATGAGCTGCTGCAACCTCGGTTCTGGGGAGGTGCGAACAGGAGGAGCCCTGCGGCTCTCAGACCAGCCACTCAAGATGACTGGTGATCCCTAGGTTCAGTGAGACACCCTGTCTTAATAATATGCAGAGAAGCTGAAGAAGACACACAACACCCACCCCAGAACACACACACACACACACACACACACACACACACACACACACACAGAGAGAGAGAGAGAGAGAGAGAGAGAGAGAGAACAGTACCACCCCAGAACACACACACACACACACACACACACACACACACAGAGAGAGAGAGAGAGAGAGAGAGAGAGAGAGAGAGAGAGAGAGAACAGTACCACCCCAGAACACACACACACACACAGAGAGAGAGAGAGAGAGAGAGAGAGAGAGAGAGAGAGAGAGGACAGTACAAATAAAAAGGCCTGAGGAGGCTGTCTCATGGGTAGCATGCTTATTTAGCACGCACAAAACTCTGGGTTCTAATCCTTGAACCACAAACAAACAGAAAAGGAGCCGATTACAAAGCGTAGAGCAATGGGAAGCTGAACCTGAGAGCCGTCAGAGGTCTTCCTCAGGATGTAGAGTCCTAAGGATAATTTTAGCCACATCCATTAGAATCATGGTCTACATGTCTGTGGACCGTGGCCTCACGTATCCGACTGCCTTCCTCTCGAAGGTCTCAGGGGAACCTCAGACAACCTTCTACTCTCCCCTCAGGACCTGTCTCTTCAATGTTCCCCAAGAATAGAGCAGTGATACCATCCCTGACCCAGGTCAAAGGTTAAAGCAAGAAACCCCAAGGTCATCCTCATTCTGCTCTTTCTCACAAACCACATCAATTCCAACAGAAAGTAAGTGTTTTGAAGAACGTACCCACCGCTCCTGGTTTTGTACCTGGCCACCTTTCTAGCCTATGCCACCATCTTGGCTTGGATTATAGCAAAGCAAAACCAACAATGAACAACAGGTAAAAATTCCCAAACTGTTGATCGACAGTGCTTGCTGGACAATCCGGACCAAATCAAAGTTTCATCAGGAAAACACCATTAACTCAAGTATGGCCACTGTGGTGCTGATGGTGGTCCCAAACACGTGCACATCACCTTCTGCTGTGTGTGCTGCTTTCCTGTAAACTCATCTCCAGGAACCCTCCACTTGTCAGCAATATTGATTTCACAATCCTTCATCAAGAAACCCAGCCTCTGATTGGCCAAAGGAACTGCCTATGGTCAGAAATGGGGCGTGAGCATTGGACTGATCTATCCATCTCATAAGGAACAACTCTGCTTTCTTTCATGACAACATAGACTTAAAAACTCTACATCGCAAATATTTCTTCAGGGACGGCTCTGTGAGAGAGCTAATTTCCTGGAAAAGAACGACACACCCTTGGTGACATGTGTGGCTGATAAAATAGAAATAAGTTGATGCCTACAAAAAAGAGACATGTCCCCCGCCATCTTTGAGTGTGAAAAATGTATCTGCATCTGTGTGTGCACACACGTGTATGGGCTAATGTTGGGATCATCTTGGAACACCCTTTTACCTTAGTCCTTGCAGCAAGGCCCTTAGTTAAACCCAGACAGAGTTCTCTGATGTGGCTAGTTTTACTAGCTGTGGGTAGTCTAGTTAACTAGCTTTCTTGCCCTGAGGATCCATCTCCACCTTCTGAGGTGGAGATTTACAGGCAGGCTGTTATACCCACCCAGCATTTAGGTGTGTGTTTCTGGGGATGCAAACTGTCTCAGTCAGGGTTTGAATTCCTGCACAAAACATCATGACTAAGAAGTAACTTGAAGAGGAAAAGGTTTATTCAGCTTACACTTCTACATTGCTGTTCATCACCAAAGGAAGTCAGGACTGGAACTCACACAGGGCAGGAACTTGGAGGCAGGAGCTGATGCAGAGGCCATGGAGGGATGTTTCTTACTGGCTTGCTTCCCCTGGCTTGTTCAGCTTGTTTTCTTATAGAACCCAGGACTACCAGCCCAGGGATGGCACCACCCACAATGGGTTGGGCCCTCCCCCCACTAATTGAGAAAACGCCTTACAGCTGGATTTCATGGAGGCATTTCCTCAAGGGAGGCTCCTTTCTCTGTGATAACTCCAGCCTGTGTCAAGTTGACACACAACCAGCCAGCACACCTTGGTCCTCAGGCTTACAGGGCTCTACCATTGCCCAGACCACCAAGACCCTTTGGAAACTCTTCCACTTTCATGAGTATGCAGAGCAGAAGCCATTTGGACAGCCTGGCTTACTGAATATTTATACACTTAATCATTGGTGTTGAGAGGGTTTTTTTTCCTCTTACATCTACTTAGGGTGTGTGTTAAAAATCCAAACACCTAGGTGCCACTGATGACCAATGGAATCATGGTCGTCCCTTGGGCAGGGATAGCAGCATAGGATTGCTGAGTTTTCTGAGGGATTTCAACATGAAGCCATGGTTAAAACCACTGCTTTAGGCTGTCTTGCTGGGTGACGGTGACATGTCCTCTATACGTCCCACCAAGAGAACAGATGAGGCTCAGTCACGGGGTAAACCCATTTGGAGAAGTCAGCTTTCTGAAGTGTTCCTTAATTCTGGGTGTTAGCTAGTGTTTGAACAATCTGTACCTGCCACCAAAGGATTTGGGACGAAGCAGTTAAAACGTCTCAGGAGAGGGCTGGTGAGATGGCCCAGCAAGAAAAGACCACTTGCTGCAGAGCCTGATGTCTAATCCCTGGGACCCATAGAATGGAGAGAGGCAATTCCTACAAGGTGTCCTCTGACTCCACATGACACATGCATGCTCTTACACACACACACACACACACACACACACACACACACACACACACACACAAAACGTAAAAACAATAAAAAACAACTTCTCGGGTGATCTAGGTTTGATGACACACACCTGTGATCCCAGGAGCCGAGAGGCTGAGGGAAGAGTGAGAGCAGCCTGGATGTCTATGAAGTCCAAGGCTAGCCTGGCTCAAACAAACAAACCAGCTAGGTGAGCCCAGTGTGCAGCCAGGGCTGAGAACCGCTACTTTGCATGATGCCTGCTTTGTTTGGAGCAGGAAGCAGCGGCCAGACTGCCCCCATTAACCTGCTGACACATTGCAGCAGGTGTTACAGGAATGTTCTCCCCTTCGGCCGGACCAGGCAGTGCTAGGCACTGACCGTCTGCAATCCAGATTTATGGTCTTGGACAAATAGAACTTTGCCTTGGCACAGTTCCATCTCCTGAGCGCTAATTAAGGCCTAAATAATTCCCGTCAGTTTGTGCGTGAAGTCAATTGCACCTCAATTTAAGACAACCTCCCCATTGTGTCCGGTCTGATGGAACCAGAGTTTGCAGGTTTACACAAACACTTGCCAGTTTCTTCAATGAGAAGATATTACTGTCTGGTCACCCTGACAATGTGTTTTTTTACTAGATTTTGGATCACATTTATGACTGAGATGATAATGGATAATAAGATAGTAACACGCACTCCATTCGGCCGCTAATCAGGGTGATTATCACCAGAGTCTTTCAATGTAATTATTGGTTCTTATCAGTGTCCATTTCATTAAAATTTTGGCAGGTATGGATAGAAATGGTGCAGACAGACTCATGAGGGTGGAAGCTGAACAGTAAGACCATAGACATAGAAAAGGCACAGGTGGACTGAGTTTATTAAATATTGAGTGAAATACCCACAATGCACTGCTTCCTACACGCGTTCTCTCTCCATGCTTCCTGGGCAGAACAAGGATGGGCCTGATCAAGGCATGGGCTTTGGATTTGAGCCTGTGGTTGGATAGATGTACTTCTTCATTTATTCTTAGATAAATATGCACTTGGGATTTGGGAGAATGAGTGAAGTCCTAAGCCTCTCTTCTCTTCCTCCTGGGGTCAACATTAAACTTCTGCTGACTATGTAATTTAGACAAGGGTGCACAGGCAAAGGGATGTAATCAAGGGGAGCCGGGACTCTCTGCTCCAGTGGCCCCAGGAGAAACACACGTGGGACTGAGAGCAGAGTCAGGCAGAGGCCAGGGTGGGAAGTCAATCCTACCCTACCCAGGGGCTTGTCCATCTGTCAGGATCAGGATACTCTCTCTGCCACTTATACATGGAGAACTGATTTGAATTAACTCATATGGAATGAAGCTCAGAAAAAAAAGAGAATGAGAAAAAAAAATGTTTTTGTTTTCTCAAGACACGGTTAGGTTTCTCTGTGTAGCCCTGGCTGTCCCAGAATCCGCTTGGTAGACCAAGCAGGCCTCAAACTTAGAGATCCACCTGCTTCTGCCTCCCAGGGGGTTGGGATTAAATGCGTGTCCCACCACTGCCTAGCTAGGAAGACCATTTAAAAAATTGAGAAGACGGCTCAGTTAAGTACGAGCATGAGCTGAGTCTGGGCTCAGTTATGTACCAGCATGAGCTGAGTATGAGCTCAGTTATGTACCAGCATGAGCTGAGTCTGGGTCCCTAGCACACACAGGAAAAGCTAAACAAGCTGCCTTCCACGGGCCTGACATCTCGGAGCCAGAGCAGCAGAGGCAGGCTGATGCCTGAGCTTGCCTGGCAGCATATGTGAACTCCAGTTTTAGCGAGAGATGTGCTCTCAACAATAAGGTGAAGAATGACTGAGAATTACACATGATGTTGACCTCTGGCCTACACACACACACACACACACACACACACACACACACACACAGACACACACACATAAAATCAAGTTGGGAAGGGTATGCCACGCCTGGTTAAAAATAGCACACTGTATGATTTAATTTGGGAGGCGCTGGTTAAGAAAGGAATCGCTAATAACCTGTAATGGGAGTTGGAGGGGTCCGGGAATTCATCTCTGAGTCATGGGCTCACTCTTGGATTTCCTTTCTATTTGGACCTTTTTCCAGTGCGTATTTAAGTTTTCAAAACTGCATATTAATTCTCCAATCAGAAAAGGTCATCGCTTGCCAAGATTAGCATGCATCCTTTGTGACGTAGACAGCGTGGTTCTGATAAAGATGACCGGCAAAGTGCATTGAATTCAGGCTGTGGACAGGGACACATTTCCTTTGTGAAACCACCTTGAGGTGATGCTCATGACAGGGTTTCTGAACCCTGTGAGAGGAGAGTATCCCAGCTGGGGATATTATTCTCTCTAAAAAGTTCCAGAAATTCTGGAGCAGGCATATGGCGGAGACCTCTGTTGGAGAGAGAATGGAGTACTGCGACTGTTTTGTTTTGTTTTTTCCTGGAAAGGTTAAGGTATTATGGGTCCTGGGACAACTACTCATGTCTGTGGCTGAGAAAGATCAAGTAAGGATGAGTGCAGCTGGGTACCAATAAAACTTTATTTATAAAGTAGTTTGGGCTAGGGGAGATGGCTTAGTGGTTAAAACAGTTACCATACCTGTGAGGACCAGAGCTCCGGTCTCCCAGACTCACATTAATGCTTAGTAGATGTAGCAGCCTGTCCGTAACACTACTACTTACAAGACACAAGATTCCCAGAACGAGGGGCTGGCCAGGCTAGCCATATCAGGCAGCTCTGGGTTCAATTGAGAGATGCTGCCTCAAAGAATAAGGTGGAAAGTGATCAGGAAAGATGCCTGACATCCACCTCAGGCCTCCAGACACACACAATCTCTCTCTATCTCTCTCTCTCTCTCTCTCTCTCTCACATACACACACACGTACATACCCTCATGCCCTTGGCCACCGTTCATATATATGCAGACACACATTTAGGCACACCATTGCATATACCTATGAACAGGAGACCAAACCAAACCAGGACAAAGCAGTTTTCCATCACCTGAAGAGCTAATATTCAAGAAGCAGAAGTAACCAGGTTTCCGCCAGGTCATCCCTGTCCACAGAACTATTTATAGAAAGCAGCCCTCCAGTTGCTCTCCTAACCTGCCCCAACTCCTCCTCACACACTGGGAGGTCTTCTAGTGTGTTCATGGGTTTGGCTATTAGAAATGTTGATCTTGGTCCCCTAGGTAAAGTAGGCATCCGAAAGCTGAGAAATGAGTCTGTTGGTTTTTTCTTTGCTTTGAGACACTCCAGGCTGGCCTCAAACTTGAGATTTTCTTCCCTGGTGCCCACCCCTCCTAACCCTACCACCCCCAACCCCCATGCTGGGATTACAGGTATCTACCATCACACCCAGCATTCCTGCCTTTTAAATACCCTCCAAGTGACTCATGTGGTGATATATAAACAGAAGGTGTTTAATACCCCCTTGCTGAATAATGAATGAATTTGTGAGTGAATGAATGAATGAATGGATACGAATGAATGAGTGAATGTCTTCTTTCAGTGAACTTTAATAAAACTCAGTTTTGAGCGTCACCTCTTGGGGACCACTGAAACTCCATCCAGGCAAAGTCCCTCTTAAATTAGATATCTTGTATTCTCAGCACTAAGGAGAATGACCTAACCAAGGTGGCTTAGGAAGAGGCACAGTCCCAGGTCACATGGAAGGTGCCCAGCAGTAATGGCATCTGCTAGTCACTCTTCACAGTCTAGTCAAGTTGACGAGTCGCAAGGTGGCACAGTGCCTGCCCCACAAATACGGCCATACCCTGTAAGGAATTTGGTCCTGCCCAGGGCAGGAAGCTTTAAGATGTTTCTGGGTCCCCCCTCCACTCATGGCAATCATTTCCATTGCAAAAAGGCCCTTGGGAAGGACACACACATTAGAAGACAGGAAAGCCAGACTATACGATATTCCATGCTGGTCCCAGCGGTCCCGGGCCAGGGCCTCTCTGAGGTCCCAGGCACAGACCAGGGCTGGGAGTCCCGTGACCTTTGGAGGCCGAGACCTGGGTAAGGCGCAGAGAGAGAGAGAGAGGCTATGAGAGGGCTACTCACACTGTCGTTGCTTCCCTTGTTGTCTTCGTACTTGGTTTCTATGTGGATGGAGAATTTCGGCAGGAAGGAACACTGTGGAGAAAAAGCAGACTTTGATCAGCACCGTAGTTTCCTTCTGTCTTTAGTATGGCACGGGCTGCTTGGCTGACCATTAGGTTGGGAGCAGAGGTCTACAGCAGACACAGTAAGTCATACATTAATAACCACATTCTGTAGGAGAAGCCACCGCCACAAACACCATTTCTTCCAATAGTCAGACCAGAGGCAGTAAGCCCTGTTGGAAGGGGTGTGTGTCCAAAGGGAATATGTGCTAGAAATCCTGACATGGGCTTGGCAATGTAGACACCTGTTACAGAGGCCAACTCCAGGACAGGGAAGCCCACCTGCTCACTATGTTAAGGTGCGTATAAAATTAGGGGGCGTGTGTGGCACACAGTACAACCTTGAGAACAGAGATTATTGGTCAGATAGGTGTGTGTCATGCATGTGTGTACATACATGTGTGTATGCATGCATGCGAGCATAGAGATGCTGATGGTCTCTGATGGGTGTTTTCCTCAGTCACACTCCACCGTGTGTGTGTGTGTGTGTGTGAGACAGGGTCTCTCTATGTGGTCCTGACTGTTGTGAAACTCGCTCTGTAGACCAGACTGGCCTCAGACTCACAGAGATTCAGCTGCCTCTGCCTCCAGAGCTGGTTTTAAGGGTGGCATCTTCCCGCCTCCATCTTTCCCCACCCCCACCTGAGATCATGATAGGTACCTGTGCTCTTGTATTCTATGTGGGTTCTGGGAGCTAAGCAAAGATCACTCTGCTTGGCACAGCAAACGCTTTACCTAACAAGCAAGCTCCCAGCCTCTAGAATTTGTCTTTTCATACGTAACTTTAAAGGGCTGGCGAGATGACTCAACAGGAAATGTACTTGCCGCTCAAGTCTGAGGACCTGAGTTCTATCCCTGGAAGTCATGGAAAAAAGCCGGATGTGATAGAGCAAATCTGTACTCCCAGTCTTTCTATGGCAAATGGGAAGCAGAGGCAAGACTGTTCTGGAAACTTATGGGCCAGCTAGTCTGGAGTACACTGCATAGCAGAACCAGCAAGAGAAACCCAGCCTCAAAACAAGGCTGAAGGAAAGACTGGAATTTCAAAAGTTGTCTTCTTAACCCCTCTCTCTTAACCCGTTATGTACTAGTGACATTAGAAAGGATAAATAAATGATGTAACTAACAATACAGTATCCAGAGCTGTGGCTCAAGGTGGAACATGTGCTTAGCGTGTGTAAGGTCTTGAGTTTGATCTTCAGAACCATGTATGTACGATTTAGCAACAAGTAAGCCATCAGTGAATAGCAGCTACCAGCATGAGGCTGCAGGGGGCCTGGCCAGTGTGTGATGGACAGAGGCTTTATTTGCAAGGCTGCCCTAGTCTCACCAGGCCCCACTGTGTCTCTATTTGATTGGGAAGGTCAGGCAGCCTGGGAAGAGGATGCTGATGGATTTGGATGTATCCAGCTTCCTCCCACCACTGAGCTGGGCATTATCTTTCTTGGACACCAGAGATGAGATTGAAGGCTAATGCCTAAAATGACCCAGTGATTTCCCTGGGACTTGTAGGTATTAGATACAAGAGACATGACTTGTTCTGGTCATAGTCCCAAGAGGCTATATTCTATGCCACGGGCATTTTCTGAATGTTTCCAAGTTCTTGGATGCTTGCAAATTCCCCAAGGGGTAAATGGTAATATTACCATCCCTCTTTTCACGATGAGAAATGGAGCCATAGAGAGGTTAAGTAAATGGTCTATGATCACATAGCCAGTGCCGTAGAGAATCAGGGCTGAAAGCTAAGGAGATAGATGGTTCCCAGTTGAGTACTACACTCAGTGGTTCTCAAAGTTCAGGGGTAGCAGCAGCATTTTGTAATGTCTTGGCATCTATCCTAGAGCATCTGATTCCAAAGTCTGGAGGTGGAGTCTAGCAATGTAAGCCGCACACACCGGCAGGGGCATGCTGGGCACGGTCCGGTGGGGAAACTGCCTTACTTCCCTGTTCATGGGCAGGCAAGAGAAAGCCGGGACAACTAAAGCCTCAGCATCTACTAATAAGGTAGCCTGCATCTCCCGTGCTCCCTTCCCCTGTAACTGCCCTCCCCTGTCAGCCCAGTTGACCCTAGGCATGCCTGTATAAGAAGCCAAGGACATACTGTGGCTAATTTCCTTGTGCACCTGTCATCTACCTGCCTTAATCTGAGAGAAACGATCCAAGTTGTGGCTAAGGAAACTCGGAGACAACCAATCCCAGTAATTGCCCCGATGGAGGCCCAGGCGCTGTGGTGATTTATTAACACCTCCCCCGCTGTCTCTCATCCAACCTCTCACTTGGTAACCACTCTGCCCTCACACCCATTTCCAGGGACTTCCAGGGAGGGAGGCTGGTCATCACGAGTTGAGATACTGGCACCCTTGAAGGTCCCCCACCCCCAACCCCGGCAGGACCTTGATTGACTCATGAACTCGGGAGACGTCCTTGCGAAGAAACCCTCTTAAAGATAACAAGCCTTTAGGGAAATCAATATTTGTACTCGCAAATCTGTGACTCATCCGAGGGTCAATCCAATGAGTGAGAGAAGGCGGTAAAGCAGGGTGCGAATCGGTCTGTTTCGCCAACTGAAAACTCCACGGAGATGTATCTAAGTGTCTGTGTAGACATGCCACAAAGTGTCTTCCTCTATCACTTTCTGTCTTATCTGGAGACAAGGTCTCTTGTGTAACCTGAAACTTTCTGATAGACTAGGTTGTGTGCCTTAAGAGCCCCAGGGAATTCTCCTGTCTGTTTCCCTAGCAAGGACACTGCAAGTGCACCAACGGGGTCCAGTTTTTGATGTGAGTAGGGGCGAGGGGGGTGGGGGAATCCAAGTTCAGGTCCTCACACTTGTGTAACAAGTATTTAACCAATCAGGTTCTCTCTCCGGCCTGTGGTTCCCCCAGCCCCAAGTTGATCTTCTAAACCACTTATCTAGGTCAAGCAAATAAATTCCAGTGTTTGGGTTTCAAACCCAAATACAAAATGCAAAAAAAAAAAAAAAAGCTTGTATGCAAATTTACAGGTGTTGCTATTTGGAGCGGAGAGGCAGGTTGTTTTCCAGATCAGAAAGGCAACTCTGCCTGCAAGAGGGCTGCAGGTGCATCTGCCCTCAGCAAGGTAGCAAGAAGATGATGAGAACCTAGGCAGCCCCATATAGGGTTGGAGAATTTGGGGGTGGAGTGGGGTTGGGGCTAATAATCACCATTGGGACATCTGATGATTTCTTCCTGGGGTGCTGGCATGTAAGAATCTCAAGGCAAAATCAGAAGGCTCAGGAGGGAAGGGGACACGCTACTCAAGCCAGACAGCATGAGTTCAGCCACCAGAACCCCAATGGTAGAACTGACTCCCACAAACTGTCCTCTGACCTCTACAGGTGAGCCATGACACGTGTGTGCATCCACACATACACATTTAACACACATGCACACACATCCACGTACAAACACTGCATGTAAAGAAAATTAGAAGCTATAGTTGCTTTAAAACTTTGTTTTAAACTCTTGGGTAAGTTGTTCATTTTCAATAATGTTTTGAATTTTTTTAACGATTTGAGATTTTATTTTTTTTTATTTTATGTGTATGGGTTGTTTTCTTTTGTGCCTGCATGTATGTCTGTGTACCACATACATGTAGTGTCTGTGGAGACCAGAAGAGGGCACCAGATGCCCTGAGACTAGAGTTACAGATCGTTCTTGGCCATTAAGTGGGTGCTGGGAATTGAATCCTGGTCCTCTGGAAAAGCCACCAAATGCTCTTAATCATTGAGTCCAAAATGATGCCGGGCGGTCGTGGTGCACGCCTTTAATCCTAGCACTTGGGAGGCAGAGGCAGTCGGATTTCTGAGTTCGAGGCCAGCCTGGTCTACATTGCGGGTTCCAGGACAGCCAGGACTATGCAGAGAAACCCTGTCTCGAAAAACCAAAAAAAAAAAACAAAAACCCAAAATGATGCTGAACCTCTACACACACACACACACACACACACACACACACACACGTGAATAAACCTATGTGTCTCTTGCAGGGCAGTGTCTATAGAAAGCCATCAAATCTCCATTTTTAGACAGCCTTCCATTTCTCCTTTAGAAACTGAGTTATCCCAAGCACTCCTCCCAACCCTCAGGCTTCTTCTCTTGAAGTTGTTCTTCTTTCTTTTCTTTCTCTCCCACTTTTAAAAACATTTAGATTAATGTATTAATGTGTATGGGGGAGCATACGTGTCACCACATGTGTGTAGGGGAAACTTGTAGGAATTTGTTCTCTCCTTCTGCCTGTGGGTCTGGGGGATTGGAACTCAGGTTGTCAGGTTTGGAGAGGGGCACCTTCACCCACTGAGCCATTTCACTGGCTCAAATCTCAGAATTTTGACTCACAGTTTGTTGAGGACAGAGACCTCATGACAGCCACCTGCCTCCACCTCCCATCCTTCAGTTACTTATTTCTTCTCCTTACTCCTCGAGAATTGGAGAAGGACCTCACTCCTTGTTTCCCTATCACAGGATACCACAATGAAAAGAACTAGTGTTCTTGACAATGACTTTGGCCTCAAAAGGGAAATATCTTGACTTTTAGCATCCCCCAGCCTCAGCTATTCCATGTCCAGAATGGGGACAATCCTTCTCCATCCACTCTGAAGGATGCTTTGAAGATCAATGATTCCACAAGCACTCTCTAGCCTAGTACAAAGTGACTATATAGTAATGAAAAGACATTTATACATGTCTTGCCTGGAACCTTGTCTAATTGATTAATTGATTTTCTTCTCCCTGTTTCCTTTCCATGACCCCCAAACACAAGAAGTGTTTTATTCATGTGCACAGTTGTGTGTGTGTGTGTGTGTGTTTGGACACTTAGGTGCACACAGGGTCCAGAGGAGGGCATTATGTTTCTTCTATCTCACTCTACTTTCTCTAAACCTGGAGATTATATGCTTGTTCCCCGGTGCTAGGATGCAAATGCAGCCCCTCTCCCAGCAATTCCCCACCCCACCCCCACCCCATCCCCCATGCTTGCATAACAAGCCTTCATCTCTCTCTAGCCCTCACTGTCCGAGTCTTTTTTTTTTTTTTCGGTTTTTTCGAGACAGGGTTTCTCTGTGTAGCCCTGGCTGTCCTGGAACTCACTTTGTAGACCAGGCTGGCCTCGAACTCAGAAATCCTCCTGCCTCTGCCTCCCAAGTGCTGGGATTAAAGGCGTGCACCACCACCGCCCGGCATTTTTTTGTTAAATATTTATTTTATTTTATTTATACGAGTACACTGGAGCTGTCTTCAGACACACCAGAAGTGGACATCAGATATCATTACTGATGGTTGTGAGCCACCATGTGGATGCTGGGAATTGAACTCAGGACCTCTGGAAGAGCAGTTAGTGCTCTTAACCACTGAGCCATCTCTCCAGCCCTCACTGTCCGAGTCTTACAGACAAACACTGTAGTTTTTTGACTGCCTCATGCTCCATCTATAACCAACCCTGCCTGTCTGTCTTCACCATCAAACGCCAGAGATTGCTGGCTCCCCTTTGGCCTCTCTCCTCTTCTCACCTGGTGCAGTCTGGGATGGAGAAGAGAAACTCAAACCATTTCTGAGTCAGCATTGCCTTTCCATCTACACCCTGGAGATGCCCTCAGTGGCCATATGCCCACACAATTCCTCCATTCTGCATGGCAGCTGGCTTTGCAGCCTCCACACCCCTACACCCCAATTTAAGCTATCTCACCACCCCCTCCTCTCCCTGCTCCAGCCTCCCCTTTCCCATCTCAACCACTTCTTTTCCACGGCTACTTTGTGAAGCTACTTCCCAACCCAACACCTCTAATTCCAACTTCTCACGTTTCCAGCTGCCAAGGGCCACCCACCCCAGGCCTACAGACTTACCAACCCCAAAGGTCTGAGCCGAACGTGAAGGTTCACCTGGTCTGTACTGACTTCCTAGAGACATTAAAATAAATTACCACAAACTTGGTGGCTTCAAACAACAGACGTTTGTTATTGGCCATCTCTGGAGGCTGGAAACCTTGAATCCAGGTATGGACAAGACCACACTTCCTCCTCCAGCACCAGAGAAGAAGCTGTCCTGGGTTCCTCCAGCTTCTGATGGGGCCAGGAAATCCTGGCTTTGGGATGTATAACTGTCACATAACCTTCATATCCGTGTCCGCTCTGCCTCTTTTAAAGCAAGATGTTATAACTTTCTAAAAGTCGTGTGCATGTATGTGTGCACATAAGGTGGGTGCGTGCACATAAGTGTAGTGTCTAAGGAAGCTAGGAGACGATATTGAATCCCCTGGAGTTGGTGTCAAAGGTGGCTGTGAGCTGCCCAGTGTGATCGGTGGAAACTGAACTTGGGTTCTCTGCATGAGCAAAACACATTCTTAATCACTAAAACATTTCTCCAGACATTTCTCTTTTTTTCTAGAATTGGGGATGCAACCCAGGGCTTTATGTACGCTAAGAATTCCCTCTACCCTGAGCTATATATAGGGGGTGAGAGGTCAACTTGCAGGAATTGGTTCTGTTCCCATGCCAGTCCTGAAGATCTACTTCATGTCACTAACGCAGTCACAGGCACCTTCGTCCTCTGAGTCATCCTGCTGGCCCCACCAGGCCACTGTTTACTTTCCATTTGACAAGGGCTCACTGAGTTACTTACAGCAGCCATAAACTCATTCTACAGTCAGGCCTCCCGAGTAGCTGTGGTAGGAACTCTGAGCCACAGATGGGACAGTCCCCATTCTCACTACCTCTAGCTGCACACGGATCTCCCAAGGGAGGCCCAGCTGAAGACCCTTTCAGTCACCACTTCTGAATGATCGCCATTTGTGTGCCTATCTCACCATAGCACGCTGTCCATGTCAGCCCCCCAGCCAAACGATGACCTCTGACAAGATTCTACTTCCTTGTGAGTCCTGCTGCTGTCGGGGATGGCATACATCACTCACCCCACTTACTGCTCCTCAGAATACTAGCTGCATATTCAACTTACTTTAGTAATACTTTCTATGATTTGATATTTTTCACAGCTAGGACCATACCACTAGCCTGATCTAGTGGGCAAGAGGATAGACCTTCACCTACCAACCCTGGACTCACTCAAAATTTGTATCATCTAAAACCATGGACGTGTTTCCTTGGATGAGAAGGTCTCCAGGTCACTGATGGACCTGTCATGAGGGAGATGACATCAGGGACGCTGATATGACCATACCTGAACCTGCTGTGAGAAGAGAGATACCAGCAGCCGAGCCATTGTCTACAGCAGGCAGAAGTCTAACAGATCTGGGAGATTTCTGAGCTTTGTAAGAGTCATTTGGGAGTACAAGAGACCTACGCCATGAAGTAAAGACTCTAAAGTCACGGTAGACAGAGCTCTGAGATTACCTCAGAGCCGCGGGCACTTGTCCTTCCATTCTGAGAACACAAGGGGCTGGCTGGGGTTCGATGGGTGATATCTGAGAAGATGGGTCCTACCTGTGGTCCACAGGCTGCATGCATGCGTCCCAGGATAGATACAACTGTGGCTCAACTCAGATGACAGTGTCACACTAAATTGTCAAAAGTTTGGACATCCCTGCTGGAGTCTCCGAAGGACAGTCCTGAGATTTAATCAATGACTGAAGACTATATTTGCTTACTTGCTTACCTATTCATTTGGACAGGATTTCACTAAATAGTCCACGCTAATCTGACTACCTCAGCTTCCCAAAGCTTGGAGTAAAGCCTTGAATGGAGAGCATGAACTGTGTCCTTTAGTCACAGGGAAGTGAAAGACTGAGAGCAGAGGGGAACCCAGAAGGCTGGATGAACCCAGCTAAGGACTCAACTAACCTAGGCATACATGTCTACTCCCGTGGAGACAGTAAGATAGTGAACTGATGATGTTTGCAGTTGCTGAGTTTTGTGAGACATCGCCCCATGGCAATTGAAGGGCCTTCCCACTGCTCCCTTCCAGATGGCCCATTGGGCCCTCATCCACGGAAGTGTCACTCACTTTGAGATTTGAACACACCCAGGGGACCCCATGTTCCTCCCGACTTAGTCATCTGACCTACAAGGGCTTTGTCGATGTCCACTGCTTATGGCCCATTGACACCAGGAAGCTTGCCCCAGCTGCTACCCACATCCAGAAATGTGCATCTTGCACACAGGGAGGAAGGATGTTGTTTTGTTAGAAACAAGACCCATGTTTGGAGGGAAGTAGACGTTCCCTCAAGCCCCAGGTTCTTTGCTTATGAACTTGGCGATACTCTGCAAATGCCTTCATCAGTCTGAGCTTAAACGTCCCCAGCAATACTCGGAGATGGTATCAGCATCCTAGCTATTCAGCAAAGATTAAAGGGACAGTGGATGTCTGAGGCTAGGCTGTTTCTGGTGGAAGAGGCTTGGGGTAGCTGTGACCAATTCCGTGTACTCCTATCTACGGAACTCCCAGAGCAGCATGGATGAGCTAACAGGGCTGGAGTGGAGAAAAACCTTGCGCTATGAACTCATGAGAGAAGAGGACGGAAGCCTTGGCCTTGCTGGAGTGGTTACCACGGGCTGAACACCTGACTGGTCCTCCCATTACAGGAATGGTGGCCTGCCCTGCTACCATGGAGATGAAGCCTCATTTCCCCGGCTCCTCTTTCAGCTTGCATTCTATCCCCTGACCACTTTATGCAGAGAAACATAAGTCCTACCAGGGACCTTCCTGTCTCCTATACACAAAGACTAATATGGCCACCACCAGTTCACTCACTTTACAAAACCCAAGGCTCAAAGAAGTTACCATATAGCATTGAAAAACAAAAACAAAAACAAAAAACAAAAACGAAAGCTAAAGTAGCAACTGGGTACCCCAGGAGACATGTGTGATGGTTCCGCTTACAGGCATTGACTCCCAAGCTCTTTTCCCCTCTGAAAAACAGCACCAGGGCCATCAAGAAACCAGGGCAACAGGACAGACGCTGCCTCATCACTGCATCTTTGATTCTCTCCAAGAAGAATGGCACTGGGGTCCTTGCCATCTGCTCCCTGCCACCACTGGCTTTGTGCGCTGAATCTGGGCATGGTTAATTGGCTCTCCATCCCATTAGAATCTACTGAGTTAAACCTCCCATTGAAACGTGATCATACAGCACTGGCAGAAAGACCTAGTGTGCAGAGGGGATGCTTCTCTGTTGAACACTGGGAGTTAAAAAAAAAAAACCTATTTGAAGTTTTGAGAGGCGATGAGGGAGGGAGGGAGACATGCGGCATCTGGGCCTCTGCAAGAATAATTTCCAGACACGAGCCCTCCCAGGTTCACTGTCGGGAAATGCGAGCAGCTTGTACCGAATGCAAGGTGGAGCTGCGCTCCCAATTCACTACAGACACACTTTGGAAGAAACGAAAGAGCTATTTTTGGACCTGTGATTGATTAGGGTTGCTATGGTGATAAGAAACACTTACAAGAACAAAACTGAATGTAAGCAAACTTAAGTCTTAAAGAGAAAGGGGCAAACACTGGAATCTCAGAGTCTACTAGAGGGGTGCAGGGAAACCCTTGCTGTGGATGCCACCTCTGGCACAGCAAGAATATAGTGGCTATGGGGACAAGTCCGAAGGTCTCTAGGGTCCTTGACCTTCAGAAGCAGGGAGTGGTCAAATTACTGGGACCATTCACTTCAAAGATTGTCATCAAGGATGCAATATTCTTCTGGCACATGAATTACAGCTGACACGTGTAAGCTTGGGTACTTTCAAGCAAAAAATACAATTAAGATTCTCCGTGAGAGCTGGTCTTGAGAGACACAGCTTCTGAGCCTTTCTCTGATGACATTCCTCTAGATAGTTGTTTTTTTGTTTGTTTGTTTGTTTGGGTTTTTTTGTTTGTTTTCTAGGGGCTGAGATGTGGGTTAGCTCAATGGTAGGGCGCATGGTTAGTATGTTCGTGGGGGTAGAGCACATGGTTAGCATGTGTGAGGTGGCAGAGAACATGTTTAGCATGTGTGACACCATGGCTTCCATCCACAGCACCAAAGGAAGAAACTAACTTCCTTAATATAATGGGTGCATAGTAGGGACACTTGTTAATGATGCTTAGTATGTCTCAAGTTGTGCAGCCACATCTAATTTCAAGATCTTTTGGGAAGTGGCCGGGTGACTCCATCACTCCAGATGCCACCAGTAGCATGAAGGTTCTGATGACCATATCCTCATCAACACTTGCATCCAGGTGCATCCTAACTGTAGAAAGTCCAGGAGCATCTATGATTAGGCACAGTAAATGTTCCGCTCAGAAGCTGACACCGAGGCAAAACCAACAGTGGTATGTTCACAAACTTATTTTCAAGGAGCATTGTCTGAAATAATCGATATCCTTGAACTCATTTAACGATTCCTCAGTCCCCGTCTAATCCCATCTGGACGAAGAAGCAAGGGTCACAGCAAGGCCCAGCAGCGTGCCCAGAGTGAAAGGCAGACAAGGGAGAGGTTGACACTCAACCCAGGTTGCCTGCCTTTCTGGGGTAAGCACATACACCATCACTCTACTCAGTGGCTTCTTTAGAATTAAGAGAGGGCTCAGTGTTTGGGCAAGTGGGGGGCTGCAGCTCTGTGGAGGGGCTGGTGTTGCTCAGCTTTTCAGTGTGTCCTGCAGCCACTGCATGCAGAACCTCCCCCAAGTTCTTGCCAGAAGGTTTTTTTTTTTTTTTTTTTTCGAGACAGAGTTTCTCTGTGTAGCCCTGGCTGTCCTGGAACTCACTTTGTAGACCAGGCTGGCCTCGAACTCAGAAATCCTCCTGCCTCTGCCTCCCAAGTGCTGGGATTAAAGGCGTGCGCCACCACCGCCCGAAAAGATGTTTGATTTGTTTTTTGTTTTTTGTTTTTATTTCCAGAGCTGAGGACCGAACCCAGGGCCTTGCGCTTGCTAGGCAAATACTCTACCACTGAGCTAAATCCCCAACCCCCGCCAAGTTCTTATAACCTTTATGTACCTTAACTTGAAGGGCTGCACATCAGAACCAGCACTGCTAAGCAGCTAAAGGAAGCCTGTGTGTGGCAGGTTCGAGACATACTCATTCCATTGGTCTGGGACTCTCCATATCAGCCTCAATCAGGACATTTAGAACAAGAAGGGATCAGAGAGGGGTGTGATAGTTCAGTAGAATTCAAAGCCCTTTTGATTTCATTGTTAATTATTATTATTTTTTTTTTGAGACCATGCCTCATGTTACCCAGGCTAACTTGGAATTTGCTATGTAGCCAAGGATGACCTTGAACTTCTGATCCCCCCATTTTCCCCCCAAAAGACCTTAGTGCACATCGTCATGCTATCCCTTCAGCCCAAATCTTCTCTTATGTGAGATCAGAACTTTACCAGGGAGTCAAGAGATTCAAGAAGTTTCTCTTGGGGTCAGGAAGTATTTATAGACTTAAAAAAAAAAAGCATTTCCTTTAACTTTTATCTGGAGCCCAATTTGTTTTTTGCTATCTTGTCTTGACAGAGCATAATGTGAATCAACAGACATAAAACTCCGCAGGGACTCAGGATCTTCCTTCTAAGGGAGTCCCCTGACCATGACAATGATTGCCTGGTACTGTAGATATTGTATACAGTGTCAATTAATGTTGTCCAGGTCAGACAAGGAATTTCGACCTTTTCATTAATAAAACTGTCAGTGCTTCTTTTCACCAGTAGGAGACTCACATCTAGAATGTTCTAGAGCATGACCGAGACCAGGTATCAGGTAAAGGGTTTACAGTCCACTTTCCTGGATGCTGGGGTCAGAGGCGATAGTCAGGAAGAAAAGTTAGTGTTGCTTATGAGGTAAGCGGAGGCCTTCAGCCTTGGATGTGGGGACAATGAGTGGGCAAATAGGTAGCTTTCATTTTTATTGTCTTTATCTCTCTCTCTCTCTCTCTCTCTCTCTCTCTCCTCCCCCCTTCCTTTCTCTTCTCCCTCCCTTATGGCTGTGTGTGCACCTGTGTTGTGGCCAATGGTGTAGCCCTTAGGTATCAATCTTCAGGAACCGTCCACCTTATTTTGAGGTGTGGTCTCTCACGTGTCTGGAGCTCACAAAGTAAGACACGTAGGCTAGCAGGCCAGTGAGCCCCAGTAAGCTATTGGTCTCTGCTTCCTCGGTGCTAGAATTATAAACATACATCTTATAAATCACCGGCTTTTCCGTGGGTGCTAAGATTCAAACACCAGTCCTCATGCGTGGACAGCAAGTACTTTATGGGATGAGTCTTCTCCCCATGGCCCATCCCCCAAACTTTTTCTTCCTGATTCTTTCTTCTCCTTCCCTTCCTAATTCATTCCCTACCACCCCCACACCCCCAAACCACTCCCACCCCCACCCTGCTCCTCTCCTAACCTATCTGGCTTGGAACTCAACTAGACTGGCCTCAAACTTGCCTCTCAAGATTCCAGGTGTAAGCCACTGTGTCTGACCTTGAGATGTAGATCTTAAGGTAATATCCCACTTCAAATACTTTTTCTTCAATTATCTGGATTTTTTTTTTTTTAAAGACACAGTCTTTCTACATAGTCCTTGCTGTCCTAGATCTAGTTATGTAGAACAGGCTGGCCTGGAACTCACAGATATCCACCTGCCTCTGCCTCCTGAGTGCTGGGAGTAAAGACACCTTATTTTAGCATTCTACATTGAAGGCAAAATAAGAATTTCTCATTAGTGTATGGAGGCCTTTAAAACACACACAGTCCTAAGGAGTCATGTGGTCTCCCTGTACCTCATCTGCTCGGATTCTCTAGTCATGCTGTCTGGGCTCTGAGGGTCATGTATGACTGTCCCTACATAGGGTCTGTGGCCATGATGAAAGGGTAGCTGGGAGGGGGACTACAGAGACGATAGTTCTGGAAAAGCATCTTCAGAACTCAAGTGGAAAAAAAAAATAAGTAAAAGAATCGTAAAGCAGAGAGGCCGAGACAAAGAATCGCATAGAAATAAAGTCAGGAGGATGAATCAGAGTGACTCCCCAAATACACGATGCACAGGAAGAAGCATGTGGCCAAGAAGAACGGCGGGGTCTGAAAGAAGTGGAGGAGGGTGAGAGGAAGCGAGTAGAAGCCGGAAAGAGCTGGAAACAGCTGCCTGTATCCCAGCCCACAGTAAGGAAATACACTTTGGGCTTTCTGCGTGGCCGCCAGCCGCACCCTGCACAAAAGCTCCGCTCATTCATTAATTCAGTCATTGATGGAGCCTCTCCACGTCCTCTCTCAAGCACGGAATAAGTAACTCACTGGAGAAGCAAGGGCAGGAGGGAGATGGAGCTAAATGCATGAATGAAAGCAAGCTTTCTGAATGGAGCCTGAGCTGCTCTTGGCACTTCTAGGGCAAGGAAATGAAATTCAGGCTCCTACAAGCTAGGCTTGTCACAGCAGAGGTTATGCGTGCACGTGGATAGCTGCACACGGGAAAGGCAAGGCATGGATTTAAAGAGACAGGCTGACCAACCCCACGAGTCCTAGACGGTGTGTAATGACAGATAGGAAAGCGCTACACAATGAGTTCCCAGGTATAGGCACAGCAGGCAGGAGATGATAAGATGGTACACACCGGATGGTCAGAGTGCCTGCTCTGCAGAGATGAAGACCTGAGTTTGGATCCCCAGCATTCACACCACCACACAACACCAGATGTGGTTCCTTGCACACCTGTAACACCAGCGCTGTAGGGACAGACAGGACAGTCACTGGGGCTTATAAGTTACAAGCCCAGAGTCAGGTTGAGAGAGACCCTGTCTCAAGGGAATAACATGAGGACTGACAGGGTAGGAAACCTACATGCTCCTCATACACACACACACACACACACACACACACGCACTTTCACATACACTCTCACATACACATACACACACACTTGCACCACCACCATACAACACCAGATGTGGTTCCTTGCACACCTGTAATGCCACCACTGTAGGGACAGACAGGACAGTCACTGAGGCTTATAAATTAAAAGCCCGAAGTCTGGTTGAGAGAGAGACTTTGTCTCAAGGGAATGACATGAGGACTGACAGGATAGGAAACCTACATCCTCCTCATATGCACGCCCGCACACACACACACACACACACACACACACACACACACACACACGCACACACGCACACACACGCACTTTCACATTCTCCCTCTCTCTCTCTCTCTCTCTTTCTCACACACACACTCGCACACACACACAAATGGACAAAGAAAAACCAAAATTTTTGTGTCATCAAGTAGAAAATAAACAGAGAAGACCTATTTCTTAATAAAATTATTGAGGAGTCCTGTAAAGGCATTTTTCTTTCTGGGGCTACAGAGAGGTTCAGTGGGCACAGGTGCTACCTGAAGACCCGAGTTCAATCCCCAGGACCCATATGGTGGAAGGAGAGAACCAACTGCTGCAAGCTGTTGTCTGGTCTCTAGATGCTATGTCCCATAACACGTACTCACAGAGAAATAAATGCCTACTTTTGAGACACTGGGTGGCTGGTTGCTGGACTGGGAGACTCAGGCCTACCCAGCACCAAGGCTTGTGGGAATCTTCTGCTTTACAGCTGGCTGATCCTCACAGACATCTTTCACATGGACACTGTTGCTATCTGGAAGTTGAACGTCCCTAAAAGACCTAGCCTTAAAGGTTCCCCCACTAGCAGTGTGACTGGGGGTGTATCCTAATGGAAGGATTGGAGGCAATTGCAAGTATACCCTTAGAGGAGAGAGTGTCACCCTGGTCTCCTCCCTTCTTTTGTGTCTTGACCATGAAGTGAGGAATTTTCCTCTGATCCACACGTGCCCACTGTGATGTATGATCTTACCATACGACCAAAGTGACAAGGCTGAAATCTCTAAAAATGAGAACTAAATTAAACCCTTACCTCCCTCTTCTATAAGCCAATTTGTCTCAAGCATTTTGTCACAGTATTGGGAAGCTAACACAGAGACATTTAAAAACACAGAGCTCGAATTCCAACCCAGTGCTACCTTTACTATGTGACTTAATTCATTAATTTGTTTAGAAAGAAACCTATCCAGGATTTATACCACCTGAATCTAACAATAACAAAACACTGCAATATGGTTGGGCACTCTTAAAACAAAACAAAATAAAACATAACGAAAGCCTTGGTATCCAAGCAATAATCATCTACAGACAACATATTAGCTTACTGAAGCAGAGAAGGCAATATTTACTTGGTTAGAACTGATCCAGTAGCCTATGTAGCAGAAATAAAAGCTCCAAGAGAAACTTCTAGAACTCCCCTAAGTCCTTGCAATTACAAAGTTCCATGGATAAATAAATAAAATAAATGTGGAAGTATTACAAATTGCAGATCCCTTTGAATCAAAGGCTGCAAGAACCTTCACTACAAAGAAGCCCGTCCATCTCTTCTCTTACCTAGTTGGTTATATGTCTTATTTTGGTTGTCTCTTGAGGGTCTTGTTTTCTTTCTTCCTTTCTTCCTTCCTTTCTCTCTCTTTCTTTCATTCTCTTTTTTACAAATTAGTAATTCTTGATATCTTTTTTTAAAAAGATTTATTTATTTATTCTATGTATATGAGTACACCATCTCTTCAGATGCACTAGAAGAGGCCTACCACAGATGGTTGTGAGCCACCATGTGGTTGCTGGGAATTGAACTCAGGACCTCTGGAAGAGCAGTCAGTGTTCTTAACCACTAAACCATCTCTCCAGCCCGGGGGGGTCTTGTTTTCTTGAGACAAGCTTCTCCTCTGTAGCCACTGCTGTAATGGTGTTCATAGCCACTTAACTATGTACACCAAGCTAACCTTGAACTCATGGTGATCTTCCTCAGCCTCCGGAGCGCTGGGACTATAGGTGTGGGCCACCACCATGTGGTCCTTTCTCTGTCATCTGAACTTGTCACTGTCAATGGTTCTGTTTCCACCCAAAGTCTCTGAACCCCTCAGGACGTTTACAGAAGAAATCTGATTCTATTTATGACATTAGTTTCATGCGATGATTGGTGTGTCCACTACTATATTGTCTGTGAAGGTGAAGGTCAGTCTTCAGTTTTGTGCCCACCGCTGTCTTGCTTATCAGTGTCCTTGACTAGGGGGTTCCTTGCTAAGTGAGGCCTCTATCTGCATCTCCAGCCCACTTATTCTCTCCTCTTACCTTTTCCTTTGCTGGACTCTTCCTTCTCTTCTACATTCTCCTTCCCACGTCTTTTTTATTTCCTGTTTTTGAGACAAGGTTTCCTTATGAAGCTACTTGTCTTAGTTACTTTCGCATTGCTGTGATAAAGTGCCCGCAGAAACGATTCACAGGACAGACCTATCTTGGCTCCCGGCTTTAGAAGGCTCAGTCTGCCACAGAGAAGAATGCATGGCATAACAGTTCGGAGGATGGCGGGAGGAGCCTGTAACAGAGACTGTTCACATAGTTGGGGACTGGGATGCAGAGATTGGGTATAGCAGGGGCTGGGTGGAACATTTAGAGGTCTGCGTCCGGTGACCCACTTCTGCCAGGTAGGTCTACCTTCTAAAGGTTGTCCCCAAATAGAACCATCTGGGGAACACTCTGTACTCAAACTACAGCAGCAGCCCAGGCTACCTCAGTCTCTTGAGTGCTATAGAGCTTGCCATGGTGAGCCCATATATGGTCCTATTCCTAAAAAAGGGATATCTACTTATTCATCCAAAACTGTGCACAGCACTGAATAGTCAGGGTTAACTGTGAAACAGAGATGAAAATAATTTTCCTCATCAGCTAACTATGTCTCCGTGACCCTGGAGAAGGGACACTTTGGAGACCTTCATTCTTTTCGATTCCACGACAGACCAGATGGTTCTCTAATTTCCTTCCAAACAAGTCAGCCAGTCCTCGAGGTCTGGTATAATAAACATGTCCTTCCCCAGCTCTGTCCCTGGTTCCGTCATTATGTAATTTAGTAGTTTACTGGACACTTTGGCTGGGACTCCAAGGCAGGTATGGGAGGGATCTGTCTCCAGGGTACCATTCCCTGGAGGAGAGTCTATGTTCTCCTTGAGTGACTGGTGATAGACTCTCAGCTGCGACCGTCCCTTACTCACCTGTGTAGGGTTTGTCTAGGCCAACCCTAAGCCTCACAGAGAATCATTTGATTCCCCTTAGTTATTAGAATTTGATCATCCTCTTTCATCTGAGTCCTTAAAATGAGCAAGAATAGCCCCCCTCCCCAGCTTGGTCTTTTAACTACCAGACAGGTGTGTCTAGGGCCAGAACTTCGGCTTGGTTGGTGGAGTGTTTGCTTAGCGTGCACAAAGCGCCGGGTCTAAGCACCAATGCTGCATCCACTGGACATGGTGATGCACACCTGCGAGCCCAGGCGGGATGCTCAGAAGCTCAAGACTACCTTTAGCTACATCGCTAGTTCAGGGTCAATTTGAGCTACATGAATATAAAGGTGCATCATTTGCCATGGCCTCTTCTATGGGTTCTCACTGAAGGTTAATTTGATGGAGGGGTGTAGTTATAGCACCAATACATATGCAACCACTGAACACTGTTGAACACTGTTATGAACATTACAAACTTCAAATTCCTATAGGAAGGAAGGAAGGAAGGAAGGAAGGAAGGAAGGAAGGAAGGAAGGAAGGAAGGAATTCTCCTAGAAGAGTGTAACACAGGGGTCTTGACCCTGCTGGCTTGTATCAAGGTTTTTCTCTTTCTTCCTATTTTAGTTCTAGAATAAAAACACCACATCATCACTTCGGATGGCAGTCAGTGTCTTCAGTACCTTCCTTTGGGACTCGATAAACTTTAGAAGAGCTGGTGGTTCCGAAGGGCTCGCTAAACGGTCTACTGTCTGGAAGAACGTTGTCACACTGTTCTTGGTGTAGTGTGTAATTAAGATTCCCCACCCCACTCCCATCCCATAATCAAGTTAAAGATATTTTTTCCACTTCCTGGACGAGTGACGTCTCTACATAATACACTCCCGGTGACGGAAAAGCTTTTATTTCTTGATAACTGGGATTATGTTGACCTCTAAATGACCCTACATAGAAAGTCCTCCTGTTTGGGTATTGTCACCAGTGAGGAGCAGGATTAGGTTCAGGTTCGGGTGACAGGCTGGATGGTCACTAGAGTGTTGGGTGACAGCTCCCATGCAGGGAACACGGGTTTGGTGTTTGTAGGGCCCCAGGGATTGCCTTTCAAAGAAAGAGGCCTCTCGTGGCTGTCTTGGGAGAAATTTTGTTTTGGGATGTAGGACAGGAAATCTTGAACTTGAGAAAGACATCAGAAAAAGAGGCAGTTAAGATTAAAGGATCAGGGGATAAAGAGCTCAATTAGACAGCGGTGTAGACGGGAGAAAGGAAGGCAATTGAGAGCATCCGCCAGTCATCCCCGGTGCAGAACTGTGTTCAGCATACAGGGTGGGCAGAGAGCGTGAGAACTCAGCCCAGCCCAAGCTGTGGGTGGCGGCTGCAGGATGTGTTATGCAGGCCTGCAGGAGTGCACCTGGAGCCAGAGGGAACATTTCAGATCCCCAGTGACCGGGAAGATGGAAAGAAAAGCAGGCCTATTTTGGAACGGAAAATAAATGCAGACTCATCGGGAACAACATGGCTTCCCCATGGAGACTAAACGTAGACTCTGAACTGGCATTCTTCAGCTTTCTGACCTGCCCTCTATCTTCCTGATGACCAGAATCTAGTGGCCGTACCTACCCATGGTGCCTAAATCAGCATGCTATACACTGAATTGTCCTGTCCCTGCTTCAGTGTCAAAGCCGTAACTCCCAATATTTAGAGCTGGGACTTTAAGGAGGAAGTGGGTTTAGATATGATCAGAAAGATGGAGTCCCCAAGATGGAATTTGTTCCTTATAAGGAGAGAACAGAAAGCAAGCTTTCTTGACCGCCCATGTTAGGATGTAAACCAGGAAGAGAGCCCACCCCAGGAACAGAGCTGACAGCTATCTTAATCTTGGACTTCCAGCTTCCAGGAAGGACAAAACATAAATATCTGTTGTTTCAAATTGTCTAGTCTATGGTAACTCATCCTAGTGGCCAAGCTACAACATGGCATACGTCTGCGAAGTGAGCGCTGTAACCCCCAGGTTAATGGAAAGGCCACTATCTGCCAGTCATGTTCCTGTTTCACTTGGATCATATATATTCCAATCATAACATTTATATATGAAACAGGTATCCGCTGAAGTACCGACAGGCTATCCTTGGCAATGTAGTGAGTTTGGGGCCAGCCTGGGACACATGAAACCCTGTCTCAAAAACAGACAGACAGACAGACTGACAGACAAATTGGGTAGCAACAACAACAAGCCCTCAAATCCACCATCATCAACAAAAAGCCTAGGAGAGTTCAGTTGGTAAATTACTTGGCAAGCATTCCGTGAAGCCCCGGGTTCAAGTTCCAGTACTAAATTAACTGGGCATGGTGATGCCTATATGTAATCCCAGCATTCATGTTGAGGCAGGAGTTTAAAAAAGAAAGGAAGAAAGAAAAGAAATATTGGTCTGCGGGGGTGACTCAGTGGATAGGAAGCACTTGCCAGGCAAGCCTGATGACCCCAGTTAGATCCCAGGACCCAGAATGGAATGGGAAATTCAAGCCCTGGAAATTATTCTCTGGCTCCACACATTCACACACACGCCCTCACGTGTAAATCACCGACACACAACAATAACGGACACAGTGGTCTCTTAAGAAGGAATACTGACAGTCATGTGTCCAGCTGTCACATTTAACATCCCCTACTGTCCATCTTACCACCTATACCAAGCCTGATTGAACCAGGAGGAGCCTTCCAGGGGTTTCTGTGAGCCCTTGCCTGGCCTTGGAGTTATGGTGGCATGTCAGATGTGGGCTAGGTTCCTGGGATATACACTTAGCATTTTTCTTTCTCTCCCTGGATCTAGAGTGGATCTCAGGTTTTTGTTTTTGTTTTGTTTTGTGTGTGTGTGTGTATTGGGTTTTTTTCCATTTTATTTATTGATTTATTTACTTATTTTCTTTTGAGACAGAATCTTACTATGTGGACAAATGACCTCATACTCATAGAGATCCACCTGGCTCTGACTCCTGATTAAAGGCCTGTCCCATCACACCTGACTGTAGAAGTCTCAGTTCTTATAACCTAATTATCAGACTTGAGTCCCTTTGATCAGTTGTGGCACACAGCTAAGACTATGTCCCATAAATGTAGGATATACTGATACTGTAAGTTTATGTATATATATAATTTGAGAATTCAAATGTAACTGCAGCTTTACTTTCACCTACTAAGGCTAACAGCCTTACCTCCTAGCACCATGGATCAACCTCAGCTTGAGCCTGCTGCAGCCTACCCTTTCCCATCATCTGCACTGGGAACCCCGCAGACCGTCTCTGAACTCAAAACTCCAAACCAGAGGTCAAGGGCCTTCATTTCCTGTTGCAGTGGCTTGTCGGCCCGGAGTCCCCCAAATCATCATTGCTTCTTCTTTCCTCTAGCCTGATCCTGAGCCGGCAGGCAGCTCAGCTTGCTGACCATGCAGTCCTGTTGGACACGACTGAGGCCGGCTGAGTCCTCTCTGACCTCTAGAAGACCCCAGGACTTGCTGACAATGCTAAGCTTTGACTAGGATGACCGTGTACTTGCCACGAGATTATGACCCCACAGGGCAGAGATGATGGTGCTGACAGCTCTGGGGTGCCATCCAGCATGATGCTTTGCACACTTGGCTGCCCAGTGAGGGACTGCTGACCTCAGACAGAGAGACAGTCACCCCACAAATTGAGGAAGAAAGAAATTTGCAAATGACATGGGGTAGAATAACGGGGGAGGCAAGGAAAATGTTGAGTCACACAGAAAGTCATATGGTGTAGCACTGGACAAATAAGATGGACTTCCTTTTTGAATACTGTGCCCCCCACACCCAATTTCCTTGAGCAGGAATGTCTCATTAGAGCTGCAAGAAAGCTGGGGTGGGGGGTGGGGGTAGGAGTAGAGGCTTGGCAGAAGTTCGAGCCAGGGAGAAGTCCTCAAGAGGAACTGAGGATCCTATGAAAAGACTTCTAGGCCACACAGGACAGCAATGTCAACTGTTGGCATTTAATTTCCGGATCTGTAAGGGAGTTTTCAGATGGGACAGAGAGGGGTAGGATAGTCCTGAATGTGGGTGGCACCCATAGGCTAGTTTCTAAACTGACTAAAAAGGACAGCGAAGGCTGACGGCCAGCATTGGTTGCTTTCTGCACTGACGGTGGGTACAACTCGTCCAAGCAGCTTCACATTCCGGGGGCCATGTCTTCCCCTTCATGGTGGGCTGTGCTCCCTCTCCCTGTGATCCCAAATAAACTCTTCCTTCCTCAAGTTCCTTCTTTGGTCCCAGCAATGATAAAGTAGTGAATACATAAATATTCTTTAGAAATGACACAATAACATCATTCAGACTTGCATTCTCTGTCACTCTTATGAGCGGGTATGTTGGTGCACACCTTCAAGTCCAGCACCCAGGGAGAAAACCACCTGTAGGTGGATCTCTGTTCGAGACCAGCCTCGTCTACAAATCGAGTTCCAGGCCAGCAAGGGCTACATAGTAAGACCCTGTCTCCAAAAGAAACCAAACAACAACCAAACTAAAAGAAAAACAAAATAACAAAATAAAATTTTTTTTGTTTTTTTTCTTTTTGTTTGTTTTGAGACAGGGTTTCTCTGTGTAGCCCTGGCTGTCCTGGAACTCACTGTGTAGACCAGGCTGGCCTCGAACTCAGAAATCCTCCTGCCTCTGCCTCCCAAGCGCTGGGATTAAAGGCGTGCGCCACCACCACCCGGCACAAAATAAATCAAAACCAAAAATACTATCACATTCACATGTCACATGGAGTCAAGTCAAGGTGGTTCAATTCTAAGGTTCCAGGCAAATAACTATCTTTATGCAGTTTTTTTTTTATTGTCGTTTTTTGTTTTGTTTTTGTTTTTGTTTGTTGTTTTATTTTTTGAGACAGAGTTTCACTGTGAAGCCCTGGCTGGCCTCGAACTCACAGAGATCTGCCTGCCTGTGCCTCCCAAGTGCTGAGATTAAAGGCTCAGGCCACCATGTCTGGCTTTTTGATGCAGTTTTAAATGGAACAAATCTCTTTGTCCACATCACTATTGATTTCATCTCAAATGAAAGGCACAATCTTTCAGAGTGGGAAGAAGGAAAGTTTTAAATATTCACTCCCTCAACAGTCCTTCCAGGACTGTAGCTGGAGCCCAGTCTGTCTTGACTGGCACAGAGCTTTGTTCCTGAGTAGAATCCATTGGGAGAACAGAAGCATCCGCTACAGTGAACATGTGCTAAGTACTGACCTTGCACCCGGCACTATGCTGAGATTTCAGTTGTTCAGCACAATCACCCCAACACCTTCACGAGACAGTGAGAGACCTCCCCCACTTATAAACGAGGAAACGGAGGCCCACAGGGAGGCTGTTTGGAGGCACTGGAGGCAGGATTCAACCAACTCCAAAGTCCACCATCTTTTTGGGAGTGCACTGCGTGGTTTGTATATGTGTTGGGTGCGTATGTGCATGCAGATGTTCATGAGTAAGCACATGGAGGTCAAAGGTTGATGTTAGCTGTCTTCCTGCCTTGTTCTCCACCTTATTTGTTGAGACAAGGTCTCTTCCTGAGCCAGAAGCTCATTGATTCTGTTCTGGCTGGACAGCCAGTGAGCGTCAGGGATCCGCCTGCCTCCCCACCTCCCACAGTACAGGGATTCTAGACGAACACTGCACACCGCCATGCCAAGCTTTTCACTTGGAGCTGGTATCCGGGCTAGGATGTGAACTCAGCTCCTCATGCTTTCGAGACAAGCATTTACTAATTGAGCTATCTCCCTCCCCCCTCCCCCCCCCCAGTCCACCCTGTGATGATCACTCAATATACAGAGAACGAGGCTAGAGAGATGACTCAGCGGCTGAGCTGCTCTTGCAGGACCTATAATTGGGCCTAGTATCCATACCAGGTGGCTCAGAACTGCCTGTAACTCCAGCTCCAGGGACTCTGCCCGGTCTTGATTAGTGATTGATGTGGATAAGCCCAGCCCACTGTGGGCGGTGCCACCCTGGGACAGGTGGTCCTGTTGGGTATCAGAGAACCAAGTGCAGCAAGCTGGTAAGCAGCGCTCCTCCTCTGCATCAGTTTCTTCCAAAGTCCTGCCTCGTTTCCCTTCATGACGGACTGTGATCAGGACGCTTACGCCAAATAAAACCTTTCTGCCCCCCTCAAGTCCCCTTTGGTCAGTGTTTTTTGCTAGCAACAGAAAGCCAAGTAAGGCAGGCAGTCTGTCTGTTACGATGGGAAGGAGTTCAGTTAGTTTGTCAAGCAAAAGTGACAGACCACTCTAACACTAGTATGCTAATTTGCATACGCATCTCCCCCATGAATAAGCCCCTCCCTCCACCAAAACCATACTGTCTTTAATACCACATTGCAAAACAGTCCTTTATTAGAGTGAACTCTTACCAGTAAAAGCAGTCAGGCTATAAAAAGAATTGCAAGCCCAAGTTAATTATGTAAAGTGACTATTAAAGCACTTTGAATTATATTAATATTCTTGGAAAAAATGAGAACACTTAGCTTATTGAATTATATATATGTAAAATTATATAATAGCCTACATTTAAATTTCTGATTCTGAATTATTCCTCTTTTTTAAAAAATGACTACATTGATAAGACAGATATAAAGAAGATTCCATAGACAGAATATTTTTGAAAATTAAATGAACTTACGGTGTATTCTGATTCCAGACGTCCAGATGGCAAAGAGGGAAAAGAAAAAGAGAAAAAACAGTGAGTTAGACCAGGTCTATGGAACACAAACTATACAACTAATAGTTGCTGACAAGTTTTAAGTATTAAAAATGAGGTAAAGAAACCTTCCAAAAATTAGATTTCTATAAATACTGAATGCCTCTGTGTTTCACGGTACTCTCGCGGTTGGCCAAAGCAGGCCAATTAGACAAGATTCAATTAGCCTATAGGTTTGCGGCTAATTAAAAACCTAAGAGTTGGCACTGTAAAATCAGAGCAAAAGCCTAATAATTCCAGTAGAACATTTCATTAACCACAGAGGAAATTTTTTCAGTGATTTTTCTCTTTTTCTTCTTTTTTTTTCTTTTTCCCATTTTTTTTAAACAATCACAAAGAATCTTGCAAAGATACTGAAGTGGGGTCCTGAGACCCCCAAAGTGTCTAAGGGCTGCAACACAAATTTCAGAATCTGGGGTGGGGTTGGGTGGGTGGGGGTACTGTGTCTGATACAATATTCAGAACAGAAAGCGTTATAGAAAAGAGGCATTAAAGATGTCTATATCCTCTGTAGAGATCTTTACAAACTCTGCAAAATAGCAATGACCCAATTGAACAACTTATTTGTGGACAAACTATAGGGGGACCAATCAATGAGAAGACCTCAGGACAGGCCCCATGGAGACAGTCTGCCCCCACCCAGTGAAATTCCACTACTGCCCAGCCCTGTACTTGCTGCCAGTGACTGACCTGTCCCAAGGACTTACCTGTGATGGTGTATGGGTAATAATTCCATGCCTTCTCAGTCACATAAAATATTTTGGGAACAACAGCTCTGGCCCAACTAGGCAGTTTGCTGAAAAAGAAGAAGAGAAAGAGGGAGAAGAAGAAGAAGAAGAAGAAGAAGAAGAAGAAGAAGAAGAAGAAGAAGAAGAGGAGGAGGAGGAGGAGGAGGAGGAGGAGGAGGAGGAGGAGGAGGAGGAGGAAGAAGGGGAGGAGGAGTAGGAAGAGGAATGGGAAAGAAAAAAGGTAGTTAGAGTCTGTCTGGGCCTTACTTGACTTCCTGGATATAAGGCACACTATTCACACTATTGTTAAGGTTCTGTGACCTCTCTTCCCTCCACCCCTCCCTTTCCCAGCTCTGTGATATTTCGTGGAGTCACTAATTTTCTTGGACATATGTCTCTCTCTGTCTCTCTCTGTCTCTCTCTCTCTCTCTCTCTCTGTGTGTGTGTGTGTGTGTGTGAGAGAGAGAGAGAGAGAGAGAGAGAGAGAGAGAGAGAGAGAGAGAGAGATGCAAATAGGTGCCTACAGTGGACAGCAGAGGGCACTAGATCCCATGGGGCTGAAGTTCCTGCTGGCTATGATCACCCTTATTTGAATGCTGGGAAACAAACTCTGGTCCTTGGAAGATCAGCAAACACTCTTAACTGAATCCTAGTTTTATTTCTCCCCAGCACAAACCAGGATAGCTCAGTTAGGATGCTAATGTCTAGCCCCTTGCTACCCGTGGTCAGAGAAAAGGAGATCATCAGCTTCTTAGGTCTCCACATTAGCAAAGAATATCAAGAAGTGGTTTGAAGGGACTGGCGAGATAGGCCAGCCTATAAAGTGCCAGTGAAGTATGAGGACTTGAGTTTGATGCCCAGCACCCATGAGAGGAACCCAGCAGAGTGCTTAAAATCCTAACACTGGGGAGGCAGAGGCAGGCAGATCTTTGGGACTGGCTGGCCTGCTATTCTAGCCTAATAAGCAAGATGCAGGCTAGGAGACCCTGTCTCAAAAACCAAGGTGGAGAGTTCTTAAGGAATGATATTTGAGATTGGTTCTCACACTCATGTGCGTGCACCCCCCACTGTCCCTCCCCCATCACCAAGTTGCTATGACTAAGAAACAAAAACTTCAAGCTAACAATGCCCTAGGATGGTTAATTGGTGTTGTCAACTTGACTGAATTCAGTCACCCACGAGATACCTCTATGTGTTTATGTGTGTACCTGGTGTGTGTGTGTGTGTGTGTGTGTGTGTGTGTGTGTGTGTGTGTTGTCGTTGTTGTTGTTTCTGGAGAGGCTTAACCAAGAAGGGAAGATCTGTTTTAAGGTAGGTAGCACCATCTCTGTGCTTTCTGATGGCGGACACCATGTGGCCATGTGCTGCCCACTCTGCTGCCCTGCCTTCTACACTATGAAGGATGGTACTGGCAGCACTGTGAACCAGAGCAGACCCTTTCTTCCTTTAATCAGTTGACAGGTATTTCTCCATGGCAACAAGAAAAGTGACTAATACAAACCCTTGAAATGTCCCCTTCTCTGACGTGGAATATAAATGACAAGCAGAACCAGCAAACTGCTGCATACTGGAATGTCTTCTCTGGCTCTCTCTCTCTCTCTCTCTCTCTCTCTCTCTCTCTCTCTGAGAGAATCCAGACCTAACTTAAAAAAAAAAATGCGTAATTTGTTTTTCAATAGCTTGCCAAACCTCACTCAAAGTTCTGGGATGTTTATTAGGGTCCAAGCGAGTAAGGGTTAAAAGTAAAAAAAAAAACAACCCTAAGCTCCCCCAAAGCTGGGTGAGCGCGATGGTGGGCTTTGCTCTCAGGTGGCCCGGGAGGCGGGAGTAGATGTCTTATCATCGACGAAGTCTGCTCGAACTCGGATTTCTCACTCCTATAAAATCGTCCCTGCAGAAGCTGCTCATTACCTCGCATTCACACTTCTCAGAGGATGCTGCTCCCTGACAGGGGCTTTTTATAGTTTCTGCTGATGACTGAGTCCATCAGACGCTGGCACCGGAGTGCAACTGAGGTTGATGCGGAGTAGGGAAATCCCACTGGCTTACTTGCTGTCAATCACATGAGCCAGACTTCCCCCTGGGCTCCTTGTTTGTACCAAGAGCACAGGGCCAGTGGACAGTGGAGGGACATGTGGGTTCTAATCCTAGGAGCATTTTGGGGTGCTTTAAAAAAAAAAGATAAGTTTTCATATATTCCAGGCTGGCTTTGAACTCACTATCTAGTCCAAGGTGACCTTGAACTTCTGATTTTCCTACCCCCACCTCTGGAGTGAGAGGGCTGCAGGTGTGCAGGTCCACGCCTGGTTTATGTGGCACTGGGGACCACACCCAGGGCTTTGAGCATATTAGGTAGGCCTTAGAGCCCCTCTGGTCCTTTTAACGAACAGGGTTGAGCAATTGACTTAGACAAAGTACATGCATCTCCCTATGACTCCTATGGCCCCTATGGCCCCGGGCCCACTTGCCGCCGCTTGTAGGGAATGGTTCCGTGTACATGTCTCGTGTCCTCGAATCTACTGGGTGCTCCTCCCACATACCACCCTTGAGCAGTGGACATAACCTATCCCTTGTAGTAGGTTAGAACCCTGCAGAACTACCATCCTAAGTAACCATCATACTGTGGGAGGAAGATGGATACCATCAGTCACTTTCCATCATCCTCACTGAGACTGCCTAATTCTACAAATGTCCAGGATGCCAGAGACTACAGTCTTAATTTTTGCTATTCACCCAACAACTCACAGAAGCCGGGGAACAACACAAACAATTATTGTTTTCTGACATAGTGCCCTACAAACAAATAATAATCCAGTCAAGGTAAAGTTACAATTCCATGCTAATGCTCTCCTTCAACCCAGAAGAAGATCCTGGTATAAGGCATTTATCAGGTTAAAGGCAGGGGCATTTGTGACAAGGTCTACAATGTGTTTGCTACAGTCTGGATGTTGGGGTGGTTAGTGTTAACTGTTAGCAGGCCTGCCTAAAAGGGACTCCTCTCTTGATTGCATTAGTTGACGTAGGAAGACCTGCCCATTGTTGCAGGCACCAATGCCTTCCAGGAACACTGAACTGTATAAATGGAGAAGATGAACCAATTAAATAGTTTACCTTCATCCTTTTCTATGAATGAAATGTAGCTAATGCTTCAAGTCCCCGCTGCCTTGACTCACCCACCATGGCGGGCTGTATTTTGAACTCTTTCTCAAATGCTTCTGTCTGAGATTATACCACAGTGAGGGGGGAGGGGAAGAAACTAAGACAAATATAAAAAGACACCCCCGCCCCAAGTGCTGGAGAGATGGCTCAGCAGTTAAGAACACTGGCCGCTCTTCCAGAGGTCCTGAGTTCAATTCCCAGCAACCAAACTCCCAAACATTTATAAAGGGATCTGAAGTCCTCTTCTGGCATGAATCTATGAATTCTCAGTGACAGAACACTCCTATATTTAAAATAAATACATTTTAAAAAAAAGTCCCACAAAGGCCCTAGTGATAAAGGTGTGGTCCCCAGTGGGGTGCTATTGGAAAAAGTCAAAAGTGGTTCAGGGAGAGGAGCATATATCATTGGCAGGGAATGTGGAACCCTAGCACTCTCTTCCTCTTTTTAGTTCCTGACATATGCTGCCCCCTCCCCTGCTGACATTTGACATCTCCACAGATGGTTGGCTCACCCTACCATGTTCCAGAACCTCTAACACTGTGAGCCACAACAAACCTTTACTCTTTCTTTTTTAAAGGTTTATTTATTTATGTATATGAGCACACTGTAGCTGTCTTCAGACACACCAGAAGAGGGCATCAGATCTCATTACAGATGATTGTGAGCCACCATATGGTTGCTGGGATTTGAACTCAGGACCTTCGGAAGAGCAGTCAGTGCTCTTAACCACTGAACCATCTCTCCAGCCCCACCTTTACTCTTTCTAAGTTCATTTGCTCAAGTATTTGATTATGGTGACGAAGAGCTATTCAAGTACTGTCAAGTCCACTAACAGACCTTCTTTCAGCCCCCAGCTTCCCCAGAACACATCGTTATTCCAACCATTTTGGTCCGAGAAGGTGAAATTTATCTTTCCCTGCAGCAATGATTTAGCGGGGCCTGAAAGGAAGATGGAATTAAATTAGTCCTGCCACTGTTGTCACTTAAATGATCTACACTGTCACATAGCCCACAATTCTAAGAGAGTCTGTCACTCAAAAAGTCACTACCAGATGTGAAAGACGGCAGAGTGTCTGAATTAAGTCCTTGCTTCACACATGGGCCAGGACGGAGCCTCATAATGGCCTATCTTAGCAGTCTAGAGCCCTAGCAACGCTACACTCCGGAATGTGAAAATGAGCCAGTGACTCTGCCTCTGCCTCACAGTCCTTAGATGCCTCTGTCCATGCTCCTCACAGACTTCAAACACTCTCCCCGTATTTGTTCGTGTGTGTGTGTGTGTGTATGTGGGTGGGTGGGTGGGTGGGTGTGTTTTGCTCCTGTCCAATTGGACATACAGTAATAGTCGAGTTTCTGCATTGTCTCTAGGCTGACCCATTCCCTTCCTCTCTTGTTCATTGCTGTGTACACCAGGCTAGCTGACTCTAGAGTATCTGGGGATTCTGTTTCTACCTCTCATCTTGCCAAAGCAAGGCTAAGGTTACAGACAAGCCTGCTGTGTCTGATTTTTTACCTGTGTTCAGGTGGTCTGAACACAGGCCCTCACACCCGCAGCAAGGCTGTACCCCAGGCGCCATCTCCCCAGCCCCACTTTGTGCTCCTCCCATGGTGGCTCTCTGGCAACACAGACAGGTAGAGTTCACGGACGAGAGTGCCCTCCCCTGCGGGAGGCAGGCTGCCCTAACTTCACATGCAGAAACTATGCCGAACCCAAGTTCCCTGAATCTGAACATAAACATTGGCCCCCACTTAATGAGACTTTGAGTTAGATGCAGGGAAAGGAAGGGGCTAGTCTGGTACAGGCTTTTGGAAGCCTCTGCTGGAACTGCAATGGGCCATGTCATCAGCAGGATGGAAGCCAACTGCTCACATCAGCAGTTTCTTCAGGGTTGAGACAAATCCACTGGCCCCACGCCCGCTAGGATGTCACTGGAGCAGTTGGCAGGGATGGAGGTGATGGAGGGTGGGCAGCAGTAGTACTTTTGACATATTCTCAAGTTATTGAGATGGGGACAGAACGGATTAACAGGTGCCAAAGGGCAGGTTGGGAGGAAGTCTCTCGCACACAATAGTAGTTTTCTATAGCTTTCTTTCTCTTTCTTTCCATATCTGTAAATATAGTTGTGTATGTCACAGCCATGAAGACACTTCCTATAATGATTGTGTGATGTGTTATTTACACATTGTATGTGAAACACAGAATTTAAAATAATACTCTGATCCATTGTAGTTACAGTGCACTCTCTGTTCTTCCCAACTAGTACTATGTTGCAGACCTGACATCTAGAATGGTAATAGCTACCATATGTGTATATGTACATGCGTGTGTATGTATGTGTATATATGTATGTCCGTGTGCATAAGTATATGTGTGTGTTTGCAGCAATGGAAATGAAGCCAGAATCTTGGCATGATATGTAAGTACCTTTACCACTGACTACATCTCCAGACCCCATAATATTTAGTTCTGGTGAGCCTGGTGTACATGCATGTGTGTGTCTGAGGGTAAGGCATGTGTAGGAGCCTGAGAAGGATGTGTGTGTGTGTCTCAATCTATCACTCTCCACCTTATTCCTTGAGACAGGGTCACTCACTGAACTTGGAGCCTGGCTGTGGTCAGTGAGTTCCCACAATCCTCCTGTTTCACACTCCAGCATTATTAGAGTTAGTGGGCTATACAGCCATCTTTGGCTTTCAATATAGTTGTTGGAACCCAAACTCAATGTTACCCATTGAGCCATCGCCCCAGTCCCGTGGGATATTTTCTAGTGAATGCGGATCATCTCTATATCTAGAAGTCGATAATGACCATGACGATTCTCTGAGAATCCATGGAGATGGGCAATTAGGTCAGAGAGTCTGACACTTTCTCTGTCACCTGTTGCCTGGACAGCAGGCTCTCGCGGAGCCACATACGCTTCGCTGGGCACAGACTCTAAGGATGATCTGGGGAATGGTATTAGTTTGCTCAGCAGATCTGGAAGAGACTGGAGCACAAGAAGGGGAAATGGGAAAAGAGACCCAAGCCAAGGCAGCAAGAGTTACTAAACTACAGGACCAGCTAGTGACCTGTACCCCTGGAGAGGAAGGATTCAGGACTTCCAGAAGGACCTCTCCTACAAATGTGGCTAGAGGGTTGGAGAGATTGCAGGGGAAGGCGAGGGCCATGTGGTGGGAAGAACATGGCCATCTTTGTGCACGTCTGAGTCAGGCAGGCAATGGGATCTCCACTGGAAGCTGGTGGTCTTCCTGATGGACATATGCCGTCGTGGCCTAATTAATCCTGAAGCCATGATGGTGGCAAGACGTGAAGAGTGAAGAATGTAGTGTGCATGCATCCCGTGGCTGAGACACGCCTCCTGCTGAGAAGACAACCTAAGGGAGCGAGAGCTTGTTGTGGTTCACAGCTCATCATGGTGGAGAGGACACGGTGGTAGGGAACCCAAGGTTATGGGACACACTGCCTCCGCAGCTAGCATGAAGAACGTGGCAAATGCCTGCTCAGTCATGTTCTCTTCCTCATGCAGGCTGAGACCTCAGCCCATGGTATGGTGCTCTAACCTCATTTAAGCCTGGTATTCACACCAATTAACCTCCTAGGTTAACCTGATATAGATAGTTTCCCACAGATGTGTCCAGAGGCTTATCTCTCAGGTGACCCAGTTCCTTGAAGGTGACAGTCACCATTAAGCACCACATTCACCTTCCCATGTCACCAGGTGAGAATTTTATTTATAATCGCTATCCCAGAATCTGACTAATATTTGGTCTCCTCTCTTGGATGCCAGTTGAAACCAGGGATTCTGAAGGTGAGTCAAGAACTGTTGCTTACTTGGTCAAAAGGACGGGATCTAAGGCCCAAGGGCAACCAGTAAGTGGGTTGTGACAGCGCTCACATGATAGACTTATACATCAGAACACACCTAACCCACCAAATCCATCAGGTGCTCCAAAATGTAAGTCACACCCAATAGGGTACTCGCCTTGCGAAAAGGGCTGGAGGATGGTGGAATAAGCCTGTAGGTCCTGGAGAATGAGAGGGGACTTCTAAGATAAATGGTACCCAACTAGACAGACGCTCTTTGAAAGAAGATAGACAATGGCCAGATCGTGTAAAGAGATGACTGACAACGTGGTCATTAGAGACCTGCACACTAAAACCACGAGAAGAGTCTAGGGTGATGGCTAAGAGGGTAGATGTGCTTACTGCCCAATCATGAGGACCCGAGTTCAAATCCCACCAGCCCATGTTGAAAGCTGAACATGGTTACATAGCCCTGTGTGAAGTTAGTGTACAAAATACAAGTTTCATCATGAGATTTTCATATGAAAGGAAGAGCCTGCATGAGGAAGAGAACATATATTATATATATGAATGGTATATACATATGAATGGTATATACATATATCATTGCTCCCTGCTCATCTCATGTCCACCCCAGCATCACCCTCCCCAGTCAATCCTCCCTTCCTCAGGGTCTCTTCATCCTCCCAAATAGTCTTCCTTCTTTCTCTTTCTCTTTCTCTCTCTCTCTCTCTCTCTCTCTCTCTCTCTCTCTCTCTCTCTCTCTCTCTCACACACACACACACACACACACACACCCTTAAATAGAGATTCACAGGAGTGAAAACACACTATATTCTCTTCCTTCCCTGTGGTCTGTTTTTTCCAATCTCCTTTCAGATATCTTCCTACCCATCCATGGCCCCTTCCACTATCATGTCATCACGAAATGATTCTGTTTTCAGCCAACTAATCTGCAGTCTGCACATGACAGTGTTTGTGTTTGGAACAAGGGCTAGAAGGATGGAAAGGTTGGGAGTTATCCCTAGCAACTATGGTAGTGACAGCTGGAGACATCAGGGGTAGGGGCAGGTTACAGAAGATACTTTTGGGTTCTGCTTAAAGACCATTGTCATCCTGGGTTCTTGGCACATTCTGGAACAGCCTTGATTCCTGCCCATTCATTTGACTCCAGAAAATTCTGTGGGTCCCTGACATCTTTCCATTAAAGTCTGCTTACAACAGACTTTCTTTTGCTGGCAGCTTCACTGATAGAACCTCAAATTGCCTTTTTGGCCAGTCTTCCATTTATCCCCATAGATACCTTACATATCAACCAAAGTGCACTGCTCCCTGAGAGATGAGTGTCTGAGATTTGCTTGGTAATAATAATTATGGCTCAATCTATCTCCCCCTTTGAGCAATTTTCTTCTTTCTACATTAGCTGAAAAGTAGGCCCTGGTTACACGGGCTTTGAATATGTCCAGAAGTGCTCATGGGTACACTGGGCAATGTCTGCAAACCAACACAGATTGATGCAAAGAAGCATCTACTCATTCGGCCAGTTTGACAACTCAGGTCCACAGGACACTCCATGTAATAATGGAACCTATTGGTACTGAGGACTCCATAGCTATAGGCAGTCTGTCCTTCAAGACAAACTCCCTAAAGACACCCACAAAAAATTAGACAGATTCACAAATGTTCAACCCAATCAGCCTTGGGCCCTCCCTTGATCAGAAACCAAAATCCATGCCTTAACTCCAGAAAGAATTTCTCCCAAAGTGGTATACTCCACTGGTTACAAAGAAGTCTGACGTTACATATGCACATGGCAATCATATGACTTTTGCACGTAGACCATGGGTCAACATGGAATAGCTCAAGGCCCTGTGTTACCATATAGCAATGGATGTGATTTTCTTTTGTGACTATGGGAATCCAACTTACTAACTCTTGCTTGTATCATGTATGAATTTCTTTTGAGGCGGGGTCTCTAATTAGCCAGACTGGACTTGAACTTTCAAGTTTCCTGCTTCAGGCCTCCAGAGCACTGGGATTATAGGAGTTTGCCACTATGAAAAGCTGTTCACAACTCAATTTTTCCTTTCCTTTTTATGAAGTCATATCTTTCTGTTGCTAAGATATGGGCCTAAAATAATTACATTAACATACATACATACATACATAGAAAAAGATAAGGGCTTATTTCTTATTTTTGGTTGTGAGCCTAGTCTTTAATGGCTGAGCCATCTCTCCAGCCCAGTATGGGCGTATCTCTTTCAAGTGAGTAAAAGTCCTAGGTATAAAAGGATGGACTTAGTTTAGATTCATAAAAAAGGAAGCAAAGGTCCTTTCCAACTTGTGCCTGGCAGAATGGCTCCCGCAAAGAAAGGTGGTGAGAAAGGCTATTCTGACACCAATGAGGTGGTGACCCGAGAATACGCCATCAGCATTCATAAGCGCATTCATGGAGTGGGCTTCAAGAAGCATGTCCCTCGGGCACTCAAAGAAATTCGGAAGTTTGCCATGAAGGGAATGGGGACTCCAGATGTGCAGCATTGACACCAGGCTCAAGAAAGCCGTCTGGGCCAAGGGAATAAGGAATGTTCCATATTACATCCGAGTACGTTTGTCCAGAAAAATATAATGAGAATGAGGATTCACCAAACAAGCTCCACACATCAGTCACTTACGTGCCTGTTACCACATTCAAAAATCTACAGAAGGTCGACGACGATGAGAACTAACCTGCTGAATGTCAAATAAAGCTGCAGAACTGCCCCCCTCCCCCAAGAGGAAACTAAAACAACTCACTTCTAGAAAGGAAACTGATTAGACAATGCCTCTTTGGTTACTCGCGTGTGCAGAGGGAAAGTCAAGATTATGTCTAAGACATATTTTGAATATATAAAAAAAGGCATACTAAAGTATGTCTTGGGTTGTCCAACTAAAGTCACCATCTGATGGGATGGTCCAGCTGTTTTCATGACTGATTCAAAGGCTCTCGACTGTACGATCACATGGTTAGGCTGCCTGGAAATTTCTCCCATTAACTGAGCATGTGGCTTTTTTTCCCCCTGCCATGTTCACCCATTGGTGTCAGTGGGTGTTGGGTTTCAAGTACATGAGGAGCTAATTCTTGTTCATCTTACAGCATTGGTGACACAGCCCTAGTCTAATCTGTCCATCATCTTCAGTGAATCTCCTCAACCTTAGGATTTCCAGTTACTGTAACAGGCCCTCAACACACAACGAGTCTCTCTCTCCATTTAAAAATAAACCACTAACGAGCAAACAGAAAGAACTGAGGTGGATGAATACATGTTACAGACAGTTATACTTCACTTTTACAGATGGCACCCAATGGTAATGTATATAGACACACACGAAAATGTACACATAGACACAACCAGTATTTATGTGTATATACTACATAATTGCTTCCTATTGAAGTATCAGCCCAAATCGCTGGATTTTTAAAAATTTGTTTTATATGCATGGGTGTTTGGCCTGCATATGTGTCTGTGTGAGGGTGTTAGATCCCCCGAACTGGAGTTACAGGCAGATGCGAGCTGCCATATGGGTGCTAGGAATTGAAGCCAAGTCCTCTGGAAGAACAGCCAGGGCTCTTAACAGCCCAGACATCACTCCACCGCCCCCCAAATCACTGGTATATTTTCAAATATACTATTAAAAAGCAACAATGCTTCATCTCATATTTTTTTTTTGTTTAATTAGTGTGTGTGTGTGTGTGTGTGTGTGTGTGTGTGTGTTGTGTAGGACTGCCTGCTGTCAGAATAGCAAGGCTAACTTTTGGGAGTCTGTTCTCATGATCCACTGTATTAAGAAGGGTCCCTCTCATTTCTGCTGATGCATTACAAACTCCAGGCTACCTGACCTGCAGGCTTCTGGGTGACCGCTCCTTCTTTGCCTTCCACAAGACTGTAGGTGTGCTGGGATCATGGATACTAGCTGTTACACCTGCCTGTTTCATTGTTGTTTGTTTAAAAGCTCGTTACAGGGACTGAACTTAGGTCATGAGGCTGGCATGACTAATACCTCACCCTTATCTTGTCCTCATATAAGTGGTATTTGGGCATCCAAAGATAAGACTTGTTCCTGTTTAATTTCATCTTGGAAGATGATCCTTCATGCAAAATGACTGAAGTTTTCCTAATTGAAGTTTCTCGATGAGAATTTTAGACTCATAATCCTTCCTAGCTGTGGATTTCTCAAAAGAATTATAAGAATACCATCTAGCTATTTAGCCAGATTTTTTTTTTTTTGGCTGTTCGTTTCTCTATAGCTTGCCTATTGCACTTTATGAAATTTGTCAAAGTAAATCTGTTTCATTAAGCAAAAGCACAGCGGAATTTTCCACCATGCAACTACACCACAGCGTATTTCCATTGGAGATCTCTGGATAGTTTTAGTTTATTTTCCATTGCAGCCGGCGTAGGAGGGATTGCATGGGGGCTGTCTCTTGTGCACAACTTGGTGATTCCGCTAGGGTTCTGCCGTGAGATAAATGGGAATGGGAACATACTTCTATCTTTCCCCATTGCTGCCAATTGTCCTGTAAAGAGGTGATATCTGTGTACAGCTCCCTCCAGCATTTGAAGCCGGTTGCGTTCTCACATCCTTGTTAATCCTGAGACTCACCAGACTGTAATTCTTGTCACTCTGATGTGTGTGGGAAGAGATGCCCTTGCTTGAGTCTGTTTCCTAACCTCCTTCTGAGGTCAGGGTTTTCCATGTATATACTATTCACACTTCCTCTTCTTTGAGGAATTTCCAACCCCTTCCTCAACTTCCAAATGGATTATATGTTTTTTTAAAAAAAAAATTTTTAATAAGAAAAAAAAAACTGGTCAAGAATACAGAGTGCTTTTGCGGAGCACATCCAAGTTAACTTCCCAGCACCTACATAAGGCCGCTCACAACCACCTTTAACTTCTGTGCCTGGGAATCTGAAACTGATGCCGTCTTGAGGCCTCCGTGGGCACTGCATTCATGTGCACATACACACAGGGCCATACACACACATACACACAGAGACACACAGAGGGACACACATACACAGGGACACACACATACACAAACACACTCAAATCTTTTTTAAAAATTGACAAGAAAAATCTTCTATTCATTAAAATACCAGAATTCTCTCTCTACAAACATTACAGATATATTCTTCTAGTTAGAGATAGACTTTTAAATTTAGGTGTCTTCTATTATGTAAAGGTTTATTTTTAGTGTGTAATTCTTCTCTGCTATGTAGGTGCTCTCAATTTTAATGCTATAATATCACCAGTCCTTGTCTTTAGGTCTTATTAGCTTTATCCTAATCTGCTAATAATAATGTTTATCTGTATCTGTTACCATTTTCAACAGTTAGGAATTTTATTGATCTATAATTTATTTTTGTATGTATGCAGTGAACCAGAGGTTGAGTTACGTTGCTGACTGAAAATCTAATCCCTGCAGCCTCACACACTGAGTAGCTGGTAAGTTCCTTACCAGAGGCTCATGATAGCTGTGTTGGGACTGGGAAGATGGCTTGCCCCACAAGCCCTAGCCCCTCCTGATCTCCTTACCAGCAAGTTCTGGGTTCTCAGCTTTACCGAGGAGAAGTACACCAGAGGGTTTATTTAATGTTAATATAATGGATTTAAGGACCAAATTTGGATGATGGTTTATTATTATTATTCTCTGAGGGATTTGACATGCTTATGTTTTATATAGTTTTCTTTTTAAATTTATGTCCCTGAGATTAATGTGTGTAAATATTTTTATCTGTAATTCTGGAGACAGAACCCAGGGCCTTGCACATGCTAGGCACACGATCTATCACTAAGGTGTTCTTCTGCTGTTCAGTACTGAGCTCGTTCAATTCCATTATCAATGCTCGCAGGACGGGCAGCAGTCATTTCCCTCCAGTCGTCCATTTCTCCTCCCCTTTCTCCTGTTTTGTTTTAGTCCTGGGAGGTCCCTCTATTATAACGCCACGAATATAACACTGACAGGAGATAATTTATGTAACTGGTCCTAACTAAGAAAAGTATGACCTTGGCATTAATCAGCTCGGAAAACAGGATTCGGGAACCCCCTCCCTTTTTCAAAAGCAGATGCTGGCCCTTTTGAACGTTAAAGAGAGAGGCCTTGAACATCTGTCTCATTTTATTGATGCCTTGTTGGGCATAACTAGGTCGCGCTGGGAAGTGAGTGGACACGTCGGCTTACTTTGCCAATAAAATTGGACTTCCATTATTCCGGCCCCTCTGAACTGGTCACGTGCTCCCTGAGAAGTCACTCCTTTATTGACAGCTTTGAGCCACCATGTGGTTGCCGGGAACTGAACTCACAGGACCTCTGGAAGAGCAGTCAGTGCTCTTAACCACTGAGCCATCTCTCCAGCCCAACTGTATGCATGTTTAACCCTGGGACTATCTCTTCAGTTTGAGTCTCAGCCTTCGATTGTCTTGAACCAGTGCACATGCCTGTCTCTCAGCTGCCACCCCCATCTGTGTGGGCCTGAGATCACATCTCCTGCTCTGGTATGGGCCTACAATGGCTGGCCCTAGCTTCCGAGGCCCTTGATGGTCCATGAGTTCAGATTCCCTTCTAACTCGGGGAACTAAGGATTTCCCTTTATTTGTTTTAAGCTCAGAGTAGTATTGTTATGTTCCATCCTGTGTTTGTCATAGGAAGAGGGGGAGGGGTCGGCGCTAATCTCTCCAGTTACTATTACTGGAAGTGCACGTTTTCTATTTATAACTCGCTTCCCTCTCACTAATGTTTATGACTCCTTTAAAATAAATATCGTCTATTTTGATAGAGAAAACAGACATGACAGAGACAGCTGGACATGTCTTCTGCTTGAGGGAAAGTCATAAAGTTTCTCACATTCATTTGGGTGCATGGGGGACAGTCCCCCGGCAATAACGTAAGCGAAGGCAACCGGAGCTGAGAAATGGAATTTTCCGTAGTTCCCGAACGTCCTTCACTTCTCCTCAGAGGTGATCCCTGAGGGGAACCTGCTCCTGTGTGTTTGACACCTTCCACACTGAGAAGACTAGACGAGAAGACTACATAGACATTTGTCTCTAGCCATACCCAGGGCCGAGTGACTCCTGCAGATAAACATTTGGCTGGATCTGGACTGCTTCTAAATCATAGGAACTCACAGCTTCCAACAGATGAATGAGATCCATCTCATTTGCATTTCATCATGACTCAAGAATTCCCTGGTACTATATCCCCAGGCGGTCCAAAGCATATTTGGTTGATCAGCCCAAGGCCTTCCCTGCCAAGGTACTGGATTGGAAGCCTTCCCTCCACTCTGCTGATGAGACTCGAAGTATCTTCTTGTGACAGAATGGTCTAGTTTAGCCTTTTAAAGAGTGAAGTCTCTAAACATGGCCCCACTCAGAAGTGGATGACCACATCCAAGTCACTGGGTTGGGGGTGTGGGGGTGGGAGGGGGGAGGTAGTGGGGGTGTTCACAGAGCCCAGTAAGTCGGGGTATTGTCCAGCTGATGTTGGAAAAGCTTCTCAACAGTCACAAATGAGCCAGTAGATACAGCAGGAGGAGGGTGTGTGTGTGTGTGTGTGTGTGTGTGTGTGTGTGTGTGTGTGTGTGTGTGTTGTACTTGTGGAAAGGCTAATACAAGTCTTGTTTGCTGGGCAGTTAACTTCAATAAAATAAATCTCATATTTCACAAATATTCTTTGTGGTGTTTTTGTTGGCAAGAAGTCAACATTGGGTGTCTTCCTCAACTACTATTCTGTGTGTGTGTGTGTGTGTGTGTGTGTGTGATACACACACACATTTTTTTTTTTTTGTTTAAAACAAAGGTCTCTTTTTGAACCTGGAGCGCTCTGATCTGGCTAGACTGGCCGGCCAGTTCTGGAATAATCCAGTCTCTGCCTGGCCAGTACTGTAATTCCAAACAGGCCTTCCTGTGTTCTTCACATGTGCTGGGGATCCAAGCTCAGGGCTCTTGGACTTACACTGTATGGACCCTCCTGACAGAGCTGTCTCCCAGACCCCTCACTACAAATATCCTAACCCAGAAAAGCACTAACCAGAAAAGCCAGGGCTGGGTGGGACGGAGTGGGGAGAAGCTCAAACAAGCCCCAGGACCCAATTATGCGACTGGTAGTAAGCAAACAGAAGACAATAAAAAAGACACTTCGAAAAGCAGAAAGCATAGCTTTGGTTAGTGCTAGTTAATAATCTGCCCCAAAGGAGACTAACAACCACAGGCAGGGTGGGGGTCCCTTGGAGAAATGGAAGCCACTTTGTTAGTTTTCTCAGTGGACTCCTGGTTAGTCATAGTCATCTGACAGAATGTAGAAAACCTAATAATCAAACCCCATAGCCACAGGGGTTGTGGGGTCCTGGCTATCCCTATGATGTCAAGACACACCCATTTCCTGCCCCCAGTTAACACTGTCCTAGGCATAGAGTTCCTCTTATGTCATCGAAGGTAAGCGTCACATTCTCCTGATGACTCTGGTTTGGAAGCAATAATATAGCTGGCTGTCAGGGTGGCATAACGGCTGGCTAGTGACCTTAACGAGCGAGCGGTGTCAGGTGGGAGGGGCTCCGCAGCTGCTATGGCTTACCTGTTAAGATACACTCGCTTCTCCGTGAACTGCCCGTTGCCATGGTGAGGGTCCTCAAAGGGCTCATTCTGCACGACCTCTACCCCTTCTCCCCTGTCACTCTGCTCATGGCTGTGTTTGCTGATCATATACAGCTGTCCGATTTTGTACTGCAAAGCAAAGAGAGGAATGGAGACAGAGAGGTCAGCCCCGGCTCGCCACTGATGAATCCCCCACGCGGTCCTCCAACGACAGGGCACACAGCAACAAATCACATTGGTGCCTTCTGCTGAGAAAAGTCAGCAGCCACTGGGGTCTAAGGTGACTGTCCTTACAGCGTGACAGAGGGCTGGCTGTGAGCAGAATGTAGAAACAGCACATTCTTGAGCACAGTACACGGGGCCATATCGAGAGCTCCCTGGAGTTCTGGCGGTCTTTAAGGGCCATGCCGAGGGCGCACAAGCTGAGAACTAGAGTCTTCCTTAACTTCCATTCTGGACACATAGGGTTAAAGGGAGCTGGTGTCCTATTTGGCTTGGCCAAAGGCAGCCTAGGGTGTGTTATTTCTGTCCTGGCTCTGTAGCTAATTGGCAGCATTGTTGGGCACAAGGATTAACTGTCACTTGCATCTTGTCCCGCCTAGAATAGCAGTTCTCACAGGTGGCTAGACAGGAGCGTGAGAAAAGTTGGGTTTTTTTTTTCCACTCCCCCTCCCCCGCCCCACACTCCACCCTGCCTTTGTCTTGTTTTGTTTTTGAGACAGGTCTTACAAAGCTCAAGCTGGCCTCAAAGTCCTCGTGAAGTCAAGGAAGGCATTAAAATTCTGCTCCTTCTGCCTCCAAGAACCCCCAGGTACTGGGATGCGAGGTGAGTATCACCTGTTTCACCCGATGCTGGGAAGTGAACCTGGGCCTACATCCATGCTAGGCAAGAATTACTGTTTTTGAGACAGTCTCTGCCTGCCTGCCTGCCTGCCTGCCTCTCTCTTTTTCTCTGTCTCGGTCTCTGTCTCTCTGATCTATACTGCCTGGAACTCTGCCTGGACAATCCCGCCTCAGCCACTCAGATACAAACATGAGCCACTAATATGAAGACCCCCAGATGCTTAAAAAGCTCCAAATATCCACATCCCATAGCTAAAACCTGAGTTCCAGAATCCTGTGCTGCGCTGAGAAATAGCCTTGGTATCTCTGGATTGTCACCCAAATCTACTAACAGTGTGGGGCCTTCTGGAGTCCATCAACCCTACAAGGGTATCCCTGAGCAACCCGGGACTGAGACATTTCTGCACTGCCTTCACCCCTAGGTGGTTCAACTCTCTCTCTCCTTCCTTCCTTCCTTCCTTCCTTCCTTCCTTCCTACCTCTCACAAAACTCCAAGTCTGAGCACCTATCACCAAGCCTGATGACGTCAGGAGTGTGATTCCCCAAACCCATGTGGTAGAAGGAGAGAACTGCTCCTGCAAGTTTCTCTGGCCCATACATATGTGCTATGACATTTGTAGGGAATATATAACAAAAAATTAGTACATTTAAAAAAAAAACCATAATGTTTCAAACCAACCAACCAAACAAACAAAAAACCCAACCCAAGGCCAGCAGTTGCTTCTTTCCCCGATGGACTCCTGAGGTGGCAAATGAATTTGATGCCACATTCTGGGGTGGGGTGGGGGGAAGGGGAGAGGATTACAACCATTGGGTAGGGGACATGACTGCTCAGATCAGGACTCTGCTGTGGCCCTCTTTACACAGTCAGTTTGAGCCAGCACACAAAGTCACTCCCGCAAAGCCCGACTCTCCTGCAAGCTAATGAGGATGCCCAGTCGTTCCCCCAGGCCCCTTGGCTAGCAGGGACGCAGAGACCCTGGCCGTGTGCAAGAGAAGAGTCTATTCTAACTTTAGAGGCAGCTGAAATATTCACGTCAGCATCGCGGTTGGTCCCAAAGCTGAGAGGTCTCTTGTCCCAGGGTCCCTCTTTCATGCTGAGGCAGCTGCCTGGCAAGGAAATCTGAAGAAGCCCTGAACAGGCTCTACTCTGCAGTCAGCTCAAGGGCCCAGGCCCAGTAACCATGACAACGGATCAGGCTGTTGGCTGGCTCTTCTCCAAGGGCTAGGCTTCCTATCTGGCCATGGCCCTGTCCAGAATGAGCCCTGTGTTTAAAAATGCTTTTAAGGTGTGTTTGTGAACTTGTGGGAAGAGATGGTACAAGATAAGAGCAGGAAGAGGAGAGGGGAAGCTGGAAGAGAAATCCATTTTTAAAAATGAACCAGAGGATAGGAGGCTCGACCTGGCTTCCCCTCTGCCCAGTACTGCTTTACTTCTGTTTCCACAAGGATGGGGAAGCTATACCTGAGAGATAAGTGGTCCACCATACACAAGTGGAGGGAGGCACTCTTCTGCTCAGGGGTGGGGGCGGGGTGGGGTGGGGGTGGGGTGCAGATGTCCACAGCAGCTGCTTGAACATGATGCTTAAAAACTTAATGGCCGCCGGGCGGTGGTGGCGCACGCCTTTAATCCCAGCACTTGGGAGGCAGAGGCAGGAGGATTTCTGAGTTCGAGGCCAGCCTGGTCTACAAAGTGAGTTCCAGGACAGCCAGGGCTACACAGAGAAAACCCTGTCTCGAAAAACGAAAAACAAAAAAAAAAAAAACAAAAAAAACCCTTAATGGCCACAGACACTGGAATATTACTCAGCCACAAAAAGGAATGAAATACTGACACTGAAGCCACTTAACGTGTTATGGGTTGAAGTGTCTCCCCTCCCAGAGTTCAAAGGGTGATGATCATATAATTTAAAAGATGCCATCAGGGTGGGCTTTACTCCAGCATGACCCATGTCCTTAGACAGAAGAGAAAGTAGAACAGAGACAGACAGGGATATAGAAAGATCATATGAAGAGTGAGTGGCCTCCATAAGCCATTAGACTGGAGCCCGGGATAGATGCTCCCATACCAAACCTTAAAAACAATGCTTTGCTCACCCTTTGATTTCAGTTCTGATCTCCAGGCTTAAAGCTGTGGTTTAACTATCTAGTGTGGGCTGATTTGTCAGTCAGACCTAATAATATGGCACAGGGGCTGGGGACTGACTCTCAGTGCAGCACTCGCCACACAATCATAAGGTGCCAAGCTTAGACCCCAGTTACCCTGAGAAGGTTGAGGGTGAAGAGCATCTAGACTCCCAGCAGTGTGGTGGAGGTGGAGGCAGGAGGATCCCTGGAGCATGCTGGTCAGCCTATGTGAATCTACAGACTTCAGGGTCAGTGAGAGTCTGGCTCAGCAGGTGAAGGTGTCTGCTACACATGCCAGGCATCCTGAGTTCAATCCCTGGAACCAACGTAAGAGCAGAAAGGGAACTGATTCAACAAAGTTGTCCTGTTACCACCACATGCATGCTGTGGCACATGTGCCAACACGCATACACTGTATGCATACATATACAACAATAATAATAAACTTAAAATAAATAGATGAGATAGAGAAATTGAGGGAGAAAGCTAATGTTGTCCTCTGAGTCTGGCCTCAATACACACACACATACACACACACACACACACACACACCCCTAGTACAACAGGTCCAAACTAATGAGGCGTTTTGGGTAGATGGTGGTTGATCCACATTAAGAAAGTTACTGGACTGTTCACTCTGAAGGGATTACTTGGGAGTGTGAAACTTGAGCATGTGTCTAGCTTATCCAAGGCCCTGACTTGATCTGTAGTTGTGGGAGGTGGGGCAGGATGGGGGTGGGAGTAGGTCCCACCTCTCTCTAAGGATCTACAAGTAGTTAGTGGTTGCTAGGGGAAGTAAGAGACAATGTCTTTGGTGTATCCACTCTGTCAGTAGCCCAGGCTTCTGAAAGTAAATAACTCTTAACTTATGCTCCTGTAAGGAAACCAAATGAAACGCAGTGGATTACCAGGAGCTGGGGTGCGGAGCGGTGGAGAGGCACGAACATGAAAGTAGAAAGGGGGTGGTTGGGAAGAGAGGAGATCAGCAGGAGTAGGAGGGAGGGTGAGAGGGTCTTGGGAGATAAATATGACCAACATGCATTGCATACACACATGGAAATGCCACATTACATATAATTCACACTTATATAAAATATATATTACATATAACATGTATAATATATACTTTTAATACACACATATATACTAATGTATATACACTGTATAAAAACATTTTTAAAAGGTTACTTTCATATCATGTGCGTTTTACCTCAAGCATTAAAAGAAGCGCCTTGTCTGCAGCCGCCCTCACTCAAAGTCCTGCCAAGGTCTGTCACTGGAGGACTTAGAGGAGAGCTAAATCTACCAGCACACTGTCTCTAGGAGCTCTAAACCACTCACAGAGAAAAAAAAAAGTAGGGTGCCAAGGTCGATGTGTGACACAGAAAAGCCATTAGCCAGACACGAGTCAGCCTGGCTGGGCACGGGGCAAGTGCTTCCTGCTCAGAGGAGATGGATCTGGGGAAGGCAGGGGCGGCTGATTCACCACGGCCGACAGGGACCCAGCTGCCTGGCCTCATTGATCATTCCAGTGGCTCCTCCACGGGCCAGCCCAGGGCAGACACCAGTCCTAGCTCACTATGACGGCATCAGTCTAGGAACTGGGAAATAACCCACATTTGCTGAAGGAGGCGGGACACTCAAAACCAGACTGAGAGATGGACCAAGGCTGTCTGTCCCTTCCTTTCCTCCTAAGAAAACCAGACCTGGTCTGCTGCCAAGGCCATCAGACCTAAAGGACCATCCAGAAGTAGTCTCTTATTGTTTTATTATAAAGTCCCGAGTTTGACTCTCAGACATGAGCAGCTAACGGTATCTCAGTTGTGGGGACGGATAGATAGTTCTTGAACCACCTAAAAATGTCACAGCAGAGGCTGGAGAGATGGCTTAGCAGTTAGGTCCACTTTCTGCTTTTCCATAGGCCACAAGTTCAGCTCCCAGCACCCACATCTGGTGATTGACAACCAACCACATATAACTCCAACTCCAAGGGATCTGATACTCCCTACTGACTGCACGGGCACCTGTACACATATGCAAATATTCTCACAAATACACATAAGGCCACATCCGGGGTCATCTCAAACCTTTGACATTTTGATTGTACAGGCAGGGACTGGGAAGTTGACTCATGGGGGGTCACGCTAAAGGACAAACCAAACCTTCCTAGTATAGTGAGGGTGCTCAGGGGGACTTTTGGGAACCAAATAGTACCAGGCATCTTTTTCCACATCCATGCAAATTCCAACATCCAAGGACCATGCCCAGATCACTACTTCCAGTCAAATTTGAAGGCTGTGCTAAGGCCAAAGGAGCAGAGGGTTCTGACAGTGAGATCTGATCTCAGTGTAGCTTTACTGACCACCAATTAGCTGAGTTTCTGAGTGAGAAATCTAATCAACAGTGTCCCCAGATAATTAAGCTGTAGAATGTGCCTAGAGAAACCAAGATGTCACTGGTTCACGCTGTCCTAACTGGGTGCCATGAGGCTACTTAACGTGGTTCAACCTCAAGCCTTAATTAAAAGGGATGGAGGTAGGTCCAAGCCAGGCTTGGTAGTTCCTGGCTGTAATCCAAGTACATGGGAAGTTTAGTGTGCCAGGTAGTTTTATTATCAGTTTGACACAGGCTAACGTCACATGAGAGGAGAGAACCTCAGTTAAGAAACTGCTTCCAGGGCTGGAGAGATGGCTCAGTAGATACAAGCACTGGCTGTTCTTCCAGAGGTCCTGAGTTCAAATCCTAGGACCATCTGTAATGTAATCTGATTCTCTCTTCCAGTGTGCATGGAAACAGCACTCATATTCATAAAATAAATAAATCTTTAAAAAAAAAGACAGCATCTCCATAATATTGGGCCATAGGCAAGCCTGCAGAGCATTTTCTTAATTAGTGATTAATTAGGAGGGCCCAGCCTATTGTGGGTGGTGCTCTCCCTGGGCTGGTGGTCCTGAGTTCTCTAAGAAGTAGATTAAGCAAGAATGATAAGCGATCCTGTAAGCAGCTCCCCTCCATGATCTCTGCTTCAGCTCTTGCCTCCAAGTTCCTGCCCTCTTTGAATTCCTGTCCTGACTTCCTTTGATGATGAACAGAGATATGTAAGTGTGACCCAGACAAGCCCTTTCCTCCCCAACTTGCTTTTGGTCATGGTGTTTCATTGAGGCAATAGAAATCCTAAGACACTAGGAGAGGAGGAGATAGCAGTTTGAGTCAGTTAGGGCTACGAAGGGACGGCATGCCTTTACAAGAGGGTTTTGTGAGAGACGGCTCAAAGGGTAAAGCACTTGCTACACAACCATGAGAACCTGATGTCATATCCCCAGATCCTACTTAGGTCAATGGGTAATGGGCACCTGTCACCCCAGCACTCCTGTGGAGAAGCTAAAGGCAGGGATGAAAGAATTCCCAGTATCTCTAAAGGAACAAACAAAATGAAAACTTGCCTTAAGTAAGATTGACCAACACTCTGGGTTCTATTCTGACCTTCATGTGTACAACACCGCACACAAACGGGCAAAGACACACACACACACACACACACACACACACACACACACACACACATCATCCACTAACATACACACACAAAAGATTTTTCTAAATAAATAAATAAAATTTAAAAGGAATCTCCAAACTAAAAATTCATTTATAGCATACCAACGATAACCCAGGCAGTGGTGGCACACACCTTAAATCCCTGCACTTAGGATGCGGAGGCCGGCAAATTTCTGAGCTAGAGGCCAGCCTGATCTATGGAATGAGCTACACAGAGAAACACTGTCTCAAAAAAAAAAGCAAGTAAACAAACAAACAAACAAACAAAAAGTATTCTCACTTGTACCTTTGTCTAAAGACACATTAGGCCCCAAGTTCTAGGTCAACGAAATTCCAAGCTCCCAGCTGAGCTTCGGAACCCAGCAAGGACCACCTTTCTAAGCCCTTCACTGACCAAGTGATGTCATCGCAACCAATACCTGCATCCTCCCGGCCCCTTTCTCTTTCTCCAGTTTGCCTCATCCCCTTAGAACCAAGGCTCCGTGTGATCAATTAGAATGTAAGCCTACTTTAGCCTTTACTGTTAAAATGGATGGCCACCGTACAGCATACACAGAGAAGTTGCTGTCTGCCCGACTGAACATGAAATCATGCAGTTTTCTTTCCATGAAGTGTGCCTGAGTACTGCTGTGTCTTCCATGCCCAGGGCGGCTACACAGTTCTCAAACTCTCCTGTCAAGTTGGCGCTTTAAAAAACATCTTCCCGGTGCGACCAGGACAAGCTGTTCTCCCTGCTAGACTGTCTTGACAATCCTTCCAGATGAATCTCCATGCCCATCTGACTGAGCACAATCTCTCCCCTCCCACCCTCCACCACATATACAGCTGTGTGAACAGAAGAGCATGTGGTGATGTAATTGTACTCTCAAGATGTCCTCATACTATTCATACAACTCTTAATGCGCTTTATGAGCCTTTCTTCCATCTTTCTCCATCCTCAGTACATGAACAGAGCATGGAACAATGGCTTCATGGAACCCATTAGGAGAGCTCCTGATTTCAATGCTGCTAACACCCCAGGATTCAGCCCTGTTGCCTTGTGCTAAGTGATCCTGACACTGACATTACACACAAGGGAGGAGACACAATGAATATGGATGTTCATGTCCAAGTCTCAAAAGCCAGATGCTATGGCCGTCTTCTGTGACCTTGCAGCACAGCCAAGGCACCAGATGGAATGCCCTGCTGTATCACTGGGAAATTATGTTCTGGTGTCTCCTTTCAAATAAAGTTTTATTGAAACACAAACGTTCACTCATCCTATGGACGCCTGATGTTATAGTGGTAAATGGAGTGGTTTTAAGAGACTTGTAGGTAAGGTCTCCAAAAGTCGGGATTATTTGCTTACTGTCCCTTACACAAATAGTTGGGTGACCCTGTTTTATTTTCCTGGTTCAGCCTGGTCTAGCCTCAGTTCTCCACCTAGTAGCTATCTACCTGGTAAGAGATCTATGTGGGATTATATGTGCTGAGCATGGACATTGGAAACACTATTTTCTTCTATTTTCTTTCTTATTTTGTATTCTTTGTGTACATGTGAAAGTTGTTGTTCTGTTTGAGGCAGGGTCTTGCTATGCAGCTCTGGCTGGCTTGGAACTCACTATGTAGACCAGGCAGGTCATAAACTTATTTAGACAGGGTCTCATATAGCCCAGCCAGACCTAGAATGAACTATGTAGCTAGCCAAATAGACTAAGACAACTTTGAACTCCTGACCCCCACCCCCCTTGTGCTGAGAATATTGGTATGAGATACCAAGGGCAGCATGAGTCTATTTTTTTTTTAAACTAGAAAATGTAAGAACTAAAGACGGGATGCCTACTTTGATTTGTTTGGTTTTTTTTTTGTTTTTTTTTTGTTTTTTTTTTTGAGACAGGGTTTCTCTGTGTAGCCCTGGCTGTCCTGGAACTCACTGTGTAGACCAGGCTGGCCTCAACTCAGAAATCCTCCTGCCTGTGCCTCCCAAGGGCTGGGATTAAAGGCGTGCGCCACCACCGCCTGGCTGGGATGCCTACTTTGAGAACTTAGCATGTGACCTGAAATTGCTGTCACTGTCAAATGCACACAGGATTGTAAAGACTCACAAACAAAGTGAAAAAAAAAAGTTTGACGGTTGGGAGTGGTAGACTCTAATTAATATTCTCTGGGATTTAAAGTGAGCCCATCTTACTATACCAAACCTGGGAGCCAGGGTTGCTTGGTCAGGCATTGGGCCTGTCTGAGAGTATGAGTGTTCCCAAGCCTGACAATGGACCACAGGTCATCAAGGATGCTGGTGGAGAAGCCCTCCCTCCCTCCCTTCCTCCCTCAGGATCAGCTATTACCTGGGCCACCAGAGGAGGTGATAATTGTTTCCCTGCAGAAGGCGCCTGGTTGTCAAGATGAAAACATGGAGCAAGTGTCCTTAAGCTGCCTTTGACTTAGCCATGTAACCCCAACAGGAGCCTCACATCTCGGCCCTATTTCGAAATCATCAAAACAGGACCAATAAAACCCCACACACAGGGTACAGTAAGAATCAAATAGGGGGGAAAAAATCACAAATTCAAATGCTCAATAAATCACCAGCCTGGATACAAACTGCTACAGCTCTAGCACGTTCTACCTGTTACCCCTCGGGACCAGGACTTCAGCCCTGTTGCCATTACATTAGAGCTCCGAGAAACATGAGAAAATGAGACGCCAGCCACGGACTAGAAATCAAGCCAAGCAAAATACATCATCCATCAGACCCTGAGGAAGGTGGAACTTGAGTCTGAGATGACAATATGAAAAGTGTCTGAGAGACATTTGGTGGCTGTCACCCGATAATGCAGACAGGCATAATTAGACTGAACAATGAAAATGGTTAACGGGATACAATTTGGGTTGTGTATATTTATTTTTATTTATATTTTAAAATCATGGGCTAGAGAGGTGGCTCAGTGGTTAAGAGCACTGTCTGTTCTTCCAGAGGTCCTGAGTTCAATTCCCAGAAACCACATGGTGGTTCACAACCATCTGTAATGGGATCCGATGCCCTCTTCTGGTGTGTCTGAAGACAGCTACAGTGTAGTCATATAAATAAAATAAATAAATAAATCTTTTAAAAAATCATATCATTTATTTTTGTGCTTGTGGAGGGTGGAGTGGGAGGCTTATGTGTGTGCCATGGTAGATGTGTGGGACAACTTGTAGGTGTTGGAGTTCTCTGTGTAGTGTTCGCTCTACAGCGTAGGTCCTTCCTGAGGAGTGGGGCTCAGGGCATCAGGCTCGGCAGCAATTGCTCTTACTTACTGAGCCGTCTTCTCCCTAGCCACATGCTGGGTATGTTCCTTTTATTCAGTTTTTATCACTTGTTTGAAAAGGCCCATGAACATGTCTTCTATGGTCAGTGTATTCATCAAGGAGGTCCTCGAGTTGTGATGTAATTTTCATTATATTTAAAAGATTGTGCCCTTCCCCCAGACCTTAAGTGTTTGCCACAGTTGGACTGTAAGGACCCTTGCAGCACCCACAATTTCCTACAGGAGCAGACTGCCCGCTGAGCTTGCTTTGCAACATAATCTAGTTAAAACAAAGGATGGGTCAGTGGGCTCTCCCTATATATAGTGCCAAATATTAAACTTTGAGCCTTGATCAGAAACTTCGTTTTGGCTTCGTCCTTCTCTCGCACTCCATCCTTTTCCATTTCCAGTCCCCCCTTTCAAGTAGACCCAGTTCTCCATGGCCGCTGGATGGCTACAAAAGATTATTTATGTATTTACTTAGTGTGTGTGTATGTGTGCACACATGTGTGCGCATGCAAGCACATGTGTGGGTACCCATAAAGACCAGAAGAAGGCATCAGAGCCCCGTAGAGCTAGAGTAACATAAATCTAGGTTAGTGATTTACAAAGCAGTGTAAACCAGTGTAGGTGCTGGAGATCAAACCCAGGTCTTCTGAAAGTACAAATGTTCCTATCTCCTAAGCCTTCTCTGAAGCCTTGAGTTTAAAAAAAATTAAAAAAAAAATTTAAGAAAAAGTTTAGTCTGGGTGGTGGTGGTGGTGGTATACCTCTTTAATACCAGCACTCAGAGACAGAGGCAGGAGGATCTAGGAGTTCCAGGACCACCAGGGCTACACAGAGAAACCCTGTCTCACAAAAAAAAAAAAAAAAAAAAAAGAAAAAGAAAAAAAAAAGGAAAGGAAAGGAGGAAAAAAGAAGAAAAGAAAAAAAAAACAAAACAAAAATTGTTCCGGCTGGGAACATAGCTCAGTGGATAGAGGGGTTGCCCAGCGCGCATGAAGACCTGGTTTGATTCCCAGAACCAAATACAACTGGATGTGGTGGTGCACACCTGTAGCTCCAGGACAGGGAGGGTAGAGGCAGGAGGACCAGCAGATTCAGGATCATCCTTGGCTACATAGTGAATTTCAGGCAAGCCTGCACCACCTGCACCACATGTGACCTGTCTTAAAAGACAAGGACCTTTTTTTTTGTATCTTTGGTTAGAGATCTTATGTGAAAGTGTTGAAACCAAAGGACGGGAGATACAGACCATGGCTTCCCACAGAGTCTGCCTGGCTCCTGATTCGCCGGAGAAAACCATCTGTTCACTGGGTCTCGAACCTTGAGACCACACACTTTCTAGAGGAGTCACTTTGCGGATGCTCCCAAGCGGTAGGAAGAAAGGGGATGAATTGTGCACAGATGCATTCTGGTCCCTCCAACCTTAACACCGGGCACGGGAGCACGGTCCTTAATGGCTTTGGTTCCTTCCAGCGGCGCCCTCTTTAGCTGTTTCTCAGCCTGGGGTTCTCCCCAAGACAGTCTTTACCCAAAGCGCAACCCCATTTCTCACTCCTTAGGGTAAAGTGCTTTAAACCTGGTGTGCTCTGCCCAGCCTGAGGAAGTGATTCACTAACCCTTTTGTCTTCCAGGCTCTACGATTCTAAGTGCAGATTTTTCCATGCAGACAGGAAAGTTCAGAAAAGGGGCTGGGGGCAGGGCAGGAGTGGGATGGGGGCGGGGCAGAGTGGGGGCAGGGGCGGAGCGGAGCGGGTGACATCCTTGGGTGTTCCTTCAGATGTCTCTCTGCCAGGTCAATAAACCACAAAAAAAAAAAAACAATATCCGATCCCATAAAGAAAATCCAGCCTTCGGCTCAGATTTTGGCTATCAGCTCTCCCATCACATTATCTTCCTCTGCACTTTTATAAGCAACCCTCACAGGTGCCCACCTGTGTCACTGGGCTAGCATAAGGAGGGGAAAACGCTGGTAGGAAGATTTTTTTTTTTGTAAAGGAGCTGGGTTATTTACATTTAACTATAAAGAAAACAAACTATAACAAAAGCAACCTTTGTGACAAATTTATAAACAACCCTACATGGAGACGTTTAACCTGGTCCATAACCTGGAGCGCAGAAAAGGATAGAGGAGAAGATTTCCGGGTTTTCGTTTGCTAGCACAAGCCTGGCATTGTCCCTGCAAGGCAGCTATTGGGAAACTTAACCTATTCTACCAGACACAGGAGTTTTGGTGAACTTCTTAGAGAAGGACAAGAAAGTAATATTTAAAATGAAGGGGCTGGAGAGACGGCTCAGTGGCTAAGAGCAGCTGCTTTTCCAGAGGACCCAGATTTAATTCCTAACACCCACATGGTGGCTTATAACTCCATCCCAGGGGATCTGTTGTCCTTCTTGGAGGACAGCTCCAAGGGCACCAGGTACATAGGTGGTGCACAGACACGCCTGCACACGAAACACCCATACAACATTAAATTTAAAAATTAGTGTTAAAAATGCATACTCTGTACATTACAAAGCAGACGCGCATTACGGGGTGGTGATCCTGTCCCCAAGGATTCCTTTGACTCACAGGTCAGAAACTGAAATGATGTCACACACACTCAGCACTTTACAGTGTCAGATGAGGCACTGGGTGTGTCAACCCTTTGCATTTATGATAAGAGGCTGGGAATCCAGCCATTAGTGGGAGCCTGGAAGAACCATTAAGAGAGCAAAGGAGGAACCTTCTAGAAGGTAAATACCACAAAGGAAGTTGCTCTAGAAGAATGTGGGGTTTCTCTATACACAGGTTGTGGGGCAGTCTTGGTACTCGAGTCTGTGCATTCTGAATCATTCTTGTGAGTGTGTGTGTGTGTGTGTGCACACGCGCGCGCATGCACACTAGAGACCAGAGGAGTGTGTTCCTCGGGTGCTTTTTAAGTTGCTTTTATAGACAGTGTCTCTTGCCGATCCTGCAGCTTACTGAGGGAGCTGGACTGGCTCTCGAGCCTTTAGAGTCTCCAGCCTTCGCTTTCCTAGTACCAGGGTTATAGGCATATACTGCCATGCCAGACTTTACATGTGTCTGGGAGCCTGAACTCAGGCTTCCTGCTTAGGTAGCACATACTTTACCCAGAGTCATCTCCCCAGTCCCTGCATCATTTAAAAACCAAACCCAAAACAAATCAAAACACAAGTGCTCCATACATGTTACAGACTCCACAGACAAAGGAGGCAGGACGGTGAACAGCAGTCCCCATGGTGGTCAAAGAGGGGTGTCCTGAGAGATTCTGCCTTGCAGACAACATGAGGCTACCAGCTGATGAATCCTGACACATCATCGGACTTCTCCAGGGGTTCGCAGCAAATGTGAAGTGGACGCTGACTCAAGTAAATGAAGGGTCTGACCACAAGACTGACCTTCAGCGAGCGGACGAGGTGCTGGCGTTGTTGGCTACGGAAGAAACGCACAGCCAATCTCAAGACGAGAAGGAGAGCGCACAGCCAATCCCAAGACGAGAATGAGTCTACCGTAAGATGGGTTTTCCAGGACTTGCGCAGTCTACTTGTGCCTGCGTTGTCAGTGTTCATCTTCATACCTCAGCCTACTATCAAGTGTTCCCAAGAAAGAGACTCTTATACCAGGCTAAACAGGGTCATTTAGAACAAAAGTAGCTGCTTGTGAAACAATTGGCCCCTGCCGAGGATTTACGAAATCCTCTCTCTGGATGACCAGGGAAGTCAACAGGAGCTGAAGAACAGCAGCTGTAGGCTTGCAGGAATGCCAGCAGTTCTGTGTCTAGGAATCTTTGGGAGAGCAGGGAGGGAAACGGAATGCAAAGAGAAACACTTGTTGAGTGTAGTCAAACAGTGGTGGTTCTTAATGTAAAAGAGAGATTCAAGCCGCCACGCCTATAGAACCAACATCTTGAGAGTATCTGCAGGCCATAGAATCGCCTGGTAGAGCACGTGGACTGTGTTTCAAGTCACTTCACAGTGACTGGGGGAGAGGGGATGACAAGTTCCATCTGAAGAGCTGAGCCCAGAAGGATCCGGTGGCTTTCCTTGCCCTGCTTCGGAGGAGAGACCTGGTTCCCCAGGCACGGGAGTCTCCATAGCCGTGTGGTTGTTAATACTGATTATCAGCCTGACAGGATCTAGAACGGTCTAGGAGAGAAACGTCTGTACATGCCCATGAGGGTAAGACAAGACTGTGTTAGTTAGGTGAGAAACCACAGCTTAAATGTGGGTGGCACCATTCCATGGGCTGGGGTCGCAGATGCCATGAAAAGGAGAAACTAACAGAGAAGCCGCATTCCTTCCGCTCTCTGCTTCCGGCCAGTGATTGGCTGCCTCCCACTGCTGCCACGCCTTCCTACCAACAAGGCCTGTGCCACGTGGAACTGTGAGCCCAAATAGTCTTTCATCATCATCACCAGAAGAGGGCGTCAGATCTCACAACAGATGGTTGTGAGCCACCACGTGGTTGCTCCGAATTGTACTCAGGACCTCTGGAAGAGCAGTCAGTGCTCAGAGCCGCTGAGTCATCTCTCCAGCTCCAAGTTTAAGTTCTTAAGTATATTCTATGTATTCTGTGAGGGTGCACAGGCATAAATAAGCCTCTGCTTGGAGGGCAACTTATGGCAGTCGGTTCTCTCCTTCCACCTAGGGAAGCCTTTAACTAGCTGAGTCATCTCAAAGGCCATTGACACTTATCTTTAAAAAAAAAATTCCTATGTATAAAATTGTACAAAGGTTTCATTATGAGGCATTCACACATGTGTGAAATGTACTCTGGTAACATTCACTCTCCCATATCCATCATCCGTCTCCTTCCCGCTGTTAAGTATCTCTCTTCCATCATCACATTCTCTTAAATCTAGATGCTGCTTAGGAGAGAAATGTGCTATTTGTCTTTCTGGGCCGGGCTTATTTCATGTAACATGATGATCCTCGATTCTGTCGTTCTCCAGCAAATGTCCTAACTTCATTATTGTTCAGAGCTTAATAAAACTGCATTGTGTTTGCACATCTTCTATTCATTCGTCTGAGGATGGACCGTCAGGCCGGTTCCTAGAACTGAGCTGACTCAGAACAACGCAGCAACAGGCATTATGGTGCGCATACCTCTGTGACAAACCCACTTAGAACCCCTCTGGTGTGCTCTCAGGAGTGGTCCAGCTGGGTCCCATCAAAGCCTTTTCTTCAGTTCTCTGAGGAACCTCCATACTGTTTTCCACAGTCGCTGGACTTATTTCTGCTCTCACCAGCAGCGAACAAGAGTGCCTTTCCCCTACCCGCTCTCCAGCATTTGTTATCAACGATTTTGAGAACAGTCATTCTGTGTGATGCATCTCAAATATCTCAATGTAGTTTTTCTTCCTTGAAAACAAAATTATTTGTGTGCATGTGTGCGTGCACACACACATTCATGCGATGCCCTCGGAGGTCAGGAGAGGGTACTGGATTTACTAAGCCATCTCTCTAGCTCCCTCCGAGTAGTTTCAATCTGCATCCCCTAGGGCTGAGGAAGAAGGCATTTCCCCATGGACTTATTGATCATGTATATGTTCCCTTTTGAACACCGTCTGTTCACCCAGGGCATAACTTTTTGAGGACCTCTACCCTAAACTGCTTCCATTGGGCCCTCATTTTATTCTTTACCCCTTGGCAGTGTAGAAGGGCCCAGGTTCCTCATCGGGTCTCACTTTTGTGACTCGTGAAGAACCCATGGGACTCTTTAGGTCAGTTCTGGAGTCTTAGTTATTGTTACATAGCCTCTTATGGTTATAAAGACCATATGAGGCAGTGCCGGGGAGCCAAACCTCCCAGGAAGCGCGGATGGTGAAGTTTCCACCCGTCTATTGATGTAAGGCTACAGACTCACACTCAGGCGTTCCCCTGAAACGCTCTGGAGTTGTACACGGGTAAACTCCATGCAGTGGGCGACTCTGAGGTTAAAAAGGCAAAAGCCCAATTGTAGCAAAGTTGGTCTCTGGAAGGGCAACTCAAGGAGGCAGCTGGGAATTATCGCCATGGGAGCCCCGTGTGCTGGAGGTGGGCATGACCTGGAAAGGCACCGCTATTTCTGCTTTGGAAGCTCAGTTGGTCGGTCGGTAAGCTCTCGATGGCCCAGTCGGGGTTGTAGTAAACTACAGAACCACAGCATAGAAGACAGAGAGTGGGGGTGACAGAGCCCCCGAAATCTCCTGTCCCTCTTCCTCAGAATCTTCCCCCTTCCCCACCCTCCCCCTCCACTTTTCTCCCTGCTATACTCTTCCTCTCTCCCCTCCTGCCTCCCTTCCCTGCCTCTTCCTTCTCCTTTTCTTCCGCCTCCTTCTCTCTCTTTTTGGTAGTGTTGGGGACTGACCCGGGGCCTCGTGGACAGTAGACAAAGCGGCTGTACTGCCGAGCCCAAAGAACATTCCCCACCCTTGGCTTTCGTTACAGGCCTTCATGCTTCCATTTTAGGTAGTCGATGTTCTTGAGAAAGTCACCTGGGAACAGATCCAACCCCTGGACTACTTGTTATAGATGCTACTCGTACTTTCACTTAAAAGGATAAACAAATGGCTTTTAAAGAATTATTTATTTTATATACATGAGTACACCGTGGTTGTCTTCAGACACACACCAGAAGAGGGCATCGGATCCCATTACAGATAGTTGTGAGCCACCATGTGGTTTCTGGGAATTGAACTCAGGACCTCTGGAAGAGCAGTCAGTGTGCTTTTAACCACTGAGCCTTCTCTCTAGCCTAACTGCTCATATTTTTTAAGGAACACAATTCACTGCTCTTTAGTTTACTCATGAGGTGTGTCCCTGGCACACATAGCTAATCCTCAGTTTTCCTCACCCCAGATGAGACCCCAGACTCATGAACAGTCACTTCCCATTGCCCTTCATCCCAGGCACAGTAATCACTTTTCGTTTCTATGAAATGGCTTATTTGGAACATTTCTTATAAATGAACCATACAATAATTATCCTTTCACGTCTTGTTGCCTTCTTTTAAGCTTCAACCATATTGTGGCAAAAATCAGTACTTCTTTTTCATTACTAGTTATTATTCCGCTGTATGGGCGTACCACATTTTGTTTACCAATCACCTACTGATGTACATGTGGTGTGACTCACATCTTCTGTTATGACTTATGCTGCTATGAGCAGAGGTTCTCAACCTAGGGGTCGAGACCTCCCTCCTTTAGGGGTCAACTGACCTTTTCACAAGGGTCACTTAAGACCACTGCCCAGCATCTGGATAGCTTTATGTTACCTGTAAAAACAGGAATGTCAGCTAGGGCAAGGGCTCAGCCAGTAAAATGCTTGCTGTGTAAGCCAAGGACCTGAGCTTGGACCCCCTCCCTGCACGCCCTAACAAGCAAGCTGTGGCAGCATGCCTGAAATCTCAAAGTCAGGAGTCAGAGGAGAGGATCCTGGGAGCTCCTAGCCTATTGGTGAGTTCTGCCCTGTCTCAAAATACAAAGGTGAGGGGCAGTAGTGCAACACACTAGATGTTGACTGCTGGCTGTCACCTCTGTACACACACACACACACACACACACACACACACACACACACACACACGAAAACAAGAATGCCCAGCAAGTGGCTAAACTGCTAGCCTTACGCCTTCACATCACTGCCTTACACTTGGGCAAATATGGCTTCACTGAACAAATTCACCCTCAGAAACTTGGCCGTCTTGGGGCAATTTTTATGTTACACAGATCTGAAAATGAATTGTGGCAATTAATGTGATTGCCAAAATAGCCTTTGCAAAGGTGTGCAGACCTTGGGTATGCAGGGGTGGTAACGGCATGCCCCAGCCCATCCCCTCACCGCCACCCTTAGCCTGACCTTGGGGGAAGGACATCCAGCACTGACCTTGAAGTAGGACAGGCTGGGGTGTGTATGACAGTTGGTAGCCCTGGGTGCCATCTCCAGCCCCCATAAACTGGAAGAGGTAGTTCATTCCTATAATTCCAGCAGAAAGATTAGAGTTCTCCTCCACCACACAGCAAGTTTGGGGCCAGGGAGGGCTACACGAGCCACCCCCTAACCCCCCCAAAAAAGGAAAAGGAAGGGAAGGAGATAGCCTGTAAGCCAAGCCAATCCTGGAAATGTACTTTCTTAACAGTAGAACTTCCTGCCAAGGCAGGAAAGAAATCTTTATAAAACCTGCTCCATCCTGTGCTGGCTTCTCTCTGCCCAGCAAGGAGTTCCAGGATTTAGACCCCACGGCGCTGAGTCCTCACAGCATCCCCATTACAGTGGTATCTATATCACTGTTTGGCTCATGAAGAAACTGGTTCTTGGAAGGGTTAGGTAACTTGTCTGTGGTCACCAAGCTAGTTAAGTAGTAAAAGCCAGGATCCCCTTGGTCATTCATTTCCTTGTCCCTGTGCTTGGAAGCCAGAAGGAAGGCCATTTCTGAGTCTGGGCATAAGGATCATGGGAAAGGAAGTGACTTTCTCCACACCTGCCTGTTGCTGATGGTTTTTTAGCAGTGCTAGGAATTTTTTTTTCTTTTTTTAAATGAGGCAAAAGAGGACAGAGCTAAGGAGAAAGAGAAAGAGATTGTGGAGAAGGCAGGGAAAGTCATCGAGGGTATCCAATATTAGAAACGAAAAGCCTGAGGTTCCCTGGTTCCCTACCTGCACCTAAGCTCCCCTCCCACACGAATCCAGCACAAGTATTAAATAAAGCATGCCCACTCTTGGATGTCCTTGAGGTTTAAAGTATAAATTAAAATTAATGAATCCATCCCATTTGGACTCAGAAAAATGTGTGGGTGGCAGGGAGGGATTCCTGCAACTGACAGCTGATGTGACAGCAATTTCATGAAAAGGAACAAGGGAGTGTCCCTGCCTTCAGGGTTAATTGTATCTGAAGGTGACTGAGTTGAACCACCAGCCAGAAACAGGTATCCGACAAGAGCTGGATACAGACCCTCCTGGGAGAAAAAAGCCCTTTCTCCTGACAGCAGAAGAGAGGGAGATGTCAGATAGATTGACCTGCCTATTGGGTGGAGCCCAGCTCACACACCAGGGAGAACTGTGATTCCCAGCAGAGCCACAGAAGCAAAGCCTTCAGTAAGTAGAGTCCTGAAAACTCTCAACAGGGCAGAGAGGCTTACTGCCAACCCAGATAACCCAAGTTCAATCCCCAGGACCTACATGTTGGAAAGAGGGAATAATCTCCTTCAGGTTGTTCTAACTGCCACTGTGTGCCATGGTGCCATGCATGGACACACACAGACACGCACGAACACACCCACAAATGCACCTACAAATGCAACAAGGTCTTAACTTGGCCATTCCAATGATTCAAATGTTTTATAGCCCAGTGAAGTGCCTATTCCACCTTTAAAGAAATATAAAAAGAATGTAAGCCCACGGATGCCGCCATGTCCACTCTGCCCCAGAGCTAAGTCATGAAGGAGGATGGGCAGGGAAGACAGGGCTCTAGCCACGCCCAGTCCCTTCCCTCTCTCCTTCCCTTCCAGGACCCTCTGCCCCGCTCCAGAAGGAGCTGTTTCCAGATCCCGCTGGCAGCCCCAGGAGGAGCAAGGCCTTTCTTCCCTTCTCCTCCTGGGCAGATGGGATTTGCATACTGACATATTGTGAATCCAGTCACCCAGGTAACGGGGCTCCAGTTAGCAACAGCGGAATGAAGGTCAGCCCAGTTCCTTCTAAAATTAGAAGGAAAGCAGATCTGATTTTTAACTGTTCAAGGTAGGCTGCCCAGCTAGATGTGCAGATGCGATTCTTAGAATGAATTTTCAGACAGGAGACTCAGACTGGTGAAGCGAAGCTAGCTGGGGGACGTTGCAATGGAAACAGAACGTGGGTTCAGGTGTGTGGAATGTGACCTTGTGACTTTCCTGTTCGAGTTACCCTACCGTGGCTCTTGACCTTAGGAGGTAACTCTGTTATCCCCATCATTCAAGATCTGTTTGGTCCATATCAAGCAGTTTAGGGCACAAATCATTAGGCTTCTCAAACTTTGCGGCGTTCCCTTGTTTTCCTCTGTCTCCAAGTCAACAACTGTACCCAATCCTCACTTGAGAGGGAGGGCACAGGACTCCAAGGAGAGGAAGCTTTGAGGAAAGGATGGAAGTGTCTCTCTCTCATCCATGAGGACCAGGGCCCAGATGACTTTCCTTCACCCATGGTTGTCCTAGGCAGGATACCCCAAGATGGTAGAATATTGTGACTTAGTTAATTCTATGGGAAAACCTGGGGGTGGTGAGACCAAAAAACACAGGGGGATGCATTCTATCGAGTTTCCTCCCCTCGACTCAAAACAGTCTGTTCTACTGTTTCTCACCTTAACTCATGCTGAACAGTTCTAGTCTTCCAGTGTTTTCTCTGAGAGGGTCGACCAGTGGTTCTCAACCTGTGGGTCACATCTCCTTTGGGGTCAGAAGCCATTCTTGTAGAGGGTCACATAGCAGATATTGTGCATTCAGATATTAAAGTATGATTCATAACAGTAGCAAAATTACAGTTATGAAGTAGCAACAAAAATAATGTTATGGTTGGGGGGGGATGTCATCACAACATGAGGAACTGTATTAAAAGTCACAGCAATTGGAAGGTTGAGAACCACTGGGGTAGGCTATTCTTGGTTTTACTATACAGTCCAAAGACTTAGAAACTCAACTGCGGGCTGACTGAATCCTGTTCCACAGGCAACATTATTTTTTAGGCTCCTTTGGAGTGGAGGGCATAGGAAGTACTTGGCAGTGCCCCTTAGCAGTGAGTGGTTAAGATGGTTCCATTGCCTCCAGGAGAGTTAGTCAATGGCTAAAATAATGTTCTTGGCCATCTGAACACATGGGGAATGTTCATTCCTTCTGCACTCCCATGTAGAGTACATTCATGTACACATGTAGAGTACACTCACATGTGCACACATGGTGCACACACGCCATGTACATGTGAGTGTCTCAGTGTTTGGTGAAGACAATATCACCTACCAGTCTTCACACGGTTCCACTTATTTCTTATTGACTGGGAACTCCTCAAGCCTGCCCTGCTGACTGACTGGTGAGCTCCAGGGCACCAGCTGCCTGTTACTCATCTTACCATTGCTGGGATTGCAGGCACGAGCATATGGCTTTTCACATGGGTTCTGGGTATCAGGGCACAGGCCTTCACACTTGCAAGGTGAAAACATTTCCCAGATGAGAAATACCCTTCTCTGATGCAAGGAGCAAGCTCCTTTATGTGACCTCTGTTGCCCACTTTTAGCAGAGACAGTCCTCAAGAAATATTCCCCTCCCAAAAACAAACAGGGCAAGAGAGGAGTCACCGAGGGTGCCCTGAGGTGAAGATCCTGGACTAGAAAGAGGGAGATTGTGGGTGGGGTTGACCAGATGGCTCAGGGGTAAAGGCACTTGCCACAAATTCTTGACAACCTGACCTCCATCCATCTCTAGGATCCACATGGTGGAAGGAGAGCCAACTCCTTCAGGACATCTTCTGTTCTCCAAACAACCATGAAATACACATTCACAAACATTATTAATAGAACCTAAGTTTTTTTGAAAAGAGAGGAAGACCAAGAACTCAGATCCAGAGAGGGCAGCAACAACTACTTTGATTTCCTGTTTCTCTAGAAAAGTTGGAAATTTAGATTTTTTTTTTGTACCATCTCAATTAAAAAAAAAAAAACACAACACATGGACTGAAGAGATGGCTCGGCAGTAAGGAGCGCTTGTCACCTGTAATCCCAGCAAGGATCCAACACCCCCTTGTAGGCGTGCATTCTGTGGACACCTGTGCTCATACGTGCACATACACAGCATGCCCCCATAGGCACTTAGGAATAATTACAAGTAAATCTTTAAAATAAAATAAAAAAAAAACCCACACTATTCTGGGAGAACATGGGAGCTCAGAGAGTGGTGCCTAACTAGTCTTGGAGTTTGTAGCCAGCTGACACGCAAAGCTGGTTGCAGTAAAAAGAGCCGACGGAGGGATTCAATGAGAACAATGCTGTCAGTGTTAGTCATAGCCCAGCTGTCTCAGGGGTGTCTGCACTCTGGCCAAGAGTGCCATGAAGAAGCTAGAAGAACTCAGCAGCCAGATATGGCAGCTCTTGCCTATAATCCCGGCAGCAGGGAGGCTCAGGAAGGAAGATTGCCGAGACTTTGGGGCTGGTTCGGACAGCACATTGAGGCTCTGCCTCGACCCCCATCCCTAGAGAAAAGCTGGGGAAGTCATGGTACAGCTACATTTCCAGAAGTTTCCCGGTGCCCTTCACCCTCTGCATGCAGATACAGATCTAAGGTGGGGCAGGGTGGGGCACCCCTGTGATCTCAGCACTTGCAAAGCAGAAGCAGGAAGATTAGGAGTTCAAAGTCATCTTTGGCTATCTAACAAGCTAAGGCTAGCCTGGGCCACAAGGAACTCTGATTTCAAGATAGATAGATAAATAAATAAGTAAATAAATAAATAAGTAAGTACGTAAAAGGAAAACAGGCAAAAGCATGAGGCTCAGCTGGTACTGTGTTTACCATGCACAAAGGCTCGGTTCCATCCCCAGCCTCAAATAAAACACTTGTGGTGGTCTGTGCCTGTCATTCCAGATCTTGGGACATGAAGGCAGGATACATGAAGAGTTCAAAGCCAGACTGCATTATATAAGACCCTATTAAAAGGAAACGGGGCAGGAGGAGGAAGGGAAGGGGAAGGGGGGGAGGGGCCAGGGTTGATAAGGTGAAGGTAACAGACCCCTTTCTATACACTCTGGCAATAGCAAAGGAGTGTGTATGTGTGATGCATGTGTTGCAAGGGTATGCATGTGTGCATGTGCTCGCATGTAGAGGCTCAAGGCTGATATCAAGAACACTCAGGGTTATTCTTCTAGCTTAGTCACTGAGCCAGAATCTTTAATCAAACCTCACGGACATGACTAGTCTCACTAGTCCACTTGGTCCACCTCCTGAGGCTGGAATCACAACTGGGCCACCATGCCTACCCAGCTCTGAAGATCCTAACTCCAGTTCACAAGCTTCAGTGGCAAGCTCTTAGCCACTGAGCCACCGTCTCCCAGTCCCTTGCTCCTCATTTTTATTTTTAATTGAAGTTTTAACAATTTTTCACATTTTTAGGCAATGTTCATGTGCATGCATGGTGGGAATGCACATGTGTGGATGAATGCATGCACATGAGCATGCATGTTGCGTGAGCCACAATGTAGATGTCAGAGGAGAGCCTCAAGTGTCAGCTATCGCTTTTCCCTCTTGTCTGTGACAAATCTCTTTGTTTTCCCCCCACTCTGAACTTTAGAGCTGGCCCATAGACTCTAGGGCATTCCCCTGCTTCAGCTTCCCATCATCCCACAGGAACATGGGTTACAGGTGTATACAGCCCTATCTGGCATGTACATAGCCCTGGAAAGTCTAACTCAGGTCCTCTTTTTGTGTGTGTGGCAAGCACTTTACCCATTGAGCTTCTCAGCCCTGGGTCAATCACTCACTGGCACCGAGTGTATTCATCATGTCCACTCACCACGGGAATCACTGGAATGTTTTTTTGTTTTTCCCATCACAATCTGAATTAGGATGATCACTCCCTGTTCTTGCTTTCCCACCTGGCCCTGGCAACTGGCCTTCTCTGTCACCATGAACTGCACCTACCTGCTCAAGATGCTACCTGTACGTGGAGCCATACAGGACTTTAGTGAGGACACCCACATCTCTGGGCTGGGTAGCTTTTTTTGTTTGTTTGTTTTGGTTTGGTTTTTCGAGACAGGGTTTCTCTGTATAGCCCTGCCTGCCTCTGCCTCCCAAGTGCTGGGATTAAAGGTGTGCGCCACCACTGCCCAGCTGGGTAGTTTTTAAGATGGGAAATAAAGACTGTCAGGAGCAGATTCAAAAGGTCAAAGCTTGGGATTGTTTGGTTGGTTGGTTTGGGTTTTTTCTTGTCTGGGTTTTGTTTAGGGACAGACTTTTACAATGTTGCCCAGGCCTGGCTTCCATCTCCCCCAAAGCTAGGATTACAGGTGGTGGCACCGTGCCCAGGTGGAAAGATAGAACCTTCTATGAGGCTTAAAGGCTGTACCAATGTGGTGAGACCGACATAGCTGCGCATCCGCTGTTGGGGCAGGAAAGAGATCCAGGTTACTACTCTGACTTCAAAGAAGGTACGGTAGGTAGGGTCAGAGAGCCAAGATGGGGTCTGAAGACAATGGCGGGCAGGACCCAGACACACCGACAACCAAGGGATGACTCAGATGACAGATCCAGAATGTAGCCCCGTGCTAGGCCGGCGGAGCCAGAGAAACACTCCAAGGGGAGAACGGTCCCCATGGGTCCCCTGCCTTCTGCCTCCCAGCCTTCGGCTCGGCCACCTCACGTCTCCTACCAGAGTTTCCTGTAGAAACCCAGACATACCCACAAAATGGCGCTCTGGATCAAGCCGGTAGCAATCTCCTCCCACTACGCAGGAGCTCACAGCCCTCCCTGCTCCTTCTGGCTCCCTTCCGCGTGGGCCCTGGCCTGCAAGCTTTTCGTCCACTTTACACAGACCTAGACTCATCTGGAGAGAGGGAAGCTCAGCTGAGGAAGTGTCTCCGTAAGACAGGACCGTCGCCATGTCTGTGGGGATTTTCCTGGTTGCTGAATGATTTTAAAAGGGCTGAGTCCACTGTGGGGACCCTGGGAAAGTGGTCCAGGGCTGGATAAGAAAGGTAACAACAGGCAAACAAGCAATGCTCCCTGGAGGTCTCTGCTTCAGTTTCTGCCTCTGGATTCCTGCCTTGACTTCCCTTGATAGGAACGGACTATGACCTGCTAGCCAAATAAACCATTCACGGTAGCAGAAAGCAACCCAGAACAAGCGCCCAGTACGGCTTCGCATTTTACTCTCTCTTTAAGGCCCAGCTTTGATCTTTCTTTGCCCAAGAGATCGAAATAGATCCCTGAAATAGGGATGAAAGTGCCCACTGCATTAGAAACCTAAAAAGCAGGGCTCTGTCCTTAAAATACCACTGCCGTTCTGCTACACCATCTGATCATAAAATTCATTTGTTTTCATTACAGAAAAATTAGAATATGGAAAAAAAGAGAGAGTTTTGCTGATCCAGAAATAAGCAATATTGACATTTAGGAACATATTCTTTCTAGTTTCAGGGCTTTTTTTTTTTAAAGAAGAAATGGAAATTACACTGAATATATACCACTTTGTAATGTGCTTTTCCTAACTGAATACATTACCGGCACTATCTATATCCTGAAGTAGTCTTCAAAATTATCAATGGTAACCGAGGGTGGGGTGGCACACAGCAGCTTCCCCGCACCAGAAAGCAGGAGGATTATGGATTCAAGGCATGAGAGCCTGTCCCCAAACCAAAGAGTACTGGGTTTGAATGTGGCCAAAATACATTACAGATGTGTATGAAATTGTCAAAGAGTACATACATGAAACAACAAGCAAGCAATTATCAATGATTTATGTAAGGAATCTCTTTATAGCCGGGCAGTGGTGGCGCACGCCTTTAATTGTAGCACTTGGGAGGCAGAGGCAGGTAGATTTCTGAGTTCGAGGCCAGTCTGGGCTATACAGGAAACCCTATCTCGAAAAACCCAAGAGATAGATAGATAGATAGAGAGAGAGAGAGAGAGAGAGAGAGAGAGAGAGAGAGAGAGAGAGAGAGAGAGAAATTTCTTTATATGGACATAACTCAATACCTAATTACTGACAGAAAACTGCAAAAATATTTTTAAAAAATTTTACCTAGCCCTCCATACTGCATACAGTAAGTATGGAGACAATGTTTCTTAAATTTTCACTCACTATAAAATAAGGTGGAGGTGTCGAATAACTTTAATGTCAGCACTGGGAGGAAGAGGAAAACGGTTCTCTGAGTTCAAGACCAGCCTGGTCTACAGAGTGAGTTCTAGGACATTCAGACCTACACAGAAAAATCCTATCTTGGAAAACTAGAGGAGGGGGGTGTGTGGACAGGACTGGATATATACTTTGAAGAGATAAAGCACTTGCCTAACATACAAAGGGCCCAGGCTACCATCCCAGGTAACACACACACACACACACACACACACACACACACACACACACGTCTGGATTTATTATATCATTTGAAAAAAAATGCTTAAAAGGGAGAATAAAATTTCTTTCCAGCTTATGAAATAAGTGTTTGGAGAATTTATAAACTTTGGTCAAAAAAAAGTTGATTTAGTTTGAAGACTTTCAGTTGGACTGAAATCTTTGACTGGGTAAGGATGGCAGAGGCACCAGCATGGAGGTGCATTCTACAATCCCCACAAGAAACCCCAGACTGGCTGGGTTGGTGGCTCCGTGGGTAAGAGCACTTTCCACATAAGTATGAGAACCCGAGCTTGGGTCTCAAAGCCTCATGTAAAAAGCTGGATGTTGCCATGCATGTTCCTCCAATCCCAGTGCTGGCAGCAGTGGAGACAGGGGGATATCTGGGGCTTTGTGACCAGCTAGTCTAGACAAAATGGGAAGCTCCAGGATTAGTGAAAAGAAATACTATGGAGAGTGAAAAAGCAGGATGCCTGACATGCATGGAAGACAGGAGAAGGTTATCAGACATACACCCACATGGAACACACGCGATGAATGGATGGATGGATGGATGGATGGATGGATGGATAAAATATTTTAGATAGCAAAGAGTGGACAGTTCTAAAGACAAAATATTTTTTAAAGGTTTATTTATTATATGTAAGTACACTGTAGCTGTCTTCAGACACTCCGGAAGAGGGTGTCAGATCTCTTTATGGATTGTTGTGAGCCACCATGTGGTTGCTGGGATTTGAACTCAGGACCTTCGGAAGAGCAGTCGGTGCTCTTAACCACTGAGCCATCTGTCCAGCCCAAGACTAAATATTTTGACCTTGATAATCCAGACATGACAAAGGTCGAGTGTCACAACTAGAACAAATGAAAACACGGAGTGGACTGTCACCCCACCAGAGGAGGAAAGCCTAGAGAAAACCACGGGGTTCAGGGAAAAGCCACATCCAAAATAATAATACAAGATCAAATCAGGTATAATGGCTACATACAACACTGGGTGGGTGGGTGGGGGTTGGGGGTCAGGCAGGAGGATCACAGATTCAAGATCAACCTGGGCAACACAGCGAGCCCTTGTCTCAATAAGTAATAACATTGAGGCTGAAGAGACATGTTAGGGGCTAAAGGAGCATGTTCCCAGCACCCACATGGCATCTCACAACCATCTGTAACTCTGGTTCCAGGGGACCTAACAACTTCTAATCTCTGAGGGTACGAGATATGCATATGGTGCATAGATATTCATGCAAGCAAAAACACCCATTCACACATGCAACAAAATAACTATCTAAGAAAAAATTCAAAGAAATAATAAGATACTAAAATATCTAAAGAATCGTTATCTCTGGGTCCTGGAAATTTCTGCTTTCTTTTAAAATTTCTAAATAGTCTCAGAGCACATGTAGCACTTTTATAATCAGGATAAGACTAAACAAAGCACAACAAAACATAATTTACAGTCATTGGAGGTTAGGGAAAAACAAAACAAAACAAAATACCATCTTGCCAAGATGAGAGAGACGATTAAAATTCTTTGCTTTGCTTTGACTCCCAGGCTGTACCCTGGTGCTGACATCCTGCAGACACTGTGTCTCTGTGCTTGTGCCTGGAGATCACGCCTGGCCCGCACTGGTGGGCAACATATAACCACCCTATTCTCTGTTTTGAAGGGGGGGGGGAAATCAAGCTTTCAAACTGGACGTAGCTACAGAGAGCCATCACCGCCATGCTGTGTTCTAAGGTTCATGTAGGCCCATAGTCACTGACTCTGTAACAGCGTTCATACTGCAGAGAAATGACCAGGTCTGAAGATAATTTCCCTTTTTTGTTGTATACTATTTGGTCTTTTCTTTCTTTTTTTTTTTTTTAAATTTAAAGCAAATAGATGTGCAATCCTAAGTGACATTTTAAATTCCAGAAATAACCTCAGATACTGATAAGAGGAGGGAGGGTCGGAGGGAGGGAGAGAGACAGAGACACAGAGAAATTGAGATTACAGGCTAAAGCTAAGGGGAATACTCAGCATCTTTAAAGGCTTATTTAATCCCCAGCACTGGAAAATACAACAAAAGACAGGAAAGATGCCTGTAAAAATATAAAATGGCCCCCGCTGTACAGGAATAAAATGAGTTCCAGGGCTGGGAAAATGGCTCAGTGGGTAAAGTGCTCACTGTACAATGCTTTCCGTGCCTCCACGTGTGCATATGTGCACGCATCCCTGTATACACACACACACACGAACAGGCAAGCAGAAACACGCACAAGACCTGAAAGCCACCCCCTCTACCTAAAGATGCTGTAAAGAAGAATTTACAACAACAAAAAGAATTATAGCTAGAGCCGAAGGCAATGACCAGGGTGTAAATTAATAAACTAGAAAATAGAAAAATCAATAAGACCGAAAGTTGGTTCTTTGAAAAGATCGACAAAAAATTGATAAAACCTTTGCAAGGTTGTAGACGCAACAAAGAAAAAGACTTAAATTACAGAGAGCACATAAGCTGTTTTTTTTTTGTTAAGATGTCTCCCAAGGGGCTGGGAAGCCGGCTCAGCTGGTGAAGAGTGGGCTTCGCACGCATGAGGACCTGTCTTCAGACCCACAGCACCCACATCAAACGCTGGAAGCAGCATTGGACACCTGTGTTCCCAAGGCTCAGGGACAGAGAGAGAGGGTCCCCAGACTTCACTGGCTAGACAATTAATGACCGATCAATTAATGACCTCAAAGGCGTAAACAAACCTCCACTTTACTTTTCGGAGAGTGGGGAGACAGGGTCTTGCTCTGTAACCCTAGGTGGTTTGGAAGTAGATCAGATGCGCCGAGAGTATGCAACCTCCCTCCTGCCTCTGGCTCCTGGTAGCTGAGTTTACAGGTCTCCACTACAAGCTCAGCTACTATACCTTTTCTGACGTTATGTTTACGTTTGTTTCCCTATTTCTGTCAAAGACAGATGCTAAACGAAAACAGCTTAACACTCGGTAGTGTGGCCAGGTGCACCATTCCACGGGAAAGGATGCTTGCTTCCTAGGCTCTTGGAAGGATTGGAGAAAATACCAGGACCACAAAGATGCTACCCCAGCATGTTATGTGACATCGCAACAATGTGTTTCCCTGTCCCTAAAAGACAGAACAAGGCCACCTGGATTTCACTGTGACTCTGGGAGGTAGAAAGACAGCTTCTCCGTGCTAAGCTTTGAGCAATAAAACGGGTTATATAAGGGGTAAAATTCCCTCTGAGTTCTTGCCGCCCACCTGTACAGGTGGGAAGTCTAGGAGTCACTCCTTGGTGCCTCCCCACCCCACCAACCTCTGTAGTCTACTTGCCAACAACGCTTCCCCTATAGGCTTCTCTGTCTGGGTTGATGATGCGGTTCCTTCCCCCTCTGGATCCTACAAAGAGTTTCCAAAGGGAGTGACTAAATCCACCCTTGTCCCTCTCTGTCCCTATCTCCTAATTGAATCTGACTTTGGTACTGCTTCCTGACAAATCCCTCCCGCTACTCTCGGAGCCCTGGACTTCAGAGGCGGAGACCCTGTCTTTCACCTTCGGCTCAGGGATGTTGGTTCTGGACTTTCCTCTTGGCTTTGTTTGGACCTGAAGCCAGGACTTGTTGCCACTCAGACTTCTTGAGCCTCCTGACTTTCACTTCCGGGGCTTTCACTCCGTGATCTATATAAATCTGACCTGCTCTCTCTCCTCCGTCCTCACCCCCTCTCAAACTTCCCAAACAATCCACAAGCTCTCAGGACTACACCCAGCCCTTCCTCCCACCTTTAGTAGTCAAGCCCTCAGCCTTGTATACGCTGTCACTTCCTGACACCCCAGGATCCTCTTTCCTATGTTCCCAGCATCCACTGCCCACCTGAGGCTCTGCCATTAGATACTTCTGTCCTTGAGTCAATCCCTTCCCTGAACCCCTCGCCTCCTAAACTTTCCCACCTCCTCTGCAGCCAGAGCTTTTACTCCCCCAAAGCCACCCGCCCCCCCCCACCGTACTCCCCCCAATCTAAACCAATTCATTTCCTGGAAAGGATTATGCTTTACTAAACAGCCAGAGAACCGAGGCCAGCCGAGTGACCTAAAAAAGAAATTTAAAAAGCAGTAAATCCTTCCTCTATCATTGATTACGATTTTAAGTAACCGGAGAAGAAGCCTGCTAAGGAATAATTCATGAGCCCAGGGCTCGGCCAGGGTAACGGGATTGTCTTCTTTGGCACAGGGGCCAGCACCCTGTTACTTTACTGACAGCCCAGGTGGGGTTCCGAGACTGCAGAAGGCCAGGGCCCAGTGGATGCACTTGGACCTTAGTGAAAACGCTTCCCAGACAATTCTAGAATGTTTCAGAAGTTGTTCAAGAGCCTTTCCCACAATAATAGCTGCTTTAATTCATTCTAATTACTCTAATAGGTGGGTACAATTAGGATCCCTGTCACAATACAGATGAAGAAACTGAGGCAATGACCAAGAAGGCCCGAGGGAAGAGGCTGTCACGCAAGCCAGACATTCTCTTCTGGATTTCTGAGCGGTGACACTCATTCATAGGGGTGCACAGCAAAGGACCCAAACAGGAAGAAAAACCTGAACACTGTCTGAACCAAGACCCTGGAGGGGAAGGAGACCACGGGCAGGCTGGGTCTAGGGGGCCACAGCTCTGGGTGGGTTATTTACTTGCTTTCTTCCACATGAAAGAGAAGTAGGAATTCCAGGAAAACAGAAAAGGCTATTATCATGGATTTGAGGACAGCCTGGTCTACATAGTGAGACACTAAGAAGGCAAGCCAGCCACCAGCCAGCAAGCAAGCAAGAAAGGAGAGAGGGAGGAAGAAAGGAAGGAAGGAAGGAAGTGAGGATAGAAGGAAGGGAGAAGAAAAATAAATTATATTATCTAAGGTAGCAAAGAGAAGAGCTCAGAATCCTTGTTTAATAATGATTGACTTTGGGGCAGAAGAGATGGCTCGGTGGTTGAAAGCACACAGTACTCCTACAGAAAATCTGAGTCCCGTTCCTAGAACCCACGCCCAGAGACTCACAACCAACTTGTACCTCCAGAGCCAAGGGATCCGACATGTCCGGCCTCCACGGACACATATACATAATTAAAAATCAAAACCGAAACCAATTAACTTTTAGGACAACTGAAGGGCATAATATAAGGTAATTCAACCTGTGGCTTTCTTACTGATTAGTGGAGAGCCAACGGCAAGGTCTAGAAGACATCCATTGGTTAACAGTATATATATGATCTGGTGATGTTGATTCAGAGGTTCACCGATGGGGGACTGCGCACAGATATGTTTGCCAGCAGCAGGAGAGAGGCATAGTCAGCTATTCAGCCCAAGCTCTGGCTTGTTTCATGTCTTTCTCACAGCGACCATGTATCATTTTGATAGAAATGTTTAAAAATTCCTTATTAGTTCTCCTGCCTCAAATTTAAAACATATACATAAAATGTCTAACTCGGGCGGGGGCTGGAGAGACCGCTCAGTGGTTGAGAGCACTTGCTACTGTTCAGTGAACCTTGGGTTTATAACACCTACAAGTCTCCCACAACCCTCTATAACTCCAGTCCCAGGGAATCCAGCGTCCTTTGCTGGCCTCTAACCGCACTGCATGCTGTAGGCAAAAGCACCTGTACACATAAATATAATCTGAAGAAGGTTTTTTTTTAAACCTCAAAATGAATTAAAAGACCCAAATGTAAGACCTGATATTGGAGCGTTTGTAAAAGAGAACACTGGATTGGAGAATGGAGGGAACTTCGCATTACAACAGGCAATGGTCTGTTACTAGGAAAAAAATCAAATAGAATGGCATGAAATCACTGCTTAAGAAGGCCCAACTCTAGAGCATCATTGCAGCATAAGCCTTGCAGAAGAACTTTGTTTACCCCCACTGTAGATAGGAAACAGCAGAACAGGAGAGGGTGCTGGGATGAGATGGAAGTCTTATCGGCTAAAGTTTCCAGAACCTATGATCAAAACAGCTATCCTGCGTTTTCTCACAAGGTTGCTTTACGAATCTGATTCTACGTAAGATAAAATTTCCCAGTTTCCCCCTCATCTTAGTTTTTGTTCTGTATCTTTTGTTTTTTTCTATTTTACTTTATTGTTTTTGAGGTAGGGGCTAGCCTCAAACTTGCTATGTAGTTGATGACCTTGAACTTCTGATCCCCCTGCCTCCACATCCCCCCACCCCCCGTGGTGAGATCATAGGCACGCACCACCTCACCTGGTATAAGAACTGTCGGGGATGGAACTCAAGGCCCCAAGCACCCTAGACAAGCTCGCTACCAACTACACCTACAGCCCAGATCCTTATTTTTTATACACTTCAGAGGAAATAGAAAAGTCTCTCCTTATTTTCATATAGGTCTAGCAGAATTGAAAAGGTGAGAGAACTCCTTATTCTAAATATATTAGGCATATTTACATAGTTCACTTGAATTTCCCATCTTTGGATTTATCACTCCTCCCCCCCTCCCTCCCTCTCCCCCTCTTGATATATATCTCTATTTCTTCCTTTTTATCTTAGCTCTCTTCACCTTTTATCCCTGGGGGTGGAAGCGGGGTCTCACACATATTTGGTGAGCACCCCACTGCTGAACTACGCCCACAGTTGACCCTTTTTCATCTCTGTTTTAAATAGAAATGACCCTGTGACCTTACATCATCTCATTAAGCTTCTCCATCCTCATAACATTTTTTTGCTATAAAAACTCTGATGGCCAATCTATCCTTCCTAGAACACACTGTCCCCGTGTCCACAGGAGGGCACCATCACAGAGCACCCATGAAGGCGCCTCCTCTTCTCAGAGTCATCTGTTGACTCAGTCATTCCATGGCAACCCCAGGGAGAGTGGGACCCGGCTAGGGGATGACACACGTCACAAGTGACCCCAACGCAATGCAGTTTTCACCAAGGCTGGCAATAAAGTTTATATGACTCAACTCAAAGATAGCTACACATGGGACTTAAAGGCCTCTTGGAGCCAGTTAAAATGCTTCAAATTTGGTAAGGGAGCTAAAGGACGGAAAATATTTTCCATATAATAAATTTTATGGAAGGCAGGGCCCAAAAGTCCTGTAGTTAAACAAATGTAGGAGGAGATGAGGAGGGAGCTAGGGGGTGTGGAACGGTTCCTTCAGGATCTTGTTTCTCACAGGGAACTATTTAAAGGTCGGACCTTTTTTTCCAAACTCAAGACTTGCCCCCTTGCCGCTAATGGCAAGGTCTATGCAGGATGCCCTTTCAACACTTGCTCTACAATGCCAGTAAAATCTGCTTCTTGAATCTAATTCCCGGCAAACCTCACACACACATTTCATCTACGACTTAGGATTTGTGTAAGGAGCAGGAAACAATCGAATAAAGCATGGGATGGGGAAAAAGAAAAAAGAAAAAAGAAATCCAGCTGGACACTGGTAGTGCATGCCTTTAATCCCAGTACTCAGGAGGCAGAGGCAGACGGATCTCTGTAAGTTCGAGGCCAACCTGGTCTATAGAGTGAGTTCCAGGACAGTCAGGGATACACAGAGAAACCCTGTCTTGGAAAAGCAAAATAAATAAATAAATAAATAAATAAATAAATAAATAAATAAATAAGTCTTCTTTCTTAATGGAAAGATTTAATTTAATCTTTTTTCTTAATTAATTTCTTAATTAATCTTTTAATCTTTCTTTTTTAATTTAAAAGAAAGCTTTTATGGACAAGCTTTCTCATATTTGGACATTTCTAATCATCTCTGGTCCATGGCTTGGACTGTATTCTGTCTGTCCTTTCTTTAAGCAGGAAGCATCTCAGTACACTCTGGGTGAGTCAGAGAAGGAAACTTCCTGTCTTCCTTCTAGCATCCTTTTCTTCCATGATCCTAAAAACAGGCACTGCAGACGCTCTAAGAAAGGTGGTGTGTGAAGTGTCTGTGGAATCAGAGGAATGGGGTTCTCACCTGCTTTTTAAGATAGGATCCCTCACTGAAACAGACAGCTCGCAAGCCCTAAGGATACACTCATCCCTACCTTCCCAGCCCTGGGGTACTGGGGACATACTGCTGTGCCTGGCTTTTTCGCTGGCTTTGAACTCAGATCTTCCTATCTACATGCTTGCAGCCAAGTTCTGTACCCATCATAGCCATCTTCTTGGCTGCTACAGTGCATTTATATGCTGACTATACTCCAACTTAAACAAACAAGCAAATCTATTAATGCTACTGCAACAGAGTCAGCTAATCTCTCCTTCTCTTGGGGTGCTATAGTATGTGACCCCTCTGGCTGAATATTTGGAGCCTGACCCCAAGCTCTCTATCATTGTTCAGATGTGGTTTGTCTCTAAAAGGCCCTTGTGTTGAAGGATTTATTCTCAGTGTAGTGACCTTGGACTCTTTAAGAAGTAGGGGTTCACATTGTTTGGGGTGTCTCATGAATCCCATTGAGAGTGAACTGTAGTAAAATCCGGCAGTTGACCCCTAGCCTCTCCTGTTTCCTGTATCAAGGTGCAAGATGCTATCCCAGGGACCAGGAAGATAGATAACTCAAAGGCTAGAGGGACCTGCTGCACATGATGGAAGGAGAGAACTAACTTCCCAAAGGTGTTTTCTGACCTCCACACATATACTATGACACACGAGTGTGCACAACTACACACCAATAAGTGTTTAAAATAAAACATTTCAAGATGTGCTTCCTACCACTACCATTGCCATGATTTGATTACGCTCACACCAAATAGACAGAAGCAGATACCATCCAAACCTGAGCGCCAAATAAATCTTTTTTCTTTACAACATTACCGACCTGGGCATTTTGTTACAGCAACAAACAACTGACTGATACAATTGCCATTGCTGAGAGAGGCCACAGATACCTTCTTGCTTATGCAAGTCAGCAAATCAACAGGGCTGCTCAGATCCTTCTAGGCACTCAGGGACCCAGGCTGACTGTGTAGTCACTATCTCAGAAGCTTCTCACCACCAGTTTCTGACTAGTTATGCTTGTATTCACTGATAAACTCAGGAGTTATTTTTGGAATATCTGTTGCAGTGGAAAGGGGTAGAAAATCAGCTAATACTAAACATGTACTAGCACATCCTGCCTAGTACTATGGGCTTTTATGTTGTTATTTGTTTCCTTTAATTTGGTCACGTTGTTTTTGTTTTTGCAGCCCAGGCTGACCTCAAACTTGCTACATAGCAGATGCTGGCCTCGAAATTCCAATCTTGCAACCTCCACCTCCTGGACCACACCAAGTGCTGTTTTATTCATGCTTTATCCCCAGGGACTAGCACCTGGCATATTTATGAACTGCAGAAATAAATGTTGTTTTGGTTTTTTTTTTAAATAGGAAACAGGTTTGTATATGCAGTTGCATATGCAAATATATTCAGCAGTGGTTAATGGCAGTATGGGATTGTAGATACTTCCTGCTGGGCCTGGATTTTTCCCATTCTGAGAGAAAGATACACTACTTTTGTACTAGAAAAAAATAATGACTTCTTCGCCATGATGACTGCGTTTTCTGCCACCACAAACCCCATCAAAGATTTTCTCTCTAGGAAAAAAACGGCATCCAGGGTGTGGTTACCACACCTGCCCCCCCATCCCCATTCTATTCTGGTATTTTGAGTTCAAACTCAGCCTTCTCCACCTCCATAAGGATGTGGGGGCACATCAGGCAGATGAGACAGCTCATCTCTCGACAGCTGGGACCCTGGATTTTAATCTCATCTTCTGTGAGGTTCCTGGCGCTATTTCTAAGGCTCATCAGAGCAGGGTATTCAGGAACACTAACGGTGCATGTGTGGCTGCTTCCTCACTAGCATAAAGTTAGAGAACTGCAGAGGAGGACTGGGGTTGGAGCTCCTAAAACATGCAAATTTATTTCTAAGACTTGAGATGGAGGGTACGACAGCTGTTCAGTCATCTTCCCAGTGATGGGTTAAGAAGGTTTAAAATTCACAGGCGGCAGCCCAGCTCTCTGGCTCTCAGGAAATTGGTGGGCTTTGCTGTCTGCTCAGCCCTGGGAACCTGTAATGGGCTCTTGAGAGACATGGGGTTCAGCAATACTGCCAGCTGTAGGGGACACATTCCAAGCCCCCGATAGGTGCTGGAAACTATGGTTGGTCCCAAGTCCTATACCTCTATGTATCTTCTTGGTCCCAAGTCCATATACCTCTATGTATCTTCTGTATGACTATGATTTATAAATCAAGCTCAATAAAAGAATAACAACAATAGCTAATAATATACATAGATCAATTGCAGCAATACATTATCACGGTACAAATAAAAGTCAGGTAGCTGGGTGTGATGGGTCATGCTTTTAATCTCAACAGTCTACAGGCAGAGGCTGGCAGATCTCCAAGAGTTCAAGGCCAGCCAGAGCTAAGGGGACCCTGGCTGAAATTTATAAAAGAAAAAGAAAAAACAAAAAAGAGAGGAATAAGTAAAACTTTTTAATTGTTTACTCCTGGAATTTTTCATTTCACATTTTCAGACCGCACTTGACTATAGGTAGTAGAAACCATGGAAAATGAAGGGGAAACCGTATACAGCTAGGAAAGTGATCAAACCCAACGCAAGCTGGACACGGTGGTACATGCATGTGATCCCAGAAAGATCAAGAGAATCTAGAGCTAAAGGCCAGTCTGGGCTACATAGTGAGACCCTGTCTCAGAAACTACACCAAAGCAAACACACACACATCCCACAGAGTGTTGAATGAAATAAGCAAGTGTACTGAATGCTTCCATTTAAGGATGCGTAACAGGCATGAAACCTGTGTGGTTTGGATGTGAAAAGCCAGTCCCTCACCGGCTCATGCTTTCTGGATGACAACGCTATTTTCAAATGTTTGTGAAGCTTTTAGGAGGTGGCATCTTATTAGAGGAAGTGAGGGACCTTGAGGTTTGATACCTCAGCACCATATCTTACCAGCTCTCTGTTTCTTGACTGTGGTGACTACACTGTAACCAGACCCAACACTCCTGCCGCCATGATATACTGGAGCCCCACGAAATGAAAACCAAAATAACCCTTTCCTCCTTTAAGTTGCTTCCCCTCAGGCATTTGGGCCACAGCAACAAGAAAACTAAGACAACTATCTAAAGAGCACAGTGGTGATCCAAGGATGATATGAAGAGATGAGGCTTTCAGTGGGTTTCCCTGGGTGTTGCTAATACCCTAATTCTTGACCTGGGTGTGATGATTCTATTAGCTTCCAAACCTATCTTAGTCAGGGTTCCTATTCCTGCACAAACATCATGACCAAGAAGCAAGTTGGGGAGGAAAGGGTTTATTCAGCTTACATTTCCTCATTGCTGTTAATCACCAAAGGAAGTCAGGACTGGAACTCAAACAGGTCAGGAAGCAGGAGCTGATGCAGAGGCCATGGAGGGATGTTTCTTGCTGGCTTGCTTCCCCTGGCTTGCTCAGCTTTATTTCTTATAGAACCCAGGACTAGCAGCCCAGGGATGGCACCATCCACACTGGGCTCCCAATGGGCCCTCCCACCCTTGATCACTAACTGAGAAAATGCCTTACAGCTGGATCTCAAGGAGGCATTTCCTCAACTGAACCTCCCTCCTCCTCCTCCTCCTCCTCCTCCTCCTCCTCCTCCTCCTTCTTCTTCTTCTTCTTCTCCTGGTTTTTCCAGACAGGGTTTCTCTGTGTATCCCTGGCTGTCCTGGAACTCACTCCATAGACCAGACTGGCCTGGAACTCAGAAATCCGCCTGCCTCTGCCTCCCAAGTGCTGGGATTAAAGGCTACCACAGCCCAGCTACACCTCCTTTCTCTGTGATAACTCCAGCCTGTGTCAAGTTGACACATAAAACCAGGCAGTACAAAGGGGGTTGGAATCTGAGTCCATTCTAACACTTGGAAGGAGGAATTCACTCTATACTGTATAAGCACCACTGGACCTGTACCTCTGGGAGTCTGCCTAAAAGACCCTCCGCCCCTTCTAGAAGACAATCTACTCTTAATTTCTGGAAGCTGCAGGTATCCCTTCTGGTTACACAAACTCACCCCAGACTCTGCCTCCTCCCACATGACTTCCACTGTGTGTGTCTACTTCTCTCTCAGACCCACCCCCCTTGCTTATTTGCTAGGTCTTAATTACTTAATTATCAGTGTTTCTTCATAAAGCTCCCCTCCCTCCATGCTCCTGGGTTTACTTTAAAATTAATTTTAATTTAAAATTAAAATTTTTTAATTTAATTTTAAAGTTGCAGCTATCGTCATGCCTTCTTCCTCCATCTTGGTCCCTCTTCCACTTACAAGGTTTTTATAACCGTTTTTCTGATTTTGTTAAAATGAGATTGCAGAGATGTTTGAGGCAGTTTGGTTGGTGCCTCAGGAGGAGAAGACCTACTTTCTAGTCACGGGTAGACTGGCTACATACAGATGAGAGCCAGTATGCATTCTCTAAGAACTGGCCATCTTCTATGGTGAGATGTTGTTTTTAAAAACATGGGAACCCAGAAGGTGAAGCCAATGAAGACCCTATATGTCATGTTTGGGACATACCTTGCTTTTCTTTGTAAGATAATTCTAGTTTGTGTTCCAAGCCAGCCAGCTCTACCATTCTGTCCTTGTATAGTTCTGGAAGTTCAACCAACAGTCTTCTTTCCTTCCATCTTATTCTGTGTTGTCTTCATCCAGACTGGCCTCTGGGGTCCCTCCCTTTAAAGATTTATTTATGTTTCTATGTATATGGGTGTTTTTTTTTACCATTATGTATGTCTGTGTACCACATGTGTGCCCAGTGCCCACAAAGGCCTGAAGAGGAACGTCAGATCCCCTGAGACTGGAGTTAAAAGATTCATCATATAGGTGCTGGGAATCAAACCTCAGTCCTCTGGAAGAGCAGCCAGTGCTCTTAACTGCTGAGCCATCTCTCCAGCCCTCTTTAAGGATACCAGTCATCAGACCTAGGGTATACAGGTAATCCAGGATAACATCACTTCCATCTCCCTGATTAAACTGTCTTTCTAGGGGGAGACATTTCTGCCATCCTGGCAGAAGTGAAGATAATCTACAGAGAGGTACCACAATAACCCTAAGAAACTGGAATTTCCCTAGGAGTCTCACACTTGTAGGAGGAAAGGGCTGAAAGCTGAGCGTTCAGGGGAGGAACTTGTCTCTCAGGCAGAGAAAGTACATGGTTCTGACAACCTGTCCGATCACCCTGAAGGGGAGAAGATGTTAGGCCAGTGGCAGGCAGGACCACACCTGGGCATGGGCTGCTTACATATGCCTGCCTCCTGTCCCTGTCTAAACACAAACCTTCTACTCGTGCTCTAAAAGCTGTGGTAGGTAGGGTTCACTGGCCTCTTCACTTGTTCCTCTTCCCAACGTGGCCAGACTAAATGAGTCTCCTTTCTCTGTTTTTGACTCCTTAATTGGCCTATAGAGGATAGTGGGCCAGAACCTAGCTTGTTAAGGCCTTGACCCTAACAGCTCCAGTAACACCACCCTCAACTACTAGGTGGTATGAAATCCACCCAGCCGAGCACACACACACTTTCCTGACTGGATAGCACATGTTTGTGAGAAAGTTTTTAAAGGTCAGTTTACAACTTCTCAGAAAAAAAAACACTCATTAATCACCATGAGGAGTCCTGTACTCATTCAATAATAATAATAATAATAATAATAATAATAATAATAATAATAATAATAAATACAAGATCAGAGCGCCAGGCCTCTCGCTGGCGCGATGCCAGCAGGGTGTTCTCTTCCTCCCGACTCCTGTGCCTGTCCTGATCTTACAAGAATGTGTGGAGTCGTCCTTACAACTCAGCGCATGATTTTGGGGTGGTGGGGCTCCAGTGTTGGGCGTATACACAAGTGCTCCTCTATGGGGTTAGATCCCCATCCCTGTTTAGTCTCTGATTTTCTTTCATCATCCAAGGGGACAGAATCCTTTAGCAAATGACAAGCTAAAGACCATGGGACTACAGAGGTTCTGCACTGCATTGTCACAGAAAACCAGACTATAATTTCTGACAGATGTTAGTGAACTTGCGGGGTTCCTGGGGTGCGGTCTTGCTGCCTATCACCCCGAATTAGATGGCCTACAATCCGTGGTCGGATGACCCAGAAGGCATAGCTTAATGAATCTCCTGGCATGACTCAGGCCGGCTCCCACATCTGGCAGATCGGAGTTCCATCACAGCCCTTTTAGTGTCCTGTGTGTTCCTGGGAACGTTCTGCAAAGAGTCAAGTGAACCAGCTGAAGCGGCTGGCTGCATTCACACGCCTCTCCTGACATGCGTCATTCTGATGGCCACAGGCTATGGGGGCTGGCCCCGCTTCCCCAGGCCCGGAAGCCAGAGCTGGCTGAGAAGAGGCAACCTTCCTTTCCCATTCTCAGAAGCCTAACAAATCACGGGGAAGGCAATACAGAATTCTCTGGTAACCAGAAAGATAGCCTGGAATCACCCCATCGTATTAATGGTGGGGCGTGACAAAAGAAGAAAACAAACAAAAAAGCCCTAGAGCCATTCACACTCCTCAAGTAGGATCACAGGAAGCAAGGAAGAATAATATCTGAAAACATGGAGGGAGAAAAGCTGATTTGACCTAAGGTGGAATGGCTTGGAGGTGATAGTTTCCCCCCCCCCCCCATGGTGTGTTCCATTGGAAACAGACTGTAGCGGTGGGCCCAGTGGGTTGTCACTGAAAGGGTCCTCAACTCTGTAACAGTCTGCCTGGCATGATGGTCCTGTTTTCTTATTGATTACAGATACTTCTAGATCTTTCTTTCCTGCCCTTTTTACTTGCTGATCAGAACTTCTCCAAAGGCTGCTTCTGGGGCTCCAGACATTGCTAGGCGTGTGCCCTGTGGGAAGCCTCTCTCGCCCACCTGCTCATTCCTGCTGGAACATGATGTCGCTCATTTCCAGTTACTGTCTCCAGGTGCCCCTCCACCTGCCACTTCCCAGAGTCACAGAGGATGTTTTTAAAATATCATTAATTTCATTCTTCCAACTGGTTTGATGATCTGTGTTCTGATTTTGAAGCCAAGGTTAAGAAAAAAATGCTAACAGATAAAATAATTTGTCGTTATGGTTGGATAATGACACACACACACACAAGGTCTCATTCTCTGTTCCAAAGTATATCATGTGGGTTCATTACTCGATTTAAAAAAAAACCAAAAACAAAACTGAGGACATAGGTAAATTGGTAACTCTTGCCTGGCATTGACAAGGCTCTGGGTTTAATAACCAGCCCCGATCAATCCGGGGTTAGTGTATACCTGTACTCTTAGCACCAGAGAGGTAAAGGCGGGAGGATCGGAAGTTCAAGCTCGATTTCAGCCAAATAGGGAAGTTTATGATCAGCCTAGGCCAAAGGTGTGTGTGTGTGTGTGTGTGTGTGTGTGTGTGTGTGTGTGTGTGTGTGTATTAAATAAAGACAAGGTCGAATGTGTTCAATGGTTCAAAAATTCAGTGGTTAAGTGTTAACCCAGTATGGGGATGGCTCTGGATTCTATCCTCAAAAGTGCAAAATGATCAATTTTTTTTTTAAATTCAAAAATCAAAACTAATAAAAATAAAAGGCAACTAGGTAAGATTATTTCCAAGCCCTTTAAATACTGGCTGAGGTTGTGTTGTGTTTGTTGTTGGGTTTTTTTTTAATCTACTCTAAAATCTAGTCTAAAAAAATAACCAAGGCATGGTGGCATGCCCCTTTAATCCCAGCACCGGGGAGGCAGAGGCAGGCGGACCCATGAGTTGGAGACCCGCTTGGTCTACAGAGGAAGTTCTAGGACAGCCAGGGCAACAAAGAGAAACGATGTCTCAAAAACCCAAAATCAACAAACAAAATACTCCCCTCCAAAAAAAAAAAAATTCTAAAGAAACAGAAAAGAAGATAGGCAAACAGGGAAAATAAACTGCTGATTCAGTCAGAGATGGAATCCTGGAGAACCCAGGAGAACCTAGAGGCTCGCAGAACTCCCCTCGCTCAAACCTGCTGCATCAGCGTCTCCAGAGGATATCAGCCTTCATCAGTCCGCTGTGGGGTGGGGGTGGTGGGAGTCCCCTCTGCAGCCCGCAGGAAGTACCAATTCCCATACAGGCCGCAGGAGCTGTGTGTCTGGACCAAAAGTTCAAAAGGAGAAAAATAAATGAGAAGGAAGAGGAAGGGAGGAGTTGGTGACAAGAGAGGGGTCAAGTTGAAACAAGGCCACCCTTCCCTGGCAAATAAGTGACACCAGAAGCCAGATGCCACAAGGGTTTATGGAAAAGGAAGGAAAGCAAGCAATCAGGTTCTGTGCACTCGGGAAGTCCAAGGTTCTCTGGGTACTTTCCTTTCTTAAAAATAATAAATAGGAAACCCTGATAAGGCACATTCACGGGGGGGGGGGGGGGAGGAAGAGGCAGGGGGCGGGGCGGGGTGTTGGTTACTACGTATTGTAGCAATCCCAATTCTGAGCACATCACCCAAAGCAGTAGAAGCAGGGAATCAGACAGGTATTTGTGCATGCACGTTCACTCCTACCTATAAGGAAGCCTAATAGTTGTCCTCAGTTAAGGGTCCTTATTGCTCTTAGAGAGGGCCCAAGGTCAGCTCCCAACACACAGGTCAGGCACCTCACTAACACCTGTACCTCTAGCTTCAGGGGATCTGTCGCCCTCTGCTGGCCTCTGACAGTATCTGCACTCACACGCTCATACCCACACTCAGATAAACACACATTTAATTACTGTTTCTATCCCACTGCAATTTCAAAAATTAAACACAACACGGGGCCAGACTCTTGGTTAGCTATGCTCGGGTGTGGTTGAAAGTTACCAAGGATACTGTTTCAGTCTGTAAAATCATGGGTGCCCAGTACGTACTCCCGGCCTCAGCAATCTATCCAGCTTGCTTAAGAGAGACTCTAGAGAACCTGGCATCTCCCCAGGCCCTGCTGAGGGCCGGCTGGCAGGCCTCAGAGTCCACATTACATAACCATCACGCTGCCAGCTTCCAAAGAGTGTTCCAAACAACCGAGGTGAACTAGGATGGCCTCCAGGCTCAGGACGGTCCCCGATGCTGAGGGTGGAGGGGCCGCCTTTCCAATCTTCAGCGCTACTATTTGCTAGGCGAGCAACACTACTTTTCTCTTAGACGAGTTGACTCAAACATTATTTTAAAAGTGGAGTTTATCTTTTATCTTTCCCTTCTTTAATTCTTAGTATTCTATGTGAAAAACAAAACAGCAACAAACAAAAAACAAAAATAAACAACTCCCACAAGAGAAAAATTCAGGCGCTAAAGGCTCTCTGGAACTCTTCAGTAGTCCAGTCCTCTTGCAAGCTTTCTCCGCCACCAAAGCCCAGTAACAGGTGGAGAAGAAAAATAATAACCGAAGCTTTTTTCTTCTCGGTTCTGCGGTTCTAGCCCCTTTCCTCCACCAGCGAGCTGTGTTTGGTGATCCTGTACATGGGATAGGGACAGGAAGGCATTTCCTGGGGGAAATCACTTGAGCTCTGGAGGCTGACCCCTAGGGTCCATGAGCCTGAACTCTGGCCAAGCATTTAAATAAAACAGTCACGCTCCTCCGCCCTCACGTCGGCAGCCCCGGAACTGCTCACACTTGGCCTAGAAAGGTAGTCCTGAGGGTTCGCCGTGAACTCCAAAGTTTGGCAGCTGACAAAACTTAAACTTTCCCCTTTTTAGATTTTGCAATTAACAGTCCCACCAAAAGTCCGCGCGTCGCTCCAGGAGTCGAGGGAAGCATCTCTTTGTCCGGGATGTCCCTGGAGCTCAGATGCACCCAGGAAAAACTCACACTTGTTTTGATGGTGTGAGTTTGCAAAACACAAATGTCTCTAGAGCGGAACAATGGGCTCTTTGTCTGCGGTGGTCAGGAGGCGTTTAACTTAATGGTGTGTTTTCTTTTTTTAAAAACAACAAAATGTTTATGGTAAAGTTGTTAGTAGTACTCTTAACCTATACAGTGTTTCCCACGCATATCCCCATTGAAGAATGAGCTGTACGGGTTACAGATGGGTGTAGCTCAGTGGTATTGATCTAGCACTCTCAAGGTATTTTTAGCTGTAGCATACAAGTAAATAAATAAATATATAGCAGTCTACCTCAGAGCATGCCGCTTCTGAGACGATGCACAAGGGGAGATAGAAATTTCCTTAATGTTGCTCCTTCCTGCCCACATCTACCACTCTAAGTCCTAGTCAATGTGTAGGTAGCCCTGGATTTGATCTCTAGCAGCACAGGGGGTGGAGAGGCAAAGGAAGGGGAAAGGGAAGGAAGAGAGAGAGGTAGAAAAAAGGAAAGGCAGAGGCGAAGTGGCCAGCACCTGTAAACTCCGGTACTAAGGGCATTCTAAGTTCAAGGCTAGCCTTGGCTACATAGTGAGTTTGAGGCCAGCTTGGGAAGCGTGAGATCCTGTCTCAAAGGAAAGAAAAACTTCCCTTTTGCTTATGATTCCAGAGTCCCTATGGGTCTGGAAGCTTGACATGAAACAGACACGTGGCAGCAGAACTCTGGGACTGGCTCAGACCAGCCCCATCCTTCTTAGGATTCTGTGGGAGATACAAGCTCAGTGAAACTACAGGCAGACCAGACCAAAACGGAGGAGGAACAAGCAAGGTGTCTCCTCGGCGGCCTGTTAGTGCAAGTACACAGAGCACCACGCTCTATATCAGCCTCTTTCCTTCGTTGTCGGCAAGGGCGAATTCAGCTTCTACAGTAAACACCATCAATACATATTGAGTGTTTATTATATATATATCCCAGAACTAAGATAATATACTATATTCTAAAACACTGCCAAGATTCTGAGAACATTTTTTGGTGCATTTAAACAGCAGCATGACCGTAAATTATGTAAAGGGAGAATTTTCCTACTTTGTTTCACGAGAACTGTGATAAAACCTGCTAGAAGCAGAATTTAGCGTTTTACAACGCGTACCTGGTTAATCAAGGGCAACTTTGGATGCTTTATTTCATGTACCAGTGGAAACATCACCAAAAGAATAATTTTAATACTGCTTCTAAATTCAATTAGAGCAGTTACATCTTTGCGACGGGGGACCACTTACTCACAGGGCCATTCTTTAAGGGACCTGTTATTAAATCCCACAGTCCTTTAATCCACACGGCAGACTAAACTAAAGAATTTAAGCCACCCCAGAGAAGCCATCCTCAGGCCGGGGTGAACACACTGCAGCTCTTTTCCCTCTTGACATCTTCAGAGGCATCTTTAATAATTTTCCCCTATCTCTGCAGCTTCTGAGGAACTCCCAGGCTCTGGAATCCAGCTCACTGCCTGGAGGATAGAAAGCGGCAAAAACCACAAACCCAGGGGAAATGGGAGCATCTGCCTGTCCCAGCCCACTCCACACAGTTCCCACCGTGGCCCCGGGGAAAGCTCCTGGCCTGTTTTCTTTCATTGGTGTGATGCGCTAGGATAGGGATGCACACAGAAACATGATGAGGCGCTGTAGCCAAGTGGTTAGATGGAGGCCCTTGTGGCTAACAGCCTGGGTTCAAATCCTGCCTCTGACTCGCCCCATCAGGACTCATCTGGCCTGAGTTCCCTATCACCCTCTTCCTAAGGTCAGACTGCTAGATGTAACCATCTTTTTTGATACAAGATCCAAGGGTCAAAATAAAATGAACACCTGTAGTCTTGACGCTGAGGCTATTCTGCAGGTAGACTGCTTGCTTGCCTAGCATGTACGATGTCCTAGGTTCAATCCCTAGCACCACATAAAACCAGTCTGGTGGTACACACCTGTAATTCTAGCACTCTGAAGATGAAGTTCAGGGTCATCCTCAGCAACACAGAGAGTGAGTCCATCCTGGGCTACCTGAGACCCTGTCTTCCCTCTTATTTCCCTAGACCTTGTCATTTCGTGTGCCCCCCTCCGCCAGTCCAGACTAATTGGTAAAGTAAGAGCCCGCATGTCCTAAATTAGCTCCTCAGCCTTAAATATTCTCCAGAACAAGGTCAGATGTAAATTAACAATGACAGCAGCCCCCCGGAGGATCAGACCCGCGGACACACTGACTGAAGTAAGGATGAATGATTTGATGACAAGGCAGGATGGTCCCAATTTAGAACCACAAAACATCCCATCAGAGGCTCATGTTTTTAATGTGGAAAAAATGCCTATAAATGACCTCAAGCTTCACAGAAATCTAATTAGGCAAAGCTGAGCAGAAACAACAAGTCTCAACAAGGAACAACAAGGAGCGATGCACTCGTCGCATGGAAAGGAAAAAAGAATGGCTAAGGGGCTGGAGAGACGGAGAGACGGCACAGCCAAAGGGCTCGCCCTGTCACCTGAGTTTCACCCTGGCACTCACAAACAAACAAACAAAAGAAGTCGGTATGGACGTGGCCACTGGTTATCCTAGTGCTGGGGAGACAGAGACAGGCAGGTCCCGAGAGCTCATTGGTCAGCCAGTCTGACTGACCTGGGCTCTGGGTTCATCGAGAGACTGTGTCTCAGAAAATAAGGTGGAGAGAGATTGAAGAAGATGCCTCTAACTTCCACATCCATGGACACACATGTATAGGATGTGCACTACACACGTGTATGAATCAAATTGTTAATAAATTGGACTCAGGCCGGGCAGTGGTGGCGCACGCCTTTAATCCCAGCACTTGGGAGGCAGAGGCAGGCGGATTTCTGAGTTCGAGGCCAGCCTGGTCTACAGAGTGAGTTCCAGGACAGCCAAAGCTATACAAAGAAACCCTGTCTCGAAAAAAAAAAAATTGGACTCAGTAGGGTATATGTATGTAGACACACATGTAGATATATGCATATGTACATATATGCATACACAATAATAATGATGAAGAAGAAGGGATATGAATTTGAGAAGGGGTAGAGAGGACACCAGAGCTATTTAGTGTTTTACAACGAGGGGGAGAGCAGGAAGGGGAGAAATGAGACAAAGATAGTTTTCTCACATGCAAAATTCCAAAAACAAACGTAAGTTATAGAAAGGGCGAGTAAAAATCATAGCAGTCATGTCAGAAAAGTCCCCTCTCACCAGTGGCAAAATAGAACCGCTCTTTGAAAGTTAAGGATGGCCGGGCGGTGGTGGCGCACGCCTTTAATCCCAGCACTTGGGAGGCAGAGGCAGGTGGATTTCTGAGTTCGAGGCCAGCCTGGTCTACAGAGTGAGTTCCAGGACAGCCAGGGCTACACAGAGAAACCCTACCTAAAAAAAAAAAACAAAACAAAACAAAAAAAAGAAAGTTAAGGATGGACTGCACTCTAAGCTCACTCTAGAGAACCTCGCAATCCAGCTCGGTAAAATATCCAGGGGAATGGAGGCTGGAGAGTCAAAGTGTTCACGTCCACATACCAAGTTCAAGGCTAATCTGGGGATACATGAAACCTTCTCTTGCAAAGGGAAAGTACAGGCAGGGGAGTGGGGTGTAGAGAGAGAGATAGCTCAGTGGTTAGGAGCACTTGCGGCTGTTGCAGAGGACCCAGGGTTCAATTCCCAGCCCCCACATGGTGGCTTGCAACCATCTGTAACGCCAGTCCCAGGGGATCCAGCGCTTTCTCCTGACCTGCAAGGGCAGCGGGCGTGGAAGTGATGCGTATACATACATGAAGCTGAGATCCTTATACATGTAAAATAAAACAAATAAACCTTTAAAAGATAAACAACCAGAAAAGACCCACAGTGTGAAGTCAAATGACCTGGACACAAAGGCACAAGTGTGAGCTGACGGCCCTGCAGGGAGCACTCACCCGTGGAGTAGATGATGGATGGATGGACAGAAAGACGGATGGAAATCAATAAGCCTATAGGTCACAAACATTTCTCTCTAAGAATATTCTAAAAACTGAATTGGCGCCACACCCCTGGGTGCCGGCCTCATCCTCATCCTCTGGAGAGAATCATATTCTAAAAGGTAACACTGCTTTGTGGTCCTGTCATGATGAGAAAGAAATGTTCTTGCTGTCATCACTGAGAGATTCCCACACTCCCATTCTGAAGCAGGGTGGATGGAGGGAAGGATTCTTTATTACACGGGCTGCGACTGCGAGACACCCCGGCAAAGTTGGCTGCAGGTCTGAGTTCTGTCCCAAATGGGTTTCTTACTCATACAAATCAAAACACACTCCTCATCCTTCCTGAGACATCCTGAGATCCGCAGAGCATGCAGAGAAAGCAGCAGGTCCCTCACTTGCACCCCAACACGGTCCAACGCCATCCACACTACACACTGGAGACTCTACAGTCTAGGGAGGGAGGGAGGAAAGAAAGGAGGAAACAATAAAATTCTACCTGAGATTCCTACCAGTAGTGAAAGCTGGGTGACAACCAGAGAGGAGATTGTATTAGAGGCCCAGGAATCCTGGGGCCAGGAGAACAGATAACTGACCACCCAATCTAATTCTCATCTACAAAACCAGACAATTAGATGATTTTTAAAGGTCTTCCTAGCTGTAGAAACCTTTACTTTAAGAGTGATAAACGCAACACAGTATTTTTCAAGTCTAGGCCTCATTTGCAGTAACACTTTTTAAAGATTTTTTTTTCAAGATTTATTTATTTATTATATATAAGTACACTGTAGCTACCTTCAGACACCCCAGAAGAGGGCATCAGATCCCATTACAGATGGTTTAAGTTGCCATGTTGGTTGCTGGGATTTGAACTCATGACTTCTGGAAGAGCAGTCAGTGCTCTTAACCGCTGAGCCATCTCTCCAGGGCTATTTTATCATTTTAAAGTTATGTACACGTGTCTGTGTAGGTGAATCTGCGTGTGTGGAGGCAAGAGTTGACTGATCCCCCAGAGCTGGAATTACAGGCAGGTGTGAGCCCCCAGGTGCATAAGAAGCCCCAGTTATTCTGTTTTTTTCTAAAAAGACTATGATAACAGAGAGTGGTTTTGGGCTTAGTTTTTTTGTTGTTGTTATTGTTGTTTTCTGTTTCTCTTCAAATGTTTTATTTCACTGCATGACATATGAGGAAAACCCCACAACAGGTATGTCCACTGTGTTGTAAGAGATCACTTACGGGGCAGAATTATAAATAGAAGCACATTTGACTTTCGGAGAGCCCTGTGCAGAAAGACGAATTTTTAAAATACGAATCCCTGAGGGAATGTATGTACACCGCATTTGTGCAGTACCTGCAGAGGCCAGAAGAGGGCGTCAGATCCCCTGGAGCTGGAGTTACAGGCAGTTGTGAGCCGCCATGTGAGTCTCATGAACGAAATCTGGGTAGGTCCTCTACAGCCATGCCTTTAACCCCTCTCTCTAGCATCTTTCCCCCACCCCCACCCCGCCATACTTAAATTCTACAGAATCCCATCCTGACAGGAGTGTTTTGTATGATTAAAAATCCACCGAGGGGCAGCAGAGATGGTCCAGCAGCCGTGTTAAACACTTGCTGCACTTGCAGAAGACCTGCGTTCAGTTCCTAGCACCCAAGTTGGAAAGCTCGCAACTACCTGTAACCCCAGCTTCAGGGGATCCAATCTCCTTTACATCATTGTCTATCAAAGAAACAATTCTACTAGATGTACCTCCGAAATAACCTGTGTGAGATAACCATATCCAACACTCCAAAGTCATCAAGAGTTGAGAAGTCTTTCACTTAAAAGATGGTTTTCGGGTCTGAAGAGAAGGGACAGAGCTTAAGAGTATTTACTGTTCTCAGCACCATGTTGGATGGTTCACACAGCCTGTAGCTCCAGGGGAACTCGGACTTCCCCTTCTAGCCTTTGTGGGCAATGCACACATGTGGTACACCAACACACACACACACACACACACACACACACACACACACAGAGAGAGAGAGAGAGAGAGAGAGGAATAATTTTTGGTGCTGTTTTGCTTTTTAAGACTGGGTTTCTCTGTGTAGCCATGGTTGTCCTAGAACTTGCTCTGTAGACCAGGTTGGCCTTGAACTCAGAGTTCTGCCTGCCTTTGCTTCCAGAAGGTTGGGATTGAAGACACACTCCACCAACACCAACACCAACACCAACACCTGGCTTCATGAATAATTTTTTTAAAAGATAGTTTTCACATGATTACAGCTCCTCTTCCATGACATTTTATGTGAAAAAGTCACTACATATTTAACCAAGACTTATAGGTAAGTAAAACTCACTTAGAGACTTAGTGATTTTTTTTTTCTTTTTAGTCAATAGACAAATATAATTCTATTCCCCTGTGGTGTACAAGGTCACCCTAGCCTTGAAATGTCACAAAGCACAAATAGATTTATTTCTTGTGTAGGGGCCAGCAGCCCTGGCAGATCGCTGAAGCTCGCTGTCAATTCCTCTAAGCCCACCTCGAGACCCCGGCTGAAGCTCCACCCTGCACTTCTTGAGACATTCTTCTGGTTCTTTGCATATGCTATTTTGAATTCTTCTGCCAGCCTCATTTCTCAAACAGATTGTCACCTCCAGGGAAACAAATCTCATCCCCCTTCTGTCTGTTTAATTCCCAAAGGACATGCCCTCTGAAGACACCTAATCTATAATGTTACTTCCGTTAATTTCTTCGGCTCCCGTCTTATTACACAGGTGATATATTTAGCAGGGACTGCAGACTGCTCAGAAGAATTCATTTCCTCTTCCTTCAGCAGGACAGCAATGTCGCTGGTCAGAGAGAGAGAGAGAGAGACCACTGACTACCTCGCACATCACATCGGGGCACAGACAAGGGACAAGATCAGGAGTGATACAGGCTACTGTAACAACAGGGCCTCCCCCACACCCACTGCTCCTACTGAGAGCCTGGGCCATTTAGCTCAGCACTGGCCACTTAGATGGTGACAAGACCTTGGGGAATGGAGAGGTCACAGGCAGAAGAGAATCTGGGTCCATCTACAAAGGCAGCAGAACCGCTTGCCCTGCTAGAATACACGTTCAAGTGCAGGAGTTCCCTTCTTTAAATGACATAATTGAATGTCTTGTTTGAGCACCTTGACCTTTTATGATGACTGAAAACCTGTATTTATCATGAAGATACTAAAAATACAGGTAAAACAGGAGAAAAAAAATCACTCTGGGTCTTTCGCTTCCTAACTAGCAATTATTAATATCTTAGAGAAATCCTTTCTAGACTTGTTGCTATGCAAAAACAGAAACAGCCCCAAAACATAGTATCTGCAGAATTAAAACCATAATGTCTTAATTCTTTTTCTCATTAATATTACCTTCCATTTAATTTGCTATTATATTTTTCAAATAAAAAAAATAAATCTGCATTATCTTTTTTTTCTAAAGATTTATTTATTATTATATCTAAGTACACTGTAGTTGTCTTCAGACACACCAGAAGAGGACGTTAGATCTCCTTAAAGATGGTTGTGAGCCACCATGTGGTTGCTGGGACTTGAACTCAGGACCTTCGGCTGAGCCATCTCTCCAGCCCCCTGCATATCTTTTTAATGACTACATAAATTTTCACTGTTTCAGTATATCAGAATTGGTATAACCCATTTTTTTACTGTTTTAAAGTTGATATTTTGTTATTATTGGTGTGTGTGTGTGTGTGTGTGTGTGTGTTTTGGGGTTTTTGTTTAGTTGGATGGTTGTTTTTTGTTTTATTTTCTTCTTGTCTTTTTCAAATTAATTCAGAGGGGGGCTGGAGAGATGCTTCAGAAGTTAAGAGCACTGGTTGCTCTTCCACAGGACCCAGTTTTAATTCCCAGCACCCACATGGCAGTTAACAGCTCTGTGTAATCCCAGTTTCAGGAGTTCTGACACTCTCACACAGAGTGTCTCACACACACACACACACACACACACACACACACACACTAAATAAATAAATGTAATAGCCAACCATTCAAGGCGCTGCAGAGACTATTCTTACAGGTGTGCTTTTGGACATCTCAAATACTGTGCACATCTTCTTCCACATCTCCAGTCTCTGGTCCCTTTGATGTTGCTGGTTGTGTTTTTTGTTTTATTTTTGGAAACAGGGTCAGGCGCAGGCAGTCCCTTAAACTCAATATGTAACCAAGGTTATCCTAGATCTCCTCATCCTCTTGCTTCAACCTTGTGCCTCTCTGTGTAGCCCTGGCTGTCCTGGAACTCACTCTGTAGACCAGACTCTCTATAGATCTCTGACTCAGAGATCTGCCTGCCTCTGCCTCCCAGGTACTGGGACTAAAGGTGTGCAGATGCCACCACCTCCGGTCTTTTCTTTTCTACCTCTGAAGTTCAGGGATTACAAGCGTGTCCCATCACACCTGGCAAGAGTCTCTATGCTTAATATATTCCTGCAAACAAAGATGTCACTGGTTTCCGTGGGGGACGTGAAGTCTCAGTGTCTGAGAGGCACATGCAAGGTTGCATTCATTAGCTGTCTCATGATGAATTCTCATTTTTCTTTCAGCTGCCACAGACTAACCTGGAAACCGGACCAGGTCCTAGCTTGTCAGTAAGGGGATGGATAACGGACGCCCTGAGCATGGCCTCAAGCTAGCCATTCTACAAAGCAGCAGCCCTGGCTATTAAGAGGCACAGCCGTTGAGGACGTGGGAGACCTTGTTGCCTACTGACAAACCTTGATCTACATCTGTATTGCCAATTACTTGCTCAACAAACCTGTTACTTTTTTGGAAATAATAAATAATTCAGAGAAAAATCATTTTGAATCCTCTGACATCTGTTGCTTGTATGACTGTGAATTATTCATCAGCGAGCATAAACGGTATTAATTAAAGAAAAGTACCGAGGCAAGCCATTGAAACAGAAATGAACAGTGCATGGGGAAGATGCCTTCACTCAAAGCAAGCCTCGCGTCATTGACAAATGCCGAAAGAACAGGGCAGGCCTTGGAATCTAAAGGAACTGTACTTTTAGAAACCAGAGTCTGGAAAAAAAAAAGGACTGTTATTTGACGTTTCCAATTTTACTTTTTTCTTTATCCTCTTCAGAAAATTAAAAAAAAAAAAAGAAAATTATCATCTTTCACTTGGTTTCTTTCCACACCTCTACTTGTGGACATTTGTTCCAGAAGTCTGTTAATATAGCCTAAGAGAGAAAGAAAGTCTCTAATAACGAGACAGTTGTGGTGCTAACTCGGTCGGTATGTTTTTTCCATGTTTGCCAGGATCGGAGGATCGGAGTTCGATTTCCAAAACCCAATGTAAATCCAGGTGTGGTGGTGTAGGGAGGGAGAGACTGGATGATCTCTGAGACTCCCTGGACAGTCGGTCTAGCCTAAGACTTCAGGCTTCAGTGAGACAGTGTCTCAGGAAGACCAAGACGTGTCTGAGATGTCTGAGCGTGTAAAAAGCAGTCGTGCAGGCAAACCTGGCAACCTGAGCCTCTGGGCCCATGGGCGGAAGAGGAAAACCGACTCCCCAAGGTTGTTCTTTGATCTACAACCCATGTGGCACACACCTGTCTCTGCACACAAAACCATACACACACAGAATCATAATATTACCACCTGACAATTAAAAGATTAAAAAAGGAGTGTGGCTCTTCAGAGAGGACGCCGGAGGGTGACCTTCGGCCTCACACGCACACCCATGCACACATCAACATGCACACATCCGTGTACACACATGGAGAGGGACGAAGATCAGGAGTGAAGTCATCACAGCCGCGCGTTTGTAAACTGGATAAGACGTCTTAACAGAGGCGCCATCCCTCCCCACTGAGGGGTTAGCTCAGTTCAGAGAGCTGATGGCTTATTTCCATGACAACTTGCCCATTTCCTTTTGACAAACCGTATTCTCATGACAAAAAGAGGAAAATCCTGCACCCTGGCTACCCAGTTGATGGCGTGGATGGCTGGAGGTAAGTCACCGAATCCTTGCCCCGGGCTGTCTGCTGCCTTCACGGGAGTGGAAAGCAAGAAGCTGACACCCTTCCCAGAGGCATGCCAAGGTGTGAGTGTGGCTGGAACGTGGGAACAGAAGGGAATGTGTGAGAGTTTACAAAGCACTGTTAGTAAACAGACTCCTCCGAAGGTGGAGCGAGGACCGAGTCTGCCTAAGAGGAAAGGGATGGCTCTCTGAGGGAAGAGGAATGCTGATGGTAGTCGGAATCTAGAATGAATGGAGAAAACCCAATTCTTTGGTGGCTCTGATGAATGGCTCTGCATTCCCTCAACACCAGGTATCCTGGCCGGCTTCATCCATACTGAGGTACCAACCGGCCACTGGGGTTGCTGTGGGCAACAGAGGAATAGCTCTGGTGATGAGAAAAGTCGGAGAAAAAAAGAATTAAGAAGGAAAAAAAAACAAAAACAAAAACAGACTCAAGTCTCAGAGCCCAGTTTGGATTCTTTCAAAACCTCCGAATTCAAAGGAATGCAGTGGGGGCGGGGTCCTCAGACTGGTGGCAACTAATGAATGGCTTCTGTGAGAATAATTAGTGCTGGGTCTCTCCAGGGCGCTTCCACACAGACCTCCCAAGAGGGGTGGGGCACAGACAGCTCTTCTCAGGGGCACCCTTTCAAGGGACAGATCTCACTTGTTTCTCAAAGTTTGGGCTGGAGTTGTTTGCCTTCAGGAGTAAGTTTGGAAGCTGTATCAGAGCCAGAGAAAAGGCGACAACTCCCTTCTCCCTCCCCATCCCCCACACTCACTGAGAATGGCAGAAGAGGCCAAGGCCTTGAATCTCCTCCAAAAGGGACTCCTGGGTCTCATCTAAGACCTATTGGATTGAAAGTACAGACTTAGAAAACCCCTCTGACACTGGAGTTTAAGAACTAAGCTAAAAAGAGCTCGACACGTCTTTGACTGAAATCGTAGCACCTGGGTTGCAGGAGATTCAGGAGTTCAAGGTCATCCTCAGGAGGAGACCTTGCCTGAGGAGGCAGAAGCAGAAGGATCACAGGCTCACCCACTGGTCTCCCCACAATGCGGACTCTAATCCAGAGTGGAGGCTGAGACCCTCAGGCTCTTCTGAAATATCACATGCTTCTGAGTTCTCAGGCCACGCTTTGGGTAACAGCACTTCTTTACCCAGGAGGCCGAGTCACGAGGGTTTAAAAGGGACACTCGTGACCTAGTGCAGGCTCTAGAAGATCAGTCTATCTGGAGGGGTGTGTGTGTGTGTGTGTGTGTGTGTGTAGGCCAGATGGTTGTCAACCATTCTTTGGGTCTCTCACTGGCCTATAGTTCACCGAATAGGCGAGGCTGAGGCTGGCCGTCCGGCCAGGGAGCCCAGGGAGCCAACTGTCTCCATTCCCCCAGAAGTATAAGCGCCACCGCCAACTTTACCTGCATGGGGATCAAACACAAATCCTCATGCTCTTTCAGGTAAGCACTCTCCCAGCTAAGGCACCCCTCCTGCCCCACCACTGGGCCTTTACATTTCTCTAAGGAATCTTGTCTGTGGCTATAATGAAGGACCAGCTGGCTGAACTGATGGTCCTATTTTTACTCTGTGGCTGTTATTTGTACTAATTCTCCATGGTCTTGATTTCTAAGCTGACAGTTGACTCCTAAATGATTTCAGGTCCCAATAGCATCCTTACCAGGACCTTGGGTGGGGTGGGGTGGGGATCCTCTTTAAACTTCCTAGCACCACCTAATTTCTAAAGCTGACCTGAGAAGCCAGCCCACTTTCCCTCTCCTGAGAGGAAGGTTCTTGACTGCCAACTTTCAACTCCAGGCAATCAACAGTGCTCTCTCTATCAAACCAAGGCATCAGTTCTGCCAGTCACCAACAGATGGCATCAGTGGCTGCACAAGGTCTCTCAGGCCTCAGCCTTGGCTTCTCCCTTAACCTTTGCTAGGTTTGAAATGACTACGTCAGAAATACTGAGCAATGGGGAAAGAAAAACAAAGGGTTAAAAAAAAAACCCACCCCAGACCAATATGCAACTGTCTTTGAGATAAATAAGAGTTGTAAAGAGAGTAAAAGTCCCCATGTCCCCCAGCTGTCCTAGGAAATGACTTTAGCAGCAACCAATGCACACCCAGCTTGGTAGGCGGTGTGTTGGATTGAAACCAAACAGGCTTTCAGCGACGAACAGGCGAGAAGCGCTTCTGTGTCCCCAACTGTCATAACAACCAGAGTCAATTCTCGAAGCCCACGCAGAAACCACAGAAAAAAAAAGCAAAACAACCCCCCACCATGATTCACGGAGGCTACACACACAGAAGCACTTTTTGGAATAACTTCACACCCTCTGTGAGTTAGAAGGTGTATTCCCCGTTTGGTTGAATGAAGGCTATGAGGACCATCAACTCTCCCCATGAAATCATGGTCTTTCATGAGGGAGTGCACGGCTCAGTTGATAAATCGCTTGGCTATGTAGCATGATGCCCTGAGTTTAGGTTCTCAGAAACCATGTGTACGAAGATGGGGACAATGGCTAGGAAAAAGGAGACAAGCCTGCTAGCTAGCCAACGGAGACTAATTGGTGAGCTCCAAGTCCCATTGTCTCAAAAAACAACTTAAGGACTGGTGAGACAGCTCAGTGGGTAGACACTTGCTACTGAGCCTAATGACCTGAGGTTGATCCCAGGAGCCCACATGGTAGAAAGAGAGATTGAGTCCTACAAGCTGTCCTCTGGGTACGTGTGTGTGTGTGTGTGTGTGTGTATACACACGAGCCATCGTGTGTATGGGTATGTTACAACAACAAAAAAACAAGGCCCGCAGCTCTGGAAGATGATCTTGACTGGCAGGATGGTGTGAATCATTTTACATTCATGGTTCTTAGTATAGGTGATCCTGGTTTCAAGGAAACATCTGACACTGCCCGGGGACATTGTGACAAGCACCTCTGGAGACTGAGAATTGATGGTCTTTTGCATCCAGGGGTCAGGGATGCTGTTGACAGTCCCCCAACTCCCCACCCCCCCATCCCCACCCCCCAGCAAAAGAGAACAATTAATTATTCTGAGGCACAAAGACACCACTCCAAGGTCCAGGAATTCCAGCCAAGCCTTATAATCACAAAATCCAATTTTCCATCCCTGTGGCAGTAAACCCTCATCTCTGATGCCTTAGTTAGGGTTTCTACTCCTGCACAAACATCATGATCAAGAAGCAAGTTGTGGCCGGGCGGTGGTGGTGCACGCCTTTAATCCCAGCACTTGGGAGGCAGAGGCAGGCGGATTTCTGAGTTCGAGGCCAGCCTGGTCTACAGAGTGAGTTCCAGGGCAGCCAGGGCTACACAGAGAAACCCTGTTTTGAAAATAGCCAAAAAAAAAAAAAAGAAGCAAGTTGGGGAGGAAAGGGTTTATTCAGCTTACACTTCCACATTGCTGTTCATCACCAAAGGAAGTCAGGACTGGAACTCAAGCAGGTCAGGAAACAGGAGTTGATGCAGAGGCCATGGAGGGATGTTACTTACTGGCTTGCTTTCCCTGGCTTGCTCAGCTTGCTTTCTTATAGAACCCAAAGACTACCAGCCCAGGGATGGCACCGCCCACAGTGGGCCCTCCCTCCTTGATCACTAATTGAGAAAATGCCTTACAGCTGGATCTCATGGAGGCATTTCCTCACCTAAAGCTCTCTTCTCTGTGATAACTGCAGCCTGTGTCAAGTTGACACACAAAACCAGCCAGTACATCTGAGAAGACAAGTAAATGAACTCTCACCCTTTCCATGTTCTCTCGGATGTGGACCTTCCCACACTTCCTCCCCTGCTGACATTCCCTGTTTTTGTCAAGCCCTTCCCTTCTGCATCCAGTCTTTGCCTGCCCCAGGAATCTCCCCACCTTCACATGCACAGACTACTGCCGCTTTCCCAGGGTCCACCGCTTTCCCAGGTCCCTCCCACCACACGATTCAGGGAGGCTGCTTGCTTGTTTTAAAAACATCTCTCACTCAGAGAATAAAATAAGTATCTGTGGGACCATTCTGATATAAATCAATGACGTGATAAATAGATACGTGGAGATGAAGGAGAGGATGCCACTTAGTAAATGTGGAAGGAATAGGAGCCGGCCAGGAGGGGGAGGGCTGCTGGGATGCACTGGGGAATTTAAAGCCAGAAGCCAGATTTCAGGACCCAAAGCCTCTCTTCAAAACTATGCACTGGGCTGGAGAGCTGGCTGGGGGTTAAGAACACTTGCCGCTATTTGCAGAGGACCCGAGTTCTTTTCTCAGCACCCACCACTGGGCGGTTCCCAACTGCCTGTCCCGCCGCCGCCTATAGGGATCTGACACCCTCTTCTGGACTCTGTGGACAACTGCATCCATGTGCGTATATACATACAAACAGTTTAAATATAATAAATATAAGCACTTTAATTCATTTATTACCAGGGAGGTTTTAACTATGTCTACAAAATCTATAAGATTTTATTACATTTTTATTTATTTTATGTGTGTGGCAGACGGGAGGCTGCCGCAAGCCTTGGTGTACACGTGGAGGTCAGAGCACAACCTCAGTCAATCAGCGTTCATTCTCCACTGGGCGGATTCTAACCGTTGAACTCAGATCTTCAGGTTTACTTGGCAGCAAGCGCTTTTGCCCACTGAGCATCACGAAGACCCTGAAGCCGTAGTTCTGATACTTCACTACAGAACCTGAAATTGACCCTGTCCAGTTGAGGACAAGCCTGGCTTTATTACATTTTTTAATTGAATGAATTTGAAACTTTTAAAATATTATTTATTTTCGAGTTCGTGGGTTTGCACATATATGCACACGCACCCATACAGATGCACGTAGACCAGAGGAGAACATGCGGTGCCCTGTTCTAACATTCCACCTTATTCCTTGAAACAGAGTCCCTCAAAAAAACCTGGATCCAGGCTGGTGGGCTCCTCCATCTGCATCTTCCCCTATCCCCACCCCTCTCTACAGTGCTGGGATTCCGGGGACGGGACAGCCACGCCCAGCTTTTGACATGGTTCTGTGGATTTGAACTTCGGTCCTAGTTCTGACATAGCTGAACTGTCGACTCAGCCCTCAATTCATTTTTTGGAAACAGGGTCTCACTATGTAGGCTCAAGCTAGAATCGAACTCAGGATCCTCTTCTTGCCTGAGTCTTGAAAGAGTTGGGTTTACAGGAACACATCAGTATATTCAGTCTTGTTGGCTCATTTCTAAGCTCTTGGGACATCTCTAGAGATACACATGAAGGTCTATCTCAGGTGTCCAACATGACTTTGTTTACTGCTTTCTAATATTGTCCTAGGAAACACCTTCCAGACCAGGCGGACCCCCTCAGGTAGGCGCTATTTTATTGCCAGAGCATGGGGACATTTTAACAAGATACACATACACACAGGGTACCCTTTCTGTATCTTGAAGATGACTTTATGTTTCAGCTACAGAACTTGGTGTTTGCCCTGAGTCCTGACAACACATAGCATAAGTCTGCTTAGTGCACGAGTAAAACATACAAAGCATATTAGGTTCCAAAGAGGCAAGTTAGGATAACAAGAGAGCAGCACCTAGTGCCAAGATTCACAGCCTGGCCCTAGCCACTTCAACAGCCTGTGACGGCCTCCATTTAAAGAATGTGCCAATCATGCCAAACCCAAGTAAAAATGAAATGGAAGGGCAGGGAGATGGCTCAGCAGGGAAAGATGCTCACACCAGTCTTGACAGCCTAATTTCAATCTCCAGAGACAAGTCCCAGGACCCGGAAGTTGACCTCTGACCTCCACCAGCCCCATGACATTAGCTCTCCACTACACACAACCTATACACACAAAGTCAATTTAAAAAATGTGAAAGAAAGGACAAAGGAAGGGAGAGAGAGGGACAAAGAGAGGAGGAGAAAGGTGGGTGGGATCCCTCTCACTATTGCCCTCCCCAAACCTTGGATCTGGAAAGAAATTAGAATTCATAAAAACATCTCCTTGGTGTCTGCCTTAGTCAGGGTTTCTATTCCTGCACAAACACTATGACCAAGAAGCAAGTTGGGGAGGAAAGGGTTTATTCAGCTCACACTTCCACACAGCTGTTCATCACCAAAGGAAGTCAGGACTGGAACTCAAGCAGGTCAGGAAGCAGGAGCTGATGCAGAGGCCATGGAGGGATCTTACTTACTGGCTTGCTTGCTTATAGAACCCAGGACTACCACCAGCCCAGGGAATGGCACCACCCACAATGGGCCCTCCCTCCTTGATCACTGAGAAAATGCCTTATAGTTGGATCTCACGGAGGCACTTCCCCAACTCATTCTCTGTGATAACTCCAGCCTGTGTCAAGTTGACACACATAACTAGCCAGTACAGTGGCTCGGGGCCTTCTCAGGTAGAATAGAAGGAAAACTGGTCCAGAAGATTTAAGGAAATCTCAGTAAAGGGTAACCCACTATAATTCTGCAAAAAGTTAAGGCCAAAGTCTTGTTTGTAAGAGAAACATTTTTTGCAGAGCCAGATTGGCTGTTGGATTGTCTGGGAAAGAAAATTAGTTCTTGCTGCTGAGCCTTCTTTGCCTCCCAATGCCTTTGGAAGGGAGTAGCTGGAAAGACACCAGAACTGGACTGACCTGCTCTGGCTGCTGCCCAGCACCGGGGCCACCATGCCTCTAGCAACCCCAGAGGGTCCCACAGAAGCCAGAGGTGCAGAAGGCACAGGAGTCTTAACACTCTTCCCCCACACGCCAGACAGTGGTGCACACCTGTGTTCAGGGAACGGAGGCAGGGGGATCAAGAGCATCCTTAGTTACACAGCAAGCTGGAAACCAGCTGGGGGCCATGTGAGAACCTGTGTCTAGTCAAACCAGAGACTTACAGGGGGTTTATACACTGCCATCCTGGCACATGAACTCTCCAGCCTATTGTCTGCAGGTGGCTTGTGACTCAGTGGGACAGAACAAACCTGGCACATGAGGGGCCCCAGGTTTGATCCCCGGCACCCAGAATGCAAGGTGCACTCTGGGGCTGGAGAGATGGCTCAGCGGTTAAGAACACTGACTGCTCCTCCAGAGGTCCTGAGTTCAATTCCCAGCAATGACATGGTAGCTCACAACCATCCGTAATGGGATCCGATGCCCTCTTCTGGTGTGTCTGAAGACAGTGACAGTGCACGTGCACTTCTGTGCCCTCAACCTAGCAATAATACATTTTGCAACATGCTTAAACGACCCTAGAAGCCAGAGGTCATAAAATGATGAGCAAAGGGCTGAGAACACCTAAAAAGCTCCCACCACTTGGCTCTTTTTGTGGGTTTTTAATTCGCTGTACAAGTTGAGTGGTCTCAATCTTCTCTCTCCCTCTAGCTGCCACACAATGCAATACAACATTCAAAGATCTTAATGGGGCCAGCGCTATGGTATTCCCATGTTCTAGTCTTCCTTTCTGACCTCCTCTTAGAGTTCCCAACCTAGGAGTCCTTGAGGACTGGGGATGGAAAGGGGGAAAAAAACAATGAATTAATCAAAGGAAAAGTGTTCTGTTTCTCCCACTAAGAAATTCCTTGAAATATAGATGAGGCCCGTCCTGAACAGTGGGCCATTCCGAGAAAGCCATCAGCCAAATGCTTTCATGAATAACTGGTATGTTAGAAGCTCAGAGAGATCCAACATCCTAGCTAGATGAACGGTCCAGCCACGCAGGAGCCCTTAGAAGCAAATGAATGGGGCGCAGGCCTGTGTTCCGTAAAGAGTGGCTTCCCTTTCATCACCTGAGACTGATGGTTCTTGACTTCAAGTTAAGAACCTTCAAGAACAGTGCTTCTCAACCTTCCTAATGCTGCAACCCTTTAATACAGTTCCTCATGTTGTGGTGACTCCCCAACCACAAAATTGTTTCCGTTGCTATGTCCATAACTGTGTTTTGATACTGTTATGAACTGTAATGTAAAATATATATGTTTTCTGATGGTCTTAGGCAGGCCCCCTGTGAAAGGATCATTTCCCCCCACCTCCCCAACCCCAAAGGGGGGTCTCGACCCACAGGTTGAAAACAGATGTTCTAGATGTTAAAGCTGCTTCTTTAGACCTCCTCCAGTGTACCAGACGAGGGAGGTACCAGACGAGGGAGGTACCAGACGAGGGAGGTACCAGACGAGGGAGGTACCAGACGAGGGAGGTACCAGACGAGGGAGGTACCAGACGAGGGAGGTACCAGACGAGGGAGGTACCAGACGAGGGAGGTACCAGACGAGGGAGGTACCAGACGAGGGAGGAAATGAAGACAATGCAAGAACCAGTGTCCCGTGAGTTTGGACTCACCAAAGCTGAATTGATGCCGCCATGATGCACGCTATGGAAATGAATCCCAGGCGTCCAGAGACTGGTCAGCAAATAGGTAGAAGAACTTTTAAAAAACTGATGAAAAATAAGCCACAGAGGTAAAGAATAGAAGTTATCCAGTGCGCAACCCTCTTTTCCTATTATAAATTGATGCTGGTGGAGAATATAGAATATAGAATTCTAAATGAAAAGATTGAAGGTCCACATCAGTTCAAAACCCTAAGACTCTTCAGAATGAATCTCTTCAAAATCTGGTCAAAAACGCTGATCACTGACCCCCTCCAGGCTCCGCCTTGATTCCTGGAGAAGTTGCTGCTTCCTGGTTCTCCAATGCAATGGGATGGACAAGCTTGGAGAGGAATAGCAGAGATGCATCGTGTGTGATAGGTAAGTGTTGCGGGTTCACTGGATCACAAGCTGCTCCTCTGAAGCTCTACTGGGATCTGTTACCTATTTCACTCCAGCAGAAGGTTCCAGAAGCACTTTCCAAACTTACAGACTGTCTTATTCCTCGATTGAGAAATCAGAAGTTTCCATGGAATTTGCAAAGTTGGAGGCAGGAAGAGGAGTATTGAGCCTTACAACGTGAATAAAGGACACCCCAGAATAAAGGCAGGCAGGGGGACACTCTGCCACCTTCAAATGCTTGACCACCTCTGACCAACCATGGTGAGCCAGAGGCTGACAGAATGGCATAGAGAATCAAGAAGAGCTCCCTCTGACAGACAGTGTTTGGAAGCTGCATACCTGCCACAGGTAATGAATCGCTTCATTTTAAGTTTATCTTTTTAGCAGAGCACAGTGGATTATGACTATATATCACTTCAACCTCTCTTTTCTGCTCCACTGACAAAGGACAAATTGAGAAGGATCGGGGGAAGCTGGGACCAGGGGTTGGGGAACACAGATCTCTGTCACCTGGCTTCTGAAATGGAAAAAATAGCACAGGTGGACTCATTATTCGTTTATATTGTGTGTGTGTGTGTGTGTGTGTGTGTGTGTGCGTGTATGCACGCTGCTACCACTGTGGTGCACATGAGGAGGTCAGAGGACAACTTGTGGGGAGTTGGTTCTTGCCTCCCACCATATGGGAATCTAGAGATCAAACTCCATTTGTCAAGCTTGGCAATGACTACTTTTCCAGCCGAGCCATCTTGTCAGCTCGATTTTTGGTTTTCTAAGCAGCCATTTGTAAAATCTTAAAGGGTCATGTTGTTGTTGCTGCTGTTTGTTTGACTCTTAGAAAGGTCTGGGAAATAAAAGCAGCTTTCTGTCCCCTTCAAGACATAAAATACATGCACCGTCAACGACAAGATCTCCCAGTCTGCTTTTCTGAGAATGGACGACAGGACTCAGGAACCCATGCCTGACAATGCTCAAGGCCAAGGCTTGCTGCAGTGGAGGAGACATCTAGTTTAATACTGTGGCGGCAATAAGACGGGGCTGCTGAATAAAATCCCCCCACTGCAAACACAGGCTGTATAAGATGCAGCCCCAAAGACAGGGACTCACAAAATGGGTGTTGGAGCCTTGTATCCAGCCGGAAGGGGAAGTGAAGACGGGGAGCCTGGGCTGCTTCCTGAGCTGTGGGAGGGGGCTTTCAGATCTGCATTTTAAAATCCAAGAACGCCAGCGGTGGTGGCTCACACCTTTAATCCCAGCACTTGGGAGGCAGAGACAGGAGGATTTCTGAGTTCGAGGCTAGCCTGGTCTACAAAGTGAGTTCCAGGACAGCCAAGGCTACACAGAGAAACCCTGTCTCGAAAAACCAAAAAAAAGAAAAAAAGGAAAAAAAAAAAGTAGGGTGATCCTGGACGCTCTTAACTAAGACGTTAGCAGAAACATTGGTTCCCAGCCAGAGGCCGTCCTAGGTCCTCCAGATGAAGTTAAGACACTAAGATGAAGTGTAACCTAACGACCAGCTATAAGAAAACTTAAACTGATAATGCTCCATGAACAGCAAGCATAACAGATATTCCTAGAGCTCCAGGGAACTGGAGGCAATAAAATAGTTCTGGAGGGGCTGGAGAGGCAGCTTAGTGGGTAAGAGCACAGTCTTGGCCTTGCAGAGGACCTGAATTGGGGTCCCAGCATCCACACTCGGCACATCACAAGTGCCTGTATCTCCAGTTCCGGGAGATCGGATGCCTTCTTCTGAATTCCATGGACGGATAGCCCCTCCGTGTGTGTGTGTGTGTGTGTGTGTGTGTGTGTGTGTGTGTACACATATGTGTATATACATATGTACATATAGACATGTATATGTGTGTGATCTCATTTGAAAAAGAACACAAAATGAGTATACTTAAAACTATTAATGGTAAGAGGAGGGGTTAAATTTTTTAAAAATATATTTCCTCTTAAAAAAAAACAAAATAAAACAAAACCAAAAACAGCCTGATGTGAAAATAAGATTAACAGTACTCCTAGAAATAAATTTCTTGCTGGGTGCTGGCAGCAAGTTCCAGGACAACCAGGGCTATGGAGAGAAACCTTGTCTTTGAAAAACCAAGAAAGAGAGTGAGGTGGGGGTGAGGGTGGGGGGGGGTGCACAGCAAGAAAGGGACTGTAAAGATTGATTAGGAATTAAGAATGCTTACTATTCTTGCACAGAATGGGGTTCATTCCCCGGACTTACATAGAGAGTCACAACTGCTGTGACTCTACTTCCAGGGTATCTGCTGCCCTCTTCTGGCCCCTAAGGGCTCCCGTATGCATGCGGTACACATAAACTCACGAAGACACACAAACACAGGCAACATAAAAAATAAAGGACAAAAGAGAATACATGTGAAGACCCATATACATTTAGTTCAAGAGCAAGTTAATGAAAACAGAGACACTGCGTTAGTCTGTGTCCTCCGAGGAGCCATGTCAGGAAAACATTGGAAAAGAAAGAAGGGAAGTTGGCAGGGAGAGACCTAGAGCTTCAAAGGCGGTGTGAACGGGCCAGAGAGAAAGGAAGACGCATAGGGCCAGGCTCAGAGTATAAGAGGCGAGCGGGCTGGGCGAGCTAGAGAGCGGCTGGAGGGGAAGTGTGGGCAGAGCACTTGCCTAGCGTAACTCTGGGCTACAGAGGGAAAAGGGAAGGAGGAGAGAGGGAGTGTGTGCCTATGCTGATGGGGACTCCTGGGCCAAAGTCACTTATTAAAGGAGTCCTGATCCTGAGGGAACAGACCGGCACCTGTCACATCCTGAGTTAGCCAGGGGGAGTTTGTCTTCTGAGAGGGAACGGAGTCCGCTGGGACTGTCAGTCAACTCTTGTATGCAGATCTTAACAGCATGCGGGGTCACAAAGTAGCATTAGCAATATTTTAAAAGATAATATTTAAGAGGCTTTCTAGATTGTGAAAGTGTAAACCCTCCCAAATGTCAAGTTCTGAACAGAATAAAAGGGAAAAAAAATCTATACACACAGTAGTGAGACTATAAAATATCAAAGACAGAAACCCCTAAAGAGCAGCGAGAAAAGTGGGACACGGTAGCCACGTCTGTATTCTCAGCCCTCAAGATCACCTTGAGCTACATAGTGAGTTCAAGGGCAGAGAGATCCAGTCCCCAAAAGAAAACAAAACAAAAACCCACAAAGGAACCAAGCAGACAGGAAATTTTGTCAGGCACAACAGAGAGCCCAGAGGACAAGTAGAATCCAGTTTAGTGTGGGAAGAGAAGATCCTCTACCTAGCTAACAGTCACTGAAGGAGAAGGAGGTAGGGACAGAGGTTAAGACTACACTGCTTGAAAGTGGTGATGGTGGCAGCGGTGGCTCTGTGAGTTCGAGGCCAGCCTGGTCTACACACAAAAACCCTGTCTTGAAAAACAGGGAGGGAGGGAGAAAGAGAGAGAGAGAGAGAGAGAGAGAGAGACAGAGACAGAGAGACAGAGACAGAGACAGACAGAGAGTCAGAGAGAGAGACAAGAGACACAGAGTCAGAGAACTTACAGAGGACCTGTCTGAGTCGTTCCCAGCAGACATGCCAGGCAGCTCATAATTGCTTCAAACAAAAAAATTCTAAAATAATAATAACTAATCGCTTTGAAAAACCACATGGTAAAGTGCACTTGAAATCCCAGTCTCAGGAAGCTGAGACATGAGCATCTCCATGCCAACTCCGGTTACCTGGTGAAAACTCTTGTCTCAGAAAACCAAACCTGGAGAAATTAAAAGTTAAGAACCACAGATATGAGAAAATGAGCCCTAGGGTAGAAGCTGAAGTCTGAAATGAAAACATGGAGGGCGGGGGCTGGAGAGATGGCTCAGCGGTTAAGAACACTGACTGCTCTTCCAGAGGTCCTGAGTTCAATTCCCAGCAACCAACAACATGGTGGCTCACAACCATCTGTAATGGGATCTGATGCCCTCTTCGGCTGTGTCTGAAAATATTAAAAGAGAGAAAAAAAGAAAGAGAGAATGAAAACACGGAGGGAGTGGAGTGTGATAGGAGTTAATGTCAGTGGCTATTCAATACACATTAAACATTCAAGAGCAGCAAAACCAACAGGGGGTCAAGGGAGGTGGAACAGGTTAAAGTTTAATTCAACAGGACAGGAGAGGAAAACAAAGGAAAAAAGTATAGAAAACAGGAAGCACGAAAATAACAAAAGCCATTTTTAAAATGGGAAAATCCAGACACAAAAGAAGCCAATTAAAAATAAGCCATTAGGGAATCTGAGAGATGGCTAAGTGATTGGGAGCACCGGGTGATCTTCCAGAGAACTGGGGTTCAATCCCCAGCACCCACATGGCAGCTCACAACTGTCTGTAACTCTGTTTCCAGGGGATCTGACACCAATGCACATGAAATAAAATGAAATAAATTATTTTTTTAAAAAGGCAGTAGCGACTGCTTCAGACACTCAGAAGAGGGCTGCTGATGCTATTCTGCAGTGGTGGCCTTACATCATGGTCACCTGAGGTCTAGCCCTAGACCCCATACTGAAAACAGAAGCTTGGCCTGGTGGCATGCCTTGGGTTGTATTTGTATTTATTGTATGTGTATGAGTGGTGTGTGTGTGTGTGTGTCTGTGTGTGTGTGTATGTGTAACTGGAATTACAGACAGTTGTGAGCCACCGTGTGGGTGTTGGGAACTGACCCCAGGTCCCTTGTAAGAGTAGTGCTTTTAATCCCTGAGCCATCTCTGCAGCCCCCCAGCGACACTATCAAGAAGCCTATTGTGGTGGCACATGCTTTTAATCTCAATATTGGTCTGGACAGAGGTCAACCTGGTCTACATAGTGAGACCCTGCCTCAGCACAAAAGAAGAGAGTAGACAACCTGACACCCAAAGCTGTCCTTGGGGTGTCCACACGCATGCACACGCATGCACACACACAGAGACACACAAAATGTAGAAACCCTTTGTTCTTTTCAGTGCTGGGGCTCAAACCCGGTGCTTTGCCTGTGCTGTGCAAGCATTCTACCACTGAGCTATCTATCTCCAGACATCTTTAACTCAGCAATTCAACTTTGTAATTTACCCCCAAGGAATTCATCAGAGCTGCGTACAAACACGTATGCGCTAGCTTAGCACTGACTTGAGTCTAATGGGGAAAATAAATGCAAATCAAGCTTAATGCTTTTGAAAATTGCGTAGGTACCGTTTAGTGTGTTTGTAGAATTGACTAGAATGCAGTTGTTAAAGTTTAGAGCATTAAAATATTAAGGGTGGTCTCTTTTCATAAGTGAAAATGATACCAAGAAATAGGCATGACGTGGGCTTGGGACTTATTTTAAAATGCATGGGGGAGGGGGGCCGGTGAGGGAGTGGGATGGAGGTTGAAGAGATGGCTCAGTGGTTAAGTGAGCTTTCTTTCTTTTTTCTTTTTTTGGTTTTTGGAGACAGGGTTTCTCTGTATAGCCCTGGCTATCCTGGAACTCACTCTGTAGACCAGGCTGGCCTTGAACTCAGAAATCCGCCTGCCTCTGCCTCCCAAGTGCTAGGATTAAAGGTGTGTGCCACCACTGCCCGGCCTAAGCAAGCTTTCTTACTCAAGTTTGGTTTCCGACATCCACATTGAATGGCTCACAACTATCTGTAACTCCAGCTCCTGGGAATCGGACGCCCTCTTCTGGCCTTCTCAGGCATATGCACCTAGTTAGCATACACAGACACACAGATAAACACACATATCCATATATTAAAAATAAAATAAAATAACGAATGCGTGTGATGTGTCCAGATAGCAGGCTGAAAGGCACACAGTGGTGTGGAATCCGAGAAGCATCTCTGTGCTGTGGAAAATGTGCTTAATTTTTGTTTTATTGGGCTTTTCTGTGTTTTCCAAGTTTCCTAAGGTGAGCATATGGTGCCTTGCAATTAAGGGAGGAAGCAATCATTGTCTCTAAGTAAGTGGTAATGACTCCAGTGCCTACTCCTGTGTGGTGTCCCCAGACAGTATCAGTAGGCAGGGTTTGGCCTGTGACTGAAGAGTACTTTTGCATCCTTGAATTAATGGGAGGAAAAAAATATCAAAAAAAGAGTGAAACTCATGTCACTTGAAATGCGTGTTTAATTTTATAAGAAACTTGTGAAAGAGGCGAGATCTCTCAGCTTTTTTAAACTTCTCTTTTATAGTCATTGATTTTCTGTGACCCTGGCTCGAGCACGCATGCGCATGCGTGAGTGCGTGCGTGTGTGTAGTTAAGAAGAAAACTTGCAAGATCAGTTCTCAACTTCCTCTACGTGGGTTCAAAGGATCAAATCCAGGTCACTGGACTTGGTTGAACCATCTTTTCTTCCCCTTTAAAAATTTATTATTTTTGTTTTATGCATGTATGTCTATGTGTGTGTACGCGCGTGTGTGCATGAATGCGAGGGTGTGCACATACACCAGAAGAGGGCGACAGATCTCCTGGCACTGGAGTGACAAATAGTTGTGGGCTATGTGATGCGGAACCTGGAAACAAAACTCCTGCCTCTTGCTTTATAGCTCAGGCTGACCTCGAACTCACGATGTGTATGTATTCCAGGCTCAAACTCACAGCCTCCTGCCTCAGCCTCCCGAATCCCCGGGATTACAGCTATGTACCAGCTGACTCCACTCACTATCATTCATCTTAGAGATGACACTAGAGAAACTTCTAGAACCGTGATTGTAAGGAGCACAAACAGCACAGTTAAGGAGTGATGAGTCTGAGTACAAATCCCAGATTCTGAAACCATTTTCCCAGACTAAGAGTTTCCCAATATCAACAGAAGCAGAGTCACAATACACACTGTGTGAACCCTCTGGATGGCGGCCACAACCAGCTTCAAATTAGTTATGCAGGAGAAATGAAGCCATATTTCTGTCATGATGACAGGACAGACAGACTCTCAGCTGGTAGTTCAGTAAAATGCCTCTCTCCCCCCAAAAGAACTCCAATCCTTTCCTTGGTGGATCTAAGAAATAGTATCCAATATGATAACATTTTGAATTTTATCAATAAAAACATTAAGAGGACTGGCTGCTTTTCTAGAGGGCCTGAATTTGGTTTCCAGCACCTACATAGGAGCTGGAAACCAGTTCCAAGGGATCCGACATCCTGTTCTGGTTTGCATGGGCACCAGGCATGCATGTCCTACGCAGATACATGCATATCAAAAGAAAGAGAAAAATAAACACTTGCTTGATCTCATCCCATACACCTATGTGATGGCATCCCTACCGTCGTCTCTTGGCCACAGTGTCTAAAATAGTCCTATTCATTCCTTCTTTCTAGAAATATTTGCAGAGCTCCTGCTGGGGTGGAGGGGAGGGGAGGGAAGATGCAGGCGGGATAAAAACTCCCACACCTGGGACCACGGAGTAATGATCCAAATGGCTCTCGCCCAAGCTCAGCTACAAGTTCTTAGTTATGGAGAGCTAGGGTTTCTTTCCTTCTGTTCCTTCTTTATTTCATCCATTTGCCTCTCACGGAGGGGTAAACACAGAGAAGGACGGGGGTAAAAAACAAACAAACAAAAAACAACCAAACCCAACAGGCCAAGTGTATTACTTCTTAGAAACGGGCAGAAGGTTGGTTCAGGGGAGAACAGCTTGACTTTCATATCTTCGGGAGTCAATTTATCAGTGGTTTCTGGTATAAAACAACTGAGGACCTGCCTGTCACTCTTATCGATTCTCCTAGTCACCTGCCAAACATCAAACAAGACGGGAGGATTTCTTCAGCCTCACTGAAGAGATACAAAGTTACCATGGCGGGGGAGCGCAGGATGGCTGAGCAGGTCCTAGCTGCGGCAGCAGGAGTGTGCAGCAGCTTGCTTCGATCTCGGTGCATCAGAGAACAGGTGAGTGGGGGGTGGGAGTGTGTGGGGGAACGACAGGGAATGAATGTCGGCACTCCGCCAGCTTTTTCCCTTTGAATTCAGCCCAGAACCCCAGTCCACGGGTGCCGTTCACATTCAAGGTGAGCCTTTCTTCAGTTAGCCCTGCCTGGAAACACGCCCACAGACATACAAAGGTGCCGCCTATGGGACCGCCACTATCTCCAAAAAACGTGTCACCTAGGATTGAGGATCATAGGAGATGTGGGCTCCAGCCTCATTCAGACCCTGAGCATTGCCCAACTGCGACGCCGACTCAGGAGTCAGCGCATACTCCGACCCAGTGTCACGAGAATTTCACTAATAACAGAGCAGAACACACTCTACAATTGTAAGTGGTCTTAGCCGAGCACAGGAAATACATGCTAAAACCACAATTCGATACCTCCACCCACCCATTAGACCGGCTGTAAGCAAGAGGATAGGAAACACCAAGTACAGACTGGCAGGCATCTGATAAAGCCCAAACCCTCAGTTGCCGTTACAATGTAACATACAACAACAGCCGCAGTGTGAAAGGAAATGGTCGTTTCTTTCCTTTTTCTTTCTTTGTTTTTTTTTTCTTAAACAATTTCATTTATGTTTGTTTGTTAGTTTGTGAGGGAGGGGCACAGGGAGGTCAGAGGACAGATGGCAGGAGCTGGTTCTCTCCTACCATGTGGGTCCCAGGGGGAACCTCGGGTTGCCAGGCTAGGAGGAGGTGCCTTTACCCCATGAGCCATCTTGCCCACCCCTGACACTTTTGTTAGAAAAATATTCATTTAACACATGATCCAGGAATTTCACTTCTAGATGTCTACACAAAAGGACAGAATATATGTCCACACCAAGACAGGTGTCCAAATAATCATAAATAGCTTCTCGTTGAAAAGGCCATTAATATCCACCAGCTAGTAATACATACAGACAAGGGACTCCTACTCCCCAATCTGAAACAACCAACTACTGATTCAGTCAATGATAAGACTTTTTGTTTTGTTTTGTTTTGTTTCGTTTTGTTTGAGAAAGGGGTGGATGTAGCCCAGGCTGACCTTGGATTTGCTAGGTAGATCAGATTGACCTCAAATTACTTTTTTTTTTAAATCAATTAATCTCTTTAAAAGCGTTACAGGAGCACTTAATGTATTTCGGCCATCTTCTCCCTCCCGTTGCTTTCTCGTCCAGCTCTTCCATTATGTTGAACCCGTCTCTCCTTCTCAGCTTGTGTTCCTCACTCTGCCTTCCTGTCATGGTCCAAACTCTTGCAATAAAAGAGTATGGAAATAACTCCTCCATTGTGAGTCTCACACACTTGTGCAGTAGGAAGGCATCTTGGTGGGTCCCGCTTCACCCCAATGTGATCTTCAATCATCCCTTTCCCAGTGCATCAGCGTGGCAACCACAACCTTCCCAATAGCCACTAGTTGGCACTGCTGGCCACCTGCTGGCCACCATACTTGTTTAAACAGCTCTTAACATTATTAAATACTAACCCCAAAGCCTGGAGTAGGAATGCTGGCAATTTTAGTATATTGCTATAACTACTCTAGAGTACTTGCTATCGCTCGTGCCTATAGCTCCTAATTTAGAAACTGAATCCCAAATATAAGCAGAGATCAAAGTATGCAATGCTCAGGGAGCCAAATCCCTGTCTTCACTCTGTCTTCTGGCCACCCACCAAGCCAGGCCTCCAATTTCCTTGAGGTGTGCTGACCAGGAGGAAAGCGACCTGGAGGCATAAGCTTGATACCCCAAGTTTGATCCTCAGAATCTAAGAGTAAAGGCCAGATGTCCCACAACCCTAATCCCAGCACAACTACCATAAGGACAGGCAAGGGAAACAGAAGAGCCACGAAGCTCATAGACTGGCTAGCTGAGGATGTGTGTGTGCACGTGTGTGCGTGGGTGCCTATACAAATGAAGAAGGGGGAATGAATAAAAGAGTGGGGAAAATAAAGAGATGGGGAGAGGGGAAGGCAGAGAGAGGGGAAGAAAGAGGAAGGGAGGGGAGGAGAGGGGGAGGAAGTGGGAGGGGAGAAGGGGAAGGAAGTTCAAGGCCAACCATGGTTACAGAAGAGGTTAATTTAAAGGTCAGCCTGAGCAAATTAGGCCAGGCCTTCTCTCAAAATTAAAAAGAAAAAGAAAAGGAGATTCCATCCTTACATCCTCAGAACAAAAGCCAAAAGCCAAAGAAAGAGAGAGAGAAAACCAAGGCCATAGCTCAGTAGTATGAACTGGCCTAGTTGGGGGGGGGGGGGGCTTTAGGGATCAAACTCAGGTTTCCTCGGACTTGGTGGCTGGCACTGCTACCCACTGAGCCATATTGCCTGCAACATTAAAAAAAATAAAAAAATAAAAAATAAAACAACCTGGGGGCTGGTCAGATGGCTCAGCAGTTAAGAACACCGACTATTCTTCCGAAGGTCCAGAGTTCAAATCCCAGCAACCACATGATGGCTCACAACCATCTGTAATGAGATCCGATGCTCTCTTCTGGTGTGTCTGAAGACAGCTACAGTGTATTTACATATAACAATAAATAAATCTTAAAAAAAAACCAAACTGCTGGGCAGTGGTGGTGCACGCCTTTAATCCCAGCACAGAGGCAGGCAGATTTCTGAGTTGGAGGCCAGCCTGGTCTACAGAATGAGTTCCAGGACAGCCAGGGCTACACAGAGAAACCCTGTCTCAAAAAAACCAAAAACAACAACAAAAACAAAACAAAAAACAAATTAGAAAACACATTCTTAATCTCCTTCTAAGTCATGAAAGCAAACATGAAGTATAGTTTTAATTACACCAGGTAGGGATAGCAGAGACACTGTTGCATGACACTCTTACTTGGTAGTCACTGGCTACCTGCCAACCTCACCACCAGAAAGACAGTACCATTAACTTAAATATTCAAAATCTGAGCTTAGCTGTCAAAACATTCTTTGGTTGCTTGTTTTGAGTTGTTGAGGACGGCACCCTGGACCCTGTTACTAAACACACACACACACACACACACACACACACAGACCCCATGCCCCTCAAAACAACAACAAAAATACACAGCCCCAGAAGTGTCTCCAGTGTGGCTGAGGAGTTCCCTCAGGGTAGAAAGTTTACTAGTTTGTACAAGGACTTGGGTTCCAACCTCATAGCCAAAAGAAAGCTTAAAGACTTCCAGTCTAACTTGTTCTCTTTAGTATCAACTGTGCTACATAAAGATCAGCCTTTCAGAAAGAGATACATTATAACTGGCCAAAATGCAGAAAAGGAACGCCTGGGCTGTGGGCACTGTGGACTGGGATATCTGTATGGATACTCACCCACCCCCACCCACTGGGGAACACCACGGAAGACAGGGTGGGAAGAATGTAGGAGCTGGGAGCTGCAGAAGGGGGCTGTGAAATGCTGTGTCCTGGTCGTGATATGGTCACAGCACTCGGGAACTCCCTGCAGCTGTAAGAGCGGGCCAACAAGGTGAGTCACTATTTCAGCAGGCGGCACCAAGTGGACTCAGTGGGTTAACAGAAAGAAAAAAAGGAAAAACAAATTAAAAAGTGGACATGAGAGTGGGAAGGAGATGTGCTGGGGGTGGCGTCTGGAGGGATGGGGGGAGCTGGGGTTGATATGATCAAAGTACATTGTAAACATATATGAAACTGGCAAAGAATGAATGAATAAATAAATAAATAAATAAATAAATATCATTTTAAATTTTCTAAAACTACATCATAACATAACAAATGTCACTCTGTAGAGAAAGTGACAGTGAGGTGTACTGGTTGGGTATGTTGGCTGACATCTGTAAGCCTAGAGGACTGAGGCAGAGGGATGACCATGAGTTCCAAGCCATCTAGGGAGTACAGAATCCTTGTCTCAAACCCAAAAACAAACAAAAGGAGATGTCTAAGCTTTTTGGTTTAACAAATTTGGCAAGTGACTGTACATAACTGGTTTCCTGTTCCTCTCCCCATCCCTACAAGGGAGAGTCACTGGGGTTCAATTCTCTGAGTTGTCCAGAAGGTTGGGTTGAAGAATGCATACAAATCAAGCCAGGCCTCTTATCTTGTCAAGGTAAAGGCAGGGAAGGCTTTCTTTTTGTGTTACCTGTCAAGAAAATATAAAGGGGTATTCACTTGTTTTCTGTTTTCCTTTTCTCTTAAGAAAATAATTGTGGCCAGGCAGTGGTGGCGCACGCCTTTAGTCCCAGCACTTGCCGAGGCAGGCGGATTTCTGAGTTCGAGGCCAGCCTGGTCTACAGAGTGAGTTCCAGGACAGCCAGGGCAACACAGAGAAACCCTGTCTGGAAAAACCAAAAAGAAAAAGAAATGTGCGCTTTGAAACAGAAGCTTAATAAATACCCACAGAGCCTCAAATTAAGTGGTAGACGGCTACATTCTGACAGACTCCAAATAAACTCACATGATGAGCGTGTGCACCAGCATCCTAAGAGCAAGTCTCTTAACAGACTCTAGTTATTATTGGCTGTATGAGTGAGTGGGGGGTGTGTGTGTGTGTGTGTGTGTGCACGCGCTCACACTCACTCGAGAGTGCACATATCATGGAGAATGTAATTAGGTCAGAGGGCAACTCTTACAGATGTCTCTTACCATTATGTGGGTTCCAGGTATCAAACAGTCTCTTTTTCTCACTAATTAGGGCATGGTAAGATATGTTCCAGTACTACTGTCTGGGCATGTTCTTTATCGTTATAATAAGATTATAATGAGTTTAGGTCATCTGGAGGCCACACTGGCATTTGAACCAGGCAGACACAAATGGTCTGGCGTTCACACATAGCTAGGTGGTCTCCAACTAGAAACCTGTGGTTAGCGGTGGTGTCTAACTTCTGCAGGCAAGCGACATCCAAATGCAACCAGAGCTGATGGGACAAGGCAGATTAGCTGTAATGTGGGATTGGGATTTCAGAATGATGACACAACGATCTAGTGGTACCTTTGACTTTGGATGGCAATAAAGGAGTTTTTGCCAGTAAGTTACAGCTCCAAGCATGGACCAGACACCCATGAAGCAGAGGCCCATGGGAGGGGGAGGAGGAAATGACGGGTACAGGGGACTGACAAAGGCCCGGTGAAGGGTGAAGGTGTGGTTTATGAGGACGGAGAACAGCACAGGGAGAGTGTGGGCGGGGGAGGGGGTACAAACCAAACAACTGTCCTTGTTCTAAACTATTCTCAAACACAAAGAACGAACCAGCTTGCTCAACACTGCTCCTCTGCCTCTCCTATCTCTAACTAAAAACTAAAAAATGGCACATGATTAAAGCCTGAAAACCCCAGTCTGATTCCTGGGAACCACGTGGTAAAAGGAGAGAACTCACTCCCAAAAGTTGTCCTCAGACGAACTCAGCAGGTACCCACCCACCCTCACACCAGGGCACACACCCACCCACCCACCCTCACACCAGGGCACACACCCACCCACCCACCCTCACTTAGGCTTACAAAAAAAAAAAAATCCCCTGAAACAGGGATTCATGCAGTCAAAAGTTCAAGGAATAAAATAATTAACTGGACATGATGAATGCCTATAATTCCAGCAACTTCGGGGGAAGGGGGGGGGCGGTGAGGCAGAAGGACACAAGTTTAAGGCTAGCCTGGGCTATATCATGAGACCCTGGCTGTAAGTGATAAATAAGCAAATGAAGACTCGGGGAAGACAGTTCAGTGGTGGAATGCTGGCTTTACATCCCATTTACTGGGCGATGTGATTATTTTGCCCAGTGCTGCCAAATAGCAAAATCCAGGGTCTGGAGTCTAGGGGATATGGTTCCATGGTAGCCACTGGCCTAGCATGGGCAAGGTATTAGGTTCAATCCCTAATTACTTCCCCCTCAAACAAAATAAAAATACTTAATCAGCAACATAATTACCTCCTTGCCATTCCCCTCCCAAGTCTATTTCTGTGGTCCACCCTGGCGAAGCTCACTAAGACACGTTTTTTTTTTCCCATTGGCAGTCTAATTCATTTGGACACAGAGGAATTTTTTTCTCATCTCTAGGCAGAAAAGGCTCCAGGAACGGGTGAGCTGTGAGATGCAGGGACTGAAGCCATCTAGAGGGAAGGACCACCTGTGGTCTTGGGGGGCGGGGAAGGGGGGGCCGCGGGGAAAAGAAAAACAAACTAGCCAGTCAGAGCAACCTGGAGGCGGACTGGAACTCGGCTAGCAACTTAAACCTTTTGCACCAAATGCCCAAACAATGGCCCCTATTTATGCACTGTTCCAAAGGCTCCTTGAATCAGAAGGCACCTTCGAATAAACCGGCAGCTAATTCTCCTGGTAGCAGAAATCCACTCTCACAGGAAACAAAGCCCTGCTCTGTTACTCAGAAGAAGGATTAGATCCAGAGGGATAAAGGGAACAGTTCGTTGCCAGGTCACCTCGGCAGGGCCGAACTTAGAAAACCAGAGGGCTCTCATCTCTCCCCCACTTTATAAAGTCTCAGAGTTGGAACAGGAACTGAAGGGCATCGTTCCTTTAAAAAAAAAAAAAAAAGCAAGCAAACAAAATCACCCTTGTCCTGTCACAAGTGACAAGCAAGGTGCTTGGTGCTGGCAGACGCTGCTTAAGTAGCTAAGGTCTGAGCCCTACATTCTAGTTTTTTTTTTTTTTAAATTTTCTATATTCTTTATTTACATTCCAACTGATTTCCCCTTTCCGGGTTTCCCCCTCCCCGAAAGTCCCATAAGCCCTCTTCCCTCCCCCTGTTCCCCATTTGCCTAAGAATTTCATGAATTCATTGTTTTTAATTGCTGAGTAGTATTCCATAGTGTAAATATACATGGAAAATATCTCTGATAAAATTGAAGAAATATGTAGAAAAACACGTTAAGATTGACTATTTCATGGAAAAATTATACAGATAAAATGGTAGGCATAAAAATACTCCTAAGTTGACTGAAAGTGGAGTTATAAACATTTTCTGATAAAATTGAAGATCTACAAGGAAAATATTTCTGATAAAACTCAAGAAATATATAGAAAAACACATTAAAACTGACTATTTCATAAAAAGTTATACAGATAAGATGGTAGGCATAAAAATATTCCTAAATTGATTGAAAGTAGAATAAAAACATTTTCTGATAAAATTGAAGATTTACATGGAAACTATCTCTGATGAAATTGAAGAAATTTATGCAGATAAATTGGTAGGAATAAAAATATTCCTAAATTGATTGAAAGAAGAACTATAACCGTTTTCTGATAAAATTGAAGATTTACATGGAAAATATTTCTGATAAAATTGAAAAAATATATGGAAAAACATTAAAATTGAAGATTATCATGGAAAATTGTACAGATAAAATGGTAGGCATAAAAATATTTCTAAGTTGGTTGAAAGTGAAATTATAACCATTTTCTGACCAAATTGAAGATTTACATGGAAAATATCTCTGATAAAATTGAAGAAATATATAAAAACACGTTAAGATTGAGTATTTCATGGCAAAAGCAATCCTTCAAAGTGACCTGCCTCTTCTTGCCTAAGAAGCAGTCTGCTTCCCAGGTAACAACCTGCTGACTGCATGTCCTGAGACTGTTTCTTAGTTCCAAACCTCTGGGGAAAACAAACAAACAAACACAAAACCTGTATTTCCCCTGAATGACTTGCTTCAGAGGGTTTGCCCATGCAAGATCCAAGTTCCTTGTGAAATCTACCTGGAATTTCAAATCAGAGTTTGAAATCAACGGAAATGCTCTTTTTTTTTTTTTGCAAAGGAAAACAAAAATGGAGGGGGCGGGACACAAAACAAATGAACACACACACACACACACACACACACACACACACACACAAAACCAGGGTGGTCACAGATATAATGGGCAAGAAACCAAACTGGCTGTGAGTTGGTTGGTATGATAGGGTGATGATTATAAGTTATACTGTTGGTAATCACATTATTTTACGTTTGCTTTGTTTATATTTGAACGTTGACACAGTTGTGGTCATCATCATCATTATCATCATCACCACCATCGCCACTGCTGCCATCATCTAGGAGATGGAGAGATGGTTTAGTCAGTAAAGTGCTTGCCACTCAAGTTCAGTCCCCAACAAGGCACACAGGTGTGGGCTGAGGAGGCTGAACAGGTTCCCTAGAGGTCACTGGCCAGCCAATCAGCCTAGCAAAATCACTAAGCTTCAGGTTTACTGAGAAACCCTGTCTCAAAAAGTAAGGTAGAAGAGGGGCTAGAGAGATGGCTGCTGGATTAACTGGACTCAGGACCTGGGTTCAGTTCCCAACATGCACTGGGGCGGCTCACGACAATCTGTCATTCTAGTTCCAGGGGATCTGAGCTCCCTTTTGACCTCTGAGGGAGCTGTATAAATGTGATATGCATACATTCATGCAAGCAAAACACCCATACACATAAAATAAAATAAATATTTTAATATGTGGTTAGTGATTGAAGACATGTGCACACATCCACAGGTGACCACACACAGAAACACAGCACACATCAGATAGATAGGTAGGTAGATAGATAGATAGATAGATAGATAGATAGATAGATAGATAGATAGATAGATAGATGATAGATAGATAGATAGATAGAGATAGAGAGATAGACAGAGCTGCCTTACAATCAAGATTGGAACTTGGGACAGGATCCCCTCTGCCAAGCTATGGTTTCTCGCAGGCATTCCTAACTGCAAACTGCTTTTTAGCCCCCAGATCCGACTGTATTCATTTATCCGTTTGACATGAAAAGCTCTGGCCAGGCTCCTCAAGGAACTGGCAGCAGATCTGAGGGCACAAGGAAACAGATAAATCACTGTCCCGTGCTGAATGCAACAGCCACAGTAGGAACAGAACAGAAACACACGGAGCTTCCTATAGCAGAGCAGGGTAATTAAGCCTGCCTGGGGGATCCTGGCTGGGGCAAGCAGGTAGAATTCTGAAGCTAGGCAGAACTATTTTGGGAATGGGGTACAATTCAGGCAGAAGCAAGAGCATCGGGGCTCCCAAGTAAAAGGCCAGAGGTGGTTAGAGAAGGAAGACAGGGGGCCAGGCAGGGTAGGCACCTACTCCTGTGAGTTAAAAAAGGCGGGGTGTGGTGAATTGTGAGCCAACAGAGCTAGATTTTAGTTCTGCAATCAGGAGGCGGTAAGAGTCATGATTGCTGTGAATCTGTGAGGAAGACAGCTGCCTTGAGAGCCTGGGAGTAAATTTTTGCAACAGAGCCAGGATTAGGGTGAGTGGGGGAGGTATTTGCCTCAGGCGCAAAATTTAAGGGGATCAAATGTGCAGATAAATATTACCTTAATGCAACATGTTTTAAATATTAAAGTAAACGGGGAGAATATTATTAAGTTAAAATAATACGGTCCAGGAAGATGGTTCAGTCAGTGAAGCGCTTGTCTTGCAAGCGGTGAGGGGCTGAGTTCAGTCTCTGGAACACAAGCAACAATACCAGAAGCTGCACTTGTCTCTAATTCCAGTGCTCCTGGGATGCTGAGGGCACGGAGACAAGTGGGTGTCTGGGCTTACTGGCCAGCCTAGGCTAATTGTTGAGCTCCAGGTCAATAAGAGATCCTGTCTTAAAGGAAACGGATGATATTCCAGGAGACACCCAAGGTTGTCAGTGTATCCACACTGGTATACACACACACACACACACACACACACACACACACGCATATATACGCACATTCAAAATAACTATAATAACAAATAGAGCTATATACAATTATATAAGCTAATATAATTAACTATACATTACAAATCCACCAGGAAGATTCTCCAGCTTATAAAGACACACTGTCACTACTGTATCAAGCTGTCCCATTTGTGACTTGGAATGCCCCTCAGCTCTTCCTTAGCCCTCCCTGTCAGTAGAGGCTGCCAAGGTCGTGGAGGGCTGGGGTGCAGCTCCGTGGTAGAGCACCCGCCTAGCATGTGAGAAACCCTGAGTTCAAGCCCCAGCGCCAGGAAGGCCTATCAACCGTTTCCGTTTGCTTCACGGTGCAGGAGTTAGCTCTGATGAGGACCTACACAAGAGTCCATATCTTCCTTTGCCTCAAGACCCCAATGTCATCTGCCACGTCAGGGCAATGGAGAAATCACTGAGGAAGGAGAGTCCTAAGCGTCGGCGAGAGGTCAGCAAGAGGATCTTGACCCAGAAGCCAGAAACACATCTAGGGCTGAAAGGAGCAAGGGCAGAAACAGCACAGAGGGAAGCTCCAACTTGTCTCAGGGTGAGCAGAATCTACCCAAGGAAGTCACAAAAGGCTCCAGGGACAAAGAGCCCATTCTCCTGTTCTTTGGTATCACTCTGTTCCCCATTCAACAAGTTCCTAACTAAGTGGAAAGACAGAGCTCAAATCCATAGCGACTTGCCCGAGCTCGCAGACACACACACACACACACACACACACACACAGATGGAGAGAGCCTGGTGCCTGGTGCACTCTCCAAACAGCAGGGTGCACTGATGAATATTCAAAGTCCCAACCATTAGCAATGACTAAGACTCCCAAAGTCTAATAAATTATTTTAGGGACACACTTCTGTCATTTTTCCCTCATCTCCTTTTGCATTCTTAGGACAAGGAAAAAGAGTAATTGAAGCAAGCGCTCAGCTTTTCTGGTCTCAGCAGTTACATATCAGACTAAAAGAGAGACTGGCAATGCTTGCTTTCATCTGCCCAATGTGACTGAGCCAAGGAGATGCCCTCCCGGTTGCTGGCACTAATCTTCACTGGCAACCCATGTCCCCTTGCCTGGGTGTCCCACTCAGCCTCTGCTAACTTCCTGTCTCCCAGGATATGGACCCAACCCAAGCCCCACCGTGGATGCCATGAACAGTGAGGGATCACACTGGTGAATCATCAGGTCTGGGAAATGCATTCCAGAGAGCGGAAGGCCTTAGCGAGTGGAAACCTGCACGCCCCGGCATCTAGACATCTCAGAAAGCCATGCTGCTCTGAGCGGAGGAAGTGCAGCAATGGTTAACTATGGCCCTGGCCAGGCCCAGGGAAGACGCTATGACTAAACAGGAAATCAGTTACAGCAGCCTAGCGGAAGTAGGCGTGTTCACCGAACAGGAGGAAGAGCTAGCCTCTGAAACAACCTGTGAAGCCTCAATACTGTTTATCTTGATTATTGAGGTTTTCAGCAAACAGTTACGTTTTTTACCCAGAGATTAAAAACCGCCTTTGGGTTCCCTCTTAAAGGCACAGGCAGCCTGTGGTCACCTGTGCAAAGTCAACAGACATAGATAATTTGCATTTTCTTCCCACTTGCCTCAGAAGTGGCCGGTTCAAACTTGGGCTAGAGAGATGGTTCAGCAGTGAAGAGCACATACTGCTCTTGCAGGTACCAAGTCTGGTTCCCAGCATCCTCTTTGAGTGACTGACAACCACTCCTACCTCCAGCTCCACGGAAACTGATGCCCTCTTCTGGCTTCCGTGGGCATCTGAAGTCACAAGCACTTACCCACAGGCATACGCATGATTGCTCAGCTTTTATATAGATTCTGGGAACCCAGCAAGCGCTTCAGCTGAAGGGTCTCCCTACCCCCATTTATTGTTTAAGGTCTGGCTATGACACCGAGACTCAAACACCAGATGCCCTGGATGCTGGGATGACATGCGTATTTGTTTCCTTACTGGTTATTCATTTCTATTATTTCTTTCTTTCAACACTGGATAGTTTATACACTAGCAAGCAAGAGAGTCTAGGATTAACACTTCAGAATGTCCTCTGACCTTTATACACACACACACACACACACACACAATCAGTCAACCATTCAGTTAATAAATATCCTAGGGGCAAGACATGCACCTGGAATCCCAGCAGTCTGAAGGAGAGACAGGAGATTGAGAGTTGTTAGCCTGAACTACACAGCAAGATCCTGTCTTAAAAATTAACACAAAGCAAAAATTAATCATAGCATACACACACACACACACACACATATATATATACACATATATACCATGTGGTACACCATAAATACATATGGAGCTCTTCATTTGCCTATGAAGAAATGAATGAGATGTGAAGGAGTGATGTCACGTGTCCTTTGCCCAAATAGGAGACCATATTCATTTTTATGAGAACTTAGCTTCCATAATTACCTGCCTCACAGAATGGTCTCTGAACGGACCTACAACATATGCAAAATCCAACAACTCCTAGAAGCTGAAGCTGGGGCTGCCCCCAGTAGCCAGGGAGAGAGGAGTCAATCATCCTTTGGTCTCTAAACTTTTGCTTCTGTGCTTGTGGTCATGTAACAGCCGTGCCCACGGCAAACACAGCTGCTTTCAATCCTGCCCTGGGCTGCTTTTATTAACTAAATAGAGTGCTTGATTTTTAAAAAATCAACACTCAGAGGTTCATCAATTACCCAGGAGAAGAACCATGACAGAACCTGATATCTTTTATGTATTCATTAAAATGTTGAATGTAAGAGCTGGAGAGATGGCTCAGTAGTGAAAAGCACTTGCTGCTCTTGGCAGAGGACCCTGGTTCAGTTTCCATCCTCTAACCTCAAGATTTTGAGCAGGAGCGTCTTAGGTTCAAAGCCAGCCCTAGAACTTGGGAGACTGAGTCAGGAGGATTACGGAAGTTCAAGCCCAGCCTAGGTTACAGAGTTAAGACCCTGCTTTAAAATTTAAAAACAACAACAACAAACAGTGCTGGGGATGCAGCTCAGCTGGCAGAGTACTTACCTAGCAAGCACCAAGCTCTAGCACCACCTATACTAGGTCTGTTGGCACCTGTCAGAATTTCAGGGCTAGCCTGGGTTACATAGGGAGTTCAAGACCAGCCTGGGCTAACAGGACTCAGTCTCAAAAAGTAAGGGTAAGCCAGCTGTGGTGGTGCACCTTTAATCTCGGCACTTGGGAGGTAGAGGCATAGTCAGGTGGATCTCCGTGAGTTTGAGGCTAGCCTGGTCTACAAATCAAGTCTAGGACAGCCAGGATTATACAGAGAAACCCTGTATCAAAAAAAAACACCACCAAAAATGTAAGAGTAGCAAAGAATGTTTAGACATCATTGGATAAGTTATAATGGTTTTCTTATAACATTTTATATATATATATATATATATGTATATATATATATATATCTGCAAGAATCCCTATCAATAAAACAATGAGATGAAATATTTTTTAAACATATCACAGATATTGCAGATACCACTTGGGAAACAGATCTAAAAAAATTTCCCTAGGCATATTAGATGTGCTTTGATCACATAGTATAAACAAACTAACTTTGGGCCTCCTCAGCTTACAGAGAGAACTGTGTCCTGATGATAAACAGGACCCTGATCTCAAGACTAACTGGGAGCTAGCTGGCCATGGACCAGTCACCCATCATTGAAATGGAGCATCTGACCACACAGCTAGCTCCAGCCTGGAAAATGCCAGTTCCAAAGACTGCAAAACTGTGAAGTTGGAGCCCGACAGGCTGTACCATGTACACTGTCCTTTGGCCTTGATTACAATTAAAAAAAAAAAAAACAACAACAACAACAACAAAAAAAAAAACCCACAATCTGTACCCATTGCACGTCTAAAGCCCAGGACCAGGACCTCATGTGACCAAGACAAAAGGCCAGGCTTCCTGAGAGATGGATGCCCAACTGGGTGCTGCCACCACACCTGAATTTTGCAGAGCAGTTCATCAGTTTAATTAAAACAAAGTGCTTGATCGAAATCCCAAATGCTTTCACAGAGCAGGCCTGGAGAAATCTATCCACAGAGGGTGGGCCTCTGCCAGGACGGCAGTCCAGAGCCTCCCCTCCCCTCCCCTGGAGCACTCTAAGAGCAGCAGCAGCTAAGGCCCCAGGAAGACCGCTCTGTGCTGCAGGCTGGGGTGAAGTTTCTTGGTGACCTGGTCTTCTAAACGGACCTAATAGCATTTTAAAAGGAGTATGGAAAACAGGTTTCGGTAAGACAAGCCGTTATAACCCCAGATGAGACAGGAGAACCATGAATTCAAGGCCAGCCTGGGCTAACAAGTGAGATGCTGCTTCAAACAAAACAAAAAAAAGCAAAACAAAAATACAAAACAAAACCAAAGAAAACAAAACAAGAAACGCCAGGAGTGGTGGCCCACACTTGTAACGCTGTCAGAAGCAGTAAGCATGCGGTGCTCAAGTTCAAGGCCAGCCAGGGCCACAAAACAAGACCTTGACTTAAAACATAGCAGAGGGGGAACTCAGGAAGTGACTCAGTGGGTACGAGCACTTAGAGGATCTGAGTTCAAATCCCCAGCACCCATGTAAAAGCAGATCATGGGAACCTGTCCTGGAATCCAGTGCTAGAGGCTAGGGGTTGGGATGGGAGGTGAGGTTGGGATGGAAGGTGGGTGGATCCTGGAGGCTTGCTGAGCACCCAGTTCACCATTCACTCACACACACACACACACACACACACACAAACCAGGCAATGAGTGAGTCTCAACCATTACTATGTCTGGACACATGTGTGGCACAAAGTAACTATACTCGAAAATAGCAACTGAATAAATCTAACAAGCCCCAAATACCCCTGAAAGCCCTACTGGACCCTGAGCCCACAGACATTGACAGGGGCCTATGGAGAAATCAAAATGCAGGTGGGATGTGGGCCACCCCTGCGATTCACCAGTTGGGAGGTGAAAACAGGGGGTCGGTACTTCCAGGCCAGCTTAGGCTACATACATACATACATAGAAAGATCAAGGTCATCCCGGGCTACATACAACCTGATTTCAAAGCGTAGGTGAGGAGAAGGAAGGGAAAGAATAAAGAAAAAGGAGATAGAGAAATAAATCAAGAATAAAAATGAAACCTGGTTTTTAAATTACACTTTATTTATTGTGTATGTAGGTCCTAGGGATCAACAGCCTGTCGGGCTTGCCAGCAAGTGCCCGTACCCACTGAGCCATCTTGTAACCCTAAATGCCTTTGGACGATGGGGGATTAAGAGAGGGTTTCTCTGTGTAGTCCTGGCTATCCTAGAACTTTATTTACCAGGCTGTCCTCAAACTCAAAAGATCCCCCTGTCTCAGCCTCCCGAGTGCTGGGATTAAATGTGTGCACCAGCAACACACAGCAAGTGCGTTACTTTGTACAACTGATATACACTGATAGAGCCAGGAGTGAGGTTCATACCTATAATCCCAGCCTAAGCAGGCAAACACAGAAGGATCAGGAGAATAGACTAGCGTTAGCTTCAGACTGAGGTGAAGTCCAGCCTGAGCTACATGAGATCCTACTCAAACACCCATAGAAACATTTTTATTAAAAAAAAAAAAAAAGATCAAGATGGGAGAGGTTGTTCAGTAATTTACGACCACAGGAAATAATGTTCTTAAAGCCTGTAATGAAGTTTCTAGAACATAACAAGCTCACAAAAACATCAGCTTGTACTCTAGAAAACACACTAAAGACCTTCCTTTCTCAGGAACACCCTGCTGGCTTCCTGACTGCAGCAGATAGCCACTTTCCGGGGAGGCCTAATCCTCCTCTGGGTGGGTGTGGTGAAGCTCGCAAAAACCCACGCTAAAACCCATCCAGGCTGAGGGGAAGAGACCTACGTGATGACACCTGAAATAAACACAGTTGTCGGCAAGAAAGCCAGAAATTGAAGACCAGGGAAGAAGAGATTGTCATGGGGGTGACACTTAGGACACCTAACACGGATGTGAGGACGTATCTGCATGCTTGCAATTCTAGGGTATGCAGTGCTGAGGGACCTGTGGGTTTCAGTCGAGGGGACAGAGAAGCTGAGGGCTGAGATGCAGCTCAGCGGCGGTAGCCTGCTGTGCATGCCCCACCCCCTGGGTTGGACACTCATGTTTTACAAATCACCCTGGAACCAACCAGAAGCACGTGAGGTCTATTTTAAGAGTATCCTTTCCTTATTCTCAGCCTGCCGCTCCATGCCGGAGTCTTCATTAGTATCTCTAGCCAAAACCACAATTTGGAAACTGCAAGCTCACTGCTGCAAACTTACTGGATGATTAAGGAATACTTTCTAAAGCCAAATCACCAGGCAAGCTAGGACCCTGTTGTGAATAAGGGTCAGCAGAGGTTTGACGGGCTATAGAAGCAGAAGCTGATGGGATAGAAATGGATGGGGGACGGAACAGGGGGACACGGAGAGGAAAGCTGGAGATAGGACTCCACAGAACCTTGACAGAAATCTCCATGGACACCAGACATGGTGGCAGACACCTGTGAAAGGTGAAGATCAGCCTTGCTTAGAGAGGGTTCAAGTCCACTCTGAGCCATAAGAGACCTCAAAAATGCACAACAGCCCCCCCCCCACACACACGCACACAAAACCAACCCAACGAAATATCATCAAAGGGATAGTTTAGCATAAAATAGAAATACATAATGAACTTCTTCCAAGAGTAAATCTTATCTCACAATGCTCTAGACGGAGCTAATGATCCAGAAAGAGAGTCAACACTGATAAACTTCCTTGCATCCTGGAGCCTTTTATAAGCTTGACTGCTGTGCCTCTGCCGGGCCGCTCCTCTTGGATGGATAAAATGAAGTGCAGAGGGCCGGTGAGAGAGCCCCGTGGGCTAAAGGCACTTGCTGCCAAACCCGAGGGACTGAGTTTGATCCGGAGGACTCAAATGCTGGGAGAAAACTGGCCCCTGAAAATTGTCCTCTGGTCTTCACATGTTAGAACTGGTGCATGCGCGCGCGCGCGCACACACACACACACACACACATGCATACGTATGCACACACACATGCATACGTATGCACACACACATGCATGCACATACATAAGCACACATAAATGACTTCTGGAGGGCTCCATGGGTAGAGCGCACACTACCCCAGCACCAAATAAGCCAGACCTATGGTAACAACTAGAGTTCAAAGTCATCCTTGACTATGTACAGTTAGACCCAAGCCTGGGCTACATGAGCTATTGTCACAAAGCACCAAAACAAACAACTGACAATTGGTCTCTGTGCTTGTTTTTTTTTTTTACAATGATACCGATGGATGAACAAACATTTATTTATCGAATGCAGAAAAATGACAAAGAAAATAGTTAAAAATCAGCTATGATCCATTCCGAGACTGTGTAAGATGGTCTCACTAGCTGCATGCACTACATATCCCTGGATCCTCTCACACACAGATGGACATACTCTAAAGGGAACGCTGACTCTCCCAGACACTGTGTCACAGTGAGGGAAAATATCCAAAGCCTGGATGAACAAGTGTCATATCAGACGCCCAAGCATCCGTCAGGCGCTCTTGATTACAAAGACGGGTGAATTGATTTCCATCCAACCACCTTGCTCCCACGAAGGAAGGAATCAATCCCCCCTCATCTTCAAGACAAGCCTTTGATTCCACCATTAACATTTTCCACAAAGCCTCAATCAAATCAGATTATATATTTGCCTGGAATTTTGCTGCCAAGTGTTAAATATGAGTTATTTTTAGCTGTGGGGGTGATGGGATTTGTGTTAACGGGCCCCGGTGAGAATAATCAGTTCACAGCCAAGCCTGACGTGCAGCCTGTATTCACATGGAAGGAAGACTGGGGAAGATGGCAGACAGCTCACACCCCTTAGATGGAGTAATAATACTAAGCAAGTGTGGCTGTGCGGCAAAGAAATAAAGCAAACAGTCTCGAAAAGCTGGACCGCGAGGGTTAGCATCAGCAAGCCTGAGTCAAAGCAAGCTGTCTCCTTTGGGGTAAGGGCTGGAATGGCATCCCCAAACAAGCAGGATTTAAGGAGCTTCGGTTTGCTACAAAACCTGTGGGGGAATAAATTTAGAAGAGAAAGAATCTGAGTAGATGCGTAGGTGGAATACAGTAGGTGTACAGTAGTAGGTATACAGTAAGTAGGTGTATAGCGAGAACAGGCTAGTAGACTGTGTAATGGTGGCCTGAATTCCAGCCCCAGCATGCGTCACCTGACAGACCAAATGTAGCTGCTGACACCTGTAATCCCAGCAAGGTGGAAGCAGGAAAAAAAGTGATTCAAAGTGATTCTCAGCTACACAGGGAGTCTGAGGGTCACCCTGGGATGCACGAGACACATCTCAGAAATATTTTTAAGAGAGGGAAAAGGTTCAGGAGGTAGAGAGACTTGCCGCTGAGCCTGATGACCCGAATCCACATGGTGGGAGAGAACTGACTTACAGAAGTTGTCTGTCCTCTGACCTCCGAGCACAGGCTGAGGCTCCAGAGTGGAGGAGAAGGGAATTCAATTCATTATCAGTGAATTCATCTCAACACTGAGTTATGAAGAAACGTGTGGCATTTCTATGCAAATTAAGTAGGTCTGTTTGTTTTATGACAGGGTCCCAAGTAGTCCAGGCTAACCTCATATTCGAGATGCTATAGAGTTCAGGGTTAATCTTAGATTCTTGACCGTCCTGTCTCCACTTCCCGAAGGCTGAGGCGAAAGCATGCATCACCACACCGGGATCAAATTAAGTTTTAGGAAAGCACTGTCCTGTGTAAAAACGGAGATTTGTTTTCCCCCTACACCAATAGAATATATATTCAAATGCATTTGTCACCCCAGTGTGCAATTTTCATAAGAGCGGAAGAGGTTTCTGATAGTTTATGTAGGCATCAGTTAGCTATATGGAGTGCAACTTGTAGTCTAGAACTTCCTACGTAGACAGAACAGGGATCCCCCTGCCTCTGCCTCCCAAGTGCTGGGATTAAAGAAAGGCATATGATCCCTGTGCTCTTGTGACATGTGTCAAACTTGACACAAACTAGAATCCCCTGGGAAGTCGGACTCAAGGAGACGCTATCCGCAATGGGTTGGCCTGTGGACAAATCAATGGGAAAATGTCCAGGTGCAAGCCGCACTGTGCCTGAGGATGGGGGTGGGGTAGGGGTGAGCGTGGGGTGGGATGGGGTGAGGGGTGGGGTCCTGAAACTGCTCAAGGGTAGGGAAATGGAGCTGAGCACAAGCAAGCTGGCTTCCACTTCCCTCTGCTCTTGACTGGGGACATGCTGGGAGCGGCGCTTTGTAGTTCCTGCCCTGACTTCTCCATAGTAGGGAGCTGTAATCTGTATTTATAAAAACACACCCTTTCTCCTCTAAATTGCTTTCTGTCCAGGTAGTTTATCAGAAACAGAAATGAAACTAGAAAAGCAATCTTATCAGAGACAATCAGACAAGAGAGAGAGCTCACAGGGCTACAGGGAATCCATTCAAAGCTCTTCTATGTGATCTTCAAACCCACAGGAGGACCTGGATCCCCCAGAGAAGCACAGAATCTGCCCACATGTGCCACCCAGTCCTAGTTGAATGACTGCGAATCTGAGCTCCTGTTTTGAAAGAGCTAAAGAAACTCTCTTCCTTCTTTTAGCAACTGTCTCTGTCCCTGTCCATCAAACCATTGAATGGTAAACCCACGCAGACATGCCTGGGTGCTCACACACTCTCACTCAAACACAGGCAAACCTGGAGGGTTAGAAGTATTAGCAATCACAGTTCACCTTTCTATAGGAAGCCCAAGTCCTGTGCCTGCTGAGTCAAGTGTTCCGGGGAAATGTCACCTCCCCAGGATCAAGGTCACACCTGGAGATACAGAGGGAGGGGGTGCTGCTTATCTAAGGGGTCGAATCTACAGATTCAGCCAATAAAAGGTGGGAAATATTCTTCTTTTAAAAATGTGTCAAGGGGCCAGGGAGATGGCTCAGCTGATAAACCGAAATCCATGTAAAAGGCCAGAAGATGCAGTGCACTAATGACCCTAGCACCCCAGCTGTAAGATGGCAGGGAAATAAAAGACCCACCTGGAAGCTCATATTGGCCTGGAGTGTGCAACGCTGCAGACAGAAACAAGATATCTTGTCTCAACAAGGCAGGAGAGAACCCACTCTTCTGACCTCCATACATGTACTGTGGCATACACACAAAAATTAATAATAATAGCAACAATAAAATAGTGTCAAAGATAAAGAAATGATATAGCAGGAAAAGGTCTTCATGTAAGCAGGACCAGAATTAGGATGTGACACATCCACCTGAACACCGGGTCCAGACAAATACATGCACATACATTTGAACATGTAAACAGACACATGCACACACACTAAAAAAAAAGGTGTTAGTATAACCAACTAGGGATGAATGTAGATTAAAAAAAAAAATACAAGGAGTTTGAACATCCTCCGGTTCTGGTACCCTCAGAGGTCCTGGACCCTTCCTTGGATGCCAGAGGACAGTTTTACTGGCTTTAATATTATAATTATATTTCATATATTTATAAATACATATAACACATTTAATATTATATTTAATATTATAATTGTTGCAAGGAAAATCAGAGCAAAGGCTTATCCGACTTATATGAATTGATCCAGAAGCCAGGCTCGAATCTCAGCACCATCCCAACAATGTCTCCATTAAAGACAATCCTGTTTTGTTGGGGGCTTTCAAACTCAATCTGCCACAAAAGACTCCTGAGCTGGTGACATGGTCGCTGACTCACCCGCCAGCCAGCACCCCTCCAACAAGAATCAATGGACTCCCGTTCCACATATCGAGAGAGTTAGCTGTTTTGCAAGAGTGAAATTAAAGCGCAGCTCTTCCGTACCTGATTCTTTCTCAAATTAAAATTTTAAAAATTGGGGGCGGGAAGATGGTGCAGTAGGTAAAGTGTTTGCAAGCATGGGGACAAAGAGCTCGGGTTCCCAGCACCCACGTTAGTAAGTAAAGAATTTAACGAGCAGAGCCCATGGGTCTGGACAGGTGCTTAGTGATTAAGAGTGTTTACTGGGTTTGGTTCCCAGCACCTATATATATAAGGTGGCTCACAACTACCTGTAACTCCAGTTCCAGAGGATCCAACGCCCTCCAACCTCTATGGGTATCAGCATGCAAACTCATACAGGTACTCACACATACACACAAATGGAAATAATAAACAGGGCACTGGAGAGGTGACGCAGCACTTGTCGCTTTTGCAGAAGACCTGGGTTCAGTTCCCAGCATCACATGATGGCTCACAATCTATGTGTATGTAACTCAAAGTCCAGGAGAACCACTCTGTTCTGGCCTCTGCAGGCACTAGGTATGGAAACACAAACACACACACACACACACACACACACACACACAGAAATTTTTTAATTCAATTTAAAAAAATTTATTCAAAATAACAACAACAACAACCACAAAAATCACTCAGTCTGTCTCCATCATCCCCCAATGCTATCTATGCACTGGCAACAAGCTTGGGACGTGGTATTTGGTTTTCTCTCTGCCTATCCCTTTACACTTTGGTAGTGGATGTTGGCACATCCTTTCTTCAGATGACTTGGTTGAAGCCTTCCTGGTGACAGTCAGGATTGAGTCATACTTCCTGCAAGTTACACCAGCTCACCTTGCGTGAGTTCTGAGGGTTCACAGATCCTTGGCTCATCTCACCCTGTGAGTCTTAACCTGAGGTCATTTCCTGTTGGCCTCATGTATCACCTACTTGTAGAATTGGACTCTAGCTATTATTTCTGGAAGACTTCTAATTTGTCTTGGCCTGATCAGACTCTACACCCATTAAGGAAGGATCTGTTGGCTCACTCACTGATGTATTCCCAGAACCTGATCAATATTCATGAAGTGAATGGATATTCCATTTCAAGGCACAGCAAAATTAAGGTAACTTCCCTAATACCAAAAGGTGGGGCTTTATGTATTTCCTATAAAGCAATTTAAGAACACCCATAGTCAGGAGTACACATCCAATAGTACAACCTGGCTTTTCCCCAAAAACCACATAGTAAAAAGGGATTGGCATCATCTGGGCATAGTGGCACACGATTTTAGCCCAAGCACTGGGAGGCAGACGCAGGTGAATTGCTGAGAGCTAGAGCCAGCCTGGTCTACAGTGTGAGTTCCAGGACAGCCAGGGCTACATAGTGAGACCTTATCTTAAAAAGAAAAAATTGTCATTCTCTCCCTGAGTCCCTGGCATTGGGATAGAGGCACCATCCTATCCATGGGCCATGGAGAGGGAAGAAATCAAAGACCTGGGAATGAGAAAGCAAGCAGAAATTGCTCTACCTGGCCTGTTCTCCTGGGAACCGTCAAGAAGAAAGCTTTCTCTCAGTATACCGGGGTAGGAGGAAGACAAACCAGGGTGTACAGATGTCTTAAGTGTTAGCTTCCCTCAGGAGGGCCAGTAGGACCCTCCTGAGTCCCCGGAAGAGATTTTCATCCAGTATATTCCCATTAACACTGTAGATGGTGTGATATTCATGGCCGGTAAAGGCCTTAGCGGCTTCAGAATGAATTAGGCGACACGTCAAGCATCTGATTCTCCTGTATATGGAAGTACAAGGAAAGGGCTATTGATCCGATCAGAGAAAATGCTGGAAAACAAGTCCAAGTACCAAGACACTAAGTGCTTCCCTGATGAGGTGTACTTAAAGCCAGCAAATAAGGCACACATATGAGTGGAGAGACGTCTAAGTAGTTAAAAGCACTGACTGCTCTTACAGAGGACGAGTTCAAGTCCCTCTTATGATGTCCTAAGGCACCAGGCCCAGAGAGAGAGAGAGAGAGAGAGATCTGGCTATGTGTGGTGAGACTCTTGCTTATGGCTATATTTAGTCCTGGTACCAAGCGGGAGACTCAGCTGCTCCTGTGAATCTTCCACTGAAGGTCCTCAAATCATATTAAATATAAAGCATAACATAAACAGACTCACTAAGCACACCTTTAATCCCAGCACTTGGGAAGCAGAGGCAGGCAGATTTCTGAGTTCAGGGTCAGCCTGGTCTACAGAATGAGTTCAAGTTCATCCAGGGCTACACACACATACACAAAAAAAGTCTCAAAATGATGACGACAACAATGACTCTCACTAATCATTGATTGAAACATATTACTATTTTGGTCACCTCTAGAGGACCAAAGGCCGCCTAGAGTTAGAAGCACAGAACTGGAAGTCAACCAAGGGTTTCCCATCTCTGCGTGTCAGACTGCCAGGTGTGATCGGTTCTAGAGCAAAAGGTTTTAATTGTTTGATTTGATAGAGGGTTACTTTCAGTAAAGGGAGAGAACAGCGTCCCTTCCTTAGAACTTTCCAGATACAAGATTTAAAGCCTAAAGTTCTAAGAATGCCAAGCAGGAACAGGTGACTAGCCGGCACCCATGTCTGTGACTCAGACAGAACACTACTTAAAGCAAAGACAGTTGGATCCACGTGATTGCCACAGCGGTTTGAGATGATGGTTGTGGGATGAGAAGCATGCAGGCCAGGATGTGCACTACGTCTTTGCTGCCCCACCCCAGAAACAAGGAACACCTAGGTCCTGTGCCAGGAGATGGACTGATGGTCCTCAGGGAGGGGCTGCTCCTCCATCCCATAAACCGTGCTCCGATTTCTGTCAGCTTCCCCCACTTCCTTGCTATGATTTTACACTCCCCCGCCCCCACTCCCATAAGCACGCTTTTACAATGGAGGACAGCTGTAGTTTCTATCTGTCAGTTATAGTCCTGAGTTAACCCAAACCATGAGGTTGTTATTCGCTGCATTTTAAAAAAGTGTGTATATATCATATATGATATATATTATCTAGTATCTATTATATATTATATTTAATATAATATACATATGATTGGCCGAAAGGCAAGTCTATGAGACATTTTCTTTTTTTTTTATAGTGTCTTTTTTTTTAAGCTTTATTTATTTATTGTATGTGAGTACACTGTTGCTGTCTTCATACACACCAGAAGAGGGCATCAGATCCCATTACAGATGGTTGTGAGCCACATGTGGTTGCTGGGAATTGAACTCAGGACCACTGGAAGAGCAGTCAGTGCTCTTAACCGCTGAGCCATCTCTCCAGTCCAATTTATCTATTCTTATTTCATCTGCTCTGGTGTTTTGCTTGCATGTCTGTCTGTCTGTCTGTCTGTCTGTCTGTCTGTCTGTCTGTGTGAAGTGTCAGATCCCCTCGAACATGAATTATAGACAGTTGTGAGCTGCCATGTAAATGCTGGGTATTGAACCCGGGTCCTCTCAAAGAGCAGTCAGTGTTCTTTATTGCTGAGCCATCTCTCCAGCCTCTGAATTTTTCTCTCCCTAAGGTCAGAGTCTCATGTGTTCCAGGCTGGTCTCAAACTCACTATTAGCCAAGGATGGATTCAAACTCCTGCCCTTTTCCCCCTTCCCCAGTACTGAGGTTAGGGGCATCAATATCAATATGTTGGTTAGTTTTTTCTGACACGTCATCTGGGAAGAAGAAATTTCAATTGGAAAAATGTCCCCATCAAATTGGCCTGTAGACAAGTCTGTGGGGGCATTTCCTTGATTACTGTTTGATGGGGAACGGGCCAGTCCACTCTAGGCAGTGCCATCCCGGGGCAAGTGTTCCTGGCTTGTATAAAGAAGCAGGCTGAGCAAACCCTGACTAACAAAGGCTCAGCCCCACGGCCTCTGCTCCAGTTCCTGGCCCTGTTCCTCCTACCTTGAGTTCCTGGCCCTTCAAGATGGGTTATAAATTGTAAGATGGAATAAACCCTTTCCTCCCCGGGGTGACTGGGTCTTTATTGCTGCAAAGTAGGCACACCCCCTTAACCCAAGCACTCAGGAGGCGGAGGCAGGCAGATCTCTGTGAGTTCGAGGCCAGCCTCCACGACA